>BSYO01000011.1:3129972-4410277 GCA_033239525.1 Nepenthes gracilis
AGACCCATGTCTATGTTGTGTAAAATCTTCTCGTGAAAATGGGCCATATAACTCAGTGAACCGGTCCCTCAAAGCCTTTTTTGAACCGCTTCAGCTTAAATGGTAATTTGAGCCCTTTATTAAAAAGAGTCGAATTGGGCACAAATTTGACTAAAAATTGACCGAACTATTGACCAATCGACCCGAAAAGGATATTGGGATAATATAAAAAAAATTTTGGGCTCAAAATAATTAGGAAAATCGGTCCCAAGCCTTAACCAAACCGGTTCACATGAATCGAGAAATTTTCAGAATATGAATAAAATATTAAACTAACTCAAGGCCTACCCTGACTTGACTTACTAACATCAATAAGTATTGAATTAAATGATTGAAGTTTCGGTAAATTAATTGGCCACAAAGTAGATTGAAAGACACTAAGTGTGGAATAAAGTTTCGTATATATTTTTCTGCATGTTCAAGGTCTATGAAATATTATATTTGGATATCGTTTGTTATGTTAAACTATATTCATGAAAGTTTGGAAGGGCCTCTATGAAAATATGAAAAAAATTCAGTTACGTCCAGTGACATTCAATTAAGTTATGTTAAAGTTTGGTTATACGAGATCCCCTCAAAGTTGAAAAAGAAAAAATTGGACAATGGATCTTTTTCAGATGGTGATATTCCCTGACATGCCTTAGGATATTACAGTAAAAAATCAAAGAATTACTTTTATACGGTCCGTCCGTTTCGGCCCCGTCTACCGGGATTACAAGTAGTACCGCCCGCCTCGGAAACATGATTACCACCAAAACTCAAACACATGCACCCGGAGACGTGACTTCCCTTTGCAACAACCCTCCAGCAGGTAGTCGTGGGGAAGATTGACAATTGGTCTTAATGCAAGCCATGAACGATCGAGTGGAGAACATGGTCGTGGCATTGAACACCCTTTGCATGCGTTAGAAACAGCAAAAGCAGGTGGCCCCAACTTCGACCGCAGGCACTCTTGTCTCAAAAAGGAGCCATAGGAGGAGTTGTCAAGCGATAAATGTGGAACAACCTGTTGAGCAAGGAAAGGTGCATTCAGACAACAGAGAAGGAGGTCGTTCGCGACTAGAAGGACGGCTAGGCTCGAGATCTGAGGAAAATAGCCCCGAGCGGCGAAATCCTTGTTATTTCAGAAATGATCGAAGGCCCCCGAATCACGATAGGCACACTTGCAACATGCAGCTTGCAGAAGGGAGTAGTCGCCCTAACCGGTCCAAACATCCTGAGTTGAGGGACTACCTCAATGAGAAGAGATCAACAGCAACTCCTGCCCCTCACGTGGAAGAAAAATTGGAGAAGGTTTTCCAACGCGTGTTCGATGATAGTGCAGAAAAGCACTATGCAGATTTGAGAAGATCTCCATTTACGATGGAGATTAGAACTTGTCAACTCCCGCACAAATTTAAAATGCCAACGTTGGACACCTACAATAGAAGTGGTGATCCTATGGATCACCCTGGACCACTTCGCACACTTTTAAGTTTTCAAAGTCTAGACGAGATGAGTAAGTGTCAATGTTTTCTCCTAACACTAAAAGGAGATGCTCAAATTTGGTTTCATCGTTAGCCACCAAATTTGATCCGGTTATTTGAGGAATTGGCCAATTGTTTTCTGTCACAGTTTGTCTCTAATAGGAGGATTGAAAAACAATATTGGCACTTGGCTCGTATCAAGCAAGGGCTAAGGGAAAGCTTGAAAAGTTTTTTTTAAAGATCCATTGTGGAAGCCAAGCGGATGGATACTTATTCCGGGTACTAATTGCTAAGCTTTATGGATACTTATTTCGAATACAATCAAATCAAGATGAGCTAGGAAGATGAGAAACATACTTCCTTCATGACTGATCAATGCATATATTGTTATAAGGTTATACCTTTTGGACCCAAAAATACAATGGCCACTTATCAGTAGCTTGTAAACAAAATATTTGAGCCTCAAATTAGTAGAAACATGGAGGTCTACATGGATGATATACTCGTGAAGAGTAAGGTTATGTGTGACCATATCAAAGATTTGAACAAATCCTTTGGGGTACTAAAAAAATATCAGATGAAGTTGAACCAAACTAAGTGTGTTTTTGGAATAACCTCTGAAAAGTTCTTGGGTTTTATAATCTCACAGCGTGGGATTGAAGCCAATTCAGAGAAAATAAAGGTCATAATTGATATGGCACCTCCAGCGATAGTGAAGTATGTCCAGAGACTAATTGGGAGGCTTGCAACTTTATCCCGTTTTTTGGCCAATTCGGCTGAGAAGTACCTTCCCTTTTTTAACGCTTTAAGGGGAACGAAAGCAAATGGTTTCATTTGGACAGCTGACTACCAGACTGCTTTCTAAGAGTTGAAGGACTATTTGTCTAGCCCTCCTCTATTGGCTTCACCAAGGTAAGGTGAAGATTTGTGTCTATACTTGGTAGTTTCGGAGATGGTGTTTAGTATTAATCCGAGAACAATTAGATGTGCAATAGTTAGTATACTATATTAGTAAAATGTTGGTAGACGCTGAAACTCATTACTCACACACAGAGAAAATGGCCTTAGCATTTGTTCATTTGGCCCGAAAATTACAGCCTTATTTCCAAGCTCATAGGATAATATTACTCACTAACCAGCCTTTGAAAGCTATGCTATAACGGCCAGACATGTCCAGAAGATTAATAAAATGTGTTATAGAGTTTGGTGAGTTTCACATTGAGTTTAGACCAAAGTCAGCAATCAATGGTCAAGCCTTGGCAGACTTTATTGTTGAAACTACGACGCCAATTTTGGACACCTCCGTTGATAATGAAAACATTAGTCGGATGGATAACTTTCCCAGTTAGACTTTGCACGTTGATGGGACATCAACACAGTCCGGCAGTGGGACAGGAGTGGTTATGAGGACTCCAGATGGGAAAGAAATCTACTACTCCTTGAGACTTGGATTCTCGACGACTAACAACGTCGCAGAGTATGAGGCCTTGTTAGCCAGACTTAAACTTGCCAAAGAGTGTTTAGCGAAACACGTGATCATATACAACGACTCTGAGCTGATCGTGAAGCAAATTCAAGGAAGTTTTAACGTAGCTAGTCCTTTGCTTAAAAATTACCCGGCAAAAGTGAAAAGTATGGTAGAAAATTGACAAATTGGAGATAGTTCACATCTCCTGAGCAGATAATAGAAAAACAGAGCAGCTTGCCAAGGCTACAACCACTGAAAACCTTGAACAATATACGAGATGTCTGCGAAAAATTCTGCAGACTCCAAGTATTGAAGAGCATGAACAAGAAATTCTGCAGGTTCACGATGAGGAAAATTGAATGTCACCCTACTGGAGATACTTTATTGATGAAATTTTGCCAGAGAGCCCAGACGATGCCAAACATGTGAAAAAGACAACGGGTTGGTAAACTATTGTGGACGAAAAAATGTACTGTCGAGTATACTCAATCCCATATCTCAAATGCCTCATTCCAGAAGAGGCAGATTATGTCTTGAGTGAGGTCCATCTTGGCATATGTGGATCTCACATTAGATGTAAAAATTTAACCTTCAAAATCATGAGACAAGGTTATTACTTGCCTATCATGAAAAAGGATGCAATGGATTTCGTCAAAAGGTATAAAAACTGTCAACTGTACGGGAATATACTTTATCAACCACCGACTGAATTGAAAACCTTGCAGACACCGTGACCCTTTGCACAGTAGGGGCTTGATATCCTTGACCCGTTTCCAGTCGCCTCCGGCCAAAGAAAGTTTGTTATTGCGGAGATTAATTATTTCACAAAATGGCTGGAGGCTACTCCCTTGGCAAAAATTACCGAACACAATGCTATGGAATTTGTGCGACAAAGTATTATCTGCCAGTTTGGGATCCCACAAGTTATAATAACTAACAATGGAACCCAGTTTACAGGAAATCACTTCACCAAATACTGCACAAGTTTAGGTGTCGAGCTGATACGTACATCAGTGGCTTACCCATAGGCTAATGGGTAGGTGAAAGTGACTTACAGAACTCTGTTGTATGGGTTGAAGACAAAAATGGAGGACGCTAGGAGCTCCTCGGTATATGATTTGCCTTTGATACTGTGGTCCTATAGAACTACACCCAATGAGCCAACTCGAGAAACTCCATTCAGTCTATACTTTGGGATAGAGGCAGTGATCCCTGTAGAGATTGGGTTATCGAGCCTCAGGGTTAAGTGCTTTAATCCTCTAAGCAATGGTCAGAGACTCAAAGAACATCTTGACCTACTCCATGAAACCCGAGAAGCAACCAAGGTAAGAACGGTTGCTTATCAGCAAAGAGTTGCACGGTATTATTATAAAAGAGTGAAGGCTCAAAAGTTTAACGTTGGAGACTTGTAACTACGCAATATAGAGGCCACAAGAAAAATTATTAATAGAAACAAACTGTCTCCAAATTGAAATGGACCATTTATCATGTTAGTCATTCTCCAGGATGGTACATACAAATTGCACAACTAGAACGGAAAATTAATACCAAGAACTTGGAATGTTGTTCATTTAAAGAAATTTTATCAATAGTTACATTCAAAGATCCAGGTATGCAATGTAAGCTTCCCCATGTACTTATATTATGTTCAATATTAATAAAATTGTTTGTTTTCTTACGAGATAGTTTGCCTTTTTTATCTGTTTATTTTATTTTTGTTTCATTTAAATGTATGTGCTCATGTAATAAGTAATAATGTATCAAACTAAACCGGCTTAAATTGCCCCTAAGTCAGGTAAGATTTTCATCCCACCTGTTCCGTGACCCAAGGCGGTCAAAAGAATCTCGATCCAGTTATCGAACGATCCGCTAGCGATCGAAATTTCCAATTATGGATCCATTCCAACCGACCAAACGCGGTTGAAAAATTAAACTTGGGAGACTGTTTAGCATGCGTGTTGCGACTCCCTTCCTCAGGGATTAGCACCTTCAATTAACCATGGCCTTGCAAACTAGGATCAAAATTATTAACGATCTTGATTTCACTAAAACTCGACGCCAATAAGCATAGCCAAAACGCTTAGCCAGCAAACGATTAATCACTAAACAAACTGGATAACCAAAAACTGATATATTAATAAGCCAGCATATTCTGTACAATGTCAAAATTAGACAACTAATAAAATAAGCTATCTTTGCAAACTCTTTGGATGACGAGAACTTGGCTCTTCGGAGTCAGAAAAATCCTATAAGTCAGATGAGCGACGTGCACTTCTATTCCTCTCATTAAAAAAGTTGATCGAAAATTGCGAATCAACCAGCAATGCGATCTGCTGGCAAAATTTAACATCATCCAGAAAGCGGGTGTTCATCACAGGTCCAACTACCTCTGACCTGAAGCACGCCCTCAGCTCAGAGTGTAAGCGGGCATTTTCACTCCGAAACTTTGTATTTTGTTAGTTGGCCAACTCTAGCACATCCTTGGCACCCTGCAACTCAGCTTGAAGATTAGAGATTTGGTCTTAGAGTTGTTGCAGAGTGTTGGGATCAATCTGGGTTAGTCATGAATGGTTGATTTCATCTTACAATTGACGAATCCACAGCTTCCTTTGATGAAGGCCAATCTTCAATGGGTCAACCATCTTTTCCTCTTGTGGAAGCACAAAATAAGTGAGTACTGGATAGCAATGTTTATACCACTAAATGGAAAGGATTAACTAAGTACCTATAGTGAGAAATGTCGCCTGAGAGCCGCCCCAGTCAAAGAAATTCTTGCTCCAATTGCCGGAGTGGATTCAAGGTGTCTCTCAATGGGGCTAAGGCGAGGAGTTGAAGCCGTTGAGCCCGGAGTGAATGGCCAGGTAGGAGGATGATCTCTAGCCTCTGGTTGAGATGGGGGAGCCGCTAAATTAAACGCCGAAGACTCTTGATGAAAAGTCTCCTCTCCACTAGCCACTCTAGCAACTTCCTCTGCAATGGTCTGACAAGTAGATGGCCCAACTTGCATGTGTGAAGAGACAGGCAACAACACTTCTCTAGTCGAGACATCTCTAGCCTCAATTTGAGGGCCACACTCGCCAGACTGACCAATATTATCCGACTGGCCCATGATCTCTTGAACGCACGGGGGCTCCACAGAATTTACTGGAGGATCCTCACCAGTAACGATTTCAGGCCTTGAACCCATCTCCAACTCTGGCTCTAGACCCGTTTGAACAAGAGGGTCTGAAATTGCGCTCCCAATATGTGAAACTTTTGGTCCAAGCCCAAGAGGGTTTGCTTCAACAAATTGAGAAGTTACATATTGCCGCCGTGATGAAGCAGCCTTGGCTTAAGTGCCATCAGTTTTTCTTTTACGAATTTTGGGTGGGGACCGGTTACCTACTCAACAAAGACCAACAATTCCAATGAGAGAAGGCGGTCCTTATTTTTATCGATGAAAGAATCTGCCTTCTCCCGAAGAATCTCAATAAACGGTCTAGCAAACTTCTCATCTTGAGGAGTAACCCTACTAGTGAGAGAATAAGTGACTCTTCCCCAACCACCAAAAATGCCCACAGATAACTTCAAAAAGAAGAATCTATCTTTCCAATCCTTTACGGACTCGTGGATTAGTACGAAAAGATTTATTTCCCTCGGAGACAACGACATCCAATCACTACTTTGAACGAATCGAAAATAACTTTAACAGCAACGAAGTTAAACACCAAAATCCTAACAACTTCAAAAAACCCATGAAGATGAAAAAATATGCAGAGGCAGCAAAGATACCTAATAGCGTTCGCATAGAATCTGGTAATGGAAACGTCGAAATCCTTTAACATTTGAAGTAGCTAGTGCCAATGGGAATACAAAGGCCACCCCTAAGGTAGATGTCGTAAATAGTGATGAAGTTGTCGAGAGGAACGCAACGCAAGCTCTATCATCTTCACCAGGAACCACGTATGGAATATCCCTGGGGATTCCAAACTAGGAATACAATTTCTTGACTTCATCTCCAGTGAGCACTGAACGGATATCAACGACTCAAATAGCCATGGAGCGATACTCGACAGAGAAGAGAAGTAACAAGAAAGCAAAGAGGTTCAAGAGAGAGTTAGGGTTTGAGGATTAAAGACGAAGATGAAAACTAATATGAAACAATGCCGGATTTATAGCAGATTTTTTGAGTTTGAAAAGGTGCCACTTTTGAATTGAAAGGACACACAGTTTCGAGGAATGACATGATTGCAAATTACTTGGAAAATCGTCATCATTAATGACGCCAAGAACAACACCTAAGATAAATCTCGAAAAGTAAACCGGTTTCTTGCTGTTGATAGAATCTCTCCGGAGACCTTATTCTCTCCGGAGACCATGTCTCTCCGAAGACCTTGTTTACTCCAGATACCTTATCTCTCCGAAGACCTCTCTCTCTAGAAATTTTGTTCTCTTTGGAGAACTTTCCCTCTCTTTGAAACCTAGTTCTCTTCGGAAATCTTGTCTCTCCTGAGACCTTATTTTCTCCGAAGGCCATGTCTCTCCGAAAATCCTATTGACTCCGGAGACCTTATCTTTTTGGAGAGTTTATCTCTCTCTTGAGATCTTTTTTCTCTCCAAAGACCCTATTCATTCTGGAGACCTTATCTCTCTACAGACCATTTTTTTCTCCGAAAATTTCGCTCTCTTCGAGACCTTTTCCTCTCCTTAAAACTTGGTTATTTCCGAAGACCTTATCTCTCTCCGGAAATTTTGCTCTCTCCGGAGACCTTATTCTCTCCTTGAAACTTGGTTATCTCCAAAGATCTTATCTCTTTTCGGAGACCTTATCTCTCTCTGGAGACCCTATTTATTCCGGAGACCTTATCTCTCCGGAGACCTTTTCTTCTCCTTGAAACTTGATTAACTCCAAAGACCTTATCTCTCCGGACGCCTTATTCACTCTGGAAACCTTATCTCTCTTCGAAAATTTTGCTTTCTTCGAAGACCTTATTCTCTCCTTAAAACTTGATTCTCTCCGGAGATCTTGTGTCTCCAGAAACCTTGTTCACTTCAGAGACTTTGGCTCTCTGGAGACCTTATCTTTTCGGAGACCTTATTTCTCCGACAAATTTGTCATTCTATATTTTTTTTCTCTCACTCCAGACTCAATCCATTCCTAGAATTTGATCACTTCCGCTCAATTGTGTCCTTGATTGGTTTCAAGAAAATCAGCTACAATAAGATTTTGCCAAAGTAACAACAGAGAACAGATCAGATGAGACAAGAGTACACCATCAATGAACATATCAGATGTTTAAAGCTCAAAACTTCTGACATGTGGGACCAGTGATGGGTACGGCTATTAATGGGTCTACACGAAGAAAGGCCACCAAGGCCATAATATAAAATGGACTAGACAGCATTGAAGCCCACGAACGCAGGTCCAGTAAGATCCTATTCAGTGAACTGTTGAGCCACACGCACGATGTGCACGATCCCATGCCCGGAGACCACAACTACTATGTTTAATCCCAGAGGCCGTAATTGCTCCAGTTGGATTCCAAAAGCCATAACCACTTGAGTTGGTTCTATCCAGCATGACTTCATGAGTCATGAGAAAACAGGCAGACAATAACGAAACTGTTTTGGCATCCTATAAAAGGAAAGAGGAGACTACTCAAGAAAGGGAGCCCACTACTTGGAATACTAGATGAACATAAACTGGACTAAAATACTTGGACCGAGAAAGGAAGGATAATTATCTTCTCTTTTAAAAAATTTTCTTTCTCTTTATTTTTTGGGACGAGGATTGACTTGAGCGTCAGAGTACCTTTCAGGAAGTAAGCTCCGATTATACTTTGATTCTTGTTTTAGTTGTGGTACGCAGGTTTTGGATTGTCAAAAACAGAATTGAGATCTTACCTGCAGAAGGCATAATCAATACCCATTGCAAATCCAGATCTCTGGTACACATCAAGTATATTCAAAATCAATCGGTTTGTCACGATATTATTCATCATCAGCTGGCCAAAGATTTGCTCAAAAATCTTTCGTCCGCTAACCTCATGCCTAAACTAATTACAAATTCAAGACTACGTTTCAATTTAATTTAAACTGTAAAATATCACTTTCATTCAAAATCGAAATCCGACACATTAGAATGCCAGGAAGATGCAGAGGCTTTTCACCGACCGCCGGAAAATCTAAATTCGAGGGTTTCGTGTAGTCTGTTCTCTCTGAGGTAAAAATAAATCGGAAAATTTCAGTTGGACAAAAGAAGACAAGGAACGCACTGATTGAACCTCATTCAATCAACCACTAATTAAACCACAAAAGCAAGGGAATGAGCGCGCGCTAGAGAGAGAGAGAGAGAGAGGGAGGAAGGGAGCGCTCACGGCAGTAGCAGCTTGGCCGTTGCCAGTTCCAGCATCCCAAGCCAAGGAGTGATGAAGTGTACGAGCAGCGAGCCATGAATACCATTCCTTCGGGTAATCGGGCCTCGCATCCACATACACATCCGCTTCGTACTTCGCTGCCATCTCCCCTTCCTGCAAACCTGCGTTTCCCACCGGCGAAAAAGGACTTTCAGATCAGAACGATTCGGTGTTATTTTCGGGCGCGTTTTATGGCGTGATAAATTTGAATTTTTATCGGAAATTCAACATTTGAATTTTCAATTTCAATATTATTATTATTTTCTATTCCTATTCCAGCCTAGAATTTGTTAATAAAATTATAAATATAATATTTATATAGTAAATTTAACAAAAAATATATAAAATATATTGTGTATTTAAATAAAATTTGTTAATAAAATTATAAAAATGTTTCTCATCTGACAAGTCTTAAGGAGAAGTAAACCACCTATAATTTAATAATTTATGCTAAATTCATGGAGTGGGGCATCCTATTTTTTAAAGAAGAAGTAGGATTTTTATTTTTATATAAATTATTAAATTAAAAAATTTAATTATTAAAATTTAAATATTATATAATAATATTTAAATAATTAATTTTATTAAAAATATTTTTAATATTTAAAGTATTATTTAGTAAATATTAATATTATAAATAAAAAATTTAAAAATATAGTTATATTTAATATTTTTTATTTTTAAATTTTGATCATTTAATTCTAATCCAATTGTCTCATAAAAAGAAGTAAAATCTTATTTTTTTCTTAGGAGAAATATTATTATAAAACATATTCTTATTATTTTTAAATTCCACATTTGATTTTTCAATTTCAATACTATTATTATTTTCTAATCCTATTCTACCCTAGAATTTAAATTTTAATGCCAAATATAAATATAGTAAATCTAAGAAAAAAATATATAAAATATATTGTGTATTTAGATAAAATTTGTTAATAAAATTATGAAAATGGTAACAATTTAGAAGAAATAAAATAAATTTTCCATAAGTGTTTTAAAAATTACAAAGTTTGTGTTAGAAAAATATCTTTTAAATAATATCAAAATTATTTTATATAATATGATATTTTATCTATTAATTAATACTAATAATACAATATAAAATAAATTAATTAATAAATATACGGAGTTATTTAGATAAATATATTGTTTAAGTAAACGTGATAGCTTAAACGAAAATTGATTTGAGCACATGAATCTTCTCAAAAGCGTCGTGAATAGATATTACCATTTAAAAACGATACAAGCAGACACAATCGTTCAGAATAAATAAACTATCTTTCTTCTTGCACTCTCTAAAGTCACATTTATGGTTAATTCTTTTAGAAATAATATAAAAAATAAAATAAAACACAACATAAAACAAAATATTTTAAAGAGTTATTTACTCAAAAAAATATTTTTTTCGTATTAGACGATAATATTTTAATTAGAGTTCGGAGATTAATTTTGCTAATTTAGAAAAGAATTTCATTATATTTTTGAGATAATTTATACAAATTGAATCACATTTTTAGGGAGCCAACATTGTTTACACTTTTAATAATTTCCACTAGACATTAATTCATTAATCGGATGAATTTATCAAATTTTGTTTTTTTTTTTTCCCAAGAGAACATTTCATTCAAGAAGACAACAAACTCACCAATTTGTCCATTTCTTTCCCTTCTTTTTCCCCATTTTGAGGTTAAAATTGTTTGATTTTGTTTACTTTTTTATGAGTATCATAATAAACAGATAGTTTTTAAAAGGCTGTGCAATATTTGTTTGAGAATAATGGTATAATTGATGTGGACATCATGAATTTTTTTAAATTAGAAGAGATTTTATTTTTTTCGATTGGAAAAGATTTTATTTTATTTTGATTTTATTTAGTAAAATTTTATTAAGAAAGTATATCATATTATTTCTTAATTTTGGGATATAATTAGTTAAAAAATTATATTTATTTTTTAATTAATCTAATATGAAAATTCTATATAATGACTCTAACTTTAATATTGTATATATGATTAATGTGTTAAATCGAATTTGTGTTTCTTTCCCTTCACTCACTTCCTTTTGCTTCTTTTCTCCTCCTTCTCCTGCATCAAATCTAGTATCAGGGAATTTGGAGAGGGTTACTTGTAACTAATTTTTTTATAGTTAATTTATTCAGAATTTGTCTCGTAATTTTTTTCTTAATTGAAAAAAATTTTAAATTAAAAATATTATACATTATTATATTTTTTATACTCACGAGTTTAGTGGTTAATATTTGACGAGTGATTTGGTTTTATTCCGCTGTGCCAAATTATATATTTTGGTCGAACCAAAACATGTGGTATTAGAGAGAGATTACAGAATTTTGATTTGATGACATCAACGTCAAAAAATTTGTTATTCTGTATTAAACAATTTAATGGACAAAATAATTTCATTTTTTAGTAAGAAAGGATGAGGAATATTTTGATTTTGAAAGGCACGGTAAAAGACTTCAAAGTAAGAAGGATAAGTTGAAGAAGATGAAGGATGAGTGACACGATATGATGGATTTTATTAATTGTACAATTAAATTGTATCTTACGGATAATACTCTTTAAGAACTCATCGGCTTGTTGGATTCAGTGGAGATCTAGGTGAAGTTTGAAAGTCGGTATAAGTCAAAAACCTTGACAACGTGATTACATGTAAAGAAGAAGTTCTATAATCTTCATTTGTCAGAAAGGAAAAGTTTTGACAAATACTTAGATGAGTTCAACCATATATTAATACAAATATTGGTACTTGATAAAAAGATCAATTAAGAAGACAATGTGTTGATATTATTGGTTTCTTTGCCGGTCTCATACGATCACATTGTTAGACGTTATTGTTTGAAAAAGACATGCTTAATTTAGATGAAGTCATCGCTTCCTTACTTATGAATGAATTAAGGCAGAGGAAAAGCGTTGAAGTTTCGAAGGAGTCAAGGCTATTGGTCCACTAGAGGTCGGGGATATAAGAGATCGAGAAATCGGGGTGGAAAATTTTAGAGAAGCAACGACCGCTCTAAGTTTCAATACATAGAATGTTTTCATTGTGTTAAGAAGGGCCATATGAAACGGAATTATCCCAAGAAGTAGGAGAAGGAGGGTGAAGGCAAGCGTAAAGAGAGGAGGGATCATGATAAAAATAATCAAGCCTCCATCGTCTCTTGTGAAGACCTTCTAATTGTTCACGAGAGGAAGATATTGAGTTTTTCGAGTTAGGAGAAAAATTGGACGATGGATTATGGTTCTTCATACCATGGGATATCAAGAAAGTCTCTCTTCACCACCTATACGTTCGAAAATTATGGGGTATTGAAGATGGGTAATAATGGTTTGTCGAGGGTTGTTAATATCAGATATGTTAGCTTACAGACAAGTAACAGGACGAACCTCGTGTTGAAAGGCATGTGACATACCCCAAATTTACCGTTGAATATGATTTTAATCGGAAAACTTGATGAAGAAAGCTTTTACACAACGTTTAGAAAAGACCGGTGAAAACTCACCAAAGCTGTCTCAATTGTGACTTGGGAAAGTAAGCAATCAAGCCAATATTTGATGAAGATTTCGGTTACCAAGGATAACACTAAGGTGACCAATTGAAGTATTGGTCATAGTGGTGGGAAGAGGAGACTAAGGAGGGGTGCAAGAGTAAGTAATTGTACCTAAAAGGAAAAATTAAAGGAGAGTGAAAATATTTCAAGTTTGATAGAGTGAAAAATGGTATCATTCAAACCTATAGAGATTGACACTGGGATACCATTTGAGGGAAATTTGCCGAGCGCAAGTGCTGACGGTCACCGGTTAAGGCGAATGGTCCCCACAAGGTCATGAGAAAAAAATTATTGAATTTTGGTCATTTTTTTGTGGGTACCATGACAAATAGATTGATATCGAAAGGTCATGCGATATTTATGTGAGGATTACGGTATAATTAATATGGATATTATAAAGTTTTTAAATTAAAAGAGATTTAATTTTTTTAATTAAAAAAGATTTAATTTAATTTAATTTAAAAAAATTTATTAGAAAAATATGTCATATTATTTTCTAATTTTAAGATAACGTTAGTTAAAAAATTAAATTTATTTCTTAATTAATCTAAGATGAAAATTCTATATAAAGATTTTAACTCTAATATTGTATATGTGATTGATGAATTGAATCAAATTTATATTTCTTCCCCTTCTCCCACTTCCTTCTGCTTCTCTCCTCCCCCCTTTCCCTCATCAAATCTGGTACTAGAGATTTTGAATAGAGTTATTTATAATCGATACTTTTATAATAAACTTATTTAAAATTTATCATGTAATCTTTTTTTTGTTAAAAAGAAATTTTCACGTTAAAAATATTGTGCATTATTATATTTATTATACTTATAAATTCGATCATTAACATTTGACAGGGGGGTTCAAATTTTATTTTGCTGTGCCAAATTATGTATCCGAATCAAACCTTAACAAAAAATTAATGTTATGGATTCAATACGGAAGTGCTAAAGAGTAGATGGAGGGCAAAAGCTTACCAAGAGATATCCTCTCATCCTAGGCCTATAGTAAATCAAACTCTCCAAAGAGTTTCAGAAAGATGATTAAAGAATATACATAGAAGAATAGAAGCAATGCCAAAAGGAATGAAAGGGGTGCACTTTTATCTAATATGAAAAGCAGTCTATGTTGATGCATGGTTATATAATGATAGCCCTTATTATAACTTATTATATGAGTTGTTAGTGAAAACCTAATTTTCGTTTGTGTATGCGTCCTTGAATTGCTGCTAGGATTTTGGAAAAAACAGTGAAGCCATTGTTTAGCAGAAGCCGGGCGAGCAGCTACATTTTCCTTTCAAGTATTCATGTAAACATCAATGCGATTTAATAATACATAAATTGAATATTTTATTCGACTTAATAATACATAAATGTGAACAAAAAGCTATTTATAAAACATGTAAAAATAATTTCAATTATCATAATGTCAAAGACACTGAAAATTTAATTCCATGTGTAAGCAAACATGAACAACATCAACAAGAAACAACACATGAAGAATTGACATTTGGTGGCCCTAATGCTTTTTACAACAATTTCACATGACCATTACAGTTTAAAAAGGATAAAAAAACCTTAAATAACAAACAATGCTAGGCATGACACTCGACACACGACACGCACCTTAACATTAACAAAAATATTAGGAAGTGCACGGCCCAATCACCACCTCTATAAAATATCGACTATTGGCAATATTGTTTTATTAGCTTATAATTATTTAAATTTTTTTTCTTTTATATTTATCTGACACTGATATATATTATTTAATACTAATATGTCATAATCACTACCGATATTGATATTTCAATACATCATTCGAAGAAATTATTGGCATCTGATGGGTATACTGTTACCGGGCTGGCCCAATAGTCAAAGAAGGCCCAAATAGTTTGTTGGACGGCCACCTCCAACGTTGGCCCAATAGAAGGTGAAGGCCCAAATTCTGAAAGGCCTAAACGCACGCCCGACGGTCAATGCCAGTGTTGACTAACTAAGACACAGGCGGATAGCCAACTCACGCTCAAGACGGTCAACTCAAGCGTTGACCGTAATCATTGTAGAGCAGGCCCAAAAAATAAGAAGACTTCTACGGACCAGGCCCACTTAGATCCACGATCCAGCAGGCGGTTAGCAACGGCTCTTTCCCTAACTTGCGCCTTCCATAAACTCAACCAACACCCAAAAAGGATATTGATAAAATCGGCACCCTCCCCATAAGGAAGGCCTCAGATCTTCCTAATTCCTGTCAATTGGAGCCTTCCAACGAAAATATACATGAAAGGAAGGCAGGTAATTTGAAAAGTCGCTACCCACCAAAGAAAGAAACAATCCCAACTAATTAGGCAACTCCTGCCTCCCTCACAAGGAACGCCGCCTAAACATAACACAGAGGATCACACATTCCAACTAAGGAATATCACCATGCCGCCATTAAAATAAGCCTTGGAGTCCTCACTCAAGGCAGGATGACTTCTACGCTCTCGACTGTGCATTCCCTGAATTTTTCGTACTCTCTCTCTGCAAAGCATCCAAACGCACTGAAAGAAAGAACACAAATCAAAGGCATACAGGCGCTCTTCCTGTTGACAGACGCCTACTGCCTTCATCCACCGTCCAGATTCAAGAAGACGGTCTTACCTCTCTTTCATCTGGAGATCCACACACTCTTGCACGTTCCCTCTCAATTCTCATTTAAAGTTACTTTTCCAGATTTCAAAGGCGGTTTACTGACTTGAGCGTCCGAGTGTTTTCGGTGGGACAACTTTCCGCCGACACAATGACCTCCTATTCGTTTTAGTGGTGCGTAGGGTCCAAACTCGGTGAACAGAGCCGGAACCAGATAAGCGGATCAGCTGAAATCTGTTCAAAATTCGGATCCAAGGACGCATCATTGGCGCCATTTGTGGGAAGCGCTTATGAAAAGCCAACCACACTCCCCCAGAACACCCTCTTTTCACTGCTAGACTCATCCACAATGGTGGATACAATAGCCCAAGCTAGCGAGCTCGCTAGAAACGCCACTTCTCCCGACCAGGACCACGCTTCTGGTACCTTGGTCAACGAGACAACAGGCGGTACTCCTACACCTTTCTTTCAACAACAGATGGAGCAGACGCAAACCAACAATCGTCTGCTCCAAATACTCTGCTCTCGGCAAGAGCAGCCACACCAGGAGGCTCCGCCCACAGCCGTCCCTACACTGGCCACCAGAAAAGGTGGCCCGAGGAAAACGAAGCCGGCCAGAAGGCTCAGGAGGCCGAAAAATGATCAGATCCCAACCCCTTCGCGCGCTCCAAGCCAGAATAGGCCTGAAGAGCATTCTGGGAGCACAACGCCGGAAGAAAGTCTGGAAAAAGAAACCCCTAATACTCTCGGGCGGAGAATGAAAACTCAGAGTAGGAGAGAGCCTCCAGCACTGCCAGGTCCACTGGATACAGTAGCCGGCCGACTACTAGACCCTCCAGTGACAAAACAGAGTTGAAGGCTTACCTCAACTCTAAGAAATTTGCCAACGCTGCTCGCGCAGATCCACAGGTGGTAAAGATCTGGAACTGCATGTTCAAGGACGATGAGCACATTGTTAACTTTGACCGATCTCCCTTCACAGCGGAGATCTTCAATCGTCCACTGCCCACCAAGTTCAAGATGATTTCCCTTAACTCATACGATGGGAGCAGTGATCCAGTTAACCATCTGGATCACTTTCGCACCCATCTGAGTTTATAAGGGTTGGAAGACTTAGCGATGTGCCGCTACTTCCCACTCAAGCTAAAGGGAGATGCCCGCATTTAGTTCCATCACCTTCCTTCAGACTCTATTCGAAGCTTCAATGAGCTTACTGACCTCTTCCTGGTTCAGTACGCCTCGAGCCGACGGGAAGAGAAGTAGCCGTGGTATCTCTCCCACATCAAGCAAAAGCCAGGGGAGAACCCGCGGAGATTCCTAGACCGTTTCATGACAAAGGCCAGGCGGATCTCCTGGATCACGGAAGAGATCAAGTTGGGTAGTTTCATCTCTGCGGTCACCTACGGAGACTTCTTCAAACACTTGGCCCATAAGAACCCCCAGACTTTCCAGGAGGTAGAATCAATCACCCGAGCTTAGCGACGGCAGAGGAAGCCAATGAAGCCAAACGTCCAGAACGGGCAGACCAGCCTCGCCCATTCCCTGGAGAGCGAAAAAGAAAGTACAGCGGCGGTCATCACTCCCGCAGGAAGCAGCATAGAACTGGATCGTCAGAACGTAAAGATTACGAGCCCATTAGCTTTACACCCCTGACGGACACTCGCTCAAATGTCTTTATACAGATCCGCGGAAAAAAATTCCTGAAGTGGCCAAAACCATTGAAGGACACTAGGAATCAGTCGAAATACTACGATTTTCACCGCTCTGGTGGGCATTCTATTGAAGATTGTAAGACATTGCAGAGGGAGATCGAGGAGTTGATTTACAGGGGCCACCTCACCAGGTTTGTCAATGGCTCTGGGCAGAGTTCTGGAGCAGCCAGTGGAGAAGGGCAGGAGACGTTTCCTCCCCAAAATCGAGTTACGGTAGGGGTGATCAATATAGTCACCACCCGACCTGCCAAAAACCCAGCCGACAACAAGGAGCAGCAGACTGGGAGGAAGAAGCAGCGCACGGCAGACAACGCAATTAGCTTCAGTGATGATGACTTGACTCATGTAATGTCCCCCCATACTGACCCCCTTATTGCATCCGTACTCGTTTCAAATGGTAGCGTCGACTACCAGCTGAATCGAGTGTTTATTGATAATGATAGTTCAAATGATTTGCTTTACTTGGATACTTTCTTTAAATTAGTTTTAAAAAGAACCAATTACAACCTACTGAGGGCCCACCGTATGGCCTTGACAACGAGCCAGTGTCCGTCCAAGGGACAATCCAATTGGAGGTCACCCTGGGCACGTATCCCAAAATAGCGAGTCGTACGCTCACTTTCCTAGTGGTCGACCTGCCCTCTGTTTACAACGCTATACTAGGTAGACTGTGCCTAACAATATTTGAGGCGGTCACCTCAATTCCACACCTCAAGATGAAGTTTCCAACGTCTTACGGTGTAGGAGAGGTGTTGGTGTTGGTCGACTAAGTTACTAGGCGACATACTACATGTCTCAAATTGCTCCCAGCGGCAGCACTAGAACGGTTGGAAAACTCGACCATTGAAACGAGACAACCCTGCAGCAAGCGCAATCCGGTGAAGCCACAGATATGATCCCACTGAACCCGGAGGAACCGGAAAGGTGTGTACAGATCGGCGGCTCACTTGCCGAAACACTACGCAGTGAACTGATCGCATTCCTGCAACGGAACGCTGATATTTTCGCATGGACTCCAACAGACATGCCTGGGGTTCCGGTTGAGGTGATGGTCCACAAGCTAGGGCATGATCCCGACCGATTAGGCAAAAGCGGAGGAACTACTCCGTAGAAAAGTCGATCGCCATCCGGGAGAAGGTAAAGAAACTGTTGGACGCAGGATTTATTAGAGAAGTCCACAACTCGGATTGGCTCTCTAACGTCATCCTGGTGAAGAAAAGCAACGAAAATGACGGATGTGCATCGATTTCATCGGCGTTAATAAAACCTGCCCAAAGGACAGCTTTTCCTTGCCCAGAATCGACCTGCTGGTTAACTCGACGGCCGGACATGAGCTGCTAAGCTTCATGGACGTCTATTCGGGTTACAACCAGATCCGGATGAGTTCAAAATACGATGAGCATACCTCATTCATGACGGATCAGGGCATCTACTGCTACAAAGTGATGCACTTTGAACTGAAAAATGCTGGAACAACCTATCAACAACTGATCAACAAGATGTTTGAAAAACAGATAGGTCACAACATAGAAGTCTACGTCGACGACATGCTCATCAAGAGTAGAATCACCGGCAACCACATCCGCGACCTGGCAGAGTCGTTTGAGGTGCTCCGCAAGCATCACATGAAGCTGAACCCGACTAAGTGTGTCTTTAGGGTAGCATCCGGTAAATTCTTGGGTTTCATCATCTCTCAACGGAGCATTGAGGTAAACCCAGAGAAGATTAAGGCACTCGCAAACATGGCTCCCCCGCGGAGCGTAAAGGACGTGCAGCGATTGACTGGACGGCTAACAGCGTTGTCCTGCTTCCTCGCAAAATTTGGCGACAAGAATCAGCCCTTCTTTAAGGCCCCGAGAGGGACAAAATCCAACCGGTTTCAATGGATAAAAAACTGTCAGACAGCCTTCAATGAATTGAAGCATTATCTGACCAGCCCGCCACTGCTGGCGTCACCCAAGGGTGGAGAAGAGTTGTATCTCTACTTGGCGGTGTCAGAGGTATCCCTCAGCTCTGTCCTCATATGCCAGGACTCCGACACTCAACGGTTGGTCTACTACGTGAGTAAAACATTGACTGGCCCAGAGACGCGCTACTCACACACAGAAAAGCTGGCCTTAACACTTATATTCTCTGCACGGAATTTAAGGCCATACTTTCAGGCGCACCGTGTAGTGGTCCTCAATGACCAGCCTTTGAAAAGTATACTCCAGAAACCCGACGTTTCTGGACTGCTGGTAAAGTGGGCTATCGAGTTAGGCGAGTTCGACATCGAATTTCGGCTCAGGCCTGCTGTAAAAACGCAGGCTCTGGCCGACTTCATTGTTGAGACCACGACCTCAGTTCTCGAAGAACAGCCCACAGAAAGCGCAGTACAGCTTGACGGAGTTCCAAAATTGGTACTCTACGTAGACGGATCGTCTACAGACATCAGCAATAGCGCTGGAGTGGTCCTTACGACCCTAGATGGGTTTGAGGTGAAGTATTCCCTCAGACTCAATTTTTCGGCAACCAATAACGTTGTCAAATACGAAACCCTATTAGTCGGATTACGATTAGCAAAGGAATGCTCTGCCAAGAGGTTGACGGTCTACAGCGATTCTGAACTGATCGTTAATCAGGTTAACGGAGACTTTGAGGTAAACAACACTCACCTGGCCAAGTACTTGGCAAAGGCGAGGGAGGCCCTCCAAGGTTTTGATAAACTAACCCTGGTTCATGTTCCCAAAACTGAAAACTGGAAGGCAGACTAGCTGGCTAAAGCCGCTGCAGTCGAAAATCCAGAACAGTACTCGAGGGACATGAGGGAGATTCTGAACGCTCCCAGCATAGAGAAGCAGGAGGCGATGCAGATTTTCGAAACGAAAAATTGGATGACGCCCTACCTTAGATATCTGGTTGACGGATCGTTGCCAGAAGACGCAGAGAAGGCTAAGCGAATCAAAAAGATAGCCGGCTGGTATACTGTCGTTGATGGGCGGCTATATCGCCGTTGTTACTCAACCCCATACCTCCAATGCCTAACTCCCGAAGAGGCTGACTACGCCTTCGACGAAGTACACCTCAGGATTTGCGGAGCATATGTTGGTGGAAAAAACTTAACCTTCAAGATCATGCGGCAGGGCTATTACTGGACCTCGATGAAAAAAAATGCGCTCGAATTTGTGAAGAAGTGTGAAAACCGCCAGCTTCACAGAAACCTTCACCATCAGCTATCCGTTGACCTGAAATCGCTTCAGGCCCCTTGGCCCTTCGCGCAATGGGAGCTCGATATTCTCGGCCCATTTTCCATTACCACGAGGCAAACGAAGTTCATCATCTCAGGCATCGACTACTTCACCAAGTGGGTCAAGGCCATCCCACTGGCGAAAATCACAGAGCACAACGCTCTTGAATTCCTTCGCCAGAACATTATTTACAAATTTGGCGTCCTAGAGGTCGTCGTGACCGACAACGGGACCCAATCCTCAGGGAAACGCTTCATCAAGTTGGTCCACACTTCGGTGGCATAACCCCAAGCAAATAGACAGGTGAAAGTCACAAACCGGACGCTACTCCACAGGTTAAAAACCAAGCTGGAAGACGCAGGGGGCTGCTAGGTAGACGAGATTCCCTCAGTTCTCTGGTCTTATCGGACAACCCCAAAAGAACCAACGCACGAGACACCATTCAGTCTCTGTTACGGGACTAAAGCGGTAATCCCGATCAAAATCGGGCTTCCAAGTCTTAGGGTAGAATCGTTTGACCCACGGGGTAACTCCCAGAAAATCAGAGAACACCTAAACTTGTTGAAGGAAGCCCGCGACGCCGCTAGAATACGAACAGTAACCTACCAACATCGAATTGCCCGATACTACAACAAAAAGGTAAAGGCGCAACAATTCGATGTTGGGGACTTGATCCTACGAGGCGTCGAGGCCACAAGCAAACTAACCGGCAGCAACAAGCTCTCCCCTAATTGGGAAGGGCCTTTCCTAGTCTCCGCCGTCCTGCGAAACGGAGCGTACAAACTCCAGAACCAGAACAAAAAGTTGGTCTCACGAACGTGGAACGCGATCCACCTCAAACACTACTTCCAATAATGGACCCAGGTATGTACTTGCATTATTGTGTGTACGCATTCGCCTACTTATTTCAATTAGTCAAAATAAGTGTTTTCTTAACATATTGGATTCTCTTTACTGTGTGCATATATATATATATATATATGTATATGCGTGTGTGTGTTTGCCTTATAGGTTTATCTAACCTAGACTGCCCCTAAGTCGGGAGGGTCTTCACCCTCTCGTTACTAAACACTGGTCATCCAGGCGGCCTATAAGTGGTCGAATAAGAATCTCGGTCATTCGAGCCGCCCATTAGCGGTCGTACTTAAATCCTGATCATCCAGGTGGCCCATAAGTGGTCTAGTATGAACGTCAGTCATCCAAGCGGCCCATTAGCGGTCGTATTAAACCTTGGTCATCTAGGCGGCCCATAGGTGGTCAAATCTAAACCTTGATCATCCAAGTAGCCCGTTAGCTGTCAAAATCTTAGGGGGCTAGCGCAGCACACACAACGACCTCCTTCACGAGGAGATAGTGTGATCAGTCAACGATGGTCGAAAGGATAAAATTTCTTCTCCAAGGCTGGCCGCCCAAGTCAACACTTGGGCGGCACCACCAGGCTTTACTCACAAGCCACTGCCACTAGGCCGGCTAACACGTACACAGCCGACTTCAAAGTAACCTAAGGATTCCACTCCTTTGGCAGTAATACAATGCCAGCCAGCCAACTTAGTTGGCCGTTCAATACAGCAAACATACAAACCTAAAGCAATAAAAGGAAGTAGACACAAAGTGGAAGGATTATCATTTTATTGCTATCAAATGTATTACATTATACATGATACAAGTAAAAAGGCAAGACCAAAAATTGACAAAAAGCTAGTGAGGCGACAGAGGCTGCGCCTGACCGTCTCACGGATCCCCCACGAGACTTTCGCAGGTCTAGGCGGACATGTTTGACATATTAAGCTGGTCCACCGGGAAATTATGGTCAATAAGCCGCGCGATACACCGACACATATTGATCCCTTCCCGCATCCGCGTACACAACAGTTGCTCAATCTCGTGGGGGCGTATCCGAAGGCTCAGGCGGTTCTCCAACTCTATCAACTGCTCGCCAAGCTGGTTAAGGCGCCCGGTAATCCGCTCGTTCTCCTCCCGCAGCCGAGCATTCTCCTCTTTCAGGCTTGCATTCTCGGCCTCTGTGTCGGCCAGAACGGTCTGCAAGGCGGCAGCATCCAACCAGTGCTCCGCCCCCAAAGCCGCCAACTTCGCGTCCAGTCAGGCGATCCCTGCCTCCCTGTCAGAGATCACCCGGTCCCGCTGGTCAATCACCTTTGCAACGGCATCTAATACTTTCTCCTTCTGCACCAAATGACAAAGCAAGTCAGAGACTTTAAAGGAGAAGTTACGCAGAAAGCATCACAGAAAATTATACCTCCCAAACTTTCCATGCGGGCCTATCAGGCCTGGGCTCCAAGTTTGGCTCTAGCTGCGGCGAGCTGGAAGCGATGCCCTCACGAGCGGGGCTGGCGGCGGCCTCCTCCAGGAGCCTTTCATCAATGTCGTCCGTGGCGGCGGCAAACTTCCCAGCGACGGCCTCCACTGTAGCAGCAAGAGGATCGAGGTCAATCACCGACTGCTGCTTAGCCGGCAGCTGCATGGCTGGTGAGCCGATTGACGGCTCCTACGCCTCCAACAGCGGCTCACAGGCTGACTCTGGTAAAATCACTGTCGGCGCAGAATGAAGAGCCATCTGCGGCGCAGGCTGCGCCAGTATAACGCCTCCGGCCTCAGCTTCCGGCATGTCCTTGAACGTCTTCTCCATCCCAGTGGCGCTGCCAGGACCGCTACAAATCCCGGTAGCGATGTAGTCCGTCCCCAAAGACGATGAGGAGGGCGTCTCCACAGTCATCCTCTTGGGTCTGGGGTAGATGAAGTCGTCATCCGTCGGGCAGGGACAGATGATCAGACCCCTGGAGTCCTCCGGCCGCATCATGACCGCCGGCGGCGGTGCCTTAAACTTCTCAATGGGAGAGGGCAGACCCCAATTCACCTTCTTGGTCTCGGTCCGAGAGACCAAGAAGTCTTTCTTAAATTCAGAGATGTAGGTCTTGACCAACTTCCTCAGCCACTCTAGGGACACTGTCTTAGTCTCCGACGGCGTCCCAGTGTAAACATCGGATACCTGGCCCCAATCCTTGGCCAGGGGCCAGGGGCCAGGGATCAGGTCACACTCACGAAGAAGAACCAATTTTTTCAGTTCTTCAGCGAGTCGTAGATGGCCGTATTTACCTTCAGGCCACTACGTGGAATCAGGGAGACCCACTCTCTACCCTGATTGATCTTAAACAGACCCTTTACCATCGGCATGTTAGCCGCCGAGAATGCTTACCGAGAAAGATACAAAAAGTACACAAATACTGTACAGCATTGGCATGAAGCTGTGCGATGGGGACCCGCAAGGCCTGAAGGATCAACTGTAAATCGTTTGGGAGAGGAAGACAAGGCCACTCCTCAGGTAGGCCTCGTATATAGTCACGTGTCCCACCGGCGGCGCAAAAGCTCTGTCATCCGTCTCGGGAACCCTGCACGCAATGTCCTTTGGAATGTTAAACTCTATGCATAACTCTTTGACATTACCGTCTCGAAGAACAGAGGGAATGTCAACAATAGAAGTCAAAATCATACTTACAAAAAGGTTAGGGTTTTTCTGAAATTGCAGAAGGAGGATGAAAAAGCAGGTTGAAGACCAAGAAGCAGAGCATAAGGCGTGAAAAAATACTAAGTGTAAGGAGGAAAACTTAACGGGCAAATGAGAACGCCGTAAAACTCCTCGAGAAGGCACACCATCATGCTACCGTGTGTTGCTTCCCAACGGGCTCCTTTTTTAAACAAATCTTCTAACGTATTAATGACTGGGATCATGATTTCACCAGCTGAAGACACGTGTCCGCTTTCAGCCTAACAGGTCGGCTAGTGGCCACGCGTCACTCAGGGCTCATACAAAGCTCTCCGGATCTGACCAAAGACGGTCAACAAATCTGATCAATTTTCTTCCCCGAATCTGACCAAAGACGGTCAACAAGCCGGTCAATTTTCTTCTCCGGATCTGACCAAAGACGGTTAACAGATCCGGTCAACTTTCTTCTCCGAATCTGACTAAAGACGGTCAACAGATCTGGTCAATTTTTCTTTCCGAAATCTGACCAGGATGGTCAACAGATTCGATCAACACCTCACCCTTTCGCGGAGTTTTTCGAAATTTTCAAGCAATAAAGGACAGTGAGGAGCATCCCATCATGAACACGTCGGAGGTCAGAATTCTGGCCACCAGCATAGGGGCTAGTGATGGGTACACTGTAACTGGACTGGCCTAATAGTCAAATAAGACCCAAATGGCTTATTAGACGGCCAACTCCAACGTTGACCCAACAAGAGGTAAAGGCCCAAATCCTAAAAGATCCAAACACGCGCCCGAAGGTCAATGCCAAAAATAACCGACTAAAGCACAGCCGGGCAGTCAACTCACACTCAGGATGGTCAACTCAAACGTTAACCGTAATCACTGTAGCAACAAGCCCAAAAAATAAGAAGGCTTCTACGGACCTGGCCCACTTGGGTCCACGATCCAACAGGCAGTTAGTAACGGCTCTTTCCCTGACTTGCGCTTCCATAAACTCAGCCAACACCCAAAAAGGATATTGACAAAATCGACGCCCTCCCCATAAGGAAGGTATCAGATCTTGCCAATTCCTGTCAATTGGAGCCTTCCAACGAAAATATACATAAAAGGAAGGCAGGTAATTTAGAAAGCCGCTATCCGCCAGAGAATAAAGTAATCTCAGCTAATTAGGCAACTCGTGCCTCCCTCACAAGGAAGGCCGCCTATACATGGCACAAAGGATCACACCTTCCAACCAAGGGGATCACCCTGCCGCCATTAAAATAAGCCCTGGAATCCTCACTCAAGGCAGGACGACTTCTATGCTCTCAATTGCGCATTCCCTGAATTTTTCGTACTCTCTCTTTGCAAAGCATCCAAACGCACTGAGAAAAAGATCACAAATCAAAGGCATACAGGCGCTCTTTCTGTTGACAGACGCCTACTGCTTTCATCCACCATCCATATATAAGAAAACGGCATTGCCTCTCTTTCATCCGGATATCCACACACTCTTACACGTTCCCTCTCAATTCTCATTTAAAGTTACCTTCCCAGATTTCGAAAGCGGTTTACTTACTTAAGCGTCGGAATGTTTTTTGTAGGATAATTTCCCATCGACACACTGACCTCCTATTCGTTTTAATGGTGCGCAAGGTCCAAACTCGGTGAACGGAGCCGTAACCAGACAAGCGGATCAGTTCGAATCTATTCAAAGTTCGGATCCAAGGACGCATTAGCATCCTATGTAGGAAAGAATTGCACAATTTCTATTTTAAGCTGTTTATATAAAAGAGGAAAAGAACATACAAAACTAGACACGTTGAGTTGGTCCAATAATACCAGTCAGTTTTATTAAATATAAGTAGTACAAATTACAGAATCAAAGGAACAAAATGGAAGGGAGTTAGTGAGTATCAAGGCCTCACTTTTCCAGCAAGCAGGAAAGCGTTAAACACCACACATCTACTCAAGTTTGAGCCACCCCAAGCACCCTCAAGCTCCTCAGCCAGCTCTCCAGACAGTAATTCAAAACAGGTTGAGTTGGTCCAATAATACCAATCAGTTTTATTAAATCAAAATTGTATAAATTATAGAATCAAATGAACAAAAAGGAAGGGAGTCAGTGAGTATCAAAGCCTGACTTTTCCAGCAAGCATGAAAGCCTTAAACACCACACATCTAGTCAAGTTTGAGCCACCCCAAGCAACCTCAAGCTCCTCAACCACCTCTCCAGACAGTAATTCAACCCCTCTCTCCTTAGCGGCGGTGAAAGCAGACGATGACCTTAACAACCCCAGAAACCCAGCAAACGACAGCTGCTTCGGTATGTCAACAGGCAAAGGCTCCCCTTCAGAGCCCAAACCAACAGATTCAAAAGGAAAAGGCAACGTCTTATAGCCATCCGCAGGATATTTGACATTTGGATGAAAATAAGGACGAGCAGCTTCGAAATAGCGTTTCAGTAACGGGTCAACTGTGGGGCTAACTGAGACATTGTAGTAGGACCAAACGGCAATGATGCCTCCCGGTTTCTTGAGAAGGCGGGTAACGGCGGCGTAGAAGCTAGGGAGGTCAAACCAGTGCACTGCTGTGGCCACCGTGACCAAATCAACTGAATTCTCACCCCCAATTAAATTGACAATGTCATCTTCGGACATGGATATCGGGGTGTGCAGGTATTTGATCCGAGGATGGGGTATCGCCCGTTGCAGCTGTTGTTCACTTACGTCAGTGGCAATCACCTGTTCATAATGCTCTGCTACCTAGCAAGATGAGAGATTTTTATTCATTCTCACTACTAGTTAAACAGAACGTCTGAGATTGAAACCAACACAAAACAAATTATCCATGTAAGGTGTTGACATGTTGTAAAACGCTATCATGTTGAAACCATTCCCCAGAACGTTAAAATACCATTTTTCTTCACAGATTATAATGCAGAATAATACATAAATGATATATTTAAATTCATACTAGTGTTCTGTCTAATATTTGGGATCTTAGCAGCTGCCCTTATTCCTCAATTTGCTAATTGGTATGAACTCAATGAATCCAGAAGTTTAGAACTTTAGCACCCTTTCATGACCCCTTGGATTTTAGTACAAAGGAACGCCTCCAAAATTTCGTCGCTTCTTGAAATTTTGATGTTTGATAGAGGAAATAGCTTTATCCACACGAAATAGAAAATTCTAATGCTTACAAGAGAAAAATAGCCTTTCAATGGATGCATTTACAACTCCATGTAATGTAATCGCAGCGTAAGATATTGATATGAGAATCTAGACAAGGAAAATTATCTCAGGAGGCAACAGACGTCCTCGCCAAAATCGGATCTTAAGAACATAGTAGAGTTATTCATGCTGTCCTCAAAGTAGAACATGGCACGCTGGACTTCTTAAAAGAGATGAGCTTAAAAAGGCAAGAAAAGGATCAAATTCCGAACTTAATTTCGTGCAGTCATACTTTTCTTATTCAGTAGGAATTACATGGCCATCTCTCAACAAAGGAAATAGGATATGACTGACGGGGTTTAACTGGTTCAGGTAGAAATCAGAGTAAGAAGGACTATTTTCCTTTGTTTGGGCAAATTTTCTTTTATCCGGTTGATTTTATCACTAGAGAAAACAACAGAAGTTTTATAGGTGGTTTACTTCCCCGTTGAGGCAGATTTTTGGTATAATTATATGGAATCATCGTTACGACTGATTATAATACTGATTAATTATTATTGTCTACGGCTTTTGAAAATTTTTTATATTTTGATACTCTAGGGACAATTTGAATCTGATATTAGTATATTCGAAATCAATCGGTCTGTCACGATATTGTTCTTCATCAGCTCGCTAAAGATTTGCTCAAAAATTTTTCGTCCGCTAACCTCATGCCTAAAATAGTTACAATTCAAGACTACGTTTCAATTTAATTTAAACTGCAAAATCTCACTTTCATTCAAAATCGAAATCCAACACATTAGAATGCCAAGAAGAGGCAGAGGCTTTTCACCGACCACCGGAAAATCTAAAATCGAGGGTTGCGTGTAGTCCGTTCTCACTGAGGCCAAATTGGATCGGAAAATTGCAGGTTGAAAAAGGAAGACAAGGAACGCACTGATTGAGCCTCATTCAATCAACCACTAATTAAACCACAAAAGCAAGGGAATGAGCGCGCGCGCGCTAGAGAGAGAGAGAGAGAGAGGGAGGGAGCACTCACAGCAGTAGCAGCTTGGCCGTTGCCAGTTCCAGCGTCCCAAGCCAAGGAGTGATGAAGAGTACGAGCAGCGAGCCATGAATACCACTCCTTCGGGTAATCGGGCCTCGCATCCACATACACATCCGCTTCGTACTTCGCTGCCATCTCCCCTTCCTGCAAACCTGCGTTTCCCACCGGCGAAATAAGACTCTCAGATGAGGACGATTTGGTGTTTTCGGGCGCGTTTTATAGCGTGACAAATACTAAATTTATTATCGGAAATTCCACATTTGAATTTTCAATTTCAATATTATTATTATTATTATTTTCCAATCCTATTCTAGCCTAGAATTTAAATTTTAATGCCAAATATAAATATAGTAAATTTAACAAAAAAAATATAAAATATAATGTGTATTTAAATAAAATTTGTTAATAAAATTATAAAAATGGTAACAATTTAGGACTAATAAAATAGAATTTTCAAATTATTTTAAAAAATTATAAAGTTTATGTTAGAAAAAAAATTTTTAGATAACATAATAATTATTTTATATAATATTGATGGGTACTATCATATAACACGGGGGCCAATTAGTTAAAGCTCAATGATGTGTGATAAAACTAAATAGTTACAACTTATGAGGTGGTTAACTTCTATCGAGTGGAACCGATAATAACCACCCGAAGTTAAATCCAACCAACCATCCTTATCTGAGATGATTCTGAAATGGTTGTAAATAAGAAAAACAGCTCAGAAAAGATTATAAGTGGTAATTTTTAGAGAAAAATGTAAAAAAAAAGGCTGATCAAATAGCCATAAAAGAATCTCTTCTTTTACTTTTCGTTTCAAAAAGGACATTACTGACTTGAACGTCGGAGAGACTGCTGAAAAATTCACCCCTTTGATCCTTTGATTCTCTTGTTTTCTCTAATGTTGTATAGGTTGTGAATTTGGCAAACAAAAATCCATTTATTTCCAATTCAATCTAAATCCCTGGACGCAACAAATATAATATAATATACTATTTTACTTATTAATTAATATTAATAATACGATATAAAATAAATTAATTAATAAATACATATTATCAATCATAAAAGTTTAATTCATTGGCTTTACAAATAAATATATAACTGGAGGCGGCTTCAACTCGCTTCCATTTTTCTTTTTACAGTCCAGCTTGGTATTCTCCTCTCCTATAAATCATCACTAAAAAAAAAAAAAAAAAAAAAAGCTATTTGGAAAAGAATTATTGGGTGTTTGTATTTGCTTTCAAATAATATATTTTTGATAAAATATTATAATATGCAAATTTATTAAAATTTACTTGTGATATGTCTTTTAATTTGAATTTTACACACCACAGTACTTAATAAATTAAATAATATAAAAATTATTTTTTATAATACATTTTAATATTTAAGTCAGAAATTTTTAAAAAAAATAATAAATAATGATAAGTTAAAGATAAGAACGTGAAAAATTAGTAAAAGTTTAATTTCATAGTCTTCACCTATAAATATATGACTAAGGACAGATTTCAACTCAATTCCACTTTCCTTTTCACAATCCAACTTGGGATTCTCCTCTTCATAGATCATCACTAAAAAGAAAAACTATTTGGAAAAGTATTATTGGGTGTTTATATTTGCTTTCAAAAAATAATTTTTTTAAAAAATATTATAATATGTAAATTTATTAAAATTTACTTAAGATACATATCTTAAATTTGAATAGTCGTTCGAATATAGTGGAATTAAAATTTTAAATCCTTTAATTTGAATCTAATACATCATAACACCTAATAAGATATTAAACAATACAAAATTCACTCTCTAAAATATCTTTTAAAATTTAAATTTGAGATTCTTTTTCAAATTATTGAAAGATGATGATTGATTAAGGATAAGAGAGTAAGAAATATATAACTTGATTTCGTAATTTTTAAAATTTTTAATTATATAGAGGATTAAAATTCTGTACTTATTATTTTATGATTAATTTTTTTTCTATTTAAAAAAATAAATATATTTATAATTTTATCACTAATCAATGTATATTTTTAAAAGTAGCATAATTGTATACTATCTGAAATGGTACACTGATTGTGAATTGAATACTTTAAATGTTCATCAGATTTAATCATTTAAGTTTATCAGCAAAACAACCACTTGGCATCTTGGTGTTGTATATCTTCAGCAGTCTAATCATTTAAATATTTAATAATTAGGTCAGAATTTTTTCTTTTTTAGACCTAACAACTCAATTGATTTATATTTTTCACAGGCTTATAACCCAAGAGCCTGATATCTTAACCGGTCAAATTGATCCTGTCTTAAATCGTATCCAATAACTTATCATGGCTAATTTGTGACGAATAATCATTCATTAAGAGATAATATGATTAACACTCATTATAATGATATTAATTATAAAGAAAAATTTATGAGAGTTCTTTAAAATAAGATCATTAAATTTTAATATTAATAAATAATATGACTAAAAAATAACTTTATGCAATTTTTAATAAACTTCTAAAGTTATATGCAATCTTTTAAAATCAACCCATGAATTTATAACAATTTAAAATATTTGAATTAAAATATTTTTCCATTTCAACTATCAGTTAGTGGCAATCTTCGCCTAAAATTATGAAAGTGAGGACAGCTTTGACTCAACTCGATTCTCCTTCTTGCTATCCAATTTGGTTTTTTCCTCTTTATTTTCTGTAAACAATTATCTATTGACTTATTCGTATTTTCTATATTAAAAAAAAAAAATAATACTGATTAACATAGAGTTTTTTTTAGAAATATCTATTTTTAAATTATTTTAAGAAACAATAATTTTTTAGCTTAAATATACTTATAAAAAAACATAAATCCAATCAAATTCTCTTTCTTCTCTTAGTTTTTGTTTCTCATTGAAATTTGGTGGCACAATAATAGAGGTGTTAAATAAACCATAATTAAAATGATATATTCTAATTAACACATCTATATAAATATTTCAAATAAACCAATCATACTAAGACGGTCAATGTTAACGTTGACTAACGAGACGCGAGTAAAACGGTAGAATCCCAAGGCTTAAACGGTCCACTTGAACTCAGGAAGATCAATGCTTCCATTGACCAATAAAGAGGCCAGTAGACCAATTGAGATCTAGCACCCACATAGCCCAAGACGCCATTGGCCCACGTGACCCTCCACTGGCCACAATGGTCATCTGCCCTAATTTTCTACTTCCCCAAAGATGGCAGACTCATTTGTAACGGCATTACCGGAGACAACGTGCATCCCGAAAGGAAGGCGTCAGGATCTAGGCATTATCTGCAGGAAACCCTAATCGTAACAAAACGCAGAAGGCAAGGCATTAGCTTCCAGAGCTGTTACAGCTAACCAGACAAGGATCACGCCTATGCCAAGAAAGGCAACAATTCCCAATAAAACGCGAGCATTAAACCCCTCTGCCTAAGTAAGGCAGCTCATGACCTTGACTATAAAAAGGCCATGGTAGCACCCTTCAAAGACATGCCCTGAACAACATTGAAACTTACTCAAGCATACACTCCCAACCGCCTATGAAAAGCTTTCAATGCTTTTCACACACACACACTCTCTCTCTGCTATTAGTTCTCAACGAACTCAGTACTTAGAGATTGCTCCTCACGAGTAATCATCAAAACCACTCATCCTACGAGTGCATCAACCCACCTACATACACTCTCTGCATTCACTTCTACATTCTTTGCATACTCCATCTCATTTCAAAAGGCCAGATTACTGACTTGAGCATTAAAATATTTTCGGTGGGATCACATCCCACCGTCACCTGACCTCTCGTAAGAAATTATGGTGTGTTGTATCCAAAGTTAGGCGAATAGAGACCGAAATCTGACGGGCTACTTGGCTCAAATTCATTCAAGTTTAGATCCATGATGTATCATTGGCACTGTCTGTGTAAAACTGACAAAAAGCTAACCACTTTCATCTCTACAACACTCTTATCTTCAAAGCAAGAATTATTATGGTGAACACTATAGCACAGGCTAGCGTTCCCACTAGAAATGCTGTCTCCTTGGATCAAAACCACTCTGCTGGTAATCCGGCCGGAGGAGTGCCAGCACCATTTCTCCAGAACCTGGCGGAACAGATGAACAATATGAACAAAATGCTTTTGATACTCTACACCAGTCAAATGAAGAAGAAGCAGGGGCTTCGCCCTCCACTGCCCCTACCTAGGCCTCCAGGAGAGGAGGTCAGAGGAAGAGGAACCGGCTAAGAAAGCTGTGATGCCAGCCAACTCTCACACCCTAGAGTCTTCTAGCGCTCAAAGTCGTCTTAGTCTTGAGGGACGCTTGGGCTACAGGACTCGGATGAGAGTCCAAAATAAAAAACCCCCAATATACTCGGGATAAGCCAAGGCCACGGGCTCAGGAAAGAGCCTCTCGGAACGAGCGATCCGTCAGTGGCAATAGCAGGCCGGCTATGCACTGCACTGCCGAAAGAATGGAGTTAAAGACTTATCTCAACTCTAAAAGATTTAGGAATGCCTCGCGAGTGGAGGCAAAAGCTAAGGAGATGCGGATCCACGTATCCAAGGATGACAATGGACACACCACATATCTGAAAATGTCTCCCTTCGCTGCTGAGATCTTAAATCGCTTATTGCCGGCTAAATTCAAGATACTGACATTAGATTCTTATGATGGGAGCACTGATCCCATTGACCACTTGGATCACTTCCACACCTATTTGAATCTCTAGGGCTTGGAAGACTGGGCGATGTGCCGGTGCTTCCTGCTCACCTTGAAAAAAGATGTTCGGATATGGTTTTACTAGCTCCCATCAAACTCGATCCAGAAACTTCCGGCAATTTCATCTCAGCCTTGACGCGTGGAGACTTCTCCAAACTCCTAATCCATAAAAACCCGCAGACCTTTCGAGAAGCGAGTCGATCACTAGGGCTTACGAGGCCACCGAGGAGGATAATGAGGCGAAGCGTCCCGAGAGGATCGACCAACCTCGCTCTTTCCCAGTTGACAGAAAGAGGAAGAATAGCGGCGACGATAATCCCCGCAAGAAGCAGTACAGGACAGGAGAAGTGGACCACAAGGAATACAAGCCGTTCAACCTGACTCCTTTCAATGATACACGGGCTAACGTTCTCATATAGATTCGTGGTGAAAAGTTCATCAAGTGGCCAAAGCCACTAAAGAACACGGAAGGAGAAAATCTAGCTAAATATTGCGATTTTCATCGATCTTTAGGGCATACCATAGAGAATTGCAAGACGCTCCAGCAGGAGATTAAGGAGCTCATCCAGAGGGGCCATCTCGTTAGGTTCGTCAAGAACCATGGGTAGAATTTTGGCACCTCAGGCGATGAAGGACCAAATCCATCCGAGCCATGACATCGAATCACGATTGGCGTGGTCAAGATGATCACGACCAAGCCGGTCAATACCCCAGCAGATCACAAAGAATGACAAGCCGAGCGGAAGAAGCAAAAACAGAAGAAAATATCATTAGCTTTAGTAATAGTGACAAAGATCATGTAACTTCCCCACATGTAGATTCTCTTATTATATCTGCACTAATTTCAGACGGTAACGTATACTACCAACTGAAATAAGTTTTTATTGATAATGAAAACTCCAAAGATTTGCTCTATATCAATACTTTTTTTAAACTTGGATTAAAAAAGCACTAACTGAAACCTACTGAAGGACCATTATACGGCCTAGACAACAAGCCTGTGGCTGTCCAAGGAACAATCTAGTTGGAAATCACCCTGGACACGTACACAAAAGCGGCGAGTCAAACACTCACCTTCTTGGTCGTTGACCTGCCTTCCGTGTACAATACTATCATAGGCTGGCCATACCTAGCAGCGTTCAAAGCCGTCACTTCAATACCATATTTAAAAATGAAGTTCGCAACAGCATGCGATATTAGTGAAGTTTTGGGTGACCAAATCACTGGACGAACATACTACATGTCCTAGATCGCTCAAAGCAGCAGCAGACGGACTACAGGAGAACTAGATCATCAAGATGAAGCAACCTTGTAGCAGGCACAACCCGACGAGGCAACCGACCTAGTACCACTGAACCTGGAAGACCCGGAGAGGTGTATACAATTGGAGACTCACTCGCCGGACCACTACACAACGAGCTGATCATGTTCTTAAGGAAGAACGCTAATGTCTAAGCATAGACACTTGCCGACATGCTTGGGATACCGGTTGGAGTAGCGGTCCATAAGTTGGGCCTCAATCCCAACCATAAGCCCATCAAGTAGAAGCAGAAGAACTATTTTGTGGAAAAGCTTGTCGCCATCTGGGAGGAAATAAAAAAGCTTTTGGACGCTGGCTTTATCAAGGAAGTCAATGACCCGGATTGGCTTTTCAATGTTGTCCTGGTGAAGAAGAATAATGGGAAATGGAATATATGCGTCGACTTTACCGACGTCAACAAAGCCTACCCAAAAAATAGCTTTCCTTTATCCAAGATCGACCTGTTGGTAGACTCGACTTTTCAACACGAACTACTAAATTTCATAGACGCGTACTCGGATTACAACCAGATCCGGATGAACCCAGAGGATGAGGAGCATACCTCGTTCATGACCGACCAAAACACCTATTACTATAGGGTCATACCTTTCGGATTGATGAATACTAGGGCTACCTATCAAGGCTCATAAACAAGATATTCGAGATACAGATCGGCCGTAATATGGAGGTGTACGTCGACGATATACTCATCAAGAGTAAGACCACCAGCGACCATATTTGCGATATGGTTGAGTCCTTCGAGGTACTCCATGCGCACCAAATGAAGTTAAACCCTTCAAAGTGCGTCTTCTGAATATCCTCATGAAAGTTTTTGGGTTTCATCATCTTTTAGTGAGGGATCAAAGCAAACCTAGAGAAAATCAAAGCCCTCATGGACATGTCTCCACAACAAAGCGTCAATAATGTCCAGTGGCTAACCGGACGACTGGCAGCACTGTCTCACTTCTTGATAAAGTTGGGGGACAAGTATCGATCTTTCTTTAAGGCCCTAAGGGGGACTAAAGCAAATGGTTTCCAATAGACCGCGGAGTGCCAGTCAGCTTTCGATGAGCTAAAGCAGTAATTGGCCAGTTCGTCGTTGCTAACATCACTCAGGGATAGAGAAGAGCTCTACCTCTACTTAGGAGTGTCAGAGGTGGCTCTCTATTCTATCTTTATTCGTCAGGACTCCAACTCTCAGCAGCCGGTTTATTATGTGAGCAAGACGTTGACTAGTGCATAGACATGGTACTCGTGCGCTGAGAAGTTGGCTTTGGTGCTTGTCTTCTCAACCTACAAATTGAGACCGTATTTCTAGGCTCATCGCGTGGTTGTCCTGACTGATTAGCCATTGAAGGGCATACTCCAAAAACCATATGTTTTCGGACGGTTGGTGAAGTGGGCCATCGAGCAAGGAGAGTTCGACATTAAATTTTGGCCTCGGCCAGCCATCAAATGGTAGGCACTGGTAGACTTTATCGTCAAGACCACAACCCCATTCATTGATGAGCATCACACGGAGAACGTGGATCACCACACAGAGGAGCCAAAATGGATTCTCAACGTAAATAATTCGTTTATGAACTCAAGTGGCGGGGTCGGAAGTGGTTCTAAGAACCCTAGAAGGGTTTGAGGTAAAATACTCCATTAAGCTCGATTTTCGGGCCACCAATAATGTTACAGAGTACAAACCCCGTTGCCGGACTATGGCTAGCCAAAGAATGCTCAGCTAGGCGGTGGATCGTCTGCAATGACTCAAAGCTAGTCATTACTAATAAAGACCCAGGTAAGTCATATGTATGTCGTAGGATGCACTTGTAACATTCATATGTTTAATAAAAAAAATTCTTTTTCATATGCATTGTCTGTTTTTCTCTCTTTTCCCTTTTTCATATGCATGCTCACTTACAGGTTAAATGGAATAAATGACCTAGACTGACCCTAAGTCGGGCGGATTTTCACCCGCTCACAATTGAACCCTGATCATCCAAGCGGCCCATAAGTGGTTGGATAAAACCCTGGTCATCTAGGCGGCCAATAAATGATCGAATTAAACCTTGGTCATCCAAACGGCCCGTAAGTGGTCGAATCAAACCTTGGTCATTCAAGCGGCCCATAAGCGGTTGGATTAAACCTTGATCATCTAAGCGGCCCGAAAGAGGTTAAATTAAACATTGGTCATCCAAGTGCCCATTCGCGGTCTAATGGGAGATAGCATGGTCAGTCTACGACGGTTGACAAATGAAAGCAAAGCATGAAAAGAAAATACACGCTTTCATAATGAAATGGGGCGCCGAGCCAAACAACTTGGATGCCACCCATTGATATTACAATGTTGCCCAGCAAACAAAAACATATTCATATATGTAAAGGTAATACAAAATTTCACATGATGCCTCACATGGAAAAAGAAGAAAAAACAAAAAGAGTCTTGATGGCCCCCGGGGTTCTAAGATATCATGACTCAACTTGATGGCCTCCCGAGGCTGAGGAGCCTCCTCGAGAGCGAGATCGGGATGTCCGGCCCACCACGGGGATACCACACTAGCTCTGATCTCTGAGAAGCACCAATGTTTCGCGAGTCCAGAAACTTCAACGGGGAAGCAAGGATCCACCATGGAAGCAATCCTATAACTATAGCGAATCTTCTCATGGAATCGCTCCTCCAAGGCAGGTGCCACCTCTTTAAGGAAAAGCCCACGTCCTCAGCTCACCCTCAAGTGCCGCAATCCACTCTAGGGCTCATTGGTGCCCATCCAAATCCTCTCGCAAGCCAACGTTGGAGGCCTGACCCGGGTGGACAGCGCGCACCCTCTCCTGAGGCACGCCATCCTCCTTTGAGGACAAGATCTCGACCAAGCTGCAAGGAACCTTGTTAGGTTGGCGAAACCAAAAAAAAAGTCAACAAAGAGAATGCAGACCGCCATTACGGACCCCAAAGTTAAATAACTAAGGCATACTTGACAAGAATGTCCAACGCGATCGAAGCAAGTAGGGCAAAAAGGCTCCACGACGTCATCACCCGTAGAGCTCTCAGAGTGCGACCTCTCGTCGCCACTCCCCTCTGAAGAGGATGACCGGTGGGAGGGGCTAAGCGTGTTATCTGACCCCCAGTTGAGGAGAGTATAAACATTAATCATATTCTCGTCAGCCATGGTGAAGGAAAAAATTGCTATGAAGCAAATCGCAAAGGTCGTCGCCATTTTATAAGCCAAGTTTCCCACCTAAAACAACCACACGCGAACCAAAGGGTCGCGTTGCTTCAAGTCACATTGTTTCAATACCTGACGATGCGCGTAAACGTCGCACCAATGAAGAGTCAGTCTTCGACCGGTCAACATCTCTAGTAATCAGCAGAGACTCTCAGCTGGTCAACACCAAGCAAGCTGAAAGGGAAACGAAAGAAAAAGCATGACAAAGGCACAAAGGCACAACAAAAAGACTAGAAAAATGCAAATAACGAAAGAGACAGCTAGCAAAGCAACACAATACATAAATAAAACTGACGGTTTTATTAATAACAACATTATATTTATGAGGTTTTGGATACAAAAAGTCCCTATGGAGTGGGGCTCCTAGGAGGGTGCGGGATGGGCCCTTTATCACCCCTTCAAAATCAGCGAGATCACCACGTTGTTGAGCACCATCGTTCGCGGGATCAAGGACGCCGGTCGGAAAATCAAGATCCATGATCCTAGCAATATGATGACTGATCCGGATGCCCTCCTAGAGCATAGCCCACAGCAACTAGGTGATCTCCTAAGGATGCTTTGCTCCTAAAGGCGACTGAGTGTCCTAAGTTCAGTTCTCTAATATGGCTTTCTCCACTTGGAGCTGCTTAGCTTGGGCCTTAGCTTATCCACCTCTGCTTCAATATCGGCGATCTCGTCTTCTTGATCGCCAATAACAACGTCTCTCTGACACATACCTTTGCACATTGCTGACAAAATTTTATCCTCCTGCAAAATGGCATAAAAGTCAGATAATGCCAGGCTAAGAGAAAGAAAAGGAGAACTCCAAAAGCTACCATGAAGACTCTTCGTTGCCTCCTTGGTTGTATCTGTGACTTCCAAGAGGAACCTGCTGAGGAAGGGCCTAGAGTCCACTCCTTCTCCACTTGCCCTAACCTCTAAGGCTCCAAAGGCCTCTTTCAAAGCTGGGAGTATCCGACCTCTAGTGGAGGCTCAACGACAAGGTCAACCGCCACAATCTCCTCTTCTCGCTCCTCCCGGCTCTACAATGACAGCTGGCTCTCGGCTCAACCTATAGCTTTGCACATTGCGGCGCCAAAAGCTCCTCCGGCTTTTATCTTCTTGCAAATGGCATAATGGCTTTTGGATAATGCCGTTGGTGTGTAGGAAAGTCGCCAAATCTTCCTCTTTGCGATAAAGGAGAACTCCAAAAGCATCGTACTCTTCAAGGCCAATGAAGACTCTTAGAGTGATCTCCCCTCCTTGAGTCGTCAAGCGGCCACATAGTGACCTCGAGGACGGCGAGGAAGGCTCCATCGTTGCGACCTTCCATTTAATGCTGGTGGGAGCCTTCCTCTGCGCCCGACGTCAGGCCTTCCTCTTGCGTTGGGAGGCATCGGTGGTGGCTTGATCTTCTTCACTGGAGAGGGAGGTCCCCAGTGAGTTTTCTTGGCTTCCTACCTAGAAACCAAATGACCCCTCATAAACTTGTCAAGATATTCCCTCACGAGCGCTAGCAATGGCTCCATAACCTCCACCTCATCTTTCTGGGTGATCCGGTGAAAGCACTAGGAACTTTGCCCCAATCCCAAGACAAAGGCCATGAATTGGAAATGTGCACAAAAAATAATCAATCTTTCTAATTCTTCAATGAATCATAAATAGCTTTCTTGTGAGAAAGGTCCCTGGGGGACAAAGAGATCTAGTCCTCACTTTGGGTGAACCGGAACATCACTCTAACCGCCTCCTTCATTATCCACCGTGAATGCTGGGTGCAAAAGATGCATAGTGTGCAGAGAAAACACATGGCATTGGCATGGAGTCATGTGATGGAAACTCTGAGCACTATAAAGGTGTTCAGCAGCTCTTCTAGAACAGGGATGTAAAGCCCATTTCTCAAATGAGCCTCATACACTGTAATACAACCCCTAGGGGAAGCAGGCTTTATCATGCTCGTTGGGCATCACAAGGATGATCTCGCGTGGAATGTTAAACTCCATGTATAACTCCATCATCTCACCAAGGATAATCACAAAAGCGATTTCAATAACAATGGGAGCCATGGAAACGAAGAAGATTAGAGTAGCAGAGATTTAGAAAATTTTCAATCGCGAAAAAACAGAATAAACAGACTGTCCTTTGAAAAGGGACACGACTTTTGGTAAGGCGACGCCTCGAAAAAGTGTGCCATCATGACGGACACGTGTCACACCCTAAAGGAAGCATTCGAATAGGATCTCTTGTAGAATTAATTACCGAGATCGCAAATTCACGGCGTGTTGACACGTGGAAGATTTTTTGTCTGACAATCCGACGTATGATGGCGCGTCGTTTTAACTCCCATAAGTTCTTCGAATTTTGGCCAAAACGGTCAACGAATCCGGTCAACATTACTTTCCTTGCAAGCTCTCCGAATTTTTGCTAAAATGGTCAACAATCCAGTCAACGCTGCTCTTCATGCTTAGCTTTTCGAATTTTGGCAAGAACGATCAACGATCTGGTCAACGCTTCTTGTCACGGTCAGCTCTCTGAATTCTGGCGAGGGCGGTTAATGAATTTGGTCAACGTTTCTTCCAATTCAGTTTTTCGCATCTTGGTGTTACGATCAACAACCACAAACAACACAATCAACATACCAAGTACCATTGCCAGTTTGAACTATCTCAAATAAGTAGCCCAACCAGAAACGTCCTATTATGAACATGATGGAGGTCGGAGTCCCAAACCACCAGCATGGGGGGCTAGTGATGAGACGTCAATAATGGGTTGGCCCACGAATGAGGAAAAGGCTCAGATTTTCAGTAGCCCAATCCTATCAAGATGGTTAACACTGGCAATGACCGACGATACGTGAATAAGACGGCAGAAGCCCAAGGCTTAAACGACCCTCTTGAACTCAGGAAGGTCAATACTTCCATTGACCAGCCAAGAGGCTAGTAGACTAGTTGAGGCCCAGCACCCACGCAGCCCAAGACACTATTGGCTCACGTGACCCTCCACTGGCTACAACGGTCATCTACCCTAATTTTTCACTTCTCTAAAGATGATAGACTCCTCTGTAATGGTTACCTTCGGAGACAACGCGCATTTTGGAAGGAAGGCGCCAGGATCTGGGCATTGTCTGCATGAAACCCTAGCCGTAACAAAACACAGAAGGCAAGGCATTTACTTCTGAAGCTGTTACAGCTACGACGAGGATCATGTCTACGCTAAGAAAAGCAACAATCCCCAATAAACCGTGGGCATCAAGCCTCTCTATCTAATGAAGGCAGCCCATGGCCTTGGCTATAAAAAGGCCATGGCAGCAACCTTCAAAGACACGCTCTAAACAACGTTGAAATTTACTCAAGTATACGCGCCTAACTGCCTACGAAAAGCTTTCAACGCTTTCCACACTCTCTCTATATCTCTCTACTACTAGTTCCTAACGAACTCAGTATTTAGAGATTACTCCTCACGAGCAATCGTCAAAACTACTCATCCTACGAGTGCATCAACCCACCTACAAACACTCTCTGTATTCACTTCTGTATCCTTTGCATACGCCATCTTATTTCAGAAGGTCAGATTACTGATTTGAGTGTCGAAGTGTTATCGGTAGGATCACATCCTACCGTCACCTGACCTCTCGTTTGAAATTGTGATGTACAGGATCCAAAACTAGGCGAATGGATACTAAAATCTGATGGATTATTTGGTCCGAATCTGTTCAAGCTTAGATCCAAGAAGTATCAAAGCCAAATTGACTGTGTTGAGAAGAAAATTTAGATTGCTAAATCAAGTCAAGCCAATTAACCCTAGTTATTAAGGCCAACAATATAATTGTTCCCATGTATAATTTAAATAAATGATATTTTTTAAACAATTAGTATTTATTAAAAATAATAAATTTAATTTATAAGGAAAATCAAGAATTCAAACCCTGTGCCTTTCCATACTTTTATTCGAACCTAATTTTTAAATTATATTTATCTATAATATTTATATTCTTTGATCATATCACATAAAATTTTAAACTGGGCAAAACATGTCAATTAGAAAAATCCAATTTTGACTGGGTTTAAATTAGTGTGATAATGTATCTTCCATTTGCAACCAAGCAACATAATTTCAAGATGGAAACCCAGAAGCAGTTAATATTTGCAACCAAGCAACATAATTTGCAACCAAGCAACATAATTTCAACATAATGTCAATTAAAAGATGTTGGATGTTCGGGTGCCAGTAAGGACGAGTAGGGTCGTGGAATCGTTTCATTGCAGTGTCAAATGTTGAGTCGGCTGTGATGTCATTATAACACCAAACCGTAATAATGCCTCCTGGTTTTCTCAGGAGGCATGTAACGATGGAGTAGAAACTGGGAAGATCAAACCAGTGCACTGCTTGGGCCATGGTGATCAAGTCGATCGAATTCTCACCCCTGATCGATCTAATTACGTCATCTTTGGACATGGATAACGGGGTGTGTAGGTACTTGATCCGAGGGTGGGGCATTGCCCGTGCAAGCTGTGCTTCACTTATGTCCGTGGCGATCACTTGATCGTAATGCTCTGCCACCTAGAAAGACAACTGATTTTCATCATTTAGGCATATCTTAAGGCTAAACGCAACAAGTGAGATTCAAACCCACTCAATACAAATCCATACACGATCTCCCTATTAAGAAAAGCAAAATAAGTGACATATATGCATCTCTTAGCTCCAGATTAAGTCAGCCAGGCTCTGGCCCAAGGTTGCTTGACCTCAGGACCAAGGTTGTCTTAGCTTCAGACAACTCAACCAAGATTTTTTGACCGAGGTCCAAAACCACGTCAGATGGCCCAAAGATCAGATATGAACCAACTGAGGTTGCAATGGGCTCTTGCACCTACAATCTATCTCAAACATCCACTTCGCCGAGCATGCTACCCTCAGCATCACCAGAAACTAGGGCGGAGAACCGTTCCTCATGCAGGTATTTATTGTCCCTCAGACATCACAGACTTCAGGAAGTGTCCCCCATGCATATATCTATTGTCGGACCGAGGACTGACTCTCAATGGAAGCTCCCTCCTAGGGACGTTGTTCAACATCGCAGCAGGCCAACACAGCCATACCTCTCGCTGACAGCACAAGTGCCAATGACCCTGTTCCCCTCCCCAACTGGCCAAGTTGCAAGACAAGTCATCCGGTTGATATCTCCGGTATCACCTCCCTAAAGCATACGTACACTCCACGTACGTATACTTATATGTCACATTTTCCATCTCTCTTACTATTTAGATGGCCCAAAACTGAGTTTAGCATTGCAGGGGGACTCCATGGGAAACCCGGGAGGCCCCCTCAAACACTCTGATCTCCTTGTGGTGTGCACATATATATATATATATATATTTGATTTTAGGGCCTGGAGACTGGAGTTTGCCAAGATACGGTCTGACGATCATATGGCCGGATCCACATATCTCGATGCCATCAGCCTCCACCATTTAGCCATCGAATTCCAAGCTAAAATTGGATATAACTTGATATTATTTATTGGCAAAAAGTTGTACCAAGTGTATGCGTGTCCAATACTGAGTTTTTCAAATAGTTCTTATTACCATATAACTCTCATAATGTCGCCATTTTGAAAATGAAAACATACCTATTATAAAAGTTAAAACAAATTTGAAGAAATATAAATAGTTAGAGAACAGAACAGGGAAATTTTGCAATATAATTCTTATTTTTCTCCCCAAATTGTTATCTCCCCCACTTACAAACTCTCACTTCAATTCCAAAGAAGACGCGGGAAGTTCCTTCAATTGGGGGAAAAGAGAGAGAGAGAGAGAAAATTGGGGAATTGCACGAGGTAGCTAAACCAAAGACCTCGCAGATGATCGATCAGCACGTAGTAGCATTCTACATAAACTCAATAGTGGCTCAATCAAATCAAGATCACACCGAGCATTGAATGACAAAAGCAAGAGCGTCGAAAATTAGGGAATGGGATTTGAGAGAGAACTGACAGCAATAGCTGCTTGCCCGTCGCCGGCGCCGGCGTCCCAAGCTAAAGAGTGATGGAGAGTTCGAGCAGCCAGCCACGAATACCATTCTTTCGGGTAATCGGGCCTCGCATCCAAATACAAATCCGCCTGCTTGTCGAACAGCCCCGCCATCTTTCTTTCCCCTCCGGCAAATCGCAGCTCAGTTTTGGTAAACGATGCCTACAAGGTAAACGGAACAGGAATCATGCATAGTATATTGTTTCGTCGGTCAATTGTGACCGTTGATTAAAATTTTATTTCTTTTTGTTTTTTTTGGTGATTAATTCTATAATAACTTTCTTTTAAAAATTAGAATTTTCATTTTTTTACCTTAACACTTATTTTTATTGTGTATAAAAAATTGCATCAAATTAACCTTATTTTTATTCGTATGGCAATAGTCGAGCATGTAAAAGTTAAAAATAAATATTACCATTTGAAAATTTACATCAAATTTGGACAATGTTTATAGAAAAATTAGCTATAAAATAGAAATTACTGACATATTTAAAAAAAATAAAATACAAGGATAATAAAATTAGGCTGAAATATCATTTTTATAAAGAAACAAATTTGAGTAAGCCTTAATTAAATTAAGCCTTTGAGTTATTTGCAATGATATCAAAAGTTATTCGTTTTTTTTTTAATATAATAATTTAAATAGATGTGATTATTTAAGTAAAAATTAATTTAAATAAATATGTCTCAAAAATTTCACTAATAAATATAATTATTTAGAAGTAAGGTAAAAAGATGTAATTGTTCAAAATATATACATCTTTTTATATTACCCTATCTAAAAATTATATACATTATTGGCTTTTTACAAATGGTATATTTAATTGTTAGAATAAAATAATGTGAAAATAGAATAATTATTTCAGATAATATAATAGAATAAAAATAAAGTTAAAATTATTATTTTTATATTTAATTATTAAAATATAATAAGATAAAAATTAGTATTCTATTATTTGGTTTGTAAAATGGTAAGAGGAATAAGGTAGGAATAATAATAATAATAAATAGTGAAAATAACTGTTGCGTTTCAAAACTCGAGGTCACGTGCAACACAAGTGTTTGGGGTTCAGAGTTGTAAAGAGAGAGAGACTAAGACCGAATTTTACGTGGAAAGCCTCCCCTTAAATGAGGAAGAAAAACCACGAGACTCTAGGCCTTTTTAAATACTTCACTATGAGATTGGAGTCTTTACAAAGTACAAATGTTTAGGGTGAATTCATTCCTTGCCTCTTATTTTTTATTTCTTTCCTTAGGGGATTCTCTCGTTGAAAAGTTTTGTCACTCTTTTGTTCCTTTTTCTTGGGAAGAGAGAGAGAGGCATGGAGAGAGTTGAAGTCTTTTTCCTTTTTGATTAGGACCGAAAAAAGAAGACCCTTTGGAATGGGACTTCGTTGGGTATTTATAGGGGAAGATGTGCCGTTGGAGAGGGGACACGTGGCGGGGCGGGTGGCCGAGATTTGTCCATTTGTCCCACCGGGTCACATTCAAGGCCGCCGACGTGTGCGGGATAGCACGCGCTTGGCAAGCGCCGCTATAAGGCCGAGATGTCGGGTGCGAGTAAAGGCGTCGATCTTGATTTGACCAGGCGTGCTCTGTGGAGACGGCGTCTGGCAATGATAGCAGGTTCCTTGAAAATCGGCGAAATTGCTTAACTAGCACTCTCGATCGTGAATGAGACAGTTCTCGTCCTTGCAGTGTGCCTTCCCTCATTGTGAGTTCGAGGACTCGTTGGGGATGGTAGTTCTCGGAGGATCCTTGGTCCTTTATTTCTTCGTGGAGGGTCCTCGGGTCTTCTTGACTTCTCGGACTAATTTGAGACTTGGTAGAACTTCTGAGGTTCTCGAACTTTTTCTTCTTGTCCTCGTATCTGGGTGTTATCCGCGATGTCCTCGAGCTCCTTGTAGGTTGAAAAGACTTCTCGGACCTTTGTCGCAGTTTTGACTTTTAGGATACTTGCCTGTATTTTGGGGCCTCTTGGGCCGTGAATACATTTTTGACTTTTTCACTTGGGCTCTTTCTTTGGAGTGCGTTTTATAAGAGTCCTTATATTGAAACCCAACAATAACTATTCTCACATATGTGGGAATAAATATTCCCTAAAAATATTTATTTTCGATTAAATTTATAATTAAACAAAGAAATATCTATTTTTAGAAAATAAAAATTCTATTTTCACCTAATTTTCTCCAATCAAGTATAAGAAAAGGGTATAAAAAAAGAGAAACACAACGTTAAACAAAATGTTCTAAAAATTTAATTGCCCAAAGAATTAATTTCTTAATGACTGATAATCCTGATTTCATTAGAGTTATTGAATTAATTTTTTAAGCATAAAATATAATTAAATAAAATTTTATTACATTTTCGAGAAAATTCATTTAAACACATTGTAAGTTTGACAGTGTGATTCTGTGAGAAAACAAAATAAAGGCAGTCTAAGTCACGAAAATATTAACCTACGAAAACATTAAGAAATATGTATCTAGTATCGGTGTTTGATGTGATTATTTAAATAAATATATCTTTTAAATAAATGTGATGTTTAAACAGAAATTGATTTGAGCATATGTGCCTCCTCATAAGCATCGCAAATAGACGTTACTGTTTAAAAAAGATGTATCGTTTGCTATCCGAGTTATCGTACTGATTAGAAAATTACTTGATTTTTCACTGCGAGTCGAATTAGAGCTGGTCAAATTTATGCCTCTATTAACCTGAAACCTACACACCACTAACTACAAATGAGAGATTAGAAGATTAGCGGAACTTACTATCCAATTTATCCTCCGACACTCAAATTAGAAATATTTCTAAGGAAATAGAAAGATGTAAGAAGGATGTGAGAGAATGCGATTATGCATGTATACGGGGATGTGAGAGAAGGACCGAACTCCTACAATGTGCTCGACGGGGAGGGCTTAGAGAGATAGAGGATTTGACTCCGATGTGTCACACTCGACTGGTGGTTCACTAGAGTTGTACTCGGAGAGTGGTTTATTAGGATTACACTTGGTAAGTAACTCACTTAAGTTGCACTTGGTAAGTGATTAATTAGAGATACAATCGGTAAGTAGCTCACAAAGGATGAAAAGAGAGAGAGCTGTATCAGGGGAAGAAGGCTTAGTTCGCCCCTTGAGCTCCAAGTGGTCAGGGGGACTCGCCCCGATCTGAAGGAGTTTTAGAAGGTTTGAAAAGGACTCCTTCGAAGATGCGGAAAAATAAGACCCCCTTCGCCCCGAGACGGCGAAGAGTATTTGTAATGCTTCATGGTAAAGGCCTTTGGTGCCAAAACTCACGCCTCTAGGTTCGTTGGCTGTTGAGACGTTGACAGAGCCGTCTTTGGTCAGATGTCACCTTATGGCAATAAGGAGATCACAAGTGGTCCCCTCAACGCAATCGTCAAACTGTGGCAGCAGTTGCAGGTGGCGCCTACACGGGCGTGCTCTGACCGCCAGGTGCCCATCCTCTGATCGTGCTGCTGACTACATAGCCGGGAGGCTTTCTGATTTGTCCATCAGTCTGTATCATAGGTTGGACCGTCCAATGCATGTCCTTCCGATGCATCGTTATTTGGGCCTTATTTCGGCCACTGCAGCCGTGGTTGGACTGGGCTAGACCTATCTTCTACTTGAGGCAATGTTCATTACTCACTAGGCCCATCATTTATCCCTGTGCATTGGTGATTGAACCTGGGACTAAATCGACCCATGGTACAGCTGGACCAATCAGATATAGACAAACACAATCGTTCATAACATACTATCTTTTCTCTTACACACTCTAAAAATCCTATTAAGTGTTGACTTTTTTTTAGAAAGAATGTAAAAGAACAAAATGCAACATGAAACAAGATATTTTAAAAGTTATTTACTAAAAATAAAAATAATTTCTTCGTGTCAGGTAATATTATTTGAATTTGAGTTCCAAGACTAACGTGCTAGTGCAAAATAAAGATTAATTATATGGCAAGACAATTCACACAAGCTCATTCACATTTACAAGGAGCTAACATTGCCTTCAAGAAAGCAACAATGTAACAAACTTTGGATCATTTTCTTAAGACATTAATTGATCAATTGGGCGAATTTATCGAATGCCCATTTTTCCCCAAGAGAACATTTCGTTCAAGAAGACAGCAAACTCACCATCTGTTCCCTCCCTCTTATTTTCCTCTCCTTTTTTAGGTCAAAATCTGGGGGTTATGGACTCAGACACAGAAATGCTAAAGATCAGGTGGAGGGCAAAAGCTTAGCAAGAGACATCCTCTGATCCTAAGCCTATAGTAAATCAAACTCACCAAAGAATTTCAGAAATATGATTACAGGGTATACATAGAAGAACAGAAGTAACACCAAACAGAATGAAAAGAGTACCCTTTTATCCGATATGGAAAGCAGCCTCTGTTGATGAATGAAAAGGGTATCCTTACATGGGTCGTGAGCAGGAACTTACTTCCTGTCTGGATATGCAATCCCTTGGATTGCTGTTAGGATTCTGGCAAAAACAGTGAAGCCATTGTTTAGTAGAAGCTGGGCGAGCAGCTGCATCTCCCTTTCAAATATTCATGTAAACATAAATGGGATTTAATAATACACAAATTGTGTTGGGTCCCATGTCCTGTCCCATGAAAAATTTGAGGCCCATGAGAAGGATGATAAAGCCCACGCAGGATGGCGGGCCCAGCCCAATTACACAGGAGGCATATACAAAGCCACGCCGGCAGAAGGCGATGAGGACTCTGCAGCGCATTAAATGCGCTGCCGGAAAACCGACAGAAAGGCGGAAAGGCTGTGCCCAATGGAGAAGCGATTGGCACGCGGCTAACGGCCACGTCACGCGGCCGCTGCAGGGCAGCCAGCCAATCCTCATTCGGGGAAAATCGGGCGTGGCCGGCGGCACTTGTGAGGACACTCGCCACGGCAAAACGACAGCTGACATGATCGGCGGTCCACGACAGCGACCAACGGCAAATGAGCCCTCACAATGGGCACCTAGGCGCCCAGAGTCCAAGGGGGAGTGGCCTATAAAAGCTCCCACTCCCCGCAGAGAAGGGGATCTCTCGGATTTTCTCCGACTTCGACTTCCAAGACTCGAACTCTGATCCCATACTCTTTGAACAAATTCGCAAAGAAGCAAGAGCTAGAACTGAGGAGTGACTCACTTCCATTTGGTGCAAGCTCGCTCGCTACTGCTAACCCAACGTCTTCTCAGACTATAGGAAAGTTAGCCACCCGTTGCGGTGCATCAAGGGAGTCAGGCCTCCCATCACCTGCTCACTGCATTCTCCATTCCATCATACGCGCATCTTTCACGCCATTATAGCATTTACCCGCGCACCGCTCATAGCGTACGCCATTTCCGTTCATTGCGGGAATTTGCTGACTTGAGCATCGGAGAGGCCTCGGTGGGAGAAATCCCGCCTGACCCCTGACCTCTTATTTGTTGTTTGTGTTGTGTAGGTCCAGGTTCATAGAGACGGAGATCGGACCTTTCTCCTGACGTCACCGCGTGCTTAGGAATCAAAAGGCTCTCTAATCCGTACGGCAACAACGGACCCAAGACGCAACATTGGCGCCGTCTGTGGGAAACTGACGAGAAGCCAAGTGTCTCTTTCCCACCTTGCTCCTGAACACTAGAAGAGGGTAAATACTCGAGCACAAGCTAGCGCTCCGGCGATGGAGATCGTTGCCCAAAGTAAAGACCCCCCTATCGGGAACCAAGTGAACGATCGTCCAGAGCCCGACGTCCACCGCCTGGCTGCTTACATGGGCGATATCAAGCTAGTCCTCCGCGCCCTGTGCGAGAACACGGGGACTCTCTGGCCGGGGGCTGCCTCCCAGCATCCCAAGCCTCTACCTCTAAGAAAGCAAGGCGTCGTGCAGCCGCTCGCAGGAGGCGAGCCAACCAGCTCGACAACGCCGTAGTCCCGGCGGCCCCAAGAGGAGAGGATCCTAACGAAGCGGAAAGTCATCCCGCCCGCGACGACCGGGAGGAGAGCCCTGAGGGGCATAACCTCCGCAACTCGCACGGCAATGGGAGGCCGACTGCGACAGGCTCCAACAGCGAGTGAGCCACTTAGGCGGAGAGTCGCCACCCCCGACGAGCTCAACCGCACCTCCAGGACCCTATGGAGCTCCGCGATGTCATCAACGCGCGGAGAGGCACTACGGACCCGTCGATGGAGGAGAAAGTCAAAGTGCTGTGGGATATCCTGTATAAGGAGAAGCCCACGCCCTCCTCCGCCGACTTCCGGAGGTCGCCCTTCGCCGTGGACTTGCGGACCCAGCCATTGTCAAACAAGTTCAAGATGCCGGTCCTGGAGGGGTACGACGGAAGCAAGGACCCGATAGACCACCTCAACTGCTTCCGTACTCACTTATCTTTGCAGGGAGCGAGCGAGGCCCTGATGTGCCAGTGCTTTCCCGTCACCCTTAGGGGGGACGCGTTGCTCTGGTTCCACGGCCTCCCCCCAAACCCCATACGCTCGTTTGACAAGCTTGCTGACAGCTTCCTGAGCCAATTTGCCTCCAGTCGTAGGGAGGAGAGGTAGCCATGGCACCGGGTCCGCCTCCGCCAGAGGTCAGACGAAAGCCTGAAGCGATTCCTGAACCATTTCATCACAGAGGCGCGGCGGATCCCCAAACTATCAGACGACCTGAAGCTTAACGCCTTCATTGCCACCCTGGCGGCAGGAGACTTCTTCAAGCACCTGTTACACCAGCGCCTTCAAACCTTCCAGGAGGCTGAGGCCATCACCCGGACGTACATAACGGCCGAAGAGGCTAACGAGGCAAAGCGCCCTGAGCGAACAGACTGGCCCCCAGAAGTCCCTAAGACGACTAGTGGGCGAAAGAGGGATAGCGACGGCCCGCGCTTCCCAGAGTGCCGAAAGCAGCAGCGGCCCCCACCGGGACCCAGAAAGGACTACAGCAGAGCTTCCTTGACTCCTCTGAACGATAGCCGCACGAACATCCTGATGCAGATCCAGGATGAGAAGTTCTTCAAGTGGCCGAAAACGCCCAAGGGTCCCAGCGACAGCGACGAGACCAAACACTGCCAGTACCACCGCTGCTTAGGACACTTGACCGAGAACTGCCGGATCCTGCAGCGGGAGATTGAAGATCTGATCTGGCGCGGACACCTGAAGCGGTTCGTGAAGAGTTCGGGGCAGGGACCAGCAACCTCTGATGGTGAAGCCAGCGAGCCTCCGAGGGCCCGCATAGCTGCCGGCGTGGTCAACATGATTTCCACCACGGCCGTCATGGATGCCAGGCGCGGGAAGCCGGGGCCAACTCCCAGCAACAAGCGAGCGAGGATAGGGGTTAGGAATGATGTCATTAGCTTTAGCAGCGACGATATGGCTCATGTAACCTCTCCCCACACCTATCCCCTTATTGTATCAGCCCTTGTTTCAGGTGGTGGGATGACTACCAACTGAAACGGGTTTTCATCGATAATGGAAGTTCGTAAAATTTGCTGTATCTCAATGCCTTCTTTAAACTTGGGCTAAAACGAAACAAGATGAAAGTTGCCAGCAGACTCTTGTACGGCCTGGACAACGAGTCGGTCCCTGTACAAGGGATAGTTCGGCTGGAAGTCACTATGGGAACTCACCCGCACTCTGTGACGCGAGAGCTGGCCTTCCTCATCGTTGACCTACCATCCGTCTACAACGCCATAATGGGCAGACCCTTTCTGACCACTTTTGGAGCTGTTACGTCCATCCCACACCTAAAGGTGAAGTTTCCCAGCCCGTGGGGCGTGGGAGAAGTCCTCGAAGACCAGGAGATGGGACGGACATGCTACATTTCCCAGATCATTCCCGTGGTACCATGCTGCCCAGACGAAGACATTGACCTCCGCGACGAGACCATGCTGCAACAGGCCCAGTCCGGGAAAGAAACCAAGGCGATCCCTTTAAACCCCGCCGAGCCAAAAAAGTGCATCAATGTGGGCAGATCTCTCTAGCCCGAAGAACGCGACCGGCTGATTACCTTCTTTAGGGCCAACTCCGATGTGCTTGCTTGGGTTCCCGCTGACATGTCCGGGATACCGGCCGAAGTTATCGTCCACAAGCTGGGCCTGGACTCGAGCTGAAAGCCCATTCGGCAGAAGCGAAAGAACCACTCCGTCGAAAAGTTGGTCGCCATAAGGGAGGAAGTGAAGATACTTTTGGACGCTAGATTCATCAGAGAAGTCCAATAACCGGAATGGCTATCCAACGTTGTGTTAGTAAAAAAGAGCAGCGGCAAGTGGCGGATGTGCGTCGATTTCACTGACGTAAACAAGGCTTGCCCCAAAGACAGCTTTCCACTTCTCAAGATCGACCAGCTCATGGACTCCACGTCCGGACACAAGCTCCTGAGTTTCATGGACGCATACTCTGGATACAACCAGATCCAGATGGACCCGGAGGATGAGGAGCACACCTCGTTTATGACAGATCATGGGACATACTGCTACAAAATGATACCCTTCGGACTCAAGAATGCTGGCGTGACCTACCAGCGCCTTGTGAACAAGATGTTCGAGGCCTAGATCGGACGGAATGTGCAAGTGTACGTCGATGACATGCTCATGAAGAGCAAAGTCGCCAGCAACCACATCAGCAACCTAGACGAGACTTTTCAGGTCCTCCGGCGGCACGGGATGAAGCTAAATCCCTCCAAATGTGCTTTCGGAGTGACCTCGAGAAAAATTCCTAGGCTTCATCGTGTCCCAACATCGGCATTGAGGCCAACCAAGAGAAGATCAAGGCCATCCTTGACCTGAGCCCCCCGAGAATGATGAAAGAAGTACGAGAAGCTGACCGGGCGAATAGCAACCCTCTCGCGGTTCCTCGTTAAGTCAGCAGAAAAATACTTGCCCTTTTTTAAGGCGCTAAGGGGCACCAAATCGCAGAGATTCAAGTGGAATGAGAAATGCGACGAAGCTTTCTAGAGAATTGAAGACCTACCTATCCAGCGCGCCGCTCCTAAGCTCACCGCGCAAAGGGGAAGACCTTTACCTCTACTTGGCTACGTCAACAGCAGCCCTCAACTCAGTGTTAGTTGGGGAGCACGAAGGCAGACAACAGCCGGTGTACTACGTAAGCCGAGTGCTGATGGACGTGGAGGCCCGCTATCCGCACGCTGAGAGAATGGCGCTCGCGCTTGTCTATGCGGTGCGAAAGCGCGGCCCCTACTTCGATCGCCGCACCGGATAAAATAAATCTTGTGGATTAGTCGCTGAAGTTGATCTTGCAAAAGCCGAAGACGTCCCTGGACGGTTGGTTAAGTGGGTTGTCGAGCTAGGAGAGTTTGATCTGGAGTTTCGGCCCCGGCCGGCCCTGAAAGGACAGGCTCTGGCTGACTTTATCGTAGAAGCGGCGACACCAGCACAGGAAGAAGACGACAACCCAGGAAGCGTGGAAGATCGCGATCCTCCTATATGGACCCTAAATGTGGACGGATCATCCACCCAAGCGGGCAGCGAAGCCGGTGTCGTGCTGAGGACACCGAAAGGCATGGAGATCACGTACTCAGTCACACTGGCCTTCCTGGCGACAAACAACGTAGCAGAATACGAGACCCTCCTCGCGGGCCTGCGACTGGCTAAGGAATGTTCCGCGCGGTCGTTGGTCATGCTTGGTGACTCGGACTTGTTGTCAATCGGGTGAAGGGGAACTTTGACGCCTCGAACCCGCAGCTTGTGAGGTACTTGGTGAGAGCAAAGGCCTTGATCCCTGAGTTCGGTTGATTTGTGATCGAGCACATCCTGAGGTCGGATAACGAACAGTGATCGACTGGCCCGGGACGCGGCTGCCAGATCCATGGAACAGTATGCAAGAGAGCCCATGGAAGTCCTGACCGCACCTAGCATTGATGCCGAAGATAAATAAGTGCTACGGGTCGACGTGGGAAACAATTGGATGACGCCGTACGTGAAGTACCTGATCGAAGGGACCCTGCCCGACGACACCGACGAGGCCAAGCGGATCAAGAAGACGGCAGGCTGGTATACGATCCTAAATGAAAGACTGTGCAGACGAGGATACTCCACTCCCCTCCTAAAATGCCTCGCGTCGGAGGAAGCTGACTACGCTGCTGAGCGAAGTGCACCTAGGGTTATGCGGCTCGCACATCGAGGGCAAGAACCTTGCATTCAAAGTCATGCAGCAAGCAAAGGTTCTATTAGCCCACCATAAAACGAGAAGCTGTGGAGTTCGTCCGGAAGTGTGAAAGTTGCCAGGTCCATGGCAACATGACGCATCAGCCGCACACGGAGCTGCACTACCTCCAATCCCTGTGGCCGTTCGCATAGTAGGGGCTCGACATACTTGGGCCCCTACCTTTGGCCTCCGGACAGAGAAAATTCTTAATCGTTGGCATCGACTATTTTACCAAGTGGGTGGAAGCTGTGCCTCTCGCCAAGATCACCGAACAGAATGTGACGGAGTTCCTCCGTCAGGGCATTGTTTGCCTCTTTGGGATCCCTGAAGTCGTAGTGACCGACAACGGAACCCAATTCACCGGCAAGCGATTCACAAAATACTGTCATGACCTCCGCATCAAGCTAATCCATACATCCGTGGCGCACCCTCAGGCCAACGGACAAGTTGAGGTCACAAACCGCACATTGCTGCACGGATTGAAGACCAGGCTAGAAGACGCAGGGGGCTCCTGGACTGAAGAGCTACCGTCCGTGCTATGGTCGTATCGGATAACCCCACGGGAGCCGACGAGGGAAACGCCCTTCAACCTCTGCTTTGGGGCTGAGGCTGTGGTCCCCGTGGAAGTGGGGATGCCAAGCCTACGAATCGAATGCTTCGACCCAGCCACCAATGAACAGAGGCTCCGGGAAAGTTTAGACCTGCTCTTGGCGGTTCAAGATGCAACACGATTGCGAACCGTGGCCTATCAGCAGCGCGTCACACGGTATTATAACAAACGGGTAAAGGCACGGCTTTTGGAAGTTGGAGATCTGGTCCTCCGGAGCATAGAGGCGGCGGGAAAGACCGCGAATAGGAATAAACTCTCCCCTGGGTGGGAGGGACCATTCCTCGTCTCCGCAATCCTCCGGAGCGGAGCGTACAAGCTGCGCGCCCAGAAGGGCAAACTAGTCCCGCGGACTTGGAACGCCGCCAATAGGCCCAAGCGGCCCCCTGCGCTTTGGCTCCGCGCCAGACGGCCCGAAAGCAGCCACCCGCAGGCTAAGACATCTTGTCAAAAGGACCTAGACGGTCCGCCTAACAGGCTTCGCGCCAGCGACCCAGGCGGTCAAAACATCAAGCCTGGGGGCTTTTGAAGCCTCCAATCTACGGCCAACAAAACCTTAGGGGGCAAAAATTACAGGCGTGCGGTGACCTTCTTGAACAGAAGAGAGCACCCTCAGTCTACCATGGTCATGGGCTAGGACCTTGAACTTGGTAATTACAAGCTGAAAGGCGGGGGCTACACCTCCGCAATCATACGGGACAAGGCCTAGACCCCGAGTCCGGTTGCAGCGCTTGACCGGTGACCCTTCTTTGTGGCTCCACGGGACTTGTGACGACATCCGCCCTACCGGATCGAGCTTCCCACTAAACGCGTGAGTTGCGACGACATCTTCTGACGAAGGACGAGCACAGCGTAAGAAGGCGCCTGAATAGGGCATTAGCGACAATGGCTCCGAAGAGCTTAGCATTCAAGCATGGGAAGTGATCCCACAGATCACAATAAACGAAGACTGCAAGCGACATGCCACACCACAAGAAGTACAAGTGCAAAGAAGAACTAGCCACCTTATACTTAGCAACAAGAAGCAAGTATGATACAAAAGCAAGGGATGGCGGTAAAAGACAGCCTAACAATCAACACAGATGGAGACTAATCAGGTAAACAGGACGGAGGAACCTCCTCGTGAAAGTTCCTCAGGTGAGACGCCTCCCGTATCCTGGCGTTCCCCAGATGAAAGACTCCTTCCGGAACGTGGGAAGCTGCCAAGGAGGCAATCTTGCGGCACAGGCGGATGCCGTCCCAATATCGAGACTCCAATGCCAGCCGTGACTCCGACGGAGAGAGCCGACCAACCATGTCTCTGAACAACCGAGCATTATCGTCCTCCGCGGCGACGAGCAGGGCTTCCAGTTGCACAACTCTCTGCTGCAAGCGCCCATTCTCCTCTTCGAGAGTGGCGAACTGAGCCCTTCCGCGAGAGATGACCTGCTGCAAGCCCCTGTGAAAGAGGGCGGTCAGCTCGTCGAAGGGGTTGGCATCACCAGGAGCCTTCATAAGAAGCGACGTCAGAAGCATTCCCAAAGCGTGCAACAATGAAGGAAGGCAGATTGAAGCAACCATACCTGAGCAGGAGCAGCGCTCGGAGAATGTGCGAGATCGCCCAACGAAGCCTCTCTCTGAGATTCCTCTCCTTCGCCTGCTGGAGGCGAGCTGGCTGGAAGGGTGGCGGCCGTAGGAGAGCTCGGGGGCTCCTGCCACGAGGATGTCCCAGCTGCCCATCTCGCTAGCTTGGACCGGATCAGCGGCGAGCGCGACCCCTTCCTCCGGAGATGGAGCCATGCTTTTGAAGGCTCGGAACTCCAAAAGGGGCTCCACAAATATCACAGTCGGCTCCACAGGCCCCCCGGCCTCCGATGACAGCGCAGGCGTGGCCTGAAGTGGGCCGGCCGGGTCGTCAAGGACAACAACATCATCCCTCGCTTCTGGGACGGCGTCCACAAATGTCTCTACAATGGGGCGAGCGGGGGACTCCCAACGGGTTGAGACTCCGCCTCGCAGACTCGAGAGCAGCTGGTCCCACGGCCGAAGTCGACAATGGCATGGCGGTCTCCCCCTGGTGACCCGCACTCGTGGCCCTCTTCGAAGCCGGACTTCCCACCACAACTGAAGAACTGGTGATCTACCTTTGGGACCTCCGTGTGGAAGTCCCTCCTGCCTCCCTCAACCTCTTTAATGGAGCCTCTTCCTCATCATCATCTAACGACGACTCCAACAATGAACAACTCTCATCCTCGTCCCCCCCGGACGATCGAGGAGCGGCCGTATCTCCAGGTTCTCTTTTGCCAGGACCAGCGATTTTCCACCCCGACGAAGGCCCCCACTTGCAGGCCTCAAACGTGATGGAAGTCAAGAAGTATCCCTAGATAGAGAATTTCACCTCCTCAGATTTGATGGCCGAAATCAGCTCCGCCGCCTCCACAGCATCCTCAGCCGACGGATTTCCTGAAAGAATCTCGAAATCGGGCCCCACACCCGTGGAAGCTCAGAGTCGTAGGGCTCTTGCAGGAAGAAGTGATCTTTCCAACCCTTCACCGAATCAGGGTTGGTTCCGCGAAAGCGGAAACCCGCCTTCGGCGATATCGACACCCAATCTTCCGACTCGTGAACCGAAAGATCAGCCTTGTTGCCTTGGCATCAAAAGAACCACCATGGAGGTGGGCAAAGATTCACAGAGACACCAAATATTGCAAGGCATTGAGATGAAGCCTCGCCACCAAAACTCTCAACGTGTCCACCAGCGCGTACAGCGTGCAGGGCATAGGATAACGAAGCCCCCCCTCAGATGGTGCTCGTACACCGTGATGTAGCCCGCTGGGGGGCGCTCGCTCTGTCCAATGTGCCTGGAGCGCGGTAACTCCAATCACTGGGAAGACCGTAATCGACCACAAGGGCAACAATGGCGCCACCAGTCAGGACAGACTCGGTATTATGAACACCGTAACGACTCACTCTGAGAGCTTGGGAAGAAGAAGAACTTTCTCTCTTTTTCGCCATGTCTCTCTCTCTATTAACACAAGTATGCTACAAGAAAAATCTCAGCAGAAGGGGTAAGCCGTCCTGTCCGATTTAAATAGGCGACGGAAGGCCAATAGGCGGGAAGCCAAAGCGGCACCCACCGTAGATGATCGGGACACGTGCCGACTTCACAACGCTCCGCGGGATTTGAAATCACCCGTAGTCATGGCCAAGCGCCAGACTGACAAGCGCGTCGCCTCAACCGTCTGACGGGGATCCACGCTAGCGCCTCCGTATTAAATGAGGGCTCATGATAGTGAAGCCCAAGAAGGGGCGCACAGTAGCACAGAGTGGAAAAAGCCAATCCAAAACGAGAGATACAGAAGATGAAACGGCGTGGCAAAATAATAAATTTTATTGCAGCAACAGGCCCCGTTACAATGGTAACACGCATGACACAAAAAAAAGGGAGAGAAGAAGAAGGTACAGTAGCAACAAAAGTACTTATCAGCTAATGATCCCAATGGCCTGTGAAAGAGCTTGGGATGTGATAATCCACCAATTGCTTGCACGTTCGGGCATGTGAGTTGCAAGGGTCCAGAATGCCGACTCGGAAGTTCAAATCCTCCAGCGAGGCCAGCCTCCGGCAAAGCCTGATGGCGTCAAGGTAACTCCTCTCGAGAGTAGGATTCACACCCTCCGGCCAGAGCCTTGTCCTCAGCTCTGATCGTAGCCTAGAAACCTCAGCCTCATGTTGTTGCCTGAGCTACTCAATCTCCCCTTCAAGGGCTAGTATGCGAGCCTAAGTCCCCACATTGGCACCAACGAGACGTGTGGCCCTGGCCTCCGACTCAGCCCAAGCGCCCTCCAGGTGTGCAATCCGGGCCCTTGGCCACTCCGCCTCAGCAGCAGCCGTCCTAACACGCGGCTTCGACCCTCTCGAAACCCGGAGGCGCGCTCCGATTCTGAGAAGGACCCAAGACCGAGGCTTCGGAGCGAGCCCTCCTAAAGTGCCGGCTCCCAAAGTCCTGGGAGCATGAGAGCCAAACTCAGATTCGTCAAAGGAGCGCTCCAAGTCGTGAGAGGAGTCCTCCATCCGCTTCGCAGCAAGAAGACACGCACGGAGAGAGCAAGTTACTAATAAGCACGCGGGCACAAGGAAATGCGAAGTTCCAAGGGAAAATGGCACGTTTAAATAGACAAGTTTTCTCTTGGGAAAGTGACCGCCCTGAAAGGGTGAAAGGCGCTAGAGGTCAACTAGCGGGGATCTTCCACGTGGAAGGCCCATAAAGCCTCACGCGCATTTCCAAGGAAAGACTCCGCGACGCGACGTCTTCTGACCACGCAGACGCTACATGCACCTGTCACGCCAGGAGACGCGACCGTCAACAGTGACTCTTCTGCTCCCGCAAAGTCAAATACAAATCACCAGGACAAAGTGCCCAACAAAAAGAGAAGTACGCACAAAGGAAGGAGGAAAATGAAGGCGAAAAGGGCTACTTCTTTTATTAATCAATGCTTTCTTACAAAGTACAATATCTGCAACAATAATGCTACGAGAAAGACGAAGGAAGAAGACGGCGGTGCGAGGCCCCAGATGCTCCATTGCCATGCCCCAGATGAGCTTGGCGAGCATGATCTACATGAGATCCCCACGGTTGGAGCCGTCGGTGGTTCGCCAAGTGGACTGAGGCGGGGACGGGAAGCACTCCCCTTGATGGAAGCCGCCGAAGAGCTATCCACCGGGTAGGGTCAACAACGAGGCCAGAAAAGCCCTCCAAAAAAGTAAGGGTGGGACCCCGACTCTCTCACTGGGTTTCTGGCCTCGAGACCTCTCCACGGTCTGCGCTCGAGCCTGATGAGTTGGAAGAGTATGTGTGGTAGCCTCCGCTAGCAGAAGACATACCCGCAGAGGTTCTGCAAAGACTCTACCCCGGGTTAGGTGAGCCACAACCCGAAAGGAGGTACACGACGGCAGCAGAATAGCCAAGCCACTCTTGTTAGCACGAAAAGCAAGCTGCAGCACGGAACTTAGAACGGTCTTCATCAAGAACTTCAAGCATTCGGCCTATCCATCCAACTCCTTCTCGGACACCTGCCAGGGGCGGGGAAAGCTAAGATCTTCTCATTGCCTCCCCGATGGTTGTTAAGGGATGGACTCCACTCGCTCGAGTGCTCCTCCTATTTATGGGCGAGATGCGAACCATTCTCTTGCCCAACACAGCACGGCAGACGTCTCTCATGGAACAAGAAAGGCCCCTAATCAGACGCAACCCAAAGGCATGCGAATCTCATCCAACAGAGTGACGAATTACGGCAGCGCCTAAAAAGGCTGTCTAACCTCCTAAGGAAGGCGCGAATCCAGAAAACGACAAACGGTAGCACGGCGCGAGAAGGGTTGAGAAGTTGTGGAATGGGCCCAAGAGACATGCCAAGCCCGACCACTGGCCGGCCCAGGCATGGGGGGCTAGTGTTGGGTCCCATGTCCTGGCCCATGAAGAATTTGAGGCCCATGAGAAGGATGATAAAGCCCACGCAGGATGGCGAGCCCAGCCCAGTTACACAGGAGGCGTATGCAGAGCCACGCCGGCAGAAGGCAATGAGGACTTTGCAGCGCATTAAATGCGCTGTGGGAAAACCAACAGAAAGGCGGAAAGGCCAGCCAATGGAGAAGCAAACAGACAAAGACTAACGGCTCACGCAATGGCCGCTGCGCAGCGGCTTAACCAATCCTCGTTCTAGGAAAAACCAGCGTGGCCGACAGGCGCAAGGGCCCCGGCCACACGGAAAAATGACGGTGACATGATCGACGGTCCACGACAGCGACCAGCGGCAAAGGAGCCCTCACAACGGGTATCTTGGCACCCAGAGTCCAAGGGGAGTGGCCTATAAAAGCTCCCACTCCCTGCAGAGAAGGGGATCTCTCGGATTTTCTCCGACTTCGACTTCCAAGACTCAAACTCTGATCCCATACTCTCTAAACAAATTCGCAAAGAACCAAGAGCTGGAACTGAGGAGTGACTCACTTCCATTTGGCGCAAACTAGTTCGCTACTGTTAACCCAATGTCTTCTCAGGCTACGGGGAAGTTAGCCACCCGTTACGATGCATCAAGGGAGCCAGGCCTCCCATCACCTGCTCACTGCATTCTCCATTCCATCATACACGCATCTCTCACGCCATTACAGCATTTACCCACGCACCGCTCATAGCGTGCGCCATTTCCGTTCATTGCGGGAATTTGCTAACTTGAACGTCGGAGCGGCCTCGGTGGGAGAAATCCCGCCGGACCCCTGACCTCTTGTTTGTTGTTTGTGTTGTGCAGGTCCAGGTTCATAGAGACGGAGATCGGATCCTTCTCCTGACGCCACCGCGTGCTTAGGAATCCGAAGACACTCTAATCCGTACGGCAACCGCGGATTCAGGACGCAACAAGTTGAATATTCTATTCAACTTAATAATACATAAATGTGAACAAAAATTTATTTATACAACATGTAAAAATAATTTCAATTATCATAATTTATTTTTTTGTTAGCTTGCAATTCTTTGAAAATTTGTTCCTCCAGATTTATTTAATACCGATATATATTATTCGACACTAATATGACCATAACCACTACCGATATTGATATTTTCAAACATCATTCCACAAAATTATTGGCATTGTATGTAAGGAAGAATTGCACAATTTATATTTTAAGCTGTTTATATAAAAGAGGAAAATAACTTACAAAAGTAGACACGTTGAGTTGGTTTAATAATACCAATCAGTTTTATAAAATCTAAGTTGTACAAATTATAGAATCAATTGAACAAAGGGGAAGGGAGTTAGTGAGTATCAAAGCCTGACTTTTCCAGCAAGCATGACAGCCTTAAACACCACACATCTACTCAAGTTTGGGCCACCCCAAGCACCCTCAAGCTCCTCAACAAACTCTCCAGGCAGTAATTCCACCTCTCTCTCCTTGGCGGTGGTGACAGGAGACAATGACCTTAAGAACCTTAGAAACCCAGCAAACGACAGCTCCTTTGTTATGTCGACAGGCAAAGGCTCCCCTTCAGAGCCCAAACCAACGGTTTCAAAAGGAAAAGGCAACGTCTTATAACCATCAAAAACATATTTGACGTTCGGATGAGAATAAGGAAGAGCAGCTTCAGAAAAGCGTTTCAGTAATGGGTCGAATGCAGGGCAAACAGTGACATCGTAGTAGGACCAAACGGCAATGATGCCTCCCGGTTTCTTGAGAAGGCGGGTAACGGCGGTGTAGAAACTAGGGAGATCAAACCAGTGCACTGCTGTGGCCACTGTGACTAAATCAACTGAATTCTCACCCCCGATTAGATTGACAATGTCATCTTCAGACATGGATATTGGAGTGTGCACGTATTTGATCCGAGGATGGGGTATCGCCCATTGCAGCTGTTGTTCACTTACGTCAGTGGCAATCACCTGTTCGTAATGCTCTGCTACCTAGCAAGATTGTAGATTTTGATTCATTCTCACTACTAGTTAAACAGAACATCTGAGATTTAAACCAACACAACAAATTATCCGTGTAAAATGTTGACATGTTGTAAAACACTATCATGTTGAAACCATTCCTCAGAACTTAAAATACCCTTTTACTTCACAGATTATAATGCAGAATAATACGTAAACGACATATTTAAATTCACACTCGTGTTCTATTCTTAAAACTTCCACTTGCAAAATTGCAGCTTAAAATAAGTCATAAAACTTCTTTCTTCAGCTGTTTAAGTGATGGGTTCAATTTGTCTTTGAGATGACCGGTTATTCAATTATTTAAACAACCTTTTTCCATCTAAGATCGCACTTATTAAGGAATTAATTTTCCCAATAATAATTATAATTAAAAGAATAGGATAGCATCATTTGATTATTTCAATATATTACTAAATATCTATCATGTGATTGAGACTATTCTAACAATGTTTAGTTCTAATCGCTCTAGAAGAAAACTGAATGAGTAACTCGTATTTAAGCCTAAAAATTAGAACTTTAGCACCCTTTCATGACCCCTTACATTTTAGCACAAAGTAACACCAAAATTTCATCGCCTCCTGAAATTTTGTTGCTTAACAGAGGAAATAGCTTTATCCATATGAAATAGAAAATTGTAATGCTTAAAAGAGCAAAATAGCCTTTCTATGGATGCATTTACAACTCCATGTAATGTAATCACAACATAAGACATTACAATGAGAATCTAGATAAGGAAAATTATCTCAGAAGGCAACAGATGTCCCCGACACAATCGGATCTTAAAACGTAGTAGAGTTATTCATTCTATCCTTAAAGTAGAACGTGGCACACTGTACTTTTTGGAAAAGATGAGCTAAAAAAGGCACGAAAAGGATAAAATTGTGATCATAATTTGGAACAGTCATAATGTTTTTATTCAGTAGGAATTACATGGCCATAACTTATCAATGAAAAGCTCTCAACGAAACAAATAGGACATATCTGCCGGGGTTTACCTGGTTCAGGTAGAAATTAGAGCGAGAAGGACTATTTTCCTTCGTTTGGGCAAATTTCCTTTTATCCGTTTGATTTTATTTCTAGATAGAAACAATATAAATTTTATGGATGGTTTACTTTCCCTTTGAGGCAGATTTTTGGTATAATTATATGGAATTATCGTTACAACTAATTATAATATTGATTTATTGTAATTGTCTACAGCTTTTGAAAATTTCTTATATTTTGATAATCTAGTGACAATTCAAATTAGATATTAATATATCCGAAATCAATCAGTTTGTCACGCTGTTGTTCTTCATCAGCTCGCCAAAGATTTGCTCAAAAATCTTTCATCCGCTAACCTCATGCCTAAAATGATTACAAATTCAAGACTACGTCTCAATTTAATTTTGATGTGTCTCGGATCTAAATTTCGAACAGATTCAGGTCAAGTTGATCATCTGAGTCTAACTCCGTCCACTGAGTCTAGATCTTACACGCCACAATTATGAACAAGAGGTCAGATATCGACGGGAGGTTGTCCCATCGAAAAACTTCAATGCTCAAGTTAACAAACAGCATTCGAATTAAGAAGGTGAAATTAAAGAATACAAGGAGAATGCAGAGTGTTTGTAACGGAAGAGTGCTCTCATTGAGAGAGGCTTTGGTGGCTTGTGAGGAACGTTAGCTTTAAACACTGTATTCGCTAGGAATGTAGTGGCAAAGAAAGAAAGCATTTGTATTCTGAAAGCGTGTGAACTTTTCAGTAGAGAGTTTTTGTGGGCGAATCAAAGCGTCCCTTAGAGTGCGGACTCCAAGGCATTTTATAGCTGTTGTGCTGCAATGCCTTCCTTGTGCAGAAAGGCTTAATTCCCGAGCTCTGCTGGGATCACTGCATTTTCCGACGTGAAGCCTTTATGGCAGTAACGGTCGCTAGATTGATTGCTTTCCTTCTGTGTTCTATAACCGTTAGGGTTTCCAACAGACAGGGAATGGATTCTGGCGTTTTCCTTTTGGTATGCGTATTGAATCTACTGATAACCGTTACAATATAGATTGCCTCCTGTGAACAGCGCGAAATCAGGAGAGAAGACCGTTACTGGTCGAAAATGATCGCGTGAGCCAAATTGGGCTTGGCCCACTTGAGGTCTGGCCTTCAAACGGTCAACTAGTCCTACTTTAGGTCAATGAAAGTATTGACCGTCTCAAGAGCAAGTCATTTGTCCTGCTTTTGGGCTTAGCCTGGCTCACTTAACCTTTCATCCGGTCAAAGGTGGGCGTTGACCATCCAGGCGCAAATGAGCCGTTGTGGATCTGGGTCGTTCCTCCTTCTTGGGCCAGCCCCTTACTAGCGTACCCATCACTAGCCCCCGATACTGATGGTTTGGGACTCCAACCTCCAACATGTTCAAGATGGGTTGCGAGTATCTGGGTTACCTACCTGAGGTGATCTGGTGAGGAAATTGGCGAAGACTTTTGGTCTGTTGATCATGTTGCATGTAGTTGCTGACCGTAAAGTCAAGATCCGAAGAACTAGCTTAGAAGATCGGTGACTGGATTCATTGACCATCTAGGCCATAATCCGGAGAACTGGCTGAATGAAGCTTTGACAGGATTCGTTGACCGTCTTGCCAAAATCCAGAAAACTGGCTGGAAGAAGTATTGACCGGATTAGTTAACCGTCTAGGCCAAAATTCAGACAACTGGCTAGATGAAGCATTGACCGGATTAGTTGACTGTCTAAGCTAAAATCCGGAGAACTGGTTAGAGAAAGTGTTGACCAGATTCGTTAACCGGCTAGGCCAAAACCTGGAGAACTTGTGGGAGTTGAAACGAGGCGCCATCATACCGCCGGATTGCCAGTCGAAAAGTTAGCCACGTGTCAACATGCCGTGAATTTACAATCCCGGTAATTAATGCGCCAGAGGGTCTGATTCGACTGCACCCGTTTAGGAAGCGACACGTATCAGCAATGATGGGTGCACATTTATAAGACGGTTCTCCTTCTCCGGGTTGACATTCCTTTAAGTGGTCCGTCCGTTACCTTTCAAACTTCTCACGCTTTCCTTCAACTTTTCTTCCTGAAAATTTCTAAGTGTTATATTACCTTCCTTCTCTTTCGTTTCCATGGCTCCCTCTGTGATAGAAATTACTTCTGTGCTCTCAGCTAGTGAAGTTAGAGAGTTATACGTGGAGTTTAACATTCCACGAGAGATCATTCCTATGATGCCTAGTGAATTGGATAGGGCTTGCTTCCCTCCTGAGGGCTGCGTCACTATATAAGAAGCTCATCTGAGGAGTGGGCTTCGTCTCCCAATCTCTCAGGAACTGCTCGACATCCTTACTGCTCTTTAGGTGCCTATCGCACGACTTCATGCTAATGTCGTGCGATATCTTTGCTCTCTATGCATCTTTATGCGTCGTCGCTCTTGAATGATGTCGATCGACGCTGTCAGGATGATGTTCCATTTCAAACAGAGAAGGAACTGGATTTTTCTGTCTCCCTAGAGACCTTCCAGTCAACAAGGTCATCTATGACTCGTTGAAGAATTGGAAGGATTGCTTCTTCTTTGTGCGCGTTGCTGAAACGTGGATCTTGTCACGGAACTAAGGTAAGGTTCCAAAATCTTTCATCGAGACGCCAAAGAAGACAGAGATTTGTTGTGGCTAAATTGTTGGAGTTGGTGAGGGAGAATACTTCCGAGTTTAGGAGATACAACTTGGTTTCTCGAAAGGAAGCCAAGAGAGCTCGTTGGGGACCTCCCTCTCCAATCTAGAAATTCAAGACACCGCCGCCGAAAGCCTCGCAAAGGAAGAGAAAGGATGGTGATATGATTGGCGGTGACGCCAGTGCGCCTTCCACTGACGCTGCTCCCACTAGTCCGAAACAGAAGAGGACCGCAACAGTGGAGCCTTCTTTGTCAACTTCAGGGCAAGACTACATGGCCGCCGGACGTCTTGGGAGAGTGCGAGATCACTCAGGAGTTGAAGTGGAGTTGGCTATAGAAGAATATGACGCCATGTTGCGCGCCGAAACAAGCAGTGCCGTTGTTGTGGCGCAGCCTGCGTTGGCTGAGCGGGAGCCGAAAGCCATCGGGGCAGAGCCTCCAGGCAAGCCGCAAGCTGAGCCACTGGAGCCAGCAGTGGAGCTGCGAACTGAGCCGCTAGAGCTAGCTTTTAAGCTGCAGGAGCCAACTTCAAAGTTATTTGCTGAGCCAGAGGATCCAACCGCCGAAGAGCCTGTTGAGGCAGTGGAACTCACTGCGGAGTTGCCGAAGGGGCATGCGACGGAGGCCACTGCTAGGCCTGTTCAGGAGATTTCTTTTTCTAGTCCTCCGCTGCCAGGCCCAAGGTCACGGAGCAGGCCAATGAGGCCGGTGCGCAAAGTCTAGCAGGTAAACCTTCGCAATTTTCCTTCTCCTTTTTTTCTCCATTGCTGAAACTTAGCGTTTTGCAGGGGGAGAAAATTACGAGTGCAGTCACCAAGGCACTACACAAGCAGGACCCGGTGATCTCTTACCGGGATAAGGAAATCACCTGATTTGAGGAGGAGATAGAGCTGCTGAGAGCAGAGCATTAGGAGGGCACAGTTGCTCTCCAATCTGTGCTCTCAAGTCTGAAAGTGGAGAATGTTATACTGAAAGAGGAGAACGTCCTGCTGAGAAAAGCTATGATGTTTAGTCTAGAAGAGGAGAATGCCAGACTGAAAGAGGAGAACGTCCAGCTGAGAGAAGAAAATGACGAGGCGGTGAGGCGTATTGATCAACTCGCAGGACAGATGACATCACTGGAGAATGAGTTGACTACTGGTATACACCCCTATGAGGTCTCCGATATGCTGGTGACACGGTTGTGGGAAAGTGTCAACCTTTGCCGACGCATTGCGAAGTTAGTTGACCCCAACTTTCCAATGGAGTATCTTGACCAATCGAACTGTTCTGCCCAGCGTCGTGAGAGCCTTGTGGGACAATCCCGAAGTGGTCAGGGGCCGCCACCTCCTCCTCCTCCTCAGAGCTTTGCACCTCTGTAGATTTCGCTTTTTGAAATTGTTGTAATTGTACAGATTCAATCAATAAAATGGGCATTTTACTTATATTCTGTGTCTTTGCCCTTGTTGTCGTTTTTTAATTATTTATTCTTGTGTTGGCCGGTTGACTTGATACGTTGTACGCAAGTTGGCCGTCCGCCTTCCTTGTGATATTTGTAGCGCTCTCTAATGGACTTAAATCCTAGAGTAGACATCAAGGTGAATCCTGATATCGGGTCAAGCCTTTTCTACACTCGTACGTGAGTAAAGGTTTGGTAGCACTGCCCAAGTTTAAACTTCGACAGCTAGCTTTTGGGCAGAGTGTTTTTGCTTCTATTGACCGTCGTTGACTGATTACGTTATCTCCTTGTGTAGGAGGTTGTTGCGTGTGCTATTTAAGCTCTCTAAGATTTAGACCGCGAACACTTGGATAACCAATGTTTAATTCGACCGTTAATAGGCCGCCCGGTTGATCAAGGTTTAGTTACGACAGCTTGTGGGCCACCTGGATGATAAGGATTTAGTTACGACCGCTTATGGGTCACCCGGATGGCCATAGTTTAGTTACGAGCAGGTGAAAATCCACCCGACTTAGAAGCAATTTGGGACATATAACCCTACAAACAAACATACATGCATATGGAACAGAGAAAGAAAAAAGAGACGACACAATGCAATAGAAAAAATATTCTTTTGTTAATAATAAATATTATGTACATTTACAAGCATACAGATATATGACCTACCTGTGCCCTTACTGAAAGTAGCGCTTAAGGTGGATCGCATTCCATATCCGTAGAACCAACTTACCGTTCAGGGTTCGAAGTTTGTATACTCCATTCTGCAGAACAGCTGATACTAGAAAAGGGCCTTCCCAATTCAAGGAAAATTTATTCCGGTTGACGATCTTACCCGTAGCATCGATACTTCGCAAGACCAAGTCTCCAACGTCGAATTGTCACACTTTTACCTTCTTATTATAATAGCAAGCGACTCGTTGTTAGTAGGCTACTGTCCGCATTCTGGCAGCATTGCGGGTTTCCCCAAACAAGTATAGGTGTTCCCGGATTTTCTTGGAGTTACGTTGTGGGTCAAAAGACTCCACCCTAAGACTTGGAAGCCCAATCTCAACCGGAATTACTACTTCAATCCCGTAGTAGAGACTGAAAAGTGTCTTACGAGTCAGTTCCTTTGGAGTCGTCTGGTAAGACCATAGGATGGAGGATAGCTCATCGACCTAAAAGCCCCTGCATCCTCCAGCTTGGTCTTCAGACCGTGAAATAGCGTGCGATTTGTGACCTCCACATGTCCGTTGGCTAACGGGTGGGCAACCGAAGTGTGGACCAATTTGATACCCAAACTGGTGCAATACTTAGTGAAGCATTTCTCGAAGAAATGGGTTCCGTTGTCAGTCACGATGACCTCAGAAATGCAAAATTTGCCAACTATACTTTGGTGGATGAATTTTAAAGCATTATGCTCAGTGATCTTGGTCAGTGGGGCGACTTTAACCCACTAGGTGAAGTAATCGATATCCACAATGATGAATTTCTTTTGCCCTATTACGACAGGAAATGGGCTAAGAATATCAAGCCCCCATTGCGCGAAAGGTCAATGAGCTTGCAGATATCTCAACTCAGTGGGCGGTTGATGGTGAAGATTACCGTGAAGCTGGCGATTTTCACACTTCTTCACGAAGTTGAGGATGTCCTTCTTTATTGTCGGCCAGTAATATCCCTGGCGCATAATCTTAAGCGCTAGGATTTTGCCGCCAATATGCGATCCGCATATCCTGCCGTCTTCTTGACTTCCAGCCGTCCGTGTTGTCTTAGTCTCCGCCGCGGGGTATCCTCAGGAGTTAAGCACCAAACTTACATTACTTCTTACAAGTAATCAAGGGGAGTGCGGGGACCTCCGCATATCCCGAAATGCTGTTTCGAATTTTGGTCGTCGCTGCCCTAACAAGTTAGTCAGCCTTCCAGTTTTCAGTTTTGGGGACGTGGACTAGGTCCAACTTATCAAATCTCTGGATTGCGTCTTTCGCCTTAACCAAGTATTTGCCGAATAAGGGTTGCACGCCTCAAAGTTTTTGTTAACCTGGTTAACGACCAATTCAAAATCGCTGTAGACAGTCAATCGTCTGGCTAAGCACTCTTTGGCTAGTCTAAACCCGACCAACAGGATTTCATACACGACAACATTATTGGCGGCCGGGAAGTCGAGTCTAAGGGAGTACTTTACCTCAGACCCATCTAGGGTCCTCAGGACCACTCCGACACAGCTGCCTGAGTCCGTTGACAATCCGTCTACGTTGAGGATCTACTCTGGCTCTTCCCCGTGCCGTTCTGCGTCGTCGACGGGCTGTTCATCTGGAATTGGTGTCGTGATCTCAACGATGAAGTCGACCAGAGCCTACCCTTTGATGGCTGGTCTAGGCAGAAATTCAATGTCGAACTCTCCCAATTCGATAGCCTACTTAACCAGCCGACCGAAAAAGTTAGATTTTTTGGAGTATGCTCTTCAATGGCTGGTTGGTCAAAACTACTACGCGATGAGCCTGGAAGTAAGGTCTCGGTTTTCAAACGGAGAAGACAAGTGCCAAGGCTAACTTCTCTGCACGTGGGTAGCACGTCTCTGCGCCGGTCAATGTCTTGCTTACATAGCAGACCGGCCGCTAAGAGTCAGAGTCTTGACGTATGAAAACAGAATTGAGAGCCACCTCTGACGCTTCCAAGTAGAGGTACAACTCTTCTCCATCAACCGGTGGCGCCAAGAACGACGATTTGCAGCACGCTTGAGTTGCAAAGGTTGCACGACATTACGCCATCCACTAGAATCCGTTTGCTTTCGTCACCCTCAGAACTTTGAAGAAAGGCTGGTACTTGTCCCCCAATTTGGCCAAGAAATGGGACAAAACTGCCAGTCGTCCGATCAGCCTCTGGATATCTTTGACATTGCGGCGGAGTCATGTCCATGATGGCCTTGATCTTCTTCGGGTTTATCTCGATCCCTTGTTGAGAGACAATGAAACCCAAGAACTTCCCTGATGATACTCCAAAGGCGCACTTAGAAGAATTCAATTTCATTTGATGTGCATGGAGTTTCAAGATCTTCTCTACCCTCGAATTTGTGCGGGTGGCGTTGCTAGTTCTTTTACAGTTAAGATAGGTTCTCAACTCTGTTTTTTCTCTGGCGTAGCGAGTAGTCGACCAACTACTGTCACCAGTAGATCTAACGATCCTGGAGGCTCCCTCCTAAGCCTGATGCTCGGTCTCCGCTCGAGAATATTGAAAATTCCTTCGTTCTAGACTCTCCTCCGGAGTCTTGCTACCCAAACGTTCTTCGAGCCTTAAACGGCTTTGGGCGTGAGGCCTCCGGAGCTTGAGTGTTGCCCAGCCTCTTGGCCTTCTTGGATGGTTTTTTCTTCTTCCGACCTCCTCTCAGGGAGGCCGGAGTAGGAACTACTACGGGCAGAACCCCCTACTTCGTATTTTTCTGGTGGGCCCAGAATATCTGAAGCGTTTGATTCATGTTGTTCATCTATTCCATCAGGTCCTGAAAAAATTGAGTGGGTACTCCGTTGACCACCCCATTAACCAAGTTACTAGCAGAGTGGTTCCAGTCGGGCGTGTTCGTGTCTCTAACGGGACCGCTAGCTTGAGCTCTTGTGTTCACCATTTTGACTGATGGAAGGTGAAACTGAGAGAGATCGTAGAAAAAAGTGGTTGGCTTTTTGTAAGTTTCCCACAGACGGCGCCAATAATATGTTCTGAATCCAAACTTCGGACAAATTTGAGTCAAGTTAATCGTCTGAGTCCAACTCCGTCCATTAAGTTTTGATCCTACACACCACAACTATGAACAAGAGGTTAGATATCTGTAAGTGGTTGTCCTACCAAAAAATATTGACACTCAAGTCAGCAAACAGCCTTCGAATTAAGAAGGTGAAAGTAAAGAATGCAAAAAGAAAGCAAAGTGTTGGTGACGGAAGAGTACTCTCGTTGAAAGAGGCTTTGGTGGCTCGTGAGGAGTGTTAACTTTAAGTACTGTGTTCGTTGGGAACGTAATGGCAAAGAGAAAGAGAGCGCTCGTATTCTGAAAACGTGTAAACTTTTCAATAGAGAGTTTTTTGTGGGCGAATCAAAGCGTCCCTTGGAGTGAGGACTCCATGACCTTTTATAACTATTGTGCTGTGATACCTTCCTTGTACAAAAGGGCTTGATTCTCGCGCTCTATTGGGGTTCACTTCCTTTTCTGACGTTGAGTCTTTATGACAGTAACGGACGCTGGATTGATTACTTTCCTTCTGTGTTCCATAACCGTTAGGGTTTCCAACAGATAGAGAAATGATTCTAGTACATTTCTCTTGGGATGCGCATTGAATATCTTGATAACAATTATAATAAGTTGCTTTCTCTTGTGAGCAATGCGAAATCGGGGAGAAGATGTTATTAGTCGAGAACAGTCGCGTAGGCTAAACTAGACTTGGCTCACTTGAAGGCTGGCCTTTAGACGGTCAACTAGTCCTATTTCTGGTCAACGAAAGTGTTGACCGTTTCAAGAGTAAATCGTCCGTCCTGCTCTTGGGCTTTAGCCTGGCTCACTTAACCTTTCGTCCGGTCAACGCCGGACATGGACCGTTTAAGCGTAAATAGACCGCTGTAGATCTGAACCGTTCTTCCTTTTTAGGCCAGTCCCATAAGTGCGTATCCATCAAATTTAAACTGAAAAATCTCACTTTAGTTCAAAATCGAAATTCGATACATCAGAATGCCAAGAAGAGGCAGAGGCTTTTCACCGACCACTGGAAAATCTAAAATCGAGGGTTGCGTGTAGTCTGTTCTCACTGAGGCCAAATTGGAACGGAAAATTGCAGCTTGAAAAAAGAAGACAAGGAACGCACTGATTGAACCTCATTCAATCAACCACTTATTAAACCACAAAAGCAAGGGAATGAGCGCGGGCGCGCTAGAGAGAGAGAGAGGGGGAGGGAGGGAGCACTCACAGCAGTAGCAGCTTGGCCGTTGCCAGTTCCAACGTCCCAAGCCAAGGAGTGATGAAGGGTACGAGCTGCGAGCCATGAATACCATTCCTCCGGGTAATGGGGCCTGGCTTCCACATACACATCCGCTTCGTACTTCGGTGCCATCTCCCCTTCCCCAAACCTGCGTTTTCCTTTGGCGAGATGAGACTTCTCAGCTGAGAACGATTTGACGTTAATTTCGGGTGCGTTTTATAGCGTGATAAATACTAAATTTATTATGGAAATTCCATATTTGATTTTTCAATTTCAATTTTATTTTTATTATCTAGTCCTATTCTACCCTACGGTCTCAATTTTAATGCCAAATATAAATATAGTAAATTTAACCAAAAAATATATAAAATATAATGAGTATTTAAACAAAATTTGTTAATAAAATTATGAAAATGCTAACAATTTGGAAGTAATAAAATAGATTTTCCACAATTTTTTTAAAATTATATAGTTTGTGTCAGAAAAATATTATTTACATATTATCATGATTATTTTATACAATATAATATTTTATTTATTAATTAATACTAATAAGATAATATAAAATAAATTAATTAATAAATACATATTATCTATCATAAAAGTTTAATTCATGGCCTTCACCTATAAATATATATGACTGGTGAAGGCTTCAACTCGATTCCATTTTCCTTTTGACAATCCAACTTGGTATTCTCCACTCCCATAAATCATCACTAAAAAAAAATGACTATTTGGAAAAGTGTCATTGGGTGTTTGTATTTGTTTTCAAAAAATAAATTTTAAAAAAAAATATTATAATAGGTAAATCTATTAAAATTTATTTATAATATATACATTAAATTTGAATAGTTATCTAAACTATTTGGAAAAGTATTATTTGTTTGATTGTTTTCAAAAAATATTTAAATCTTTAAATCTAAATCATTAAATTTGAATAGTTATTTAACGTTGGATTGGATCTTTTAATAAGATCTACTCAATAAGAGATCAAAAGATATAAATTTTAATTTTTAAAGTATTTTTTAATATTTAAGTTAGTAATTTTTCTCAAAAAATATTATCAAATTTGTCTTTTAATTACTTTAATTGTCTATTTGATTCGTTCGATCTACCTTTAATTTACATAACCATTCATCGAGATTAACTGTTCAAATTTATTAACTACGCAACTACTTGGCACATCAATCTTTTATCTCTTAAATAATTTGGTCATTTAGATATTTGATAATTCGGTTAAATTTTTTTTCATTCAGATTCTAAAAACTCAATTGATTCATATTTTTCTCCACGAGTTTATGATTCAATAACTTTATATATCAACAGGTTGAATCAATCCTATCTTAAACTATTTTCAACAATTTGTTATGGCTAATTTATATTAATTATAAAGGTAAATTTATGAGTTCATTATAAATAAGATCATCAAATTTTAACAAATCGGTAAATAATATAACTAAAAAAATAAATTTATACAATTTTTAATAAACTTCTAAAGTTATAGGCAAACGTCTAAAATTTGAATTAAAATATTTCTCCTTTTCATCTATCATTAATCGGTGCTCTTCGCCTATAAGTATGAAAGTGGGGAGGGCTTCGACTCTAATCGATTTTATTTCTTATTATCCAATTTGGTTTTTTTTCTCTTCATTTTCTATAAATAATTAAAGATTAGCTTATTCGTATTTTTTATATCAAAAAAATAAAAAACTAATACTGATTAATGGAGAATTTTTTTTTTTTTAGAACTGTCTATTTTTAAATTATCAAAAAAATAATAATTCTTTTTAGCTTGAAAATACTTATAAAAAACATAAATTCAATCAAATTCTCTTTCTTCTCTTAGTTTTTGTTTCTATTTGCAATTTTATAGCACGATAATAGAGGTGTTAAATAAATTATAATTAATATAATATGATCTAATTAACACTTCCATATAAATATTTTAAATTATATATTGCTAATTAATTATATAAAATTACATTGTGTTGAGAAGAAAAATTATGATTGTTAAATCCAGTCTAGCCAATTAAGCCTGGTTATTGAGGCCAAAATCATAATTGTCCCCAAATATAATTTAAAGAAATAATTTTCTTTTTAAAAATTGGTATTTATTAAAAATAATAAATTTAATTTACAAGAAAAATTAAGAATTCAGGCCAAATCAGTCATTTTCAAAGTAACTGTGCCATTTCATACTTTTCTTTGGACCTAATTTTTTACTTCTAGCCAAGCCAATCATTTTCAAGATAACTGTGCCCTTTCATACTTTAAATCGGACATATATTTTTTTTTATTATATCCATTTATAATATTCATAATACTTTGATCATATTTAAATCGGACGAATCATGTCAATTAGAAAAGTCCAATTTGGACTGGGTTTAAATTAGTGTCATAATGTATCTTCGATTTGCAACCAAGCAACATATTTTCAAGATGGAAACCCAGAAGCAGTTAATATTCCAATAAAAATCAAAGCTTGACTTTTCCTGCAAGCAAAAAAGCCTTATAAGCAACAGATCTGACTAATTTTGAGCCACCCCATGCACTCTCAAGCCCCTCAACCACCACTTTCGGCAACAGATCAACACCTTTCTCCTTAGCCGTGGTGACCGCAGACCATGATTGAACCATCCTCAAAAACACATCAAAAGACATCTCCTTTGGTATATCAACTGCCAAAGGTGCTCCTTCACATCCCAATCCAACGGCCTCAAAAGGAAACGGCAGTGTCTTATAACCGTTGAAAAGATGTTGGATGTTCGGGTGCCAGTAAGGAAGAGTAGTATCGTGGAACCGTTTCATTGCAGTGTCAAATGTTGAGTCGACTGTGATGTCGTTATAGCACCAAACTGCGATAATGCCTCCTGGTTTTCTCAGGAGGCGTGTAACGATGGAATAGAAACTGGGGAGATCGAACCAGTGTACTGCTTGGGCCACGGTGATCAAGTCGATCGAATTCTCACCCCCGATCAATCTAATTATGTCATCTTCGGACATGGATAACGGGGTGTGTAGGTACTTGATCCGAGGGTGGGGAATTGCCCGTGCAAGCTGTGCTTCACTTATGTCTGTGGCGATCACTTGTTCGTAATGCTCTGCCACCTAGAAAGACAACTGATTTTCATCATTTAGGCAAGATCTTAAGGCTAAACGCAACAAGTGAGATTCAAACCCACTCAATACAAATCCATATACGATCTCTCTATTAAGAAAAGCAAAATAAGTGACATATATGCATCTCTTTTTTTATGCCTAGTTTGCAAATATGGACTCTTATAAAATCAAATGGGACGGGTCTATCAGAAATCAAGCTAAGAGCAAGTTGAGAAGGACAATTGGTCGCCAGCAAAAGTGACTTGTAAGATAAGTGAATTATCGATGGAGCTATCAAAGCTCTGAACCAAATAGGCCGAGCTCCAGATTAAGTCAGCCAAGCTCTGGCCCAAGGTTGCTTGACCTCAGGACCGAGGTTGTCTTAGCCTCAGACAACTCAACCAAGATATTTTGACAGAGGTCCAAAACCACGTCAGATGGCCCAAAGATCAGATATGAACCAGCTGAGGTTGCAATGGATTTACCTTGAGAATGATCAGGAGAACTCTGAAAGGCTAGCACAACTTCCAATAAAAAAAAAGATACGTTGTGTCTTCAAAAGCAGGCAGCTAGAACAATACCCAAAAGGTGAAAAGAATATAAGACACACACACATCAATAAAAGGTGAGGTCGCATCAGAAAAATGTGGATTTGGTAAGAAATCAATGGGGAATAAAGTCATCAACCAGCAATCAAAGATTAGAGTCCCACAGTCAAGATGCCAGAACCAGCTCATCAGATGACAGTTGGATGTGGTTCTTCCCTCTTCCTTATAATATAAAAAGGAGCAATTAACCAAGAAAAACTTTTGGTTGAGATCTGGTGGGCCTTTTTGATCAATTTTGATCTTTTTTAGGAGAGAAGACTACTGTCTCACATGGAATAATGACTCTGAGAGGCCCTCGGTCATAGAAAACAGGCCTTTAGAGGACTTTCAGAGTAGACAAGTTCTCAACAGAGCTCCCATTCGAGCACGGCAAGCATCCGTCCTCCCATCTCTCAGCTAGGTATTCTCTACATTTTGCCTACACTAAATTGCTACAGTTCTCTAGGCACCATCAAGCCAGCTAGAGAACTCCATTTTGAAGAGGCTCTAATGCCCTCTAGAGGCTTTCACGTAATCCAGGGGCTCTAGCACCCACAATATATCTCAAACATCCACTTCGCGGAGCATGCTATCCTCAGCATCACCGGTGGAGAACTGTTCGTCATGCAGGTATTTATTGTCCCTCACAGACAGCATGGACTTTAGGAAGTGTCCCTCAATCAGACATCTACTGTAGCACCGAGAACTGACTCTCAACAGCCTCCCTGCAAGCTCCCTCCTAGGCACATTGTTCAACATCGCAGCCAGCCAACACAGTCATACCTCTCGCTAACAACACAAGTGCCAATGACCCTATTGCCCTCCCCTACCGACCAAGTCGCACGACGAGTCCAACACTGAGTTTTTCAAATATTAATTATTACCATATAGCTCTCATAATGTCGCCATTTTGAAATGAAAACATACCTAGTATAAAAGTTAAAACAAATTTGAAAAATAATAAAAAGTTAGAGAACAAAACAGGAAAAAATTGTGATATAATTCTTATTTTTCTCCCGAAATTGTTGGCACCCTTACATTCAAACACTCACTTCAATTCAAAAAAAAAAAAAAATCGATATCAGGATGCTAAGAAGACGCTGAAAGTTCCTTCAATTGGGGAAAAAAAAAAGACACAAAAAATTGGGGAATTGCACGAGGTTGCTTAACCAAAGACCTCGAAGATGATCTCAATTCGAAAAAAAAATCGATATCAGGATGCTAAGAATACCCTGAAAGTTCCTTCAATTGTAAAAACAAAAAAAAAAAAAAGACACAAAAATTGGGGAATTGGACAAGGTTGCTTAACCAAAGACCTCGAAGATGATCGATCTGCACGTAGTAGCATTCTACATAAACTCAATCGTGGCTCAATCAAATCAACGTCAAACTCAGCATCGAACGACTAAAGCAAGAGCGTCGAAAATTAGGGAATGGGATTTGAGAGAGAATGAGAGAGAACTGACAGCAATAGCAGCTTGGCCGTTGCCGGCACCGGCGTCCCAAGCTAAAGAGTGTTGAAGAGTACGGGCAGCCAACCATAAATACCATTCTTTCGGGTAATCGGGCCTCGCATCCAAATACAAATCCGCTTGCTTGTCGAACAGCCCCGCCATCTCTCCTTCTTTCTTTTCCTCCTGCAAATCGCTCAGTTTTGGTAAACGACGCCCGCAAGATAAAACTATGTCTGAAATCGTGCATATTATATTGTTTCTTTGGTCAATTGTGACCGTTGATTAATATTTTATTCCTTTTTTTTTCCCGGGAAAATCGTAAAGTGTTTTTTAAAGTATTAATTATAAATAAATTAATACTTATTTTATAAAAAATTTCTTATAAAAATTATATTTTTTATTTTTTTTCACCTTAAGACTTAGTTGGCATTTAGTTTACCAAAAATAAAAATTTTATTTTTTTTATTTTGAGTTAATTTTTTTAAGAATAATAATTTTTTTGTTTGATTTATAAATTAATCAAAAATAAATATTCTCAAAAAATATTTATTTTTACATATATAAAAATAATTATTCTCTCGTATTATTATTATTATTATTATTATTATTACTATTATCACTATTATTATTATTATCACGATTCTCACATTATTTCTTATATTATTCTACAAATTAAATAATAGAATACTAATATTTACTTTATTCTATTCCAATAACTAAATATGAAAATAACAATTTCAATTCTATTATCATCTTATTCTATTCCCTATGAATAACTATTCTATTCTCACATTATTTCATTCTAATAACTAAACATACCATTACTTTATTGTGTATGAAAATTGCATCAAATTAATGTTATTTTTATTCGTATGACAATAGTTGAGTATGTAAAAGTTAAAGATAAATATTGACATTCGAAAAATTAGATCAAATTTGGACAATATTTATAGTAAAATTAGGTATAAAATAAAAATTACTAACATATTTTTTTTAAAAAATAAAATATAAGGATAATGAAATTAAACTAAAATATCATTTTTATAAACAAAGTCTTAATTAAATTAAGCCTTTTGAGTTATTTACAATAATACCAAAAGTTATAAGTGCATTTAAATATAATTATTTGACTAAACGTGATCGTTTAAATAAAAATTAATTTAAGTACATGTTTTAAAAATATCATAAATAAATATGACTATTTAGAAAAAAATTCAAAAATATATATATAATTATTTAAAATATATGTATCTTTTTATATTATGCCATCTAAAAATTACAAATATTGTTGACTTTTTTGAAACAATATAAAAGAATAAAACAAAATATTCTAAAAAATTAATTTCCCAAGGAAATAATTTCATAATGTGAAATAATTCTGATTTTATTAAAGTTATTGGATTAATTTTCTTAATATAAAACATAATTAAATAAAAGTTTATTATTATATTTTTAAAAACATTCACCTGAACATACTGCAGTTTGAAAGTATGATTCTTTGGATCCCCAAAAAAAGTTACCAAAAGATAAATATATGATTATTTAGATAAATATATCATTTAAATAAATATGATTATTTAAACAAAAATTGATTAAAAGAAATATGATACGCGCCTGTGTCGAACTCTTGAATACAGCTGACCCTGAGCTAGAATCCCCAGAGAATTGAAGGATCCTTGAAGTCAACTTTCCTTTTCGCCTTCTTGCACACACAACAGGAAACACGAAAACAGCAGAGAGAAAGAGAGGATAAGAACAAGAGAGAGAGAGTCAGAAGAAAATGAGTGGGCAGAGAAGAAAAATAATACAGCCGTCTCCTTATTGTAGCCCTTAGTTACATGTTATAGTAACAACTCAACGAAATTGTAAAGCCAACAGAAGCAAGGCCAACCGGCCAAACCACCCCCCTGTGTTTGGTAACTGAAACATGTGATCCAACAATAACAAAAGCATATACCCAATAACTAACACATAATTTGCAGTATGAAAATAAAATAATACAATGTAACTAAATATAATCTAAAAGTTTATGAGGTGGTTGAATCGTCGAGCACTACGCCAGGTAATCAAAGGAACCTGAGCCATGTCCCCCTCTGTATTAACGAGGCCCGTGACAAAATGTATTTACTTAAATGCGTTACAAATAAATGTTATTATTTAAAAATAATGCAAGTAGACGTAATTATTCTTAAAGATATAATTGCTTAGAATGGGCCATCAATCCTCTTTCATTTTCTAGAAGTTATATTAATGATTGGCTTTTTTAGAAAGAATACAAAAGATTAAAACACAATATAAAATAAGATATTTTAAAGAATTATTTATTCAAAAAAATAATTTTCTCATGCCAGACAATATTAATTTAATTAGAGTTCTAAAATTAATTTCATTAGTTCAAAATAAAGCTTCATTATAATCCCGAGACAATTCACACAAGCCCATTATTTATTTAAGACATTAATGCATCAATCGGGCAAATTTATCGAATGCCATTTTTTTCCCAAGAGAACATTTCGTTGGAGAAGACAACAAACTCACCATTTTCTTCTTCTCTTTCTCTTCTTTTCCCCCCCATTTTCAGTTCAAAATATGGGGTTATGGGCTCGACACAGAAATGCTAAAGATCAGGTGGAGGGCAAAAGCTTACCAAGAGACATCCTCTCATCTTAAGCCAATGGAAAATCAAACTCTCCAAAGAGTTTCAGAAAGATTAAAAAGGATATACATAGAAGAACAGAAGCAATACCAAAAAGAATGAAATGGGTGCACTTTTATCCAATATGAGAAGCAACCTCTGTTGATAAATGATTATACAATGGCAAACCTTATGAGCTAATTATTCTACACTTCTTTCTTGGTGTAGCTTATTATATGGGTCGTGGGTGAGAACTTAGTTTCTTTATAGGTATGCACCCTTGGATTGCTGTGAGGATTCTGGTAAAATCAGTGAAGCCATTGTTTAGTAGAAGCCCGGTGAGCAACTGCATCTCCCTTTCAAGTATTCTTCCATGGAGACGTTTTGCTCAGTGCTGCTGCTAACAGAGTGTATGTCTGCATCAAGGAATGCAACATTGAGGTGGGACTGAATGTCATCTACTACTGATTTAGTAGTACTATTTACTTGCTGCTTTGCCCACTTTGTTACTTCTATGTCGCCTTGGAGAAGCTTCAGAATCTGTAAATCAGCAAAAATGGAAAGAACAGGTCAGTGTTATTCGAGAATATGAAACAGGCACACACAAAATGAGAGGGTCTGAGTTTGTATCACACGGGTCCATGTATAGTGTCATGTTGTGTTATTTGTTTATTTAATAGGTTGTGTTCGTAATTGTTTTATTAGCACCATTATTAATCTTATCGTATCCATGTTAAAATATATTCTATCATACTAATGTCTCTAAATGGCATGACACGGACTTCAGGTCAATGATAACGGAAAAAGGATAATGACTGGCGGTGGCAACATTAGATAAGTCATGAGAACACGAAACGGGAACGCAAGAAACAGGAAATTTTGAGTTTGTATTAAATGGATATTCATGCCAACAATGGGATGACAAGTCTACAATATGAAATAATCATGCTGTCGGGTAATAATTGGCACATTAACCCAAAAATAGTACGATATGGCACAATTAAAAAAATTGCCGGGTTAACATGTTTTGTAATATGGGTTAACATTTTAAAAATTTCTTCTAGCGTCAAAAGCATATTGTCATGTAATAAGTCATATGTTATAAGTGTAGCTTATCGTATCATATTAACATATTAAATGTGTCATGTTCTGTCATAATACTACAGCCTATACATTAAATGGGTTGTGTGTTTGGAGTCATGTTATATTCGTATTTAGTTTACTATAATGATTATCGATCGTGTCAAATTCATGTTGACATAAACTTTATTATATTCGTATCTCAACCAAACATGTCCACAGAAATCGACATCCCTAGAAATAACCAATAGAGATGAGGAAGACTCACGATGCTGATTGGAGGTCGACATTGAGGTGCTCGTTTTATACAAAGGGTTGCAGCCAAGACCATTCTCTCAATGTGATTGCGGTCATAGTCATCGCCCAAGGTTGGATCTAGCAGTTGAGAAACCTTCCCTTCCATTAAGACTGGACTTGCCTGTATGCCACCTCATTAATTTAGAAAAATAAAAAATGCCTCTTTTCAGTGTTTATAACAGTATATGCATTTTCATGGGTCGTTCCTTGTATTGGCAAGCATTTGCATAAGAATAAGTGACCCTCTCAGAGCCCATAATATTAAAAGTTTCATGGATTGAACTTGCTCATTCTTTTCCAGGCATACTTTCACTTAACAGTCCAAAAAGAAAAGGCTTTGCTTGTACATTTTTCTCATCATCTGTAGCAACCCTGGGCATTGTTGGGCAGTTGGGACAGCAGGTTCTTGAGATTAACTGACCCCTTTGAAAAATATATAAATTTATTAATAATTACATTGGAATTTTTATCAGCCCTTTAAAATTTATTCATTGACCATAGTGAAAAACTTATCTCTCTTTGATTAGTCGACTTTTCACAGACTTTTTACCCAAAATAATAGCATAACTGTTTAAACAAACATGTTAAAGACTACTGAAACCATATAACCATTAATTATTCATAATAGTCTCTACAAAATTAATGTGAATTTGTAACATTCAAAGTGATCTTACCCACATAACCAGGCTCTCTCTGCCCTTTGGATTTCGATCATCAATAGGCTTTCTGCTCGAAAGAAGCTCAAGGAGGACGACACCAAATGCATAGACATCAATCTTCTCAGTCACCTTGCCATGCATGAAGTATTCCGGGGCCAGGTACCTGCCAAATCAGGAATCAATAGCAAAATCAACTCTCAAGCAGAAATTACTAATAAATTTATTGAGTTTGGGGTCACTTTATTATGGGTCCCACACCAATTGAACATGTCGCTCTTTGATTTTGGTGCTGAAGAGTCTTTCACTCGATGTTCGAGCGAAATCTCACTCATGATGGCTGTGCAGGCTATAAATATGATAATCCATTTTCAGAGCAGTTTGTGCATGGAAATGTGACTCATTTTCAAACACCATTTGGGAGCTAAACTAAGAGAAAAAGGGAAGAAGAGAAGGAGGATGGGCTTTAGCCAATTGTTGGGCCATGAATCATGTCTCATTTTCACTATACCGGTAGTTTTCCTCATCTGTTATATTGTTCATTGCTCAATTTGCCGACGTTTGTGGTAAATCTGAATGTGACCTTGAAGGTTATTTGTAACCATACTAGCATTATAATTGGGATATTTTTGGATGAAAAGTCTCACAGTTTTTCCCCATTAAAAAGGATTTCAGCGTAAAACTTCTTCGTTATTGTACTTGTTTATGTGGTTGTATTTTGTTATTGTTGTTCCTCGTGAATTCAAACAAAGAGGCGGTAAATTTGATCTTGATTAGAAAGTTTTTCTTAATTTCATGCTAGTATAATTTGAACTATCGCCCAACAAATTTCAGAGAAATTTTGTTCACCCAAAGGTTCCGGCAACATCAGTGCAAACTGTGTAGGATGCAGCACTTGAAGCCCATGAAGCAAGTCCAAAATCTGCCAGCTGAAGAACTCAAATCAAATTAGTAGTAAATGACTAAACGAAACCACGAATGAAAATATCGAAATCAATATTAATCGTAACCAAATTGGTATCGAACATATTTGATAATATATATCAGTATCGAATATAAAATTTTTCTAAAAATTATAAACTAATATAATCATATTAGCAAATATATCAATCATATCAGATATATATAGGCTAATATATTTCGATAAATTACCAATATAATAATATATTGTAATATTATCGAGATATTGGGTAACATCAATATTGAAATGTTCGATACCAATATATACCGACTAATATTTACATAAGTAAATGACACCAAATGTATTTGATTAAAGAAGTAATAAGATAAATCAAGAAAACCCATCAGCACCTGAGGTTCAAATTCATCGGAGAGAAGGATATTTGAAGATTTGACATCCCTGTGGATCACAGGTTGAGGACTGCCGTTGTGTAGGTGGTTCAATGCCTCAGCCACACCCATCGCCACCTTGTATCTCATTTCCCAGCCAAAATCGATGGCATCCTTCTTATTACCTGAGTTCCAGTAAATCAGGTCACTCAAAATTATCATGATTTCATAGCTCAAATATGTGGAATTAAATATAAACAACATATCCAAATCTATACTTATAATTCTTTTTAAGAAGAAACTGCAATCAATTTATCTTCAATCATCTTATCTTTCTTCCTTCGTGAGAATGTTCAAAATTTTGAGTGTGGAGAGTTTTTCTTTTTTCTTTTTTTTCTTTTGTGCAGTTTTCTGGGGAGATGTTTGAAAACAGAATGCTATCGGTATCAAGGAAGTTAATAAAACTTCCTTTGATTTAAATAAGTAAAACAGCTCAACATTATCCAAAAAAACAACTCACCCTTATCCATAAAATACAATGGGCACTTCTATCATATATAGGATAGACAATGACTGATTCTTAATTAAATAAATGTTCTTCTTTCTATCAAAGATCCAGTACATTAACAAAAGAGCTACTCTAACAAAATATAACAATATTATATGAAATTATAATATTTAATGATTTCAATAAACTACCAAATATATGCATCATCTTGTGGGACAATTCCAGCCAATGATACTTCTTTGTTGTCTAAAAGTAGAGAAATAGAGCTAAGAATGCCTCCCACAAGCATTACCATGAAGATTCTCTTCTAGGCTTCCTCGTGATAATAGATCATAAACCAGGGCGAGATTGTTATCCTCGAAGCAGAATCCCATAAGAGAAATTATGTTTTTGTGATTGATGTCTGTAACAATCTCAATCTCCGCAAGGAACTCCTTCAACACATCCCCTGATGGCTTCAAGATCTTCACTGCCAGTTCCTTTTTATTAGGAAAAGACCCTCTGAATACCTGACTGCTGCCACCTTTTCCAACCATTCTTTCTGATCCAAAAGACCAGAAACAAGATAATAAAACCAAAACAACAACAACAAATTTTACCGTAAGTTCAAATTCTGAAAGAGAAAACAAACCAGCTTGAAAGTTACAGGTTGCCAATAGAAGTTCTTGATAGGTAAACAATCTACAGGTGGAGTATTTCTCAAGAAAGTGTTCCAATTCTTTAAAGGCAGAAATACAGCCAACAGGTACAATTGCACCGTTCTCTCCATTTGTTCCAAGCAATTCATCATCCTTTTGAGCAGAGTTATCATCATGCTTTTCATCGGGATGAATGGCCATTGAAGAGTGTCGCATTGGCTGTTTTGATATACTGCAAGGTATCTTCTTCCTTGTCAAAGACTTACTAGAAAAAACCCGCTTCCAACGAAGAAAAGGCCAACGTCGACCAATTGTACGCAAATCCCCTGAAGACGTCGAAGGTTTCTGGAACGGCACCAATGGCAGTGGACTGTTCTCACCACTGTCATCATTTGACTCCTCTGCAAATTGGTTAGAAGAGTAGCCTTTCCATGGAGAGGGGTGTGTGCAGCCAAAATATCCAAAATATTTCTTAATCAGGGTACTTTTCCATGCGTTTGTGCCATATGTTACTAAGCTATTATGAGTTTCTTGATCAGATTCACAAACAAAACTGTCCCAAGAGGTAATAGAAGTTGGAGTGGCTTCTTTTCTGAGAACAATCTTGCCATTATCAACAGCAAACACTGAGAAACTATGCAACAATTTCCTTGCATAGTATTTGGCAACGGAAGCTGGGGATTGGATGGTATAATAAGTCTTTGAAGTTCCTACAACTAGTGTAGCGCTGTCGCACTGCTTCACCTCACAAACTAGTATATTCCGAGCAGACGATCCTCTAGATACCTTCATCTTCAGATCAATCTAATGTAATTAACCCATTTCAGTCACCCCATTACATAAAGAGTAACGTTACATAAACACTCTTCAAATACTTACTCTGAAGTGGCATTCCTTTAATACATTTGTGTCGATCTGCTAGTGTGAATGGATTAATTGAATGCTTATCACTTAAGAGTATTTGGATGGTGTCTAAAAGGTATCCCTGAAATATTTGTATTGGATAAATTCATAAGCACAAATCAACGGCCCAGTAATATGCTTCATTTGTCTTGGTTACTATTTGAATCGTCATGGTATTCAAAATATTCGATCGGTACAGATAGAAAATAGGCAACAAGAATTTCCGAAGCTACACCCAAAAGAAGGTTTCTCGAATTTTGAAGGGCAGCAGTTCTGTGTTGATTGTCAATTTATGAATTTCGAAAACATAAAAAGGACAAAATATTCTTATTGTTTTTCAATTCAGTTCTCAAACTTGAATTTTATCTAATTCCATTCTGTAACTTCTATTTTAGTCCTAATGATACTACACGTGAAAGCTAAACGAAGAAATCGGACCTGTTTCAAGTGGCAGAAACCTTCGTAAACAGCCAGCGATGAATCAAATGTCTTCACCAAAGCGAGAAGCATCCATTGCTTTTCTGAAATGACACAAAATCAAAGCTATAACAACACATTGCAGATATTACGCGACAAGTAACAAATGAAGAGGCCTCAATTACTCGAAAGCATTCAGTAAATTGCAAGCGAAAAGTGAAATAAGCGAAAACCGACAACTGAAGAGAGAGAGAGAGAGAGAGACATTGGAGGCATTGAAAACGTGGAGAGCGGTCACAAGATCTCCAGGTTGAGCAACCTTAACTAACACGCAAGTCAGTGGCTCTCTGCTATTCTGGTCCAATTTCACTCCCACCAACACATTCCGGCCACCATCGCCGCCGCCTCCTCCTCCTCTGCCCCTTCCTCCTCCGTCTCTAATGCTGGTGTCCTCGGATTCTCTAACCTTTCCGTTCACAATCTATTTCATTTGGTAGCTTCCTCCCTCTGTTCAGCTGAATCTTGCGACATAATTTCGCCATACCCACTTTATCTCTTCGCCTCTCTACTTCCCTTCTATGCTCTTCTCGGAATCTCTCTGTTATTGCATATGGGTTCATGGAATTTATCACAAATAGTATCTGATTCTGATATCTTACTATTACCAGGCAAATCATATGCTGCCATTTCGGTCTTCCATGATATCATGCAAAAATTGCTTCTTTACAAATTTTTTTTTTCTTTTTTACAGCATTAATAATTAAAAAAATAGATAGATTGCTTGAATTCGTGGCATTCCAGTGTTAATGATACCGTTTCATTTCTATATTAATCCATTCAATGAAAAAATAGAAAAAATTAAAAATTAAGAACAGAGGTAATAATGTGATATCGTCTATTTATTTTCATACTCAGTATGGTGATCTAGCAATCTTGAATAATTATTATATTTAATTTGATTAACAAGAAAAAGAAAAGGCAAATTTTATATTGTTAATTTATTTTGTTGGTTCTTAAGTACGTATAGATTTATGGACTTTGAATACAAAAAAATTTAAGTTTTATTTTTTGAAAAAATAAAATGTTGGAAGAATCTCAATGGTTAAAAATTATCAATTTCATTGATAATGAAATAATTATAATCGTGTGATCTTATTTTATTTATAATGTCACAAATAAATGATTAGATTTGTGTTGGAATTAAATACGGATTAAATGTTATAGATAAATCAAATAAGGCATTTTGATGAATTTAGAAGTCATATATCTTCTAAATATATATTTAATGCATTTTTAATATTAATCTTTAAATAAAAATTTAATATTAAAGATTACAAAATATAAAAAAATTATGTATTGTATTTCTTTATGTATTTAATATTAATATTTATTAAATATCTAACTTAATAATAAAAATAAATATAACTTAAAATAATTTTTTAAAATTTAAAATTCACCTGTTAAAATCTTTATTTAATAAATAATATAAAAATATATTAACTATAAATTTTAAGAAGATGCACAAAATTAATTGTTTATCAAATTTTGACAAATGGGTCCCACAATGATACAAAGCATTCCCGAAAATCAATGAGTCTACCTTTTTTAAAAAAAGGGTTAATTTAATTATTTTAAATTATAATTATTCATTGATTAAACGTTTATATTATTTATTATTAAAAAATATTATTTAAAATTTATTTATTATTAAAAAATATTAATACTATCTATTAAATATTAATCAGATTGTAATAATGATGGATGGAATCAATTCCTCATTCCCATGGACAATAAGTAAAATGTGAATGAAAGGTTACTTTTAACTTCAGTTTATTTGACAATTATATTTATAATATTTTCACCATAATTGTATTTGAATAATATTTTTTAATTTAAATAAGTTAATTCAGTAAGATAAAATTTATATTTTAAGACAATCATGGAATTTATAAATAATTTATGAATTAATATTCTTAAGTAATAATTTTTTATGTGATAACATAAATTTATACCTAATAAAATAATAAAAAATAGATTAATATATAATGAGCAGTAAAGAAAAAAATAGATTAATTATATATAACTTATACATAATTATTTTATGACCAATACATATTACGGTCTAATTAGGTAACTATAATTAAAAATAATCAAACTAAAATTTAAAAATATTACAGAACTGTGAATTAAAATCGAATCATTTGATTATGTTATCCTATGTTTATAGTTTCATACAGTCAAAATTAGTAGATTGTGTCAATTTTTTAATATCTCTAGTTGATTATTAATAATTTAGAATAATATTATCGGACCTATAATTATAAAGTTTTTTTAATTATTATTATTTTGTTTTAATGGATGTGTAGCTATTATTAATAAATTTTTAATTTAAATGATAAAAAAAAGAGATTTTCCATTATTTTTAAAAAAGTAAAATGACTGTAGGGATAGGATCCCTTTCTCATGTTCAAAGTGATTCTCTTTTAATTTATCTCGCAACTTAGGCAAGAATCTATCACTTTATTAATTAACAGATATCCCTATCAACAACATTAGCTTTAATAAGTACATTAATTATATTGCGTCAATGGATTCGAGTTATTGTACAAATAAGAAAATTGCTTGATTTTTGATAACTGGTCAAATTGGAGCTGATCGAATCCCTATCTTTTTAAACCCGAAGCCTATACAACATAACTAAAGATGAGTGGTCAAAAGATGACGAAAATTACTTCCACCGTATATTTTTCGACGTTCAAAATAATTTTTTTTTTTTAATAGAAAGATATTAGGAGAATATAAGAATATGCACAGATACGTATTATGGTGGATTGAGTATTAAAGTGTACCCTACAAAAGAGCGACTTATAAGTATGGAAGGCAAGCCTCCTGGGAAAAGAGAGAGAGAGGCCCTTTGAATGAGAATAAGCCTCTTGGGATGGAGGATTAGCTTTATCAGGTGATGTCTTCTAAACGGAGGATAAGGCTTCCGGGAAAAGTTAGTTGACAAAACCTCGAGGACAAGACGAAGTATGTAATATATTTTTCTCTTCTCACCTCTGCCTTTCTTTTTTGGATTTTTTTCTTCTTTTTTGCAAGAATGAATGAGTATTTATCCTTATCCAGTAACAACCACCTACGAACAGGATAAAATGAAACGGTTTTGGCTTGTTACATGTGAAGTAGGTTGCCCTAATTAGGTTGATAAGTTTGATTGCCTACAATCTAGGTAAACTGAGCCAGTTAGGGCGTTGTTTGTTAATTGAACTTACTTCTTTTGCTAATTGGCCCTCTTCCTAAGTCTGGTATGCCAAACCCATCAAATTATAATATGAACTCGATTCAAAATATTTTAAATAGGGTTATTAAACATTCTAATGTATATTATATATACCATAAATTAAAATAAAATATTATAAATATAAAATTTATCTTTTAATTTATTATTTAATATTTAAGTTAAGATCATACTAATCAAATTATAATATAAGTATGAGAAATACGATTGAAAACACTTTGGAATGTCATAACAACCTATAAATTAGGGCAGTAACATGGCTATCTTACTAATTAAGCTTTTTTATTATTTTAAAATTTAAAAGTATATAATAAAAATAGAGGATTAATATTTAAAAAAGGTTGTTCAAATACAAAAAATATTCACTCTTTTTATTTTTACTTACTTTATATTTTTCAAAGCTTTTTTTATTTTAAAAAAATAAATTTTATGTATAAAATAAAATAAATAATTTCTTTAAATATAAATATTCTTAAATATATTTTTATTATATTTTTTGTGAATTTTATATAATTCAAATATAAAAAATAATTTTCCATTTTTTAATTTATTTATTTAAATATTTTTTATAATGGTAAAAAAAAACTTATTTAATGAGAGGATTGTAAGGATTTTCCAAATTCACGAGAACGACATATGGAAAGCTGGACCGAGAGGATGAATTTTTCAAAAAAAAAAAAAAGACACTGATAAAAAAAGAATATTATTATTTATATATTTATTTATATTAAAATTATTTAAAAATAGATACAAAATTTATTTTATTTTATGTTGTCTCTCTTTTAATATTAATTTTGACAATTGTAATAAAAATAAATATATAAATATTAATTTTTTAAAAAAGTATTGTATTATTTTATAATATTATTAAAAAAATAATTGAACGCTGGCGATGGTGCAATGAATAATGAAACAAGACAAAAGATGTAGCCAAAAAGAACAGCACAATCAGTGAACGCAGTCACGTGCATTAAATTATTAGTATTATACTGTTATTAATATTATATTTTTTATAATATTTTTACTTATTAAAAAATAATTAAAATGGCTCAATAATTAATAAAATAATACGGTAAATTGAGAAATAAATAACCAGAATGAGAATAAATTATATGATTTATCTTATGGTAATGTCATTTACCATAATATTAATTTATTTGTTTAAATACACGATTAATGTGTATTTTAATAAATAATCATATTTTTAAAAAAATAAAAAAATATCATGACATTTTCCAAATAATAAATAAGTGTAATATATCATGAATTCAAACTTTAAATGGGTTCGGGTCGAGCTGTTCGTCAGATTTCAATCTCCTTCCGCTGAGTTTAGGATCCTACATGCCACAACTTAAAACAATCAGTCAGGTAACGACAGTATTTGATCATATTAAAAATATTTCGATATTCAAATCAGTTACAAGCCTTCTGATAATGAGAAGGTAAAATAAAGTAAATACAACGATGGATGGTTGGAGAGTGTTTGGGAACATTTGTGAGAGGTGCTATCGTGGAGAGAGCGGCTTCAATTATAAAAACTCACGAGAAGTGATTTTTTTCAGTATTTAAGTCGTAGGGAATCAGTAGCAGAGAGAAAATGAGCGAATTTTGAAAAGGTTGAGAGTATAGAGAGTTTTTATAAATTTTAATTTGCTAGATGGCGTTTAGTGGGTAGGAAAGAGCATGTCTATGGAGTGATCCTTGATGAATTTTTATAGCCATGAGCATCCCCTGCCTTCCTTATATAGCAAGGCGAGTGGTCCGCTTTCTATGGGGATCAATATCTTTCTTGTGTTGATATGTGTATCATTTTTTGCTGTAACGATTAAGAAAGTGGATCTTTTTCCTTCCACGCATGACAACCGTTAGGGTTTTCTCTATGAATTGCGCGTTGATTCATATGCCTTCCCTCCGGTATGCACTTTAATCCTAAAAAGTTATCGTTATAGTGAAGATTATTTTTTTGGAGATGCAAAGAATTATAGCAGACGACCGTTGAGACTTGGGAATGTGCATGTGGGACGACTTAGACACGGGCCACGTTTATCTTAGGTCACAGCTGCTCTATTTGCTACTTCTCCAGTTAACGGCGGCGTTGACCGTTTTGAATATAACTAGGTTGTTGTTAATCTTAAGCCACTTGCTTCTTTTGGACTAGCTCACTATTAACGTCCCCATCATAGTGGTCTTCTAATGTTGACTGTTCTAAACACGGTGCTTGGAATAATAATAATAATTATTATTATTATTATTTAAAATTTATCATATTTCAATCTCATATAATAAAAAACTCAAAATCAATTGTTTGTACCATTAATTATTCCAATGTTATATTATAAAAAATTTAAAATAGCTTTTACATATTTTTATAACTTCCTGTTATTGCATATATCCTATCATATAATTCGAATATGATAAATTCGATCTGAAATTTTATGTAATATATAGTTAATAATAATATAAATATTTAAAAACAATACGAAGAGAGATATAATTTCATAATAAATTCAAAAAAATGAGATAAAATATAAATAAATATGATATTTTATCAGCTTATTGGGTCAATTTTTAGAAATTTTTTAAAAAATAAATCTAATGTGACAAAATATTTGTAATTATTTTAAATAACTTATAATATAAAATATTAAAATTAAAATATAATATCATTTCAATTCATATTCTCTATTGTTTTTAGAATAATCAAAAACAAATAAGAAACTAAAAAAAAAAAACATATTTGACGACCATAAAATCGTTGTCAAAGCAAAGTTGCAAACATTGCACGTTTTGTGCACGTGCTTGTAGTGTCTTGTGATCTTGTGCCGACGCTACTCACACTAGGCACGTCGAGCGCTAGCGTTATCGATAAATTTAAAATATCGAACGGTTTAGTTATTAGATAAATATTTATTCAATATTTATATTTTAACGTCCATTGTCAGCTGAATTTCATTTTAGATTCATTGTAATAAAGCAAATATTTAATTCAAGTTATATAGTAAAAAAATAACGACAAAAATATTCAAATTTTATAAATTATTAAGATTCATAGGAAATAAAAATACCATACAACTGGCATAATAAAAATAAATTATCGATCATCGGCCACAAAGCATTTTGAATATATAAAAAATAGCAGTCATATAACCAAATACATATAATTTATATAATAATAATTAATATATATTTTTTAATTAAAAAATTATTAGACAAAATATAAATAAATCTACTATAATACTATTTGATTATAAATATAATCTCTTCTTATATCTCTTCATTATAACTCGAGTAATGACCGATTAAAGATAATTAAACATACCTAACAAACTATTAGATAAAAATATATTAGAAAATGAGTAATCAAATGATAATACGTCCTAAATATAATATTAGAGTAATGTATTTGATATTGACGATAGTATAATTTAAATCGAAACTCAATTAGATATCGAAATCTTCGTATTCTCTCTTCATTCTCTCATTCTCTTTGTGTGGCTTTCATACGTTAAAAATAATTTCAAATGATCTAAAAATCAGACTGAGACTTTTATATTCAGTATGATCATTTGAGCAATTAATTCGCGGTCATTTGACAACGCTATTAAAAAATCATACCATTTTCATCGTTAAGTGGCTAGCTTATGATTATCTTGTAGATAGCTATTAAATTGTGAGCTCATATTACAGTCATAATGCATTATTTGTCAGCTCGGAGTCTTAATGTAAAGCCTTTCGTAAATAGTTTCATTCAAATGAACCTTACACAACTTTTAATGAACAATATCGATTGGGCAAATCTTGTATGAATATTACAAGATCTTCAAAATGATTCATTTATTGAATGTACGACTTATGATAAAATGGTATTTAATCCAATACATATTAGAAAAATGAGTTACTAAATAATAAGACATCCTAAAAATAATATTAGAGCAATGTATTCGATATTGACGATAATATAATTCAAATCAAAACTCAATTAGATATTGAGATTTTCCTATTCTCTCTTTATTCTCTCATTCTCTTTGTGTGGCTTTTATACGTTAAAAATAATTTCAAATGATCTAAAAATCAAATTGAGACTTTTATATTTAGTATAGTCATTTGAGCAATTGATTTGCGGTCATCTGACAATGCTATTAAAAAATCATACCATTTTCATCGTTAAGTGGCTAGCTTATGATTATCTTGTAGATAGCTATTAAATTGTCAGCTCCTATTATAGTCGTAATCATTTATTTGTCAGCTCGGAGTGTTATTGTAAAGCCTTTCATAAACAGTTTCATTCAAATGAACCTTACACAACTTTAAATGAACAATATCAATTGGGCAAATCTTGCATGAATATTACAAAATCTTCCAAATGATTCATTTATTGAATGTATGACTTATGATAAAGTGATATTTAACCCAATACAAATCAAGTTCAATGTAATACATGAAATAAATTAAAGAAGTCTTCCTTTTATTTGTAAGGGATTTTATCGACTCAATCCTTTAACAATTTAACTTTACATTTAGACCATATTTGATTTCTGCTTATATCATTTTTGTGTAGACTTGGGTTTAGTTCAAGCTCAGGCCAATCTATTTGGCTTGAGCTCAACTCGGCAAAACTCCTTTTATATATTTTTTGACCTCAACTCAATAAAAAATAACTTGAATTTGTTTAATTATTTAGCTCTGGTCTAACTTATATTTGCTGATAAATATATCAAATTCAAATTATTAAAGGAATCCAATGATAATAGGCTCAATAAGTCCATATAAAAAGTACATAAACCCATCGAGTAATATATTCACTTGTACTAAACAAGTCTAGTAATATATGACTTGAGTTTAATAATACAGATATTAAATAAGACTGCCTATTAATGTGTTAATTATAATATATTTAATTATTTAATTAAAAATTATTCAAAAATCTAAATAAATTAAGATAATAAAAATTCAAAGTTTCATTAGTTAATTTAGTAAGTTTTAAAATTGTTATATTATTGCTTGTTCATATTTTAATACATCATAAAAAATATATAAAAAATTTGAAGATGATGAAGTTGAAACTCGGAAAAGAACAAAAGACTGGGGTTAAAAATTGAGGGGACTCAATCTCTTTAATTATTAATTTTTGATAAATAATTAATTTTAATTAGTTTTTAAATTTTGTAAAAAATAATTAAATTAGAATTATATATTTAAAAATAACCAAAAATAAAATAAATATTTTTTTATCTATATAAAATATGAAGCTCCCCCAAATCACAAAGGCCAAGGGGCCGACGCTGCAGCGCCTGCTCTTCCCTTTCCATCCTTTACCCTTTCATTTATGTATTTAAAGATAAATATTTTATTATATGAATATAATTAAAATAATTAATATTTTTATTTTTTATAATATTAACATTTAGTAAGTATAAAATTTAAAAATATAAAAAACATAAAAATTATTGAAAACTGTTTTTATTATTTAATATATTATTTTTCGAAAACTACATCATTTAATAAATAAAGCAAAATTCCAAAAAACATACAGGAAGACGGTGACAAGAGAGCACGCCTGCCAAGTCACAATTGCAGTCAAATCAAATAATTTGAATATGAAAATTTTTAATATTATTTATTTATTTATTTAATAAACAAATAAATAAATAATTAATATACAATATGAAAATATTTGTATAAGATATTTTTTCTTCAATCAAAAAACATTTTTACAAATATATAATCGTATTTCAAATAATTTATTAAAAAATTTTATCTATCTTTTGTTTTTTTTGGGTAATTAAAAATTTTATCAATCACAGATATAATATTTAAAATAATATTTATAAAAAATACCTAAAATAATTTTATGATTTTTTAAGTTACAAATTTTATATTATATAATTACTTATATCTAATTTATAATTTTTAAAATAAAAATATATTTTTTTCACTTTATGTTTATTCCTTAAAAAAAGTTTCAAAATATTTTTTTTTCTTGGAATTCAAATAATAACTATTCCATTTTTATTGTTTGACGTTGGATAAAACAAAAATTATAATTTTATATTTAATTTTTTTAGTTAAAAATTAGTGTAAGATAATTTTTTATAATTTTTAATGATAGGATAAATAATTATGGTTTTAAAATTAAAACTTGTTTATCAAAGATATAATAAATTTAAGATGAAAATTATTAAAATATTATTGATTGTTTAGGTTGAATAGTTGTAGTTCCACTAAAGTTTTATTATTTATTTATTTTTTAATTGATTATATAAAAATATTATTTGATAACTTATAAATCAATATTGTGATAAAAAAATTGTCTAAAAGTATATATGTATAAAATATTATATAAATCTAAAATAAAATTTTTATAAAATTATATTTGATGGGTATATCAGAAATGGGCTGGACCCAAAAAGTCAACAAATGCCCAAGGCAACGATCAACACCCTAACGGCCCAATTGGAAAAGAGGCCCAAAAGCTGGAAAGATCAAGACGGCCAACATTGGCGTTGACCGTCCGGGCGGCCAACTCCCAAACGGGCGGCCAACTCCCAAACGGGCGGTCAACTCTCAAACGGACGGTCAACTCAAACGTTGACCTTCCGCCTTATGCGCATTGGGCCTAAAGAGGCTTTATTACAGTGATGGGCCTGGCTTACTCAGGCTCATGGCCCATCAGGCGGCTAATAACTGACATCCTCCGTGAGGGCGGCAACACGCACGCTGCCGGTCAACTCGAACGTTGACCGTCCGTGTTTTTACACGTTGGGCCCCAAGAAGCCTTTCAACGATACTGCCTCACCGTTTAGCCCACAAATCATCAAAAGCGCCAAAGAACTTTTCAAAGATGTTTCACGATCCCAATTGGCACCAAAAAGAATATTGGCAATATTGGCGTCTCCCATATAAGGAAGGCGCCGAATTTTCTCCAAATTTTCGCCAGGCTAGGCTTTCCAACGGTAACATGCACGGAAGGCAACATCCTTCCCAACATCCTGCCCAGGCTTTCCAGGCTTCCCAAAATCCTTCTGTGCATGTTGCCGTTGGAAAGCACATGGTTTGAAAAGCTGTTGGCCGCCTCACAAGAAAACAATCACGATCAACTTGGCAACTGGCATCTGCTCTAGAAGGCAAGCCAGCCAGCAGATCAGGAAGGCAATCACTCCTTTCAAAGAAGGAGGATCGTCCTCTCAGCTATAAAAGAGGCCATTAAATCATCATTCAAGACACGCTTTCTTTAACACTTTCAATTACGCTTTCATTGATGCTTTTCTGTAACTCAATTGCATACGCTCTCTACAATACGAATGAGTGCTCTCAGAGTTCTATTCTTTCTGCCACCCTCGTCCTCCAAAAACCCTAAGGCAACAAGCGAGTCCTCACGGCCGTTTACTGCCTTCCCACCTTCCAGATTCAAGAAAGCCTCACATCTCTCTTACATCTGGATCAAACACTTACTCTGTCTCTCTCTTTTTCTCTCAATTTCAGTTTCTTCCTTTTGAAGACTGTTTGATTGACTTGAGCGTCGGAGTATTTTCGGTGGGATAACTTTTCACCGAATACGCTGACCTCCTGTTCTGTTTAGTGGTGTGCAGGATCTAACTCAAGGAACGGAGCCGGAGCCATGACAAGATGATCATTCGAATCTGTTCGAAGTTTGGATCCAGAGACGCATCAATATTATATTAATATAATACATTAAAAATTTATAACTTATATTAAACTACTTATTTATATTATTTTTATATATAAATTTAAAAACCAACCATATATTAAATTTATTTTTTAATAAAATTATAATTTTTTATATAATCTAATTAATAAAATTTAAATTAAATTCTATCTTTTCTCTATCGTAATCAAAAATAAATTTATATTTTTTAATTCTAATTATAATTTTATAATGAATCAAAAATTCTAAAAATGTACGTACTAAAACTGACCCAATAATTAAACTGAAAAGATAGAATTTACAACTTATAATTTTAGTTTTCATAATTTTAAACGGCGGCGAAAAAATTGGCAACAAGACGTCGTCGTTTTTAGATCCACCTTTTTAAAATTGAAAATAAAAATTATTTAAATTAAATTAATTTAACCATTTATTACAAAAAATACACTCTTCGTTCAAAACCCATGCTCATCACTGGTCTTGTCTTACATTTTGCGTCAGCTAATTACACACTCAAAAAAATAAAAAAATAAAAAATAAAAATTTATGGCTATATAAAGAATTGATCATAGATGCCGATTAATTAAATAATACTTTTAACTATAAATAAAGTCTTTCTCTAGAAAGAATTTCTCTAGGGAGAGAAATAAAAATAAGATTATTTAATCAAACGAGTATATAAAAGAAGTATAATTTTTTGAATGTACACACATTATCATTCTCTTTCATTCACATTTTTTTCTTTTTTAATATCTTTCTAAATTTATTAAAAATATTATTGATTTAAGCGTTAGAAGATATATTAGAAAGAAAATTTTGTATATCTCTTACCTCAAATTTATTTTATTATGGTGTGCAGAATTTTAATTTATAGTTATAAAAATCGAATCCGTTTATATTCGATTATTTAAGTAAAATAATTAACTCTTTAATTTATATAATAATTTAAATTATGAAGATGTATTAAAACACAATTTATGTGATTTGAAAATGAGATAACAATGCTAAAACAACAAACCCAAAAACATAAAAAAAGATGAAAGAACATAAAAATCATATTATTTGAGAACTCTTTTCTTAGTTGTTTACAAATAAAGTCATTTTTTTCTTTTATGGTATATTTAGTCAGTCGGAATAAAAATTTTATTTTCATCTTACAATTAATAAAATATTTATCCATATATTTGATTCATTTTTTATACGAAATAATTATTTTTGGAAGAATAAATATGTATCTAACTCAAAGAATAAAAAAATACTAAGTTTTTATTGGTATCATTTATAATTTATGTCTAAAGAATAATTATTGTAATATTTGGATCCCCATTTGATATATTTTGAATGTATTTAGTTTTTCTGAAATTATTGAATATATTTGATTAATGATATTTTGTAAAACAATGGGTTATGGATTCATAGTTCTGTTCTCAAGGCGCATTAAAGGCTGGCAGGAGGCGCATTTTCTAGAACCGGAAGTTTGGGTTTGCGCTTGAGGGGTGAATTTGCGCATGTGTATGCTTGAGGTGCGCTGAAGGTGAGCGGGAAGCGTGATTTTCAGCTTCGGCTGTATTTGGGGCCTCGCTCGAGCCGTGCTTGAGGCTCACTTGAACGCAAGTTGGGTATATAAAAGGTACGTGGTTAGGATTTTGGGCAATTTCACTTAGAAGCCGGAGAAGGAAGAGAGAGGAGAATGAAGAGAGAAATTAATGATCGGATATTTAGAGTATTCTTTCGTTAGATTTGCCAAATATATTGTTGAGATAAGTATCCGTAAGCCAAATCCTTGGTTTATTTTCGTGTTCGTTGATATTTGTGTATATTTTGAATATTTTGTTACATGGATGTGATTTTTGTGCACCCCATTTTATTTATTATTTATATGCATGTATATTTTATTAATTATTTGATGAAATTTTACTGATATTTGTGATCTTGGAGGATTTTATGATTTATGAAAATCCTGAACAAATATATATATATATATATATATATATATTATATCAGTATGTTATGCAATTATAAACCAGGCTTTATATTAGTTTACATGCATGCTACTAGGGGCAAGATCGCTATGGGATTGTGGTGGTTTGAGACCGAGAGGTTGATATATGTGACTCAAGATATATGGCTTTTGGTACCGCTCCCGACGAGAGGTTTAGTCCCAATAGGGACATATGTGATATATTGTCTCACTTCTACCGATCAAAAGGATGAGATGTGTTGTAATTGACTTGCCCTACCGCATATTTTAATAAGAGCCATTGTGAGAAATTAATAAAATTTTAATATATTTGGACATTCTAATATATAACAAAATTTAATGTTGCACCTAAAATTACGGGTGGCAAAATATAGTGAGTAAATTCCTAATCTATGGGAGTAAGTTACATAGATGGCCTTAAACTGCTTGGCCTAAAACGAGTCAAGCATTGAATTGTCAATTTAAAATGTATCCAATATAACTAAGGTTACCCGATGGGTGTAACCCTTCCTCAAGTTGGTCTAATAATATTTGATTCTCCGATTTCATGTATAATTTGTTTTACTACATGGATTTGCATTGGATTACGATTGAGATGTGTGGTCTGGCCTACGGATTGGGTGGTAGGAATGTTTTGTACATATAGATATGTGTTAAACATGAAACACGTTTTGATTATATATTTTGGTTCCTGTTTTCTGCATATCAGATTATGAGATTTAGATCCGAATGATGGTATGTATCCCACGCTTATGTGGTGACGGTTAAGACTTATACATTGTGACTTTGGATCACGATATATTATGATACGATATGATATTATCTATGACATTTGACTAAATCGTGATTTATTATTATTATATCTCAGATGGATAATTTAATATGGACGATAATTTAGTACGAGACTATTCTTCAATTTTCAGGGATTTCATGGACTTTGTATTTTGATTTTGTACAGTTGTGATGTGTTATCCTTTCCCTCTGATTTATATACGTTGTTTTATATGTTATTATACTTGCTGAATTCTAGACATATATTTTTATATTTTATTTCTTTAAACTAATGGGTTGGATATGCTTATAAGAATTCGGATGCGATCTGACAAGGCTTATCTCTATCGGTGAGTAAACATGTTTATATTTGTTATATTCCAGATTTTTGGGGTGTATTGTAGTTGTTGTATTGGTCAGATGAGGGCCTTGGAGCATGTATTGGTTATTCTGGAGTCATTATATTATGTTGATGAGTTGTTAGATTTGCTTATCTTTTTGTGATATTTGGACAGCAGGTTTCTTTTTATGATGTCTAGATTAATATCCGATGAAATTCTATACGGATTATGATGCATTGGTTTTATGTATGATTTGTCACACTCGGGTTGGATTTTATCATGTAAATATTATTTATTAAAATTTTATATTATTGTAAGTTATTATTATTATTGACCTACAAATATGTTCTTGGGTCATACCAATTATTACTATTTTGTCTATCGCTCTTTTATCATTTATTTGAAACCATGGTTGCTTCCTCATTTGTCTTTCGTAGATCATTTGTTTGTTATTTTTTTTTTGATTTGACGCCGTCTAAATTCATCCAAATTCACAACTCATACTCTTCCGACCAGTTCCGACTATATAAGTTCAAGGTCAATCGTTATACCTGTAGGCGCAGCCATGACTAGACCTATTGTCTGCTCGCCCACCTTGGTACGAAGGCCCATCGGCACGACTCACGAAGTACCATTACTCCAGCATCATATGCACGGAATACCATTGAGGTGGCTGCAACAATGGAAACTATTGTGAGTTTTCATATGGGGTGTTTGAATACTGGCTTCACTCGATGTGACACTATACGAAAGCGTGTAAAGATAGGAAGAACTGTAAATGGAAGGTTTGTTTTTTTATGTACTCTTCTCGTGAGTTGAGAATTTTATCTTCACAACAAGAAGACAGGGAAGCTGTGAGAAGGGGAACAAGCATCAGAATTCTATTATGCATAATATTAACAACAATTGTTGTAGATATTATTTATACTTGCTGGCCTTTGAATCCTTTCTTCTTTAAATAAGGGTAAAAAATTATTAGTATAAATTTTAATCTTATTTCTCACACTATTATTACATACTAAATATTAAAATAATAACTTTTACATTATTCATAATTATTACTTATGAGTAATCAATTATTTAGTGAGTAATCCAATATGGAAATAAAAATTTTTAACTCTATTTTCATTTTATTTTATTTCTTATGAATATATTTTTTTTTACCTTATTTCATTCCAATGGCAAAATATGTAATTACAGTGAAACGTATTCCATCCACCTTCATAATAAATGCTAAGATTATTCGATATAAATGGTTAAAATTTAACTTTTAGATTTTTCGTAGGGTATTCCTCTTAGATTCTTTTTTAGAATATTTCACTACCTTTTTTCTTCTAAAATTCTCTCCTAAAATAATTAGATAATTAAAATGAGAATTTCTCTATATACTTCTAAAATTTTATAGAATATTTTATCATATTATGACTGATTCAATTATATATAATAGTTTTTAAATATCGTACAAGTTGAGAGCTATACAAATACATAAATTTGAGGACAAACGTGTGCTAACCTCTAAATTTGCAATCAGGAACTATCCATTAATGAGCTAATAAAAATTAGGAATAAAATATTCAAAATGCCAAAATTGTTAACAGTATCCAGAAAAAAAGAATATGGGGTACTTAAAATATAAATGCTTGTAAATTAAAGCAACATATGATAGGAACGGTAAAAATGGACTGCCCAATATGAAGATCCATGGACTTAGTAAATGACCTAGAAGGCATTCGGCCTATAGGCCCAAAGGCCAATCAACGCTTCCGTTGACCCAAACAATACCCCAACCGACTGGACAGCCCAAGTTGGCCTTGACTGAACCCGGGTGGCCCACAATGCTTTTCCCATGTGCTGGAGATTGCTTATCTTATCCAACCCGGTACCCTGAACATTGCCCTTGATTGTGATTTCTCCATGAACAACTACTCTCAATTCAGCGAATCTTTCATAATCACAACTCTAATATCCGTTGCGTCCAGCATTTCCTTGAATAAGGAAGTGATCTTCTTAATTGATCACGATTGCCTTAATCGATGCCTATGATCCTTATGCCAGCCTGCCAAATTAACACTGACAGTTGGTGGTCAGCCTTGGCGCCCAAGTAGAGTTGAGTTGGCCCAAAGGTTATAAAAAAAAAAAATTTGAGATAGATTCTAAGGGGTACGCTCACACTTATATTCAAACAAGCCTGCAAACGCCACATCCAAGATCTTTCAATAGACTACTCTCAATTTAAAGAGCCTCCAAAGAATTCATCTATAATTTTACTTCTTTGATTTCAAAGTTGCTTCACACCAAGCGCGACTTCCAAGTCAAACTCAAAACCCGTACTCTTGCATCATCACGCATATCCTTCATTTCTACATCTTTTCAACTATTGAGGAATATTCCTAACTTGAACGTCGAAGGATAAATTAGAAAGTGAAATCCGCTAATTTTTCGACCTATAATTTTAAGTTTTTTGTGTGCGGAGGGAGTGCCGTAATGACGGAGAGTGGACCCACTTTAATTTAATCCAAAGATCAAACAACACCTTAAATCATCAGCAAATTGGATCCATGATGTGTCAATATAAATAAATAAATAAATAAAACACTAAAAGGGTTAAAATTCTTTTAGTTATATAACTTCTACTATTTAATAGATTCAAATCTGGGGCCTTGATCTTTTTATTATTTATTGTCAAAAAAAAAATCACAAGAATGATTCACTTTTAATTTAAATTGAGGTTGAATCAAATACAGGTCAAATTTAAATAAAATTTTATGACTGACATTGGATTGGGCCACACAAAATCCAATCACTTGAACTAAAATTCTTAACTTTATTAATTAGAGGTGTTAAATGAACCATATCATCTATGACACAGCACGATCTAATATTTTAAATTCTGCCTGTCCACACAGTAGGTGGTCCATTGCTATGCCTACCAATGGCATGCTATTTTTTTAATAAAATAGCCATGTGACCATTTCTTCAAATGGTCACACGATCATTAAAAGGATTGGGGTGGGGAGCAGCTGCACTATTGTACCTTGGGGGACAACGGTGATATTATTAATTATAAAATATAATTTTTATAATTTTAATGGTTAAAAAATATAAAAAATTATTCTATTATTGTCATTCTAATTATACACACTAATAGTAATTTTAAAATAATAAAATTATAATTTAATTTTGACCAATATATTACTATTACTCCGTTTAGCTGCCCTTAAGAAAACGTTTCAATATTATATAGTAACTTTTTTAGAGTAATTAGCTAACGGTCAGTAAAAGGCCATTTATAAAAAATATAAAAAAGTTTATATATTTGAAAATTTTAAAAGTATAAGATATTTAAAGAGATACATAAAAAATATGGAATAATAAATATATTTAACTCAAATTAAATTAATATTTTTAAGTGGTATAATGTCAAAGATTTTTCAATATGACCAACGATTAAATTGGGAGGGACTGATGAAACATATAATTTAATAAAAAAGCCCTTTTTTCATGTGAAAGTTTATAAATTTAAATAACATGTGTAAAAATACTTACAACCTAAGTATGTAAAAATTTCTCAATAAACTATTAAAAATAAGGATATTTGTTTATTTTATAATTTAAATAAGAATTAAATTATAAATTAATAAATATAATATTTAATATTTTTTTAACTAGTAATGTATAGATATCATGTAATAATTTACCTGATATAATATATTAAATTTATAAAAATTAAAAATTATAAAATTTATTAATTTTTAAAAATTTTGAGCACCTATCCACCGTTATTGTAATTTCTTAAAAAAATAAATACTATAATAAATAAATTTAGAATATTTAATAAGATTTTTTTATTACTTTAAATAATAATTTTAATATTTTTTATTTAAATCATAATATTTTTTAATTTTAAATGATAAATTATTTTATACAAATATACATATCATATTATTAATCATTATGTTAATAATATTTTATAATTCATTTCTCTTTATAAAAAAATAATATTATTTTACATATTAAAACATCTTTTTTTTGAAATTAATAATTCAAAATGTCATCTAAACAAAACAAGTTGAGTTATAAAAAGTCAAAGATCTACTGTCAAATAAAATAAAACTCGACTTATTTGATGTTGAAAATAGCGTATCTTTTCATTTTGTATTAACTATCCTCCATAACGAAAATTGTCAAATCCAGGTATTAATTAAAAGATAGTTAAAACATTAAATAATTTTTTAAAATATTTTATTTTATTATTAACGAACTTACATGTACCTATCATACTGCTTAAAATCTACTATTAAGCAAATTATTATTATTTACTAATTTGATTGTAATTTTTAGGACGATTATAATTTTTATTAAATAATATCGACATTAGATGTAATATATTATATAACATTTAAATAAGTAATTTTAAATATATATTAAAATTATTAAAAATAATATATTTAATTATTATTTTAAAAAAATTAAAAAATATATATAAAAACTTTCAATGCTGATTTGTCTTGTCACAATTATAGACTATTGCGTAAATTTACATAGAGTGTGCATATATTTCTTGAAAGATTTTATAATAATATGGAAATGGTTGACAGTACGAGAGATATAAAGATCTGTGTCTGTCATAATTTACATATAATGTAGCTCGTATACATCAAAGTCAACATCTGAATCGTCCACTCCAACAATAGAAGTAAACAACAGCAAATGTGGCCGATGAGATTTGCTTTTATTGACACATGCTCAACATGTAATGCAGGCAGTTAATGAAGATATAGCGCTTGTTAAATTTTTTTATTACTTATAATCGAACCACATTTTTAATATTACAAATAGAGTTTAGAGTTTTAGATTTTGAATTAGTGAAAAATTAATAAGCACATATTTTTTGTGCTCACATCAATAACACATTCCTTCTTAACTCCACCAACAAGTATATATTATCGAAATCAGTTTTTAGTGTTAGGAATCGAGTAATTGACAAACAAAAAAATAAAATAATATAAAAAATTATAGAAATGTGCATCATTTTTAAAGATTATTGAAATCAGTTTTTAGTGTTAGGAATCGAGTAATTGACAAAAAAAATAAAATAATATAAAAAATTATAGAAATGTACATTATTTTTAAAGATTAGTTGGATACAAAATATCACATTAAAATTCAAACCATTTTTAGTTTCAATAAAGAGAAAAATTTTAGAAGTAGTAGCAAAAATATAAAGTTTAAAAATAATTAAGTTATTAGATATATTTTTTTTTTACTTTTTTTTAAATTATAATATCAAAATAATCGATGAAAAAAATAAAATAATATATTTTTTATAATATTTTATATAATTTTATTTCAAATAATGAGCATATTCCACGTCTAACCTGCACCTAATAGACACAAGTATATATTTTGACCAAAATATTTGTATATAATATACGTACGTATACTTGAACATGGCCCTTACTTTTAAATATGGGTTATATTATGCTGACTTATAACACGGCATAACCCATAGACATAATTGGTCTAACATAGCACGGGCCACGTATTGTATTAGGCCAAAATATATAAATCTTGTGTCGTATATCACACGACATGATTACATCGGACTGCCCAAATAAATTGACTATGCCGACCCAACACAACCCATTTAATACCATTATTACCCATCAATGATCCGAACATGATCGTTGATAGTTTTATTTTTATTTTTAATATATTTATTTAAAAAATTATATTTATACAAAAAATATTTAAAAATATATAATATTTTAAAAATATAATATTTAGGATAAAATATTATATAAGGGTATATGTTAATAAAAAATTTATATAAAAATATAATATTTTAAAATTATTTTTTAAAGCTTGCATTTATTTAAAATAAAAATACATCTACAAAAATTATTAAAAATTTGGGTCAAGCAGGGCTAAACTGAATACTTTCACCAATAACTATACCTAATTGAAAAACATTAATCGGGCAGACTAATTTGGTGACTGACCATGACAGTCCATAAAGAGAAATATAGAGTGTGCGTCCGTGTGTGTGAACGATTAAATCTTGGCCATTGGTTTGAGATGTACGGCGAAGATTGGTTTCTTTCCCAACATTTAATCCAAACCATTAGATGATACATGGATAGATCAGCAAAGCAGGCAACCCTAACCGGGTTAAGGGGTGCCGTGCCACACAGTGTCCATACGGCGGCACAGCCCATTGGATTTAATCCAACTGGGCTCCCCTTTTTTCTTTTTTTTTTTTTTCTTCCCCATATTTTTAGTTGTTTAATCCTTTTTTTATGTTTATTATTTATATATTTTTTAAATATCATTATAAAACATAAACTCATATAAAAAGTAAATATATAAATAAATTTATTTATAAATTAAATTAAATTTTTATTAAATATTTATATTTATATTTTATAAATTTATAAAATAATAATTTTACAATTACATATATTAAAATATTATTATACAAGTATAATTATATTTTATAAATTTATAAAATAATAATTTATAATCATATACTATTAAAATGTTATTATATAAAAAAATTATATTTTCTAAACTTATGAAATAATAATTTTATAATAATATATTTTTAAAATATTATTATAATAATAGGACTTAAAAATTACAAAAAACATATTTTTTGATATTTTCTTATTTTACAAAATAATTTGAAATAAAAAATATAATATAAAACAAAATTAAAAAATAAAAAAATGGAAAAAAGAAAAAAAAGGGGGGAAGGAAAAAAAAGGAGGAAACCCCTAACCCTAATGGGTAAATCCAACGGGCAACACGCATGCAGTATAGCCGCTGTGTCACATGCTGCAAAATAGCCCCCCTTGGCACACCCCTAACCCACCCAACAAAACTGAGTTCAGGTTTGGTGGGGCCGAAGTCATTTGCTACCATTGGCTACATAACTGGAGCCAATAGTTAGACAAACAACACAAATTTTAGAAGATTTAGTTTATCACATCAGACTTTCATTAGCTTAAAGATAATGGACATTTGTGAATGAGCCATCAATATACAGTTAACTACTATAATATGGTAACTCTGTACAAATCAAAGGTAGGAGCAACAATTCAAATATTGATGTACACAATCACTGTAATCTATGAAACAAAGTGCAGAAAAATTGAGACATGGGAGTAGATGATAATGGAGACTAACCGAATAGGATGCAGAAGCAGATAACTCCGCGAGACGGGGAAACAAACATCCGGCCCGTATTTATCAGAAGGCTATGCCGGCAGCAGTTCCTCCATAGCTGTCACAAAATGGTTTGTCGACATCGGTTAAGCCAGAGTAAGGATCCGAAACAAACTAAGCTACTTGGACATTGACTAGAAAAAATACTTGGTTTAGGATCATTTGAGAATGATCTCTTCTTAAGCTCGGTAGGTTGGTGAACCAAGGCAAATAGGTGATATTTATGCAACCAGACCACTGATATAAATATCAATCAATATATATCGGCATTGGGTCTCCCCAATACCGATATTTTTTGATATTGTAATAACATCGCGATTTGTTGGTCTATTGGTGACGTATTGTAACGTCAGCTCATGATTTTTAGAAGATTTTTTCTTCCAATATATTTGAAATCAAGATATGTTGTCTGACACCAACAACTGCAAGCAAAACGAATACCGATATTTTATCCATGGAACAGACTCGATTAATAGCAGTATATAAAACTAAGCTGGTTGAAACTTGACTTGTTATTATCTTAACTACTCCAGCATAAGCTGGTCCGGGCTCGATCACGATTCTTAATGAGCTAAACTCAATCTCATTTTCAAGTGACATAACAGTTTTGAGACAGGTGCAAGCAACCCCTGCTATTCGAATGGATTATGATCCTTTGTAGCTAGGGATGGATGGATCCAGGATTTTTTTTCCCGGTGGGATATCACAGTTTCAGTATTTTTCTGAGTGAATTTAAATTATCATAAAATTGTTTTGATAAAATAGTGAAAATCATCTGATCTCAGAGAAATAAATGGGTCATGATGGTTAATAAATATATTTAATAGAGTCAATAAAAAACTTCATATAGACGCGGGCTGGTGGAGAGGCATAAAAGTAGATCACCTTTATGTTTATTAGGAATGGCATCCGACGATTCCTTAGCTGCATCAGCCCTAATGTCGAAGGCAGCAGGAGCCTTGGTTGGCACGTCGGGCAGATCCAATCTCTCCTGTTCTTCAACCGAAACCGGAACCTCTGGAAGATCCTGGATATTGATCTACACAAATGAAGTGAGTAGCACAGTTAAATTATAGCAAAGTAAATAAGACGGTTGAATCAAAGTTTTGGAATCACAGACCAAATTGGAATAAGGGGACAAAAATGGCACTTTGAAAGTAGCAGACGAAAAAAAGATAAATAAAAACAAGATTTATCGTTTAATTTGGTGAAAATGCGAAAAAATACAACGGTCCAAGTACAATGATAGAGCTTCCCAGTATTTTCATCTGATTCTACTCAAAATATAGAAATTGGAATGAGAAAGTAAAATTATGGAAAAGATGCTAGTTTGATTTTTGAACCAATAGTCAACATTAACCGTTATTCTTTATAGTAATCTTTAATGGTAGTCCGGTGTACAAAATCACAGCTATGTGTGGGGTCTGGAAAAGGGTCGTATTACTTCGGGTCTATGACATGTATCTCACTTTGCATCATACAATAGGCAATTTTTACAACTCGAATCTGTAATTAACTTGTCACACAGCGATAATTTTATAATTATGCAAAACTTTCATTCTCATAGCACAATTCAAAAAGGATCTATATATATATATATATATCTGATCATAGCAAAATTGCACAGCAATTATGTTTTTGTCAAATGCATATGATCTTACTGTGGCAGAAGTATTCATGTTTAGCAAGCTTTTCTCTCTTTCTTAAGTCATAGGAATAGCCAATGTCTTTTTTTTTTTGGTAAAGTAAATAGGAATAGCCAATGTCCCCTTTCATTCTACCATGAAAATTTTTACCCAGCAAAACGATCGGGATAAGACACAAAGGCCAAAATATAGTAATCAATCGAACAGATTTCACTCTTTGATTGCATGACAGTTTTAAAAGCATGAATACGAGTCCAATTAATGCTGTGCTTGAACAGGAAGACCAAGATAAACATGCCAGTGTTTCAAGGTTCTCGAATTCAGCTAAAACTTCTTCTTCATCTTCGGCTGACAGTTGCTCCCCAAGGATGGCATTAATTTCCTGCAAATGACAGATCAAGGGTAAGAAAACTGATATACAAAATGCTTCAACAATGAGGGCAAGAAGGGAAAAACAAATGTAAGAAAAGGCTTACAAAAAGGGGAATCAACGATGAGAATGATTAAAAAAATACATTGCACTCAGAGAAAAAGGCAGACTCAAACCAGAAAGCCCATGAAAAGCAAATCAACAGATGTCCAAGAAATTAACACCACCCAACAATTGTTGGAAGAATGGATGCAGGCAAGAAATATCATAATTCATAACAAAACATATGTTGTCTAAATTTTCCTGCTCTTTTTTAAAATGCCACGAGGGAAGAGAGAGGTTGAAGTGTCAACGAAGGCTTACAAACTTACAATTCACATAATACAGAATCTATGAAGGTTTTCTTAAAAGGGCGATCCCAAAATCAGAGTCATGACATAACAAGTTTAGCCAAAGAAATATTTAAGTACCAGAGACAACCTACTTATTGCGGTTTAAAATTAACACTAGTTCAGCATTAATTTATATAAAATAGAATGACTCCTATTCCCCCCTGCTTTTTCTTTCAACCCTAATAAATTGTTAAGAGCACGTTCATGACGTCACAGGTTTCAGGCCTGATGAGAAATCGGTTTGCATTTAGACCCACCAAAAGAAAACCCAGCCAAAATAGAATGAAATCAAATAATACAAGAGGCTCAGTGTGGTTGGTATAATATATGAAAGAATTTCATCATTTGAAATTGCAAGTGTGCATGTTTATGTTGTGTAAACATACAGATCCATTATCACATATGAATGCATTCACCCATATACATGCATATTACGACACAGAAAGACAAGGCAGAGAGATAGGCACAAACGAGCACACTTGGAGTGACATCAGCAATTTCCTAGCTTCTATATTGACAGGATAAAAACTTCCAGGTATATTAGTTGGCCAGCATCATTGCTTCCAAGAGTAAGGCGCACAACTCAATCCCCAAAGAGAATGGTTAAGACATTATTTATGGTTAAAATGGTTAGAACTTTATTTAAGTTCAAATCACAGGTAAAAGAAAAATCTGACAATGACAGCAGAAAAACAAGGTAGCATAATCCAAAACCCTAAACCCTAAAAGGATTTTTTTAATTGATGGTATAAAAGGATCCTTTGGTTGCTTTCTATGGATGTTTTTAATTTCACTAACATTTTTGCTTTCTATGGATGCCTAAGCCTCACGAGCCTCAATTGGTGAGCATGATTGGTTTTGATTAATTTATCATGCTGTCTGTTTCCTTTTCCTTGAGCATCCTTCAGTGAAGGTAAGAACTTTGTACATCACTTTCATTTGGAGATAGAATTGAAAAAAAATCCTCATTAACACTCCTGAAGTACCAAATCAAAACGAGGAACTATCAATATGCCCAGAAAATGGCCCTCAACTTGATAGGAAACCATTTCCAAAGAAAAGCTGAGCTAGCTGTTTTATTTAATTCCAGTATTATCTTGAGTCTCAGCAGTATAACCAGTGTCCATGATGCCACAAACAACCAAAGAGGTATGTGGCTTACATCTTGGTAAGCTTTAGCTTCAGCAGTATCATCCATCAATTTTTGAACGTCTTCCAGGTTTATTTCACTTTGGATTGCTTTGATTGCATTATTTCCTGCCTTCAAACTCTCAAAAACAGACTTCTGCTTGCTTGCTAGTTCAATATCTGCCAACTAAAACAGACAATGGAATAAAAAATCACGCTCAAAAAAATAACAACTAAGATCAGGACGACATGGGAAACATAAACCACCTTACAACTCAAATACTTACTTGTTGCTCAACATTGATGAGCCAGGAATCAACTTTCTGCAACAATTCTTCCTGGACCTTTTTCTTCTTCAATGCAAGCAAAGCCCGTTCTTTTTTCTTTTCGCGAATCAAGTCCCTTGCAGCCTGCTTTTCAGCTTCAATAACAGCCTCAAGCTGAAAAGAAAATAGACACAGAGTTTGAATAGTCAAACTATGAACTGGGCTATAGCATGAATATCACAGCAACAGAGCACAAATTTCAGTAAGTGAAAACATGACCACAGTTCATTGCTTTGACGATTATGAAAGTACTTGTAGTGTTAATTATGATACGATGTAACAGGCAATTATACTACTCCAGAAGATAACAAGTAAAAGAAGGTGGCAACAACCCAATTTAAAGTATGACAATTAAGATAGATTCCGCCGCAAGAGAATTCAGTGCTATTGGTAGTAAGGATATGGTTTAAGGAAGCTCCTTCTCTTGATTCTTTTGTTCTTGTGTTTGAATAGGCATAAGCGAGTCCAATGAAGTGGCTGATTCCCTTAACGTTAACTGCAACCTCAAAACATAATCTAGCTACAACCAACAACCAGCAAAGATTAAAGGTCCAACATGAACAATTTTTTCAGAGGAAGTAATAGTAATTTCAACCACAATCAGAACAAGGGTTTTCAAGGTTTACTGATGGCATAACATCATTCCATCCTTTGTGGTCTATTCTGGAGTTAGCAACCAATGTGGAATTGGTAAGTGGAGCTATTTGGTAATTTTAAAAAAAGGAAATATTTAGTAGATTATATCAATGCAGATAAAGACCTTTTGTACTCTGTGCGGTCCCTGGGATAATTCAAGGAAGACTAAGCTCAAATCCTAAAAAAGTTGGGTCATCAAAGGCTTGAAAATGACTAAATTTAGCTTTGTCACATCAGTTTCTAGTGATTCAGGAAAGGTTTACTTATTAGCTGAGAAAATTGCGTGCATGTGGTTGGAAATCTGGGGTACAGCCAGTTATAGAACCATAGGCTGTGCCTTGTCTAATCACACTTCTTTTCCTTTTTGATCAATAATAGAGCAAAGTTCACAAGTATACAAAAAGCATCCAGCCTAATGACTAAAAAAATATGAAGCCAATATGCTGACCTTTCTTTTACCTCTCCATATTTTCTTAAAAAAAGGTAAAATGTAAATATATTCCAGCCTGACAGTGTCACCCAAGAACAGATACAAAAAACAACCCTCCAGAACATAACCCCCACCCCCAAAAAAAAAAATCAGGAAAAAGGAAATAAAATTATCATAATTTGCATTCCATTCAAAACCTTTTTTAGTTCCCTATCCTTCAACTTTTCAGACTTTCTTGTTTACAGTAGGTTACGTTCCTCCAACCTTCTAGCCTAAGCATCTTTTGTGTGTGTGTGGCATGAGTTAGCCAAAATATCTTCAAAGAGCTTTAAAGACTTACTTTCATTCCCAACAAACGGCAACACAAATTTGCTAAAGTTCATTTCCTGCAGCAAAATCCCTGAAATATACATACATACATACATATATATATATATACATATATATATATATATATTTGAATTTCCAAGGGTTGCCCTCCTCCTATACAACACAATCTTCAACCTTCCAATTCCATTCTTGTCCAAATTTTTCTCCCAATGTAAACATTTCGGTTGTCTTACAAACCTTTAGGTTTTGCTTGAATTACGAAATTGGAATTGAAACATGAAATTATAAGTCTAATTTCAATTCTATTAGAATTTGAATTTTGGTTACAATTCAAATTTATTGTTTGGATTACTTAAAATATTACAATTTTGAGAGAACAAAAATTCAAAGCCTGTTAGTTTTTAAATTTATACATGAAAATAACGGAAAGAATCAACCCAACACATTCTAAATTTTTTAAAATATGAAATTTAATTTAAATGTGCCTTCAAAATATATGTTTCTATAAAAATAATATTTCTTATATGATTTTAGCAAATACTTTTACATAAATACATAATTTTTTTTAAAAAAAATTTAGGCAATGTTTATTGATAAATATGATTTGTATTTAAAAAATAAGAGTGATTATTGGTCAATCCAATCTGACCCCATCCAATTTGGATGGTTGATGGCAATTGAAAGGAGTTTAGGTCAAGTAACTGGCCCAGCATGCATTTTCATATTTTGATATATTAATTTTTAGGTTTATATTCTAAATACATATTATTTTTAAGATATTTTTAGATAGTGCTCATTATTTTTAGCTTTCTATCTTTTTGACAATATTCTTGTGTGATTTAAAAAAATATATTAAAAATAAAACTATGCTTGCCCCAACTCTACCATACCCAAAAAATCAGGGATATTTTATCCATCCAGTCCGACATGGTGTGATTTTGGTCATATCTAATTGACAAATAATTTTTAATTATAAAATTACAATTCCTCACCCTCCCTAAAATTTAAAAAGAGTTATTCTAGATTGTTTTTCAATTCCAAGGAATTGAAACTCACGGTGTTGTAATTTGAATTCCATATATTGACAAACAACAGAATCAGAGATGGTCATAGAATTTCAATTCCAATCCTGAATTCCAAGACCCAATTCCACCCTCCAAATAGGGCCTAAGATTGGCCAAAATCCAAAACACTCATAGTGTTGAACAATTCCAATTTCCCAAGTCTGAGCACATCGTCAGAGTGGTCACTACATCCAACAGTGTCATTACCATACTCATAATCAAATTGAAGACTATATTTCAAAGCACTAATTGCAATAAAAAGTATTATCATCAGAGCTGCAACATCATTATCAGATTATCAGCTACCACCTCTGAATCTCCAATTAACAGTATCCCTGGAACTTCAACCAGACGAGCAGAAGAGGTACCACAGTAAAAACAACCATTGAATACCCTAGCAACTCCTCAGCAAAGAGAAAATTTGGAGGAGTTAAAAGCTCAAACTGGCACAATCGAGAAAACAATGCTGATCCACACAAATAGAGTCCACAAATAAAAATACCTCCCTATAACACAGTCATTCCCACTAGGAAATCTGGTACTATATGGCACATGCCTTATAAATAAACTTTCAAGGCCCACTAAAATTCTTCTCATGTCAAAGAACATCTAATCCAAGCAGCACTGAACATTCAAGCAGGATCGCTTGCACATGCCACATCCACCACCATCTCCTTCCTTCACTAGAAAAGAAGCCCTAAACTGTTATTAGAATGATAAACAGGATCTCTCTCTTTGACTATCACTCACACACCCAATTTTAAAGCTACTAACAATCTCTTCTTTCACCTTTTCTTTCATCAAAAGTCTATTCCCCTTACACATATTGAATCTTAAAAAACCAAGATGTCTCATTGGAAGTTGAAATATCTTCTGGAAGACTTAATTAAGTGGCACAACCAGAGGGCTAAGTAGTGCCTCAATGAGAGTATTGAGATCCTCCACGGCACATGCATTTTTGGACTAATAGTCAAGAGCTTGAATCTTTAATGGTCCTCATTGACATGCCTCGAGAACTGAAATGTTTGTCCAATGAATAATTTGAAAACTGTATTGAATTTTCAAAACAACGTTGAAATCTGAGTCCCTTGCCTATTAACCTTGGAGTTTCACTAGAATTTACTTTGATTTTTAGACCTGATTAGTTAGGGCCTCATAGATTTCAGTTTGCTTGAGCATCACTTGTTATATCTGTTATATACATTCATGGGGGCTTAGTACGTTTCATCACATGTAAAGCACTAACAGTGATAATGGAACTCAAGTAAGATGCTATCTGCAGGCATCTAAAAAGGCCCTTATTATTTAATATTTATCATCTGTCATAGGGGATTTTGATGATCTTGTTTTATGAAGGTGTTACTGGTGCTCCATTTTCTTCCCCACTCAAGGGTAGCACTAGCATATCATTTCTGACTAAGTACTTAATTCACTTCAGCCACCCCCCTTCACCATCCAGGAGGGAGATGAAAAAGGGAAAACTAAATCCAGGTCCCATGTAACAAACCAGGATTCATTTTTTGCACCAAGATCACTCAGGGTCATGCACCATTCTCACCACACTAATGAATCACACATAAGTTTGGGAGAAAGGAAATGTATGGAGGGAAAATGACTTTAAATTTCACAATTTAACAATTAAGAAGAGCGAAATCTCAGCCTCTTTCGACTTGATATGCATCAAGCAATAAACAACATATTTAAAACAAGGAGTCCATATACATTGTCTTCATCAATCATGCACTTACGACGTCACAATTATTATGTTTCAGATAAATATTGATAATAATTGCATTTTTGGAAATTAAAATCGAGTATTCGAGGTATGAGGGCCGGTGCTGATAGGCGCAAGAACCACACATTAACATGTTTGAGGTAGAATTGTCGCGCTTGATGAACACTTATGCGTGGAATTGGTAATATGGATCACGCCCTTGTGCTGGAGAGGCACTTATACATTGATTGGACAGAAGGGGTCGTGCTCGTCTCCAGGTTGCACGTGCTCGTGCATGCATGTGTCTGGGCCTTGCACCTGATGTGCACACGACTGCCACTTGTGTGCCAATCTACCTATTTAAAGGTCTTCGTCTGATTATTGAGCATTTGAACAAAGAAAGAGGTGAGACGAGAGAGAAGAGATGAGAGAAGGCAAAGGAAAGTGATTTCAAGGCTATCTCGTATTAGATCGAGTAAAATATTGGGTCTAAGGCTAGTGCATCTAAGCCCATTCTTTCGTCTATTATTGAAATGTTTCGATTTTCTTTTGATTATTATTTAAATGTACATGCATATCATCCCTTTGCCCCCTCTTGAAATATTTGTTGTATGCATGTCTATTTTTACCAAGATCTGCACAATTTTGAAAGTTTATGTTCACATTTAAGATAATGGTAACAAAACCATGAAATCTTTGACTATTTAACTTCGCATGATATTTTTATATAAATATTTAACGAAAACCTATTTTATGAAATAGAATAGAAAATTTACTTTTACCCATATTTGAAAAAATTTTGAATATTTGTTATGTGATATAGAGTTTTTTTATTTTGATTCAATAAGAACCATTGCAAGAGAATTGATAGATTATATTTAGACATATCCTAGTATCCTATACACAACTTGAAAATCAAACCTAGGTGAGAAATTTGGTATTTCGACCTCATGGGCTTAAATATGGATAGCCTACCTATGGATCTTGAATAGTGGTGTGTTATCCCTGGGCTACTAGTAATATGCATAGCATGCTCTTCAAAGTTGTTCTTCAATATAATCAATGTGTAAGTCACCGATTTTTGGTTCTTAAGTTTTCATGTGTTTTTTGATATGATTATTCAATTTTCATATTTCCCGATATATGTTCACAAGTTTCTTTGGTCTTCTTACCTTTTAGTACGCTTCGTATGTTTTTGTATATTCATACATATTGAACAATTTATAAACTATCATATTTTTGAACATATTTATTGACGATTAGACATTTCACATTTCTGCATGTAATCATAATTTACTATCATTTATGCCTATTTTATTCATGTATACTCATATATTGTATATAAACTTTATTGAGCACTAGAATCACGCTTGAAATGTTTTAAAATCCCTTTCAAATTAACGGGCTTCGATATCTTGTAGGATTGAACAGAGGAAGAGAATAGTTTAGAATGTTTTATTTATGTTTTCTCAGGACTTGTAATCGAATTTGGATAGTATCCTTTAAGAATTAATGTTTGATTTCCACTATATGTGTATTTGAATCATAAGTAGACTCTCTTGCAGAAAATTTTGTGGTTGAGCAGGTATAGTGTATTTGTACTGAACGGATATAGTTTGGCCATTCTTAGGACCGCTATTGTAATACTTTCGGTTATTGTTGCATGGCTTGGTTTGCATCGTCTAATCCAAATTTTGATTTGGACCTTTATTTTAGTTAAGCTTTATTTTGACGTTATTTTATTACCTGTTTGTTCCAAGATTGTGACAGTTCTAATAATTGATTAACAACTCCAACCAAAGATCTAAAGTGAACAGAAACACAAAATAGGGAAGTTCCACCACTATAGAGGGTAATAGGCTTTGACATAAAAACAAAACTTACCCACATATCTAGGATAGGCTAGGAAGGGTGAGCCATCTCCATCCACAACGTAAAAAAATCATTGTTACATAAACTATGGCTTCCAGTACACTAGAACATTTATCAAATTCTATGCAAAGTGAAAGTTTTAAAATTTTTTTGTGATGCTATATAACTTGCATATACACTCTCACATTATCCTACCCTAGGCAGCCACCTTTTCTCGATGGGAGAATTCATACAAAAATGCATATTATGTGCTCTGAATGTTTACTGCTACTATCTCATGTTTGAATCTCCTATCTTTTGTTTGTTGTTAATGTCTTGAATCAATTAATTTTAGAAGCTAGCCCTAGGGAAGCAAGCCACTTGACACCAAAAATGCTAGAGATGGAATCTGTCAATTTTGAATTTTCCTTCTGACACAACTTGTTTGCCAAAGCTATGAGATAAATCCATCTCACGAGGTACCACTATCAAGTGACTTCTCGTAAACACAAAAACAACCACCTGAGAGGCTGATTTTTTCAAACCTTCATAACTAACTAGAGCCCAAAAAAAAAAAAACAAAAAAAACCAAGGCCTTCAGTTAATTAAGCAGCAGTCAACTAACACTTCCACTAGTACCAATTCCTCTTCCCACTTAAAGATTAGGAATGCAGCTTCTTCTTCTTGGGAACATATTATAGCAAACGTTACCATGTAATTTTCAGGAGAGCATTTGTGATAAAAAGTTTCTAGTTTCCCAGATTTTCTTTACCAATGGACCTTGATGAAAAATTTTTAAAAATTTGAGTCATATAGACTAAGCCTTGGTATGACGGTAAGATTGGTATATTATAACTAAGAGATCAGGGATTTTAACCATGAAAACAACTTCTTTATAATGAAGAATGGTTGCATATATCTGAAGATTAATCACCACAAAGTGGGATATGGAAGCCTCGTGGATTCGGCCGTTCTTTGTTTCACTTAGGGACGCAATACTTGAGCTGATAGCTGATATTTCTTATGACCAAAAACAGTAGACACTACACGCCTGTGAATTTGTCCAACTAAGACCAATCACCAACCAATCTACGAGCCTAGACAAATAAATTGATCAACCACATCAATGAGAATAAAACAGAATTACAGTAACTCATCGATTATTTGCTTCTCTCCGCTGTTATCTAGTCACGAACCACTGGAGCGTCAAAAATACAATCGAATCAGCCAATATACAGACAAAGTCCATCGTACAAATCGTATCCCACCTCCCATTAGAGGAAAAATAAAACCTTCAAGGGAAAACCAAATGTAGATCACTTGCATACAAACAAAATTTGATGAATACTAGTATCCAAAAGAAAATAAAGAATGCAAATGCGATATTGACCAAGCTTATACAAGTATCCGAAATTTGATGAATACCTGTTGCTGATATTGACCAAGCTTGCGCCTCTGGGTTTTTAGAGAGAGAATTGCACGATCCACATCGGTAATCTTGGGCTTCTTCACAAATATATTCCCCATCCTACAACTCGTCTAGAAGAACAATTTTGAAGGCAACAAAAAGATAGCACCAAATGGTCAATAGTGAGTTCCAGAAACCCTAACGTGGAAAGAGCTCCCGAATAATTTCTGCTCATAGAGACGAGCTCGAAGTCGGCCCTTTGCCCGCTCTCGGTGGAGAACGCCAGAGAGAGACACAGAAAGAGGAACGTGGGACGAGTCAGATTAGCTTCGTATTTCTCGATTTTTGTGCAAATTTGTTTTAAGAAAAATATTTTAAATATTCTGAATTTGTATTTTTATATTATCTTAATTTTTTATTTTAATATTTAACTCTATAAATTAACATAAAATTATCAAATTTATCACAATTTAATCTCCTATAATATATGTTGCGGATCTCATTCGAGATCGAGTTTGACGGATACGGTGGCGGATAGTGACTTGGATTATTATGAAACTCCGTCTTTTTCACGTCCCCTTTTGACGTATTAAATCAGCGAAAAAATTTCTCCCAAATATTTCACTATTCATTTTTTTTGAGAATAAAAGGAAAGATATTATTTTTTCTTCTTTTTTATATATCAAGATTAAGAGAATTTTTTCTTCAGTTTACCTTTCCTTTTATAAGCTTCCAATGGGTTCATAAAGTTTATCTTCCCTGGATAAGTGCATTGGTTTTTCAACTTCCACCGGGTGGTTTATTAACTTTCCACTCCGGGTGGTTTATTAACTTCCCACTCCGGGTGGTTTATTAACTTTCACTCGGGTGGTTTATTAACTTCCCACTCCGGTGGTTTCCATAACTCCTCCTAGGGCTATAGCGGTTTTTCCTAAAATCCAAATGATTACTAAGAGTTTCCATACTCTATCCCATGGTAGCTTTTAGTTATTCGGGTTATTATACCCATCACTAGCCCCCATGCTAGAAGATTAAAATTTTAACTTCTAGCATGTTTTGCAGAAAGGAATTGACTACTTAGAATTTTCCAGATTTTCATTGTTAAAAATTAGTGATTCCATTTTTCCGATCACTCCTGGATTTTTTTTTTTTTTTTTTTACGCGGATTTTGTGACTTTTTTTTGGTCACTCCGGAAATTTCTTAGTCGGATTTGGTGACTCCCGGTTTTTGGTCACTCCGGAAATTTCTTAGTCCGGATTTGGTGACTCCTTTTTGGTCACTCCGGAAATTTTTTAGTCCGGATTTGGTGACTCTCGCTTTTGGTCACCCCGAAATTTCTTACTCGGATTTGGTGACTCCTCGCTTTTGGTCACTCCGAAATTTCTTCCTCCGGATTTTGTGACTCCTTTTTTGGTCACTCCGAAATTTCTTACTCGGATTTGGTGACTCCGTTTTTGGTCACTCCAGGAAATTTCTTAGTTCGGATTTGGTGACTCCGTTTTTGGTCACTCCGAAATTTTTAGTCCGGATTTGGTGACTCCAGCTTTTTGGTCACTCCGAAATTTCTTACTCGGATTTGGTGACTCTGCTTTTGGTCACTCCGAAATTTCTTCATCGGATTTATGCCTCCGTTTTTGGTCACTCCGGAAATTTCTTACTCCGGATTTGGTGACTCCTGCATTTTGGTCACTCCGGAAATTTTTTAGTCCGGATTTGGTGACTCCCGCTTTTAGGTCACTCCGGATGGCGATTGGCTCTGACGAGGTCTTAGCCGGCTTGCCACGTGTTAATCATCGCGTGGTAACTTCTGTAACCGCCGTTTTGAGTAGCAAATGCTTTTGCGACACGCGTCCTCTTTATTACTTTTGAATTTGAACGAACACGTCCATTCAAACATATAAATTAGGGTTTTCCCCCTTTTTTACGTTACTCTGTTTTTCATCTTCCTTCTCCCTATTTCTCTCAGTATTTCACCTCTCTTCTTCCGCTTCAATGGCGTCTAAAAGTTGAGTCGATTAAGTCATCCTCACCATCAAGATATGGAGAAGATCATTCTTGATATAAGATTCTAAGTTCATACTCGCGCCGATACCGAAGGAGACCGATAGAGCCGATTCTCCTCCAACGGATACATCACTAAAAGAACGGCACATTTGAAGAGTGGCCTTCGTTTTCCCTCGCATCGAACTTGAACAATCTTTTCTCGATTTAGGCGTGTCCATCGACGCTATCATGCGACCGTATTTGGGGTATCTCGTATCCTCTCGCATATTTTTCCGTCTTCGAGGTACTACTCTCAATACCTCCATTGTTAGGGCTTTATTTAAATTTTGTCAAAATGGGGATTGGATATCCCTATCCCCTCGCGATTTAAATATTAGTGGAGTTATTATCGATACGGTCAAAAATTGGAAAGACGATTTCTTTTTCCTTGCCGTCCCTCAAACGGCATTCCTAATGCCAGGGTAAAATTCGAACCGCTTTTTCGCAAGCCCATTGAAGAAGAAGAGTCGGTGAAACCTCAGATTAAAATGATCAAATCGAATATGGAATCATTTTCTGATAAGGGGCGCTTGTTTACCCCTGAGATTTTTGCTTTGACCAAATGGGGGTTTTTAACAGAAATTTGGAACTTGTTTGGAAAAAAAGGAAAACGAAGGACACCGCCACGGGGGCGTAAACGTTTGATTGTTTCACCCACCAATCTCCTTCTTCGATACCGAGGTTGATCTTTCTACGATCGAGAAGTTAAAAGGAGTTCGGAAGAAAATCCTGTTTGAGTCCTTAGCTCCCTCCGAGATGGGAGCCGATGAAATGGCCATCGCTCCATACACCATATCTTTCCGACCCAAGGGAATTTCTCTGTCCCTTGGGCTAAAAAATCAAGAAATTCCGGCTCTTTCTCATCCTACTCCGGTCTTGCTTGTCCTACTCCGCGGTTTCGCTCCGCCTCTCCTCAATGTTCAACCGATCTGCTGTTCACTCTCCTCTCGGAGTTCAACTGTCCGATCTCGGAGCAAGCTCAAGCCTCTTCACGCGTTTACCCTTGAAAGACTTTATTTCAAAAAGCCCCGTTACATAACAAGTAAGATTCAAAAGAGATTTTTTTTTTTACTTTCTTCTCGATTGATCCTTGTACTCAACGGAATGAGAAAATGGGTGAGATTTTAAATCTCGCTTAGTCCAACGTGATCCGAGGATGGAGCACTTGAGAAAGAAATTCAAAACTTGAAAGGGAGCGCATTGATCCATCCCAGAACAACGAGGAAAGCACGCGTTTGCTAAGATTGATCTTCAACAAGCGTATTTCTAGTATGGAGCTTGAGTTGCGGCAAGCTAATGAAGCTTTGAAGGCGTCCCAAGAGCATGCATCCTCGAGAAGTGATAATGCTAAGTTGGGAGCGGAGCTCATGGTCCGACTTAAGCCTCTGAAGAGGTCCGTCCGGCTTTGAATGCGATTTTTGGACGGAATCCTTTTATGCAAGATTGCTCCAAAGTTGGATCCAAATTTTCCGGTTGGCTTTTTTGATCCAAGGAATCGGGCGCCCGCCTCGGATCGGACTTGGTAGACTTTTCGAGTTTCGCTAACCTTCAACGCAGCCTCCATCAAGTCCTCCACATTAATTTTCGTTTTTATTAACGTCATGCGAGGACAAAAAGAGATGTACCGAAAATCCTTTATGAATGGAAAGTAATATATTGACTTTTATTGAAAGAATTTCTTCAAATGCATTGCATTCCATGTTCTAGGCACTAACTTTCCATTCGAGGTGCGCAATTTATAAGCACGTTTCTTAATATCTGTAACAATAAACGGACCTTCCCAATTAGGAGATAACTTATTTCTATTCGCAATTTTTCCGTGGCTTGTATGCTTCTCAAAACTAAATCTCCCACGTCAAACCGTCGCGCTTTCATTCTCTTGTTGTAGTATCGCGATCCGTTGTTGATATTATCAAATTACACTTTGTCAATTTCTCTAACTTCCTCCAATAAGTCTAAATTTTCCTTTAGCCGTTTTGAATTGCTATGAGAATCGAAATTTTCTATCCGGGAGGTCGGGCAAGCCTATCTCAATTGGTATCATCGGTCCCATAAAGCATAAATTGAATGGCGTTTCTTTTGTTGATTCTTTAGGAAGGTTTGACCACAAAATTGATGGCAACTCATCGCCCCAAGAGCCCCCCGCTTCCTCCAAGTTTAGTTTTTAAACCGTGTAGTAAAGTCCGGTTAGTTACCTCTATTTGGCCGTTAGCTTGTGGATAGGCAAAAGGTGTGTGCTAACCGGATCCTCAAATTTGAACAATTTAGTAAAGCGTTTCCCGAAAACGGGTTCCGTTATCGGTGACTATCACTTTCGAACTCCAAACCGCAAACAATGTTTTGTCGCACGAACTCCGTTGCATTATGTTGATTATTTTTGCCAAGGAGAAGCTTCCACCCACTTGGTAAAATAATCTAGCTATAATGAACTTCTTTTGTCTGCAGGCTATTGGGAAGGGTCCCATGTCCAGCTATCAGGTGTGCGACGGCGAGGCGCTTTTGTAACGATTTTAGTTCGGTTGGAGGTGCGTGATGTATGCTTCCATGGATTTGGCGGTTCTCACATTTTTGACAAAGTCAAGCGTCTTTTTTCATATTAGATTCTTTCCTCCTATGTGGGACCCACAAATTCCAAGATGGACCTCACCAAGAGCATAATCTGCTTCCTCCGGGTTAGGCATCTTAAATAGGGACGGAGTACCCACGACGGTATAGTTTTCCATCAATGATGACGTACGGCCAAATAGATTTTCTTTATTCTCTTTACGTCCGGATTTTTCGAATTACTCCGTCAGATAAGTATCGATAATAAGGAGTCAAGCTTTCATTCTTTGGTGACTTGTAGGATATCTTGATCTACTTCTTCAATACTTGGAGTAGTTAGAACATACTTCGGGTATACTACTAGGATTTTCTATGGTCCGCTTTTGCTAACTCGATCGGCCTTTCCGTTTCCGTTCTAGAAATATGGTGCATGTCAATTTTATCAAAATCTTGAAATGCACTTCTTACCTTAGAAAGGTATCTTGCTAAACACGAGTTTGACACCTCAAAGCTTCCTTGAACTTGATTAACCATCATTCGGAGTCTTGTAGATTGCAACATATTTAGTAACATTCCTTCGCCAATCGTAGTCCGCCAATGAGCTTCATATTCGGCTACGTTGTTTGTTGTTGGGAATGAAAGCCTTAGTGAATATAAAATTTCCATTCCTTCCGGAGTTCGCAACATCACTCCGGCCCGCTTCGATTGTGTAGAAGATCCGGCCCACATACATCGTCCATGGATCGACAAGTCGGCCCGGTCTATTTTTTGATCTTCTGCTTCATTATTTTGGGCTGAAAAGGAAGTTTCAACCAAAAAATCAGCCAAAGCTTGTCCTTTTATTGATGGTCTTGGCTTGTACTCAATATCAAATTCTCCAAGCTCGATCGCCCATTTGACCAGTCGACCCGATGTGTCTAGCTTTTGTAAAATCCCTTTAAGAGGTTGGTCTGTGAGGACGGTTATCTTATGGGCTTGGAAATATGGCCTTAACTTTCGTTATGAGTAAACCGTAGCTAGCACTATCTTTTCGGTGTGTGTGTAACGACTTTCCACTTCGGACAAGCGTTTTCTTCGACGTAGTACACGGTTTTTGAACATCCGTCCGATTCTTTGGATTAAAACCAAACTTAATGCTACGTCAAATCGGAAGCCTTGATATAAAAATAATTCCTCTCCCTCAAATGGTGACGAGAAGAGGAGGGGCTAAATACTCTTTTAAATTTTGAAAAGCGGCTTGGCATTCTTCATCCATGGGAAACCATTTGCTTTGGTTCCTCTTAAAGCTTTGAAAAATGGAAGGTACCGACGGATAAAAATCGGAGAGGCCGCAAGCCTTCCCGTAAGCGTTGAACTTTTTTTTATGGTTTTGGCGGACTCATTTCATGCAACCGCCTTTATTTTTCCCGGATTGGCTTCATTCCTCGCTTTGAAACGATGAATCCCAAAATTTGCCGAAGATACTCCGAAAGCACATTTGGCCGGATTTAATTTCATCCGATGTTTCCGAGTACTTCAAAAAGCTTCTTCCAAATCCTTAGTGTGATCGTTCATGATTTTACTTTTACAAGCATATCATCTACGTACACCTCCATGTTTCTGGCCGATCTCGATCTGTGGAACAACTTGTTCACTAGTCTTTAATATGTTGCTCGGCGTTCTTTAATCCGAACGGCATTACTTTGTAACAAAAGTGCCTTGGTCGGTCATAAAGGAGGTGTGTTCTTCATCCTCCGGACTCATGCTAATCTGATTATAACCGAGTACGCACGAGTAATTCATGTCCCGTGATTGAATCTACCAATAGATCAATCCTTTGTCCAGGCTTTATTCGGATTGGTAAAATCAACGCACATCCTCCATTTTCCGTTACTCTTTTTACCATAACCACATTGGAAAGCCATCAGGATATTGGACTTCCTTTATAAAAAAGATCCAAAGAAATTTTTTACTTCCTCCCGATTGCAATAAGTTTTTCAACCGAGAGTTTCCTCCTCTTTTTGTCTAATCGGTTTGTGATTGGGATCCAAACTTAATTTATGGACCATCACCCGGTTGGAATTCCGGGCATATCGATGACGCCCAAGCAAAGCAGGAGGAACTCAATTAACCGCCCACGAACCGGTCCTGGTCAACGAGTTTCCTATTTGTACGCATTTTTTCCGGATCTGTTGGATCCAAAGGAATTAGATCCTGTAACTCCGGGACCGAGCTTGTTGCAACGTGTTTTCGTCTCGATAGTCAAAATCTTCTGACCGGTCTTGAACATTTTTTTCAACTTGGGATAAGTAACACGTTCTTCGTAACTTGATCTCCTAATATCTCTCCAACTCCATTTAATGTTGGGAACTTCATTTTAAATGAGGAATACGCGTTCTCGCCCAAAATTGCAAGGCAGTAGTGCGTTGTAAATCAAGGCGTGTCCACTACCGTAAATGTTAGTTGTTGCTTCTTGGGTAAGTTTCAACGTAACCTCCATTGGATGGTTCCTTTATGGATCGGTTCATTTCCCCACTCCGTGGTGGTCCATTGGCCGGCCGGAGTTGATTAATTTTCAAACCCAACTTAATGAAAGCATCGAAATAAAGCAAAAACTAGAGCTTCCATTATCAATAAAGAGTTTCATCCGTAATCCACGTTCACGTCGAAACTAAGGCAGATACAACTAGAGGATCCGAATGTGGTGTTCTCATGATCCATATCTTCCTTACTAAAACTAATTACATCATCACTTTCAAATACTCCGAATGATGTCCACCTGACCGAGCCCCCGATCCGGGGTGGTTATCATGAGGCCTCCGTCTCTTCTTCTTCCATCTTTCACCTGTGGTTATCCTCTGGTTTCTTCAAGAATTTCTTGAGATGTCCCTTCCGATTAGAATTTCAATTTCCTTTGCAAAGTCCAACAAGTGAGCGATGGTAATGGCAAAACTTGCTTGATCTCTTTCCTGGGTTCTTTGGGGCTCTTGGCCACTTAAGAATTTTTCCTCCCGTATTTGCATCAGGATATTTGTTCTTGAATCATTTAACGGGGTAGGATCAAAGGGCCCGAATTCTCTTCGTGTTTGCCTTGAACTTCCTTCGGGGCTCCTTTGGATGGGATCTTTCATCTTGTTCCTCCTTCTCTTTGGTGATCCTTGATAAGGAGGATTCATCCCGGTAGGCTTCTTAGCCTCATTGGCTTCCTCACCGCCACGTATGCTGGCAAAGTTCCACCTCTCTGAAAGTTTGTGGATTTGTGTGGGCCAAATGTTTCAAAATTCTCACGGCTCAGATTTGCAATAAAAAGTGTTTAATTTCACCTCATCTGTGAGGCGTGGAATTCTACTGAGTGAATCTTGACAAGAAGCTCTTCAAGTTTTCATTGGGTTTGATACTTGCCAAGTGCCGGGTTGTTTTTCTATTCTCCTGGGCTTGAAGCAAATTGAGAGAGAAAGTTCTCTGCTAACTCTTGGAAGGACCCGAATTGAGTTTGATGGCATCCGGTAAAACCATTCTTGCATCCCCTTTCAAAGTCAATGGGAAGCATTGACACATCATCATTTCATCCAATCCTTGAAACTCAACAAGGTCGGAAATGATCCAAATGGTCCATTGGGTCAAGATTCCGTCGTATGTGTCAATGATCGGCATTTTGAATTTCGGGGTAATGGATGAGGTCCCTGATTTGTTGTGAATGGGGACCTCCTTAAATCACTCGGGTCCGTCCTTGATTTTTCTCCGAAAAGGTAATCCCACATCTTTTTCTAATTTCTCCTAACCGAGGTTCAACAAGCAGATTTCTTGGAATTGAGATAAGTTCTCATTCCTCAGAACTTCAGACGGAGATTCTTGACATTTTTAGCATTGAGATAGGTTCTCGATTCTTTCCGAGCTTGATTGTTGATGTTGGGCATTCTTGGCATTGAGATAAACTCTCCAGAATCAGCACAGGTGTGTAGTCGCTTATTTCTTCCGGTCCGAGGTAAGTTTGGAGGAAGCTTCCTCCCTGGTCGGATATCTTCTTTCACTCGGGGATTTCGCCTTTTCGAAATTTGAACGGAGCCCTCCAAGCGAGATCGCCTTCTCTCCTTTTCTCTTGAAACTACTCTTTCTTGGATATGCAGTTGATTTTTTCTTCCGCCTATGTTCCATTGAGTTTGGAACACGTTGCGAAGAATGGCTTTGACGCCCCACTTCTTTGCGTAAAGACAGAATCTCTTGAGTCATTTCTTTTATACGGGCGTTCATTCTCGTATAAGTTGATCCTGTGGATTTTTTTTTTTAGGCAAAGGAACGTTATTTTTTTGAGAACGGCATCTTCTAAATACTTGTGGGTGGGAATTTGTCTCCTCGGAGTACTTATTTCCAGGAGACACTTTGGCGTGTTAGTGTTAACCATTTTTTTTTTTTTTATATTTTTATTTTTAGTGGTGAATCAAGCTTTTTGTCTCGATTCCAACAGACGGCGCCAATGTTGCGGAAGTCCGGGAGTTCGACGGATACGGTAAGCGGATGAGCGACTTGGGATTATTATGGAAACTCCGCTTTTTGAAACGTCCCCGCACAACACAATATCAAAGGCTCTCCGACGCCAAGTATTCGCCTTTTTGAGAATAAAGGGAAAGATATTATTTTGTTCTTCTTTTTATATATCAAGATTAAGAGAGAATTTTGCTTGGACACAAAAAAAAGTCCCATTTGCACCTTTCCTTTGAGTTTATAATTAGGAGAAGTTATCTTCTAGGATAAGTGCATTTGGTTTTTCAACTTCCACCCCGGGTGGTTTATTAATCCACCCCGGGTGGTTTATTAACTTCCACCCGGGTGGTTTATTAACTTCCACCCCGGGTGGTTTATTAACTTCCCACTCCGGGTGGTTTATTAACTTCCCACTCCGGGTGGTTTCCATAACTCCTCACGGTTTTTCCTAAAATCCAACCGTTGAAATTCTTAATCTCTATCCCATGGGTAGGCTTTTAGTTATTCGGATTATTATACCCATCAATATAGAACTTATTATATATTATTATAGCTTTTCATCAAGTATATATTATTATGACATTTTTTTGGCTTTTTACCAGTTTATGACTTATAAAATAATCAAATATGGTACATAACAAAAATAAATAAGATTAAAAAAATAGAATTAAAAAATAAAAATTACGAATAAAAAGTTAAAAATTAAAAGTATTTTCTATGAATTTTATTTTAATTTTTCTATTTAAAAGCATTACAAAACCATTTACTAGTACATGGTTTTTCCACAGAAAAATATTCTGTCTTAATGCTATAATACATTTATAATTCTTATTCTGTATGGGAAATCTATGTAAAATTTCAAATAATAAATAAATGAAATAAACTATGTATAGAGAGCTATTTATAAATAAGTTATAGAATAATCATATTTCTTAGAGGTACTAAAAACAACTCCATGAATGAGCAAAATAAAGGTTGCATTAATGATAAAGATCTTTGAGGAAACCGCTAAAAAAAGATTGAACATATAAGAGGATCTAAACGAATTCTGCTTTCATTTCCCCCGTATAGGGCACTGAGTTACTAAGGTTACGGTCTTCATCCCACATTGACGCCTTTTCAGAATGCCATGACCTCTTTTTAGAGAGGGGAGGACGAATTCCAAACCTTTTCTCTCGAGTATACTCATTACAAAAAAATAGATGTCACTTTAGGATACATGCGGATAGCGGCCCCGCGTGTTTAAAAGTAAGCCAAAAAAAAGAGCTCTTTCTCTTTTTTGTTTTTAGTTCCACTGAGAAACTCGAGTCTTATAAAAGACGCCACTCTATGAGGGAAATCCTCGGGTCGAGTCTTTGCGAGTTCATCCCAAACAAAGCGAACCCCTCTCTTTTGGTCGAGAAGATGCAGATAAAACGCCAATAGCCTGATGTCAGCTTCTACGGCATAAGCTTTACAGCCTTGCTCCTCTAGCAGGCTATTAATTAAAGAATAAATAATTTTATAATAAGTTTTCCTATCAAAATATAATCTCAATCTCTACCATTCAATAATTAAAAAATGATCCCAAATATGAAGAGAAATAAGCTACCCTAAAATTTAAACATCATTCAAAAACAAACCCAAAACTTATGTTTGATAATTTGATAGGGAAGCACATACAAAGCTTGTTCATCATCACCATCACAGCCTCCACCCAAGCAAAAGCCATCTCTCAAACTCCTCCACTAGACACAACAACCCACTAATGGCTGCCGCCGCCGGCCACAGCATCACCAAATAAAGATGGAGCAGCGGCGGGGGAGTTAAAGGCAAGCCCTGAATTTTGGCCTGTGAATAATCTCAGTTGTCTCCCACAGCAGCTAACAAAGAAGTGGGATTGAGAACAATGTCATAATCATATTAACATGTCTACCACTGAACATCCATTCTCAGTATGGTATTCCACTCTTAAATAATCATTATATAGCCCAAAAAGACCAGTAATCTGTAATTATCACACTTGGACATTACAAGTAACATAAAAAGGAAACCAAACTAACTCGACTAGCTCGGGTGGGCCCGGTCGTTCTTGCACCTTTACAAAGCGTCGCCGTCTTCTTCACTCCTGCTAATTTAGAAACAAAAATCAAGTTAATATTGTAGCAATTGCTCGTGTAGATAATTTGAACAAAACTGAAGAAATTTAACTAGAAGCGTTGGAGGTCAAGATTCAATCATTTTCACTGCAGTAAGACAACAAAACCCTATTAAAATAGAGCATGGTTTGTATCCAATCCTCTGAAAGATGGCGCGTATTCAAAATCCTCATTGATGAGTCATAAGATAATTCATGATTCAGATGGTTATTCAGAATAGGAAGTCGATTGACAACATGAATTTTGCCTATATTTGTCCTCATATTAGGAAAGTCGAGAGTTGGGGCCGCGAGTAAATCTTGACATGACAATAAATCCGCTTCATTTTGACATTAACGTCACGGATTCAAGTTACACAAATAGACTATCTACATTTCAGTGGTAAGGCTAAATACCCTCTGAGAACCTGCAATACGAGAAGCCTCGTATACTGAGTCACCCCTCTTTATAAGGAAAGCCGGGCTTCTGATTGCATGCCTTAATTCAAGTAAGAAAGAGGACATTATTTAGCAGCGAAGACAATTGTCAATTAAATACTTTTTTGGGGTTCCAATTTACTTGGTATGACGACAATGAGAAGCCTCTGAAGGCAGCAGAGAAGGGCCCTGGTTCCCAAGCTAACATCCAGATGAAGTTCAAGACAGAAAATACTTCGCCATATTGATCTAATATCTACCCACTTTAACCAATGGATTTGCTGCCACACGATCTTACCCTCACCGCTGCTCTTAGGATTTCAAATGTTACTCATCAACACCTAACTGAAAACACTAACTTTCGTCAACCAACAACCATGATAAACAACACAAATGGAGTCTTCTCATGCATCAACCAGATGCCATGGAATTAAGTAGAAAGGCAAAGAAATGTCATGAAAGACAAAAACATTCACTTGTCGGCCCTGAAAAAGATTGGTAATAACCAAATGATGAAGCTGAGATATATGACATTATCAACAAATGGGTTTGTGCATTTATGAATTGACAGAGATCGAGAGAGAAAGACCAAGAAAAGACATTAGAAAACAAAGGAAGAGTAGAATCCCACATGATTTACTAAAATATTTCAGATTTCTAAATGTTCTCCCGTACTTCCAGACATGTTGTGCTCCGCATATTCTTGTACATTCAAAGGGAATTCAATATGCCATAGAATTAATTAGAAGAGCAAATGTATGTCATGAAAGACAAAAGCATTCCTTTTCATCCCCAAAAAGCATTGATAATAACCAAATGATGAAGCTGAGACATCCGACATTATCACAAGCAGGTTTATGCATTTATAAATTAACGAAAAGAGATTGAGAGAGACAAAGTCACAAAAAATGATGTCAGAAAAAAAATGAAAAATAAAATTCCACAAGGCCACATCACTTATCTGTTTTAGGTGGCCAAATCAATAAAAGGGAGACTTGCGCATACCCGAGCACAGAAGCAAATAAAAACAGGACTACATGCATAACAAAAAAAAAAAACCTAAAGCACACGGAACAGACTATGATGTTGTGCATCAAAAACAATATGAAACCAAACTGCACAAGCAATTCATTTTTTCTTGACAACTCTCTCTAACTCAGATTGACTGGAAAGCTTCATTTTACACGAGTTTGTCATTGGTAGACATTACCTGATCCTTTCCTCTCTATTGATATCATGAAAATTGCCCACTGATTGATCCCTATTCTTTTCTTATTCCTTCATGACCACTTACAATTGATCTACTACTCTCTTGAAGGTGCTTGTGAATGCTCTCTTGATCAATTTTGCCATTTGCAGTGAATTTTCTTCCTCTTCTTGATCTGAGTTTATTTCTTGGAAAAATATTGTTCTCATAATAGACTTAAGTACTTCCATTTTTCCCCTTGAATTGATATTTACTTGTAACAAAAAGAAATTACACATTCGTCGACAATCCCCTCCACCCCCCAAGCTTCTTTCTTTTACTGATAGTATTGAAGAATATTCCAAAAGATACCAAACAATGCTATCCATTAAAATACATTTTGCCATAAAAAGTAGATACCCCAGGAAAGACCACTTCTCGAAAAAATGTTTTACACTAACTAGTCTTTCTCCTTACCTCAACATTATCTGCAGCCTACTCAAGCCTTCTCAATTCTCCATTAACCTACTCTTATAATAAAGACCTTGAACTTCTCGCTTCTGATCACATTATCTTCAAAGTTCGGACAGCCTGATTGTCTCATTTTCATGATGCACATAAAAAAATATTGAGTACCAAACATGTCCAAAATCCTTTTGTCCCTAGCATACCATCATACATACTTACCAAATTTGAAATCTAGTAACACCTCTATATGAAAAATCCAACAAATCTCTTATGAGAATGAACTGCTTAATTTCTGTCAAAACCTGCTGTCCTTCACCTGATGTTCTTGGTTTTGGCCCAAAACGCCCCTTGACCACCTACAGAAGTGCCCAAAATTGACTCAATATATCGTAACAGCATCCAATCTTGAGATGGAATGCTAGTAAAATTAGACCACAATCACTTCTAATGTCAAGAAAAGCTATCACAAACATCCTCTTCATCATTTCCATCTTCACATTTCTTCCACCAAAGCTTCTACTAGTAGACAAGGACATTTTATCCAACCTTTCCTTCTGCCGGCAAATATGGAGCATCACCATCAATCATCTAACAAACAAATCCAGCAGAATACTCTAACACCCATTTGATTATTCATGAAGTCATATAATAATACCCAACTCCAACAACTTAAACTGCCATATTTTCCAAATTCAACCTTTTGACTGATCTCTCTTTTGCAATAGTAGCTAATATACTCAAACTCAACAATTTAAACCTTCCATAAAAATGCCGACACAGAAGTGTTGGACAGGCTCCCCCAGAAAAGCACAACAATATATAGAAAATGAATGTAGATCTTCTAAAATGAATAGAAGAAATGAAATCACAACAAATTGATACCACTAACCTCGATTGTTGGCGCAATTTCTCTCTTACATTCGACTAGATTCTCTTTTTCATCATCCACAAGTTAAAATTTTGGATCTTGATTTCAGTTGTAGATCTGGCATTTGGTTTGATATTCACATAGCACAACAACATGATAATCAAGTTTGCGATTACAAGTGAGGGCAAGAACAAATGATCGACTGGGATGCTAGATCAAGGGAAAAAGAGTTTGATGTAAAGGCACAAAGGAAGCCCTTAATCACCAGCTGGAAAAAGGGAGTAAGAAAGAAGAGGCAGACAGAGACAGAAAAGATAAAAGCCAGAAATAGAAGAGGAGGTGAAGAAGAGTTCGAACCAACGCAAATCTAAACTTCTATTTCAATCAATTCAATTCATAGACAACTCCTTTCCCTACAAAGCTTTTATATACAACTCTAGATTATGACAGAAAGCTACTGAAATCAGTTCCTACAGAATACAATCAACGACTATGCAGTTACAACCAACTAATGGTAACAACTTCTACTTCTTGTTTCTTCCTTCTCGCTAATCTTTAGCTGATTGTTTCCTGCTGCTGATTTTTTTTTCTGTTTGCTGATTTAGTAGCTTCAGAAGATTTCATGCTGTGTTTGCTGAATCAGGTTGTGTTTGCTCCATACATGACAATTACCCCTGATAAGACCATCCTTGTCCTCAAGGATGGAAAAAAGGAATGGTCCTTAATTTTGTAGCACCCTTGTGGCCATATTTTGTTTATAATGGACAACTCCAGATCTGTATTTTAAGTCCAGTAAAATAGGCAGGTAGAAAAAATGTTGCTAAGCCTATTATTGTTACTACATATTAAGGGATAGTAATCTCTTTGGCTTTGAGGTACATATCATGAAAATATCAGAACCATTGATGAGCTGAAATTGCATAGGCTTAATTGGTGAACATGCCTTGCTGATAAAAATTTTGCCATTAATTTTGAAGAGAATGTTCACAATGCTTGTGATGACCATTCTAGAAATATGGATGTAGCATATAACGGTTGCCTTGGTCTATGAAACTTCAATCTTTGTAAAATAGATTGGCACCAATTGGTAGCCATACCTCTGTGAAGCAGTGTTCTCCGATATTCAGCAACACTATTACTCTTTTGATGCTGAAACTTTTGCATCTGCTGTTGAACGTTGATTTGCCATTTTCCCCTTGTTTCTGAACAAACACGGGTGCCAGAATTGGCAGGGAAATCTGAGCATCACCAATTAGTTTGAATTTACTGTTCTTGCACTTGTCAAGGCAGGCGCTGCACCTGAACCATGCTGTGACCAAATTTCTATGTGTATTAGAAAAACACCAGAAGAGAAGGGTAGGTGCTTCTGGTAAGACAAACTTCTCTGTATCATGGATTGTTAAGTTTTTGTTGAAGGTTGAAGATTCATCATTTGGTAACTGGTTTTGTTGATATTTTTTGGTAATTTGTTGAGTAACTGTGTTTGTCCAATGGAAAGCAACCTTTCCTGCCAGCTGCATGCGACTTGAAATAGCAAGGAGGGCATCCAACTGAATTGGATAGATCATTGGCAGAACAACTAGTTATAAAAATTGAACAGAGAACCAAAGTAGGGTATTAAATGGACAGTAACCCCATAGAAACTCATTAAAGAACTCATATTCTTAGCACATTGTATCCTATGGTACCTTGGAGACCTCCTGATTTTGATGATATAGACACATTAAATACAGCCATGAGGAGAGCATACTTGGTTTAGACCATGAGTAGTTATTGGGTGTAACAGGTGTTGGCCTTGAATTACTATGAAGTTGAAAGGCTTCTCTGCAGCTATTGCAAGTTGTTGGATGATAGGAAAAGACATGGCGCCACTTCTTCTTTCCTCGTATGAATTTAATACCCACATGGCCACTGCCTTCAGAGATATACTTGTCTTGTATGAAATTTATAGACTTTATAGTACAAGAATCACTGGCGGATAAGGGCTTGGATGACATCTGAATGTGATTGAATCGAAGTTTGTCAATGTTTCTGAATGGTTCAAACACTTGGTTGAATAGTTAAGGAGCTATAAAAACTGGGATGTTGCACTGGTCCTTTGAATGGGCCAATGTCAGATTCAGGTGCTTCTTCATTTGAATAGTACCAGCAACTGTCATACTTGTGTATATAAGCAATTGCTCCCAGAATCAAGATTGCCAATAAAGCAGAGAAAGAATCAAGAAGGCAGGATAAAAAATTTTTAAACATGATGCAAAATCTTGGAAAATCTGGAATATAAAATTAATTTGAAAGAATCTAGTGTAGCCAGGATGCTGATACAGGCACAAGGACCCAGGCGGATTAGAGCAAAAAAACACAAAATGTGGTGAACTAAAGGTTTGCTGATACCAATTTGAAGAATTCTTCTACTGCCAAATTGAATGCTTAACAAGGAGAACAGTTTGGTGGCTGAAAATGCAAGATCAAAATTGTTGCAGAATTGACCATAATTCTTGAAGTTTTGTGGTAGAACAGCATAACCCTTGACTGTTTTTAAGTGTTTGGAAAAAAAAAGGCAGAATTCATAGAAGCAAAAATTCCCAAGGAATGAACTTATCTGATACAAATTGTGATCTAAAGGCGCAAAGGAAGCCTTTAGTTACTAGCTAATAGAAGGGAATGAAAGAAAAAAGAGGCAAAGAGTGACAACTAAAAACCAGAAAACAGAAGACAAGAAGAAGAGCTCGGACCAAGGCAGAACTGAACTATTTCATTCAATCCAATTCATACACAGCTACTTTCCCTACACAGATTATGCTTATATAAAACTCTAGATTATAATAGAAAGCTACTGAAACCAATTCCTACAAAATACAAAATCAAAGCCTGTAGTTACAACCAACTAATACCAACAACTTCCATTCTTCATTTTTGTCACTGATCTTTAGCCAATTTGCTTCTTGTTGCTGATCTTGTCTCTGTTTGCTGATTTGGTAGCTTCAGCCGCCTAAATATGTTTGCTGAATCAGATTTGTTTGCTCATTACATGACAGAGCAATAAGAGCTGAGGGAGAGACTACTAGATGAAAACTGTAATTCTTTGGTCCTTCTCATGAGATATGTGAGAAAGATCATAAAGACTAAGCATCCATGTGCCTAGAAAGTCATAAGACAACAGTTTATGATCGTATGGTCTTCTACAGTTAAATTCCACTGTAAGTCCTTTAAAAGTCAATGCATCATTAGATTGAGTGTGCTTGATTCTTAATAGTCCAAAAACACAAAAGCACATTACAATAACTCTTAGCCCTGCACCAATATCCTAAACTAAACTAATGCAGTGAACCCTAAATTGCAAGTAAAACTAGAGTGAGACACTTGGCACATACCCGTTGCACACATAGAAAGTAGCAGACTAAAATAGAACTCAAGCTCCAGCAACTCTTCCACGTGATCCAGCACAATAAAGACTCCACTTTTCCAATAAATGTTTCCTGTTCTCTGCAAAATTATCCCTCCCTTTGTTCCTCCATTTTACTTGGCTAGAGCAGTGCACCTATGATCAGTTCAGCCAATCTCAAATCATCTATGCCAAATCTGCTAATCAAGAACTTTCTATTTCCTCAGTATAATTTCCAAACAGATCTGCCAAAGTCATGACCATTCATTTACCCATCTGTGCTTCAACCTCCGGAAAAAAAAAAAAAAATCTGTAATCAATTATAACTAGTTAAAATTCCATATATGATGAACCAATTCCCACAATCATCTCTGCAGCTGTAAATTGCCATAAATTTTTTCAACCAGTGTCCCATTTTGTTTTCCAAATCTTATCTGCATTTTACAGCTTCACAACTGTTTTCCAGAATTTTCATCATTGTCCTCATTTGGATAATTCAGAACTGTCTGAAGAGAGATCCAAATTCATCTCTGAACAATAAAGCCCCTCTCCAGGACATTATTGAGAGATTGCTTCATCGTGTTAGCTGCTTTGCTCTTCAAATTTAAAACTCATTAATCCAAAAAACCCATCCGTGTTTCTCTTCAATCTCTCAATTTTTCACACAGCTCTTCATATCTGACCTCATCATCTGGCAGTCATAAACATCATTCCAACTATTTGAATCCTAGGGACCACAACTCTTCTGATTCCCATAAAAAGTTCTACCAAATGTATCATTATCATGATTGTAAACCTCTGATCTAGCTTTGATGATGATTTTCCTTCTTGAGCATTTCATGCTTTACTGTAACATTTAATTACAAACAAGTACTGTTCAACTCTATCCCCAATATGATTTATACCGTCCCATCAAAGGCTTAGGTATCATATTGGTTAAAAGCTCCCCAAAACAGTTCAATCCTTCCTAGCTCTCCACCAGTTAGTGCACATTAGTGTGAAAAATCTTTCTGTAGATTTACCAAAAATATTACACCACTCAAATCCAACACCAGCCGAGGTGCTTACAACTCTCAACATATTCTCCTCCATGAAGTAGCCATAAAATTTATTGATTGGTAGCTTTTTCCTAGACTGAGAGATATCCTAAACAACTAAATCCAGCAACCTAACAAATAATAAGAGCTACATATGCCAAAATTGTCCACAAAATGGAGCATTATGTGTCTCACATTTATATCTCTATTATCTTTATCACAAGGACGCACCTGTCAGTCACATGAGAAATTTTCAAGACAGCCACAGGGCCATATCAGGGATTTCCCTAAACATTTTAAAAATCATAGTCATTTTTCCTGTTTTCCTTAGACTTTATATATATATAATTACAAATCTTTTTACAAAGTTGTTTGAGAAGAGCCCACTTACTGTCTATCCCAATACAAATCTTTTCACAAAGTTGTTTGAGAAGAACCTACTTACTGTCTATCCCAATACAAATCTTTTCACAAAGTAGTTCAAGAAGAGCCTACTTACTGTCAATCCCAATGAATCAGCTATACAGTGGTTCCCTAACAGTTTTGTATATTTGTTAAAGTCACAATTACTTCTAGTAAGTCATAGAAGAATGGCCTGAAAAACGGAGCCTACCTGTAATTGTTACCCATGCAACAGTGTTTGACACTCTCATGGCAGACAATTTGAAGGTGGCTATAAAATACTCGATTAACCTCCAGAATATAATATACCCAATTCAGGCATGATTTTCCTGCAAATGCCTCTTGTGATCCCTCTCTGCATAAGCATGCCGCCCCAGCCTGTTTCTGTCTTCAGGGAAGTCATGCTGGTAATGGCGGGTAGGTCCAGGCACACTATCATGCCACAGCTTTCCGTCACACGTGTTCTCTGGCGGACTTCCAGTCTTCTTCTTGACATAACCACCCCAGCTAGGATCATCTAGGGCGGAAACCTCCCCTTCTTCTACATTCTCTAAATCTGATCCACGTAACTGCTCACCTTTTGCTCCAAAGTGGTGCCGATTTCCAAGAGCATCCAGATGCTTGCCATGCAGTGAGTTCTCATTTCCGAGCCTTGTTGAGAGCTGGGGCCAGCTCTGCTTCTTCTGCCGCTTAATTTTCTCACTCTCAGCAACAGCCAATTCAACACCCTCTTCCAACTCCTTCACAATGGGATCATACTCATCCATGGGGTCCCTTTTTCGAATTACATCACCACGGGATCTCTTTCGTTTTTCTCGCAATTCCTTCAACTTGTCTTCATCAATCTTCTTGATAACCTCAGGTGGAGATTGTGCTGTTACAGGTTCTTTGCATTCCATATTACAGGGATGGTATTTATCCTTTAATTCCACACTCTCACTTGCACTGTTTCCTCCAACACCTTCATTCTTATCCTCACCACCATGCCAGTCTGAACTCCTCATATTTTGGCCATTCCCCACATAATGCAGGAAGGATGACACCTCTCCAACTCTAGATTCTCCATGCTCCTTGTGCTCTGACAGATTCATCACCGAGTTTCCATAGTCATTACTTTGATTATGTGCGCCTCTTGATGGCCCGCCTTGATTATCCACATGATCAGGCACCAAATGAGCTGATGAAGGTTTTAAGGTTCCAGGCCTGGTAGGAACTCCAGCTTGGGAAGAATTATGATTTGCTATATGATCTTCTATTGAAGCTTTTGGTGCTGCTGAGTTAGCAGCCCCGCCTCCTGCAATATTACCATCAGCTTCACTTCCTTGGGAAGCAGGCACCCTGTTCTGTTCATACAGTTCCAACATCTGATTGCTAACCTCTGCAAGAAGTCAAACGCAATTAATTACTACACATCTTGAGTAATCACAACAGCCTTAAATAGTCAGCCATTACAATTGCTTTGCAATTCCCCCAAGGAAAAGGAAACATTTTTTGATGAAACAGACAGTCAAGCTTTGAGAGAAGGTCAAGGATCATCCCCCCCCAGCTCACCCCCAAAAAAGAATGTGCAGACATAACAAAAACCAACCCTCCAACTGTCGTGGGGTGACATCGAACTCTTGCCACCAGACCTTCTCACCATCTGATGGAAGCTTCACTTTGAGGAACTTAGCAGCAAGGAAAATAGCACCTGCTGCGATATGATGGGTCTTAAATTGCAAGCAAAGGGATGTCCGCAGCCTACATATCAATGTGAGTGTAACGCATGAATACCGAGGAAAAACCCTGGTGGCAGTGTAGCTTTTTTGAGAAGAGTCATACCCATCATTAACGAAGTTCCATGCAACCTGGGCAAGAGCATTTTGAGCCACCTTGAATTTTTTTATCGCCTCAACTAATGGCTTATATGGATGTTGCACATTCAGATCAAAACCAAGAGTTGCAAGTACAGCCCTCTCAGCTAACAAAATTAGCTCCTTTTGCTTCTCGTATACCTCCTGTAAAATAGATCAATCACATGATACAAAAGAAATTATTTAATCAGGAAACCTAATTAGAAAACCAGAAAACATTGAACAGAATTATTCTAATCCCTAGTTATTTTTCAACTGGTAAGCAATAAAATCCATTATACAGGGCATCCACTTTTGTACACAGGATGCACACATATCAGACAAAACTTCTCTTCCAGGGAAAAAAAGTATGAAAAACAAATGGGCATAAGAGATGTATGCTGAAGAAAAATTAACAAAATCAATAGCCACTTTAAAGACGCCATGGTGGGTAAGAGCCTATCCGCCAATTGGCAGGTCATGGGTTTAACCCACCAGTTCTCATCTTCAGATCATATGATTTGAAAACATTAAAAAGGGTGGTATGGTGCACGAGACTCTCACAGCGTATGGCTTAGATATATGCAACCTTTCCCTACATTGCAAAGAGATTTCCATCATTTGAATTTTTCATCTCTATGTCACAATGGAGCAATCTTGCTATTGTGCCAAAGTCACTATTTTAATAATCGAAAACATAGCCAAAAAAAAAGCCACATAAGAATATCTTAATGAGTCCATATAGCCCTAAAAAAGGAACAAACTTGGTCCAAGACATTAAATAACCTCAAAGGCTATAGTAATAATGATCCGAACTCTCCAACATAAAGGGTTGCAGGCTTTCAGCTTATAACCAAGAAAAATGAAAAGTCACATCTCCCATTAGGCATAACCTTAATAGGGGTGCATATTTTTGATGATCTCACCCCAAGGCAAACACTTGTTAAACACAAAATTCAAGTTCATAGAAAGGACAGATTTCTGTCCCGGTTAACAAGAAATGGGCACCATTTTATATAAATTAACACACAATAATAATGCATAAACAAATGAATAACATCAACTTCGGGGAGAAATGACATGATGGGAAGTACCAGAAAAAGGACAGTTCTATCACAAAGAACAAACATAGATAATCAGTACTTTTTGCTTAATCTTCTGGACAGCCTCGGGATCTTTTTTATGAATGATTTCATAAGAAACAAGTATAACATCTTTCAAAGGATGCGGAGTTTCTTCCACCTTCCCAGCGAGAAACATGCAAGCTGTCGCAACAGTCTGCATGACAATTACAGTCAAGTTAGAAGATGCAGTTTGTCACCTTCCAAAAGAGTCATCTCAATCCAATAATATTCTGAATGTATATTACTCTTCTCATTAGCAGTACAGCAAAGTAAAATGAAGTGGTTTACATTAATTGATCAGTCCAACATTATACAGGAATTACAAACTATCATGAATTCATAATAGCTTCAGATTAAGCTGGCAGGTATTCATGCACACCTCCCCAACCTACCCCTCCATCCAACTGTACCAGAGAGGGAGAGAAATGGGAGGGTACTCACCCTCCTATCATTCTTCGCATGTGACTGATGAAGATAGAAGCGGTGACAAAAAATTATTGCGGTAGCTATTGTAACCTGAGGTCTGCATCATAAAAATATTGAGCATCATACTGAAGCTTAAACTGAAAGGAGCAGCAACTCATACCAAAAGAAGAATAATGAAAATTAATATGATGCCTTGCAGACTTCTTTCCATATGCCAAAATGAAAATTCATTATCAATGCCCAAAAATGCAATCCAAGTGCTCGTGAAATATAAAGAATCAAGACTTATATCATGAACAGAAGAAAAAACATTTTTTCCTCAAATACACAAACAGCCCCAAAAGTCACAAAGTCACAACAACAAACCAAAAACAATGATGCAGACAGAGGAGGGGAAGATGACTGAAGCCAACCTTTTTAAGGGCAAAGGAAAGGAATGACCAACCCAAAGAGGCTCTCATATTTCTTTCTTCCAAACTATGACAGGGTGGTACTCTCCGCTCTCTTGCAACCTCTACTCTAGATTTCGATGTTGCTGCGATTGGTACTCAGTTCATATGCCACTAAACAGAATGCAGCACAATATTCCAAGCACTGGCAGTAGTCTGCCAACTTTGCATCCCAGCCAAGAAAAGAACTCCTTTCATAGAGTGTGCTTGAGCCTAAGACAACAAACAATACAAAATTCCAAGTTTCCCAAGCTCATCAAACACATTCCAGTGGAGAAAAAAATTATTGAATTCCTCTCTCTTTTTCTAAATTTCACCTATTCACCACAAATTGACTGCTCTTAATGTATGTTACCAAATATAAAACTCCCCTCACATAAAAGCACCCCCGCCACGACAGAGAGAAATCAAACCAGAAGGGACACTGAATTTCTAAATTGCTCCCTCAGAAACTCCAGTCAATCCTCATCCACCAAAATATGATAAAAGACAAACTAGAATAGATGGGATTTTCAACAAGTGAAAATTGATTAAAAATAACCCTAACGGGAATGCTTATTGAGTATACTAGGTATTACACATAGCAAAATAAAAAAACAGCATACAAGTTTTTCAAATCTGCAATAAGAATTTGCATCATTGTTACTTCGACTCTTCACTATACCCTAAATATCCTTTTCAAACACCCGGCACTAGGGTACGATCCAATATAAATCAATGAAAAAATCAACACAATTTTGGAAAAGTAGTCGAAACAAAACCGGGACACATCCTCATTCCTGACTCGCTCTAATTTGTACCTCCACCCATTAGTTATTACAGCTAGGCAGAACACGCATTAAAGCTCCTGCATCCCTTTTCTTCCAAGGTTTCCATGGAGCAGATAATAGAATAGCATCCCAAAATCTCATAAGTGACTACAAGTTACTTTTTCCGCACCCCGACTCAGCTTTGACCAGACTTGTACATAATCAATCAACCCCAGTTCGATCATAAGTGAAGCACCACCACCACAGTTCCCATCCACCCACATACAAGTGATTGATCATCCACTCTCCCTTCATGCAGAGAGCCCATCTGTTGGCAAGGCACCAATCCTCTTCCTCAAAATTAGAAAACTAAATAATCCAAGATGCACCCTTCATAGGGTAATGCACCTTTCTTATTGCCCTGGCAGTCTCCTCTTCTAAGGTCTCACAGAAGATAAGGAGTACCATAGCACTGGCAAGGATGCAAGTAGAGGCATCAAGAACAACAATGCCCTACTATGAGATTGCCTCCAATTTTTTGGAACAACAGCAACACAGAATCCTGTCCTCTACCCCTGATCTTCATAGAAAATGGGCCAGCAAACCATATTTTTTCCCTTTGCACAAATCCCTCAACATAGCCTAATCACAACTACAATAGCAGCCACCTGAAAATCCTTTTTTCCCCCAGGAAGAGGTATAGCCTTTTTTTTAACACATTTGAGTTGGTGCCAACTTGTAGGAAGATTCCCATCAAAAAGAGCAGTTGCTTGTTTGCCAAGAATCAGCCTCTCTCTCTCTTAAGACGTATTAATCTTGAATCTTAGATCTGGATCATGTGATTGTGTAATTCATCAATTATTAGGGAAAGATTAACAAGACCAATTGGAGTTCATTCGGTAAATATTAGATTTGGTTTCCCCTAAGGCAATGTTAATTGTGCTTACATCCATAAGTTGCTTGGTCAATGTTTAATTAATTTCATATATGTCAAAGGATCCGAATAGCCCACAACTTTTGTGTTATTTATCCATTTTTACTTTTTGATGCCAATGTTGTGTGTCCCGTCAAGAAAGTTAAGGAGGTGTTTACATCACGTTAAACAATGAACTCTATGACTAGGGTGCACTGTGTTTTTAAAGCTTCCTATCAAACTGGCTCCTATTTCGATCCATGCTAGACCCATCAATAAACCAATAATCAAGTCTCTAGTTAACTTGTAGAATATATTGCATCAACCTAGGAACATTGGCCGATTTGGTAACATTAATACACGTTTGAATGCCCACACCCTCGAGCAAATTAGATTAAATTTTGGGAGGTGCATAGCTTTCAATGACTATTTCAACACCTGTTGATGCAAGGATTCAAAAGCAGTCAAGTTGAATCAAAGATTAAATTATTTGGCCCACTTTAGCTTGGCTCAACCTCATCTCCAAATTTGCCACTCAAGTTTGGATAGACAAGTATAGAGCTTCACAGTAGACTGAGTTCTTCTGATACATACCAATTATGCCCATCTTAAAGCCAAAAAAAAAAAAAAAACCCAGCCTTTAAGTCATCATCCTCAACACAGTAATTCCCAAGTCCCAACACAAACTCATTTCAGAAATTTGAATAAATTTTCAATAATGATCAATCTCATCCTAAACAAAAATAAGTAAAGAAATTAATTCCCTATAACCTCATAATAATCCAATTCAGAATTTCTTCAAAATCACTTCATCCTTGCCAGCAAAATAATCTCCTTAGAGTATTCCTCAAACATAAAACAAGATAACCAAGCTTTAGAAAACCCACCCTCGCCATCCTCTCACCATCCCTCTAAAAGCCTCATTTAATAAGGACTAGTTGAGCCAAAGTCAACTAATACACTTTATTTGGCAGTAATATGCAAGCTTCATCAACGCCATCCTGAAAGGAAGATGAAATTTGGCCTGTAAAACAAACAATACAAGCACCTCCTCAAAAGATACATCACCATCCCATCATCAACAACTAAGTAATTAAGAACTCCAAGCTTGATATAAAACAACGGCTTCTAAAGGGGCATTCGTCGCCATATGGTACCGAAGGACAAGTGGCACAAGTAGGACTGTGCATACGCAAACAGAGAGGGTAGTGATGTTAAGCTCTATTGGATGCCACAAGGAACAATTGCCTCTCTATCTCTGATATTTTCTCTTCACATTGACATTTATGCAATCACTTAACAGGAAAAAAAGTGAGCCAAAGAGATAAAGATATCAAACAAGAAAGAAGGATTTAAAAGGCCCCTTTATTGGCTAACAAGGGAATGACCCAGTATGTGGATACAAATGATGTTTAATAGAACCAACGTACAAGAGGAAAAGGGCCTATTGGCAAAAGAACTTCGATGGGTTAACTAGTCTCACAGGTTGAATGCCGACGAAGACTTCACCGAGTCACGCTGGATGGTTTTGTGTTGTCAAAGCTCCCATGGCAGCAGTCCAAGAAGAACTTAGCACTACACTTTTCTCCCTCTACCCACATGACAGCTTTTTGTTCCCCCCAAGATAAAGAAAACTTGAAAGAGAACCCCCATAAGTCAACCATTGAGATTTGCACAAATCTTCGCCTCTCCCCACACCCTCATAGAGGTTAAATAAAATAAAGGTTGCCACAGTGGAGATTTCTAAAATTTAAAATAAAAACGTTTATACTATGTTTGGTGTGATAAAATAGAAATTTTATTCCTACCTTATTCTAATGAAAATGCTTTTTCTTCAATTATACTAATAACAATAACAAAAGAAATTGTTATTCTTTCAAAATAAGGAATAAAAAAACCAATACCCCCTGGAACTTTTTATTCCCGGTTATCAAGGAATAATTGTTCCACAACATTTTCCCTACTTACCCTTAACCCGAACTAGACCTTATCAAAAACAGATTCAAGCCGGAAATGACAAATAAAAATTTGTGACTGCTAAGTCAATTCAGGCCGTACACAGCCCGGTTGTCCATGCCAAAAACTATAACTGTGCCCGTTCATGAAACAAACTAAGCCGGGACATTGAAATCTTTTTTATTTTTAAGTATTTTTTAATTCATCATTACATAAACGCATACATAAAAAAATAAAATATTTTAAAAGTTATAATATGTAGATTAAAACATTACTTAAATATATATTTAATTGAAGAATCTTTACAAAAAATTATTAATTATACGAAAATATAATTGTTGGGATCCCCGAGGCGTTTTTGACCCGAGAGGTCCAAGTTGCCATGCGCGGGATCTCATTCAGCGATATGGCCGAGCCTCGGATTCTTTGGAAGATGAAGCCACCCAATAGGACTCTAAACAAACACCCTCACATTGTGACAGGGTAAATCCCGCTACACGCCGCCGCCGTCATCAGCAATCCCCAGCATGCCCTGTCACCTTTGACAAATAAAATACACTGACATGTTTGTGTTGCAGAGTTGGTAGCCGCCCTCCCGAGGTAGGCTTTAGTAATGGGCATTCCCAACTGACTACATTTGCCCCTATAAATACTCACTTAAGGCACGGAGAAAGGATTGGAGTAAAAAAGCTTTCAAAGCTTGTACAAGTGAAAATCTTTCTCGGGGCTCTTGACCTCGTGGTTTTCCCTCACTTGCGTGTTCACAGTTCACTTATTCTCTTTATGTTTAACTGTGGGAAGAGGACAAAAAAATGGTACTTAGAGCATCATAATATGGTGAGCACCGAGCGCGGCCAGCAGCCTTTCCCTAAGCCACTCGTGGCGACAAATTTTACGGGGATAGATCCTTAAACGACATATCCCATTCAGGCGAACTTAGAAGTGGGAAAGGAAGGAGGCGCGATCGGGCGCCCACGAGGGCGAGCCACGGCAACCGAGGTTTGAGGATCCTCGAGGACTAGAGGATCACCTTGGTCCCATGGGAAACCAGCGCCCGAGAGGCGATGTATACTAACACCGGCTAACAATTGAATGCTCCACCCCAGTGGAGGAAAAAAGAAGCATCCCCAATCTCCGTTCTGGCGGATGTTAGAACAAAGGCGCTGCCCCCAAAGTTTCAAAATAAGCCACCAATAAAAAGTATGGTTTTACGGGATACTGCGGGCTCCCAGCACCTTTCTCCGGGCGCGGGCCGTTTTGTCATGATTCGCCTCTTAGAAGGACGGCCAGCCCGGCATCTCACTCGCATGAGCGGGGTGAACTAGATATTCCCTTATCGGCTTTGGAGGGGTGCTTTCTTTAAGCATAAAGGAATACGGGGACTTCCCATGATCCTTGGTTCGCACAAATGTTGCGAGATCAGGGAGAAGTTCGTGAGTGGCCCAAGCCACTCGGGAATCCCAGAGGAGGGGATCGGACAAAATGCTACGGAAATAACAAGAATTCCCAGTGGAACCCCAAACATCAACCCAGAAGCCGAGCGCCTCCAAAACGAGTTAGGGACACTTTAGCAAAGAGGATAACTTTTGTGATCCCTATACCGATGACACCGTAATGAGTCTTTCTTGATAATGGAAGTTCCCTAAATTTTTATCTCGTGCCTACCTTAAGCTTGGACTAAAAGACATCAAATGAAAAATGGACTTGATAATCTTTCGTTGTGGAAGTCACACGGAATGTCACCTTTCTTGTGGTGGATAAGTACCAGCGGTGACTTCCGTCCAGCAAAATTACTCGGCGAGCGGAGCCGGGAGGATGTGCACCTATCTTGGGTCCACGCAGACTCCCCTAGAGACCAATGGAAGACCTCGACCTCGAGACGAGGCAACCTCACCCACCAACAGGGAGCTCTCTTGAAGAGTCCGTACTCACGAGATTTCTAAGGAGGTTTTCGGACATGCAGGGGATCTCTCCAGAGATAATAGTGCAAGCTTAGCGTGGATCCATCACAGTCTGCTAGGACATTAAAGCGGATTACTGTGAGAAAAGCTATAAAAAGAAACTCCTGGACCTTGAGGATTCATACAAATGCCGAGGGATAGGCTCGCCAACGTAGTGATGGTGAAGAAGAATAGTGGAAAGTTTTATTTTTTATTCTAATGATAAATTTTTAATTAAAAATTACATAAGTGTTGATATTTTTCAGTTCTGGGCTAAATGAAGGAATCCGAGAAGATCCCAATTTTAAACCAATCTCCCTTTGCAAAGAAGTCCAAAGATTTTGGGCGGGTGGCCGCCTTTTTCCTGTCTTTCAGGGATTTTAATAACTTGCGAGGAGGCGCTTAATCCTCTCCTAGCCTTCTCCTCGTAGGAGAGGATTAAATTCCAAGGGAATTAATTCGACAAGTTCAATATTTTAAGGCCTTACTTGAAATGACAAATAAAAATTTACGGGGCCATGAAAAAAAAAACCTTGACCAAATTCAATAATCCAAATAAAACTTGGTGGTTTATGATTTTGATCAAGCCTCGGGAAGCAATCCTCAGCTTTCAAATACCTCATGAGGGTAAAGGGACGTCCATTGTGCTTAAGATATCTACATTTTCAAGAAAATAAAGAAAACTATAACTTATTTGAGGTGCCTTACGCCCAGAAGTAGAATTTCCATCTTAGGTCTGTGGGTCATCATATGAAACAAATATGGAGCAGCTACGGCTCGTTACGGCCCTCAGTGGCCTTTTTGCCACTGATGGGGCTCACATCCAAAGTTCACTCGGATAGATTTTTAAGTGGGTATTTTTAATATATACATAAAAATCAAGCCACAACGGCCAGGTGGAGTCACAAATTAAAAGTTATAACCGGATGACAGTTTGGCTAATGTATATCAAGAAATTGCTCGAAGAAAAGCCCGGTTGTTACTACCTTGAAAATCATATATAGCAAATTTATTAATATAAACGCCAGCCGGGAGGGTTAAAACATTACTTTAAAAGGGACATTGAAAAATCTTTTTATTTTTTTTATTTCATACTTCGGTTCGTCAGCGGCCAAGAGGTCGAAATAAAAACTCTGCCTGGGCCCGGTTAAATATTTTATTGTTACATAAAAAATATGAAATAAAAATTTTTTAATGTATATAATGTTTATTTAAATGTCTTAACTCAAAAGAATACATGTACATTTAAAAAAAATCTTACATAATCCAAAAAATTTTTTCAATTTTGCCAAAATTAATTCTACAAAATGATTTTTCAAAAATAATTATCTTTCTTCTCTCGGCTAGTTATAACCTACATCCATTACAATGTCTTGGAAATATGAGAAAATGATTAGAGGAAGGGTTCAGGTTCTAAAATAAACTACATATGGGCACCTTACCAAAACCCTTTTTATTTTTCTATAACGACTAATATACCTTTACCAAAATTTTGAATGCTTTTTGGACTCTCTGCCGGACCAATCAAACAGCTTATTTCGTGGAAACTCCCCAATATCAATCCCTCCCTCGCTAACCTTTTAATACTTTATTTCTTTAAGTAATATTATTTAAATAATTTCTTCAAGTAAAATAAAAGAGAGAGATTTTGTGGAGAATCTTTTGTTGTTCTTTTCCAACCTTGCTGATAATGTATATCAAACATTAAAAAACGAAAATTAATATGAGAATTATAAAAACTATATTGCGAGGGCCAAAAACGAGGCGCCACGTGTTCTGGTCAACAGTAAAAACCCTGACAACGAGATCGAGACTTTAACTTATTCTATAACCTAAAATATTTAATTTTCATTCCATTATAACATTAATGCAAACCGGTTAAAGTAGTTTTCCAAAAACACGACTTCATCTAGAGAGAGAATTTATTCTCTGCTCGAAAGCCTTTCCATAAACATTTTTTACTCACTTAAGGCATCTATAAAAGCAAGAAATTTCTAGTGAAAATGAACAAGGCTAAAAACTTGCGTGAGGCATTCAGCTAACAAAGCCAATAATATATTAAAATGATTTTTCAAACTAGTGGAAATAACAAATACATTTCAAAAAAATTATAATTCTTTGACCCATGCCAAAGATTTCACATATGATTGTACTTGCTACTAAAAATGCTTCTATGTTCATCTATAACACTAAAACCTTTACCAAAACCCATAAAAAAACAACCTCCCTAACCTTTTAAATGTTACAATATTAAGTAAAATAAAAAATCTTCTTTGTTGTTCCCCTTCAAACAAAACAATGAATATTTCAGCCAACTTACCCTAGATAAGTAAAACAGTTTTCTTACCTATCAGAAGAATGCCTGCATCCTTCTTTCCAGAGTAGCTACCCAATAGCTCAAAACAAGAATCTTGAACTCTATCCACTTGCAAGTCATAACCAAACTCCGAACACCCAAGTAACACAACAATGGATTAAGTGACCAATAAATTAAACTTCCTTTAACGTGAGGCCACCTATTTACTATCATTCCATTGCTTTCATTGATTATCAATGTAAGAAATCTTCCAAGGAAACCTCCTATGAAAAGATGCATTCTTGTAGGAACACTGCTTCTCCAAGCCAAAGACTAAGCCTATTCCTCTAATAGTCCATCAGAGAAGCTGTGTAATCCAGTGCTACCTCATTTCCTGATCACAAGATGGCTTCAATCACTTTTGAGTTAAGGACCAACCATCACACACATCCAGAAATTCTCAACAAAAATCCTTATCCCAATCACTATGCTGTTCTCGTAAAAGTAGGGATCTAAACAATAAACAACTTTTTTCACTGCCAGGCAATAAAAAATCCGCATATCCTTGTTGAAGGCTAAGACAAACAACCTAGGGGATTGATTTATAAGGCTCCTGCTATCCTTGAGTCAAGTCAAAAAAGAATTACAGCACTATTTCCAACAAAAACTAGAGGTACAACCAAAACCTTTCTAACCAACATGTCTCCATAGAGACACCCACACAGCTGCAGCTAGAATGAGCTAGAATACCACATACATGCGATGGAAAATTCATAGCCACCCTTCCTCATCCAGAAACAATATGAAATGCAAAAGGTAGGGACAAAGCTAATTAAATACTATTGGATCCTATGCACATCCACAAATAAACTAATCCAAAAATTATCCATGCAAAACACCCAGAACTACAAAGATAATTCTCATGTAGCCCCCACATTATTTCATGGAATTGATAGACCCCCAACTCCTGAATTTTGCATTGCTTGATTCTTAAATATTTTAATAATCTCAAATAATACAGTCAATATCTAGCATGCCAAGAGGCTACAACTTGTTCATCTAAAGATGAGCAGGTAAGTTTCAGTATAGGACCTCTATACCTATCTCTAAAACCCTGAACTACTAAACTTTAGTAGAACAAAATGGAAAAGAGCAGATTAGCCGGTAACTTTCCGAGAGAAAAAGATCAGGGAAGAAACTATCTTATGTTCATAAGTTTCGGGAACCCATCACAAACTAAATTTTCGATGCTACTCACAGATATATTCAAAAGTAGATAATAAACGGACTTTCATCAACTGATTTGAGAAAAAAGGAAATAATCATATGGGTGAGTGTCTTCTAAAGATGAGCAGGTATCTTCGACATAAGCCGATATTATCTCTGAACAAGTAAAACTGCAGCATATAACCAACACAAGTGACCTTAAAGTAATTGAAAAAACATGAATTTCAACCATGCAACTTTCTATTGAAAAAATCATCCTGCTTGAAACTGTTCATGCACTCATGAAAACTATCTGAAAAAAAAGCAAAGGATATCAACATTCAAATGGCAATCAAATTCAACACAAGTGGAGAAATAAAGAAATATGAATTAAGACGACAGAAAAGACAGAGGACTCACACTTTAAGCCTCATCCCTAAATCTTGCAGAAATGTACAATAAGACTTGCGTATATATGTCTCTTTCTTCAAGTCGATACCATCTTTCCTAGATGGAGAATTTTCTTCAATTTCCTTCCTAGAGAAATACCAACGGCCACCATCCTCACGCTTCTCTCGAGACATCCTCGAAGACAAACCTTCATGTGCTCCAAGTTGTGAGGATTCTCCAGGATGCAAACCAGTCATGGTGTCTCTTTCAACAATTGCTTCTAGAATACAAATGAAATCACCCAATGATTAAAGCATGTGATGGCCATAATTTTCCTTTGATTTTGGCAGGAAAAAAGATAAAATGTCTAGCATAAACACACCAATGAAAAGATGGGCTCAAATTCGTCCATGCAACAACTTCTTGCTCATAACACTCCAAAAAATTTAGCTTAACTGGAACCAACTCGACAAGTCCCCTTGCTCACATTGAAGACTAGTGTACTTGAGGAGGAAACTGTTTCATAGTAAGTAAATTAAATGGATAGCAAAATTTTTGGTAATTAGAAGGAAGATCTCTAATAATATGATATAATATACAGCAGGGAGTTTCTTTGAAAATCCTGTACTAGCCATTGTCAGGCCAAGGGGTTGAAGGCTATGCTACTGACACTAAAATAACTTCTACTACACTCAAAAGGTGCTATTTTAAGGACATCATGTCCCACTGGTCAATAGTCTAACCTCACATATTTCATGGTATCTGTTGACAATTGGACTTACAGGTCAGAAAAATTAGAATGTATTTTATCCCATGAGGTCACATGACTCATCATTTCATCAACCTAACTACAATTATGGTGTACAAAAAGGAGAGAAGACATGCATATTGTAATACAAGCCTTAAAGAATGATAAGCGAAGGTTCTTTCAAAGTCTAGATAACATAAGTCTAGATCGCCAGGATAATCCAAACATAAAAATTGCTCAACTCCTTCAAGTGAGTAGAGTATGGTGAGGGACATACACCATTGAAAACATGACAGATAAGGGGCTTTAACCATGATAAGACACAGATCTAAACAATATCCCAACTATTGCATAATTCAAGGAGAAGAAACCATCATTGCTACCAAAAATTATGCCTATGGCTACATGCAGTATCCCAGTCCCTACAAAAGGGAAAGACAATTTTCACAATCTTCATAACAGGAATGGAAGGCTAGTGAAATCCTGCAATTGCAGCTTCCTCCAGGACACTATTATTACATATATCGTAATGTGAGAAAATTATACTACAAATATTATTCTTTAATAAATAACAACAAAGAAGTTTGTCTCCCAAAAAAGGAGAGATAAAAACAAATTATATTCTCAATAACTAACATTTGAGATTAGATTTATGTATAAGGTCCATCCTAGCTACTATGGTATCCCAACTCATGACAACAGTAATATATTTTATTTAACTCGGGCAAAATTGTAGCCACCATAGACACATAGTTAAAGGAATGCCTCACAGTCACAACATGTATACATAAGGTAATTTTCATGGATTATGGAATCATACCGTGAAAAACTAAAGGTACTGTCTAAAGAATGGGTAGTGTAGTGAATACTATCGGGGAATTTTTTTGTGGGGGGGCATCACATGATCAGGAGGAAGCCAGGAACTCAACCGAATCCAGCTCAATATTTGCCCAACTGTAATAGAGTGATCGATAGGCCATTAACTACGCCAAAAATTACCCAGTCCATAAAAATGGAAAATGTGTAAACACAATATTAGAATCTTAGCCCCAGAAAAACTTCAAGCAAAAGTTTTATTATGGTTATAAAACATATAGAGTACTTTTTACAAGTGCTCCATGCAGCGTCACTATAATTCTTGCACCTTAAATACTCAATTATGTTACCCAGTACAAATCAAACAATCTGATTATTTCTAAATCCTGCAATGTTTGCTGTCCAGTCAAGTAAATCTGGATAAATTGTATAGTGGCAAAGTGCACAAATTCAGAGCATCCATATTTCTACACTTATTCGATATTATCTAGGAACATCAAAGGTAGCCCAATTAACAATGTTCTTGCATTGTAGGACCGGGAAAGGTCATATACCTAGCCCTATTGCAAAGAGATTGCTTATATAGTTTAAAACTCATGATAATGGTCATTACATCAAAGCCGACTTTGTATCTAAGGGCACAAACAAAAAACAAAATTCTTCTATAATACTTAGAATTACAACAAATCCTGCTTTAAGAATCTCCATTTGGGCCAGTAAATAAGAAAACATTATTGATGAGGCATCTAGAGGCGGGTCGATTAGCTTAGAGAGGGTCCACCAAGAAATGTCAGCACAAACAGTTTCAAATCCATTATAATACCTATCAATCAATATAGTCCCAAAAAAATGTCCAAGGCAAGCCTTCAACTAAGCAAAGTTCTCAAAAAAAAAAAAAAAAAAAAAAACCCAATTGATAGGTAAAATATATTTCTTTGCTATTAGTTTGCTTTGCTAAATGGTAGCCACATGATCACATCCTCCTTAAAAAAATGTTTCTTTGATGTCAGTTTAACAATTATTATTAGCCATCCTGGGATTCATTGATCCATCAGTCCGCTTCTCTCCCTGACTTCATTCCCTGATAATCTTGCTTATTTACACCTAAACAACTTCTTTAAAGCATTACAATCATGCCTGACTCACCTATTAAGAGCTCAATCTATACATAAACATAATTGCACATGATTGATAATTTGATACTCTTTCAACTTGATGTTTCCACCCCAACATCGGTCATCAAAGAACCGTTAGAACCCCAAGTTCTTCAAGGCTAGTTCAGAACATGATAAAATGTGGGATGTGCTTGAACCACAATTCAGCCCCAAATGTTTGAATGAGGGGCATCAAGACTATACACCATTATTGGGCATTTACAGAACAGCTTAGCCTATTGGACAAGTTGGTTCTTTAACAGTAGCCAGAGGAACAGCTGAAATGGTATTCATGCACTAAAGCATGAACCAGTTTCGTAACAAAGAAACAACCCGATGCCAATCAACCTAAATCAACAAAAACTCCTCATTGCAACATCCACCCACAAGTAAAATCAGATCTATGATTTCGGAACCTTCAACTTAAAGGAACTATTAACAAAGATAGTTTTAGGAAAACTAAAACGTATAAATTAAAACCCTAGATTCAAAAAGAAAACCGAGGAGAAAGATGCACAAGGGGTTTTCGAACCTGGCAGGCAGTCTGATTCAAAAAAAAAAAAAAAATCAGAAAAATAGCGTCATTCGCAAACCAATCAAATTTGATCCTGCCACGAAACGAGAAAATATCTTAAGGATATGAACGCAACAGAGAATATGATGCAAGTATAACAAAAAATAAAATCTAACAAACAACAAATTCATAATTTAAACTCCATATAAGTAGTTAAATAGTGGGCAACGGATATAGAGGAGGACTGACCTTCGTATTTCCTCGCACAGCGTTTGCTGTCACACACCTTCGAGGTCTGGGGTGGAGAAGAGAGAACGCGTCGACAGGATTAGGGCTTTGAGATATTATTGGCTTTGTGGCTATTTTCGTCTGCAAAATAGTTAAACTGGTGTTCATATTTTTTAACTTCCTACTTTTGACCTACAAATACTTATTTTTATTAATTATTTATGTACATTTAATGGGTCCAGTAACCAAATAGTCCGGCCCATGGAGCCAGCCCACTCAGCGCGTCCAGCCAAGGCCCCAGTTCAGCTCGATTCCGCAGAAGCCAGGGGAGCCCAAATTCCAGGCAGAGGCCCCACAGGCCAAGGCCCAGGGCAAGTTGTCTTAGCCCAGCCGCAAGAAAACACGGAGGGGCATGGTCCAAGCCCAGTAGCTGACCTCGCTCAGGGAGGCCCATCACGGCACAAGAAGCCCGTCCAGCTCAGCAAAAGAGTACAACGGTCACCAGCCGTAGCAAGTACACTCGGCAATTCCAGCTCAGCCGACAGCATCTACCCACCGCCGCGCCAGCAACCAATCGCAGATCGCGTCCTTCCTCTAGCTCACCGAGCGAGCGCAGAGGACCCTGCAACGGGCCATATGCCCACCAGCAGTGGCAATATCACAGAGAGCGGTGGCCAATCAACGGCTGCCACCATTGCGTCGTCAGAGCTCGACAGCTGCAGGAGCAGGAATCGCAGGCGACCTCCACCACCCTGTTGCCCTAAAGATCGCGACGATGCAGAGTTTCAGAGCCGGAAGGACGATGGCAGCACCACAGAAGAGTAGAGTTGCAGCGCTTGCCACCTACAGTCTCAGGCACGCGGTGTCAGCCATGACAGCCCAGTAAATTGCCGCGGGACAGCTGTCTCCAGCCTTGGCACCAAAGCTGCGCGTACTCAGCATTACAAAATAACTTCACCCCCCACAGAAAATGGGCTCCGATTCTGATCCCCGATTTTGGCCTTCTGACTCTCCCTCAAAAGCAAGACGCAGGGTCCTGATCTCAGAGTCTTACAATTAATCAAGGAAAGGAGGAAGAAACCATCATCTCTTCCTCTCCTCCCCACACTCTCACCCTTAAAGACGCATCACGCCGAGCTCCAATCTAGTGAGCTACTCTCAGCAGAGTGTACTCCCTTATCGGAGCAGCCCTCCATCGTCAAAATCGATCCTTGCCGAGCACCATGCTAGTGAGTTGCTTCATGCCGAGCGCTACATCCGGAGCAAAGCCGCCCAAAGTCACTCTCATCCCCTGCATTGCCACATTTTAAATCTTCATTCTTTCTTTCCTCGCGGAAAAATTCTTGACTTAAACATTAAAAAATAATTCAGAAATTAAATCTCATCAATTTTTTAATTTCTATTTTTAATTGTGTTACGTAATTTTTTTTAACGTCCATTTGAATTATAAAATTTGAATTAAAATTTACAAAACTAATTTTAATTTTATTAGAATTAAAGCTACATAAAATTAAAATTTTATTATTTGTGACATAAAGAATTGTAATTTCAAAAGATAAATAAATTTAAGTGGTTAAAATTTCAATCAAATTATAAAACAGAGAAAATAATTAATCTAATATTGTTGGGTCCAATACTAAGGTCCAAGAAAATCGCAGTTCCCAATCAACCGCACATGAACCCACGCAGGTTGAAATAAAGCGGCGGGTGTCATGCTCCGGCGACGCATTAATGAGTTGTCAAAAAATAGCCAAGAGAGAGAAGAAACAAGCAAATGTACAATTACATAATATTTTATCATAAATATTATTATTCTTAAAATATTATATATTTTTACCTATTTTGTATAAATATAAATTTTTAAAGAAACATACTAAAGATAAAAACATCCCACTAATTGGTCTGAACTAGTCCAGTTTGCCTCATGAATGGGTATGTTTAAGACTTTTGGCCCAAAACAATCGGGCCTTGTTTGACGTGACCTAATTTATAGATCATAATTTTTTTTTTAATTTATAGTGACTTGGTTCATGCAGCAATTGTAAAAAGCATTCTATATGTTTTATAATGAGTGGGACATGATGTCCTTAAAATAGCACCTTTTGGGCCTAGTAGAAGTTATTTTAGTGTTAGTAATATAGCCTTCGACCCCTTGGCCTGACAATGGACAGTACAGGTTTTTCAAAGAAACTCCCTGTAGTAAATTATATCATGTCATTAGAGAGATTCATTCTAATTATCAGAGAAAGAACACCATCAGTCGACAACGGTTGGCGAAGTAGGATTAGACGTACGTGAATTACGATGTCCTCTAACAGGGCTGAGTGCCAATATGGTAACATGCGAGTGACGACCTAAACTTCGCCAAAGCTTAGCAGTTGTAGCCATGAAATCCAACCGACCCTCGTGAGGTTCATCTATACTCGTGCCACGACGTCCTCTTGCATGGCAGTGCACCAATGGACAAGCTCGTCCGGTCAAGCCCAACAATAATAGCCGCAAAGCATAGTCGACAATTGATTTATCTTGTGTCATGACTTCCTCACAAGAGCAAGCATGATCAGGCAGATGTACTCAAGTCAAGACCCGGCAATGATGGTAGCAGCACCTAGTCGACAAAGAATTTTCCTCAATGCCACAACTTTCACCTATGGGAATGAACACTACTTGACTCCAGTGAGAGGTCGAGCCTAGCCACTATAGCATTCGTGCTTAGCTGGTGGACACGCATTTCTTGTCCCATGACCTCCTCCCAGTAGGAGCAAGCATAGACCAATGCGCACGTCCGAACCATCCTCAGCAATGCCAACACTTAGCTAGTGGACAAAGATGTTCAGTACAAGCAAGAAAAAGTCAACAATGATGATCGAAGCTGTCTAGCAGTTTCGTTAAAAATGAGGACATACATCTGAAGGCATCCAACGGCCTCAAATGATACAATGAACTATCATCGCCTACGGCCAAGCTAGACGGCCATCCAGAGGTTGGGGGTCCATCAGTTTGCGTGACAAAGGCCCCTCCTGCTTCTGAGTAGCCCACCAGGTCGAATCTCTCCTCTCAGTCGAGCATCGTCATTCTGGAGAATGACAAATTGCCACTACATCTCTCGAAGCTCGTCCTCAAGCATGGTGATCTAACCAAGAGCCCGAGCGTTCGCCTCCGAGAGCTCTTGGATCTCACCTCAACCTCGGATAACTTTCCGTTGAGATAGACCACCCGTTCGTCACCCTGCAAAGCCTTGGCGATGACAGTGTCCATTCGGAGCTCCGCATCCTCTAGAGCTCCTTAAAATCAAAGGTGCCAACAAAAAGTCTAGCTTCCTCCAAGCAAAGTAGAGTCCACAGTCTTCTACCTCTTCAGGCACACTTTTTCAGAAAGTTAACAAGCCGCCACTCGGCCTTGCGAAGCTCATCCTTGAGCAAGGTGATTTGGTCTAGAGCTCTCGGGTCTCGCCAAAGACTTGGACTGCTCACTGTTGTGCCAACAGCCCACTCGTGACTCTTTAGCCTCGGAAACAGCAGCGCTCCCTCAACTCTCCATCTCTCTCACCGCTCGTCCCCGAAGTGCATCCCAGCAATGGGGCAACCCGATCCGAAGCCTAAGGTTTTTTCCTTTGAGAGCTTTTGGATCTTGCCTAGTACACAGGCAATCCATAGTAAAAATCGGTGGCTCGCCCTTGACCATGCGGAATGTTAGCTTCCAAAAATAGCTCTGCCTCCCTTCTAGAAAGCGCGGATGAACTTGCGGCAATGCCTCCCTAGGCAACCCGTAGGCAGCTAGCTGCCTCCTCTCTTAGATCAACAAGATGGTGGCGCAATGCGCCTAATAATGGCTTGATGCCCCACTACTCAAGATCGACTATCTGACGACATGCAAGCCCATCCAGCTCAAGGTCGATTCGTCCGGCTCCTGTCCCCGCCAAGCGCTTGGGATAACCGGTCGTGGAATGAATTGACAGAATACTGAGTTCCCAGCAGTCCAGACCATTAGAACATCAGGGATCAAACCGAGCAACATAGCATGCAAGCACTTCAATCATTCCAACCACGCGAGAATGCTGGAGCCGTGCAATGAAATTAGAAAGTGCTCGATAGTTCCATCCATCAATCCCCTTTTTAGATTAACGTGAGACTAAAAATTATTTAAAGTTGATTTTTCAACTTTAATGTGAGACAAAATGAAGCCATCAACAACTAATTTTCCAGCATTTGTTCTATTTATAATGTAGTTAAAATTCATCAATCAGTAGATAATATGTAGGCTTATCATTTAAAACTATACTTCAGCAGCTTGTAACACTGAACCAGTCAAAAAAACTACTGACGATTTCTTTTTTTTGCTAAAATCAATCTGACATAAAAACATGCTCGAAACTGTATTTTTAATTATTTTTTCATTGCCTTCTCTTCTTAACAACAGTTTCTGTTCTTGTCGGATACTCAAAATGAACTTGCTACTGGATACTCAAAATGTTGAATGGAATAACAGACCATGTTTTTCAATAATAGAGCATACGGTATCGCCTATCAAAAAAATCCAAAATAATAAAAATAGAAAACCACATTTTTTGGGTAACATTAATGGTAAAAAATCGAATCAAAATTGAATAAAACCATTAATCCTGAAATGAAAATAAAAAAATGAAACAAGCACAAAATCATATTTTTAATTATTGTTTTTGATGGGTTCGACATACCCGATTTGAAAAGAGAAACCGTTCAACCATTTTGTCTTATCTATGGGCGGTTATCACGGGCGATTATCATGGATGATTGTCAATGGATAATGATAACTACCTTCTAACTTTATAAATATCATCCTTTATTCCAATGAAAGGAGAGGCCCCCCCAGAAAAAAATAAAGGAGAAATGGGCCAACCTGGTAGGGAAGAATTCTTCCTTTGAAAGACCCCTCATAAACTCCTCCAACCAAGGAAATGCTAACTCTCTATCCAAGGAATCTAACCCTCCATCCCAGTAGGCCATTCAGGAGACTTGTCCTCTTTCTATGGATTTCTCCATTCATTCAGGAGGCCTGCCTTTTATACTTCTAAGTTGCCCCTCAATCAAGTGTATCTCCAAGCAGCCCTTCTTCTGAACAAACCCAAATGCACAATCCACCGCTATATACATTTATGCACCCTCTTTACATCTTTCTATTCTCTTAAAAAGATATCTAACTTGAATATCGGATGATATACGATAGGAGCAATTCATACCATCCTCTAACTTTTCGTTTTCAATTGTATTACGCAGAATTCAAGTTTGAGGTTATGGAGATCAAATATGTATTAGATTAACCCAGCGTGAAGATTTGATTCACGACTCCCTAATCCATAAAATAACCCAAATTTGTAGGACACAACATTGGCGTTGTCTATAAAAAATGACTAAAAAGTCTAACCACCAAACAATAACAAAATAAACACACTCAATATTCATACTTTAATCAATATTTCGGCCAGAGAAATCACCTCCAAGGCAATGACCCCTTTTGGATAGCCATGGTGATATCCTGCCTACTCTTGATATGCTTAAACGATTGGGGGCTGGAGCCTTCCCCTATAACTCCTGAACTCCAATAGCTAAAGGGAAGAAATTATAAAAATAGTGTCAGACAAAAAGCCTAATTATATTATTATTTTAAAAAAGGGGGGTGAAAAGGGACGTCGGTTAGAAAAAAGAAAAGAGAGAGAGAAGGTAGCGCGGTGAGCAGTGGCAGCAACCACCGTCGATGAATGAGACGCTGCCCAGATTAGATGCCAGTGGAGCCCTCTCAATATTTTCTCCTCCGATTTGTGCCGCAATGTGAAGGAAAGAAATTGTGAGCATTGAAAAACCACCCCGTGCCGAAGTCCTCATCCAGCATTTCACCTCGGTAAGTATTGGGCCTTATCGAGCTTTGTAGACCACGCTGGTGCCCAGCTTACAGTGAGGTAGAGGGCAAGAATGCCCGCATGGAGTTCATAAAATGGGATCGGACAGAATGTCATTTCAGGAGGAATTCCTGTTGTTAATATAATAATAATAATAATTATTATTATTATTATTTTAAAAAAGAGAGAAAAGAAAATGAGAAAGGTAAAAATAGCGTCAGGCAACACAAAGAAAGAAAGAGGGGAGGAAGAGGAAAGAGGAGAGAAAGGGAAAAGCCTGTGAGTGGCGGCGACTGCAAGCGCATCCGCACCGCGAGATGGCGGCCGAGGGAACTACGACGTCCTTGCCAACACGCATCGGTTTTGGAGGCCACCGCCCCAAAACGCGTCCACAATGGAAGAGGTATCCACGTTTATAAGGCACGCCTCGCTCACCTCCCCATCCGACGTGGGACTCTACAATCCAAGAAGGGGAAGGAAGGAAAAGATGAGATGCGATAAACCCACCCGCGCATCCGCCTTGTGGATATTGCCATCCACCGGGGTTGGGAGAAATCAACAAATCGAGCGGTTTTGTTCTCGGCAAACCGGCGCCCAAAAAACTCCACAATGGGAAGAGGTATCCACGTCCTTTATAAGACACGCTGTTCACCTCCCCATCCATGTGGGACTCTACACGTCCATTCATCGGAGGAGGCGCCAAATCCACAAGACCTCTCAATGTTTTCCCATTCGATTCTTGCAGCAGAAGAAGGGGAAGGAAGGAAAAGATGAGATCCAAAATTTGTCATCGAGGATCATCAAAGCAAAATGAAGAGCTTCAAGTGCTCGGCAAAACTTGTTCTCGTCCTCGGACACGAGGACCTCAAGAAGAAGATTTCAAATCCACTCTTTTCATTCAATCCGGCGTCCAAAATCATTCGAGGATAAAACGAAGATTCCTTTTTTAACTGCAACGAGGATAAGAATGAAGATTTCTTCTAGAATCTGATCAAAGACCGACCAATTTGGCTGCAACCCAGTATGGCTTTTAAGATCAGTCTTACGTCCAAAGTTTGTTTGAGAACGAAAACAGAGAGGAAGCGCCGCCTCACCACAATGTTCTTCTTATTGCCTCTGCTATTAATACTCCTTTCCAAGGACAGAAGTAGAAATAAAAAAGGTGCCCCATCATTGTGAGGACCCAACGGCCATTCCACGGTCACATATGAGCTAACGGCTACCAAGCCTGATCCAGTTAGTACATCGGTCACTTCCACATACCTTTCGGTCAAGATCTCCTCCTAGTCCTCAGACACAAGAGGCTCGATTCAGCATGCACATCGGTCACCTCCATGGACCCCTCGGTCTCTATCTCTTCTCTGTCCTCGAGCTCAGTGACCTTGAATGTAGGACTCATGGAGAAGCACCAGAACCGCCAAGCACACACTTAGTGTCAATTGCCATGGCTAACTGTACAACAGAGAAGCTCATCATATGGGGAATGGAGTCAGCCCCTTTAGGACCAAAAGGGGTCATCAAATTCCCCCTAGATGATGTCGATATCAAATAAGGGTCCAAGACTGCATAAATTCGATGAATAAAGCATTAACCATAGAACTAATGCTCCCGAGGCCTCATGCACCAACAACGATTTCAAGCCGAATCCAAGTTAGTTTTGCATGCATTACACTACTTGCTTGAATCATATTTAATTAATAGCATAATTATTCTCTCCTCATACGAGTGCTCACAAATCATTGCATATTTTAGAGCGGCCCAGAAGAGATCGGAATTTAAAACCTGATTACATCACCGAGTAGCCCAGAAGATGTCCGATTTTGAAACTCGGTTACATTACCGAGCATCTCAGGAGAGATCCAATTTTAAAACTTGGTTACATCACCAAGTAACCCAAAAAAGGTCAAATTTTGAAACTCAATTATATCACCGAGCGGCCTAAAAGAGGTTGAATTTTGAAACTCAGTTACATCACCAAGCGACCCTAAAGAGGTCGAATTTTGAAACTCGATTACATCACCCAGTGGCCCAAAAGATGTCAAATTTTGAAACTCATTTATATCACCGAGCAGCCCAGAAGATGTCAAATTTTAAAATTCGGTTACATCACCGAGTGCCCTAGAAGAGGTTGGATTTTAAAACTCGGTTACATTATCAAGCGGCCCTGAAGAGGTCGAATTTTAAAAATCAAAATTTTCAAGGATGGCAAGCTCATAAATCCAAATCTATAGATATGGTCCCACTAGAGGCATGTCGTGGGTTAAAAATTTTTGAACCACACGACATAGGGGTTAGTGATGGGTTCGGTATACCCGACCTAAGAAGAGAAACCGTTCAACCATTTTGTCTTATCCATGGGTGATTGTCACGAGCAGTTGTCATGGACGGTTGTCAATGGATGAAGACAACTACCCTCTAACTTTATAAATATCCTCATTTATCCTAGAGAAAGTAGAGGCTCCCAAAGAAAAAGAAAGGAGAAATGGGCCAGCCTGGTAGGGAAGAATTCTTCTTCCAGAAGTGTAACAGAATGAATTTTTTTTGTCCTCGGATAATTTCATCATTACAGATACAGGAACAGATGTCCAAATCCCAACTAAAGATTTTAGGGAAAAACGGGTAGAGTCTCCTCTAAAATTGGGCAAAACTAAAATATAAACCTATATAACATAATCAGTACATGCATACAACAATCCAAAAACCACAAGATCTCCTACAATACACATACACAGGACCACCAATTTACCATTTTTATCCATGACTCAAATATAATCCAATCCACTAAATCATAAACATATAAAAGAAGTCATCTAAGATCGGCACAGAATCCAGAAAATATATAACAAAAGTAACTATACCCAAAATATAATTTGTGAAAGTATAAATACAGTTTTGACAGAATATAATACATATAATAACCATTTATATATAATCCTCCTTCAAGATTCAGTTATTTACAATAAGATCTTCACAGTCTCAAGTCTTCACAAACTCAAAGGCTCCAGATCTTCCTTACTGGATCTAGTTAGGCCTGACTATTCAGTATCTTCTCTATATCCTTACTGGATGGAAAAAATAGTAAAACAGTAAGTCAAAATTTAATAAGGTACCAAAACATGTAGAACATAATGCTTTCTTACAGAATATAAGTGCAAATGGTCATAGAAATTTCCAGAGAACAAAAACATATACATAAATTATGAGAAAAGTCTAGTTTGATATAAATATATTTCGATAATCATAATTCACACTTTCATACATAACATATATAAGATAAAAAGGAAATCATAGCGATATCTGAAGAAAAAAGGTGCCCATGGAAATAAAAAGAAAACATAATTTCATTTAAACATGTATCAGAGTTCATAAAACAGTTCCAAATCTCATATATTCTTTAAAAATTCTAGTTCGATATCCTAAGGACCCAATTATTGTAATCGATGATAGATTGTATTCAAACCAAATAATCAGAAGCCGTTAGTTTAATAGTTTGATGGTAAATGTATCAATTCAATGGTTTGATAGTCTGATGGTTCGATAATTCGATAATTATCCTCGATTATTACCATAACGTTATAAGACATGCTAGAGAACCTTATTTAACTGGTCAGTAGTTATTGGTTCATTTTTCTTACTAATTAGCTTAATTCAATGCATTTGTCCAAAATTTCATAACCAAAATCCTAATATTTCAAGGCCAAATCCAAATTTCATTCAGTCACTCTTTCAGACGATTCCCGAAGCTTTAATAGTTTCGATAACACAGTTCCATGTAGAGTTTTTAGATGCAAATCATTCAATAAATGTTACTAGGCAATAATTTACATTTAAATCATCAAAATTCCAAGTTTCCAAACATAATTTCCAAATTTTCATGCTAGGGTTTTGTGCAAATCTTCCGGTCATGAATTTGAGCATAAATCATGAGCCTATTCTCAAAATCAAAGCTATATTTCATAAAACACGCCTAAAACATGGATCATGGATTAATTACAAAACCACATCTCAATTTCGAGCTAAGGTTTTGGACAATAATCAGACACAAAACGTGAGCCAAATCATAAAATCAGAGTTATTAGTTACAATATACATACATAAACAAAAAATCATGCATTATTCATGTCAAATTTTACAGAACAAGGTTTTTGGAGCATAAATGATAACATGGAGATATTAAAATACTATAAAAATGATATATAACATCCAAAATATGCTTGCCTGATTCCGATCTACTATTATTTTTACCTAGATCGGAGTGGAACGGTCGGATTCCTCCTCTTCTCTTCCCTTTCCCTCTTCTCTCCCACTCATCTCCCTGTGGAATGCCGAAAATGGCTGAGGAAATCGCACAATGTCCATTTTATATTAGTCGGGGCACTGGAGCGCCCGTTGAGCGGTCCTCAAATGCTCCCTTTTTGCAAAATTGCGCTCGATGTGGAGCTCGAGTGCCCATCGAGTCCCCTCCTCGTACCCATACACCGCCCCGCCTTGCCTCAAGCGATCTTTGGGCGGTCCCTTGCGCAAAATTGCGCCTCACTGGCACTCAAGCGCATGTCGAACGCCGATCCCTCTTTTGGCTGGTTTCGCTCCTTTTTTTATTTCGGTACCAAATTTTTTACTATACATTAGCCCAAATATGATTTTTACCTACATAATTATTCTATAATCATCACGTTTTGAGGTGGGATCTCACAAAAAAGGCCCCTCATGAACTCCTCCAACCAAGAAAATGCCAACCTTCTATCTAAAGAATCTAACCCTCCATCCCAAAAGACCATCCAAGAGACTTATCCTCTTTCTAGAAGTCGCTTTCTTTATTCCTGAGGCCTGCCTTTCATACCTCTAAGTCACCCCTCAATCGGGTATATCTCCAAGTCGTCTTTCTTCTGGGCACACTCGAACGCTCAATCTACTGCTACATGTATTTACGCATTCTCTTTACATATTTTTATTCTCTTAGAAAAATATTTGATTTGAATATTAGAAGATATACAGTGAGAGCAATTTTTGCTATCCTCTGACTTCTCGTCGGAAGATATACAGTCAGAGTAATTTTTGCCATACTCTAATTTCTCGTTTTTAATTATGTTGCGTAGAGTTTAAGTTCGAGGTTATGGATGCCGGATTTGTATTATATCAACTCAGTGTGAAGATCCGATTCGCAACTCCCTAATCCGTAAGACAATTCGAATTCATGGAACGCAGCAGTTTCAATGCCTAACAACGTAAATATTTTAACCAAAAATATAAGGAAAATCTCCACACAACTAAAAAAAATGATGGTAACAATTTTACAAAATAATGGAATATCTTCATAATATTTCATACTAATGTTACTTGACCTAATAGAAAAAGAAAGAAGTAGAGGGATGGGAGCGAGAGGAAGAGGGAGTGGGAGAGAGAGAGAGAGGAAGATAGTAAGAAGCTAACCTAATGAACGGTGCGAGAGTTGCCATTGAACAAGAAGAGAGAGAGCACTTGTGTCGGAGGGAGAGGTAGAAGAAGATGAATTTTTTTTTAATAATAAGAAAAAAATAAAATATTGTATTTAAGGCCGACGAAGATGGCAGATAAACGGGCGACAAGCTTGTAGAAAGAAGACGGAGATGGAGGGAGACGAAGAATGCGCACACAGCTCACTTCGTTCTGCTCTCTCTCTCTCTTTCTTCGTTCGTCTACGGCTACTACTTCAACCAAGTTAGGGTTTTGTTTGATTTGGGGGACGTATGCAACTGTTAGATTTAAAACAAATCCAACGGCTGTAATTTTAAATTTTAAAATTAAAAAAATAAAACTATATTTATTTATTTACAAAGATGTTTTTATTTTAAAATAAATATCAAGTTTTAACAAATATTTCAATAAATTATATTTTTTATAATTAATTTTTTTATATAAGAAATTTTTATTTAAATAAATAATTAGATAATATTTTAACATAATGTTATAATATTTAGAATATTTTAAGTTATCCTCCTACTAATTAAATTTTAAAATCATTTAGAGATTAGGATTGAGTTTTAAAAATGGATAATTAATATTAGATTATGATATTAAAATTTAAAATATTTTTATTTTTTCCTTTCTTATCACTCAAACCGAATTATTAGAATGGCTATAGAGTTCAATTAATTAAAAACTGAGTTTATCAGGAATTTATATTTAAATTCTTTCATGTCGGATTACTCTTTGAATTCTATGAATTGATAAATGCGTATTACTAGGAAAGTCTCATATTATTTGATAAAAAAGAATATAATAGTTAAATCTCTATAAATAGAGTCATTTGTTTTAATTTGTTGTAGTGATTTATTCTATCTATTTATATGTACCATTTATTCAACTTAAAAACAATATTTTATATTTATCCAGTATAATAAATTTAAATTAATATTTATAACAGAGAATTTAAAAATAATTATTTTCCATCTTTAAGTTAAAAGTACATCTTTTATATAAATTTAGTTTTTTCTAATTAAAGTCACAAAATTAAATTAATATTAAAGATAAAATTTTAATAATACAACAATTATAATTAACATTTCATTGGAAGCTTAACAAGATTGGTACACAATCTTATTAACCATCCATTATAAAATAAATAATAGCAATTTAACCCTCTCATAAAAGTTAAAAATCAATTAAAATAAAATATTAATAAATAAATTTAATTATAATTATTTATTTAAAAATAGATGACTATATTTAAAAAAATAAATTTTTTCACCTTTTTAAAGCATGAAACCACCTAAGCCCAAATCGGCCAGATTGACACACACCACCAAACTATCACAAATTAGTGATGTTGCATTCTGGTTCCACGGGTCCGAGAGACGCAAAAGTTGGGGACATCCCAGCCGGATCTCTTAGGAAGGCTCGTTGATCAGGGGTGTTGGATCCGAGGGGTCCAACATAGCATGCAGAGGCGCGTCCCGTCCGGTCCGTGGAGTCAGGCAACACAAGTGAACGATGTGTTGGACACGAGATGAGAATTGAGACCGGATATTTTACGTGGAAAACCTCCTCTTGAATGGGAGGAAACCACGGCAAGGCGCCAAGAGAGCTTATTCACTATATGGGTTGGAGATTTTACAAAGATAGTTGTGAGTGCTAATCCCTTCCCCTGCCTGTGATTTGTTTCTTTCCCAACGTTTATCGTCACGAGTCTTTTTACTCTTCTTTGAGAAGTTGAGTGTGGAGAAAGAGAGTGCCCAGATGAAGCTTAGGGCTCAGAATTGTTGAGTCTGGAAAGCTCTCCCTTCTCGAAAGGGGCCTTGCTGTATATTTATAGTGGAAACCGAGCCGTTGGGGAGTGGACACGTGGCGCCCATCCGGCGGTTGAGGAGCTTGGTCCACTGGCTTCCTTTAATGTAGCTGACGTGTGGAGAGTGACACGCGGGACGCGCCCAACAGAAGATCTAAGTACGCTGCTGCATACGCGATCCTGGACATCAAGATTGATTCGACAAGCGTCTTTCTGTTGATACGGCGGCGGCAGAATTAAACAAAACTTTCGAAACTCCATGAAATAGGCCTACCGGCATTCCAGGCCATGAATCCGGGCAGCCCTCGTCGGACATGAGGCTCCTTGTAAGCTCGCGGTCTGGTGAGATAAAGCAACTCAAGGGGCCTTCTCGGGGAGAAGTCCGAGTGTCTCTTCTCGCCGCTCGCCGGTTGCAACACTTATCGGGCTCTCGGCCTTGGGCTTTATACTTGGACCATCCGATCCCTCCACTGGAGAGAGTGTCTCGCGCTCTTTATTCGGGGTAGTGCTTTTATGGACCTTCATATCGGCCCAACATAGCCCCCCCATGCCAAAGGACCCTAAGCTCTTGGCCGCTTGGCATGAAGCCGTCGGTCCGCTAGAGTCAGGCAACACAAGTGAACGATGTGTTGGACACGAGATGAGAGACTGCAGCACCAGGATGTTTTTTATTAAAAACCTCCTCGAATGGGAGAAAAACCACGGCGCCGCGCCTTGCAAGAAATTTCACTATATGGGTTGGAGATTTTACAAAGTATAGTTGTGAGTGTTAATCCATTCCCTGTCTCACAATTTGTGTTTCTCTCCTAATGAAGCTATGCTCGCTGGGAGTCTTTTTACTCTTCTTTGAGAAGTTGAGTGTGGAGAAAGAGAGTGCCCAGATGAAGCTTAGGGCTCAAAATTGTTGAGTCTGGAAAGCTCTCCCTTCTCGAAAGGGGCCTTGCTGTATATTTATAGTGGAAACCGAGCCGTTGGAGAGTGGACACGTGGCGCCCATCCGGTGGTTGAGGAGCTTGGTCCACTGGCTTCCTTTAATGCAGCTGACGTGTGGAGAGTGACATGCGGACGGCGCCGCCAGAAGATTCGAGTATGTCAGTGTAGATAAGGATCTCTGATATCGGCCTTTAGTTTTATTAAGCCAAGCGTGCTGATAATCTGGCCCAGCATTCTGCAGCTTTCTTAAAATCGGCAAAATAGGCTACTGGCATTCTCGGCCATGAACAAGCGGTCTGCCCCGTCTGTTCAGGCTCCTTGTAAGCTCGTGGGCTTGTGGAGATAAAGCAACTCTCAAGGGGCCTTCCAGGGAGAAGTCCGAGTGTCTCTTTCTGGCCGCTCGGACGGTTGCAACACTTATTGGGCTCTCGGCCTTTGGGCTTTATGCTTGGGCCATCTGATCCCCTCCACTTGTGAGAGTGTCTCTGGATTTCTTTATTTGGGCCGTGCTTTTATGGGCCTTCATATTGGGGCCCAACAAGTGACATACCATGGAATTTGAAAAACCCATTCATTAAAAGAGGAATTTATCACCAACAAAAATAGGTCGACATCGGTTGATGGTTATCGTGATCAACTATCGTTACATACCTATGCAATTACATCGAAAAATTTCATTATTTATTAATAGGTTAGGACAATATCCTCACAAACATTACAATTGATCACTAGACCACAGAAACTTCCACTATGAGTAGAATATAAAAGGGTCAGGCTCCTTCGATTTTATTATGCATGATATTATTTTATATTATGTAAGAAGCCTTATTGGCAAGTCGAATCCACGGTCTTCGAACCACAAGATGACACCTCTACTCAGCAAAACCGATGCATCGATAAAGAAGTTAAGTCTTACCAAATGCTTGGGAGCTGGGTTGGGTTTGCAATCCGCGGCTCATCTTTTCTTCAATGCCTGACTTATTGAATCTCCGGCGGAGGACTTGCATAACCTCCTCCATATTTACATCTCTAAGAGCCAGGAGAACCATGGCGTGATAAAGCACATCCGCCATCTCCGATGCAGCTCGAGACTTGTCTTCCATGTTCTCCAGTGTTCGGCATAGCTCATCGGCCTCTTCCCTGAAATGCAGTGATATAGTGATAAAGACTTCAACTGATATCACCCTACAAGAAAATACTGGCCAATGTGTAGAAATATAATCTCAATACAAAAAAAAAAAAATATCACATGTCACCATTTTTTTTCTTCACTTCAGTTCTTGGAATCTTAAATCTAAACCTAAATTCACATGCCCTTTAGAGGTATAGAACACGTAAGAATGAAAAGTTTTTGAGATATTTTTCTATAATCTAAATATATATTAATATTAATTTTGATAAAATTGATTGAAACTCCTCAAATAGGTAAATAAATAATTAAAAATTATCAAATTATAATATATAATTCACTTTTTATGCCGTTACAAAAACATTTGATACCAATATTTACCGCTCAAAATGGTCGATACTAATATGACCATGACCAATATCAATATTTTGATCCATGGATATCATTATTCATAATGCAAAAGCTTTGGTACTGATATGGTTTACAGTCATAGCGATTGAATTAATTCAGCTGAAGCTATATGGCACAGAAGATACCGGATTTTTGAGCAAAGTAAGCTGCCATTGAGCAATAATTTCTGCGTCCATGATGGTTTTCCGACATCCTGACTTGATATTTCAGCCTTCCGCTGGGAAATTGTGGATTCTAATGAATACAAGGTACTCACGGGAAACTTATTTTCTTCAACCTGCAAAAACGTCTGATGCATTAGAACTTGGTCCAATTGAAAAAAAAAAAAACTCTATTTCTATTTTGACACTTGAATAGACCTCTGGGTGTTGTAATGAATTGAAGACTGAGGTATAATAGCATGTTTCAGCTCCAGTGTGACAAGTCGGTCCATCAGGCTTCCCGAGGTATATCACCTAAGGAAGTGGCACGGTTAGAGAAATAAAAAATGAATCAATACTTACAATTTCAAACAAAATTTCCACCACAAAAGAATACACACCGAATCCCGGTCACAGTCGAGAAAAATGTCGTGTACATTGATGAAATTCATGGAGGTCTCGCCTTTTGTCCACAATTTTGACCGTGACCTGCTGTAAAAAGTTGCCTTGCGCGAGGAAATCGTAGTGGCTAGAGCATCACTGTTCACAAACCCTTGCATTAAAATGGCCCCCGTGTCAACATTTTGAGCTATAGCCACAGCCAAGCCTTTTTCATCCCACTTGACACTGTTTAACAACGTTTCAACCTAAAGTTTGTCCCATTGATCCAATCACCAAACAAATCACTCTATAGAAATCAAGCACAGGATCTAAAAAAAATGAAAAACAGCCGAGAGTGGAAAAATGGAGAGAATTTGTCACAGCTGAGAGTGGAATTCAGAATTGGAATTAAAATTTCAAATCTAATTCCAATTCTATTGTTTGGTGTCATGTAAAATTAGAATTCAAACTCAATGTCCCAATTCCTTGGAAATGAAAATTAGTATAGAATAGTTGTTTGTAATTTTTAAGGATAGAGTAAAGAATCATAATTCCAGTACTGATAATTTTCTGTCAAATAAATAGGATAAAATCATCAAAGTGAAGAAACTATCTTATCAATTATAAACCCATAGGGTAAAATACTTCATTTGTTGGGTTGTAGATGTGGGCCGATCATGGTTTTATCTTTAGATTTTATTTTTTAAAAAATGTATATAAAAGCATTACTTAAAAACCCAGAAGTCAATATTATAATAAAGTGTTGTCTAAAAATATCTAGAAATAATATATATATTATTTTATCTATATGCAAAAAATGATTTTTTTGAAAAAAAAAATATGTTATATCAAATTTCATATATTAAAAAATTTAGAATTTATATTAGTCTACTTATTTTATTTTTATATATGGAACAAAAAATTAATTATACTTTAACTTCTTTTTAGAATTATAACTTCTTATACACTCCAAATAATAAAATTGGAATTAGAATTACATTTTCAATTTTCAATTTCAATTCCAATTTTGTAATCTAAGATACCTTTAGTGTAACTTTGGCAATTCTACTGAGGCTCGTCTTCTATTCAGACCTGATTGGAGGTTTGGGGAAGGGCACTTTTTCAAAAAACCAAACCTAAAACATATGAGGACCTTTTTCACCCTTTTCCATGGAAGCAAGTTTTATCCACTGAAGGCCACAAAAAAATATAAGGACAGGAGAATTATGGATGTCCATCACTCGTGTAAACACCCCAAAGGATCAATACCTTAAATAATCAAATTACATTTTCATAGGACACACATCCGCAGAGCAGGATGTTGCGCTTGCTCTCCCTGAAACTAGATCAGCTAATGGCGAAGAAATATGAGGAGAGAAAGAGTCCAGATGTAGCACAAATAATAATAAATGCAAATTCTTGAGCAACGATGGACACTTGCAAGAGAAATCAAGAGGATAGATGAGAAACCCATCTACCAACTTTCTTTCTCTATATTGCATTTTCCAGGAATGTAACGGCTCCTACCAAAAATATCTTGAGCAGGCACCTGACTGATGCCCGGTTGGACCTTGAATGGACATCGAAAGTTATATGTATCATGTCACTCTTGATGGCAGTACAGTTAAATCAATTATCAAACCTTAGCGAAATGATAAAATGAGATGAGAAAAGATTGAATAGTAGTTCATAAAGCAATGCTATCTGCCCAACCAAATTATCCAAATTTCATCCAACTTTTTTTTTTTCAAAATTGAACATATTTTCAACAAATTGAACACATTTGGAATCATATTTATTAAAAAACAAGGTATAAGAAATACATTTTTAAACTTAATTATGGAAAATTAGATTTCACATAAAAGTTGCACCTTAAAATTAAAGTAAAAAAATATTTTCAATTAATAAATGTTGTTTTAAATATACTGAATTAGATGTATGTAAGCTCAGTTTTGGGAAAAAATTAAAGTTGGATATTTGGTTGGACAAAAAAGCATTTCCATAGTTCATACTGTGCATTCTGAAATATCCAGTGTCACTATGGAGTGGTTATCAGTTTGCATCCCAGATAACTTCAAACCTATGTAATAGACATGTAGAGTCCAGATGTACCCCAGACAATCACAAATGAAAAATTACCGGGCAACAATGGACACTTTCAAAATAAAGATGGAATATGGATAGAGAAATCCATCAATAATCCATTTTTCTTTGCCTTTTTTTTTCCAGACATGCAACGGTCTACTACATTATCCATAGTAGACACCTGCCTATGCCTGGTGCTTATTTAATTGATCTGAATCTGGAAGGAAGGCGGAAATGTCATAGAAGCTTGCATAGCATCATTGATAAAACCTTTACATGAAACCAAACAATTTGTTGATTGAAAACAAGATTCGGAGATGGGTTTGTATCAATGACAAATAAGTAGAAAACCTAACTTAACACTGCAAACTAATGCCACGAAATCCAAAAAAAAAGTCCAAGGAGATTAATTCACTTAAATTGTAACAATCCTAACAGATCATACAGGCACTAAAGCATTATGGCAAATTGTCACAGGGCTCTGAACACGATTTTCATATCAGAAGGCTCCAAAAAAATTTAGACACCACAGCTCCAGCACACTTCTAACAATATTTTTTGGTAATGAAATTTATTCAACAGCCCAACTTTTAATTGAGTGTAAAGGAGGATAAATTAAATTACTATACAATAAACATTTCATAACAGTTTACTAAGGTCATCACAATAACACATTACGGGAAACATCTTCAAAATTTGACATCGATCCTTGTCGAAGGAGGGAGCAATTCAAATTACTGTCCATTTTCAAATGAGGATGCCAGCAAACTAACAGGCAAAATAAGCAGAAGCATAATAGAAGAAATAGTATAATAGCTTTAGGCCCATCATGAGGTCTTCCAGAATAATACCTTTGCTTCAAGGGTAAGATCTTTATCCATTTTACGAGAACACGCCACTACTTGGAAACGATTCTGCTTACTGCAGTTGTCTTTATATTTGTTACAAGAAAAAGCAACGCAACTTCTAGGACAAAGACCTGAGTTCCTAAGACAGTGATTATTAGAAAGCGCCATCAAATGCCTGATCACGCAATGCCACTCCACTGCCAAAACACAATCCATTTCACTTTCATTAGTAGCATGTTTCCGTCTACAATATTTGTGCAACAGCAGAAAGTACTTTTAGTGATAAATCACATAAATTGCAATACAGCAAAATAAAGAACAGTCCTTCCGGTTCAAAGCATTCAGCAACATAACCACATATGTCAAAAGAAACTAATATATATTTTGGTAGCGATGGGTCCGGTATCATGGGCCGGTTCAAAGTCTGAAGTGCAGCTGAGACGGCCCATCAAAAATTTCTCCAAAGCCCATCGCAACGTCCTGAGCGACTACCGAGAGCTCATCACAGCTCGGCCCAGTAGAGCTCCTCGCAGCCCAGCCAGGGATAGCCAGCAATTCAGCAACTCCAACTCCGAAGCAAGGCCCATGCACTTCCAGCTAGCACGCAGCTTCCAGCTCATCAGCCGCGACAGCTGTCCTGACACCCAGGGGATATTCCCAGCATATTTTCCCACGATTTCATAATTGCCCCCAGAAAGGCAATTGCCATTGTCGGCCTCGAAAAAGGACAAACGCAGCCCAGCAAATCCGCAGAATATCCTGTAAAGTCGGGACCACTGCCATCGAGCCACGTAATGGCTGGCACAGCTCAGCAAGTTAGTGGTGCAATCGTCGCCAGCAAGCCTCGCAGCCTCTCTCTACATATGGTGCCTTTCCTTCACAGGAAAATCGGAGACCCAAGACAGCTCAACGAAACAGAGAGGAGAGGCACCACAGATCCTGAGGAGAGCCAAAAATCAAAAGAGGAGAAGGGAGACAGAAAGCCTTCTGTGTGCATGAAGGAGAGGCCGGAAAACCCTAGCAGTCGCAGAGAAGACGAAGAAACAAGCCATTATCTTCCTGCCACCCGAAAGGTCCCACTCTAACCAAAGGTTGCGCAGACCTCGCCCAAGCTCCAAGTCCTCACGCTGCGCAGCCAGCATCAACGACTTGTTGAGCGGAGTGGTGGGAGCTTCCTCCTTCAGCAGTCGGGGAATGGACCGGCTGGTATCCTTCTCTCCACTGTCGGCACTTGAGGTCCCATTCTTCTTTCGGTTAACCACTCTCCTACGGGTACACTCACCAGACAGCCTCTCCACGGCGAAGGCATCACCCTCTCCGGTGCCTTGCTCCGAACAAGACCATCCTTCTCTAGGACGCCTCTTAGCTAGGTGCACCTCTAAGCTGCCCCCAAACCGAGCGCACACATTAGAGCCTTATTCTCCATCTTTAAGCTGCCCCCTCGCCGGGCGCACCTGTTAGGGCCTTGTCCTCCATATTTAAGCCGTTTCCTGGCCGCGCGCACTCACTAGAGCCTTATTCTCCATCTCTAAGCTGCCCCTTAGTCCGACACACCTCAAAACCACCTCTCAACCAAGCGCACCTCTAAGCCGCATATCAGCAGGAGCACCTCTAAGCTCCCCCCATCCAAGTCCACCTCTAAGCCATCCCACAGTCAAGCACACCTCTAAACCACCCATTAGCCGGGCACACTAACACTCAATCCCCCACAAATGCATCCATGCATTTCTTTCACATCTTCTTTCTATTCTCTAATAAAGAATTCTGACTTGAACGTCGGAGGATAAACTGGGGAGCAATTCCCGCTAATCCTCTGGCCTCCTGTTCTTAGTTGTGGTGAGCAGGACATAGGTTTTCAGAGACAGAGACCGGACCTGCCTCAATTAGACCCAACACAGAAGATTAGGCGGCTCCCTAATCCATACAACAACCGGATCCAGGGACCTATCATTGGCGTCATCTATTGGAATGATTAAAAAGTATACCACCGCAACTATAAGAACGAAACACGATCAACATCCCGTGCTCGAACCGATGCACTGGCTGAAGACGTTGTCCTCCATGGCAACGACCCCTCCTAGGGTAGTTATGCGAATGGACGACCGACTCTAAGAGTGCAAGCGTTCACTGCCCAGCCGGGTATTCTGACCCTATCAGCCCCCGACCATTTGCACCCATCTGAAGGCGCAACGCTGGGGGCTCAACACTCCAACTACAAGGCAATTGGAAAAAAAATTGACATTCTTGAACGATCCAGCAGCCTAGTTACCTCGAGACCCAGGTGGCCACGAGAGACAGGGTTGTGCCGCACCCTGGGTCACGAGATGCGAAAGGAAGGCCCAGAGTGGCATCATCCTAACTGAGCCTATGGCAGCAAGCTGAGACATCCCCAAGAGTGGTAGAGTCCTCAACCCCTTGCATGTAGAGTTTCACCCCAGAAGACATTGCCAGCATGCCGATCGAGGCGGGCAATAGGCTGAAACGCCTTCAAAGGAAGAAAACACTCAGCCCCCTACGTGCGGCGTTCTACATTAGAAAAGGCTCCCTTCATACCGTGCTGGCTAGGTGAGGCAAATCCAGACTTTCGAAGTGTAGAAGCCAACGAAAGCAACAAGTTCGTCGGCTAACGGGGACTGTTCTTGACATCAACGACCTTCCTGGTAGCCACAGTGATATGCAACCTGCCATGGGAGAGCATGTGCTCGCTGCCCAACAGACATCATGACTAAGCTACTCCTGACCCAATGCGTACATCTGAACGAGCAGCAACTGAGGGCTCCTTCCCAAGCACAAGTGTGAGTACACCAAGAGAAGCATGAGGGGATACCCACTAGAGAAGCTCTCATTCGCCTGATGGCCTCGGTATCTGAGAGGATCCGAGCAACAAAGCCCACTCTTGAAAGAGAGTTTGACCCAATTTCGGAGCATATGATAAAAGCCTAGAGGCGACATCCTCTTGGCCCCCGAGACAAACGGTGACCTTCCGCCCATAAAGAATCTCTTGCAACGCCCGGGAGATGCCGTCATTCCTCGCTAGGGCGAGAGGCCCAACCCAAGGGGCTTGCGTTCCCAAAGTATTCAGCCATACTCTCGCAAGTAGCCTCGCTAGTGCAAGAGGCTCGACTCCGAGACTTAGCAAAGGTAGCTCCGCGGCAACGGCTCTCATCAGCCCCATGCGAAGTAGTAGATACCGCAGAAGTTGTGGCAATTCTCACAATAGGGACTCAACATGCTTGGCCAACCAACCATAGCATTGCAGCAGGAGTCATCAAAGCTAGGGCACCACATTGCCAATGGTCACCCGAGGTTGTATCTATCGACAACAGGGCCCAAACCACAGGCAAGTGAACCACCCCGCATGACGCTGGCACACTAGATGGGGGTGAAGGGCCGAGTCCACAAGCATAGAGGCCATAGGCCAGAGCGTCGACAAAAACGCCTCAACAACTCTCTGATGCAGTGCATGCAAGTCGCACACCCATGACAGCTAACTGGTCTCGAGGGCATGGCCCACCTTTTGTCTGCAACTATCGTCAACGATTCCATATCGAATCTAGGTAAGTTTTGTATGCATCATGCAATTGTTTGAACCATACTTTGATAGCAGTGTTTACTTGATCATTTGAATGCCTGCACATCATCGCACTACATCAAAGGACCTAGGTTGCCTCTAAGTCAAGTAAGCCCATACTCACCTACTATACGACCTAAGAATGGTTAAAGAACTTCGGTCCCGTTACCAAGCGGCCCATGAGCAATTGAATTTTGAACCTCGGTTCTGCTACTGAGCAGCCCATACGCAGTCAAAACACTGAACCTTAGGAGGTTTTTATAGCATGCGTGCAGTGACTTCCTCAAGAAGGAAAGAGCACCATTAGTTGACGAAGGTCGGCAGACTAGGACCAAACGTGTGTGAGCTTTGATGTCCTTTGACAGGACCGAGTTCCAATATAATAACGTCCAGGTGACGGCCTAAACTTTGCCAGAATTCGGCGACAGCAGCCATGAAACCCAGCCGACCCTCAAGAGGCTCACCCATACCCATGCCACGACGTCCCCTTGCAGGGTAGAGCACCAACAAACAAGCTCATCCGGTCAAGCCCGACAACGATAACCGCAAGGCTTAGCCGGCAACTTCCTTATCTCAATGCCACGACCTCCTCACAAGAGCAAGCATGATCGAGCCGATGTACTCAAGGCAAGCCCGACAACAATGGCAGCAGTGCATAGCCGGCAAAGAATTTTCCTTAGTGCCACGACTTCCGCCTATGGGGACGAGCACTACTCGACTCATGTGAGCAGCCGAGCTCGGCCACGATAGCATATGTGCTTAGCTGGCGGACACTAATTTCTTGTGCCACGACCTCTTCCTGGCAGGAGCGAGCACATACCAGCACATGCATCCGAACCATCTCTGGTAATGCCGACGCTTAGCCAACGGACAGGCGTTCAGTACAAGCAAAAAAATGTCAGCAATGATAATTAAAGTGGTCTGGCAGTTTCGTTAAAAATGAGGACATGCATTTGAAGGCATCCAACGGCTTCAAAAGATAAAATGAGCTATCAGTGCCTACGGCCTAACCAGATGGCCATTTAAAGGTCCGGGGTCCTCCAGTACACGCAACGAAGGCCCCCTCCTGCTTCAGAGCGGCCCGCCAGGTCGAAGCTCTCCTCTCAGCCGAGCATCATCATTTCGGAGAACGATGAATTGCTACTTCATCTCCTGAAGCTGGTCCTCAAGCATGGTGATTTGACCCAGAGCCCGAGCGCTGGCCTCCGAGAGCTCTCGGATCTCGCTTCAGCCTCGAACAGCTTCCTATCGAGATAGGCCACCCATTCGTCACCCCGCAAAACCTCGGCGACAGCAGCGTCCATTTGGTGATCCGCATCCTCTAGTGCTCCTCAAAATCAAAGGCGCCAACGGGAAAGTCTAGCTTCCTCCCGGCAATGCAGAGTCCTCAGTCTTATGCTCTTTAGGCACACTTGCTCTAGAAGTTAGCAAGCTGCCGCTCCGCCTCTAAAGCTTGTCCTCAAGCAAGGAAATCCGGTCGAGAGCCTGAGCATTCGCTTCCAAGAGCTCTCGGATCTCGCCAAAGACTTTGACAACTCATGGTCGGCCCAAGCGGCCGGCTCATGACTATTTAGCCTCAAAAACAGCAACACTCCCTCGGCTCTCCATCTCTCTCACTGTTCGCCCCTAGAGCGCATCGCTGCGGCAGTCAACCCGATCCAGAGCCCAAGGTTTTTTCTTTTGAGAGCTTTCGGATCTCGCCTAGGACTCCGGCAGTCCATGGTCGAAATCTGCGACTCTCCCTTGACCCTGCGGAATGTCAGCTTTCAAAAACAGCTCTGCCTCTATTCCAGCAAGCGCAGACAGACTCGCAGCAACGCCTCCCCAGGCAGCCCGCTAGCAGCTAGCTGCCTCCTCTCTCAGATCAGCAAGATGGCGGCATAGTGCGGCTAATAATGGCCTGGCGACCCACTTCTCAAGATCGACTGTCTGACGGCGTGCAAGCCCATCTAGCCCAAGGCCGATTCGTCCTGTCCATGTCCCATCCAAGCACTCAGGATAACTGGTTGTGGCATGAATCGCCGGAAGACCGAGTCCCCAGCAGTCTGGACTGTTAGAATGTCAGATGTGGTGCCCCGAGCCCGAGTCACCCGGCCCGACCCGAGACGGTCATGTGGAAACCCAAAATCATAAACAACCTCATAAATGTATTACTAAATAAACATAATAGTTATAATTCTCAAAATAAATTTCCTAATAAATGCCTACAATATTATAACCCTGGGAACGCAATCCCAATAATATAATAAAACCTCGACCAATTGATATAACTCTAGAGCTTCCTGTCACGAGCTTCTAGTCCCAAGATCGCCTTTATCCTGGAGTTCCTCAACAACAGCACGATTTCTTTTAACCTGTCATAAATTTCTACTCTGGAGCCAACAAAACATAAAGGTGAACCAAATACCTAACAAGTAAATAAATCAATAAAATAACAGAATGCAATAAAACGTCTCGGTAACCCTCGAGGTTCCAGTGCTCGCAGGTTTGACAAGCGACCCTATGGTTTCATGATACTTGCCAGCCGTAGTATACAAGTACCATATCCAATCCAACACACAAACAACATTCTTATTACCTCATCGGGTAACCTGCACGTATTATGTGATCCTCTAATTTACGCCCCTTTGGGAACAAAATACTCATATCATCAACAAATCAAATCTAACACCACCTCAGTATGATATCTACTAATAACTCATGCACTAGGTTCACAGGATTATAAGCATTCATCCAAATAACATTAATTTCCGAAATATGGATTCAGTATCAAAAAAATGTAGACCATACTAAGGTATCATATCTTTTCATTCGACTCGATGCCTTACTATTTTCATACACTCTCCTCAACTTAGCCATAGAGTGTCAATAAATGTATGCACACATCTAAGTTAACCTAAAGAATAGGTTGCCGAAAATTTAGCAAGGAAATCCAAGAATAAATAATTAATTGATTAGTCTTAAACATTTATCTAGTCCTTCGGTCTATTTCAATATTCAAATCCTATTACTAAGGCCATAGTAAAATGCTCACTTGATATATTCAGATAAAGCCGATGAATAATAAACTGGTTATGTTCCAACAATATTTCATAATACATTCTGCCATACATTTATAAATATATTTATATACAAATATGTATATACAAATATATAAATATACCGACCACATATATATATATATATATATATATACCATCATACACTGCCACACGACAGTATACACACCCACCGCGCACAGTGCACACACCCACCTGCACCTGTACACAGCTATACACACACAGATACAGTACATAAACACCCTATTTACACACTTCCATATACGCACACCCACCCACCACGCACTGATATGTATATGTATTTACTTATATAATTAATGATTTATTATTTATTTATATTTATATTTATTTAATTTATTATTTTTTCAACCCATACATACTACACCCGTATTTCTACGCGTGATTATACCCACTAACAATACCCATTTACGCTACTAAAGCCCAACAAAATCTTCACCGTTTCACTATCTGATACGGCCGAACAGAGAGCAAATGCTCTGCTTTCGAACCCGATTTCCACCTCACAGAAATACAGCCGATTTCCATAACTCACGGCACGATAGTAAGAAGAATAGCATCAATGAGAAGAAAGGAAGGATTTACTAGCAGAAATCAGGAATGTTACTTGCCTGAAGGGACGGCTAGGGTTTGCGGAGGCGTCGGCACAAACTGACAACGGCAACGGCAACTAACGGCGAACGTCGGCGGCACACCTCCGGACCCAAAATGGCGACGGCGACCACGACTCCAGATGACGGCGACTCTGGCACAGGAGGCTTTGTCTGCAGAGGCTCGGATGACTAACACCACTACCGCACGCCACTATTTATAACCCACAGCAACGGCCTAATGATTAAATGAGGGCAAACGGAATCGCCAGCAAAACGTATTCAGATTCGGCGTCGGTTCACGGAACAGAAATCCAGTGAGATGGCCGATTAAATGAGAAAATAAAGACGAGAAGGAGAAGGGGCAGACGAAAACCAGAAACGGCCGAAGAGAAGAGAGGAAGGAAAGAGAGATGAACGACCGAGAGGCAGAAGCTTCGGGAAGGGTTAGGTTAGGGAAGAGAGAAAGGAGAAACGGACGGTACGAAGACAGAAAAGGAGGGTAGGTAAATGAGGAGAAAAGCGGAAGAATTGAGAAGGGGGAATTGGAGTCAGTGGCCCTGCGCCGCAGGATGGGAGCCGTTGGATGAGATCCAACGGCCCCCATTACAGGATCCTTTTTTTTTTTAATGCGAACTGCAAACTCAGTCCATGCAAAACCATTCACACTCACACAGTTTTATAATTTTTTTAATTTAAAGAGATAAAATTTTAGTCGTTGAATTTAAAATAAATCCAACGATTACCATCCCTTCCTCGTTTGAAACAAAACCCTAGCCACAAGGACGAAGAAAGAGAAAGCGCAGAACGAAGGACAAAGAAACAGAACGGTAATATTTTTAATAAAAAAATCAAACATGAATGAAACCATATTTCTAATTATTTTTTCAATGCCTAACAACGTAAATATTTTAACCAAAAATATAAAAAAAATCTCCTCACAACTAAAAAAAATAATAGTAACGGTAATATTTTTATAAAATAATAAAATATTTTCATAATATTTTATACTAATAATATTCGACCTAATAGAAAAAGAAAGAGAGAGTGGGACGGAAGTGGGAGGAAGAGGGAGTGGGAGGGAGAGAGTAAGAAGCCAACCGATGGAGGTTGATGTGGTTGCGGCTAAGCAAAAAGAGAGACACCGCCGTGCCGGAGAGAGAGGTTAAAGAAGACGGATTTTTTTTAATAATAAAAAAAATAAAAAATATTATTTAATGTGGCTTATGGGCCCCGCTTGCGGAAGGAAGACGGAGATGGCAGACGAACGGATGACAAGCTTGCAAAATGAAGACGGAGATTGAGGAAGAAGAAGAAGAACGTGGACACTGTCTCTTTCTCTTTTTTTGTTCTACTCTCTCTTCTTTTTTATCTGTCTGTAGCTACTACTTCAACCTTGTTAGTGTTTTATTTAGATATTATAGTCGTTGGATTTAAAACAAATTCAACCGTTGTGATTTTGAGTTTTAAAATTTAAAAAAGTAAAATAATATTTATTTCTTTGCAAGGATATTTTTATTTTAAAATATATCAAGTTTTAACCAATATTTCAATAAATTATATTTTTTATAATTAATATTTTTATATAAGAAATTTTTATTTAAATAAATAATTGGATAATATTTTAATATAATGCTGTAATATGTAGAATATTTTATATATTTTTATTTAAATACTAAAATTTTTAAAAATTACTCTAAAAAGTACCTATAGGTTTATCCTAATTGACATAATTTAAATTATAAATAATTATAGTTATAATTTTTAATTTGAATGAGCAAATAATATTTAACCTGGCCCAAATTAATAGTTATAATTTTTATTCAATGTACTTTCAATGGGTCCATAACAAATTTGGGCTAGAATCAACAATGCTCAACCGGAAGAAGAAAGGCCCAACCCAATAACAACATCTCAGGGAATCCAGAGACACGGCCCACTTGACGTCCCAAATGAGCAGCCAATCAACGTGCACATACGTACAGAAATAATTACAGATGGCTAGCGCAGGAGGTGCCGACTCAGAAGATATCAATTAATGAGAGATGAGGTCAACGCTGACAAGTCGCAGCACATGTCGCCCTCGTAGCCGTTCAACAAATTCAAGCAAAGTCAAGTGACCTGGCGTTAGCCGCGCTCAACAATGGCCTCCTTACCTCCGCAATACGACAATTGACACCATTGACCACCGCCAGTGCGCAATGGCAGACGAATCTCGGCAAGCCATTTGTAAGAGGTTTTGGCTCCCAAAACCTCCCAAAAGGAGCCTACAAATACTCTCTCATGTAACGGAGAGAGGGATCCCATAATCCATTTCAAACTTCCCTGGGAGATACCAAACGGTGACCAGAGATAGTGAGTCACCCATAGCGATCCCTTACCTAGCACTCAAGGCTTCGAGAAGAAAGAACCAACTTTCTTCTCTCAAGCCACCGCCACTTCATGGCGACGATAGTGAGTCACTTATAGCGATGCAACCCACGGAGCCAAACCTCCACAAACATCCTGCACACTCCCATCATTCCTGCATATCTGCATTCTTGTCACGTTTACTTTCACGTGTGTATCTTTTTATTATCGGGAAAAGATTTCGAACTTAAACGTCTGAGTGTTTATGGTGAGATATCCTCTTGTTATCCTCTGACCTCTTATTTGTAATTTGTGGTGTGTAGGGTCTAAATTGAGGCACGCGAAAATCGGACTTGTTCACAATCCAAAAGCTCCCTAATTCACAAGAAAATTTAAATCCAAGGACGCATTAAATTTATATTTATATTTAATTTTAATTAGATATACTGCTGCTCTCTTCGCATAGATTTGGCCCCGCATAAAATAAATGGAGGAGTACCACGGAGGGAATGAGACATCCACGCACATGTGGTAAACAGAATTGGGTATCTCGTCACATATTTTTATTTTATTATATTTTAATGGGAGAAAGATGATATGTTATATTATAATTTTTTATATGGAAAATTTTTATATTAATTTAATTATTAAGATTAAAAATTAATCAAATAAATAGTAAAAATATAGTAAATAAACTAAATAATTATTTAATTTTTATTATTTATTTGATTTATAATATTGATCATTAGGTGAACATAGAAACTTATTGAGTAATCCTCCTACTAATTAAATTTTAAAATCATTTAGAGATTATGATTGAGTTTTTAAAATGGATAATTAATTTTAGATTATACTATTAAAATGTAAATAATTTTTATTTTTTTCTTTCTTATCACTCAAACCGAATTATTTGACAGGCTATAGAATTTAATTAATTAAGAACTGAGTTGATCATGAATTTATATTTGGATTCTTTCATGTGGGATTACTCTTTGAATTCTATAAATTGATAAATGTTTATTATTAGGAAAGTCTCATATTATTTGATAAAAAAAGAATATAATAGTAAAATCTTTATAAATAGAGTTATTTGTTTGAATTTATTTCCTTTATAAATAAACTTGTAGATTGTAAATATATATGAGGAGAAATAAAGAAGGATTTCTATATTTCTATATGACTATAACTATATAATGGACAATTATTTTATAGGAGAAGAAGATGGTAATCCAGATTAGAAAAATTGTAATAATATTAATTACATAAATAATCTAAATAAAAATATTTCAATCTCAATATATATAAATAACTTATTAAACAATATCTCAATATTTCACCTCAAATTTAAGATAGTGTTGAGGATACCAACTTAAATTTGAAAACAAAATCAAGATAAGCAACTAGGTGGGTGTGTAGTGATGGGTAGGCTCCATGTTTGGAAAAGGAGCCCAATGGAAAGCGACCTAAAATGTTGATCGAGATTGTTTTTGTGAGGCGGCCAACAACTTTCCAAGCCCTTTTCTTCCTCCAACATATTCTTGTTGGAGTATATTGTAGTAAAGAATTGGGAAGATGACCTACTACTTTGAAGGCGCCCAATCTTTGATAATCTTTTTTTGAGATCATTGGAATAAGAGGAGTTGTGATTTGGCCTTTTAATTTAGCCAACATTTTTGTTGATCGGAAGTACCGTAGCAGTAGGCCGCGAAAGACGTTAAACCTAATACGAACCAGACCCAATTTGGCAGGCGATTCCGTACACGAAAAGTAACTATCCTTTCCTTTATTACACGGAAAATAAAAAGGAGTTCTATATTTTCTTAAACTCGATCTATTCTAAAAAGGTAATCCAGTTAGAAAAAATAATAATATTAATTACCAAATTCTAAATAAAAATAACTCAATCTCCTTATTAAATAATATGCAATAACAAATAAGGAGTGTTAACGGTCACAAAAACATCAAGAAAGGAATGCATAATGGGAGATTCTACGACGACCCAAAATCTAGAAAGGCCCAACGCCGAAGGTCAAAAACGATCCATCAAATCACGCGGCATTTTCCACCACCTGTAAGAAGGCCGTTAAACCCTCCTAGCTAAGGAAGGTTGCTCTCCTCACCATCTATATAAGCCCAGAATCTCCACTCTGAAGAAGGATACACTTTCTAAGACAGTAGACACTTTCTGATACAATCTGAACCACAAACGTAAACACTGCTTGAGCAAACTCTCACTAAAGCGTTCACCTTCCAATCCCACTCAAAAGCCTCCAGACGCTTTCGACACGCTTGGCAAACTCTCACCAATTCTCCTCCTCCCACGAGAACCGTCCTAAAAAGCTTCCACGCTTTCGAAACACAACTTCCACTCGTTCTCCGTGAATAGCGAGTTGGAATTCATACTCTCAGCGAGCCACGAGAAGTCCCTGCGTCTTCAGGCCAACACTCTCAACAAACTCATTCTCTTTCTCTCTTATTTACCAATTCACATTCCAAAGTTCAAGGCACATTAACTCGAGCTTGAACGTTGGAGTTTTTGGTGGGACAACCTCCCGCCGGCACCTGACCTCTTGTTATCTGTAGTGGTGTGTAGGATTCAGACTCAGCGAACGGAGTCGGATCAAATCAACCACCTGAATTCGAAACTGTTTGAAGTCGAATCCAGATATGCATCACTTTTAAAAAGATATCAATCAATTGATTAGTTGTAATAATTTAAAAGAGACAAAGGACATTCCCTTTAAAGTTATAACGTACAAAATAATAATCAATTTTGATATATTTTATATGTTTATAAAATAAATAATTGTAAGTAATTTAATGCATTTGTGGTTATTATAACAAGAGGAGCGCCGCTGAGTTGAGATACATCAATATCTTGTAAAAGCCAACGAAGACAAAGAAACTCAGATGTAATGCCAACAAAAATGCGATATTCAATTTTATTGCTAGAATGAATAATAATGGTTTGCTTTTTATTACGTCAAGAAATAAGAGAATTCAATGATAAGTGAAGAAAGTTAGTAGTGGATTGCCAAATAGTATGATCACCTGTCAAATCAATATTAGGGTAAATTTGAAGCTCCAATAAAGAATGAGAGAAAAAATATAGGCCATTGAACAGAGTGTCCTTCATATAACGGAGAATATAAAGAATAATTATATAATAAATAAAATATAGAACTATCATAAACTAACTTATAAGATGTACAATATAGATAATATTAAGTAAAGTAACAGTGAGGTATATAAGGTGTCCAACCAACTAATAATAAATGGTAGTATTGGAAAGATATTCATCATTAGTAGTACAAAGTTTGATATATACTCAAGGGGATTATTAATCTTCTTACAATCAATGAGCTTAGACAAGAAAAAAGATCGAAAACATAATTAGTTTGTATTAAATGGTATCCATTAGAAGTGAGATATACCTCAAGTCTAAAGAAGTAGTAAGGAAAATTGAGATCCTTTATGTTAAAATATTAACCTCAAAAGTGTTTAAATTAAAAAATAATAGAACAGTAAAATTTGAATGATTATATTATTAGTATAAAGTAGTAGAATGATAACATCAGTATCAATGTGACGACAAAAACAGACAAAGTTATAAAGATTGGAGGCAAATTTAGATTGTAAAATTTTAGAGTTAAATTTGGTAAACCTTGCAAGGAAAGCCTGCTTAAAATTATATAATACTCATTAAAAATATCATATTTATCTAACAAAATAAGGATAATCTGTGGGAGTCTTCTGCATACCTCCATAGTCAAATCTTTATATAGAAATATATTCTTCATATCCATTTAAAATAAAAGATATTAGTATATAGTAGATACAGTTAAGTAAGATCAGATAGAAGTAAAGCGATTAGTAGCAGCAAAGGTCTCTTTAAAATCAACATACTCCTAGATAAGTCATTAGCCATAAGTTGAGCTTTGTATTTGATTTTGAACCATCATAGTGTATTTTCTATTTGTATATCCATTTTCTCGATATTGTAGTCTTACCAAGTGAAAAAGAAACCAAATTCTAAGTGCAAGTCTTATGAAGAGTATTAAATTTTTCGAACATAACTTGGTATCAGAAAGGATGGGCATATTTTGCAATAACTGCTTGACTCATAAAGGAAATTTGAAAAAAAAAATAATGATAGTTATAAAAAAAAAAGATAGGATGAGCACATACCTAATTGGAGTAACGAATATCCATAGTGGAAGAGAATTCTGAAGGCATAGTTATGATATTGAGGTCATTAGACAATCCAAACTTGTTGAGAAGGGTTGAACTAATAAGATTTGTATTAGGTGAAAAATCTAACAAGGGATTGATGGCTATATTAGTAAAATTTCAAGAGAAAGATGAAGTGTCTGAAGGAAACTAAGAGATCGGTGTAGCTTTTATATTCTTGAAATTAAATATTCCTAAAAATACACAATGTGCATGATTGTAGGATCAAAACACAAATAATTTCTATATTTAATGTCATGAACTAGAAAGAAGTAAAGTTGAGAGCAAGTTCATGTTTAGTATACTTATGAGGAGGAAGTTGAAGAAAGTAAGCACAACTAAAAACTTTGAGAAAAGAATAATTTGGGACCATTTATAAACACACAAATATGAAATTTGGTTTGAAATGGTAAAAGATCGAACTTAATTAATAATATAAATGGTTATAAGAATATCTTCTTCCTAAAAGAATTTAGTAAGAGAAGTAAAGAGGATGAGAGAACTAATAGTGTTAAAATATAATGATATTTACATTCCGCATGACTATTTTGTTGAGAAATATAATGATATGATTAATAAGACACACTGCCTATTTAATAAAATTTATCAAAAAATATGCAGAGGCACATTTTATATTATTATTGGAAGATAAGCCTTTGATTATGCAAGCAATTTAGTTTTTATTATTTGGCAAAAATTATGAAAAGTATTGAGTAACTTAAATCGATTATATAAAAAATAAATCCATATAGGAAACTTTGATCATCCAAATACACTTATCTTTAAATTTATAAAAATGAAACCCCTTGACCCAAATAGAGTACTTATAGAAGGTGAAGAGTCACCAAAGCTATTTAGAAATATGAGCTTTATTCCAGGTTTTTAAATTGTTGATTCAAAGCTCACCCTTCTCCTTCGGCCTGCAGACACTAATCCATGCCACCTTAGCATAGAAGTTGCCACCCAAATACCTATGCCAAAGAAAATTATGCAAAAGAGGTTTCATTTGTTTGGTTACTTACCTAGGTAGGATGAAAATCAAAGACCAAAATGCATTAAAAGTCCAAAGAATGCTTACCAATTCATTTGTTTGGTCACACAGTCGCCTCAATTCGACTTGAGACGAAAGATCATGTAACTCCCTAATCTGTATAATAACTCAAATTTAGGAACATATTAGGTACTTCAATGGTTTAAAAAAAAAAAAAGACAACCACATTTTATGAATACAAAAACTTATGTATGTTGGAAATATTCATCAATAATTACCAACAAGGTTAACTCAAACATGATGAATGCCGCATGAATTTAATGAATTAAACTTAAATTCAATCAAATACTTTGGGATTATAATTTGATGGGTTCTATTACACCATGGGCCGATCTAGAGCCAATCCCGTTTACCAGCAGACCCCACAAGGAGCGAAGCCTAGAAGGCCACACACGGTCAACCCAACCATAGCCAGTGCGTATTGGGTTGATGATGATAGAGACCAGTCAGGCCTAACAAATAATACCCTGAGGCTCAACCAATCACTGCGCAAGAACCCTCTAGCTCGGTGGTGATAGCTTGGCCAGTGCTGAAGATGCTGACGCGAAAGGCACCTGCCATGGTTGTTGGGTCAATGCACAAAGGAGACAACCACGATCGCCCTCTTGCAACCAAATAATGACACTACTGCTGCCAGCCACTACTATCGCCATCACAACCCGATGAATCATTAACAGAAATAGTCTAGTGAATGTCAGCAAGAAGGACCATCCATGGCTGCTCCACCGCCGCTACGCAACAACTAACACTGGTGACTTCCATAACCACCCAAGTAGCCCAACGAATCCTAGCGCAATAATTGTATCCAGCTTTGGTACCAAAGGCTCGACGGGCCAACGCCTACAAATAACCTTCTTCTCCACTGGAGAAGGGAACGATCATCAGTTGACTTACAAGAATCCAGAAAGAACCAAACTCTTTCTCTTAGAGCTCTCTTTCTCTCAAAACCGCTTCTCATTGAGCGCATCACCGGAGCCAAGCCCTCCAGTTACTCACATTCCCCTCATCCGTGCATCCTTCACATTCTGCATTCTTCGTTTTTCTATTCTCTGAGAAAAATCACTGACTTAAGTATTAGAAAATAAATCGAGAAGTGTATCTCATCAATCATCTAACGTCTTGTTTTTAGTTGTAGTACGCATGATATAAGTTATTTGTGATGGAGACCGAATCCACCTCAATTCGATCCATTATGAAAGATTAGATAGCTCCTTAATCCGTACCATAACTCAAATCTAAAGACGTATCATTAGCGTTGTCAGTAGGAACGACTTAAAAGTCTAACCACCAACTGCCACATTTATATTTCAAACAAAACAATCGCCAACATTAGATTGCAAGTTAGCATGCTAGCCAGGGGCGCTGCCGTCTAAGGCGACAAGCCCTCAGTGGATAGCCTTGCGAGTGAGCAGCTCGAGCCTAACATGCACATGCTCACAATCGAGATGCTCACTACTGTCTAAGCCACTTCCCATGAAGCGCTTTATTGGAATTCAATCCTTCACAAACCTCACTTTCCCCCATGCAAATATATTAATGTATTTTCTTATATTCTCCTTGTATCTTTCTATATATTGGAAAAGATTTCTAACTTGAGTATCGGAGGATAAATCGAGGAGTGAATTTCATCAATCTTCTGACCTCTTATTTATTATTTGTGATACATAAGACCCACGTTAGTAGATATGAGGACCTGATCCGCTTGAGTTTAATTTGATGCGGAAGACACAATAGCTCCCTAATTCGTACAAGAACCAGAATCTAGTGACGTATCATTAACACTGTTTATGAAAACGACATAAAAGTCTAACCACCAACTACTACATTCATATTTCAGATGAGACGATGGTCCATACCAAAACGCAAGTTAGCTGCCGGCAAGGGACGCTGCCCCATGACGACAACCCCTCTGTGGATAGCCAAGCAAGCAAGCAACCTGAGTACGATGTACGTGAACTCGCCGTCAAGGCGAGAGACATGAAGTAGATGCTCCATGCATTCTTCGCTTGCATGGATGGGTAGAAACTGGGGGCTCTCCCCCGCCACTCATGTTTCGGCCTCGAGATGAAGGAATCAGACACAGTGGCACCTAGCCTTGGGGACCCCACGGGTAGACGATGCGAAGATTCAGGCGGGTTTGAGCAATAGGGCCTGGACACGGGATCACCACGACCCAAGGAGAGGCCTCATGGAGTACGCGATCACCACGAGCTGGCAGTTACCGCGATCTACACATTGCCCAGGAGACTTCAGAACTCAAGGCCTTCTTTAATGCCAAGAAGAATGCATCCTCCCCCCGAATAGAGGAGAAGGCGGAGAAAATCTGGCAACATGTATTCAGCGGCGATACCGGCTGACAGTCCATTAATCTAAAGAGATCACCATTCACAATGGATATCTGGATGCAACCACTCCCTCTTAAGTTTAAAATGCTGATCTTGGAAGCGTACGACAGGATTACTAACCCGATGGACCACTCAGACTACTTCCATATGCTGCTGACCTTCTAGGGTCTAGCCGAGGCCACCATGTGTCAATGTTTTTCCCTGACTCTCAGGGAAGACTCTCAAATTTGTTTCTACAGTCTCCAGTTGAATTTGATTCAGTTATTTGATGAGTTCATCGACTATTTCTTGTGCGAGTTTGCCTCTAACCGGAGGGAGAAGAAGTAGTCATGACACCTCGTCCGCCTTCGACAAAAGCAAAATTAAGATTTGAAGCTCTTTCTAACCCGGTTTACCACCAAAGACTACAAAATACTTAAGTTCTCTTACGAGGTGAAGCTAAAGGCCTTCATCGCCACACTGGAGCCAAGAGAGTTCTTCAATCACCTAGCTCACCAATACCCTCAGACCTCTAGAACAGTTGAAGCCATCGCCCAGGCCTACATAGTAATCGAAGGGCCTACATAACGATCGAAGAGGTCAACCAAGCAAAACACCCCAATAATGACACCTGACTTTGCGAATTGGTACACCCCCCGTAGCAGCAGCGACACGTGCCTTTGCCCGAGTCAACATCAACGCATCTTTTCATGAGTGCAATAATGACACCTGACACCTCACTTCCCCATGCAATTAATGCGCTAAGATGGTTGATTGAAGTGATGACACACGGTGCAGTCCATGACACCCTAACACGCCTTTTTGCGAGGCTGAAAATGTACGGCGTGTGCCCTTGGCAAGCTCGAAGCTAATTCGCCCAGTGGGCCCCTCAACTAAGAGCTCGGAAGGCCAACCAAGAGGGGTATTGCTAGAAATCGAGCCGCCGGCCTCCCGAACCATCAGGTCAGTGGACAGCAAGTGGCCCGCAACTACATACAAGTATTCCAACCATCCAAAGTTATACGAAAAAGTCAAAAGACACAAGGCAATAAATAAAGCAATGTTCGGAAGTTTCATTCATTAATTTTTTTTATAAAGTACAAAACTTATATCAATGAATGTACATAGTGAAAGAAAAAAAATAAAATGCATGGAACGAAGATCCAAAAGCGTTCCCTTGAAAATCAGCTCTGAAAAGACAGACCCTGGGGAGACGGTTGCCCTAGGAAGCATAGCGCAGCCCTATTCTAGAGGAATATCTCCCTGTCATCCGTCCCAATAGAAAACTAGGTGCCGTGGGAGATGATTGGAAATCCATTCCCTTACAAATAATGGAGTGAGACATGATGCACCTGTCCCACCCTGGGAAACATCCAAGCCCGTCGGCAAACCTCCAAGACACCCGGGGGTTGAGCCGCTTAATCGAAGGGGACATGGCTTCACCCTCATTAGCCAAAATGGCCAAACCGTCGCGCCCCAAGGTCTCCCTCAGCAAGGGCCCTTCGTCGGTCAGCCGGCAGAAACAAAAACTAACCAAGGCCTCGCTCAACACTGATAAGGAAAAGGAACGATTGCCCTATGATCAAGACCACCCCATTACGACATCAAAGAAGTCGAGGGAAGAGCATCATGGCAAACTTCAGGCACTTCTTTGCATCTCACAGAATTCCATCCGATCCTAGTGGGAGGCAGACTAGGACCCATACAGGTTCTAAACTCCCATATCACTTAACTAGTGCAAAGGTGATCAATGGAGCAAAGAGTAAGGAGCCCCTCCATTTATAATAACCATAGGAAGATCGACAAGCCTTAGCGTCTGCTAGCATCAACCACCGAGAACAGGCAAGGAATCGACACCAGACCCCGAGTCAACGATGAGATCTTTCCAAATAGAGTAACGAATCCCTATGATTCTATACAGAAAGCTGCAAGGTGCCTGGGAAATGAGTGCGGACCTCAAAAACAAACAAAGCAATGCCTTGGGAAGGGACGCATGAGCAAGCCAGTTGGAAGCAACCCATCATGACATGTTAGGAGCTGGTGCGATGCAATCACCCGGTTTGAGGGGCTAGTAATGGGTNCCAATTATGCTAAAAACTTGCCTAAGTCTAAACCAAGCCCATCCAAGAAGCAGGGTCCCACGGGGATTGGAGCCTAGAAAGCCCAAATGGCAGTCCCATACACAACAATGCATAGTGGTTCGATAGAGATAGGGACCGGTTAGGGCCAACAAGCAACCCTTGTGACACGACCAATTGTGATTGAAGAACCCTCCAACCTAATAGCTACAGCCTAGCCAGCGCAGAGATGGTCGATACAGACGTCTTCCATTGGTAATTATAGTCAACGATCAAAAAAGATGCTACTGCTGTCAGGCCGTTGCCGCCAACATTGAGCCTTGACAAATCACTTGCCTGAATGGACAGGACAATATTAGCAAAGATCATACGAACTTGAACCACCACTATAAGGTGACAATTGACATGTTGGCCATGACTATCGCTGAGATAGGCGGACGAATCTTGGCCACTCACCTATTGCCAACCTTGGTGCTAATGCCATCTCTACGAAACAATACAAATGCCCTGTGCCATCGCAGGAAGAGGGGACCCAAATCGTTTTACGAGAGCTCAGAATGAACCAAGCTCCCTTTTGATCTCACAACTCTTCCTCTCTTTCTCTAGTTCTCAAAGCCACTTTTTGTTGAGCGCATAATCGGATCTCAGCCCTCCATTAGCTCAAAAAGCTACTCAATGCTAAATGTAACACCGGAGTTTTTCACTCTTTCAGCACTCAAAGCCACTCCCCATCAAACACACTATCGGAAACCAATCCTCCACAAACCTTACTTTCCCCATGCAAGTGTATTAACTTATTTTCTTACATCCTTATTGTATCTTTCTACCCGTTGGAAAATATTTCTAATTTGAACGTCGAATGATAAATTGAAAAGTGAGTTCCGCCAATCCTCTGATTTCTTATTCGTTGTTCATGGTACGTATGACTCAGGTTAGTCGAGACGGAGATTGGATCCGCTTGAGTTTGACCTAATGCGGAAGACCAGCGGCTTCCTGATCCATACAATAATTCGGATCCAGTGACGTATCGATTTTTATTTAGATTATTTGTGTAATTGATATTATTACAATTTTTCTAACTTGGATTACATTGTTTTCTTATAAAATGATTGCCCATATACAGTTATATTCATATAGAAATATAGAAATCCTTCTTTATTTTTTCTTCTTATATTTTTACGATTTACATGTTTATTTAAAGAGGAAATAAATTCAAACAAATGACTCTATTTATAAAGATTTAACTATATTTTACGTTTTAATAACATAATCTAATATTAACTATCCACTTTTAAAACTCAATCATAATTTCTAAATGATTTTAAAATTTAATTTGTCCGAGGATCACCTAATAAGTTTCTATATTCACCCAATGATCAATATGTAAATCAAATTAATAATAAAAATTAAATAATTATTTAAATTATTTACTATATTTTTACTATTTATTTAGTTAAATTTTAATCTTAATAATCAAATAAATATGAAAATTTCTCAAATAAAAAAATTATAATATGGTGTATATAATAAAATAAAATAAAAATATGTGACAAGATGCCCACTTCTGTTTACCGCATGTGCCTGGTTGTCTCATTCTCTCCGTACCTCCTTCATTTATTTTATGCCAGGCCAAATCCATGTGAAGAGTGCAGTGATATATCCGATTAAAATTTGGTCGGCGTAATTGTCATCGGTTCAAGAGGGCCCATAACTAAATAAAGTCTCAGTCAATTCATGTAGCCTAAAATGGATAGATAAGCCCGTTAATTTTATTTGGACAGTTTATTTTCTGTACAATGACGACACCAACTCTAACTGATTAGAACAAACAACTTCCTTTTATTATTTAGATAGTTCAGCAAACTTGATTCCAGATAGGAACTGTCGGCCGGACGAATCTTCTTATCTACTTAAATTGTTTCGTAGGTAGTTGGCGAAGAGATCAACTGCCCCTCATCTATCTATATATATATATCTATCAATCCTAACAGAAAAGATGAGAAGCAACTAAGAAAAACCAAACATGTTAGTAATGAACAATTCTAATATGTTTTAAGCGCATTCTCTCTCTTTAAGACACTTCCATTACATACACTTTTTAAAATCATTATACATAACTATAAATATTTTCAATTTACATCATTTCTTTTCTTTCAATAAAGAAATATTATTGACTTGAACGTCAGAAGATACACAGAAGAGCTAGTCCCGCTAATCATTTGATCGTCTATTTGCTATGTTATACAGAATTTTGATTCGAAGCGTACAAAGATTGAATCTTCTTCAAATCAATCAAACTAGACAAATCAATTCTTGGCTCCCTAATCCATATAGTACTTCAGATCCAATGATACATCAAAATTAAATTTAATTAAATATAGATTAAATTAAATTATAATTATAATTATTAATCTCGGCTAAGTTGGATATTATTAATCATTTAAGTTAAAAATTATAACCGTACTTATTTATAATTTAAACTATGCCAATTTGGATAAATCTATAAGTGCTTTTCAGAGTAATTTTTTTAAAATTTAATATTTGTATAAAATTATATAAAATATAAAATATTCTAAAAATTATAACATTATATTAAAATATTACATAATTATATATTTAAATAAATTTTTATATAAAAAATATTAACTATATAAAATATAATTTATTAAAATAATTTTTTAAAAATTAATTCTTATTTTAAAATAAAAAAATCTTTGTAAAACAATTATAATTGGGGAATGGCCTGAGCAAGCATGTGACTTCAACTATGACTATATTAGGTATAAAAAATTAACTGAACACAATTTTGGTAATTATTTTGTTCAAAATATTAATATTTATTGACTAAATCTTATAAAATTTTAAATTGATTGGATCAAATTAATCAAATTATTTATTTTTTATTAGGTCTATATTAAATATGTCTATTATTTTTACTTATTAAATATGACTAATACTTAATCTATAAATGATATTAGAGAAAGTCAAGTGTTGTGATATTCTCTTTTCTCCAATGATATTAATATCTAATCTTTTATGATCATATGACTGAATATTATAAATAAATAAATAATAATTGAATAATAATATATATAATTGGTGTATTTCAATTTACACAGGACACCCAAATTACGTTTTTGACCTTTATTTTGCATAGGAGAAAATTTTATTTAAGAGTTGGTGGGTTTAAGATATGATAGTCATGTGACACGGAAGTAGTCACCTAACAGTCATCCCAATTTTTTATTTTTATACCAAGTATATAATTTTAATTGAAATTTTTCAAGAGGGTAAAGAAGTTAACAATAATGCTATTGGAACATGAAACACTTATTTAAACTGTAAAAAAATATTCGATAACAAACAACAAGTAAATAATAGTAATTACAAATAATGAAGAATATATAATTTTTACGTGAAAAACTCCCTTTAAAATGAGAAAGAAATATTGTGGGATGTTATGTCTGAGAATATATCCACTATACAATAGTTCGGTTACACATATCTCAATTAAATATAAAAATTCCGTAACTTATAATAAATAAACTCGATTAATAATAAGTATAATACAAAAGAGTAAAATTATAACTGATAAAATATTCTTTACAGCTGCAATAATAGCGTAGACGGTGGTTGAGCATTATTCAAAATTCAACCGAATATTTAAATATTTATCTTTTCCATTTTCTCTTTTTATCATTTTTCTCTCACAAAATGGTACTCTTAATCTCAAATTTATTAGTGGTTAACCCTAAAAATATATCAATGCTTTTTTATGCTATGAGCCACGCTCAAGTACCCATCAAATGTACCAAATAGGTATGAGTTTATATGAGAATGATCCATAATCCAATAAATGTAATCAAAAATTTAGGCATCCAAAGCAAACAAAATGAAGCACAATTTATTATGGCTACCAATTTGGCCTAAAAAAATTAAATAAAATATATAAAATAAAATGATGTATCAAAAATTTAAATTTAATCTGAATCGAGTTTTTCAATTTTTAACTTGCATCATGTATATCATAATTCAAAATAAGATGTTATATTAATATGACTAATTATTTAGATTATCCTGTGATGTCAAGTTAGTATGACATTAGATAAATTAAAATAAGAAAAAATAAAAAGTCAATAAGAAGGAAAAACTCATGTATTTTAGTATTTTTATAATGGAGAGAAGGTCATTTGAAGGATTGGCTCGTATCATTGATGCACATACTCAAATATTGTAGGGACTAATATTTGAACAATTATATTTAAAATTCTTTTAAATTTGAGAAACTGGTCAGCCTGACAAAAAATAAATAGTTTTTAACGATAATAAAAAAGAATTAAGTCTGTTAATAGGATGATTAAGTGACTTTTTAGGCTTCATTAATTTGCACGATTTGGTTACTAGGTATCTAACTCTGTTTATCCAAATGGATTTACCAACTTAGCTAAGTATTTACCTAGTGTCCACAATCATTCTTAATAAAATTAGTTTTTATAAGTTATAATATCAATGTATGGGTGTTACAGGCCATTTTTTTACGTAATACATTTTGTATAGCTTCTAAATAGCTAGTTATATTCACTGCTATGCGCTGTGCCAATTCCTAGAGGTCTTGTTGACTATAATCAATAATTATAGTAATTTTAATTATTTTGTAACGACTGTCAATCTGTTACTATAAAAAGTCATTTATTTACAGCATTACGGCATATTGGCAGAGTCAATATCTATCAATTTATTTTCTAATAATCCATCTCTTATGACAAAGTCGATCTTTTGACAATTTACTATAACAATATGATTTTATGATAAAGTGTTAGTATTATATGATAAAATATAGTAATATTTATAAATATTTAAATATTATATATATAAAATAAATAATAAAAATAATATTTAGACTGTTTTAACATTTAAAATATTGATCGATATCTATCCCCACTCCGAATATTTATTCCCCACCACTAGAATAATAATAAAAAAATGTGACAACCTCATCAATTGATTAAGAGGCCTATTTTTTTTTTTAATTTGAACCATTTTTTAATTAAGTATTATAAATTAATAATTAATTTTAATTAATTTTTAATTTTTTAAAAATAATTGAATTATGATTATTTATTTTAAAATAAAAAAATTAAATTAAAAAATAAATTATCGATTAAAACATGTGAATAGCAGTTAATTAATTATATTTTTATTGTCGTTTTATATTAAAAATATTAAAGAATCTAATTAAAAAAAAAAAAAACGAACGGTGGAGAGTTGCGGATCAAACTGCGGGAGTCAGCGGCACGAACTGCCATAAACGCTGCTGTAATTGTTCCATGAGCCGGACAGCACACTCTCCCTCTCTCCAGAGATCCAGCGCGTTTGTCAACTTCTCTCTCCAATCAATGGAAGGAAGCACATGTGCTGTCCTTTTTCGCTAATTTCTAAGCTACTGTTTACTGCTGCCATCGTTTTCGAATGCTTCCTGTGGCATGTGCGGTCTGTGTTCTCGAAGAATTACTGGAGTTTCAAATGGCCGGCATTCATTGAAGACAAAAGAAGAAGAAGATGGAGGTGGAGGGAGAGATGGCAATGGAAGGAGGAACGGGTGAGGAGGTCAAAGGAGGAGAATACCGTCGCGTCATTCTCATCTCTGCTGGTGCTAGTCATTCTGTTGCGCTTCTCTGTAAGCTTCTGAATTCACCCTTAGAGTTTTTGTTCTTTTTTTCTCTATTCTTTTCTGTTTCTGCATTGATTGTAAGCTTTTGAATTCACCCTTTGAGTATTTCCTTTTTTTTTGTTTATTCTTTTCTGTTTCTGCATGGGTTGACTTAGACAGTCTCTATTACTGATATCTCACTTCCACATACCCGATCGAGAACCGAATATCGATTTTAGGGTTTAAAGTGGATGCCATGTATGAGCCGATCAGTAGTTTTTCTTCTCCATACTATCTTTTTCTATCGGGAGTTCTTTGAGTGTTCACTGCATCTTAAAGCAACGTTTTCAGTTCTAGTGTTTCTTCTTGTGTGATTTGGAGCGATGGAATCCACTGATTGGCATTGATAGGCGTGAAATCAATTTTGAGAGGAATTCTTCCAAATGATCTATCTCTTTGTTCATCTTTGTTATAGTTCGGACGCTTAAAATCTAGTCCAAATGATTTTATTGAGGGTAAGTCCAGAAGAAATAGATGGGCAGGCCTGGGAAAATTTCATCTAAGGTGATAAAGAAAGATATTCTCTCCAATTTTGTTGCACTAAATGAGCTGAATGGCGCAAATGTAGTCCTATACCTTTCTCACTTGTTGGGACTTAAGGTTTTGTTGATACTGAATGGATACATTCCTGTTCCACTGTGAAGTGGAAGTATGAGAAATTAATTGGATTGTCTCGACCTTAGAGAATATATTGTACGGATGAACTTTGCAGCCGTGGACTGTGCGAATGTTTGCCACCTTTAGAGTTGATGCTGGAAATGTCTGTGTGAAACGACTTTCTGGGAGCTCAGCTCCAGAGTTCTATAGGCTTGCTGCAAACCTTTAGATCTAAGTCACACTTTATGTGATCTCATAGTGGGTGTTAAAGTATTCCTCCCATTCATTATCATACTTGATTAGACTGAGCAGTTGGAGATCAATGGTTAAAGGGCACAGATAATGACAGGAAGGGAAGAGAATTGTCACGTAGCAAGTGAGAGAGATAATGAGTAAATACCTTCCTTTTCAAAACAATTTGTGAAAATGGGAAGAGATTGTGACCCGGTAAATATGGGTTGGTACATTCCATCATTTTCATTTCCTGCTTCTCCAGTTCAACCTTTCATTTATAGAACCTGTGGATTGCAATCTACAATATGTCCAACAAGAAAGGAAACCGAAGAAAATCCCCACCCTAAGAATATGAAATGACTTGGCCTAGTCACTGCAGCTTGAGAAAAAAAGAGTGTTTTACTCTTGTTATTAGTTTGTTATTGTTTTCTGCACAGGAGTGAAGTTATGAAAGATCCTGAGTTTGTCTGATCTTATTCATTATTTATCATTACAATAACCTATGGAAAATAGAATTATTGTCCATTGCATACACTATGGAAATTGTGCATGTATTCTGGCATGATTGTTGCATTTGACTTTTACATTGGTTCTTTGTCTGAGTTGCCTCCTTTCTCTCTTTTAAGCCAGCATTACAATCCTTGTGTACCTGTTCTTCTTCTCAACCATGCTGTTGTTCACAAATTGTTTCTGCAATTCTTGCTTGGTTCTGTTGGCAAGAACTGTATTTGACTTGTGAGGGCTTGCCTTTATGGCATGATCTGATTGATTCTGCACAGATGGAAATGTTGTATGCTCTTGGGGACGAGGAGAGGATGGACAATTAGGGCATGGAGATCCTGAAGATCGAATCTCTCCTACACATTTGAGTGCATTGGATGGCCTTGGGGTTACTTCTGTCACTTGTGGGGCTGATCATACAACGGCATATTCCGAGTCATGTGTGCAACTATACAGTTGGGGATGGTATGCCCTTCATGTCCACTGTATGAACTTATTTAGTTTATCTGCTACTCTTTAGATGTTGCAAGGTTTATGACCACTTTGAGAGAGTATTCCATGCAAGTCATTTGCAGCTCAAGAATCTGTCAGTTGCGAAACAGTTGATTACTAATGGATTTTTCTTGAGTACCTTACTCTAAGTATTTATCTTTTCAACCTGTTTTAATGTATGATTCTAATTATCTTTTAGTTCCATCGCATTAAGTTATATTTCTCGGTTCAGAAACGTTGGATTTTTCAGCTGAGTGCATAATCTCTTACCAATTTGCACTCGTACCTTTTCAGGGGTGATTTTGGGAGGCTGGGTCACGGAAATTCTAGTGACTTCTTTACTCCTCAGCCCATCAAAGCACTGGATGGTGTGAGAATAAAGCAAATTGCTTGCGGTGACAGCCACTGCTTGGCAGTGACTCTGCTTGGGGAGGTAGCAAGGTTGGTTGTGCATTTCCATTCCTTCTTCATCTCTGAACTAATTGTAAAATAGACCCCTGTTGTTGTCCAATGGAGAATTTGCACAGCCCATTTATTTGGGTTGCCAAATGTAAATGGGCGGTACCAGGCACGGCACGTTTATGTCATCGGCCTGGCACAGTATGTGGCTTGTGATGTGCTGGCTTGGCCATGCTAATTGGCTGTGCCATTTGGCAGGCCGGAACTGCATGACCCATTTTTAATATGTAAAAAAATAAAAAAAATATATTAAAAATGAAATTATACAAAAACATTATAAAAAAATACATTATAGATCATTTATTTCGTTGAATATTTTTGATATTTTATTATTTTAAAAAATAAAAAAATACATTTATTTATAACTCTTGATTACTTTTAGACCTCATTTATATTTCCTTTATTACAACTTCTAGAGTTTTCCTCTTCACTAGTTAAAAATAGTTGGAATTCTGATGTGATCTTTTATATCTAACTAATTTTTGAAAAGGATGCACATTTCTATAGTCTTTGGTATCATCCTACTTCTTTTCATCAACTGCTCGACCCCTGGCACTGAATGTGAATTTCGATGACACTGTACTTGCTAGTGGGGCTATGAAGTCTAATGCCATTAATGCAAGCACAAAAAGTATGTGTTCGCTGGCCTTATGCCAATATAAAATTTAAAACTTTGAACTATTATTTGTAATGTTGAAAACATGGTTTGAGTATAAGTAGTAAAGAAATTCACTTAGTATTGTATTTTACTAACTAACTGTCTTCCATGTTGAGCTCGTTGTAACGAAAGCAAATATCTTTGGCTACCTCTACTGCTGCTTGCTTTTGTTGTTGAAGTGGACAGTTTTGGAATTGATTATGGTGCATACAAATTGTACATTGCATGCAAGCTGTAATAAACATTTGCCTTTATTTCTTTCATGCTGTTAGTCATCCCTATGTTGTAGAATTTTTCAAGGTATATATACACCCTATATAAATTCACACAAAGGTCCATAGTTGTAGCGAGGTAGGCTAACATTGGAGAATTTCTCTAGTATTTTAATATTTTTTCATAAAAAATATAGTTAAATATAATATTAGTGAATATGCTATTTTTAATAATTTTAATATTTTCTTGAAATTGTTTATCTGAATCTGAAATAATATATTTACCTCTAATATCATTATTTGGTAGAAATCATCGTCATATCGAAAAAACACAATCAAATCCTACTAGTAGATTTTGAGTAGTATAATGGGTACCTGTAAATTTGTTAATAGCAAAATAAAATATTTCTTAAAAATATTTAATAGTTTTAACCATATTCTAATTAATATTTGTAATTGGCTCAGTCATTGGAATATTTTCGTCATGGAAAATGGTTAAAATAAAATAAAAAGTATATGCAGTCTTCAATGACATTGTTTATTTTCTTCACATCAGGAAAATTAAACCATAAAGTATTCTAAATACAAAAGTTAATAATATGGCACACATATCTTGTGTGCAATAATTCACCATTCAAAATTAGAGAAAATTGTGATATACATAAAGAAATAGTAGAATTATTATAATTTTGTTAAAATTTTTAAATTCATTTATAATAGTATTAATTATTTTAGAAGTTATAGAAGTAATGTGTGGGTGCTCAAAAATTTTAAAACCAATAATTCTTTTTTGTACTTCATAATTTTTAGAAATCCAATGTGTTATAACATAAAAATAAGATAAATTATTACACGATGATCACACATCACTAGTTAAAAAAATATTAGATTTTATGTGTTAATTCTTTTTTGAATTATGTAAAAAGATGAATAGCCTTACCTTTAATCATTTATCGAGATGTTTTTATATAATTGAGCTGTAAGCACTTCTATACATATCATTCAAATTTGTAATTTTTTGCCATGAGAAAAGGGCTTTTTGACTGAACTATATGATCTGTCAACCCTTCCGATTTAGTCTCTGATCGTATGGAAAAATTTCTGGCCTTACACCACTGGAAAATATTAACTCAGTTTGAGTTGAAAATAATTGTTATCACTCATGTTTTTCCATGTGTCTCTTTAAGTATCTTGTGCCTTTAGATTTTTTACACATAATCTTTTTTACATTTTTTACAAACAGCTATTAACTAATTTAATCTCCAAAATTGTCACACATTATTGAAACGTTTTTTAGGAGTGGCTAGAATTAGGTGCAGCAGTAGTGGTGTCTTGTCCAGAATTAGGTTGTAATTTTGATATTGTAGAATCACTATTAATATGTGGGTTTCAAGGCCTCGGGTTCCACTGATTTTGTGCTATGGAAGAGAGATGCAGAGGGGAGGATCACCCGGTAGGATGACTGCTATGGCCGCAGAGATGCGAGGATGCCTTGACACCACGGCGGACCCCGGGGAGGCTCGTTGATGAGGCGCGTTGGACCCTCGGCGTTCGGTCAGGTGCGTGGTTCCCAGGCAACACAAGTGAGTGAGGTGTTGGATATGAGATGAGAACTGGGACCGGATGTTTTAAGTGGAAAATCTCTTCTTGAATGGGGAGGAAAAACCACTAGGCTTAGGGCCTGTAAAGAGCTTCACTATATGGGTTGGAGATTTTACAGAGTACAGTTGTGAGGGTTATTCCCTTCCCTATCTCTCGTTTTGTGTTTATCTCCTAAGAAGACTATGCTCGGGGAGCCTTTTCCACGTCTTTGGGGAGTTAGGCGTGGAGAAGGAGGATGCTTCTTTGGAAGCTTTATGGGTCTAAGGCTCTCTCTTGCGTGTCTCCGGAAGGACCTCTCTCTTGGAAAGGAGGTCTTGCTGTATATTTATAGTGGGTCGGACCGTTGGGAGTGGACACGTGTCGTCCATCCCGGTTGAGGAGTTGGTCCACTAGCCTTCTTTAATGCTGTTTGAGATGTGAAAGGGACATGCAGACGGCGCAGCTGCAGCCTTTGATGTGTCGAGCGTACGAATCGGATATCTGCCCAGTTGACTAGCGCAGGTTCTGTTGATGCGGCCCGGCCAGCGGTAGTTGCGAGCTTTCTTAGAAACCATCGAAATAGGCTGATTAGCATTCCCGGCCGTGGACGGGGCGGTTCTCAGATTTGGGCAGTGAGTCCCCCTCGAGAGATTCAGGTGGCCTCTGTGGCCGCTCGGGTGGCGAAGCCTCTGGGCTCTCGGCCCTTGGGCTTCTCGCACAGGCCATCCGATCCGCTCATGTGGATGTCTACGCAGGCCTCTTTTATTGGGCCGTCTTTTTATGGCACCATCTGAAATGCCCAATGTGTATATGATGTGAGCAGTATGATTATATTGGAATAATATTTTTCATATTTTTATTATCAAAATTAGAAAAATTATATTATATGACTACAAATTAATTTATAAAATAATAAATATAAATAAAATTATTAATAAAAATTAATAAAATTAATATAAATATATTCTTAAATATCACACAAATATCACTTTATATTGTAAGAGAGTAGAGAGAAAGAAAGTGTTGTGTGGAGGCAGGGGATTTAAAAAGGTGATGGGCCATGCTGGCACGGCCCGCAGTTGTCACCAAGTGACCTGGCATGGTCAGTGTTGTCATGGCCCATTTATCACCTCTAGCTCTATAATGACTAGGTACTCTTTATACTTTGAGTAACTGCTCTTAGGTCATCTGCATGCATGCAGAATCTCCTTTTCTCCATGTGTCTGTTTCATAAATCTGTGCAAACCATTTTTCTCCTTCACAATGTAGTTATTTCAATATAAACAATTATTTTCTTGAATTTTTCAATTTGAATTGACTGAAGAGTTGCTATATATTTGGATGAACTTTAGAAATTGGTGTCTTTGTATCAGATGTTCAGTTTTTCTAATAAGCAGCTAATTGATGCTGTTCTCACTGAAAGCCAGTTTCAGAGAGACAGAGAGAGAGAGAGATGACTTTGATAAGATAATGATGTTATTGCTATGCAGATCTGATATGATGCTTGAGGCATACACCACTTTTCTACTTCTAAAACTCGGAAGAGTTGCAAGCCTTATGAATTTACTGTTTCCAGTATGAAACACAAATATTGAGTTTTGATCTGTATCTTGCATGCTTTTTTGGATATTTCAGTCTGACATAGGAATATAGTCTTAGAGTAGGATCAATTCCAGATTAGCAAAAATGAAAGCAAGGTTATATTTAAACATTATACTATATTGATATAAAGTTTCAATTGCTATGATTAAGACCTCTTATTTGATGTCCATAAATCACCAAAGTTGGGGGCGTAATCAAAATGGTCAGCTTGGTCTTGGCACAGTGGGAAGATTCTCTTGTGCCGCAAAAGCTTCAGGCCTTCCAGGTACCTCATTCCATGTTTCAAAATGTAAACTTATATTTTAGAGTGTCACCCTTGCTCTAGTTTTGAGTTTGTTTAGGACTGCATTCACCAAGGGACTTGTTCCTCATAATCTTTTCTCATCCCACCTGACGCATCTTTAGGGAATACCGGTCAAAATGGTTGCTGCTGGTGCTGAACATAGTACCGCCATTACAGAAGATGGTGAGATCTATGGTTGGGGATGGGGCGACATGGGAACTTGGGGCTTAGGCGATAGAGAAGATCGCCTTGTTCCTCAAAGAGTTTCATCCGTTAAAGTATGCCAACTCCTTGATGTTTCTATACATTTTCAGCTTAAAAGAAACAATCATTCGTTAGAGTATATTTAGCAAATATTATGTTGGTGGATATGTAGTCATGATTAATGTAATTGATTACAGTTGATTTTGTTTCATATTTATCTAAAATTTGATTTCAAATTGATTCCATGTAAACATGTACATATACACTTGTGACTAATGGAGAAGTACAAAAATAGGTTCTATTTCCAATTTAGTATCGGAGCACATGGAGAGAATCATCCTGTTCTTTACGTCCACTGCCCTAGTCGACTTGCAGGAAACCCTTATTTCTGTTTGCAGTAGACCAGTTGCTGGCCTAGTTGCACTGCCTCTTGCTAGTTTCTCCCATTTAGCCACTATTATGACTCGTCACCATATCTTTCATAACCGATGTGAGTCCTTCTGACAACAAGAAATCTCTTACTATGGTAATCATTCATGTTATTTCTTTTAAGTTGAACTATGCAAATTATCATATTTGGTCCAAAATTATGGAGACATATTGCCAGTAGGAAGAAAAGAGGTATATTACTGGAAGGATAACCGTTCCTACAAAAAGAAGATCCAAGCTATGATGAATGGGAGGACAAAGGTGCACTTGTGAAGTTGTGGTTCTTCAGTTCAATGACCGTCAATGTGAATGATAAGGGAAGGTTTGGGTCCCTGTAGAAAGAAGTTACTAGACATTTTTACCCCCTCCCAAAGGTCTATGAACTGATGAAGAAGTCATTTTGATCATGTCTAGGTAGCCGTCCCCCTATTGAATACTGCTACAAGTTAAACTACATCTTCATGGAAATTGATTAGCGGAGGCCCAATGATATGGTGTGCACTAAAGACGTTGAAAAACAAGGAAGCAAACTGTAGAAGATTGTGTGTTCGTATTCCTTGCAGGTCTAGATTGCAGCCTAGACTAAGTTAGTAGTGGGGGTTTGGGCACCTCTCCTTTACCCAGCTTTGAGGATGTTTATTCTATTGTTTGCTGTGAAGCACAAAGACAAGCAACCATGGGAACTGAAGTTAATTCTGACACATCGGCAATGGATATTCGCAGACCTACTACTCATCCTCCTCTGGCCCCATCTATTGATGGTGGCTCCTCCTGCTTCTTCACCCAATGCAGTAACACATGGCATACAATGTAATGTTTGCTGGAAGAAGCATGGATATTAACAGTGGTTCAAACTTAAGCATGCCGAGAACATACAATAGAAATTCTCATTGGTTATTGCTACTGTTGCCGACACTGCTTCATTTTCTCATATCTCTTGATTATCTCCTCAAGAGGGTAGCCTTGGTTCGGCTTTCACCTCCACTGCTCACTTGGTACCGCTGATCGCATTAAACTAGCAAAATCTTCCCTATTTGATTCCTTGACATCCTCACATGGCAAATTAGTCAATTGCTAATGAGACATTTATGCCGATTTCATCAAATGTGACTTTTCACTTTCTCCACACTTTTATGTCTTCAGTTTAAATTTTACCTACTCTCTAATTGTCTTCTTTCCATTGGCAAGATTACCAAGCAACTTAATTGTTCGTTAACCTTTCGCTCTACTCTTTCGTGTTTTAGGATAATCTTTCAAAAATGATGATTGACATTGGTGAGCAAAGAGGAGGCCTTTAGTACTTGGAGGGACATTGGATTCACAACATCACTTTGGTTGGGGCTTTCCAAGTCATAGGCGCTTAGCCTTTTTAGGACCTCTGCTCTTAGCCTTAAGGCGTATTTCGTGCCCCGGTCTTTAGGATCGCTTTAGTCGCAGATGAATTTTCGAGTTATGACCTCACGGGCCCGGCCTCTTGGGACCGCTCAGTGTAGTAGAAGTTTTTAAATGACCTCAAGGGGCCTGGGCTGGGGACCGCTTGGTCATGACAAGATTTTTGATGACCTCGGGCCGGCCTCTGGGACAGCGTGGTCATAGCCAAGTTTTTGATGACCTCAAGGCCGGCCTGGGACCGCTTGGTCATGCTAAGTTTTGAATGACCAAGGGGCGGCCTGGGACCGCTTGGTCACAATGATTTTGATGACCTCAAGGGGCCTCTGGGGCCTGACCGCTGTCATGACCTAAGTTTTCAATGACCTCAAGGGTCGGCCCTGGGACCGCTTACTCACAGCCAAGTTTTTGACCTCGAGACCCGGCCTCTGGGACCGCTTTGTCACAAATGCAAGTTTTGAATGACTCAAGGGTCCTACTGGGACCGCTTGGTCACAATGTTTTTTGAATGACTCAAGGGCCCTGGGCCTGGGACCGCTTGTCACAAATGACAAGTTTTTGATGACCTCAAGGGCCTACTGGGACCGCTCGATGTCACGGCCGAGTTTTTGTTCGTTGAATGCCGCAGATTCGGGTCGCTTCCCATTGCTCCAGGCGGGCCCGGTCTTCGCAGAAGGTCGAGAGAGAGAGTATGAAACACTTCGTTGTAAAGGGTAAAAATGCACGTTTTATTAATGCATATTTTTCTTACATTGAGTGGCCTCAAGGTTTTTTTTTTGTCCCTTTTTTTTTTTTTTTTTTTTTAGTCCGCGCCTATGATGGCCTTGCCCCTCGAGCGGGCGTGACTGGCCGCTTTGCCGCCCGGGACGCGCCTGTGTCTTCGCAGAAGTGGTCAAGGTATCCTTTCCGTTGCGGCCCGCCGAGTTCCCTGGAGCTTCAGCGAGTCCTCGATGTCGTGGCTTGGCCGCCATGGTAATGGCGGTATTCCCATGGGTCGCCTCCCTCCGGTTTTTCAACGCCTGGGCCATCTTAGAAACTTTCGCCCCCGATCTCGCCTCGGGATGTTGGTGGTGAGTCGGTGAAGGCCAATGGGCCCGAGTGCTTTTTTTCCTCAAGGGCCATCTCGGGTGCGTTATGCGGACGGCCGTTGGATCTTCCGGTGGGCGCGCCCCGGCTTCCTTCCCCGTCCCGGGGGGGGGGTCTTCGTGTGGCCGGGCCGAGTTGCTTCCACGGCCTGGGGTCCAAAGACGCCTTCCGAGAGCCTTTGAGCCCCATTCTCAAGGGGCCGGACTCATGGACTTCTTTTTGCCGAGGTAGTCCCTCAACTCGCTCGAGCCCGCGCCGACCGCACCTGCCTCGAGCGCCGTGGACGCGGCTGAGCGTGGGCCCTAGAGTGTCCTTTGCCTCTCCGCCGGGAGGCCGTGGGACGGCCCCGTGAGGCTGCCCACCTTCGCGCCGTTTGCGCACGCGGTGCCGGCCGCGCCATTCTCGCGCCCGTAGGGAGGCACTCGCTGTGGCGGTCTTCTCCTCGGGTGGACGTGTGGCTTGTCACGAACATCTTTTGGGGCGTTCACTTGTTGTTGGGGGGATGGGAAGCCGCTTAGTTTTTTTCTTCCTTTTATTCCCATGACGGCGCCAATGTGTTGGCCACGGTTCCACGAGTCTCATGGAAGAGAGATGCAGAGGGGAGGATCACCCAAGTGGGATGACTGCTACGGCCGCCATGACAGGATGTTGGCCGACCGGTGGACCCCTCGGGAGGCTTGTTGATGAGGCGTTGGACCGCTTCGGCGTTCGGTCGGGTGCGTGGTTCCCGTGCAACACAAGTGAGTGAGGTGTTGGATACGAGATGAGAATGGGACCGGATGTTTTAAGTGGAAAACCTCCTCTTGAATGGGGAGGAAAACCACTAGGCTTAGGGCACATGAAAGAGCTTCACTATATGGTTGGAGATTTTCACAGCATACGATTGTGAGGGTTATTCCCTTCCCTATTTCTCGTTTTGTGTTTATCTCCTAAGAAGACTATGCTCTCTGGGAGCCTTTTTCCACGTCTTTGGGGAGTTGGGCGTGGAGAAGGAGGATGCTTGCTGGAAGCTTTATGGGTCTAAAAGGCTCTCTCTTGCGTGTCTCTGGAAGGACCTCTCTCTTGGAAAGGAGGTCTTGTTGTATATTTATAGTGGAAGTCGGACCGTTGGGGAGTGGACACGTGTCGTCCATCCGGCGGTTGAGGAGTTGGTCCACTAGCCTTCTTTAATGCAGCTGAGATGTGGAAAGGGACATGCGTACGGCGCCGCTGCAGCCTTTCAGTGTGTCAGGCGTACAGGAATCGGATATCTGCCCCGATTTGACTAGGCGTCTTTCTGTTGATACGCGGCTGACGGTGCAGTTAGCAGCTTTCTGAAACCGTCGAAATAGGCCAGTTGGCATTCCCGGCCGTGGACGGGCGGTTCTCGGACGGCTGTGAGTCCTCTGGAAAGTCTGAGAGATTCTTCTTGGCCTCTTGGCCGCTCGGGTGGCGAGAAGCCTCCTGGGCTCTCGGCCCTTGGGCTTCTCGCCTGGGCCATCTGATCTGCTCATGTGGATGTCTCTGGGCCTCTTTTATTTGGGCCGTGCTTTTATGAGCCTTCATACTGGGGCCCAACAATGTGTATATGATGTGAACAGTATGATTATATTGGAATAATATTTTCATATTTTTTATTATCAAAATTAGAAAAATTATATTATATGACTACAAATTAATTTATAAAATAATAAATATAAATAAAATTATTAATAAAAATTAATAAAATTAATATAAATATATTCTTAAATATCACACAAATATCACTTTATATTGTAAGAGAGTAGAGAGAGAAAGAAAGTGTTGTGTGGAGGCAGGGGGATTTAAAAAAAAGGTGATGGGCCATGCTGGCACGGCCCGCAGTTGTCTACCAAGTGACCTGGCATGGTCCGAAGTGTTGTCATGGCCCATTTATCACCTCTAGCTCTATAATGACTAGGTACTCTTTATACTTTGAGTAACTGCTCTTAGGTCATCTGCATGCATGCAGAATCTCCTTTTCTCCATGTGTCTGTTTCATAATATCTGTGCAAACCATTTTTTCTCCTTCACAATGTAGTTATTTCCAATATAACAATTATTTTCTTGAATTTTTCAATTTGAATTGACTGAAGAGTTGCTATATATTTGGATGAACTTTAGAAATTGGTGTCTTTGTATCAGATGTTCAAGTTTTCTAATAAGCAGCTAATTGATGCTGTTCTCACTGAAAGCCAGTTTCCACAGAGAGAGAGAGAGAGAGAGAGAGAGAGAGATGACTTTGATAAGATAATGATGTTATTGCTATGCAGATCTGATATGATGCTTGAGGCATACACCACTTTTCTACTTCTAAAACTCGGAAGAGTTGCAAGCCTTGTGAATTTACTGTTTCCAGTATGAAACACAAATATTGAGTTTTGATCTGTATCTTGCATGCTTTTTTTTGGATATTTCAGTCTGACATAGGAATATAGTCTTAGAGTAGGATCAATTCCAGATTAGCAAAAATGAAAGCAAGGTTATATTTAAACATTATACTATATTGATATAAAGTTTCAATTGCTATGATTAAGACCTCTTATTTGATGTCCATAAATCACCAAAGTTGGGGGCGTAATCAAAATGGTCAGCTTGGTCTTGGCACAGTGGAAGATTCTCTTGTGCCGCAAAAGCTTCAGGCCTTCCAGGTACCTCATTCCATGTTTCAAAATGTAAACTTATATTTTCGTGTCACCCTTGCTCTAGTTTTGAGTTTGTTTAGGACTGCATTCAGCAAGGGGACTTGTTCTCATAATCTTTTCTCATCCCACCTGACGCATCTTTAGGGAATACCGGTCAAAATGGTTGCTGCTGGTGCTGAACATAGTACCGCCATTACAGAAGATGGTGAGATCTATGGTTGGGGATGGGGCCGATATGGGAACTTGGGCTTAGGCGATAGAGAAGATCGCCTTGTTCCTCAAAGAGTTTCATCCGTTAAGGTATGCCAACTCCTTGATGTTTCTATACATTTTCCAGCTTAAAAGAAAACAATCATTCGTTAGAGTATATTTAGCAAATATTATGTTGGTGGATATGTAGTCATGATTAATGTAATTGATTACAGTTGATTTTGTTTCCTTATTTATCTAAAATTTGATTTCAAATTGATTCCATGTAAACATGTACATATACACTTGTGACTAATGGAGAAGTACAAAAATAGGTTCTATTTCCAATTTAGTATCGGAGCACATGGAGAGAATCATCCTGTTCTTTACGTCCACTGCCCTAGTCGACTTGCAGGAAACCCTTATTTCTGTTTGCAGTAGACCAGTTGCTGGCCTAGTTGCACTGCCTCTTGCTAGTTTCTCCCATTTAGCCACTATTATGACTCGTCACCATATCTTTCATAACCGATGTGAGTCCTTCTGACAACAAGAAATCTCTTACTATGGTAATCATTCATGTTATTTCTTTTTAAGTTGAACTATGCAAATTATCATATTTTGTCCAAAATTATGGAGACATATTGCCAGTAGGAAGAAAAAGAGGTATATTACTGGAAGGATAACCGTTCCTACAAAAGAAGATCCAAGCTATGATGAATGGGAGGACAAAGGTGCACTTGTGAAGTTGTGGTTCTTCAGTTCAATGACCGTCAATGCGGAATGATAAGGGAAGGTTTGGGTCCCTGTAGAAAGAAGTTACTAGACATTTTTTACCCCCCCCTCGAGTCTATGAACTGATGAAGAAGTCATTTTGATCATGTCTAGGTGGCCGTCCCCTATTGAATACTGCTACAAGTTAAACTACATCTTCATGGAAATTGATTAGCGGAGGCCCAATGATATGGTGTGCACTAAAGACGTTGAAAAACAAGGAAGCAAACTGTAGAAGATTGTGTGTTCGTATTCCTTGCAGGTCTAGATTGCAGCCTAGACTAAGTTAGTAGTGGGGGTTTGGGCACCTCTCCTTTACCCAGCTTTGAGGATGTTTATTCTATTGTTTGCTGTGAAGCACAAAGACAAGCAACCATGGGAACTGAAGTTAATTCTGACACATCGGCAATGGATATTCGCAGACCTACTACTCATCCTCCTCTGGCCCCATCTATTGATGGTGGCTCCTCCTGCTTCTTCACCCAATGCAGTAACACATGGCATACAATGTAATGTTTGCTGGAAGAAGCATGGATATTAACAGTGGTTCAAACTTAAGCATGCCGAGAACATACAATAGAAATTCTCATTGGTTATTGCTACTGTTGCCGACACTGCTTCATTTTCTCATATCTCTTGATTATCTCCTCAAGAGGGTAGCCTTGGTTCGGCTTTCACCTCCACTGCTCACACTTGGTACCGCTGATCGCACAACTAGCAAAATCTTCCCTATTTGATTCCTTGACATCCTCACATGGCAAATTCGTCCAATTGCTAATGAGACATTTATGCCGATTTCATCAAATGTGACTGTTTCACTTTCTCCCACACTTTTATGTCTTCAGTTTAAATTTTACCTACTCTCTAATTGTCTTCTTTCCATTGGCAAGATTACCAAGCAACTTAATTGTTCGTTAACCTTTCGCTCTACTCTTTACGTGTTTTAGGATAATCTTTCAAAAATGATGATTGACATTGGTGAGCAAAGAGGAGGCCTTTAGTACTTGGAGGGACATTGGATTCACAACATCACTTTGGTTGGGGCTTTCAAGTCACTTAGGCCAAATTCTTCCATATAAGTTTTCTTATACCCGAATTTACATGGATTTTTGGCCACCTTTCTCTACCCATTCTACTTTGGGCCACAAATACTTTGTGTCGCATGCGGATTACTTAGATATGCGTATTAAAAGCGAAAAATGATGCTATCCACACGATTCCGCAATTTTCATAAATGATTTCCACACAATTTCACACACAGATTCAGATCTTCTATTATGATAATGGGAGAGAGTTCATAAATCACTCTTTTATCAAATTATTCAACAAGTATGAAATCCTCCACCAAACCACTTGCGCTTTACTCCCTACAACAAAACCTCATAGTTGAGTGTAAGAACTACCACATTCCCTAGGTGGCCCGGGCCTTGTGCTTTACTATGCATGTCCCAAAAATGTTTTTTGACAAAGGCTATGATGATTGCAGTTTTCCTCATCAATCGAATGCCTGCTCGTATCATTGATTATCAAACTCCTTTGCATTTGTTATCCTAGTATCATCATATTCCTTTGGTTCTAAATTGTTGTCCTAGGGCCTTTGGTTGTATGCATCTTATTCATATACATCCTCATGAAAGAGATGAACTTAATCCTTGTGCTCTCAAGTGTGTGCTTCTGGGTTACTCTAGTTCCAAATTGGGCTACAAATGCTTTCACCCCTTAAGAAAATCATATGTCACCATAGATGTCCATTTTTTTGAACAAGAATCTTATTTCTTTGGAGAAGTGTCTCTAGTTTTTTCTTTTAGAGAGATTGATAGTAAGAAAGATGAACAACTATTGCTTGAAGAAAAACAATTATGGATCTCAAGAAATGGGGAGGAGTCTCTCCAACTCACAGTGACCGAACCGGATGTTTTCTAACAAGGGAAGGGATCTTGTGAACCTGATATTTTTGTATAGGGGGAGGAATCTTCCAAACATATGGCATTGAGTCCGAGCATGGAGACCACAAGAACTCACAACCCACCAAACTATTTCAACAAAGCTATACAATGAGGATCAAGAGTACTGTTTCCATGTCTCCTCAAGGCTCCACTATGCCTCTTAAGGATATTACCATGCTATTGGATGACTCTTCCAAGATTAATCTTGATGTACAAACTCTTCCTTTGAGTTTTGAAGCTACTACCTTAAAATTAAAAGCTAAGGACTAGTATAGGAAATATTCTCTTCGTAATCAAAAAGAACCCGGACAGGTAGGATTCTCGTAATCATCTTCTAATGTTGTTTTATCCCATTACTAATTTTGTCTCTTATCATTGTCTTTCTAAACTTACATTGCTTTTTGCTCTTTATTTGTCTTCTATTTCTATTCCTAGTTGTTTGCAAGAAGCTCTCAAAGACCCTAAGTGGAAGTCTACTATGGTAGACAAAATGAAAACACTATAAGGAATTCTATTTGGGAGATGGTCAAACTACCTCACGAGAAGAACACATTGGGATGCAAGTAAATGTTATTGATAAAGCACAAATCAAAGGTAACAATCGATAAAGTCAGATTGGTTGTAAAAGGATATAGTCAGGCCTATGGGATTGATGACTAATATACTTTTGCTTCTATGACTAAGATGAACACTATCAGAGTCGTACCTTATCTTGTCATTTATCTGGATTGGTCGTTGAGATAGTTTGTGAAAAATATTTTTCTTCATAGTGATTTGGTTGAAGAGGTAAACATGGATTCTCCTTCGGGATTTATATTTAAAGGAAGAAAGTATGCGAACTTAAGAAGGCACGGTATGCGTTAAAGCAATCACCACGGGTATAGTTTGGAAAGCTAAGCAACTCAATGAAGAAGTATGGATTCAAACAATCTATGGCTAATCACAATCTATAAAAGAGATGGTGACAATGTTACTTTGCTTGTTATCTATGTTGATGATATATATGAGTGCTACGGGTAGTAATGCAAGTAAAGTAGAAAAACTTTTGAGCTATTTGACTAAGGAATTTGAAATGGACTTGGGATCTCTCAAATACTTCCTAGGGATCAAAGTATCTCGGTCCAAGCAAGGATTCTTTCTTTTATAACGAATATATACATTAAATTTGTTGGCTGAAACTGATAATTATATTTTGTAAATTCGTCAATACGCCCATTGAGATGAATCATGATTTGTATTTTGTTCAGATTAGATTCCAAAAAACAAAAGAAGATATCAAAGATTGGTTTAAAAATTGATTTATTTGACCCACACTAGACCTAACTTGTCATATGCAGTGAGTGTATTAAGTCAATTCATGCATAATCCAAGCAGCTAACATGACTGCAGTAAATTATATGCTAGCTTACCTAATTTCTTTCCAAGCGAAAATATTTCGCTATCCAGTCTTAGATTTCTAGATATTTTGGGCTATACCAACTCTAATTTTGTCGGATTTAGATTGAATTGTAGGTCTACCTCTAGGTTTGTTTCATTTGTAGGAGGAAATTTTGTAACCTAAAGAAGCAAGAAGCAGAATTTGGTAGCATTGTCTAGTACAAAGGTTAAGCACCATGCATTCAATCATGCAATTACAGAGTTGTCTTGGCTAAGAATACTTTTAGGCGAGCTTGGTTTGGCCTAAACACATCGATGGTGCTCTTTTGTGGCAATATTGCGGTTATTGAGACCGCAAATAATCCAATTCAGGACTATTGAACTGAGCATGTGGAGCTTGATAGAAACTACATCAAATTCGGATTGTGGTATGATAAAGATTTCGTATATCAAGAGTGTTGATTAGTTGGTAGATATAGTGATCCATGTTGTTACAAGCGGTCCATTTTATACGTCACTATCTAAGCTAGACATGTGTAATATCTATGCACCAACTTGAGGGAAAAGTTGGAGTATATTTAGCAAATATTATGTCAGTGGATATGATGGAATCATGATTAATGTAATTGATTATGATTGATTACGTTTCTTTATCTATCTAGAATTTGATTTTGATACCATGTACACACATATATATGTCTATATATAGGCACTGGTTACTAATGAAAAAGTACATAAATTAATTCTTTTTCCAAATCTTTGTGAACTATTTGCTATGTTGAAGACTTGCAATACAAGTTCTGGAGATGTTATATTAGTTTTCTACTCATCCATGACAAAATTAGATGCATTTTTGGAATATGTTAGACTTATTCTCAGTCAGTATGTATACATGTGGTGCTTGAATTGAGATTAGGGATACAAATTGAGGTTTTCTACAGGTATCCTTTTTTTTTTTGTGGCATTCCACTGGGCGTAGAATAGTTTCTGCTGACAGTTTTAAGTATCGTGTGTGGGCAGTTTGGAAGAAAGTTGATGAGTTAGTAGCTGCCTATGGTTAATGGAAATTTCTTTAACCTCCAATAGTGTTTCCCACAACCACTGAAAAATCTCTGCAGCCAATGCTTTTCCGTACTGCCTTTGCAGCTTAATGGTATAATTTCCCATAGATATGGAAAGCTTCTGGCTGGAATTCAAATTTTATATCTTGATTTGGTGAATAACGTTGCTTCTTGTTTGCTTGTTAATGATATGGAGTTATTCACTGATCTCGTGCTGAATTATTCTATGGGTTATCCTGCTTGCAGTAATTTTAAGATCAGTGTAATTTAAATTTCAGGGAGAAAAGATGATTCTAGTTGCATGTGGGTGGAGGCATACAATATCTGTTTCTACTTCTGGTGGGTTATATACTTTTGGGTGGAGCAAGTATGGTCAGCTGGGGCATGGAAATTTTGAAGATCACCTAACTCCTCATAAGCTAGAAGCATTAAGAGATCATTTTATTTCTCAGGTAACTTATTAATCTTTTCATCACAGTGTACAGAATTATAACCACTTCTTCCCTGCCTTTTAAGATTAAAAAAAAATAACTTCCTTTTTAATTACAAAAAACCAATTTTCTTCTGGCAAGGTTGAAAGCAGTATTCCTCCTTGGAGCATCATGTATGCTTACCTTTTCTAAATGGTGCACTTTAAGATGTTCAAAATGGAAGAAGAGCCGTTATTAGTTGATTTTAAGCGAATTTGATTGATGTTATTAATAAGTTGATTAAAGATGCCTTCTTTTATTTTCCAATCAAGTGGGGTGCAATCAGTGTCTGTTTGGAGCGCTTGAATGAGTGGGCACCATGCAGTCGGAATATACAATTATAGATTTTGTCATGTGTTTAAGTTATGGCTTTTGAATAAAAAAAGTTGTGTTGGGCTTCCACAAAGCCACTTTTAATTTGTTTTTCCAGTTAGCACAGACTAATTTGTTTCAGCATTTCCTGGCCAACTGTGATTTTATGCTCAATTTTCCCTCATGGGCTCCTCTGAACCGCACAGTCACATGTTGACCAAAAACTTTTGCTCCAGGGGCTCCACGAACTGGACAACCAGCAGTTTATGGATTCATAATTACTTATTTTTTAAACCAAAAAATGCCTTTATGGATGGTTGAACCTCTGTCATCAAGAACTACAAAGCAGAGGCATGAATTATGGGGTATATAAGCAAGTGCCCTCTTACATAAGAGATCATCATTAAGAACCACTTTCGGTTTGCCAAGATATGGTAACACATGGGGTTTTGGGTTCCCGGCAATTACGGATATGGCCTCTAAGCTACCACGTTTGGGTTTTGTTTAATCATTGAAAGTAATTGATTAATGGACAATGTGGCCTCATGGGGCACACCAGCTCTCTAACTGAATGATCTTGTTTTTTTTATTTGAATTTGGCTGAGATTTTTTAAAATAAGTTTGTTCCTTTTTAAGTTCAACCGCTTTCATTTTTTCTAAGATGTCTTTCAGTCATTTTTTGTTTATCCATGAATGAGTTTTGTTTATGTTGTAAAAAAGAAAAGAGTAATCCACCAATTAATATCTTGGTTGTAGTTATGAATTTTGGCATTGTGGGTGTATCGTAAGCAACCGTAATGATATCACGGCTGTTACTAGAGAATCTTATCGGTTGCATCTCCATTTATCGATTGGTATTGGCTGGAATGATATGTTGAGGCCGATATTTTGTGAACTTGCTTATAAACTCTTCAAATGCTAATAATACGCCGGCCCCCTTAATTTTAGGAGAAATCAATATTGGATTTGCTGGCTTCCTTAAATATGCTAAATTTATTATCACTTTTTTAATCTCCTAGTTTCTTCTCTTTCTTTTGTTTCTTTCCAATTAATCACTAATAGACATAATCACCCGGCAAGAGTTAGTATAGTTGGCAAGGGCAATTTGGGACATTGCGGTTGAGTTAATGGTCACGAGTTTGAGTCCTATTGTTGTGCTCTCCTAGTGAATGGTATTTGCGAGTGAAGGGCAACTAGAGTTTCGCCCAAGCCCGCATAGTAGGGTGGTGAATGTTCATCACCATATATGTATTCATTATATGTCAAATTCGACAATCACCGGTAATATTTCATTTAAATTAATTTCCATATGTCAAGTTAAATAAGTAAAAATGTATGTTGGATAAGAATTAATGCTATATATATTTTTTCAATATATGTGTGATCCAAGACCTTGTCCCACTGGTTGAGCTATTGAACCTGTAACCTGGATGATACAATATATCTCCTTTCTCTTGGCATACCTGAAATTTTTTACTATAAAAGTCAGCTAACAGTTTTTGCTTGTTAGACTAGATAAGCATTGGAGGCATGTGGGTTTCCCTGGATGTCTCTCTTTTTTCTGGGGGTACGATTTGCTGCAAAGGTGGGTAACCAATTACCACTGGAACCTGTGGGCAAATAAAGTATTTGCCAGAAGAAGGATCTTGATATACGAACGAAAAACATTTGAGACTTTCATGTATGGGATATTTTTGGTTCATTTCTTGGTAGAGTTCCACCGTCAGGTAGACTGATCTATTTCCATGGGAAAATTCTATGGTTGGTTGCATTTAATGAGAATTGACAAGCACGACATGAGACATGAAAACACGCTCACTTATGAGTAGCATATCTTTTCATATGTGGGTCATGTGTGAGTTCTATGGTGCTATCCTGGCAATTGTACGGACAAGGTGCATGGCCAATAAAAAGATATCTACGCACATGCATTTGTTTTAAACTCATTTCAAGAAGTTTTTAATAACTCCTAAGTTTGTTTTTTCTTTAATTTGGTGCTTTAAGTGTGACCTATGCACACCCAGTTTGTGCAACCTTTTCTTGTGTTTACTTTTCCAGATTTCAGGTGGTTGGAGACATTCCATGGCAGTCACATCTGATGGAAAACTTTATGGCTGGGGATGGAATAAGGTTCACCACCTTTTATTCTGAGACTTTTCAGTTTGAGCAATGTATGCATAATGTCATCTCTTGAATGCATATTGTTTTAATAATGTAGACTTTTTTCAACTTGGCCTAAGCCTTTACTTCTTCCTCTAAACACATGTATATAAATCTTCAGTTATTTCAAGTAGTTCTGGCAATGATAAAATTTGCAGCAATGGAATTATCAGAACTGCGTCTCACCTAATGAATTGTTTAGCATGATGATATTTGATTGTGGTCATCATGCATTCAGTTACTGTCTAATTACTGCAAGGAGGGCCAACTTTGTGCAACTGGCATGTGTTGAATAGAGGACGTGTATTCATTCTGCCTATGTCAGGGCTTATCGAGATTGACACCAATATAGACAAATTATGAGATGTGGGAATGTGGATCAGATGAAACTCTTAATCTTACATCAATGATCCAGCAGCTGAGATCTCTTGGTTGACATGTGATAATTTTTATTTTGTTCCTTACAAAATGAGCAAATATGAGTTTAATTGGTGTTCTTTTTGCTGGTGCTGCAATGTGGTTTTATTCAGTTCTGAGGTTCATAAAGATTCCCTCCCAGAAAAAAAAAAAGGGTAAATCGCACACCTCTACCATGAGAGTTGGCAGAATTACAGACTGATATTTCAACCTTTTTCAGATTACGGGACAGTTATTCCACCTGAAAGCAAAGTCAAAATCATAATGGAGAGTAATGGCGAGTTTAAACATCATTTACCCTCTATAACTGAGGCCATTTTTAGTGCCCTGAAGAGCTAAAATATGAATTTGTAGTCCACATCAGCACCTAATTGTATTATGGAACCCACTGTCTTTTCCCTCTCTACCCGTGCTCCCAATAGAAGAAAATGACCACGGTTGAACACAAAAGCTCTGCATTACCCATCCTCTGTCTAGAGTCTTCACTAGACTTCTTTCCCCAGCACGCATTCTATCTTCCCTCTCACTCCGTCTTTGTGAGTCCCCTCTTAACTCTATAAACCTTAGTCTATCTCCAATTTTGCTTCTTTTATTCATAGCAACCAATACTCATTCTTTTCCTGCTAAAGCTCTTCTCTTCCTTCCTTCTACCTCCCCTTGCTTTTACATGCAAGAGAAAGTGATGCAGAGCTCAAATTAGAGTCACTCCAGAACCAAACTCCAAAATTGAAATTGGAGTACTAAAGTTATTTGAATTCTCGCATCTGGAGATGAATTGATAAAATGAAAGGCAACTTTGCTTCTTGTGTAGCAGATTGCGTCTTCAATTTATGGATGAAGGCTGCAGGATGGAGATTGTTTGGTAAATTCAGAATTTTTTATTTTGCTTTATCGGTATTTGTAATTTGATGTACTAAGGTTTTCTGCAGTTTTAGTTTGTTAAATTTGATTGTTATATGATTTAGGCTTTTGCTAACTTTTGATTGCTAAATTAATTTACAAAATTGCTTCAATTTTATTGTCTGGGTTTCAGACACTTCCTTACCCCTCGCTCTCTCTTTTCTGTCATGTATTTTTGTCACTGTTTGGCCATATGGTGGAGCTGATTTGAGCGCTTAGTACACTTAATGGTTTGAGCACATAGTATACACCTAGTGGTGGAGCTGTGTGGAGTGCTTTATACTTTGTGGTGCTTGGGAGGGCAATTTTAGCTGCTGCTGATAATATTATCGGTGGTGTGACTGGCTTTTTCTTCTTAATCTTGGCAGTACTTGGTGGTGCTGGGTGGCTTTTTTGCTATTAGTAGTGACACTGCTTGGAGATGGTGCTTGGTTAGCCTTTTAGCTGATACTGGTGGCAATAGCTGGTGGCGATGGTGCTGGGTGAGCTTCTTTTTGAAGTTGTTGGTGACGTTTATAATGGGAAATTGCTATGATGGTAACCACACTGAGAGGGACTGCAGGGCTGGTTTCTTTTTCATTTTTTTTCTCTGTTTATTGTTTCCTGCGGAGATTTGACTGCATTTTTTCAATTCAGTTTAGTTTGAGGGCAGTTTTGTCCTTGTGAAATAAACAAGTTTTTGGTTCAACACGTAAGCTGCCTACCTTGACAGAAATTGTGACGTAGGGTAAGTTAATTGAAACTTTGAGCTATTTGTGTGTAATGTGATAAATGTAATGGTGTAAATTGATAAATGTCAAGGCTCGGCCTTTAATTTTCCTAACAATTGGGTATCAGTGTAATTAAATTCCCCACCCCCCCTAAAAAAAAACCTAGCACGGGTAGCCCAGTAGCCATTTGTGGAAATAGTTCTTGCCTATCCTTTGAAATATCATTTGTATGCTTCACTTTTTAATCATTTTCTCTGCATGTTTTGTTGTTCTTTGCTTTGGGTATGTGCGCCTTGTCTGCATTGAGAATTGGTTAATTTCTGCTTCTTAATTGGACTTGAACCTTGATTTTGTATGTATTGCAGTTCGGACAGGTGGGTGTAGGTGACAATGTTGATCATTGTTCCCCTGTGCAAGTTCTATTTCCTCATGACCAGGCAAATTTCTCATCTTCATGAACATCGTAACCTTACTTCTAATAAAAATAGTAGAAATCACTGTAATAAGATAACAAAGGAGTCCAATAATATTGATATTACCATATAGCTACTGTTCAATGGCTAGGAGTGTGGGGTCGTGGCCCTGGAGTTTTATATGAATTCTTGTACTAGATAACAAGGGTTTGGAAGGAGAGTCTGTCTTAATGACATTCCTTTTATCTCTTTCTTTGTGGCATAATTATGGATGAAAATATCGGTATTGGTATAAGTTGCGGCATTGTCGGTGTAGGATATATTAGATAATATGTATTGATATTTATTTCTAAAAATTATAAATTAATAGGGCCGTATCAGTTGATATATTATAATATATCACTAATACGGTAGTATATTTTGATATTTGTCGCGGTATCAAAATAATATTAATGTCAGGGGATTGATACTAATATGTATCGGACGATATCTGCATTTATCTACATAATACTTTATTTTCATTTGTAAAAAGTAAATTTATTTATGGTTCTTTAGGCTACCCAAGGTTTTGATTGCATATTTTGTTTTTAATGACAGAAAGTAGTTCAGATTTGCTGTGGATGGAGACACACGTTAGCCGTTACAGATAGGCAAAATGTATTTTCTTGGGGACGAGGTACAAATGGTCAACTTGGTCATGGGGACTCTTTTGATCGGTAATAACAGTTGCAGCTGGATTCTTCGAGAAACTGTTTCATCATGCATAATCACTGTTATTGGCATTTACATTGGTTGGCATGAGAGTGAGTTAAATGGGCTTTGTTACATAACATAATTGTGTAATCACTACTGATAAATTTTACATATTGATAGTAGTGTGTATGAAAATATCGGTATTATTGGTCGCTCTCATATTGGTATTGGATATATCAGATAATATGTATTAGTATTGAACATATCAAAACGGAAAAAACCTTCTGAAAATTGTAAGTTGACAGGGTAATATTGACCAATATATCAACCAAATATAGGCTGTATCATTTGTATCAGTCAGTATGAAAATATATTATGATATTATTGTAATGTCAAAAAATGTAATTATCAGATGTCTTATTAATACATATTGGTTGATATTTGTTTCAATGTTAATAATTTAATGCTTAGAGGGGGAAGTGCAGAGCATGTTATGTTATATGAAATGAGAATATGCAAAGTGGAATTGGTAGAATTGAGGAAACTGGATTCTAATTGTTGGTTTTTGCACTTGATATGATTGAACTGAGACTGATGTCTTCTATAGGGCGGATTATTTCTATCATGGCCTCTTCTTCCATCACACGCATACCCCCCTATGTCTCTTTTGGTACATCAGGATCAATCCATGGGAACGGGAGTGAAGGCTTTATTCAGATTTTCTGTGCAAATGGCAGCTTTTCCTTAAGCCGCCTTAGTTCCCTTGTTTTCATGTCCGATACGGCAATAGTGGATATGGAAACAAGGGATTGAGAATGTGGAGAAGGTTAAACCACTATCCCTGAGCCATCAAACCCCCTCTTTTCCCATTTGCCCATTTTCTTTCCTATTCCAAGACATCTCGTTCTCATTCATTATATTCTCACGTGCTCAACATTCTGTTAATATCATGATTACTTTGACACAATTATCTATTCTGTCTATTGTTAAAAAAAAAAAAAACTAATCAAACTAATAAATAATTAGAAATGAAATGAATTATATATAAATTAAAAAATTTGAAATATAGATAAATGAAAAAGAGAGAAATAGACTATTGTTCTACAATGGGTCAGTTTCATTACACGTTCCAAGTAAAATGGTGTTGTGTACTTGTTCTTGGATGCTATACATGTTGAGTTTATATAATTTCTCTTTACTTGGATTAGAAATTCTTTGCCGAATTTTGTAGCAAAGTCTTAGTAATCCAACAAAATTTAAGGATGATGCTATATTTTCCCTCCTCAGACACCTCATGTCCAAGTTTTGACTAATCACCAAAAAATCAATTACATCTTTTAATGTTCAAACAACAAATAGGAAAACCCATGGATGAAAATATCAGTATCGATATTAGTATCAGTTGCGATTGTATAAATATTAGATAATACGTATCTGTATTGAATATTTCAGAAGAAAAAAATAGGGGAATCATAAGCTGACGGTGATGTATGGCCAATATATCGGATAAATATCAGGTATATCAGCTGATATTTTGAATATCAGCCGATATATCACCTATACGATAACATAACGCAATATTGTCACGGCATCGGAAATATTAGCATGGGGGGTCATGATGCCGATACATATCAATCGATATTTATATTTAAGAGCGTAGACCTGCTTCAAATATTCCACTTATTATCAGAATTTTTGTGTAAAATGAACACTTTCTAATGGTTAGACAACAGAACAAGAGGCCCCGTTTGGTAATCGGTATGATCAAGTTTTGTGTACATCTGTTGCTGTGTACTGTGAAACCTATGCTTGTCAATCTGTTCTTATACTCTGTACTGTGAGATCAATTTTGTCTCTGTTGCAAATTGCAGAAATCTTCCCACAATTATAGAGGCCATGAGCTTCGATGGATCTAGTGGACGACAAATAGAATCCTCAAGCGTCAACCTTTTGTCAGGTATTGAATTCCTTTCATGCCAACTTCACCCAATTGTGGCCTCATAAGATGTTTCCTTCCATCGAACGCCATCAAATGAGGCGAGCTATTCAGAGTCAGAGCATAGCTTAAGAGTGCTCTATTGGAGTTTATTAGAATTGTCTCAAATAACATGACACATATTTGATAATTTATTGAAATGATTAAAGATGACAATTTTATATGATTTTGTTATATTTTATTAAATAAGATATTTCCTGTAATAGGCTCAATCTTTGATAGAAGGAAAAACATTTTTGTAATTAAGAAGTTTGTTTCTATCTATATTTGATAAAATTACTCATCATTTCTTAAGCATAATTAGTGGAGGCTTTTGTGGATTATGAGTCCCAATTTGAATTGAAGGAAGTTTTGTGAACTTCCATTGACTCTGAGTTCAAGAAGCACTCTAGAAAAATTGTATAAGTAACTTTGGATATATAAGATCCTCTAATTCTCATAAAAGAATAGAGATTAGGGTGTGGGAGAGAGATTGATTTCAAGTTTTTTGAGATAAAAACTTTAAACATGTATTTAAGTATGTTATGAATGTTTAATTTCGTATTAGTAATTGTAAAATAATATGATAATTCTGATGATCTATCAATGATTAAAATTCATAAAGTTTTATGGGGATTGCTCGAAAAGGTTAACGAGTCAAACTTGTGTCTATTTTTCAGCTTCTTTAGTTGAAAAGCTAAGCATAACGGCTTGGTTAGATACTTGTTACCATTGGCTGATGAAATTTAATGAGCTAACTTAAGTCTAATTTGCTAGAGCGACCGACTCTGCTCGGCTTGCATGCATCCCACTTGCGTCTGTTGTTTGAGCAGACTGCTCAGTTAGGGTTTGTTTGAGAACTTTACTGAGTCAAAAGATAACTATATATTTATTCTTCTTTTATTGAAATAGAGGAAAGAGTTTATAGGAAATGGGGTTCCCTTTGAGTCAACATTGAATCCTTCGTCCCTGGGGAATGGAACTCGATTGGACTCTGTTGGTTAGACCGATTTGTTTTGGTTGGGATCCACAGAGCATCTAGGCAGATTTAATGGCTACAGTTTATGCTGCGATGGCAGTTCCATATACTCTACAATTGTATTGTACAATTTTAGTCTTGAGAGACAAATGGGGGACAGATCTAATTCTTTGATAGCTGGCTTAGGTTAGGCTGATATCTAGAACAAGCAAAGGGCGACTCGCCTCTTTCGCTCTTACTGGGCAGCTATAAGTGTCCTTCCTATAGCAAGCAATTGCTTCCTACCTTTTATCGTTGTCTTAAAGGCTCCACACAATATAGAAGTAGAGAGAGAGCGCTGGTTATTTGCCTTGTCTAGTAAGCGAGTTTCATCAATCATCTTGGGGGTGGTCAATTTCTAGCATTGCTAAGGTCGATTATAAAGCAAGATACTCAATCTTGACTCGTAATAAATCCCCTAGAAACTTGTTCCCGTTTGGCTGATTTTGCTTGGCTCAGCTCGACTTACCTACTTATGTTATCTTTGCAGGGAAATTCTGGATCCCGTCCTCAGGGAGATTTGCAGTTGTACCCGATGAAACTGTATGGTGTCTTCTTTCTCCCTCTTTTTGTCAGTATTGAGACACTAATATGACACCATTGCTTATATGCAGATGCAAGGGCAAGTGGCCGTGTCCCAAGGCAATGGCAGCGATGCCAGTGTTCCTGAAAACGATATGCGTATAGGTTGATGTCGATGACTGCAGCCGATGCTGAGACTTTGCTATGCCCCTGTTGGGCAGTTGTTTGCCACAATTTTCTGTACATTCTTCTTTTTTCCTATTTTTTGGTGGTGGTGGTGTTGGGATGAGTGGGGGGTGGTGGTGGTGGCGGCGGTGAATGGAGATAATGATGCCTAATGAATTTGCTTAACCTTATTATTCTGTGTGAAGACATTTTGATTTTGAAGTTTTTTTTACCTCAGTTCCTCTGCTTCATGAGTGCCTTTCCAATTAATTTTGAAGCTTGAACCAATTGTCACAATAATACATTCCTTGTAAAGGTGGTGATTTTGTTTAATATATTAAATGTGACATAGTATTGCAATTAGTAAATAATGAAACTTATAATTGAAGTGGATACAGTATTTTTTTATATATTTATATATATTTTATATAAGCCTGTTAACATAGATAGTTAGATGAGACATCTTATTCGATGTATACATTACACATGAATTGGGTTGGTGAAACTAGTGGTTTTTTTCCTTACCAATTGTATATTCGGAAAAAATTATAAATTATTTGTAGTGTTCTTTTTTTCTTTTTTTTTTTTTTTGAAGTTTTTAATTCCAATTTATGTGAAAAACTAAGTCAAATTAACCCTTTTATTGAGGGTCATAAATCAATGTGTCTAATACAAAATACTTAGAAGGATAAAATATCTAAAATAAAGGTCAAATTTGACTTTCTAATATGGCAGTTTTGATAAATATTTGGGCACCATATATTTATAAAATAAAATTAGGAAAATTTGAGATTCAGCATATAATTTAAAATATGTATATATAGATAAAAAGCTGGTAATAATGAATTTTTTTATCTTCATAAGTTGTTAGGAATAAATTATAAATAAATAAGATAAATAATATTTTATTCATTTTTCCAAGCTAACAATATTCAAGTACTATGTATTTTTCATTTTTTTAAATTTCAGAAATTAAAAGAAAAGGAATTTCCTCCACTTCTAATATCATATTTTGAAGTTATTAGTTACATTTGAATAAAATCATTTAGCCTTTATCACCCATCATTTCACTTTATTTTTTTTCAATTATAAAAATATTTTTAAATATTATTTTTTATAATATGTTATGATTGAATTATTTAACAAAGGTTTGATACTTAATTAAATCAAGAAAAAGTCATGCAGAAAGTGAAAAAAAAAATAAAATTTAGCTATAGGATTAATAAAATTACAATATTATGTTGGAATTTAAAAACCTATTTACCAATAGATTCCAACGTAGTATTAGGAAAAAGAGCTTTATAAGCATATAGAAGTATAGTCTGAAAAATACATAATACAATTGTACAAAATCTTTCAAATTTTGAACTACATATAAGAATAATAATTAAAATAAATATTAATATTAAATATATTAAAAAAATATTAAAAATTATAAATTGACAATAAATATTGCCAATTGATTGGCCAAATATATAATACATTAGCTGATATTTTAAATATCGATCGATATATCATTATTTATTATCAATATAGTATTATGTCGAGCATTTATCACGGTATTAAAAATGTTAATATTATAAATAATAGATATAATATCAATATATATGGGCTGACTTTTTCATCCATGATTGTCCTTGAAAATTTCACTGTAAAAGTTTTGGTGCCTCTGTACTTCTTCTTAATATTTTAAAATCTAACTCGTAAAAATAAAAATAAATACAATAACAATATAAGAATTTTTGTATGGAAAATTTTCTCAAAATGATGAAGTAAAATTACAAGACCAATTTCACTCAAAAGCCTATTATGAAACTTTTACCACTAATAATTTTTACTCAAAAGATCTTATAATGTCATTCTCTCAATAGTATAACATGATTATTCTTTAATGATTGTAAATTTTTAAAATAAATACGAACTCAACAATAATTTTATTTATAGTGGTCTAACCCTTTACATTTCTTTCACTTAAGCAATGAATTTTCTTCAAAAAATAAAAATTTTCTATTTATAAAATTTGAAGAGTAACCCGTCTAGCGATTCCACCATGTTTTTCGTTTTCGATGCACCTGGTGGCCGTTCTGGTTGGATCCGGGGGGCGTCCTCCTCCCTTGTGGAGAAGGACCGTCATGCCACTCATCACACGTCACCGGATATAAAAGGAAGTTGGTGAACACACGTTTTGAATGGATAATATAATATGGGCCGTTCGATTTTAAATTTAATCATTCAAAACACGTAACCGTTGAATTTTACATCCAACGGTCTAGATTAAGAGAATGACGGTCCTTCTCATAGGGGAGAAGGACGCCCCCTCAATCCGTTCTGGTTTAACCATGCATATTGATTAGATGTAAATTTGGCTTCCATCAATAATAATAATAATAATAATAATAATAATAATAATAATAATAATAATAATATTATTATTTCCCTTCTTTCTTTTGGGGGTGTGTGTGTGTGTGTGATAGTAGCTTGATCTCTTGGACAAGAGCTGTTCATGTATGGCATCAACACTTTCGAGAGTAGTTGTAAGTTTACATCCGCCTCAATTTTCATCTCGTGTCCAACACCTCATCCACTCGTATTGCCAGTAAACCACGGATCGGACGGGACGCACCTTTGCATCTCTCGGCCGTGTTGGACCCCTTGGATCCAACACCCCTGATCAACGAGCCTCTGAGAGATCCTGCTGGGACCTTACAAACCTCTGCATCTCTTTGACCCGTGGAACCAGAACGCAACAAATTTTTATATGAAAAATTTTCTCAAAATGAGGAAGTAAAATTACGAGACCAGTTTCGCTCAAAAGCATATTATGAAACTTTTACCATTAATAATTTTTACTCAAAAGATCTTATAATACCATTCTCTCAATAGTATAATACTTATTATTCTTTAATTATTATAAATTTTTAAAATAAATACAAACTCAACAATAATTTTATTTATAGTGCTCTAACCCTTTATATTTCTTTCACTTAAGTAATGAATTTTCTTCAAAAAATAAAAATTTTCTATTTATAAAATTTGAAGAGTAACCCGTCTAGCGATTCCACCATGTTTTCCGTTTTCGATGCACCTGGTGGCCGTTCTGGTTTAGCCATGCATATTGATGAGATGCAAATTTGGCTTCCATCAATAATAATAATAATAATTATTATTATTATTATTTCCCTTCTTTCTTTTGGGTGTGTGTGTGTGTGATAGTAGCTTGATCTCTTGGACAAGAGCTGTTCATGTATGGCATCAACACTTTCGAGAGTAGTTGTAAGTTTATTTATTGAGATAAAAATATTAATTTTTATAATTTTTAATATTATATTTTTTTACTAATTAATTGTGTATATATATAAATTTATATACCTTAATCAATAAGCATTAAACTTTGATTTATTAAGGATAATGTACTAAATTAAGACTGTACTATAACATTTTTATCTTAAAGAATAGGGAAATAATTTCTTTTTCTTTTCTGTCGTTTAGATTTATTGAAATTTTATACAAATCTTATGCATCTAAAATTGATGATTATAGACGTCATTTTATAGAATAACAAAAGACTATTATCAAATTATCAAAATACTCATCCTTTTTATCAAAGGATATGTCTTGAATAGATATATTATTTAAAAAACAATACATTTATTTTTCATCAAAAGATATATCTTGATTAGGCATATTATTTAACAAAATTTTCTTTAATTAATATTTAATATATATCTAAACTAATTATATATATAATTATATTATTTAATCACAATTCAATAAATTAATAAATTATATGTCATGTTATATAAGATATTTTTCTAACAATAGTTGGTGTTGCTCAATTAATAGTAGCTTCCATGTTACAGCCTAAATGTTGAACTAGTGGCTGTATTTGTTCTGATATTTTATTCATAAACAAATAATATCTGATCATATTTCTATGACCCTTTCATTAAAAAAATCGGCCCCCTCAAAAGGGGGTCTTCTTCATCTCCACTTAGGTTGCACATATTTGTACAACCTCCCCTACAGTATCGTCACTGTTGTAAAGTTTAACCACCATGTTCGGGATAAATTGATATGATTTCTCTATGGCTAAATCACTATAATGAAATATATAATCAATCAATATTTGTTAATTTTAAAACAATGGAAGAAACAGAAATTGACCGATTTTGACATGCTTATCTGAATAGTTTTCAATGTCTCAGATATTTAGATAATGTGAAAAGTAGTTAAACAATTACCTACTTCCTTTTTACATTATGGATGTCATATAGCTATTATTAAGACATTCTCGAGTAAAGTGACGCTAATTAACTGATCTATTTTTGTGGAAGCTGTTATTATAGGTAAATAAATATGATATCATATTATTAAAAATATTATATAAATATATAAAAAATATCTCCTAACACAATATTATTACTTATTATTATTTTTGAAAAGTCAACAGCTGGGTGCTGTAATCGCACTGGTGCAGCTGCATCAAATAAAACATGCGAGGTCAAGTCAAAAGGCTAGCTTATCATTTGTTTATGTTCCTTTCTTATGATTCCATATAGTATACAATAAGTAAATAATAATCACAAATAATGAGACGACACACAATTTTATATGAAAAATCATCTTCAAAATGAAAGAAAAAAAATCAAAGAATGATATCTCCAAAATATATCCACTATATAAAAATTTTGTTACATAAACCTCAAAAATATAAAGACTAAACATATTATAACAAATAAACCAACCAATAATGAGTATAAGACGAAAGATTAAAAAATATAATTGACAAAATATTCTTCTCAACTTTAAGAATAACGCTTTCCAAAATCGCATAAATTGAAATTTGATTCGAAATTCAACCGGATACTCAAATCATCTTCTTCTCCATTTTTTCTCTCTTTTTTTTTAAAAAAAGCGGCGCCCTAAGTCTCAAAAAAAATAAATTATTAACCCTAAAAATACGTCAACGTATTTTTATATTGCGAGCCGCACTTAAACGCTTGTCAGACATGTCTCGAGCGCCACTACAAATGGTGCTTTGGGCGTGCCTCAAGCATGCCCTCACTATTTTCGACGCCTTAGGTGCGTCACAAGTGTAGGGCCACTAGATTCGGCGTTTCAGGTGACCCTCGGGCATGCCCTGAGTGCATCCCTTCTAGAATCGGTGCCTAAGGCGCTGGTTGCATGTGCACAATTATCCATATCAGTATAGAACCAGTATATTTTTGTCCGGACCATCGAACGGAATATCAAATGGGTATGGGCCTACACGAAAGTAACTTATAACCCGATAAATTTTTCCTCATAACAAACTTTAAAATTTTTTCTTTATAATACTTTGGTCATTATTTCTGATCTATTCTCCTCAATCCTGACCTTGTCAAGTATCAACAGCTCTGAATCAATAACATTCCATACCCAATAATATCTCATATTAATGTGTTTCAATTTGAAATGAAATAATGAGTTTTTATGAAGGTAAATTATACTTTGATTATTACAAAGTAGCATATATTACTCCTACTTGAAGTTGAGCTCTTAGATGAACTTCTTCATCTACAATATTTCCTTACTTGCCTCCGTTATAATAATAAATTTTGCCTTGATGGTTGAGAAAGTAACACACTTTTACAACTTTCATTGCCAATAGATAGCTCTTACAAATATGACTAAATACCTCAATGTGGATTTTCGAGAGTTGATATCACCGTCATGTTTGTATCAATATACCCAACTAGAAGTAACCTATCACTTTCAAAATACAGGCACAATTTAGAAATTTCTCAGAGATATCTCAATATTCATTTCATCGCGAACCAATATTCCTTACCGAGATATCTCAATATCCATTTTCTCGAAGTTTCTTTCCATGTACTTTCATTGTAGATATGAAGGGTCACATGAAGCGAAATTGTTTCAAGAGGAAGTAGGAGAAGGAGGGCGGAGGCAAACGTAAAGAGATGAGGGATTATGACAACAATTATTGGGCCTCTTGCGGAGACCTTTTGGTTATTCACCCGAGAAAGACACGAAACTTTTTAAACCAGGAGACGAATTGGGTAATAGATAGCAATTCATCACACTATGATATCAAATAAGTCCCTCTTTAGCATCTATATGCCCAATGATTATAGGGTATCGAAGATGGATAATAACGGTTAATCGAGGGTTGTTAGTATTGGGGATGTTAGTTTATAGACAAGTAACGGGATGAAATTCTTGTCAAGGGCGTGCGACATGCACTAAATTTATGGTTGAATATCATTTCAATTGAAATTTTAATGAAAAAGGCTTTTACACGGCATTCGAAAAAGGTTAGTCAAAACTCATGAAAGGTGCTTCAGTTGTAATAAAAGGAAGCAATCAAGTCGGTACTTGACAAAGGTTTCAGTTGTCAATGATAATACCAAGGTGACCAACGAGAGCAATGATCAAGGTGGAGGAAAGAAGAGGCTGAGGAGGAGTGTAACGGGAAGTGATTCTCCAAAGGAGAAGTCGAAGGAGAGTAAGAATACTCTATATTCAGTAGAGCGGAAGAAAGTATCATTTAAACTTGCGAAAACCGATAGCGGGATCCCATTGGAGAGAAAATTATTGAAGGACAAGTGATGATGGTCACCAATAAAGGCGAAGGGTCCCCCACAAGGTTGTGAGAAAAACTTTGTTGGGTTTTGGTCACTCCCTTATAAACGTCATAACAAATAGATAGTCACTAGAGGGTCGCGCAATATTCATGCGAGGATTACAGCGCGCAATCAGCGCCCAAACGTCGAACCCAGGGGCGCTTGAGCGTGGAATCTAGGGGGGCCTCTAACGCTTTTTTAAGGTATTTTGAAATCATATTTCATACAAAAAGTGTGACATAAGAAAAAAAGAGAAAAAGAGAGAAGAGGAAGATATTCAACATTCAGTTGAGATTCAAATTGAGTTCTATTCTTCGTCAAAGTTGTATATATTGTTCTAGAATAGTTTTTTAGAATATATTTTGTTTGGTTATTCTTATTTCTCATTGTATATTTTATTGTGAGTTGTTATGTATATTGAGGAAGTTGTAATTAATCATTCTTCACTCGGGATTATAGTGAAGTGGTTTCAAACTAGGCTACTTATAACCAGCACTATTATTATTATCACGTGATTTTTTTTAATTGAAAAGAATTTTACACGTTAAAAATATTATACATCATTATTTTTTTATACTCACGAGTTTAGTTGTTAAATTGTGATAATGTATTTAAATTTTATTCTGCTATATCGCACTATATGTGTCCAAATCAAACCCCAACACTTTGTACCATAAGCCCTTATCTCTATCGGCTGGCAGCCAACTTCGGCAGCTTTCTACCAGTCCATTGATATCGCATGGGACCCAGTAAATGTGTTTCTCTAATCACCATCAAAAGATGCCAAAACTCTCTCTTCAATCGTCTATGCACTTCCATTTGTATTGGCCCCTCAATCACTTTCCATGAAGAAATTCTCCCCAACATATGAAGAGGGGTTTTAGGTTCTTGTCAACATACAATCAGATGGCTGAATCAATGCATCAGATTCTACCAGATTTTTTCCGTAAAATATGATTACTCTACCAATTTCTCTTAAATATAAAATCTAAAACTATATCTTATTCAACCTAAACTTGATCCCAAATTGACAGGTTAATGTTACTTTATTCATATGGTTATGCACTCTTGTAATCAAAACCGAAAGATCTATAAACTAACCCATATTTGACTAATCAAGCAGACAAACGATCCTACACCTTTATTTTAATTTTTACTTAATTCATACTGGACAACGTAGCTGGTAAAAGTTACTGAAAGTATTACTATTTGGTTTGTGGTTACTAATTAATTCTTAATGTCATTTGCCATTACTTATAAAAATGTATAATATTTATAAGGCAGATCATGCATCTGAAATATAATGTAATTTTATCGAGTGATAGTAAAAGCTTTTTATTATTAAAATAAAATGTGTAAGTAATGTTATAGTTTTTATAATCACTTGATTGATGAAGTGATTGGCTTTATGATGAGAATGAGGATGAAGGAAAAGAAGCACTTTCGATGGTGTTTGATGCTAAGTTTGAATTTGGGTAGTGTGTTTATGTGGTGGTCTATTGAATGATTATCATAGTTTGACTTGATTCCACACACACACACACCCAAAAAAAAAAAAAACTTAATAATGTTTTTTTTTTCTTTGGGGGGGGGGGGGCAATGGATGGTCTCAAAGCAGAATATTACAAATTTCCCTTTTCCCAATTATTATTTATTTTCTTTATTTAAGGGTGATTTTGAATTTAGAAAATTTTCAATAATAATAATAATAAATAAAAATAAAAATAAACAAAATCACTTTTTTTTTAAATATATATATTTTAATACGTATTTTTTATTATATTTTTCTTATACTTTTATATAATTTAAATATAAAAAAGTAATGTTTTAAATTTTTTTTATTTTTTTAACTTTTCTATTTTAAAATAATCTCTAAAATGGTGAAAAAGAAAGAAAAGCTCCATTGTTTTAACCCTAACAGATGTTTATAATAATAACAATATCTTATATTTTATTAAAGAGGGACTAATTATATAAATTTATTTTTATTATTTTATTCAATTTAATATAATAATAGTATGCCAAGTTTTAAGAGTGCTTAGAAATATGAAATTGATTTGGAGTGGGTGCCAAAGAGTATATAAAAAAATGAAAAAGAAATTATTAAAGCGTATTTCTCGATAGGAAGTGTGGATGGAAAATGCGTAAGAGATACTATTTCTTTTTTCCAATCTCAAAACTTAAACCAAAAATACAAAATATAATTTTTTTTCTTCATAATATATGTGCAATGAATAGTTATGTCATTTATTAGGTAAAAAATAATTAATTTTATCGATAGGGACGGCAGAAATGGATTAGCCTAACGTGAAAGCTCACGGACTCAGCAGCGGATTCAGAAGGCATTCGGCTCATAGGCCCAAGGGCCAGTCGACGTTTCCTTTGACTCAAAACAATGCCCAGGTGACCCAGTTGACACAAGTCGGCTTGGCCCCATCCGAGCAATCTACAGTGTTTTTCCTGCCCACTGGAGATTGCTTGCTTTAGCCAACCCGACACCTCAAATATTGCCCCTGATCGCGAGCTCTCTAGCAATGGCAACTTTAACTTAGCGGATCACTTCTAATGGTAACTTTCAATTCAGCGGATCTCATATAATGACAGCTCTAATATCCGTTGTGTGCAACATCTCTTCAAAGAAGAGATCATCTTGATTGATTACGGTTGCCCTAATCGGCACCCATAATCCCCGTGCCAACCTGCCAAATTTGTACGGCTAGTTGGTGGCCAGTCTTAGCGCCCAAACAAGACTAAGTTTGCCCAAGGGTTATAAAAATTCCTGAAGACAAATTCTAATAAACATGCTTACATTCCTACTCAGACACGCTCGCAAATGCCCATATTCAAGAGCTCTCAAGAGACCGTCCTTAATCTAAAAAGCCTCCCTAGGATTCCTCCGTTATTATTATTCTCTCAATATCAAAGCCGCTCCCTACGAGCCCATTATCACGTCAAAAATTACTCGACGCCAAGCGCAACCTCCGAGGTAAATTCAAAGAACCCACATTCTCGCATCATCACGCATACCCCTTAACCCCGCATCTTTTCTTCTTTTAAAGAAGATTATTAATTTGAGTATCAGAAGATAAATCGATGAGCTAATTGCGTCAATCATTTGACCTCTTATTTTCAAATTGTAGTGTGCAAGATTCAAACTATAGAGAAAAAAAACTAATCCCACTTTAATTCGATTCGAAGGCCAAGTGACACCCTATTTCGTCAGCAACCTGAATTCAGGACACATCACTTATTAATAATTTAAATGTTTTTCATTTTATGACAAAATTGACCTATCGAGTAACGATGGCAATATTGACCAGCCTCATGGTTTGCCGAATCACTCCGACTTGGCCAACATCGGAAAAACCCAATTTGATAGGTTTTAGTGTGGTTTTTGAGAAAAAATTTAAAATTAAAATTTTTGGGTGTGTGATAATTTCAATATCTAGTCATCCCATCATGAAAATTGACCTAAACTTGCATCGTATATAATGCCGTGGAGCTTTTTCGAAATCCTATTCCAAAAACACCCTATGATAGGTCTAATAATCATGGGCCAATGGGTCAGGTCCCGCAGTAAGCCCACGATCTAATATATTCCTTTCAAATTAAAAGTCCCACATTACTTTTTGAGAAACAATACATCTGCAAATTTCATTATAAAAGCAAGCATCCTTATGCATTGAAGGACAAGTTGATTGCGCTCGAAGAAGCTCCATAAGGCTCCATATGGCTCGAAAAATGGCATGGCAGTTACTAGCCGATCTCCAATAAGAGCAAATTGGCGGCCAGGAGACCCTCGACTCTCCTCTCATCCAGGAGGCCCCCCGACTCTCCGCCCATCCGGGGCCCCTCGACCACCTCCAGTTCTTGAGGCTTTTAGTTCTCTCGTTTGGAGGCCGTCGGACCTCTGCCACTAGGAGGCTCTCAGCCCTCCTCTCATTTAAAGGCCATCAGTCTTCTCTCAGTTAGGAGGCCCTCAGCCTTCCGCTTGCCATGAGGCCCTCATCCCTCCTCCAGTCTGGAGGCTCTCAATCCTCTGCCGCCAGGAGGATCTCAGCCCTGCTTCCATCCAGAAGCCCTCGGCCCTCCGCCAGTCCCAAAGGCCCTCGGCCCTCCGCCAGTCCCAGAGGCCCTCGGCCCTCCGCCTGTCCCAGAGGCCCTCGGCGTTTTGCTGCTAGGAGGCACTCCTCCCTCATCCTATCCGGAGGCCCTCAGTGCTTCATCCAGAAAACGCGGAGCTCTCCTCATTCCAGGTGGCACGGAGGCCATCGGCCCTTCGCCACCAAGAGGCCCTCAGTCCTCCTCCCGTCCGGAGGCCATCAGCCCTCCGCCGTTCGGAGGCCTTCAGCCCTCCGCCAGGTAGGAGGCCTTTAGTCCTTCATCTTGGAGTCACGATCCCTCTATCCCGAAGTCAGGAGCTTGCTGTCCAAGAGTTAATCATCTATTCAGGTAACTAAAACGTTTATTCAACAGTACAACTTAGTCTTTCTCTTCTAAGTCGCCCCTTTGTTGGGCACACCTATAAGCCGCCCCTCTGTCTGGTGCACTCCAAGCCATCTCTCTACCGGGCGCACCTATAAGTCACCCCTCTGTCGGCGCACCTATAAGCTGCCCCTCTGTCGGGCACACTCCAAGCCGCCCTCCGCAAGCGCACTTATATGTCGCCCCTCTATCGGGCGCACCTCCAAACCACCCCTCTACTGGACGCATTCATGTAGCTCAAGGCTCCAAATACATCCCTCTCACACTCCCCTCATCGTTGCATCTTTACATTCTCATCACGTTTACTTTTAAACGTGCATTCCTCCATTTATTGCGAAAGATATCTGACTTAGGCGTCGGAGTGTCAACGGGGGATAGCCTTCCGTTGTCCTCTGACCTCTTGTTTGTTGTAGTGGTGTGTAGGGTTCAGATTCGGTGAACGGAGCCGGATTCAAACAATCTAGTCGACCTGAATCTGTTTGAAATTCGGATCCAGCTACACATCACCCTAAAATTAATTATTTTTGGTACATTAAATTACCATAAAATTTAAAAATATTTAAAACCTTATCTCATATTTTAGATTATTTTTAGTATTTTAAATCCTAACCATAATTTTTAATTTTATACTTATAATATCATATTTACTTCCCTTGCGGTTTAAATATTTTGGATATTGATTCTAGGTTGGGATTCCTGATTATTGTGGGGATTGAAATTCCTACTTCGTTAGGAATTGCGATAAAAATGGGCCAAAAATTAGCAATTTAGGATCGGAGCTGGGGATGCCTAAAACCAGTCCTAACCCGCCCCGTTGTTATCCCTACTATTAAAAAAATAATTTCCATAAAAAAATATAGTTAATTGTACATATTTATAATATTTATTTATTTTAATAAATAACTAAATATATATCTAGTTGTATAGGATAATTCTAAAATCAAACACTAGACCATTGATCAAAGGAACAAAAATATACGTGACTTAAAAATTATTTTCTATAATAAATAATAATTGAAAATAATATAATATTTGGGACAAATTAGAATGTTTTTTATCCATTTAAAATCTTTTCAAAAACATGGGTTTTATAAATTATAGAATGAAAATCTTACTTTGCATTGTATATGTTTTGTATATAATTATATTGGTGTTGCGTCATCAGATCCTTACTTTGATAGAGATGAGGATCCGATAACAATGCCAAATAGTGAGTATGCGGAAGGAAAAAGAAGAGAGAGTATAGCACGTGAGATTTTTACGTGAAAAGTCCTCTACTGAACGAAAGGAAAAAAAATTACGGGACTTTTAATCCGAAAACTGTTTTTACTGCGTGGGAGTTTGAGTACAAGAGGCTGAGAATTTGATGTATGAAAACTCTAACAACACGAGCTCTTTCTATAACACAATGTGATTTTTTTATTCTTTCTCTCTCTTGGCCTGTGAATGCGAGAGTTCAAAGTTCTTATCCCTTTTTGGTAGGTATAGAGTGAATGCTTATATAATGATTGAAATCCATGGGGCTGCTACATGGAGGTTGGTATGTGCAGAAAGTTCTGCTATCAGCTCTGTAAATTCATTTTGTCTTGTCAGAAGGATCGCGTACATGCGGGCTGACTCTACGAGATGTCACATCATGTGTACACCTGAAGTCGTCGTTCATTGGGGAGGTTGCGTGACGTACGATGCATGTGCCCTTAAGGACGTCATCCATGAGTTAGCGTCCTCATCCATCCTGAACGTTTCTTATGAGATATATTCTTGGGCCTTTGGGCTGTGTGGGCTCTTTTAGGCCATCTAGGGACATAGACCTACTTTGTGGGAACGGATCATAGTCTTGGACTTTAGGTATCCACTACCTATCAATTAGAAATTAGTTGATTTATTTCTAAATTTTATATAAATTAGTAATAAAAATAAAATTTATTGAATATATATATATTAAATTTTTTAAAATTTATAATTTCAAGTATTGTGATGATAACCATAAAACAGAACTCGTCTGAAATTTTAGAGCATGCTGCTAAGAATCTATATTATGATGGCATCCTACGTGCTACATAATTAATACTAAAATAGAAACCCTGAATAAAATTTTAAAAAATAAAATAAAAGAAAAATTGGAAACATTTTAATATTTTTCCTGTTTAAATGGCAATCCATATAGTCATTTTACATATGCAAATTCTATTGGGGTCAGAAGATCCGGATCCATCAGATCCGACAGCAGCGAAAAATTCGAACCCCCAGTTATCGACAGCCACCATTTAGTAGGAACAAAAAACAAGAGATGTACAGTATTTTTACGTGGAAACCTTTCCCAAACCGAAGAGGAAAAATCACGGGACATATAGTCCACAAATAAATCTACTATGTAAAATGGGTTACAAACCCCCGAGATGGAGTATCTGCTATACTCCCAAGAATAATAAAGACAAACCTCTTAAGAGTAAACAGGAAACACTCATTTCTTTTACTCTCTATTTTTCTTTCGTCTCTCTCTCACTGGTGGTGCACTCCTCTCTCATTTTACAAGTGTTGGTGAAACGGCAGCCCACCGTTTCACCCCCGCACACAGCGGTCGGCGCACAGCGCCCCCGGTGTTGTCTCCCACACCAGCTTGGTCACCACTCTGGGCTCCCTCTGGACTAACTCAAGGCCACCTCCTCCGGAAGCTCCTGGTGTTCATTTATAGACGTTCTAGCTCCACCTAATCCCATCTGCCCAACTGGTCATCTTGCAGATAATAGGTGCCACGTCTTCACCAGTTTTCGAGCTTCCTGCAGGCCCATGCCCTGCAGACGGCACATGCTCTACACTGTGCAGACGCGTGCTCTGCAGCCCAACTGCCAATATGTCGACCAATCCTGAAAAAACATCTGTCCTCTACCAGCTGCCACTTTCCACAGTCTCCAAGGCCCAGTACTCAACCGATCAACTTCTCGTTGACCGTCTTCTACTACCATCCGGTCAACCTCCCTGTTGATCGTCTCCTGCTGCGATTCGGTCAACCTTCTCGTTGACTGTCTTCTGCTACTCGTCCGCCATCCAGCAGTGCTCTTGCAGCCCTCAGACGGTCAACCTCCATTGACCGTCCACTGTTTTCCTCCGGTCAACGTTCTGTTGACCGGAAATAGTTCCCCGAATTTGTTCTCCACAAATCTTTCGATGACAAACCAGTTTGTTGGGTTACCCACATGGGAGTGACCAAACCCAACAAATTCTAGTGTATTGGCACTTTATTGGCTTAGAAATGTTGGGGCTAGGGGTTCTTGTTTTTTCTTTCTTAGCAATTGGATTAAAATTTAATTGTCAAATTTTAAAAATAAAAAATATTAAATACAATTATATTTTTAATTTTAAATAATATTATTAAATCAAATATATGAAAAACATAATAAAAATAATTATTTAAATAATATTATGTAAAAATTAAATTTTAATCGTTTAATTTTTTCAATCCAACGACATAAATTGGAGGAGCAGATTCCTCCTTCAGAAAAGTAAGAACCCCATATCTTGAAATGTTATGTCTTAAAAGCCACACCATATTCATCTTATGAGACATAGAAAATTCTTCTAATAAAAAGAGTTTCTCTTTATTATTCTGTATATGTATTTACACTGCTGGTAATTATTTCATAAAATATTTCACCAGAAAGAATAAATGTGACAATTCAGACACACGTGAAGCAAAACAACATTGATCTTAGAAAAATGAAGAATGTCAAAATATATTTAATTTTTGGTGCACGAGTTTATTTTTTTAACAAATTATACACGACTAAGGAAACATATGCAGCCCAAACGGCGTTAAATAAGATGCTACATAGCCAAAACAACAACAAAACTACAAACACACAGCTCAATAAAGTTTAATAGCTTGTTCTGAATGGCCTGTATGCCTTGAGATCAAGCACTACACCAGCGACTGAACCAGCAGCTGCAGCAATTGAAATCACAAGACAAGAAATGCTGAGTAATTGAAGGCAAATCCATCTAGTACTCCACTTCGGAACCTTCTTCTGTGCGATATACATCTCGATGGGGAAATACACTGTCAGTGGCCAAAACCCGAATGCCCCAAGAATCCCAACAATGTCGTTGAAGAAAGGAAGAAGCATTGATATAATGGTGGTTGTGATCACGAAAGCTGTTCTCCATGCCAATCTAAAGATGTTTAGGTCATATGCTCCAAAACCCGGGATCTGAATCTTGATTCCCATGTTGATGAACGCATTTTTGGGCCATTTTCGGGATGCTGATTTCTCAACAAAGGCAAAGAGTGGCTGGCAGTAGACCTGATAGGCTCCGACAAGGTGGACTACTATAGCTGCATTGGCTATGTCCAAAAGCCAAAACGGGTTGTAGAACCCGAAACCCGTGAGCAGGTTACCAGGAGCTATGTCACCGAAGGCTGCATAGCCCATGCAGCCACAAAGCATATAGAATGCAGTTGTAACTACAATGCTAATCAAGCTGGCTTTCTTCATTGTCTTTGCTTCTGATGGAGGGGATTTCACAGTGTCCTGCAAACAAAATAAAAAAATAAAAAAATAAAAACATGTCCTGTTATTTAAGGACATTGTCATTGGTTTTCCCCATAGGTTTACTTGTTATTTTGCAATGTCACTCAAATTTGGCACAATTCTGGGGCTCATATCCATAACTAATAAGGGTACTTAAATTTTGCATCATCTTTGGAGGATCAATACTGAATACTTATGTTCCTCTTAATGAATCTAATGTTATAATTGCCTTATATAACATTACTCATATCTAATAATTTATTAAAATAATTGAAAATTACGATCCCATTCTTTAATAAAAAAACTGATATTTTTATAATTAATAATTTGATCTCCTTCCTACCATATAAATGATGAATAAGTAATTTTTTTTTATTTTTTGGATTATGATGGACGAGTTATAGATTTGAAGTAGCTTCCCATAATTTAAGTTTACAAAGCTTTCTAGAAAACTAGTGCACCATCTAATTCTATACACAAAATTCTATGAGCTCTCATGAAAAAAAAGAGATAAAGGCAAATGAAGAGAAATTGATTCCGAATTCTTCAAGATAAGAACTTTAAACATAGATTTAGGTAAGTTATGATGTTTAATTTTGCATTATAAAATTATAAAATAACGTGATAATTCTAATGGTCATCAAATAGTTAAATCTCATAAAGTTCTTACATCTAATTCCTATCTTATAGGCCAGGCTACCTGCTAAAATTGGTCTAATGGTGAAAAGAGAGAGTTTAGACAGTATATTTCTCATCATATGTGGATGATCAGTACTTTGGGTAAAAAGATATGTGAAAATTATATTCTTTCATATATATATTTTATTTATTTGTTCGACAACAAATCAGAAACTAGAATACTGGTCTGATTTGTCACCTGGATTTCAATGAGGATGATTGAATATGAGTAAGCAAAAGCTATATCCCCGAGGGCCTGAAAGCTCCTCCATATTTTCTGTGTTTGGGTTACTGCTCCAATGCTTATTCCAGTGAGACTGCCCTTGAAAGCTTTATTGACTGGCCGTTTCATAACATAAAACTTGAATAAGTAATGTAACTACACACAAAACCTGAAAGTAGACGTTTCAGAAGAGATTTTTGAACCTGCAACTTGAGCGATTCCGAGGCTGAGACCTATAGTTGAATAGGTGAAGGACATGACAGCCGCGACGATTGAGAGCCACCAGATTTGATCGAAGTCTGGGATTTGAGATAATATGATTTCCAGGATGCCAAACATGATCATGTATGGATTGCTTGACATGCGACATGGGTTTTTCACTCCACTGTTGTGGAAGCAGTTGGACCGTCTGATTGCCCTGTTGATTCAAATTCAGTCAGACCCCATTCATCCCAATCTGTTTCCAGGCAAGCCCAGATCATAAAAAAAAGTCAGAATTCGAAAAAGTAGCCGTTATATTTGAGGTTTACATCATGCTGATGGACGCTGCAATGGTGTATCCTATGGCAACTCCAATGAGATTCAAGTATTGAATTAGGCCACACACTTTGACCTTAACTCCACCTGAGGACATAGATACAGAAAGATATTTGTGAACTTGTATGTATAAGAAGTTTATACTTCAACAATGAAACCCATGAAAAGTTCAAAATTTTGTGAACCCGTCCAGAAAAATCTGTTAAGAGTTTACACAGCTTTCTCGTGTGTTTTTGTTTGCAGAAATGTGAGAAATCTAATAAAACTAAATCTAATTGGGAAATTTGACAGATTTGCATAGCTTTGATAAACCATATATATATCAGTATTTTAGATCATTCAATTACTGATATTTTTACACACTGAGGAATAAGCAAACCAATCATGGAACTTCTGAAGCAAACCCAGAATTTAAAGCTAATTATGCAGCTAAAAGATCTTTACCAAGATTAGACCGAACGGCATCCATGTAAGTATAGTTTCTCTTGCCGAAAATGGGGTCGTCGACTCGATAACAATCGGCCAAGAGGATAGAAGTATAGTAGATGACAAATGAGAATAACAACATCACAGCCGGACCAGCAATCCAACCCAGCTGAGCTATGGCCCAGGCCAATGAAAGCACCCCAGAACCAATGACAGCCGTTATTATGTGGGCACTCGCAGTCCAAATGGTCCCTAATACAAATCAACAGAAAACCAAAAAAACAAAAACGAAATACAAGTATGAAGATCAATTACTTACGAAAAAGAAAGTATGAAGATCAGTCATAGATATTTCTAGCTCTGTTAAAGAAATTTATCTTAGAAGAGATAGTAAGGTGTCATGGGTACCTGTTCTTTTGGGTCGGCCATCGTCGTCGATGCATTTGGAGGGATTTTGAGAAAACATGTCGACGGAGATGTCAAAGATTTGGTGGTGGTTTAGTTCTACTATGGCAGCATTCTCCCCCATCTTGTCCGAAACAGAGCTTTGTAAGTCGAAAATCAAAAGCCTAGCTGAAATTTTTTGAAGAATGGAAGCACGAAATGAGAGTAATGTGAACTCGTGTTGCAGAAAGATTAAGATGAAAGAGGGCAGGAGGAATTCAGAGAAGAATGTCTGTGTTCTTTTTGGGGAGCAGAATACATTGACTGATGGCATGCAAGGAAGCTTGGGGGGTATAAATAGGGTTTTATGAAGAATGTAAATACCATATAATTGATTAAAATCGGGTGGTTTGTGTCCAATATTGGTTCAGTTTGGATAAAATTTGCCACCATTAAATTAGATTGAATTTAAAATAGCTTAAATTATTTGAGCTAAAAATTATAATTATATTTATTTATAATTTAAACTGAATTGATTAATATAAATTTTTATTTTAAATATTTTTATTTAAAAATTTATATTTATATAAAAATATCTAAGAATATAAAAAATTTTAAGTTTTATAATATTTAGATTAAAATATTATCTAAATATAAAATTTATTAAAATTATATGGTATTTATAATATTAAATTTTAATATAATATATAAAATTTTATAATATTAAAGGCATAAAAATATAATCTATTAAAATAATTTTTTAAATTTTATATTTTTTAAATAAAAAAACATATCTATAGAAAAAGTTTATAGTATAAGCCGTTCGAGATGCCGTGAATTTTCACACGTCACCGTGCTAGCCTAAAAAATCAATTGGGCTTATTTTCTGACCATATGCCTATAATACTGATATATCTTGATTAAATCTTATATAATTTAGTATCAATTGGATAATGGAGTTTTGATCATGTCTAAGATATAAGTAAAAGAAATACAAAAATTCAAAAATAGTTAAAAAAAATTGAAAAAGGATTCAAAAATACTTTAAATTTTATAATATTTAGATCAAAATATTACATAAATATATATCTAAATAAAATTCTTTTCATAAAAAAATTATTAAAGACTCAAAAATGTAACCTATTGAAACCCTTTTCTTAAACTTGATATATTTTTAAAATAGAAAAACATATTTATAAAAAAAAATTATAATACAAGCCGACAAAACGGAACTGATTATTTTCACACATCATCATGCCAGCCCAAAAAATTAATTGAGCTTATTTTTTGGGCGTAATACTCTTATAAATTGACCAAATTTTATAAAATTTTATATAAGTTGGGCTATCGAATTTTGACCATATCTAAGATATAAGCAAAAGAACTTAAAAAATTTAAAAAAAAAATTGTAAAAAAATTGAAAAGGGATTCAAAAAATAAAATAAAATAAAATCAATGGTAATCAGGCAGTATCTGATTCCCAATAGCTTTGTTCCCAAAGAATGAGGAACGACAGGTTATGATAACAATTCAAAAAGTGGTCTTATCACGAGCGGTGGAAGTAAATTTGAAGCTTGAAAGTTCTCTTTCTGATAGTGATTAAGAACTAATCGTTTATTAATTAATAATAAACATGATTAAGTGGTCTAAACAGTCAACGGACGGCATTTTTTAATGTCGTAATCTCTGCTTTGATGGGTATCGATTGATGGCAACGGCCTCATCCTCCAGTTGGAGTCATCATTTGCGAAATTAATTTAAATTGAATCCTCTGTCGTTGAAGGTGGGATTCAGAAAGCTTGGCCTTCCTGCAATCCGTTGGTGGTGGATCCGTACAAGTATGGTGGTGGGGGAGGGAGGAAGAGGAAGGAATAATGGCTGAACTGTTAAATTTTTTAAACAAAGTTACTCAATTTTGTTTTTCTTAATAGTAAAATTTTAAATAATATAAAATAGTATAATATATGATATTTTTTGAATTAGTCAAAATGTGTAAAGAGTAAAGTGGAGGATTGAGGGCTGAAATTCTAAAGTTTCTAAAATTTCATATCATGAATATGACCATTTATATATATATCAAAATTGTATATATGTTAAATTTTAGATTATTTTTTTATGAGTATCGTACTTAATAGATAGGTCATTTACACAATGATCATTTGAGCACTACTATTCATTAAAAATTTGTACAATTATAAAGTACTCGTGCATATATAATAAAATGGGTATCACACGTGCGTATCGTAGGATGCACGTGCACAACATATACTGCTTTGGCATGCTTGATGTGCGCTCAATAGATATACATATGATAACACTTTTATAAAAGGCTCTGCATAATTTTGGGGCAAAAGATCAAATATTATTTTAAAATAATGACGCCGTATGAAGAGAATAGAGAAAAATTTTTAATATTCAGTTGTTACTAGTTCAAATTTTATTTTTTACTGAAGTCATATATATTGTTTATTTTATTTTTAGATATATTTTATATATTCTTCTCTTATAAATTATAAAGTGTGTTAGAAATAATGTTTAATAATTATTTACTTAAGTTATAGTAAATAAATTTTATAGTGAGTTATATTTATAACTAGTTAATTTATAATAAATTTTTTTATATTTTATATTAAATGTTATCATATAATTTGTATATATTTAATTATATAATTTTATATCACTATACTTTCTTTAATTTTTTTTTGGGTGCCAATGGTCTGCGTACAATTAATCTAAAATAATCTGATCTTTTTTTCTAATTCTATAGTGAAAGTTTTTCGCACCCGGTCATACTTTTAATGTAATCGATGAAATTATGAAACGTCGCCCAAAAGTCTAAAAGCATAAAGAAATGCTTTATTAAAATTTATAAAAGTTCTTATGCATAAAAAATTAGGAGGATTGTCCAAGGAAATGGGTAGAATAATAAAAAAAAATAATAATATACATTAATAATAACATATAACAATATCTAAATATTCATAATATTTTAAATAATATAATATATAAATATATTTATTTAATATTCATATTATAAAAATAAAAAATAAAATAAACACTATATTATTAGGTGGAGGCTAAGTTCCTCGTTCACATAATGTATCCAGCCACTCCCAAAAGGACAAAAATCAAGAAGCGCCGACCCCACAGAGACTCTAAGACTCAGGGGTCAGTGGCGCACAAACTCAGAAGCAGCCTCAAAGCAAATCAACACGTGTGCGACGGCTCGAATTGTTTAATGGAAAATAATTAATTAATAAAAAATATATTTATTTTAATAACGTATTAAATTAATAATGATTAAAACAACAGAAAATAAAAATAATTAAAAAATTATCCCCACAGAATTTCAAAAACTTCGTGGATATAATTCAGTGGTTAATTTTTATAAATTTATTTAATCATTAATTATTATCATTCCATCATAATCTAAGGGTGGCCCCATCACTCCACTCGATCCAGAATCAATATTTATTTAATTATTAAAATAAAATAAGACAAAAATAAATAAAATATCATACAAATAAAAGTTTTAAAAAATTAAACTTTAATAGCACAAAAATTATAGCATTATTTTTTTTTGGTAAGTAATAAAGATTATAGCATTAATGATTTAATTTTTTTTATTCTAATCGTAATTTTTTTAGTTTAATTACTAATTAAAAATTTTCAGATAAGCAACACAACAAATATAACAATAACCTATAAATTTCAGATCAAATTATAAATTTTTTTTAAAAAAAAAATTAAGTGTCAGCTTGAGATTTACACTAACAGCAAATACATTAAAAAACGAGCCAGGCTTGATAAAAAATCAAGGCTTCCATAATTTCATAGTGCCCTCTTCACTGTAAGTAGCCACTATATTTATGTGGGGATGGTGAGCTACAATGACATCCTTCTCGTGGACCTGCCAGGAAACTCGAATCACTCGGGATTATGGATAAAAATATCGATATCTTAAAATATTAGCCGTAAAAAATCGTCACGAATCGGGGCCTAACGGGACAAACACCAAATATATCGGCCGATATATCACAATATAACTCAAATATGACGGTATATTGTGATTTTATTGCGGCATCATAGGCCTAATACTGACGTATATAGACCGATATTTCACATATTCCATGGAGTATATAGCTTTGATGCCGCTTGGGCCGATTGATTGAATGAGGGAAACTTACCTTCATCAGATGCTCTAGTTTACCAGATTGGTGGCTGAAACAGTACATGTTCCTGCATATAACAGCCGAGAAATCATGGTTTCGGATGAGTAAAAGATCATTGTACATTAATTTCTTATTTATTATTGCGTATTAAATATTAGAAAATTAATTCTCAAACCAATTATCACTTATTCGAAATATTAAAAATAGTTATTTTATTACTAAATTATTCCATTCCTACAGCTCAACACGGAGTAATTGGTGCGAGGAGGGAGAGGAAGAATTGCTTCATTCATGGCGTACCTGTCTTCTCCAATGCAGTAAATCCATTCCCCTTTTGGAGATATACAGGCGGCAACAAAATCTCCACCTTCTCTCTTACCGGAGGAGAAACTTTTCACCACCTGCGAAGTGCATGCAACACAATAAGCCTACAAGCACGATAGAAGAAGTGCAGGGAAAAAGGATGACTGAAAATTTGGCTACGACACGCCTACTACGGCCATGATGTTGTCGTGTTGTATGCAATATATATCAATATTTGATATATTGGAAAAAAAAATTTCAGGGAACCATAAACCAGCATAGAAAGGTCATCCGATATTTCATTAAATATCGGGTATATTAGAAGAAAAATTTTTGAGAATCGTAAACTGATAGAAAAATAAATAGTGATATGTCAACAAAATATCGTGATACATTACCAATATGGTAACGTATATCAATATTATTACGGTAACAGAAAATATCGTGATACTAATAAATATCGGCCGATATTTTCATGTAAGGGTCCGACCTTTCCGAGACCCGTGCACACTAAGAATTTTGAGTACAAGGATGCTCGTTTTTATGCTGACTATGGCCAAAAACCTAAAGTCCTTGGTTTCTTAAAAGATTTCATCATTTTCGGGTAACGAAATGAGATGGTGTGGTGCAAGATCATACCTGCCCTTGGAGTGTCATGATGTATATTGAGGAGGTCTTGTTGCAAACTATAATGTGATCCATTTGTTTTGGAAATAGATGGACAGAATTCACAGAAGCATCACCACCCTGCGGTTTGGAACAAGGGAGAGAGGAGGAAGAGCTGTCAGTCATCATCATATCTAAATTTATTTTCAGTAACGCCCATTTGGATTGCAGAGAGACATTGGAATTCAAAATTCGGAATTGAAATTTCAGACCTAATTCCAATTTTATCGTTTAGAATTCCAATTTGAAATTCGGAATTGAAGTTTCGGACCTAATTCCAATTTCATCATTTAGAATTCCAATTAAAAGCTTCAATCATTGACGTTGAAAATTAATATCTTTTTAATTTTCAATGAGTAGGTAAAAAAATTGTAGTTCCAATTAAAAATTATCTTTCAACTGAATATAATTAGATCCAACAGGATGGCTAAAGAGACTAGATATTCCTGGTTACTAAAATTAACACTTCGAAAAAAGTTAAAACTCAGCCCGGGCCTATTATTTGGGCCAAAACTCATAGCAGTACCCATCTGTCATCCAAATCGGATAGAACCAAGCCAGATAGAATATGATCATAATTCCTATTTTTTAAAAAATATAATATATATATATATATATACTAAATTATTCCATTCCTACAGCTCAACACGGAAAGTTATCCCACCAAAAAATTGGTGCGAGGAGGGAGAATTGAAAGAAGAATGTGGATCTCCGGATGAGAGAGACAATTCATGGCGAACCTGAACGAGGCAGAAACGGTCGTCAAGACGTTTGTATGCCTGGGTTTTTGAAATGCAGTAGAGAATTGTAAGTCCATTGGGCGTTGTGTGAGTAAAAGAGAATAGTATTCAGGCTTATTTATGGTTGACAAGGTGATCTCCTCCTTTTCTCTTACCGGAGGACCAAGATAAACTGGCTTTCCAAATTGCCTACCTGCGAAGTGCATGCAAAACAAAAAGCCTTCCATGAGAATAGCGCTGATTTTGAAGAAGTCGGGGATCAGGGAAGAAAAGGATGGACTGTAAAAAGCCTTTTGTTTTGCTGTTGCTACGGTGACTAACGCCGAGTTAACACGTGAGTTAGCCGCCTGTTGGAGTCTAGGCCGGCGTTGATCGTCTTGGGTCTTCGCGTCTGTTGATGTTGTCGTATACCCATCACTTGTATGCCTCCGGTATGTTAATGATGGATGCCCCATCGCTTCTTCGCCGCTTGAGAATCCCGGAGGACTCATGAAATAGTTTGAACTATGACCGTCTTATTGAGAAAAAAAAAATTTGAGGGAACCATAAACCAGCATAGAACTTTTGGCCGTCTTTGGCGATTCGGAGAAGAATTTATTTCATTACCTATCTTTGGTTAGAGAAGAATATTGATCAATCAAATCCGTCTTTTTGTCAACAAATTCGATAGAAAATGGGCGTAATATATCAACAAATAAGCCAAAAGAAGACACGCGCGTCTCCTTTTGGTCGACAAAAATCGCCATTATCAAGATTTGCCTTTTGAAGAGCCAAAAGAGAGGCGACACGTGGCAGGATCGACCCTTTATGAGGGGTTTTAAAGCGTTCTTGCCATTTAAATTTCCCTCCACGTTTTCAAAGCCTTTTACACCTAAGCCTTCATTTTCGTCTCCGACTTTCATTCCGTAAACCCTAGCCCATCCCGCAAACCAGACCCGTGACACTAAGGGGACATTAAATTTTGAGTAACACAAGGATGCGCTGGAAAGGATGATAGAGCCTTTGCTCCTATGGCCAAATGATGCCCACCTAAAAAGTCCTTGACAATTTTATCCGTTCTGACCCTACAAGTCCCGAGCCCTACAAGTCCCAATAGCTCAACTTAAAAGATTTCATCATTTTTTTCGGGCTAAGAACGAAATGGGAGGGTGGATATGGTCCCCGTTCAAGATCGAAAATACCTGCCCTTGGAGTGTCATGATGTATATTGAGGAGGATTCAACCATTGTTGCAAACTATAATGTGATCCATTTGTTTTGCAAATCATAAATGAATTTATTTTAGATGGAACAGAAAATCCATTCACCTCCAGAAGCATCAAACTCTTAGAACCCGAAGAAAAATGCAGAGGGTGTTTGGAATAAGGGATAAAAGAGGAGGAAGAATGCTCCTAATGTGGGCCTCAGTCACGTGCCTTCTTGCCGGGGATAACTAAACCCATTTGAGATTGCAGAGAGACAATCACCCTTCAAGAATAGAGGAGATTGAAATTTCAGACCTAATTCCAATTTCGAGGAACAAGAGAAATCAAGCGAAGAAGGTAAAGTAAGGAGGCGTGAGAGAATATTCCAAACGATGATGGAAACTTGAAGTGGTTTCGAAACCGATATAACGTGTCGCTCCCCGATTGGCCCTTCAAATCATTTAGAATTCCAAGAGAAGAAAGCTTCAATCTCGCAAAGTCTTTTGACGTTGAAAATTAATATCTTCTTCGACCAAAATTTTCAATGAGTAGGTAAAAATTGTAGGATCCTTAAACAACAAAGTTCCACATGCGGATTGAAAATTGTCTTTCAACTGAATAAATAATCCAACATGAGGCAAAGATCCAACAGGATGGCTAAAGAGACTAAATATTCCTGGTTATGATCACACGCTTTTAAAATCAACACTTGAGTCAAAAAAGCATGAAAGGAATGAGGTGATTTGGAATTCAGCCCGGGAAGGAAAAGATCTATCAAATCACAGCTATCAAGCCCACAAATTATTCCGGAACACGCCAAAACTATCCATAGCAGTACCCATCTACTCATTCTCAAATAAGGATCATGAAAGAACCAAGCCAGAACAAAGACTCATATGTTCATCCTCCAATCCCACCAATTCCAGGAGACCTTTCGCCTTTCTAAGAATTTTTAAAAAATACGTTTTTTATATAACTCACATTCTATATAAAAGTTTACCTTCCTCGATTTGAAAAGTTTTTTGCCTGGGACAAATATAAAATAAAATTTAAGCTATAAAAATATTATAAAAACACTGCCTAAATATAAAATAAAAATTTAAGTAAAAATATTTTCTAAGAATATACAGAAAATATATTATATATATATACAAATGGAAATGGTATAAATTTTCATACTTCAAAAACAATGCCTTATATTTATTTTTCTCTCATAATCTTAATTCTTATGTAGTCTAAACAAAAGAATAAAACTTCTACCCAACTCCAATTTCAACAAAATTCCAATTAGACTTATACTTCCAAATTTAAATTTCATTTCCACAATCCAATGGAAATTAAGACCTCAAACCAGCAGGTACAATAGAAATTGAACAGATAATACCCGTAAAGGAGGAGGTGGCTTAAATGTCTGTAGACAGTCTGTGGACTTGAAATCCCAAACCTAATTCCAGGCACCACAATATCTGTCAAAAGCTGTGTGCAAGAAGATAGCATCCACCAGTAACCCAACCAAGGAGCAATGGGACACTGGGCACTCACCTTGACTGTACAGTCACTAGAAGCAGTGACAACACGGCTCCCGTCATTAGTAAATATTGCATCGTTCACATAAGATGTATGCCCACGAAATTCTTTCAATAACTTCCCAGACTTTAGCCCATGGACTCTGCATCAAACAAATAACAAATCACTTGGCAGTCAGATTCAACGGATAAGGTAAAAGACCATGGTTCTGCATCTCCTAGAAATTTATTATTAATGGAAGTGGCAACCAAGTGATGAATATAATAAGAGAAACAAATTGACCAGAAAGAAGTTATAGACAAGTTTTTTAAATAAAAGATGCTGTTAAAGAATACTATCAAGTAACTCATGGTTTACACCTTGCAGTGCTGTCAAAAGATGTACTCAGTATCTGACTTCCATCTCGAGAAAAAACTAGACTTGTGACACCTGAAGAATGAGCTCGTTCAAGACGTCGCAGGCATTGACCAGTCCGTATACGCCACACCTGAAACAACGTGGCAAGCATGGATTAAAATATTGGAATCGGTATTGGTTGTGGCTGTGGCTAATCGTAATTAGGCCAATACATATTGATATCAAACATTGTGAATAAAAATCTTTTTTTTTTTTCATGACTACATCAACGCTAAGTTATATATTAAAATTTGCCACAATTTAATCATAAATTACATACTTAAGAAGTTTTATCCATGGAATCACCACCTTAATAACAAATAATTGCTAGCAAGTAACAAAACAACAAAGGTAATATGAAGAAAGTTAACTCTAGCGATAACTCTGTGATAAATAAATATCAAAATAGAAATACGACTATACAATACATGTGAACATTGTATTGTGTTCGAAATACTAGATTCATAAGATGTGTTAGAAATACTAGATTCATGTTAAATCAAACAAAAAAAAGGAAAAATGGATCTAAATGATATCTTACTGTTTGTTCAATGTGAAAATTTTGGCTCTAATTTCAATTCTACAACAAAATATAAACTCTTGGAAGATGAAAAGTGATTAAAGTTGCAAGATTAACGTTTAGGAATGACTTAATTGTATTAGGTTTGAAGAAATGCGAGAAATAGTGAGGCAGTGAGAAGATGATCAGAGTCAAAGAGGAACTGAGGGTGAGAAGAAAAGCAAAGCAGAGTTTCAAGCGTGCAAAAAGAATCAAAGTGGGGGGTGGGGACTCAAAATTTCTATAGATAAATAGGAAAAGTCTGCTATAATCTATTGCGATGTTGCCAATACAGGAATATACTGCCGATACACTGAAATATCACATTTTTTCACAGTATGAATATCAGGGTTGACTGCTACCAATAAATATTATCTAATATTTTATAAATCGGGCAATATTTTCTTTTATTGTGGCAGACGAACATAAAATATTTCCCATTGTCATTATGAACTGAACACACACCACAAACAAAGCGCAGAAAAGTCTTAATCCCAGGAACAGGTCCAAGTCCCAAGATGACAAAAAATATTTCATATAACTAGGAGTGATACAGATAAATTAAGAGAGGACTTGCGTCAATAAGGTGTGAAAGGTTAAGCATCACATATGGCAAGTTCTTCTCTGACCTTTTGGAATCAAGAGACTATATGCCATCAGCATGCCCTATTTCCCCAGATTGATGAAAAGATCAGCCATATATTTTCATATTGACAATATATCATGATATATCGGCCGATACTTGGCCAATAAATTGGCTGATACAACAATCCTATCAGCTTACTATTTAAAAAAAATTTTTCCACGCAATATTGTCCAGTACCAACACATATTGTCCAATATGTCTAATACCGACATGGCTGCGACCAATGTTAATATTTTCATCCATGATTTCAATCCATGCTGGACCGATCAATATACCAATAATCAAGTCTCCAATCAATTGGTGTAATACATGGCCAAAATAGAACATGATAACAAAACACATTTACATCAGAAAGCCATTGGTGAACTAATGTAGTCATGCAGTATCAGACATGTCATAACAACTCTATTTTCCACATTTTGATGAGTATATAGAAACACCCATACGGTTTGAGACGCAGCATCTCCATCACCCCTATCACAAACCTTCCCCTTTTCCCTATCTGGGAAGTAAAATAGAAGCTCACAATATCAAGATCAAATTCTCACTCACCTTGATCTTTCCATCCTGAGATCCAGAAGCAAGCATCTCTGAATCTCTGCTAAAATCAACACAAAGGACAGCATCATCGTGCATCATAAAAGTCTCCTGCAAATGTTCATATGAAGTCAGTAAATGCCCAAAAGGGTATTCAAATTTATAACCAGTACAAGTTCCATAAACATCAAGAAGTATCTCCACAAAACACTCAAGTTCCACCATGTGGGTTACAAACCTTTGTTTTGACTTCGAAAAATGAATAAAATGTGAAAGCAACTATCACAGGAACAGAAACAGAATCCTTGATGCCACTACATCTCATTCTTTTTGCAGCAGACAATATAGAGCAATGAAGCTTTCAAGTCACCAAGCAACCAAACAAGGGAGGTGACATAATTAAGTTCTTCTTGGACTCAGGTTATCCACTTCAGGTGGTGTTTGCACGACTAAATATATTATTTAACAGATTTATGATTAGCTCCGAACAGCAGCTTCATGATATTTTTGTGAAAGAAGATTTTCTAGAAATATATAAAGAGCCATAACATAAAAGAGGAATTTTTTTTGTTGGGGGGGGACGGGGGAAGGGAGATGTGGTGCATTGATGGTGCTTGATGACTTTTCTATTGCACCACAGAGACAAGACAGAAGATGGGGAAGTTTTAGCTGGTTATATATGTATTTCTTTTGAACATCAATTTCAAGTGGGCAATACCCGTACATTGCTTAGTAGCACCTCCAATGGAGTTAAGAGGTAAATGGAAGCCTCCCTCCACTCCTCAACAACCACCTAAACCATAGTTTCTCTCAGAATTGCCTTTAAGTAACCGGTGATTCATCAGGGTCCCTTTTTCATTGAATTTCAGATACAAATGGCATGACCAAAGGGTCTATAATAAAGCCACAAAAAAGAGGCACCAAAATCACTCAAGTACAACAGTCATGCAAAAATATCACCTATATCAGGTAGACAAACACAAGTAACAATAACAGAGAAGGAACGTACATCAGCCTGGTATTGAAGATCTTTCTTGAGCTTCCCACTAATGTGGTCCCACACCTGGTGCGCCCCCAAAAGTAAGCAACTATTTCGCACTCAGCATGTACAGGCAGGCAAGACAATGAGTACTACAATATACCTCAATAAACCCATCAACAGAGCAAGAGACAAGGAATTGCCCATCAGGTGAAAACCGAGCACATTCTGCATGACTTTTTGTCCCAAACTAAACCAAGATAAGGACATGACATCAGGACAAAACAGGAACATATCCCAATTCTGAATCAAATGACAGTGGGAAAAAACTACAATCACCAAATTCTTAAGTTTAGCATAGCAAAAACACTAACATGACAATAATCATACAAAGGTAAGATTAGCATTTTTACATAAATTCCAATCATGATTATAATAAATGCAGGACCACAGTCAACCAAGTCCACTTTCCCCATTGTATATACCAACACCCCTTTGAAGAGTGAAGATCATCTCTAACACAACAATCACCCTAGATAATAACAAATTTCTGGATGAAATTGTTTTTTCCCCTAAAAGTATTATACTGCCTCTTTCCTTGAGGCCAATAATGAGAAAGGATATTCTACAGGAAACAAAAGGGGTATCACCCACAGAGGTACAGCCTCATCCATCAATTGTATAATAGAAAACCTGATGTGGAAAAATAGAGATACCTTAAATAGTAGAAACTAGAATAACAATTTTTAAAAATAACAAAATCAACTACTATCCTAGATATAATTCACATCCCATTCAAGCCTCTTCGATTCTTATCTTTCTTCTGTTTTAAAACCCCTGCTGTGACAAATTACTCTTAATGATGTAATCACTTAAAAAAAAACAAAGATAAATTAACATCTAGCAACTGTAATAGGACAGCATATTTACATTCATTTGTAAGATAATATAAAAACAATGACACCAAACTATAAAATTGTCCAAATAATAAACCAGTCAACCAATCAAATCACATATTATTGATTATTGAAGGTTAGATGCAAAAGTCAGCATTGTGAGAAGCACAATCACCCAGGTTACATAAATTAAATTCCCAAAACACCAGTGCCATTTGTAAGCTGCTTGAGATAGCATTAATATTGTTAAATGCAAAAAATATTGATGTCGCACCTTAATAGTATGCAAAAGTGTGGTGGGATACATATCCTCTACATCTTGCTTCATGGCAGCTGTTCCTCGGAATAAGTCGAACTGTGTTCCTGGAGGAAGTAACCCTAAAACAACCAAACAGAATAGCCCATCAGCATAAATCAGAAAATTTAAACTGCACTTCAGAAAATAGCATACGACCGCACAATTCCCAGACCATTTTTACTAATTGTGATCCAATTCAAAAGGCTGTTGTATAGATGAAGTGAGGTTAGGAATAACTAAGCCAATGTAAGAGGAGCTTCATTTGTAATAATATCCATGATTTCAAACATGATTTTTGCAATGAGACAAAAGAGGGGAAAAAGGACACAGAACTGCACAATTCAAAAAAAAAAAAAAACTCACTTTAGCCTACACATCATCCTAAGAGAAGGGGGATGAAATTTTCTGGAAACTTAACATGCTTATCTGGATGGACCACATCAAAAGAGGACAAAACATACGAATTAACATTAACAAGCTTCTCTGGAAAAAGTAATACAAAATACAAGTTTCAGCACTTCATTAATCAAAAAGACATTTCACGGTTCACTTTCACTGTATGCAATAAATTTGCTTCATCCTGCAAGTATTACTTTGATGCAAATAGAAGGAAATAAGGCCAAAAATAGAAACGTGACTCAATTGCCATCAAATGATGATAAACAAAACAGATCATGAACTTCCAGAAAAACTTCATAAAAAGAGAGAGTGCAAGAAGACATTCAAACAGTATGATTTGGAACTCTGTTTATGTAACAAATAATTAACAAGAAGTAAAGAAGAAAGGTGAACAGAGAACAAAATGATAAGTGATTGCCTATTTCTGGGCATTAGATGCAAAACAGAGTGGCACTGTCTTCAGGCTGACCTTGATGTTGCTGCCACTTCAAAGCCTGTCCAATCAATGCCATTAACCGTGATGGTGGCACCACAGAAACTTCAGCAGCTAAAGCTAAAAATAACAAAAAAAAATTCAGAAGGAAATAATTTCCATATTAAATATCTGCACCTTCAATTCAATTACCATGAAAGTGTGGCCCACATTACCTATCATGCAAAATGATGGAGAATGGCATATGGCAACAAGAACAAAATTATTAAATTTAGTTATACCTATGTTGGGGCTTATGATAGCTGTTTTTTACCTTTTCTTCAAGAAGTCTAGTTTTCATTACGGCATCTTTACATTTGAAACCCTTTATTATACGAGTTATTATTTAGAATGTTTTTAGATCTTATTTCACTCAGCACAAGCTAGGAAGTTGGCAAGTAGAACTGAGTGGGAATTATTGAACTTTATTGCCAAGTATTGAAGCCAATTTTAAGGAAGTAAGGAACTGAAATATGTGTTTCATTGCGCAATGACTGAATAAATGAGTTGACGAATCAAAGTCACTCTTTCTAATCCTCAACTAAATTCATCTAGTTCTCACCCCAATTCTTTGAATTTCTCCAAATCCATCTTCCGATCCATGCAAATAATATGCACGAAATAGCACAACTATTGGGAAATATCAGAAAATATCACAAAACACTGGGAGATTCCAACTACTTTGTTCTAAAAATAACAAGATAGATCCTATATAAAAAAAAAAAAACCTCATGCAAGGGCTTCTTTCTAGACAAAAGAAAAAAGAGTCTAGTAAGGCCACAGATACAACTTCCATGAATCAAATGGAAAAAAAAAAAAACACTAGAGTCCTATACATGGATAACAATATCAATATCGGACATATTTTAAAAGAGCATTGATATTGGATATATCATAAATAAAAACATTTTGAGAATTGTAAACTAACAAATAAATATCGGCCGATGTATCAACCTGTTGCGTCCTCGGATCCTGGTTTTAATATGGGCGAGGACCCGAAAGTAGAGCAACACAAATACATAGTTTGAGTAGAAAGAAGAGAGAGAGAGGATAACACGTGGAGTTTTTACGTGAAAAGCCCTCTTCTAAATAAGAGGAAAAAACCACGGGACTTTTGAATCCAAAAATGATTCCACTATTCAAGTATTTGTGTACAAATGAAGGAAAGCAAGGTGTATGGGGAATCCCAAGAATCACTCCTACAAACACAAGTGCTCTCTCAGTTGGAAGTGTAAGCAGCCGGTTTTCCTTTTCTCTATAGGAGTAAATGCTAGTGAAGTAAATTCGGGGGATCCCTTGTTTGGTACACAATGAAGGCTTATATAGTGGTTGAGTCTTCTTACATGGAGCGGCCACGTGGACGTGATGTGTGCAGAGAAGCCTATCACAAACTCTACAAATCCCGCTGTCAAAAAGTGCGTGTGTGGAGGCTTCTCGTCAGTCCACATCCTTGATCACACTTTCTGTAGGCCATCATTCCCGTGGAGATCGGGTGTCATGAGATCGCCATGTGTCTTCAATCTTCATGGGTCGTTTTGAACTTCTTTTCGCGCTTGTCTGGGAGGGTTCTCGGTCCGCGTCCTTGATGAACGCTTTGGGCTCCCTCGAGTCCGCAGGCTTTTAGCGCCAAGTGTCCTCGTCTTCATCAAGGTCTTTAGTCTCTGTCACGTCCGCGGACGTTTAGCGACAAATGTCCTCAGGCTTCAACTGAAGACTCACATAGCACTGAGTCTTCGGGTTCTTAGAGCCATATCCTCTGTGCCATGTCCTTGAGGTTTTACTGGAGTCTTTGGTTTCTTATGAAGTCCTCGAGCTTCCAAAGCTAAGCCAACCCCTTAGACCAATTCATCTCTTTGGGCTTCGTGGGTTGTGGAACTAAGTCCTCAGGCCCCTTGCGCTGATTTAGCCTCTTGGGACGCGGACCCAATTCGTAGAAACGGGTTCCTTGATTGGGCCCTGGGTATCAACTACCCATCACTAGCCCCCCCATGCCAAGAGGTTCGAGAATCTCAACCTTTGGCATGTGCGACTCTGGAATTAACCTAATCTTTCAGAACATCCCTTCTTGTTCGCGGCTCAATGCTTCAATTTCCAAGAGCAATCTTTCCAAGTGTCCGCGGACTTTTCCTGAATGACTTAGCCAGAGTCCTTCTAATGAAATGATCATAGCTTGATGACTAAGGAAATCACCCGAGGACATTGCTGGGACCAATGATCTGCACAGCATTGTCCCCGAACTTTCATCTAGGGTCCAAGGTGCTAGGCTATGCTACCATTTAGCGCATTAAAAGCGCACCATCAAGGCGCATTAAATATGCATTAATTGCAGCCTGGGAAGGGAAAGGCCATCATTGCCAGCTTCCTGTGGGGAATTTACGCGTGGCACGGCATTTAATGATGCGCGCCTTTTAAATTTATTCGTGCCTTCAAAATTTCCAAGAGCTCAAAATTTTTCTATGACTTCCACGCTTTCTCTAGCAATTTCTTTCCTCCTCCTTCGATTTCTTAGGCATCTTAATGGTTCTTGGAATGAAAGACTTTGCTTCCCTCACTAGCTTTGGCCAATCTTGAAGCCATTCGAGCACGGTATAGGATTCCAAGCTCGATGGGCATGGTGGTTCCTGACGCCCACGAGAGGGCTTGCAGTCCTCCTGACGGTTTATTACCGTCTACGAAGTCCACCTTAAAGGTGGTCTTCAATATCCCATGCCCTTAGAGTTTTTTGAGTTGATGAGGGATCTCCAAGTCCCTGTGGCCAGACTTCAACCTAATATCGTTAGGTATCTGGTCTTACTTTGTGTCTTCGCTCGTTGCCACCATAAGATCTTTGATGTTGTGGCCTTGAAGGCCATTATGAGATTTAGCCATGGGCAGGATTGGATCGTAATCACTCCTCGCCCTGAGTTCTTTGCCATTAGCAGTGGAAACCCTGATTCCACTAAGCGGTAGAAGGACAAATTCTTTTTCCTTGGTGTGGCGAGAATTAGGCCATCCCCAATGAGTGGGGTAACGTGGAGTCTACGTTTTGCAAGGACATCACGCCCGAGGAAAGGGCTGCTGCGAAGGACTTTACGGACTTGCTGCTGGCCAACCTTGATTCTTTTAATGAAAATAAGAAGAATAGGTGGCTAAGGTCCGAGTCCATGGAGAAGGTCAAGTGGGAGCCTCAATCCGAGGACTCTAGCACCCCTTTTGCTCCCTCGAAAAAGAAGAAGTGCAGAACTCTAAGGATTGAAGAGCCATCCAAGCGGACAAAGAAGAGCCGTCAGACGGAGACTTTGGAGCATTCCACAGTGAGTATCCTTCCTCTTCCAATGATGACTCGGCTCTTATTGAGCGGCCAATAAGGAAGAAGAGGCCCGTCCGAGGAGCTGAATGCGCTGGGCCATTAGTTGTTTGGAGCCCGTGAAAGCAGCCCTCCGAGGTCATAGGCCTATCCGCAAAACCTTCTGTTGCCCCTCCTCCTCTTTATGAGCCTGTGCCTGATATTCCTACAGTTTTCACTAGAGAGTCCTCGGATTGGATTGACAACCCATCCGAGGACATTATCGAGGGTCAGGCAGAGGAGGAGATTGAGACAACTCAGACCGAGGAAGCAGTGATGATGACTCTGACGATTGCTAAGACTGCTGAGACCGAGGAAAGCTTGGTCACGGAGTTGCCCACTGACGAGGCAGCTCCCTGGCTTGTAATCCAAGTCTGCAGTCCAATTGAGCTCCCGCCCGAGGTCCATGACGAAGCCCTAGTCGAGGACATTGCCGGGACTTCACATGTTGTGGAAGCGGAGTCTAGGGCTGCGGATCATCTTATAGCGGCCGATCCCCCAGCCGTTGGTCTTGTTGAAGTTATCCTTGCGACCGAGGCAAGGGTTGAGGTTTCTATGGTGCAGGAGGCCACTGCAACTAGGCTAGTTGAGTCCGAGGCCCCCAGATAGGAGAGTTCAACTAGGAGCTCTCTCGTCTCAAAGGTACTCCTCTACTCTCTTTCAAGCTTTTTGTTCATTTCCCTTCGTGCCTTAATGACACATTTATTTTTGCAACTTCATGAGCTGGCTGGCAGTCTTGGTTTGATCATTGGTGACGCCGCCCAAACCCGCACAGAGCTGGAGACTCTCAGGGCCATAGAGGAACGCACCAAAAGTCTTGAGCTCGAACTTGTCGAAGACAAGAGTAGAATGTTTTATTCTGAAGATTCGCTGAGGGTTGAAGAGCAGCTGCACGCCTCCGTTGTTAAATCTCTGAGGGCTTAGGAGCAATTGAATGCCTCTCTCTGACACAGGAATCTCCAATTGGAGGGGGAGCTCATGACCATGCTGAAGCTTGAGAACATCGGACCAGCTTTGAAGCGCAAGTACGGGGACGCCATCAAAATATGCCGCTGCGTTATGAAGATTTTGGTCCCGAGGTTCCCTACTGGTGTGTTCGATCCGAGGAATGCCAGTACTCAATGCAAGAATGACTTGGTCGGCCTCCTAGTGCGAAGTAGTACTCTTGACCCTTCCCAGCCCAGGGCCCTCAGTCAGCCTAAACCTTCCAGGCAGCCAGGGTCGTCGAACTAGCCATGGGCTTCGGGATGATTTTGTATATTTTCCTTTGCTGTATATCCATGTTGTACATAATATACAAAAATGAATGAAATCCATAGTTTTCTTTATAGTGCAATCTCTTTTAATTTTACTTAGATCGCTCTTATGTTTGGTTCTTTGTTGGACTTGTGCCCTTAGAAAAAATCTTCTTTTATGAGCTATGCGTCCGAATCTTTTGACCATTGTTGACTGAAGATGCTACCTTTAAGGTCTTTGTATGTTTGCTGTTTTTTAAGCCCCCTAAGTTTTTAAATTCAGCCTTTTGTGGGCTGCATGGCGTCGTTGCCAAGTTTTCGAATACGACCACTTAATGGGCCGCTTGGACTTGGTCGGTTTTTGAGTATGACCTCATAATGGGCCACTCGGACTTGGCCGAGTTTTTAAGCAAGTGGAAGGGATCCTTTCACTTGATTTAGGAGCAGCCTAGGTCTTATAGATTGATGAGATGATATGAAAACATTCGGAATGGATGCAAAACAATTAAGCAAATAAGAATTTTACTTCATTAATAAAAAATATATTACAAGCATATCAAATGATGTATGTAATCGACTATACTTATGTATTATGTACATTTACAGTAGTATTTCTTAAAGTGAGCTATGTTCCACATCCGTGAGACTAGCCTTCCCTCTTGGGTGCATAGCTTATACCCCCATTCCTGAGGATGGCTAAGATCAAGAACGATCCCTTCAAGTTTGGGGAAAGTTTGTTCCAACCGATATTTTTGCCGGTGGCCTCAATGCTTCTCAGCACTAAGTCTCATGCTTCGAACTGGCGCGTTTTTACCCTCTTATTGTAATACCGAGCAACCCTCTACTGGTACGCCGCCACGCCCTAATTTTCATCAATTGTCAAGGTTCTCCTGAGTCTCGACCTCGTAACATAGGATAAAAAGGAGTTTTACGAGCCCAATTTCTACTAGTATTGTCCTGTATGACCATAGAATGATGAAAGGAGTTTCGTGTTGACTCCATGATCCCAGACAACATGCTCCGGATTCGTCTTTAGTCCGTGCAATATCAAAGATTTGTGACCTCCATCTTAGTCCCATTTGTGGACCTCGCGGATCGATGTATGCATCAATCTTATTTTAAGGTTAGTGCAGTACCTAGTGAATCTTTTTCCAGAGAATTGGGTTCCATTATCAGTCACAATGCATTCTGAAATCCCGAACCTGCATACAATATTTTGTCTGACGAAGTCTGTCGCGTTCTGCTCAGTTATGCTAATGGCGTGGCCTCAACACATTTGGTAAAGTAGTCGATTCCGACGATCAAGAATTTCCTCTGTCTGGACGCCGTTGGCAGTGGTCCAAGTATGTCCAACCCCCATTGCGCAAATGGCCATGGTGACTTTAGAGCTCTTAGTTCTATATGCAACTGAGTAAGATTACCATGAACTTGGTAGTTTTTGCATTTTCGTACGAAGTCCATGACATCGTACTTCACGGTTGGTCAATATTATCCTTGCCTTATCAGTTTGAAGGCGAGTTTCTTACCGCCAATGTGGGATCCACAAATTCCAAGGTGCACTTCTCCGATGGCGTAGTTTGCCTCTTTAGGAGTGAGGCATCGTAGATAAGAGGCAAAGAATCCTCGTCGATACAACTAACCGTCCATGATTGTGTACCACCCTGCCATCTTCTTCACCTTCTTGGCTTCCTCTATGTCTTCAGGCAATGCCCCAACAGACAAGTACCTTAAGTAAGGGGTCATCCAATTGTTGGAGTCTGCATCACATCTGGGTCGAAATCTTCCACGCTGGGTTTGTCGAAGACCTCGCGCATTCCTCGGGCATATTGCTCTAGGTCTCCCGAGGCTGCTGCTTTGCGAGTTGGTCGGCTTTTCCGTTCTTTTCTCGTGGGATGTGGACAATTTCTACCTTCTCAAAAGCCGAGACTAGTTCGGCGGACTTTTGAAAGGTATTTGGACAATTATGGGTTATTTGCTTCAAAGTTTTCTTGGACCTAATTGACAACTAACTCGGAATCACTGTAGCAACCAGATCCTTGGCCGAACACTCCCTTGCTAACCATAGTCCCACAAATAAGGCTTTGTACTCTGCGGCGTTGTTGGTCGCTGGGAGACCATCGAGTACTTTATCTCTGATCCCTCGGAAGTTCTCAGCACAATGCCAGCACCACAACCATCCTTCATGGAAGAGCAATCCACATGCAGAGCTAGACTGCTGGCTTGTGTGAGTCTTCTGCATCACAAGTGCCTGAGGCCTCCGGAGTCGGGGTCGTGGTTTCGAGAATAAAGTCTGCCAAGGCCTAACCTTTTAAGGCTGGCCTCGGGCGAAACTCTATGTCAAACTCTCCCAACTCAATGGCCCACTTGACCAACCGTCCCAACGTTTCTGTCTTTTGCGGAGTCGCTCTCAATGGCTAGTCAGTCAAAACGATCACTTTGTGTGCTTGGAAATATGGTCTCAGTTTCTGAGCAGAATACACGAGCGCCAAAGCCACCTTATCTCGCATGAAAGTACCTTGTCCGAGATCTTCTTGATGTAGTATATAGTATTGTCTCTCTGTCGACCGCCGCCGAATCAAGGCTGAGCTCAAGGCTGTCTCGGACACAGTAAGGTACAAGTACAACTCCTCACCTGGTTGGGAAGAAGTCAACAGAGGGGGGGTTCAAAGGTACCCCTTGAGTCCTTGGAAGGCTTCTTTGCAGTCAGCCGTCCATTGAAAACCGTTAGTCTTCGTCCCTCTTAGGGCCTTGAAAAACGGTAGATACTTCTTAGCCGACTTGGCCAAGAAGCGAGACAACGCTACCAACCTTCCAGTGAGTTTCTGGACCTCCTTCACAACCAAGGGGACTTCATGTCAAGGATGGCCTTGCTCTTTTCTATGGTTTGCCTCGATCCCCTGGCGTGAAACAATGTAACCCAAGAACTACCCCGATGTCACTCCGAATGTACACTTGGCTGGGTTGAGCTTCATCTGGTGAGTTCTTAAGACACTGAAGGTCTCGTCTAGATCTTAGATGTGGTAGTCCGTTATTCTGCTTTTGACAAGCATGTCGTCTACATAGACCTCTACATTCCTCCCAATTTGGTTTTCGAATATTTTATTTACGAGCATCTGGTAAGTGGCACCAGCATTCTTGAGGACGAAGGGCATGACTTTGTAATAGTACGTCCTTTGATCGGTCATAAACGATGTGCGCTCCTTGTCATTGGGGCTCATCCTTATTTAGTTGTAACCCGAGTACGCATCCATGAAACTTAGGAACTCATGTCCGAACGTCGAGTCTACAAGTGAATCGATCATTGAAAGTGGGACGCTAACCTTTGGAAATGTTTTATTAACATCTGTAAAGTACACGCACATCCTCCACTTCCCGTTATTCTTCTTGGCCATCACGACGTTGGACAGCCAATCTGAATATTGCATCTCTCGTATGAATCCAGTGTCCAGAGTTTCTTTACTTCTTCCCGGACAGCCACCAGCTTTTCCATGGAATAATTTTTTATGTTTTGCCAGACAGGCTTATTACTAAGATCTAGGCCCAATTTATAGATCATTACTCAAGTCGGTATCCCTAACATGTCGCTCGGTGTCCAGGCAAAGGCATCCAAATTTTTCCGTAAGAAGCTGATGAGCTGGTCTCGGAAAGGCCGAGGTAGCGAACTTTCTATTTGGACAGTCTTTTCAAGATCTCTAGGATCCAAAGGGACTCGGTCAATTGCGTCTTCAGACTCGGCCAACTGTAGCGTCGCTTCGTCGCGGAAGTCCAGGTCTTCAATGGGCTGAGGAAGAGGTGTCTGTATGACTTGGAACGGATAGCTTGTCTGTCCGACAGCTTGATCTTCAAGGACTTCCGCAATCCCGTACAGCATGGGGAGCTTCAATTTCAAATGCGGGAATGAGGTTACGGCTCTGAAAGTAACAAGGTAAGGACATCCGAGGATAGCGTTGTAAATGAATGGGAGATCTACTACCAAGAACGAAAGGGTCTTCGTCGCTGTCCTCGGATAGGTCCCCAGCGTGACCTCAAGTTGGATGACTCCCTGTACCGACACTGGCTCATTGTTTAGTCCGTAGAGGAGTCCTTCGGTAGCCGTCATTTGACTTCTCTTAAGTCCTAATTTAAAAATGGCATCAAAGTAAAGCAAAAACCTGGAACTTCCATTATCAATGAATACTTCCATCAGAAACAAGTGTAGTTACAACCAGAGGGTCAGAATGGGGGATGTTACATGGATCATATCTTCGTTACTAAAACTAATAACCTCATCCCTAAATTCTACCATAGGCTTCTTCGATCATGCCGCTGGATCCTCCCAAGTCTCATCCAGCCGGACGAGTCGATATCATGTTCATGACTCCCGTGGCCACTCGATTCCTCGGATGGTCAGCCTCACCATCTCCTGCTATTCCAGAAATTTGTCCAAGTCTTTGCAGAAAATGGTTGAGGTGACCTCTCTTGATCAACTCTTTGATCTCTCTCTGCAACGTCCTGCAATCCTCGGTACCATGACCCCCACAGCGATGGTAGTAGTAGTATTTGGACTAGTCACCACCTTTGGGATTCTTCAGCACATTGGGCCACTTTAAGAATTTTTCATCCCGAATCTATATTAGGATGTTGGTACGCGAGTCGTTCAAGGGGGTCAGGTTTAAGGGCCTATATTCCCTATGAACGGTCTACTCGAACCTCTGCTGCTTCTTGGGTGTCCGGGAGCCTTGTCGGTCTTCATGTTTCTTTTTTCCCTCTACTATCTTCAGGGGGAAGCTTTCCACCTGGACGGGCTTTTAAGCGTCGTTGGCTTCTTCAACCGCTATGTACCCTCGAGCCACGGCCTCAGCCTCTACAAAGGTCTAGGGCCCTTTGTGGATGAAGTGCTTGAAGAAAGCTCCTCCTTCCAGCGCAGATAGGAAGGCGTTCAGCTTCATCCCATCCGCCAACTTGGAATCTGTCGGGCCTCCCCAATGAATCGGGCCAGAAACCCTCTCAAGCTCTCCCTAGCCCCTTGCTTCACACGAGTAAGGTGCCAGAGCTACTTCTCAATCCTCCTGCTGGAGGCAAACTACGAGAGGAAACTGCTTGCCAGCTCGTTGAACAATCGAATGGAATTTGCAGGCAGTCCGTAGAACCATATCTTCGCATCTCCTTCAAATGTCAATGGAAAGTACTGACACATCGCTATCTCATCCAAACCCTGGAGGTTCAGATGTTCGCGGAAGTGGTCGAAATGATCCATTGGATCAACGCTTCCGTCGTACACGTCGAGGTTTGGCATTTTAAACTTTGGAGGGAGTGGCCTCATCCGGATCTCCATAGTAAATAGAGATTGACGCAAGTCCGTGGCTCCTTCTCCATTGTCTCTGCCAAAGACTTGCTGAAAGACCTTCTCCAGCTTCTCCTCCACATGGGGTGGAGCAGTCATTTTTCTCTTGTTGAGGTAGTTCCTCAACTCGTACGAGTCTTAGGCAGCCTGCAGCTCTGGCAATCTCCTACCTCTAAGAGGAATCTCGTCACGATGAGGCACCTCCTTCATGGGGTGCTCCCGTAAAGAGCGAGGATTTCTCCCCTCTGGGCTCTCTTCCTGAACCCGATGACCCAAGCGACCTTCAAGTCGCTGTGGGACTCTGCTACTCGAGGCAACTTGCGTTCTTGGGTCCTTATGCTGGCTTGCTTGCTTCATGGGGTGCTTCTTCCGCTTACCCTTTTACTGGGACTTCGCGGTATAGGAGGCCTTGTGAGGCGCCCCTTTTTTCCGCTCGTCCATTTTCAAACAAAGCATCTGGACAACCTTGGTAACGTCGTCCATTCTCACCGCCAACGCTCGGACATAGGGGTCGGGATGTTCTATCCTGACACCTATAGTGGGGCCATTGCCAAAGGAAGCGGCCTCTCTCACTAGGACACTAGTTTGTTCTCTTGTGTTCACCATTCTTTCAGTTTTTAGTTTCTCAAAATATGTGTTAACCTAACTTTTTGTCGGTTCCCACAAACGACGCCAAATGTTGCGTCCTCGGATCCTAGTTTCAATATGGACGAGGACCCGAAAGCATAGCAACACATATATAGAGTTTAAGTAGAAGGAAGAAAGAGAGGATGGCACGTGGATTTTTACGTGGAAAGCCCTCTTCTAAATAAGAGGGAAAAACCATGAGACTTTTGAGTATGAAAATGATTCCACTATTCAAGTATTTGTGTACAAATGGGGAAGAGCAAAGTGTACAGGGAATCCCAATGATCACTCCTACAAATACAAGTGCTCTCTCAGTTGGAAGTGTAAGTAGCCCGTTTTCCTTCTCTCTATAGGAGTAAATGCTAATGAAGTAAATTTCGGGGGTCCCTTGTTTGGTACACAATAAAGGCTTATATAGTGATTGAGTCTTCCTGCATGGAGCGGCCACATGGAGATGACGTGCACAGATAAGCCTGTCATCAACTCTGCAAATCCCTTTTACCGTATCAGAAAGATTGCGTGCATGTGGACTGGCTTCGTGAGACGTAACTTCAGCAGTGATCACGCCTACTCTGTAGGCCATCATTCCCTGTGGAGATCGCGTGTTACAGAGATTGCGCATGCCTTTGTAAAAGTCAACAATCTGCGCTGGCATTCTTGATCGTCCTGAGCTTCCTTTCTGCGCTTGTGCCGTTGGATACTTCTCAGAGTCCGCATCCTTAATGAACGCTTTAGGCTCCCTCGAGTCCACAGGTTTTTAACGCCAAGTGTCCTTGTCTTCATCAAGGTCTTTAGTCTCTATCATGCCCGCAGACGTTTGGCGACAAATGTCCTCGGGTTTCAACTGAGAACTCACGTAGCATTGAGTCTTCGGGCTCCTAGAGCCATATCCTTTGTGCCATGTCTTCGGGGTTTTATTGGAATCATTAGTCTCTTACAGAATCCTCGACCTTCCAAAACTAAGCCAACCTCTCGGACCAATTCAGCTCTTTTGGCTTCGTGGATCGTGGACCTAAGTCTTTGAGCCCCTTGCGCTGATTTAGCCTATTGGGCCAAATTAGCCTCATAGGCCTTTTGGGATGCAGACTCAATTCACGAAAACGAGTTCCTTGATTCGGCCCTGAGCATCCCCTACCCATCACAACCAAATATTTAATATATCTACCGATATTTTGAATATCGACTGATATATCACAATATATTGCCCATACAATGAGATATTGTAATTTCGCTATGGTATCAAAAAATATCGGTATTAAAGGGTTCGGTACCAATATATTGGATATCAACTAATATCTCATTCTATGGTCCTAAATCTTAAATGATATGTGAGTAGATACACAAACCTTTAACAGTTGTAACTCCACTAGGAAGAATATTATTATAGTCAATGGAAAATAGATGTTGGCTTCAAAGAAATTCAATGGGTTCTGATTTTGCAGTATCATTATATGGACATTATCTTATTTGTATTTTTGGGATTGTCATGATAGGTCTATCTTTATAATATTTTAATCATTGATCCCATTTCATCCCCTTCTTCCATATCTCTCCATTGCCCACTTTATCTTACATCATTTAAGCATGGCAACTCCGCTATAGTTGCTGGAAAGAGGGTACTTCACTGCAAGAACCCATGGAGATTGTGAAATTGATAGAAGAGTCAAATCCACCAACAATGCAAAAGCGCACAGGATCTTGCACCTTGCTTAGAAAAGTGTCCATAAATGCCTTTTTTCAAATGACAAGTTCCTGCAGAAGTTATGCAACTCTGTATTGCACACCTACGTTGCCTCCATTCTTTACCCACTTACACACCTAAGAAAAATGCTGACCCACTTAAAGTTAAAACTAACTAGTGAAGGAAACTAGGATCTTAATCATGGCAGTCCTTTAAATGAATATATGAACCAAAAGGTCAAAATATCCAACTCCTAAAACACTTGTGACATGAAGTGTCATCAAACAAGACCAAGATGCTGTGACCCGTAGATAAATCGGTTGGGCTCGATTAAAAAACCAAACAAGCAAGTAAACCATGCAAACACGTGACCGCATGGTTGAACCAAACAAACCACTCAACTGAACCTCATTTACTAAATTTTTAATTTTAATTTTTTTTTTTTTTTTTTTTTTTAATTTTCAGTTACATTTAGGACAATATTGTGCATTTTAATTTAAACAAAAAAAAGGGTCTATTCATCCATTGACTCAATGCTTGAACTGTAAATTACCATCTTGGAAATTCAATGTTTAGTTTAATTATGATAACAACAGCCAAAGTTCACCGTGACACATTGAAGGATGAGGTTGCATTTACATGACTCTCCTCCAAGCTTGAAATGCAAGATATCATACTCTGAGAACAAGCTTAAGTAGTAGAGAAGAAAATAAAACAGCAACAACCTTGGGCAATCAGAGCACGGCGTTTTTCCTTCGTAGAATCTTGATAAGCCTGTGCAAAAGTTGTCAATAAATTAAAAGAAGGGGAAGACTCTCTGAAACTATACAGCTGTGCATTCAGTAGCAAATTCTTATTTCAGCAGGAACAATATTTCACTCACGTAGCAACATATGTTAGTGTCAGTTCACTCAACCAACTTGAGCAATTTAAATAATGAAATCATGTACACAAAGGTCCACCCCCTCCAAAGCTCTATTTTTCCTCTCCCTTGAAGGGGGGTCCAAAGCTCTATTTTTCCTCTCCCTTGAAGGGGGGGGGGAGAGGATATAGGAGGAACTTACGTTATTTGTTACCCACATCATTCACCACCCCACCCCTCTCCCATAAATTGTACAGCCATGCATTCTAAAGTGGTCTCCAGGTAAAGAAACCAACCCCTAGAGGTAAATTGGCATTCCAAATCACTTTCCATAAACGACTTAGGCAGCCCAATTCACCATACCTTGCCAAGAGAGCACTGAGAGCCCTTTAGTAGTTACACACACACACACACACTCTCTCTCTCTCTCTCTCTCTCTCTCTCTCTCTCTCCAATACAATCATGCACACCAAGTGTGTAGGCAGTTTGGTGAATCCTACATTATTCAATCAAGTCTATTAACAAAATTAGTAACATAGAGATTCCAGATATTCAGACTATGGCTTCACATACACAGTGTGTACAATGAAAAGAAATTTCTGAAGGATTGAGACAATAGCCATTTCCCTTGATTAATTTTTGGCATATAGTCATCCCAAATATCTGAAGAAGGGGCTTAAAAAATAAAACAAAATACCAGCTGATATGTATCAAATTCTGAGACCTTATGCTATAGAACCAACCAATACAACATTCAAACTTTGGTATTTGTTTGTCAGCCAATATGGCCATTACAAAATAGTGTCATCCACAATGGCCATTACATAACAGTTCTACAAGGCCTATGGAATTAATGTAACAATATAACCAATGTTGTTACTCACTCTTTATTATGTAGAAAAATGATACATGCTCTACTCTTTATTATGTAAAAATTTGTTAGAAGTCTTTTAAAGGATTTCTATTGTGGCCTTTAAGTCAACCATTACAAATCTAAGCATTAGAATCTATTGAGTAGTCTTTAAAGAAAAGCAATCCATGATGACTGTGACAAATTATGTAATGTATGTGACACCCCACTTATGTGACACTGCATTTGCGACAGAGGCACTATTTTGTTCCAGGCTAAAAGAAAAGGGCACCCCTAATCCACTACAGCTTAGACCCTATTAAATGTGGAAACTACAAGTTTTACAAGAATTTGATACTCTTAAAAAGTATTTGAGTTTAGATGCCACAAACATAAGTCAATGATTCAATGTAAAAATCATCATCAATATCAAAACTAAAGACAATGCATAAATCAAAATAACACAAATATGGTGACGAATAAAAATCTCAAAAACCAAATAATTCTTGAATAAAACCTTCTCAAGCCAATCAAAACAAATCCACTAATGAAAGTCAGTTTACAACTTGGATAATACTAGCTAATTTAATCCTGACTACTGATTCCTACCAAAAACTCATCTGATTGACTCTTAGCAATGGAACCTTACACCTTTTAGTTTTGTTGAGGACCAACAAAACTCTGAAGGCTAATATGCTAGAACAAATATTTAAGGATAATACAAGGTTTTGGAAAAGAGAAATCCAACGCAATTTGATTTCACCAACAATATGAGGTTGTCTCCTTCAAAAATCTCCTTTGTTTCCATAGCACTCACTCTTATGCAATATGCAGTCAATGCATACGGCTAAATTAAGTGGAAAAAATGTATATATAATGTGGTTGAAAAACAGAGTTAAAGACCCATCAGGAAAATGATGCACGTGTGCAAGTCATGTGCATTAGGTACGATTTCTTACCCAAATGGCACATGCACCCATCAGGCATGACTTTCTATTCAATTTGTACATGTTTCCTTCAAACACCGTCGAGCTTGAGTACATGACCTTTTGTACAATCTCCACACATGCATTATTCATGCATTTATTAGGCGTACCTTGTTCTCATGAAGGAATTTTCCAATTGCAAATGTTTCTAACACAGGCATCTAAAACATTTATCTACTTATTCTCAATTCTTCTCCATGAACCAATAAATCTTTAACAAATGAGCCTAGTCTGTTAAACATAATAAAAAAATACAAAATGCATATGGCGATAGATCAAGAAAAGGAAATTGACATGCTGGTAGATTTTTCCAAACAATACACAGTATTTAAACAACATGCTGTAGAAAGGCAACGATTGCAGCTTTACCTAAAACACCTGTCACAAAAGAATGAGCCCAAAAAAGCTTCAGACTACAATTGTTTACAGGAAAGGCTTCAAATCTGTCAGCAGCCCACAATCAATTATCCTCAGGAACCTTAAAGAGCTAAGGAGCATAAGAGCTTTCAATATCCCAGAAATAAACTTTTCTTGCAACCATTGCCATCTCTTGTAGCACTAAAGCATCCCAACACTAATAACCATTGACCATATTACAGAGACAGGAATCTTTAGATGCATCGGGTTATCGCATCAATATCAAAGAAAAAACATAACCCAATCATTGGAAACTTCAGACGTTATACACTGAAAATTACCAGAAAACATGCCCAAATCAGAAAGTCAACCTAAACCCATGAGCTGAATTGAAATGATTATCTCATATGAATTGTCCGATATATACTAAAATAATCATCACCTTCTAAACTGCAGACCTTTTGTTAACATAGCTCACGTAGCTCTTGCCAGCAGAGATCAATTCACGAGATGATATGGTGCTAAACCATCAATGTTTCAATTAAGTAAAACCAAGAGAGATACAACAAGAGCGGAACAGTGAGACAAATGGACAGAGAGAACTTGATGTCATGAGAAGTAATATTAGACTCTCCTGCTCATGTTTCAGTGAGATAACAAGTGATTTGAGGCTTTTGTCCATATGCTTTGTTTGACGAATTCAAATAATTGCATCAATGAACAAGATATACTGCATACAGTTGGCCATTTCCTTGATCAACAATATTTATCAACAAACAAGCACAAAGGGGTAAAGAATTAACATTCCTACAACTATAGCTACAGTGACATGAAACTCATCTATTCCGTATCTCTTGATGATGAAAGAACATATAATTATTATCACACCAGACAAACTCTACTTCTTCAAAGCATAAAAACTTACCTTTTTATGTAACCAGAAAAGCTATACATCATGTTCATGCATAATTAAATGCTGAAGACCAATAACTGTTAAAGCTTCAAGCACTGCAAGCCAAGACTAATATATGGTGTGTGCTAGTCCACAGATGTTAACACATTCCAGATGAAACTCAATATCGGATACATAAACAAAAAATATCCTGGGAAGTGAAAACTGCAAATGAGAGTAAGTGAAACAATGTTAAAACCTCATGTGGATCAAAATAAGTTCGAACAAGGAGATGCTCCAGTCGCAGGTATCTCTCAGGTTGTTCTTGTTTCATTACACCCATTACTTGAGTTTGCCTGAGAATTGCACGGGCTGTGTCCAACTCCCGAAGTTCAATCATTTCCAAAACAATCTACATAATAAATAATTCTGAAAAGGTTAAAACATGCTTACCATTAGAAAGTTCACATGAAACAAAATAGATGATGTAATTTAGAGGCCTTCAATCATGAAGTCAAAAGAAAATCACCATTGCAGCTTCAATAGTCATACATCCAGTACATGTCTTTTATAAATTCAGAATGACAATGATGCTTGTTAGCTGAACAGTCTTTCATGAATGTAGAATAAGACCATGATGATTTCCAAAGTAATTACAGGTCACCTAGAACTTTCAAATCAAGTAAAAGAACATTAAACAGAGCATTTGTGACCATGTGATAAACTTAAAGAGTCCATTACAAAAAATACTAATCCAAAAGCACTACATCAATAATGCTTTGTTCGATCAGGAAAAAACATTTCTCCAATTTTCCTTAATTTTACATAACATAAGAATGGAAAATCTCAAAAGAAGGAAATGCTTTCTTTTTCAATTGGAAGGATTTTCAAATCCCACCATCACCACTGTCACTAACACTACGACAAATTGCCACCACCACACCATTACTAACACTGCTACGCTTACGTCATCTTACCACTACCACCATTACTCCCTACGATCACCAACACTACCACAACGCAACCCCAGAAACAACCATCACCACCACTTCTTCAACATACAAAATCATAAAAGTAATAGTTTCAGTACATATATATATATATGATCCTTCTATCAAATGTAGACAGTGATTACTGCTCCCCTCTGAAAATATTTCTCAATCGAAAATGTTCAAATCTAAGCAGACGAAGCCAAAGAGCATAATACCTGCTCGTATAAATCTTCGAGTTTCTTCCTAGGAAGCTTTAGCTGAGCAACTTGAGGCAATATAGCATCCCACCTTCCACTGTTAATATCTGCGACAAATGTCTCATGACTGTCTACCGTATTCAAAGACACCTGACACTCATTCTGTAAGGTCTGAAACGTTTGATGTAACGAATTCTCTTTGCAAAACTGGAGCACTATCTTAATCACACTGCATAAACCAAAAATAACAAATAAGAAGCAACATTCATTAGAATTGCACTTATTCCCAGATTTTGATATTTTTCCTCCTATAATAGAAGTTTCAAGTGAAAATTATCACTAAAAACACATTTTTAAGGTAAATTTACCAATGTCGACATAAAAACAAAACAGATGAAAATTCAAAAAAAAATCCATCAGGAAGAAGCAAGTGGGTAAACCATAAAAGTTCTTACTCTCTAGCTTCAATTTCAAGAGTAGACATCGTTGCCCTCCGCGAGGTGGAGAAACGGAGGGAGGAAAGACGTAAATGGAGAGAGAGCGAGGGCAGCGAGAGAGCGCCAAATTAGGGCTTTGGAGTCGAGTCTAGTAAAAACTGTGGTGACGACGGTAAACTCGCGGGGTGGGCTACGCTCGTTGGGCCTGCGGAGGGGTAATGAAATATGGCATATACATATATTATATTTTTTAATTTTTTTAAATAACAAAATATCATATTCAATTATTATTATAAACAAATATAAAAATTATATTTTTATTACATACTAACCGTTAGATAATATCCAGTGTCTTGGCTTGCAATGGGGCCGTATAGGAGTTGCATTGCAATGCATATCCTGTTTGAATCAGATAACCATTCAATTTATATTTAATTATAAATATTTTTTATAATATATATTATCAAAAAAATTATTTTTTAATATTAATATTTATTAAATATAAACTCTAAATATAAAAAATAATTATTTAGAGTTCTATATTTAAAGTTTAAATATCGCCTGTTATAATCTTTTCATCTAAAAAATAAGAGAGGTATCGAAAGTGCAACGACGCTTCAAACATCACGGCATCTCAATTTGCCTGTATTCATGTAAGATGTGGGTCCGAAATGTCCACCGGTAGTGTCGTAAAAAATAAGGATAAACAGATAGAAAAAAATATTAAAAATATTTTTTCTAAGAGGAATAAATAAAATATATAAACTTATAAATGAAAAAAAGTATCAATTTTTAAAATTTTGTAATACAATTGCATATGAGTTTGCCAATATGAATGGGCAATTTTTAAATTTGTATGATGAATGAAATTTTAAAACTTTCATCTATCTTCAAATTTGGACAGCCATCTACAAAAACAACAATGGCATATTTCTATTATAAATTATATAACCTCTCATTATAAAGAAATAATGGTGAAGGAAGAGCAACTGGTTCCATATTTTTCGAGAAAAGATCTTTTAGAGTGGAAAATAGGGTTTGTTTATGATGCATGCACGATCAACGACAGCACCGGAAGACGATGAAAACAGAGAAGGTGAAAGAAAAATGGGGAGTTCGGCAGACGAAGGTAGAAATGAAAAGGAAAATAGCTAGGAGAAGTAGAGAGAAAGAGGGAAAAGACAGTGAGAAAGAGAGTGACAGAACAGAGGGGGAGGCAAAACAACTGATTTTCATTTCTTTGCTCCAGCACAATAACAGCTTTATATATACCTCGATCACTTCACACCTCGGTCACTAGACTAACACCTTGGTCACTAAGCAACCTACACCTCAGTCACTAAACAACTAACAGCAAATGAAGTAAACTAACAGCAGGGAAGATAACCAACTAACAGTGCACGTGTAGACAGTGTTCTGAGTAAAAAACCAACTGAATAGAAAATTAACAGCACCCTAATAGACAGTGCACGTGTTAGAAAGAGGACCACATTTAATCAGTTTAATTTCGAAATTTTGATGGTAGTCAGATAGTCTGAATGCCTTGCCTTGTAACTGTGGATTGTTGTTGGCGTATACCCAAGGAGCCATTAAGGAGCCCCGTAAACATAACATTGTCGCCGTCATTAAAAGAACTTTATCCTCAATGTTAAACGTGGGATAATCTTAGTGGAGTGTTGCGGCTATTGCTCTTCGCTCCTCTGCTTGATTCCCTCGTTTGGAGTGTATCATAGAAAAAAGCATCTACGGTTAGCCAGGCAAGCAAATGATACAGTTGAGCAGCAAAGAGCTGGTACACAACTTGGCCATTCAAATTGATTGGCACTAGAGGAAGGGATTGCTCTTGAAATTCTTCCATCTGCTCCTTCAAAATTTGGTTTGGACACGACTTGAGCAGAATTTTTCCAACAGCCTTCTATCTGCATGCGTCACAGTAGTGTACTGGCAGCTTCTTGCTATCCAACAACCTCAGATGCAGGGCACCCAAGCCAAGCAACAGCATGCTAGGTTCGCAGGTTATTAGGGTCCAACGTTAATGTTTTCATAGGGGTCTACCCATGCTAAACACTTAAGGGATATGAGTCCATTAATAATAAAGTAATTGTAATGGTATGGAAGTTGCTACTGATGCAAATTCACAGGATAGCATTGGAAAGTTAATATTGAACTTTGTGCGCAGGAAACACCCATCTGCACTTCTATCAACAACTATGGATGTTGTGGTGTTCACAGCCAAATAACTAGTTAACTCTATTCCAACTAAGAAAACCATAGACAGCGCCGCTACATATAATTTTCTAAACTCTCCGCTGGCAGGAGCTCGTACACCAACGGTCGATCATCACCTCCCAAGAAGTTTCCCACGCAAGCCTGAACAGCGTTATTTTTTCAAGAAGTGTCATCAAATATTTTCACTCTTGGCGTGCTTGTCCGATTTGGACGAGCTTCATTATGAAACTGAGAGTTGATAAACAAGGTAGCTGTAAGAGCAACTATTGATTTTGCATGTCCAATATACTAGTCACGATAGTGAAATGGCTAGCTGAGATGACTTTGCTCGATCACTCTTGCATTCTCAATGTGTTCCTGCGGCTTGGGTCCAAAAATAGAAAACTAGGTAACATAGCCATTGTGCAAGGCCCCCTTGTCACTGACTCAATCATCCATAATGGGATCAAGAGCAAGATTGGCAATTCCAACGACTGCAAGAATGCCCATGTGTGGCACTACACCACCGAGGTCATATTCACAGTAGGATCATATTCGCAGTAGACAATGCCACCAAGGCCATTGACTACAAATCTTGTGAAGGCTGACAGTGGGAAATAATTGTAGCAATATTCATGGAATTCAATCGATTAATCCCAACTGGTATTTACAAACACTACAGCCTGAAAATCTGGAAGTTTAGCCTGGGTCAATCCGATGGTTAAGGGAGAATCACTCACAAAGGTGTCCAGTCTTTGCAACGGGTGGACACGAGTTTGCCCCAAGCCGGCTACTAAAAGTACAGAAGCGATGGATGGGTCCTAGGAGGCCACAAGTTCTTCCTCATCTTGTGTCGATGACTCCACAGTAAGAGTACGAAATTTGGAAAAGGGTGAAGTCATGCTCTGTGAAGGAGTTGAAAGAACGTAAGATCCACAACATAACTTCCCAACAGAGGAAGTTGTGGACGGTAAGGCCTAAGCAATAGTCAGTCCTTTAGGCTTCAGCATCACATTAGATCCACTAGTGCTATTGAGGCTTGAGAACTTCACAGTCTTTGATCCTTTTTCAGACGGTTCAACACCTCCATGGCCCTTCTCCGATTTGGACAACGATAGAGGACTCGCTCGGCTTGCACCCACTTTGACCACCACCAATTTTACCATGCCGATGGGCGCAAGGTTTGTGTGTCCGGTGGCAACGTGAGTACTGGGGGTATGGTCTGGCGGTTGATTCCGTTTTTGGGCATGAGGGGTTTCAGCGAGGGGTTGCTAGAATGGTGCCATGGTGGAGGCAGAGCTGGTGATGCGGTCTGGATGTGGTTGTTCGGACGTTTTGTAAGAAATAATGGCAGTTTGGGGAAGCTTGCAGAGTGAGACTTGGCTTGGAATTTGTAGATGTAGTGGTGGAATCACGGTCGAAGATGTCATGAACTCAGTGGTGGTTGAAAGCAACGGTGGAGGATGGAAAGTGACGGATGGAGCAGCCACGGATGATGAAGGTTCAACAGCAACGGGAGGTGCGCAAATGAGCTCTATTTTCACTCGATCCAGTTGAGCAATTGAAGGATTTCATTAGGAGAGTTCTGGATTTGTGCTTTGGTGGAAACTTGGGCTACAATGGCGTCTGTGTGTTGTTGGACGGTCACCTGCACCTCATTCAACTCCGTCGATAGCTTTGCGATGGAAGCATCAAGTGCGTTGAGTGCTTGTGCTTTAGTCGCGAGCGCTATTTTCTCTACCAGTGTCTCAATAAAAGCACCACTGATGAATGCACGGTTGACGACTGCACCAGAAGACAATAAAAAGAGAGAAGGAGAAAGGAAAAGGGGGAGTTCTGCAGAGAAAAGTAGAAGAGAAAAGGAAAATTGATGGGAGAAGTAGAGAGAAAGAGGAAAAAGACAGAGAGAGAGTGTGTGACAGAACAGAGGAGGAGGCAGAACAACTGATTTTCATTTATTTGCTCCAGCACACTAACAACCTTATATATACCTTGATCACTAAGCACCTCAATCACTAGACTAATACCTCGGCCACTAAGCAACCTACATCTCAGTCACTAAACAACTGACAGCAAAGGAAGTAAACTAATAGTAGGGGAAATAACCAACTAACTGTGCACATGTAGACTGTGTTTTGAGTAGAAAACCAACTAAACAGAAAACTAACAGCACCCTAACAAACAGTGCACTTATAGAGAATGGGACCACATTTAATCAGTTTAATCCCGAAATTTCTGTGGTAATCGAATAGTCTGAGTGCTTTACCTTGTAACTATGGATTGTTGCTGGCGTAGGCCCAAGGAGTCATTGAAGATCCCCATAATTGTAACAGTTTATTATATTTATTTTTGAATGACGATATTATTAAATAATATAATAAATTTAATGATCCGTATAAATATTTTAATCTTATAATATTTTTGTCACAGATTTCTGGCAACTAGATCGAGAATGCTTCGCCAAATTACTCGGGTCTAATCCTATTTGTGAAATTCATCAAATACTATTTAGATCTAAAAGCCTAAATTAAAATGTCATTAATAAATGCATATTGACCGCTACAATTTCTCTTTTTGATATGTAATATCTTTTTTTAAGAAAATATTTTTTTGCACGGATTAAAAAATATGTTCGTGCTATTTATTTTTGCATAATGATATTATTAAATAATGTAATGACTTTAATGATTAATATAAATATTTTAATCTCATAATGTTTTTGTTACATAGAATTCTGGCTACTAAGATCTAGAATATTTTACGAAATTATTCAGATATATATTCTATTTCCCCTTATGTTCTCTTCACAACCATAAAAGAAAAAATAATTTATTAAATTTTATTTATTTTTCTTATTGTTTTCCAAATATCAAAAAAAGAAAAATATATTTTTGATCTTTTTGTTTTTTATTAATTTTGTTTTTAAATTTTCTGAAAGGGCAGTTCCATGCTGAAATGATCAGCACAACTGATCGTCGTCAATGGCGTTTTCACCTGAAAATACGCCCATGAATCAATCTTCATGTCAAAATATGAACATGATATCGAACAACAAATTTCATGTCAGAAGGTCGATTTTTCATTCTTGATTTCGTTGCCGGTCGGCGACAATAACCTTTTCCGGCGTCATCCACCGGTGTAGTTCTTGAAGTGCTAATTTGCATAAAGACTTTGGCATGTTAATCTACAACATGAAAAAATACAGATAATTGGAGATTTTTTTAAAAAATGACGTATTATAGTCTTTTGTAATTTGCGATTTATTTGATTTTAAATTTAAAAAAAAAACTATAAAATGGAGATGATTTTAGAATTGCCGAACATAATATAACATATAATTTATATATTTATTAAAATGACTAAATATTATAATTTTGTATGATTTTATTATATTTTATTAAAAATTATTTTTTATTAGCAATCTTTGTTAAAAAGAAAAAAATTTATATAATTAAGAAACTAATTAATTATTTATTTTATAAATGACATAACTATATATTATATGTTATGGATAGAAGCTTTTTTTTTTTCCTAAAGTTTTCTTAACTTCATTTTTATTTTGTTTTTTAAACATGCATTCAAAAAACTTCAGCCAACAATTTTTCTACAAAGCTTTAGAACTCTTATTTAAAAAAGAGAAAAGTATAAGAAAAGAAAAATCGATTTCAAATCAATTGAAAAAAAAAATAAATATTAATTTAGATATATTATTAATATTTAATTTTTTATTTGTAAATTATAAAATTATTAGAACTATCATACATTGACATATTTTATAATTAAAAAAAATAGATAGTTTAAATCACGCTCAAGTATTAATGAAGATTAGCTCACCATATTCATCTAAAGGTTAGTATCCAATTTTTACGCCTGATGCATGTTTTTTCAGCACATGAATACTATTTGTTTAGCACTCGTGTGCCCAAAGCACGCCCTGTACAGTGCTTGAGTATAGGACATTCAAACTATCCGCATCTTATAGACACCTGTATTGCGCATATATGTCATTGTACCAAAATATTCATACCTAATACGCGCCAATGTTGTGCTCAAACATTGCATTGTATATGCCTTTGCATATAATATCCGCCTATGTAGCTCATGAGTATTAGGGTGCTACCTATTTTTTCAAATTTAAAATTTTTGACCTAATTGTAACCATATAAAAATATCTCTTTTCTTGTCATGTAGGAGGTATGTATAATTGGGCTCTCATTGCTTAATGTAAAAGAAGATTAATTACTAGAAAAAAAAATATTCTATTGAGATAAAAATATCAATATTTTCTCACCAAATATTTTTCTCCATTACTTATTCACTTGTTGCAATTTGTAAAGCTTTGGTGTGCCTTGGTGATCTAGACACTAGATTCTATTAGGGTGTAAATATTCACTAATAAATAAAACAAGTTTAATAAGAAGATCAAATGCTATTCGATTCTAATATCATGAACAAATTTAAAGAGTTCTTTGATAAAAATCATGAGTTATGATTAAATCAATTAATATTTAATATATTTATACTATTCAGATTGTAGGTTAACTTTCATATTATATTACTTTTACTAATTAGAAAAACTCAAAAGGTTTTATTTGAGGATCAATTAGTTTTTAAAATTTTTTTCATTACTAAAGTATATACTTTGTATTTTACTATTATCCCAAGACTTAGCTTGGTAATATTTATTTTTACAAAATTGATTTTAATTTATTTCTATAAGTGAATATGCTTTATCTGTATTGTTTATTCATATGTTTTTTTACTTTTCCCTAATCTTTTAAAAATAACTTGATAATCGGTCAATAGGTGAAATGATATATTGAGAGTTTTACATATTGGGTGTCACTCCCGTGTGGAGGTGTTATGGGGTCGAGGACTCTAAATGGCTATGGTCCGAATACTTGTTTCTAAGAACTCGATGCAGTATAATTCCGAAACCTTTGTTGGCCAAAGGCAACATAAACAACCAAGGTTGTTGAATGCATGAAGGTCCGAGGACATGGTTGAAGAATGTTCGAGGACATGGTTGAAGAAAGCGCACGTGGAAGCCAACTTAGAAGATTTTCTGAGCACATAAGATTTGTAGGGAATATGCGCAGTCTTGTAAAGTGGGTACTGGTTATTGGAAGTACGATCTATATAGCCGTTTGTTTTTGCAAGACACGACCACCCATAAGACAGAGCTGGTGTAGAGCTATGTAAGTGTCAGGTGACTCTTTGTACGTGTGTCATCTACATTGGCTTAGTTGTTACTTTCAATAGCCCGTGTATATTTATATATATATTGTATCATGTGTTGAGGGAGATATAGAGTGTTGGTGAGAAATTTGTAGGGGAGAAAAAGGAGTGAAGAAGAGAAAAAAGCAGTGATTAAGAAAATAGAGAGTGTTTTCTTGTTCTCGTACTTTGTTCTTTATTTTTGTCTCAAAGGGTTTATGCAGCCGTGAGGTTTATGTAACCATTCTCACATAGTGGACTTGCTTGTGGATTAAGTGTCCCGTGATTTTTTCCTTTTGATTTAAGAAGGGTTTCTACGTCAAACTTCTGTGTCCTTTTCTTCTTCTACTTTCTTTCCTTGCAACGTCTGAGTGCATCCTGTCCAACCGGTCAGTTGGCACAACAACCCCGGTGCCTTCGTGCTCGACCAAGCCTATTCTTCTCCAATAAGTGGTATCAAAGACAGGTGAAGAATTCTAACTAAATGGCACTGTTGTTTTGGAAAAATCTGCCGTTTAGTATGGAGCAGTTTAACAGATAGGATAATTTCATCATCTGGAAAGAGAGGGTGAAGAATATTCTAACCAGAGAAGAAACAGTAAAGGCACTAAAGAAGGATGAGAAGTCTGAAATTTTGACCGATAAAGAATGACAAGACAAAAGAGATCTTATCAACTGTACTATCAAACTATGCCTGGCGGACAACACTCTTCAAGAGGTCCTTGATTGACTGACCCAACAGAGATTTGGAAAAAGTTGGAGAGTAGATATAAGTCTAAATCCTTGACAATCAAGCTATATATAAAGAAGTAATTTTATGGCCTGCGGTTGTTAAAAGTTGGGAGTTTTGAGAAGCATTTGAACGAGTTTAATAGGATATTGACACAGATGTCCGTCATTGACGAGAAAATCAATGTTAAAAATAATGTATTGGTACTGCTAGCCTCTTTGTCAGCCTCTTATGACCACATCGTCACAATTTTATTATTTGGAAAGGATACACTGAAGTTGGACAAGGTTATTACTTCATTACTCATGAATCAGTAAAGGCGGTCACAAGGGCCTCAACATCTTCTCATTTTGAGGTACTTGTGATCGAGTCCAGGGAAAGAAGTAGATGACACGGCCAAAAATTTGGAGAGAAATGCCGCAACAAATCACGATCAAGGTAACAAAACTTTGAGTGACATCACTGTAACAAGAAGGGCCACATCAAGAAGTATATTTCAAGTGAAAGTATAAAAATACGGAAAAAAAGAAAGGAGATAAGGGACGAAGAGAGGAAATGTCATCGGTTTTAGTGGTCACAAGAGGCGACCTCCTGTTGACATGTGAAGAAAACGTGACAAGCCTGATGAACCATGAGTCCGATTGGGTGGTTGACTCTAGCACTTTCTGCATGCCACGTCCAGAAGAGGATTGTTCACATCCTACACTCCAGGAGACTTTGGAGTGATAATGATGAGAAATAAAGGAATATTCTCAATTGTTGGCAAAGGTGATATTTTTCTGATCACCAATAATGGGATGAAAATGATATTAAATGATATATGTTATGTTCCTAACATCTGACTAAATATAATCTCAGCTGGTCGATTAGACGATGAAGACTACTGTAATACGTTCTGTGAATGTGAATGAAAACTGACAAGAGGATCCCTTATTATGGCAACAGGGAAAAAGAGTTTCGGCCTATATGTGATGAAGGCCAGTGCAGTGGCCAAGGACGTGAATGTCGCAATAAGCAAGGAGTCTAAGGACCTGTGGCACAAGAGGTTGGGGTACATGGGTGAACGTAGACTGTGTTATCTGGCCAAGAATGGCTTTATTCCCGGAGTAAAAGAGGACGGATTGAGGGCGTATTCTCATTGTTTGGCCGGCAAGTAATGGAGAGTCTCGTTTCATGGAGATTCGTCCTCTATGAAAGCAGATATACTTAATCTCATCCACACAGATGTATATGGACCATTCAATGAGAAGTCGTTTGGTGGAGCCTAATACTTTGTTTATTTTATTGACGATTATTTTAGAAAGCTGTGGGCCTATCCACTGAAAACTAAGGACCAAGTCCTTAGTATATTGTAACAATTTCATACTCTAGTTGAACGTCAGACGGGGAAGAAATTAAAGGTCGTCCAAAGTGATAATGTCGACGAGTACATAGGGCCTTTTGATACCTATTACCAGTCTCATAACATTAAGTATCAAAAAACACCACCAAAAATATTACAGCTGAATGAAGTGGTTGAGCAGATGAACCGCACGCTTTTGGAGAGAGTACGATGTATGCTTTCTGAAGTCAAGCTTTCTGCATCTTTTTGGGCCAAAACACTGAAGACGATGGCTGATGTCTTCAATAGGTCGCCTAGTAAACCCTTGAAGGGTGAAGTGTAGGAGAAGATATGGTCAGGTAAGGAGTCATTTTATGATCATCTACGATTGTTTGGATGCAAAGCCTTTGCTCATATCCCAAATAATGAAATGACCAAGTTAGAGCCAAAGACGATACAATGTGTCTTTCTAGATTATGGAAAAGATAAGTTGGGTTTCAGATTTTATGATCCAACTGAGAGAATACTTGTTTGGTATGACCTTTATTGAAGATAAAATGATTAAGGATATTGACAGGAAGACCAAGTCTGATGCTGACCAAATGGACAAGGTGAGCATTAAAATTGTCCGTCCAAAGGCTCTACAGGACGAGGACACTGGCCTTGATGTGGCTAAGGACAGTAATGTGCTCGTGACTGCATCGAACGAGGACCAATATGAAGTCACTTCTCAATCAGTCAAGGACGTTCCTGTCAAACGATCCTCACGAAACAGACGGCCGTCCATCCGTCTATCTCCTAGTGAGTATGTTCTGCTCACTGATGTTGGATAGGCTGAGACATTTAAAGAGGTTATAGAGGATGAGAATAATGAGAGATAGTTGGAAGTCATAAAAGATGAAATTAACTCTCTCCATGAAAATCATACATTCGATTTGGCCGAGTTGCCAAAGGGGAAGAAGGCTCTAAAGAATCAGTAGGTTTTTCGTTTGAAAATGGATGAGAATACCATGAAAGCGAGATACAGGATACAACTAGTGGTAAAAGACTTTAGTCAACGGAAGGGAGTTGACTTTAATGAGATTTTTATTTCAGTCGTAAAGATGTCCTCCATATGGGTTGTGTTAGGCTTAGCTGCTACTCAGAATCTTGAGGTAGAGTAATTGAATATCCAGATGGCTTTTCTTTATAATGAACTTGAGGAAGAAATTTACATAAAATAGTCGAAAGGGTTCAAAATTAAGGGAAAGGAACAACTTGTCTTTTACCTAAGGAAGTGTCTGTATAGATTAAAGTAGGCTCCTAGGCAATAGTACAAGAAATTTAAGTCAATTATGGTTAGTCAGTGGTATTGGCGGACTACTTGTGATCACTATATATTTACACAAAGGTTTTTCGAGAATGATTTTGTTATCCTTCTCCTATACGTGGATGACATATTGATTATTGGACGCAATTGTGTTCGGATAAAGAAGTTAAAGGAACAACTTTGGCAATTGTTTACCATAAAGGACCCGGGGTCGGTGAAACAAATCCTTGGCGTCAAAATTATCTACAACTGAGAGACGAGAAAATTGTGACTGTATCAAGAAAGTTATATTGAGAAGGTACTCCAATGATTAAATATGAACAAGTCAAAACCTGTGAGCACACCATTGGCAAACTATTATAAGCTAAGTACTCGCTAGTATCCGTCCTCGAACGAAGAAAAGGCATACATGAGAGGCGTTCCCTATTTCTCAACTGTGGAAAGCCTGATGTATGCCCTGATATGTACAAGGTCGGACATAGCACATATTGTTGGCACAATCAGTCAATTTCTGTCAAACTCAAGAAAGGAGCACTGGTCCGCTGTCAAGTAGATCATGAGATACATTCGATAAACTTCCAAGATGTGCATATGTCTTGCAAGTGACGATCTCAATTGGCAAGCTACTTGGATGCTAATATGGTCGGGGATATTGACAGTCGCAAGTCCACCTCGGGATACTTAGTGAAATTTGTTGGAGGTGTAATTTACTGGCAATCCAAGCTGCAGAAGTATGTTGCCCTTTCAACTATTAAGGTCGAGTACATCGCAGTGATAGAAGCTTGTAAAGAAATATTGTGGATAAGAAAGTTCATTCAAGAATTAGGTCTCAGACAAAAAAAGTATAAGGTACTTTGTGATAGTTAGAGTGTCATATATCTCTACAAGAACTCTTCATTCTATTCTAAATCAAAATATATTAATATTCGATACCATTAGGTGAGAGACGTTATTGAGAAATGTGTGTTGTCACTAGAGAAGGTCAATACTAAAGAGAATGGGGCGGACTTGTTAACCAAGATTTTGCCAAAGAGTAAAAATGAAACTTGCTGCAAGCTGGTTGGGCCGATGGATTTAACTTCTACACAGTTGTGAGGAAAAGTTTGTTAGGCGTCACTCCCGTATGGAGGTGTTATGGGTCGAGGACTCTGGTTAGCTATGGTCCAAGTACTTGTTCCTGAGAATTTAGTGCAACATAATCCCGAGGACTCTGTTGGCTTAAGGCAACATAAACAACCAAGGCTGTTGAATGCGTGAAGGTTTGAGGACATGCTTGAGGAATGTCTGAGGACATGGTTGAAGAAAGCGCATGTAGAAGTCAGTTCAGAAGATTTTCTGAGCACACAAGATTTGTAGGGAATATGCGTAGTCTTGCAAAGTGGATGCTGATTATTGGAAACACGATCTACATAGCTGTTTGTTTTTGCATGGCACAACCACCTGCAAGACAGAGCTGATGTAGAGATGTGCGGGTGTCAACGGCTATCTGTATGTATGTCGTCCACGTTGGCTTGGCTATTACTTTTAATAGCCCGTATATATATACGGGAATATTTAAGTATATTACTTTGTCACTGCCAGAAATATAATTACGTCGTGAAATTTTTAAGAAGATCATATATTGTTAATTTTATCCCATGTATTGTAGAGATTTTATGAAAATGAGTGATTTTTTAAGTATATTATGTTTGTTTTTAATAGAGGAAAAATAGAAATCAAATATGTGAAAAAACTATAGGATATGACTTAGATCTTTAGTTATACTTTGTGTAAGTGATATTCAACAGTTCTCCATCCAAAATATAGGGAAGAATTATCCAAAGTTGTGAAAGTATCTAACTAATCTTGCAAATCTCATAGATAAAAATTATTTTTTTAAATAATTTTACATCATATAAATCAAACAAAATACATTTCATGAGTTCTTATATGGTTAGAAATAATCAAGTTATGGCGATATATAAACCAACGAAGGTGAGAGAAAATACATTATTTACATAATTGTTGCATTACGAGGTGTTTTTATACTCTTTTTGAACTGTTATTTGCTTTAGAGAGAGTCCGAGTGCTCGTCTCATACAAGTTTTCATGCTAAAAAAAGTACTTCAAAGAGGAAGGGAGATGTTTAACTAATAAATTATAGATTACCTCTTTACTCAATACAAAATATATTATGTCCAACATTGCCCTCGAGGACTCTTCAGTGGACTCAACTAAGGCTAGTGTTATTGCTTCGACAATAAAGTCTGTGAAGGCCTGATCTATTATGGAAGGTTTAACCTAAAATTCAATGCAAACTCATCCAATTTATTTGAACACTTGATCAAGCATTTGAATATCTCTGATTTTTATATAAACTTTTTAAAAGGTTGATCTGTTATGATTTTTTTTGGATTAGAGTTTTAATCTTGTTCTTAAATGCTCGACAATCTTCAATATTATGCCTCAGAGATCATTGGTAGAGGCAATAATTTAATTGATTCCATCTTCTCAAGTTTTTGATAGGTTTAGGCCAATTTAAGAATTTTTTATTCTGAATTTGCAAACGTGAGGTTTGGGTGTTAGTGTGGGGAATTAGATATAACGACTTGAACTCTAAGCAAACACTTGACTTGGTTCTCTATTATTTATCATAATCCCAAGTGGGTTGGTTGTTGCTATTTCTCCTTTCTTCGCCTTTAGTCTTTCTCGAATGTTGTTTGTTACTTGGACATCATAGTCTTTTAAAGTTATTCTTCTCCTCTATAGCTATATAGACTTTGGTGATAACTTATATCTTTAAAAATGTATTGGGGTCTTGTTGAGCCAGGAACTTGAAAAAGTTGTCTAATTATTTAGTCACTATATAAGTATTCAATTTCACATCATTAATGAATTTTAATATGCCTCTTGTTTCAACATTAAATCGGGTTAGAAAATACTTCAAACTCTCATGAGAGCTTGTCTAATATTGATCGAATGTTAGAGTTAGTTTTCTTCCCTTCTACTAGAGGTGAAGAAAAATAAGAACTGGTTAACTAGTTCCTGAAAAAATTCCAATAAAATTCAGTTCTAACCTGTAAAATAAAATTCATGCATCTCCCTTTAAAATTAAAAGGAAATAAAGGCACAGTACAACATCTTTCAAATTCTAGAAGTTAAGTAAGGTGCAAAAGTGATCTAAATAATTCATTAGATCAAAAGTTCCACCATTCAGCTCTACTATCGGTAAGTTAAACTTGTGGAAGAGCCAATACCTCTTAAACTCAAAGGTGAATGGCATGTAATGTAATATCTCGGATCTCCGTTGGATTATTTTAATATTTATTATAATTTTGGATATTTCATACGTAATAAAAATAAATTAAAATATTATAAAATTTTCAAGGAATGATCGGAAGTATGGAGTGGCACCTGAGATACGCTCGTATTATCGTCTGAGTACTGATCAGATTTTAGAATAAAAGAAAAGTAAAATAGAAAATAATTAATATATATATAATAATAATAATTATAATAATAATTATTATTATTATAGAAAAGAAGGAAAAGAATGGGAAAAGTGAAGAGAAGTGAACCGGGAGAGAGAGGGAGATAGAGGAGAGAGAGAAGGGGTTAGGATTTTGTTGGCGGAGGAAGAAGAAGGAGAGGGAGAAGGGGGGAGAGGCGGCGGCGCAAGAGATCGGCGGCGTGCAGAGGTTGTGCACAAGTGAGCGGCAATGACGGTGGTTGTGGGTGAGGCCACGGCGGTTGCGGGTTGAGGCGACGACGGCACTGGGTGTGGGAATTGATGCTAGAAGAGTCGATGGCGGCCATTCGGGGTGGTGGCAGCGACATTAATGGTCGCGATGGTGAGCTGTGGCGCGGCAGAGACTAAGGCAACGGTGGTGTGATGCGAACGAGGGAAGCCGCGCGTGGAGGGAGGGAGGGAGGCGGCAGAGCAACGTCGGTGGTGCCGACAGAGCAGCAGTTGCGGGAGGCAGCGGCGGCGCGGTGGTGGAGCGCACCAGCAGAGAGCCGCGCACGGAGGAGAGAGAGGGGATGCAATAGAGGAGAGAGAATCGCCTGATTCGAGTGTTTCGGGACATCCATTCTTCAAATCTGTAGAGTATACAATCGAGGCAAGTATCCTTTAACCCTATTCTTGGTTTGATTTAATTTCTGATGTGTTTTGACTACTGTTAGAAATTTTACTAACATGCATGTATTTTTATACATACTCAATTTATTAATTATATACATGTATGTATGTTTTATCCATTGTACGGTGGTTTTACACTTGTATTTATGATTTGGAGGATTTTTGAATACCCGAAAGGTCTATATGTATATTTGTGTATCCGTATATTGTGAAATTATGAATCAAGTTTTGCATTAAACATGCATGCTACCAGGGGCGGGGTCACTACGAGACCATAGCGGTTTGAAATCGAATGGGTCGTTAAATGTGATTCGAGGCATGAGATATTGGTACCACTCCCAACGGGGAGACTTAATCCCAACGGAGACGTATATGATATGGCCACTTTCACCGGAAGGAAAGTTGAGATGTTTAATAGTTGACCTGCTCCCACTGTATATTTAAATGAGAACCATCGTAAGGAATTGATTGAAAATTAATATATTCATACATCCTAATATATATCTAAAATTTGATGTTACACCCAAAATTATGAGTGGTTAAATATAGTGAGTAAGCTCCTAATCTATGGGAGATAGAGTACATGGATGGCCTTGAGTTATTGGCCTAAATCATAGTCGATATAGCGGTGGTTACCGGACGATGGTAACCCTTCTTCAAGTTGATATTATTTATCTTTGGTTTTTCAATTTTATGTATACTTTATAGTTCTACACGTATTTGCGTGGATGATGATTTTGAGATACACTGATTGGCCCACATTTGGGCAATAGGAATGTCTCGTACGTGTAAATATGTGATAAATTCGGAACGTGATTTATATTTATATGTTTTAGTTCCGGCGGTCTTCTCTCGATTTTTGCATTATGAGATTTAAATCCGAACGATAGTATGTATCCCACACGGATATGGTGACGGTCGCGATTATATAATGTGACATCGGATCATATGATATGATATCGTTATGATATTTGGCCGGATCATTATTTATTACGATTATATCTCGGATTGACTGTTTGATACGGACGACGAGTTAATACGAGACATCTCATCGATTTTCAGGGATTTCACAGATATTATGTTTTGTTTTACGTGATTGCTATGCAATATCCCTACTTCTAATTTATGTATACTGTTTTATGCGATGTTGATACTTGTTGAGTTCTATGCTCACGTTTTTATATTTTATCCCTTCAGACTAGTGGCACAGATACGCTTGTAGGAGTTCGAACGTGATTTATTGCGGCAGATCACTATCGGTAAGTAGAGATATTTTTATTTATTATATTTCAGATCTCAAGAATGTGATATGACTGTGTCTTTGGCAGGATGAGGGCCTTGATCCATGTATGAAATATATTAGAGTTATTGCGTTATGTTAATGAGTTGTATATTTGGATACCTCCATTGCGATATTTGGATAGCAAGTCGTATATTATATTTGTCCGAATTTATATCCGATAAGATCTTGTGCGGATTTTATTATATTGGGTCCTGTATATGTTCGAATTGTCACACCCTAGTTGAATTTTTATGGTTGATAAAAATATCATTATTGATTTTATTTTTGACATGCGTATATTGTGTTCTTAGATCATGACATGTAATTCAATTGTGGGGGAGCCAAAAGTAAACGGCATAAAACTAGAGTTCAATCCAAAAGAGGCTCTAATCCTAAATGTTAAACTCTTCTATTGGTTATGGATGAGTTAAATCATTAATCTATGTTAAATAAAATTTTTGTCAAGTGAACTAATTTCCTTTAACTTTTTTAATCCCGTATTTAATCAAAAACTTTATTTTCATATATGGATGGAGGTGACCGCTTCGAGTATTATGATTGGCCTAGTATGACGTCATAGATTGAGGGGAGATCTACTACTAAAAAGGCTAGTCAATGGGAGGGCATTTTAGGATGCACCCCTATTGTAACTTTTATGTAATATTTCGAATCCCGTCTGAATTATTTTAATATTTATTGTCATTTTAAGTATTTTAAACGTGGTAAAAATAAATTAAAATATCATAAAATTTTGATGAATGATCGAAATTTTGGAGTGGCGCCTGGAGTACGCCTGTATTGTTGTCCGAATACCGAGTTGAATTTGAGAATAAAAAAATAAAATTAAATAAATAAATATATATATATATGTATATATAATAATATAAAAAAAGAAAAGAAGCAAAAGAATGGGAAGCAGAGAAACGGGAAGAGGGAGTCAGGAGAGAGAGTGGGGGGGAGGAGTTAGGGTTTTGCGCAGAGCAGGAGGAGAAGGAAGAAAGAGGAGGAAGAAGGCGAAGGAGAAGGGGTCGGCGGCAGCGGTGGCACGCAAGTGAGGCCGTGGCATGCAGCGGTGACGCGAGCGGCGCGAGGAAGGAGAAGTGGCGCGGTATCACGAGCGGCGCGAGGGAGAAAGACGACGGCACAATAGCATCGGCACCAGCATGGTGAGGCCGAGGAGGCCGACAACGGCCACGTGGGGCGGCGCGGTGGTGGAACGTCGGCAGAGGAGCAGCGGCGGTGGCGTGGGAGGCCACGCATAGAGGAGAGAGGAAGGGGGCGCGCGGTGGCTGAGAGAGAGGGCATGTTTCGTGTGTTTCGGAGTATCCTTTTGTCAGATCTACGGAGTATGAAGTCGAGATAAGTATTCTCTAACCCTATTCTTGATCTGATTTAATTTTTAATATATTTTGACTATTGTGAAATATTTACTAATATGCATGTATTTTTATATACACCCAATTTATTTATTATGTACATGCATATATGTTTTACCGGTTGTGCGGTAGTTTTACATGGATATTTATGATTTGAAGTGTTTTCGAACATTCGGATAATATATATGTATGTTTGTGCATTCGTATATTGTGAAATTATGAACCAGGCCTTGAATTAATCATGCATGCTACTAGGGGCGGGGTCACTACGGGACTACGGCCGTCTAAAACCCAATGGGTCATTATATGTGATTCGACGAATGAGATATTGGTACCGCTTTCGATGGGGATGTATATAGTGTAGCCCCTTTCGCTGGCAGAAAGGTTGAGGAGTTTAATAGTTGACCTGCCCCACTATATATTTAAATGAGAATCATCGTAAGAAATTAACAGAATAATATATTCAGACGTCCTTATATATAACTAAAATTTGACCAAAATCGCATGTGGTAAAATATATTGAGCAAGTTCCTAATTTATGAAAAACAGAGTACATGGATGGCATTGAGTTACTGGCTTAAACCATAGCCGAGCCTTGAGCTGCTGGCTTAAATCGCAGTCGATATAACCGTGATTACCAGATAAAGGTAACTCTTCCTCAAGTTGGTATTATTTATCTTTAATTCTCCGATTTCGTGCATGTTTTGTAATTCTGCATGTATTTGGGTGGAGGATAATTTTGAGATACACTGATTGGCTCACAATTGTGCTATAGGAATGTCTCATACGTATAGATATGCGATAAATTCAGAACGTATTTTGATTTATATTTTGGTTTCGGCGGTCTTTTCTCGATTTCTGTATTATAAGATTTAGATTCAAACGATGGTATGTGTCCCACATGAATATGGTGAACGTTGCGGCCTATGTGACCTTGGATCATATGATATGATATCGTCTATAATATTTGACCAGGTCGTTATTTATTACGATCCTATTCCGGAGGAACTGTTTGATACGGACGACGATTTAGTACAAGACATCTCCTAGATTTTCAGGGATTTCACGAATCTTGGTTTTATGTTTTACACGGTTGTAATGTGTTATCCATTCCCTCTGATTTGTATGCACTGTTTTCATATATGTGATACTTGTTGAGCTCTAGACTCACGTTTTCATATTTTATCAATTCAGACTAGTAGTATAGATACGCTACCATGAGTTTAGACACGATTTGATGCGGCAAATCTCTATCGGTAAGTAAAGACATTCATATTGGGTATATTTCAGATCTCAAGAATGTGATATAATTGTGTCTTCGATCGGATGAGAGCCTTGATCCATGTATGGGATTTACTGAAATTATTGTAATATGTTGATGAGTTATTATTATATTTAATACATCCCTTGTGATTGTGAATAGCAAGTTGTGTATTATGTTTATCTAAATTTATATTCGATGAGATCTTGTGTGGGTTTTATTATATTTGATCTTGAATGTGTATGACTGTCACGCGCTTATTGGATTTTTATGATTGATAAAAATATTATTATCGATTTTATTTTTGACCTGCGCATATTGTATTCTTGGGTCGTGACATTCTAGGTATATAATTTCCTTATTCTAGACTGATTCATTATTTAGCCCATATAGCAATCCATCTAATAGGTACATTTAATTATATTTTGGTCCTAATTTAATAAACACATCAAAAATAGAGTATATTTCTCAAATTTTTATTGTCATTGAAGACTCATTTTTATTGTTTGAGTTAGTAGCTCTGGATTCCATCTGAAATAAGTGTAGTTGCAATAAATGAGTTAGAATAAGGGTGATTACATATCTTATATTATTGTTACTAAAATTAATAACTTTTTTATTTATACATACTTTCTACTTCTTGTTGGAAAAAAAACTTCATTTGGATGATCTTAAATTGATATGTCAGTGGGTCTAATGGAGGCTATGTAGATGACCCCTAACACTACTTAATTGTGTGATGGTTCGGGAGAATCCTTATCATCTTTGGCTTTATTTATGATGACCTCAAGATTCTATAGATATTTTTTGAGATATCTTTTTTTGGATAAGAGTTTTAATCTTCTTCTGAAGTTTCTGACAATGCTGAGTATTGTGCCCTGGAGATTGATAGTAGAAGTAGTATTTCAACTTGTCTCCTCCCTTTGGATTCATAATCAGTTTGGGACTCTTTAGAAGTTTTTAATTCTAAAGATATCAAAATGTTCGTCTAGATATCAGTAATGAGCGTGAGATGTAACAACTTAAATTGTCAGTAAACACCTGGCTCAATTTTCAGTCACTTATGATTGTCCTAAGCAAGTTTGTTGGCACTATTTCTCATTTTATCTACCTTAGTCTGTCCCAAATGCTATTCATAGTTTGGGATTTCTAGCCTTGTGTCATTTGCCTTTTCTACCGTGATATTAGCCTTGGTGAATACTTCTACCTTCAAGAATGTCTCAGAGTTTTGTTAAACCAATGACTTAAAGATGTTACCTAGTGAATAGTCACTATATAGGCATTCAGCTTCACCTATTCGTGAGCTTCAATGTTGCCTTTGGTCTCGATATTGAATCAGGATAGAAAATATTTCAGGCTCTCATAGGAAAATGTATAATCCTAACCAGATGCTAGAATTATTTTTCTTTCTTATGGATAGAGACAAAATGGGATGAGAACTAATCGGCCAATTTGGCCCTAGCCTTTAAAACTTAATTCATACATTTCTCTTAGAAAAAGGAAAACAGAGGCATAACACTATATCCTCTAGGTTTTCGAAATCGAGTAATGTGTGAAAATTATCTAGGTGATCTATCAAATTAAAACTTTCATAATATGACTTTACTATGGGCATTTTAAACTTATAGGGAGCCAGTGTCTCTTGATCTCAGAGGTAAATAGCAAATGATCTATTTGGGTTGTCTGATCCATAGAATTTCCCCGAGAGACCTACTACTCCATTCTCTTGATGTGCTTTTCCACTTTAATTATGGAAGCAATCTTTTTTGTGATGAGGTATATCCTTAGCTCTTAATGACCGATGGATACACTCGGTATCTACCTGGTTGGGAGGATTTAAGACATGCTATTGCATGATCTTTTCTCTTGGATAGAATGGCACCCGAAATCTCATATGCACCAGAGATTCTATTGCTTTGTGCTCTCCTCCCTAATGTTGAAGTTGAGACAACCTTTGAGCTGGGGGAAACAATTCAGTTTTGCACCTCAGGAGCCTTGAGCACCTTTGGTTGGTAGTAGTTTCCCATTGAGGCAACTTTTTTACCTTTCAATCTCTTCTTTGAGGTTAAAACTTGTGAATGGACATAAACCCAATGAACTTGGTCCTCAAATCTGTCCCAAAAGAATTTCAGTATTTTTAACATGTCTTATAGTTGAATAGTTGTGGCTCCAATATCCAAAGCAACTGACAATATGAGTATTTCCTTGGTTTTCTTATTTAGGAAAGACGTCACCTGAAGCGAAATCATTTGATAGTTGGTTTGATTGTCCATATACTATTGTATTTACCATGTCAACCAATTTTGTTAAAGATTGTTTGGTGGTGATTTTTATGAGTGTGATTTTATTTAAGTAGGAACGAGTGGCATAATTGTGTCTCCGACGATCAACGCCAATAATGTGTGTATGAAATTTAGATTATGATTTGAATAAACCAGAATTAGATTATTGAATATTCTATTTATATTCTACACATCATAATAATAAATAAGAATTTTAAAGAAATCAGTATTCATTCTCTAGTATATTCTTCAATATTGAAATCAATAAACTTGGCTCTGTATTTTACAATAAAGTGTATTAAATTGTTATGTTTTGTATTTATTTTCTAGAATTTGTCCCCTTTTTAAGAAAAATTGGGACTATTTATACCCATGATGTCAATTATTAATAGTTTTCTAAAGGAGAATAACTATCACAATTTGAATTATTAAGTCAATTGAAAATTGGTTAATTCAACTGTTACCGTGTGCGTTTTGATCGTAGGGTCAACTAATGACAGTTGATGCTTAAAAAATAAGCTGTTGATGATACACAATTAACGTTGGTCAGTTCAAAATTCTTACCTGGGCTAACTATAGAGTATGCAAATTACCTGATTGAATTAACCGCTCAATTGTATTAACAACTCAAATTAATTAACCGTTCAATTTGATATTCAGATATGTAATCATTTAGGAATATAACCCGACTTAATAATTGCCTAGCTATTTGATTGTCCGTTTGATTTTGATTTGCTTTGACTAGTGTTGGGGTAAGATCAAACACCGTTTTTTTGAGTTTAAGTCTAATGAACTGATTAATGCTTCATTCTTTTCAGGTAAACTATACATGGACTCACTATACTAATTAATCGGACCAACTTAATTAGTTAATGATATATCTAATACATTATAAAATATTTTCAACAGATGATATTAGTATTTTTATTATTTATTTTTACAATTTTGCATATATAGAAAATTTATAATCCTCACAAATAGAAAAACAAAAGGAGATGTTCTAGTAATCCTAGCAGTGATATTTCTTGGCCAATGATAATATTTTTCAATTAAGAAGATATTCTAGTGACCAATAATTAACCATCGATAATAATAATATTTTTAGTTTTAGAAACATCATATGGTCACTTTCACGATTCTATTTAGTCATCTAATTTAATATAGTATTTAATTATTAAAAATATTTTCACATAACGGGATATATGAATTATTAATTTATTAAATTAATTAAATAAATACGATCATATTTGTTTATATATAATGAAGAGAAATTTTCTAAAAGACACACTCGTTCAATACGTATCCTTTGATAAAAATGACATGTTATTTTTTAATAGATGTATTTTTTAGTAAATAGATATATCTCTTTAAGATATACTCGTTGAACGAATAGATATTATTTCTCAATTATTATATCTATTCATGACAAATCTCTTGAACAAAATGATGGGTATTTTAGTAATTTGAGAATGATCTTCTCTCTTTCTATAAAAAACGTCCTTGGCCATCATTTTGGGATACAAAAAAAAATTTGTTACATTTCTACAAATTATAAAGAGATAAAAGATAAATCATCTCTCGATTCTTTAAGATAAGAACAATTACGGTATTGTATAAAGATTTAACGCTAATAAATCTAAGTACATATATTTATTATATACATAATTAATTAGTAAAGAATTATGATAATAAAAGTCCTGTAAATTGAAATATTTATCTCACTAAAATTTCTTATATTAATATTTTTATATAGATCTAGACAATATAAATAAATATATTAAATATTAAATTAAATTATATGTCTAAATAGCATTTCAAAGTATGGCTGTGTCTGCATATCGTTTCTCTTTTTGCCGTCTACCAACCGAAACTGAATACGATGGTTGTATTTCAAGTCAGCCGTGAATTTGTGATAGTGGCCACTTGCGATGACATTGCTAAACACCACGACAAACGATAATGGTGTCATTGATCAATTACTGCAAGCTGTAGTATCTCTGATAAGCCATTAATTGGATATAATAATAATAATAATAATAATAATAATAAGGTGTACCTTAAAGTTATCATTAAATACTTAAATCAGTAATCTTATTTGATAAATAGATTAGAGATAAAAGAGTATTTGAATAAATGAAGTATTAGGCTCTGTGAATATCTTATAAGAAGGATAATGTATTTTAAAAATTAAGTTTTATATATTGCTGAGTTTTGTGAGACTGTAACTTTGGCATTGTAGTAATGAGTTAATGACTAATATGTTCTTAGGGTGTAGATAATAATAGTCTTTCTATCCATATGTTAATTGATCCCCTTCTTATAACAACAGGGTTAGCATTTACAGTATCTTAAAAACTAATAATCAGTTCTCTTATATAAGGTTATAAGCCACAATTCAAAAATTAGATCGATTGCTGATCGTTCAAGTCAACAGTCACTGCTCATATTTTGAATAGTATACCATAGCGAGCATTATTTATATTAGATCATGTTGATATGCATAGTCAATAGGTGATTAGTTAATGTACAGAATGCCTAAAAAATACAGAAAGTTAGCCAGCAGCTTAATAAAGCAACTAAGTATTCCTTAACTATTTTATGGAATATGATGCGGATTAAAAATCTCAACTATCTGATAGTCTAACCAAGTGTTTCGAATTCTCAAATTTTGGCTTGATTTCAATTATTAAATTCCTTATATCCTTAGTAGCTTATACTAATCAATTTTGGAACTCCCTTGATAGTATTGGATCAAGCTAATAAGCTCAGATCAACTTTAAATAACATTAGACATAACAAATAATAATAATAATGATGATGATAATTGGCGTATTTTTACCCAATGATTAAGCATGCTAATCAATGGTGTCACCATTGACCAGTCAATGAATAGAAGTCTGTGGTGATATCTTTGTTCAACGATGGACCATCTCTGAATAAATATTTACATTAGTTGATATTACCATTTAATAGTGAATAATTTATAATTATGGATTATATATATATATATATATATATATATATATATTTATTTATTTATTTATTTATTTATTTATTTAATATTTTGACAAACATAATCATAAATATATATATATATATATATATATATAATTGTTTAGTAAGATACTTTTCAGATAAAAATTGGTGACATTTTGCCTGTGACAGATTACGGACACACACTTGAAAGCAAGGAGGCTGCTAAACGCTGGATCAAGGGGCCATATCTCTTAAGAGATTGAGGAAATTATTTTCTAAATATGTACTATTTATTTGTAATTGAATGGTTATATTTAATTTTTTTATAAAAAAATTAAAAAATTAATTTAAATTAATTATTAAATTATAATTATTTATCAAAAAATAGATCATCTGAATTTAGATAATAACATATTTCATCTTAAAGAGGTAGAGGCTCCCTCGCATTGGGAGGAGTGGTGCCCATTTTGAATTTTTTCCAACTTATTAGAATAAAAAAAATTAATTATTAGGATTTAAAAATTTAAAAATTATTTAAATAGTTATTTTAGAAATTTTTATATCAAATTTAATATTTGATGAATAATAATATTTTTGATGGGTATATCAATAATGGGCTGGCCCGTAAAAGTATGAGTGGCCAAAAATCGCTACGGCCCATTCACGTTAGGACGATCAACGCCCCATGCTGACTGGTTGAAAGCCAAAGAGAACAGAGAAATCAAGACAGACAACTTACGCGGCCAACTCTCAAGACGGTCAAACACTTCTGTTGATAAAAATCTTGACCACTTGAAAACCAAACTTAACGCGGCCTAAGCCCAACTTGGCCCATGTGTCTATTCGCAACCGGTAACGATCTTCTCTCTTAATTTTGGGCTCCCCCAAAAGACAATTTCCATAGCAATGGTCACTAACAGCTTTAGTGCGCCTCACACGAGGAAAAGCGCCAAAACCTCTCCTCTGTCTGTAACAAACCCTAGCTGTTATAAAATATAGAAGGAAAGCAATCCTTCCAATGAGCCGTTTCTGCAATTAAGGCTCCACACCAAGAAAAGAAGCCTATCCAGTAGAGTGTAGGAAACAAGCGCTCCTATTCAAGGAAGGATACTCAGCATCTCAGTTATAAAAACTCATGGAGTCCTTACTCCAAGACACGATCCAAATTTCGCTAACAGACGTCCTCCTTTCTATTAAGAATCATTCACCAAACTTCTAACTCTCTTAAAAGTGCTCTTGGACTTACTATGCATTCTCACGAGCTCCCACGCTTACAAAACACCCCTCTCTCTCCCTCCCTGTCACTACGTTCCTCAAGAATATAGTGTCGAAAATCAGCACTTCTTTTGAGCAACAGAAAGCTTTACGCTTTAAAAGCGTAACACCCACCACAAATGTAAGGTTTCAGATTAAGAACATAATAATTAGAAGGTAATTAAGTTAAAATAAGTGAATTGTGGTCAAAATGTACATGAGGAATTGGATTAAAAAGCTCAAAGAGCCAGAATTGGTAAATTGGGAATGAAAATTGTAACCCGTAAAATATTAATTCGTAAATAAGATTTTTGATTTTAAATTATGATAATCATAATTTATTAAGGTTATATAATCAAAAGTAAGGTCCAAGGATGTGAAAAATTAGATTATAAATGTCTAAGCAAGTAAGCTTACTGCGGGCCTGACCCGCGCTCTCTATGGGCTCAAACCCACGGAGACCGCAGAATCTAAATTGTCTGTGCTTGCCGTGCGCTCAAGCGGGCTTGGGCAGTAAGGCTGCGCTCGTCACGCGCTCGCTGCATGCTCAAGCACTAGCCCGTTTTAAAGCAGCGTGCTGCTTTGTGATTTTTATTTTCTCCACGAATCAGACCCTTTTAGAGAGAGAGAGCCGATCTAGAGAGAGGAAGGAGGAAATCGAGCCTGTGGTGTCCGAATCTATTCGAGAGCTAGTTAAAAAAGTGGTAATACGCGTCGAGGCAAGTATTCTCATACTCACTAACTTTTCTCTTGCGATATTTTTCGTTTATCATCGGGTATTTTTGTGTCAATACCCACCCAAACCATGGAAAATGTATTACCCATGAATTGAGACGAAGGATTTTATAGTTTATTGTCCGATTTACGCACCGATCCGGTCGATGGAATTCCACCGAATCCTAACTTACGGGAATTTGGGGGTTTTTCGTTTTCCCACCGTATTTCGTTGAATCAACCCCAAAATATGAATCACCACGTCCTAAATGTATATATATATGTCAGCCGCGTGATCGATCTTGCACGTTTCGACCCGTTCGTGGTTTTGACCCCTCTAAAAGTGCACTATTACTGTTCATCTGAAATAAAACGAAAAATTTACATATTTCCACCCTTGTGCTATATTAAATTAACCCCAAAATATGAATCATCATATCTAAATTGCATGTATATATCGACCAGATGTCTGATTTTGCAAGAATCGACCCTTTCGCGGCGTCCGGGAACTCTAAAAGCCCTGTTACTGTTCACCCGAGTTTGAATGGAAAACTTTATATACTTCCACCATTTAATGCTTATAAATTTGTGTCTAATTAATCATATTAAATTATGAGCCCTGAAAATATGCAAGTGTGCACTGGAAGTAAGGGAATGCATCCCGGAAGCTTGTAGAGTAGTATTTGATCACCGGAGGTAAATAAATTCAAACTCTCTTGTGAACTTGAATTGAATGGCTAAAAAGGTTTAAATTTCAAAGAAAAAAAGGAACTGAGCAAGTAAATAGAGGGAAATCTACCAAAGTATGATATGATGGATTTGATCTCCTGGATGGAGATATGTGATGGATTTGATCTCCCGGATGGAGATAAGGATGGAAATGTGATTTTTAGATTGAAAAATATGATGTACTTGCTGTGAATCTTTCCTCAATGAAGGATTAATCCTGAAACTAGGACCATGTTTATAGGGGTAGTATTCTCTGGTTTGACATGTCCATCACGGTGTGAACCCAAAGAATACTTGATCACGTATTCTGGCCGCTCGTGAAAGCGGATAATATTCGTGGTACGCTTTAGGATACTGCTGTGGAAGAACGAGGATTGTCCTGGTCCCCAGGGGATATGGGACGAGTTGAGATGACCCAATACTGTAGGCCTAAAATGTAGTCGATGGTCAAGTGTTGCAGACCTAAAATGTAGCCGGCTTTAGAATGTGTGATAGACACATTCCTTTCCTCGTTCTCTCACATCATTGATTAGTAAAATCTACTAGTTTAGGCCAGCAAAGATTAATGAAAGTAATGAAAATAAATAAACATATCCAGAACAAACATGCGAACCAGATGATCCCAGATGTCTCCTCTCCTCGCATGCTTCCTTTTTATTCAAGTTATATATTTCCCCCACCCAATTACTATTTTTTTGTTATTTGCTGTAATTAGTGATGTATGATTACATTTATTGAGTTGTACACTCACTCTTACTGTTTCTCTCTCCAGATGAGAACATTAAGTCGGTGCTCGATTAATTAGAGTAAGGAGAGAGACTTGTTTAAGGAGATTAGCTGAACGTCGAAGGCCTGAAGATTTGGATACGTTTGTTGTAATAGAATGTAAGCAGTCTAGTAGTTCAATGTAGTTTGTTATTATTTTATGGTTATTGTTATACTACCGTAGGTTTCTGAATTTAGCTATACTTTCATAATAATATTGGATGTTTTGAATTTTATTTAGTTCTAGATGACATCTTTTCAGACCCAATACAGTAGTTAGGAATATTGTGTTGGAGCCATAGATATTATCGCGATGTAGTCCTGTGTATTGTATTGTAGTCCAAAATATCTAAATTGGATAGTTGTGTACTTGTGCAGGTTATTTTAAATAGATTATATTTTTTTTCGTCTAATTTTAAATGAAACTCTACCGAAATTTCTGTAGAATCCATAATGATAAATTATGGGTATAAGTTTATGTTACCATTGACGGATGTTACTTAAAAAATAACCCGATCCGTCACAACAAACACTCTCAGTATTTTCTCCTTATTTTATTTTTTTCTTAACATTCTCAATTCTTGGAAGACTGTTTACTGATTTGAGCGTCGGAGTATTTTCGGTAGAACAACATTTTATCGACACCTAACCTCTCGTTTATTATAGTGGTGTGTAGAATCTAGACTCGGTGAATAAAGTCAGATTAGACAATCAATTTGATTCAAACCTATTCGAAACTTTAATCCAGGACGCATCAATTTTAAAATAAAAAATAATTTTTTAATCTTTTAATTTAAAATATTTATCACTAAATTTAAATTCAATAATAAATACATGTGCTCCCAATAATTAATACATGTGTCTAAAAGATGTAACTCATTTTTTCTCCTAATTTAAGATGTTAATATTTAAATAAATAAATTTTATTAAATTATTTTTTGAATATATAAATTATTTAAAATTAATTATTAAATTATAATAATTTATTTTAAAATAAATAATTAAAATATAAAAATAATAATTTTTATCTCTTAAAAAAATAAAGCCACCCTAACCTAAGACACCACCGTTAAGGGCAGTGTTACTAGTTTGCACAGACCATTTGTTGAGGCTTAAGAGATTATCCACCAAAAAAATAAAAATAAAAATAAATCTTAATTATTTGAGTATGAAAAATAATTATAATATTTTTAAAATAAATAAAAATATGATGGGTCTATTATGGATCTGGACCGAAACCAATGAAGCTTAATTGGAAGAGGACGGGTCCGATCGCAGAGGAGCCCAACCCCAAGAACAACGTCCCAGGAAATTTAGAAGCAAGGCCCACTGTTCACCCCTGATACATAACCAATTAGCGTCACTCACATTCCTACAGAAGCGACCGCAAACTACAAGTGTTTCAGAGGTTGTCAGCCAATGGGATATAAGGTCAACGCTGACAAGTTACAGTACAAGCCGCCCTTACAACCGTTCATCCAATTTAAGCAAAGTCAAACAAGCTTGTGTTAGGCACGCCTAACAAAGGTCTACACCACCACAGTGGGACAACTGACACCGCTTGCCACCGCCAATACTCAACGGCCAACGAATCCCGACAAACCATTTGTCAAAGATCTCGACTTCTCAAATACTCCCTAAAGGAGCCTACAAATATTTTGTCCATTAGTTGAGAAGAAAGGCTGGATTCTCACTTCCATAAATGGTCCAAGCGGTGACTTGAGATTGAAATCCTAATCCTAACGCTTAATGCTCAAAGAAAAGATGAGAAAGAACCAACTTCCTTCCCTCGAACCACCGCCACGCTACAACAACGATAGTGAGTCACTTCTAACAGTGCAACAAAGGGAGTACGAGCTTCCTTCGAGCATCCCACACACTTCCCACATTCCAACATTCCTTCATCACGTTTACTTCCATACGTACATCTTTTCGTTTTTAGGAAAATTTTTTTGATTTGAACGTCGAAATATTTACGATAAGACAACCTCCTATCGTCCTCTGACCTCTTATTTGTAATTTGTAGTTGAGAGGTGTAAAGATCAGACCTGTTCGTGATCCGACCTAATCGAAGAATCCAAAAATTTTCTAGTCCGCACGAGAATTTGAACCCAATGACGCATTAAAATATATAATATTTTATTTATTTATGTATCAATAATAATATAAATAAATAAATATACATAAAATTTAAATATTTCTAAATATTTTTTTAAATATGATTCACTAGTTATATTCCATACAAAGGAGAAGCAAAAAAGAAAAAAAAAAGACTTAATTGTATTAATTCAAAACAAAAGTGTTTAGGTATTTTTTTTTAATTATTTTTAATGATAATTTATCTATTTATTATGATAGAGACGTACCATAACAAATAAATAAACAATCATAATATGAAAAATAAATTAAAAATAATTAAATGGTGTCACTTAGCAGCACTCAACACAAAATATATCCTCAATCTAGAACAGAGTTCATATTTATTTTATTAAAAAATATTTTAAGATATAATTTAATTATTTTTAAAATATTATTTAAAGTTGTGGCGATTATTTATTATTTTTAAATAAAAAATTATTAATATAATTAAATAAATAAAAATTTACAATATAAAAGAATAGTGCTAAAATGTCTGAAGGCCGTTTACGTCGTGTGAGTTTGGCTGTGTGCCGTCGATAAGGGTTAGCCTGCACCGGAAAGTATCGAATCGAAAGACAACCAGAGTGTGACAAGGAGCTGAGAGTAGAGAGAGAGAAGGGAGAAGGACCACTAGATCGATTTCGAGAGACAGAGATCGAGTGAAAATGCTTTCGGCAAAGCTGGTAAGATCTCTGATTCTGGGAGACACCATTAGCAATCCTCTACTCCTACCAACTCATGCGAACCGCCATAGCCATCATCACGCGGATGATGATGATGACGACGACAATGATGAAGGCACGGTTGGTGGCCACGGCCATCATGGAAGAAGAGCGAAAACAAAGACACCGATACTAGTATTTCTCCCAACGAGAGAACTCATCAAAGATACTTATCGATTGGCCGCCATAGCCAGAGACATCGGCATGGATCTCTACCCTAACGCCTCTCTATCGCACATCATCTTCTCATGGTCATCCACAGCTCCATCACCAAAATCGTCGTCTTCATCGTCTTCCTCTTCCTCATGCCGTCCGTCATTCTCATCATCCTCGACAACGACATCATCTCTCTGGGCATCATTACCAAACGACGCCGCTCCGCTTCCCTTCCCTTCTCTCTCCACGGCCTCCGTCTCTCTCCTCCGATTCTTCGTCTCCCTCTCGAAGGGACTCTTCAAATTAGTCTTCATAGATTGCGATGCCCGCTTAGATTTTGAACCAAACAATGAGAAATTCAGCACTTGGGATTGCTCGCCCCTCTCTCTAGTTTCACGAGTTTGGGGTCAAAGGGTTGATTCGATGGATGGGTTTTCTAGGGTTTTAGCTGGGCAAGGTTGGACCCTTTTCAGGACTAATAACAAACGACTATCGGACTCTGGAGAAGATCCCAAGTTTTCCGGTGTCAATTCAGTTTATCTGTTCAGGAAGATGGATTCGAACAGGGTCCGGGCGAGAGGGGCGAGTGGGGAAGGAAGAATTAGGGAATTGAGGTTGCCTCCATTGGACTTCAAGAACGTGCCATTGAGGATTTTGCAGTATATATTACTTATGACTGACGATATCTTCTATCTTGCTTGAAGGTGAGTTTTTCTCCTTGCTTTTAACTTTTCTTTCAATTTTTGTAAATAATTTTTACCATGATGTCTGAATTGATGAATCTTAATTGGGGTGCAAATACGCTGCCCGATCTGCAATTTTCCTTCATTGTAGCTGAATTGGCTTCTATCTTTTGTAGAACATTGCAGATCTAATGATTTCTTATTCGGATTCTTTAGTTTTTACTGAGCGAAAGAGAAAGGAGGAGGAGGTTGGACTTGAAAAAGATCAGGGGAAGATGGTATTGTTGACAGAAATATGTAAATTTTGACATCTCCCCTCAAAATTCAACAAGCTAATAACCCACCCCACCCCCCGCCCGTGGAAAAAAACCTCTCTCTCGTACCATATGAATGTAGTGTATCTGGAGATGCTATTCTTGTTTACCGTCCACTTGCATTTTGTTTCTGTTCTGCTTGGAATGATTTATGTTTGTCTTGTGTGAAACAGTAAATATGAGAGTTATATTTTCAGTTAAAAAAAAAAAAACAGAAAATAGCATTGTTATCAATCTGAAAAGGATTGTGGAGAAGGGCATTCAAGTGCAGTTAGATATAGGGCTATATGTCTCTGCTGTAAACTTTCCTGAACAAAAATGAACCTTAACCCACGTGGCTATTAAAGCTTCATAGCATGGAACTACACATAGCATACACTTAAGCCTCCACCTGTTTCTTCTTCTACCAACGAGCAAAAAATTACTTCATGCACAATAAGCGCCTAGGCTTCTCTTTGGCATTGTGTTCAAAACCTTGAAAGCAAGTCCTCAAACCTAATAAATCTCCTTCACATCTAACCCTGGAAGTTTTCTCTCCATTGGGCAATGAAGTAAGAAGTGATTACTGGTTCCAATCGGACTTGCATAAGAAACAATAATCACAAGAATCTTACCCCGTTGTGCGTTTCCAATATGAATGAAAATATTGATATTGGTTATGGGCGAGAGGACAATATGTATTGATATTGGATGTTAAAAATATTAAAAAAATTCTCGTAACTACATCAAAAGTGACTTATATACTAAAGTTCATAATCTTTAATCATCTATTCACATTTGGGAGGAGTTTTAGTTAATTTCATTAAAGAATCTTAATACACTTATGGGTCATTGGAAAATCCCCCAAAACATTTATCTATGTATGTTTTATATATCTAGAAAGCACGTGGATTTAGAATTTTTATAAGATTTATAATTTTAAGATTTTTAGAAGATTTGGGATTTTAGATATTTGTAGAACGTATAGATGAAGCTTCTAAGAGCAAAATGAAGAAAAATAAAATGCCAACCGATATATCATGGCATGTTACTACATTTTCCTAGTATCGTATTGATTTAAATCAATCGATATTTCTATCCATGATTTCAAAGAAGCCTTCCATAAGAGGAGTAAGTTCTTGAAGCTGCAATTGTCTTTTTCTCGACTTTCCATGGAATCGTATGGTTACATTTTTGCAATAGATCATGAATGGTGGCTCATTGCATGCTGCTTTTTGCATTGCGGGCTCGGTGGCAAAGCCAAAACATTGTTTCTATAGTTTGAATTTGTAACCTTTAAATCGCGATAGATCAACCTTACTCTATGCCAAAGCTCACCCTCTTAATTTTCCTCTCTTCAGTAGAACATTGTAAAAAAAAAAAATCAAACGCTAAACCCCATTATTGAAATGATTTCATTTGGTATCTTCCTCATCTTATATGATGCTGACTGTATGGAACTTAAGATGCACCTTCAAAATAAGCAGCCCTCTGAAAGTGCATGGGATGCAAACCTATACTAAAACTGAATATATAAACTATGACTAACCTAATCCCCTAAATTAATTTAAACTCTAGATAAGTGAGGGATATTTGTTTGTAAAGGATTATCATAAATCTCTACTTTCTTAATTCCAAATGACAATATAAAATTTGTACTTTACTAATCGTAAATAACAATATATCGCATCTAAATATTGCATTATCATTCCAAAATTTCCTAATGGAATATCACCTAAGATACAATAAAAACTTAAGTATTCAAAACTATAATAGACTAATATATTAGTTTGAATAACTCGTAAAGATGTGCATTCCTACTTATGACCACCTTTCTACATAGCTTACTTTTAAGGCCCATCACCTTAAAGCAATAAAAAGGTAGCTCAGTGCATATAGCTCTTGCAATGTGCGGTGTCCAAGCAAGAGTCATATTGTTTGAATTTATTGCATGCAATACCTTAGTGCAAAGAAACTAGCAAAAGTAAAGATGTGATTCTAACATGCTCCGTGAAAATTGTAGTACCATCCACTGAGAAAATATAGAGATAGGATTCACCTTCAGCTCTGTGATCAATAAGGAAATAATTGACAAGATTCAGTCCCTGCCTAAAGCCCTGAAAAAAAGAAGACAGGAAACCATTTTAACAACAAGGATCAATAAGGGTTCTAGAGGCCTCAACATATCCATCTTCACTTTCAAAAGGATTTTTTTTCACTTATTATATGGTAAAGAAATATCTATTCATTCACATGATCAATAGCCTTCGTAGTACTAAGTTTGCATGTTGCCATGGTTGCCAATGGTTATTGCTGCCTCTTGAAGGGAGAAGCAACCCCTGGTTATCTTTATGTAAGCTGTTCATTTGAAAATGAACGGTTAGGATTTAATTATGTGTTTTAAAATGTAGTTGATCTTAATTCATTTTTAATTTTTTTAAGAACATTTTAATCATAGCCATCCGTTTTATACATGCGGGTTAGATTAAGGGAAGCAGGCCCCTAATTCACATGATGCCTCAATGCCACCACTTTTCAGGATCAAGGAATTTATTTTAGCACGAAGGCTTGCAAAGGGGCAGACGGTGCACAAAGCTCTCACTATGCATGGGGTTCGGGGAAGGATTGGACCACTTTAAATTTATTATACATGATCTTATCTTGTATTATATACAAGAGTCACTTTCCACGACTCGATTCCCAGATTGTCTAATCACACAATGATAACTCTATCGTTACCCTTTGCAATGACTTGTGATAATTCTGTATCGAGTTGGAGATTCTTGACAGGTTAAAGATGTTCTCTTTCCCCATCCTTGATTAGATAACAGAAAAGCCATAGTAATCTCATCTATCATAACTGAATCTAAAACATTCCGACTACCTTAGAAGCCCTGTCCTCCTTATAATTGTGAATTGATTGAATCACATTCAACATTTGGATTTCATTGTTGTAGAATAGAATTATTTATAACTGATAGCAAATTAGTGGATTTTTCATGCTCTTTAATTTTCTTTTTCAAATCTTTGATCTTGTACATGATGCTGAATGATGATAATACACTCTGGAAACATTGGGCAATTATTACCAGGTTACCTTTTCTGATATTCCAGCTAGTGATTGATTTTCTCGCCTATATCCTATGCATATTTAACTCTTGAACGACGAATAAATGATCTCATGTAAGGGTTTATAAATCAAGGTGAAAATCACTGCAGTCTTCTATCTGTTTTCGTGCTCTCTGATCCTGTTTTCGTGCTCAGTAGTGCAATTGAACGTGCATTTGATCATAATTACCGTACTCTGGAGATCCCCAAAACCAAATCACAAGCCGATAAAGCATGAAGCAGAGTCCTTGGATACAGCGCCACATGTGCTCTTCGAATTTGGGGATGCAGCTGACATTATCTCTAGGAAGAATGCTAATCAAAGCGAGGCGGTCGCCAATTGCTCCAATTTCTTCTTCCCATGAGGTAGGAAATCATCCTGTGTTTGTAAAGACTGCTGCTTTTTTCACACTTCTAGTTGGAAGTTTAGATCATATTTTGCCTGATCATGTGTATAAGCAACAGTGAATTAGAGATTAATGAAGTTGTGTTTTGATATATCTCTTTAGGGTTCTATCTTCATTGGGTATTCTGTGATTCAGAAGCTAAATTAAGCAGCTCCTCCATCCTAATATTTTATTTTCAGAATAGCAGTCGATCATCCAAGAGTTACATTTATATTCTATTTTTTAAGAGTATTACCCTTTACGTAGTCTGTCTGGAAAGCATATTTGACGGGAGATAGGCACAGGCAGTAGAGGGCGGGCCATTCGATTCCCGCCCTATTAGCATCTCCGATCCGAGATAAGAGATTACTTCATTAACAGTCATTCTCCACACCGTCGGTCTATTTTGTGTCTTAAAAACTCAAATCGAAAGTAACAGCTACTGGCATTGCTATATTTGGAGTTCAAATTGATCTCAGCTATCCATTACTTTTTAGGTAACAATAAATTGTATTTTCTTGATTTCATTCTCAATGAATCTAAAATGTAAAAAAATACTATTTCTATATCAGTTGTATTTTTTTAAATTAAAATTATTAAAAACAGGTGTAGATTTTACCCTGTTTTAATTCTGCTCTCCCTTCTCTCACCATAGCAAAAATAACAATTTCAATATAAATAAATATATAATTAAGTATATAAATAGTATTATTTTATTAAAATAAAAAAGTTGAAATTCGGAAAAGAAAAAAAAAAATTTGAGGATATTGTGTATTTATCATGAAAATGTTACATTATTCCATTATGACAATAAATATCAACTGGGAAATTAAGAGAGAGAAATGTTAGAATTATCACCACGGTGGCCGGCGGAACAATCGGCGGTGACATTTTGTTTATAAAAAAAAAATTGAAAACAATTTTAAAAAATAATAATAATTTACAATCATCTGATAAATTGAGGAGCACATAGGTACTTCAATTGTCATTAGCAATTAAGCAACCCTTAATTTATCTTTTTTTTTTTTTTGCTGCAATATTTTATCTTTCATTCTCCTTCTAAAATATTAAAAGATATTTTTAATGATATAGTGTTTTAGCTATTTTTTTATGCTAATAAATCAATATAAAAATAAATTAATTGATAAATATTATATCATCGGATATCTTAAAAATAACTCAAAGGGGATGGTAATTACTCCTGGTTCATGAAGCATAATATAATGAAATGAAGTAGCAATGTAACAGAAAACATTTAAGATATTTGATTGCAAGTTCCCTTTCATTAGATCAACCAAAAATAATGTTAAAAGCAACTCATGGATTATACCAACCATGAAACAATCAAGATCATCCTCACTATCAATATCAATATTGATGAAGCTCCATAAGCATCAAAATGATTACATATAAATATGCATCATCTCATTCACATATGTGCATGGATGAAGAAATCTTTGGAAATTTGTAAGCTAGCTTTTACCGTGAAAGAAGCCATTCGACAGGATGAACGGAGACGGAGAGACGTTCATTTGCATGCCCGGACAATTAGCAGGGTCAGGTTGTATGAACGCGGTGAGTTCGAGAAGCCCATATGCCAAACGCGAGAAACCAGAAGACAAACAAGATAGCCCAGTAGCGAGCCGGGCCATACTTGATTCTTGTTATCACGGCCTGCAATTTTTAAACAATGTGCATTGATTCCCGAATGCCAAGTCGGAAGGAAAGCACATAGTCATACAACAATAACTACAAAGTCTCGAGTTTTGTTAAGTAGGGTTGATAATAAGAATCAATTTTCTCAATTTTATTAGATTTAATGCAATATCCTTGGAGACTAAGATTATCTTTAAATTATTTTTCTACATAATCATTTTTTTCCAAAAATTGAAATACCTATGGTGGACCTGAGACTAACATGAGGAGAATTACTTACGAAGCGAAAGAAAACCACAACAGTTAAAGCACAGACACCTCCAAGGAGAATGTGAAGACCATTTTTTGCTGTTCTCTGCAAACAAGAATGCAATTGTTAAATGAGAACAGAAACTATACTATGAGACTGCAAAAACTATTTTCTGCCTAAAAGATATATTTAATTGTAAGAAAAGCGAGGGGAGTCGGTCGTAGTTGAACCCAAGCCAATAGTATGGGTAAAAGGGTAGCCGATCATATAAGCATTATATGCATGCAAACTCAGACCAACATTAAGCGGGAGTGGCAATTTCTTGCTTTGTATCTGCAATTCTATATGACAGTAGGGGCATTAAAAAAACCGAAATTCCAAACTGGACTAAACCCAAAACAGGGTAATTGAATTAAACAGTTCCGTTGCAGTTCAGAGTATTGCAATCTTTTCAGGTTTCAGTTGGGATTCAGTTTGATGGTTTTTAATCTGCCGAGTTTCCCAACAAGTGTACATATATATATATAATGAATTTGTTAGTTTTTTAATGATAAAAATATATCTTAGTAGAATATATATTTTTAATAGGTGTGCTCCAAAAACTAGTAACCTGCTAAATGGAACCAAACCAAACATGTATAAATAAATAAATATGATTTTATAATTTTAGTAATGTTTTTTAAAAAAGTAGATGACACAAGTCAAACCAAAGTGAACTGGTTTGACAACCGGTGGTCAAACAGGTTCTGTTATAATTTGGGTCAAAAAACATTGCTCGCGGTTCGGTTACACACATTCTTCACAACAGCCGGATCTAACATGACAACAAATATACCCGTAGTTGCTTCATGAAGCATTAAATCATGGTGAATATGCAGCCAGAATAACACCTTAGCATCAGTACCCTAGATAAAACAATTGGCCATGTGAGCAAAAAGGAACAATAAAATATTTCTGGTTCCATCCACCATTTTATCTCAGCGCAGGTATTGACAAAATCCACGATTTTGAATACAAACCCTAAAGGGCATGCCAATGAATATTCACAAAATATCATATGTGCTTCCAGAAGCTGGAAATTTCCTTCAGAAACGTTAGAGAAGTTTGGCAGTATGTATAATATGTGTCCCCAGAGTACCTAACCAGCATTTATTTACACAATTGGCATGCGCTTGAAAATGAAACCAGTCACCACAGAATGTGAAAGAAACTTTTAAGAAAGATCTAGGTTCATCTTTTGAAGTTGTTTTAGCAATCTAAAGTTTTAAATCTATGCTCTTGTTAAATTACAAAAATAGCAAATAACAATGCTTTTCAAAAGAATGTGATATTTAACACAAAGAAAAAAACGAAAATAATTAGACGTACTTTTCCAACGCGAGGAGCAATAAGCCATACAAGAGTAACAGTGAGCAGTCCAGTAGCTAGCAAAATCCCGGTACCTTCGACGGCCCATTTGGTAGCAGGATTTTCACGTGGGGTGACTTCTTCACTGACAGCATTTGAAGGTTGTCCTGCAACAACTTGTGATATTGCAGGGGCATTGTTGTTATTGTTGTTGTGCATGTTGTTATTATGTGGGTTAAACCATGATGAAATTTCACTTAGCCTATGTCTCCTAATAGCAGCAATGGCATCAGGATCAACACCAGAAATATAATGCACCTGTGCAGGATTAGGTATTCCATTGGCAGTCCTTTCCCTTAATTCCTCATATTCCTTCAAAGAAGCAAGAACCCTCCTGATATCTGCACTTATAATATTTGTTGCAACGCACCCACATATTTCACAGACAGTGGACCCATGGTTTATAAACCATTTCAGAGCACACGCATAGTGCACAAGGGCAAGATCATTTTTACAAGAGCAACCCAGCTCAATTAATGTATCTTGATGGTGGCACGAACCCGTTTCTATATCCATACAACAAACAAAAACTTCCCCTTCAGGGCTGATGAACTCCACAAAACCAGAGTCCAATTTTCCATCTCTCTCAAATGATTGATCACCTTCAACATCTTTCAGAGCTTTCTTGCTATTAGTCTTTGAATCATTATCATCTCTATGTGACCCCTGCAGATGAGGAGAGATACTTAAAAAACCGAGCACAGCATCTCCTCTTTTGTCTGATTCAACACAATGACACACACGACAAGTGGCCAAGCCCAAATCATTTTCTGTATTCTGTCTTGATATCGTTGAAGCCCTTGAACTGTCACTCTTGATTGGCGAACAGCTTTCAGTGATCACTCCTTCACTCTTTTCCGAAGTCAGGTTTTCTTCATTCATCATGCTTTAGACACAAAGATGGATCTAAACAGCAATTACTTCCATAGCCATGGAGTACTAGACATTGTTGCACCTGCAATTTGTTGTATTAATCTTAATCTGATGTCCCCTCAGCTAATGCAGGAAAACAGATGTGGTGCACAGCTATTCTATTACAGATTTAGAGGCCAAAGAAAGTGAATTCCAACAAATACACTATGTGTTTCGAGTATGACTCAGAGCCTTGGTATAAGATTTGGAAAACAAAACTCTTGGCTCCTCACCCCAAGCAATGCAACTCATCCCAACATATGATAAGCCTGAAGAGTTCATGAATGGTTTATCTCAAGCCTAAGCCAAACTAGTACTTCACTGGGTACAAAAGACATGCTCTGTAAGTATGAGAATGGCATATATGTAAGTATGTCACTGGAAATAGCAATGTCTTCTGGTAAACACTAACTTTTGTTTTGTAAAAGTGAAAAGTAAATTTCAAGTAACAACAAAGTCAGAAGACGGATTCTGGGATTTCTTTTTCAGGGTGGATATGTGCTATAAATCCTTGTTTGGCTGAGATATGATTCTTCAAAAGAAACTAACATTTCACTTTCATCATAAGGCATGTTGAAACAATGACAACTATTGTTATGCAGCCGAAATGCAGATGTCTTAACATCCTTCTGCAAACCTAAAAAAGCATAACTTCTTAATAGGTGACTAGCACTTCAGATAATTGCGAAAAATTGTAACTCCAATCACAAAGATTCCCTCCCATCCTAGCAAAGTGTCGTTTCATTCATTCAATCATTTGGAGTTACGGACTTAGTGATTTTGTCCGCAACCGCCTTCTCTTTTTCTTCTTTTTCTCTTCTCCTTTTCTCTCCTCTCTCTCTTTTCCAGCGCAAAATAACTAACAAGCGTTGCAAGGTTCTTAAATATCCAAATCGATGCACAAGTACCGGATAGACATGCATCAAGCATCAAAAATTAACACAGGCCCTCACAACGGCCGCCAGACACAACTCAGGTGCCAACATTCTTCCAAATCCGTGCATGTATGTTGCAATAAGCACACATTGGGTACCACCCATTCTGTCACGAACACGCATAAGTACAACATAGGCACCCATTAAGTGCACCCTTACTGTCTCAAACACATATCAGCGTGGAGACAAGTGCTAGCCTAATTCTTTTGAAATCTGATTTTCTTTAAAATTTTCATTATATAATTATTTTCTAAATTAACACAATGTTCATATTAATGACGCCACAAATCATAACAAAAATTTTGGGCATTATAGATTTGGAACTCAATTAAACATTCCAGATACAAGTATAATAGCTTTATCAGGGCTTGCACAAGTACCTAATACATAACATTAGAATATAGTATAATCAGCAGAAGTGCTGCTTTAATGGGAAGTAATCACCATGTGATATTGTCCAATAAAATTAAGCACTTACTGAATGAACCATCTCCATTTTCCCCACCATGTTAGTTTCCTCACCAACCTACATGGCCACATCAAGCATTCTAATTCTCATTCCATTGATTCACTCAATGTTGTTCCATCAATGTTGCCATCATATTGCAAGCTTATTAAAAATAACAAAAATTGAAATGGTAAAATTAGCATTCTTTATCTGTATTCTCCATGACAGAGGTCTAAGGCCAAATAACACAAATTCCATTCGTCAGAAGACCATAGATAAACGGAAGCCAAAAAAAAAAAAAGGATAAAGAGGCGCCTAACGCATAGCAGCAATTGCAATGCCAAATCGATGACACTATGTACTCACTATGTACTCCTCCAATTATCACCGAACAAATATACTATCGAAATGATAAAGAAAATCATTGCTAAAAAGTAAAATTTGCACCGACTGAAACAACCGATAACAAAAGAACCCCATAATCAGCATTCTAGCATGCGATTGTTGTTAAAACATTAAGAAACAGCATAATTCACAACATTGCAGAGCAGATTTAGTCACATAATAACAAATATTAACAAAAATACACATCATGATTTACGAAAACAGTAGGAAAAGTGGAGACCGTAGATCCTTCGTAAGTAAAGAAGAGTGACTTGAGATGCTCAATCAGTCAAGGACTAATCGGCAAAATTTGAGATCCAATTCTCTCACACTTCGTCTGTAGGGATCTCCCTTCGGCATCTTGATGGGTAATATTCTCAATCAGTATGTGAAAATGTGGGTGCGAGGGTAATATTATCTATTCTTGATAATAGATTTTTTTTATAAATATATTTATAAAAAAATTTATACTTGAATAAAAATATTTTAAAATATATAATATTTTAAAAATTATTATATTTATCATAAAATAATACATAAATATATAATTTTTTAATAAAAATATTAAATATAATTTATAAAAAAAATTTAAATTAATATTTATTTAAAATAAAATATATATATTTTTAAAATATATATATAATTTAGGTTGGGTCAGACTAAATTAAATATTTCTATCAAAAATTATATCTGATTTAAAAAATTAATCAAACCTAGATTTATTATTGTATCTATCTATACTACTTTTATATTTTAACCAAAGTTTTGAGTTAATCGAATTAGATTGATTAGACTGTCTGATTTTTATTAGGTCTAATTTCATAATTGATGGGTCCGATAATTTTATGAGCCGGCTCAAAGTCTGACCTACGAGACTACATGCTTGAAAAAGGAAGCCTAGCAGGATTCTAAAAAGTCCAAAACTCAAAAGCGTCCATGACAGACCCAATCAACAACCCGTACAGCATCACCAGATGAGGGCCCCACAGCCCAACGATTCTGGCTTAGTAGACAATCCCATATGCCCTCGCCAGCATGAGGCCCCTGGAGACCACTCAAAAGCTCGCTCTACTAGCTCCAGTTTAGTGAATATTCCCAAGATATTATGCCAGCACAATAAATCTCCTAATGAGGCAACTGCCATAGGGAGGATCTCCATGATTGCCCTAAAAAGGAAATGGTACTCGTTAACGGTGATGGTTGCCATAGCAAGCACCCATGATCACCAGGAGAACTCAGTGAATCCCCGTGAGCAACTATCGCTGGCAATGCAACCCTTGCTCTACACATACAACATTTCCTCCAGAGGAAAGAAATAGGTCGAATTCATAAGATAAAGAGGCCCAAAGAACACCTCTCTCTGTTGAGTTTCTCGACGTCCCCATGGCCAAAGGGGAAGTGGGAGGAAGGAGAAGATTCCAAATAGTGGAACCTAAGGAGAGAGATGAACAAATGGAAAATAGGTCGACTGAGCATGCTCACCTCGACATTTTCTCATCTACGGCGAAGGGCTAACCTAGCGGAGCAAGAGCACCTTGAGATTTCAAAACAACCCTCCAATCCTGGCTCGGGACTGCATAAGGTCGTGTCTGTTCCAAACTCTCACACCACTGGGGTGGCGAGAATGGTTTGTGTAGCAAGGCGTAAGAAGCCCTGCTTTGTTGGTAGCTGAAGAGGAGTCTAGCGGATATTCCTCTCTCCATTGTCATCGCCCAAAAGTTCGTTCCTCCTCCAAACTGCCGCTCTCCCATGAACGCATCCATCTCAAAGCCACTCCCTGATTGAGCGCATTCTCCAGACACCAATCCTCCATATCTCAGGAGCCGCCTTCGACTGGGTGCACTCATCTAAGTATAGTCCCCCATCTCAATAAGCCGTCTGTCATGCCCCAAAACTTATTAAATCTAATTATTTGTTATTCATAAAATTAAAATCTCAAAATTTGGATATAACAAACCAAAATATATGACCCAATAAGTCAAACCCTCATAGGATCTCTTCAAATAATCGTTCGGATAATATAAATACGACATACTCTAAACATCGTAAGAGGGACATCCAAATATGATAACAATTCATCTATATATATATATATATATATATATATATATATATATATATATATCAAATCCAATGGTTCTAATTATACAATCTAAAGGCCCACTCTCGACCAATTTCATTATCTAAAAATAACAAAATCCATAAAAAAACTCATTCCAAATAATAGAGAATATAACTAACGCGATTTGAGTTGTAACAGAAGACCAATCCATCGGATCATAGGACACTGCATCGGATCTCGTCCGACTCCTGCAAAGCATTCCAACTCTTTACGAAACTGAAGAGATGAAAATACGAAAATATGAACCAGCGGTTCAGCAAGTATCATCATAAAGATGCACAAAACAGCATACGCAAATCAGAGAAAAAATTCATAAACAAATATCAAAATAAATGACAGATATAAATCCCAAATCATCGATATCAGAAACCAAATCATCATATCCAAAGTAGGAGCTTAAACTAGAGCCAAATCACTAGCATACCGAAAGCATAATCTCATCGTACCATCCCGTTGGTACAAATGCATAACAATCATGCTCTAATACCCTGGCATATAATCAAAGGCCACGGCACACTCACATAACAGAAGCCACGGCATACCCACATAAATAGGAAACTGTGGCATACTCACATAAATAGAGAATTGCAGCAAACCCACATAAATAGAAAATTATGGCACACCTGTTGGGTTTGGTCACTCCATTGTGAATAACCTAACAAACGGTCGCGTTATCGGAAGATCGTACAGGGCTTGTGCGATATTCGAAATGCTGCAAACTGACTGCAACAAAGACCGAAGGGATCAATTTGTCGTAGTCGACAAATGTCGAAGAGACCAATTTGTCGGAGTAACTATTTGTCGAAGTGGGCAAAATTTAGAGTGTTTGCGCCCGCAACAAACAACCAGAAGAGCAGCAATAATGCTGCTCTTGGGCCGACCTGCCAAAAAGCAAGAGGTTGATAAGTCGGGCAGTAAGGAGGTCGGTCGGCTGGTTAGCGGGACGTCCAACCGGAAGGCCGAGTGACAAGAAGCCAGCCAGAAAAGCTGGCCGACTGAGAGAAGAAGCCAGCCAAGAAGGTCAGTGGGCCAAGCTGAAATGAGGCCAACTAAGGGTGCTAATACAAAAGGGCGACCAAGCAATGCCAGTTGAGAGGAGCCGACCTGGTGGAGCTAATAGATGACTTTGAAGAGTGGGCACCAGGCACTAAGGAGTAGATGGCAGGCTTTTCAGAATATGCAGTTAACTTTCAAAGTTGGTAAGCTGACTTTGTAGAGTATGCGCCATTTATACAGAGCATGCGCCATCTAGGGAAGCGAGAAATTGCTGAAGGCGTTAAAAATGATAAAGTTGGTGTGACAAATCATTTATAAAATTAGGTCGATGAAGCAGATGAGATTTAGAGTCGTTGTCATTATAAAGTGCACCAGGCGCTTCAGAAGAAGATACGACAGTGGCAGAAGTAGCGATGAAACATGGAACGGAGGGTGGAACAGAGCAAAGCGTAGAAAGAGCTCTCATCGTTCGCCGTCTGTCGTAACACTTGTAAAATTAGTGAGTAGAGAGTATCACCAGTGAGAGCAACGAAAAAAGAAAAAGATAAAAGAGAGAATGAGAGTTTCCTTATTCTGGAGATTATTTTCTTACTCTGTCTCGAGTGGGTTGCTAGTATTATGTCTTGGGGTTATTTGTAACCGATTTTATATAGTAAAATTCGTTAAAATTTATCCCATAATTTTTTTCTTAATTGAGAAAGATTTTTCACATTAAAAATGTTATACACTCTTGTATTCACTATGCTCACATTTTTTGTGGCTAACTGCTAACGGGAAGTTTGGGTTCTTTTGGCAACTGAGTTATATGTGAATCTGGGTGTCGAACCCCAATAACACCCACATAAATAGAGGCCAATGGTTAATAAAAACCCACGGCACATCCACATAAATAGAGGCCATTGGCAAACAGAAACTCACGGCACATCCACATAAGTAGAGGCAATTCATAATCAAAATATGCATATCATAATGATTACATTTTAGGTCGGTATCTCTAGGCCACCTTATATCATTGGTTCCCATCTACATTTTAGGCTTGCAACTCTCGGCCATCTCATATCATTTAACGCCATATATATTTTAGGCCTATGATTTCAGCTCTGCTATATTTTAGGCCTACAACTCTCGATCATCTTGTATCATTTGGTGCCCGTCTGCATTTTATGCCTACAAATCTCGACCTAACTATATTTTAAACTTACAACTCTTAGCCATCCAATATCCAATATCCGTTACATTTTACGCCTACAACTCTCGACCATCCAAATTGTGACGAACCAAGTTATTTTTTTTAAATAACCTCCGTCAATAATATCATAAACTAATTCCCATAATTTAATATTATGGATTCTGTAGAAATTTCGACAAAGTTTCCTCTACAATTGGACGAAAACTAAAAATACAACTTGTTTAGAATAAACCTGTACAAGCACACGACTATCCAAATTTAACATTTTTGCTTACAACATTATACACAGGATCACAATTGCCATAATATCCATGGCTTCAACACAGCACATCTAAACTACCATGTTGGATCTAAGAAATGTCACTAAATACTTATTCACAAATCCATATACAACCTGCAGAAGTATAAATAAATCTAACACAACGGGAACTAAGCTGTCCAATCATCAGTTATTTTGTACCGTATACATCAATCTTTTCAAAAGAAGAATATACATATACTTATACATTTTTATTCAAACGTAAATTTAAGTACAAGTTCAAAGTCTTCAGCATGGTCTTCTGAATCCAATACTTATTCCACTTCTAGCCTCTACTCTGACCCATCGGGTATCAAACCTGTACTAAACTGGAGACAGGGAGAGGCAAGGGTGAGCTAAAAAGCCCAACAAGTACATCATAATTAAACGATTATCAATATAGACCAGGATAGACAAGAAAAGTGTAAGCATGAAGAAAATACATTTCACAGGGATATGATTAGGTATGCTTTGGTATATAGTTTACTTTTCCTTTTTAGATTATGATTCACACATAATTAATTATCTTTGCGGATCAGGATTAGTAGGCCGTACTAACCAACGATGTGAGAGAACGAAGAAAGAAATGTGTCTGCCACACATTCTAAAGTACATGGCTACATTTTAGGCCTGCAACATTCGGCCATCGGCTACATTTTAGGCCTACAGCACTCGGCCATAGGTTACATTTTAGGCCTGCAGCACTCGGGAATCTCAATTCGCCCCATATCCCACGAGAACCAGGGCAATCCTCGTTTTTTTACAGTAGTATCCGAAGGCATACCACGAACATTACTTGCTCCTATGAGCGGCCAAAATACTTGACCAAGTATTCTTTGGGTTCACACCGTGATGGACGTTGTAAGCCAGAGAATTTTACCCAATAGCATAAGTCTATGATCTTAGTGTCATTATTAATCTTTCCTTTGAGGGGAAGTCAACCATATCCATTTCAATTTACATCTTCTCCACTCAAGAAAGTCACATTTTCATATCACATTTCACATATCACAATGTGGACTCCCAGCTGATCACACATACAATTATTATCTTCCATTTGGATAGTTCACTCCCAATAACTCTAATTGGGGAATCGATTCATTCGCATATTCAATTGAGGTTTTCCCCCTTCCTCATACTTTGTTCAATCTTAATCTTTCATTTGGATTGAAATCCTTTCAGGATTTAATTTGCACATACGATTATTGTGACGTAGAAAATTCTTATTATGGAGAGTCCAATTCAACTTTTAGGGTTTCCATTTAACGATTATCTTTATCATTAATTATCGAGTACAATTATCAAGATAAGCAATTAAACACATGCAATCATATATGTAACTTTATTAACAATTAAATATATAAAAATCATGCAAAATTCATCATTTAACTCGGGTGAACGGTGCACATGAACAGTGCGCATGAACAGTGCACATATGTACTAATCAATTAATTCTCGGTATTTCGGACATTCAACGGGTAATTTATCAAACCTAAGACATGGGCAACTATAATCCCAAGTCAATTTATGTATTAAATCCCAAATTGAAGCTCAAACGATGTCCGGGCATGGGTTAAAGGCTTCGCGAACGGAATTCCCATAATTTCCGCAAATTCGAATACCCGATTGGCAAATTAACTTACCCAAGTCATGCATAATCATATTCTAGTCCCAAATAAATCAAAAGCCCCAAAAATCAAAGCTCAAAACCACCCAGGCGCGGGGTTAGGGTTTCACGAACGTAAATTCGTATAATTTCACCAAATCGGGTACCCAATCGACAAATTAACTTATGGGGATTATGGGTAATCATATTCTACTCCTAATTCATACAAAAGCCCCAAAAATCGAAGGCCAAAATCACCCATACGTGGGATTAGGGTTTCACGAACGTAATTGGGGTTTTTGGGCAAAATCCAGTATAATTCCCCAAATTTGGACATGCAATTGATATATATGCATGCTAGAGTCATGGGTTTTACAAATACATGCATGGGGTCGGGTATCAGGATAAAATTACCCAAAAGTGATCGAACAAAAATCAACAAAAATGGAAGAAAATGGTATGGATGTACTTGCCTCAATATACTCGATGATTTCTCCAACTAGCTCGAAGTCAGAATCCATCCCGAAGTCCTCCGTTTGGCCGCTTCTCTCTCTTCTCCCTCCTCTCTCTCTCTACCCGAACTTGCCTTTTCCTTCCCCCAAAACGCGTCCCCAACGGATTAAAAAAGAACCAGACACGGCTTGTACGCGCATTGGGGCTCAAGCGTGCGGCGAGCATGCGGCGAGCGCAGCCTTACTGGATTTTGTGCTTACCGTGGGCTCGAGCTCACGAAGGGCGCGGGTCAAGCTCGCGTCAAGCCTGCAACAAGCCCACATCGCGTTTTCGTCGTTCGGGACCCATTTTGACCATTCTAACACAATTCTTCATACCATTGGACCCTACTTTTGATTATATAACCTTAATAAGTCAAAATTATCATAATTTAAAACCCAAAATCTTATTTACGAATTAAAATTTCACGGTTTACAACTTTAGTTTCCGATTATGCCAATTTCAGATCTTTGGGCTTTTCAATTCGATTCCTTCCATACTTTTTGACCTTGATTCACTTATTTTAACTTAATTACCTCCCAATTACTCTATTTTGGAGTTTAGAACATTACCATTCATTTTAACTGTATCCTGAGAATCTATACCTTACACAAATTCTAATATTGACTCACTTGAGGCCTCAAACCATTACAGTCTCACATAAATCGACCCACAGGGCCTTGGACCACTACAATCCCACACAAATCGACCCACGATGTCTCAAACCACCATGACTCCAAATAAATTGACCCACTAGGTCTTGGACCCCTGTGGTCCCACACAAATCGACCCATTGGGTCTTAGGCTACGATGGTCTATACACAAACTGGCCCACTTAGGGTCTCAGCGGTGCTAATGTATGTCCATATTTCCAAGAACAATGGGATACTCAAATATTAATAAAGAAAAAATAAAACTCGAAAATCAATTGATAAAATTATCATACATGTTCTAAAAAAATATGGGGGTTAACTAAAATACACGTACGGACCCTAAATCTCCAAATCAAATATAAACATATTTAGTGGAGAAATAGACGAATTACAGAGTTAGAAGATACTTATTTCGACATTATACCAAGCAAGATTGAAGAACGGAAGCTCCGATACGCCCGATCGCCACTTTCTCTCTCCTCCTCTTCCTTCTCTCTCTCTCATCTCTCCTAGCTTCATGCAAAAAATGGTAAAACCTAATCCCGCGTGACTTTTATATACGCAGCTAGTGCCTCCTGCAGGCCTTCAGCGCACGTCGAGCATGGACCCTCAATAACCTTTGTGGCATTTGGCGCCTTTCACACGTCAAGCGCGGCTCTTGGCATGAAACCCCCATGCTTGAGCAAGCAACGAGAGGCCCTCGGGCACACCCAAGCGTAAATCTGCACCTCGCGCCTTCAGCAAGCCTTGAGCGTAGATCGCCGAAACCGAAACCTTTAAAATTTTCACAATATATCATTAATCTGATACATTCAATAAATTTTAAATTCAAAAATACATTCTGAATATATCAAATGGGGTACTGGATATTACACCATCCCCTAGCCAAGCGAACTAATCGAGCGAGTTAGTCCTCCATCCTTGGGGTCTCTCTAAATCCTCCATCTCATAATCGTCTCCTAATTGGACGCACTTACGGAGCTCGATCCTGTATTTTTTAAGGTGCCCTTGGTCGGGCGCACGCATCGGAATATAGTTATCCATCTCTATAAGCCAACCCTCAATTAAGCACGCTTATTGGAGTATAGTCCTCCATCTCTATAAGCTGCGCCCTCATTCGGGTGCATTTATTAGAACTCAATCCTCCATCTCTAAGCCACTTTCCAATAGAGCGTATTCATTAGAACTCAATCATCTATCCCTAAGTTACATCCTCCATCTCCATATCGGGCGCACTTGTCAAAGTTCAATCTTCTCCTAATTGGACGAAATTTAATTCTTCATCTTTAAATCCTTACGGAGAAACTCGCCCTTCATAAACCATCACCTGATATTTTTATAGTGATCTCTATAAGCTATCTTTGGTCGAAACTAAATCCTCGATCTCAAAGCCACTCTTGCAAGTGCACTCTTGGAGCTTGGTCAATTTCTATAGTTATCCATCTCATATGCATCTAAGTATTATTCATTTACTCATCTTATTTTTCTATCCATTTAAAAAAAAATTCTAATTTGAAAGTTTGAAGGAATATTAGGAAATAAATTTCTGTCATCCTCTAGCCTCTTATTTGTTCATTGTATTACGCAGGATCTAAATTTAAAGTGATATAGTCCTCCATCTCTATGAAAGATTAAATGACTTCTTAATCCGTATAATAATACAGATTTAGAGACACATTAATAATATAATACATAATTTACAATGTTATATTTTTTATTTTAACAACTCAATCCTCCATCTCTAAGCCACTTTCCAATAGAGCGTATTCATTAGAACTCAATCATCTATCCCTAAGTTACACCGCCCCGTCCGTGACCCGGAATCAATAGAGTGCTTGTCAATCGCGATCACTAGAAAAAGCTCTTAGTCTCAAGCGAAGATATCCAAAACCACACCTTACACGCTCACATGCAAATTACCTCTAAACCACCCATCACTATAAATATACAACAAGACCTCCTTTCCAAGGGGAGGCGCACTCACAACCTAGTTCAATCTTCCTCCTCAAAGCCTCAAACACGAGGAAGAAGGCTCTCCAAAGGAGATAAACACAAACGAGAGTGTACTCATCGAAATTTAATTCTTCATCTTTAAATCCTCCCTCGATCTTGGATCGGGACCGGATGCACTCATTGAAACGGGCCGACCACCGCCCCGCATCTTCACCTCTAAACCATCAGAATAAATGAAGCCCACTCATTGAAGTATAGTCCTTGATCTCTATAAGCTATCTTTCAGTCGAGTGTACTCATCGAAACTAAATCCTCGATCTCTAAGCCACTCTTCAGTCAAGTGCACTCACTGGAGCTTGGTCATCTATTTCTAAGCCACAACTCAATTGGGCGCACTCAAACACTTAATCCCTCACATATGCATCTAAGTATTATTCATTTACTCATCTTATTTTTCTATCCATTTAAAAAAAAATTCTAATTTGAAAGTTTGAAGGAATATTAGGAAATAAATTTAGGGTCATAAAAATCATCAGAGGCCTCTTTCATAAAAACCGGAGACCGCGGCTTAGGTCATCGTTTTATTTATTCTTAGGGTCATGTATCATCAGACACAGATCTAAATTTAAAGTGATGGAAATCACGACAAAAGCCCGCTTCAATTTAAATTGGGCAACGACCAAACAAGACACAAAAAGAAAGATTAAATGACTTCTTAATCCGTATAATAATACAGATTTAGAGACACATTAATAATATAATACATAATTTACAATGTTATATTTTTTGAAAAAAATATTTTAACAACTTGATTAATTTTTTACGTATAATAATTATATATTTTTAAATAATTAATTAATTATAAAAAAATATGTAATACACCCAATATATTGTATAATTTTTCTTTTTCTAATTGTCAAGATGACTCGATGATTCTTATGGTTATTTATGAAACAAATATCACAACAATTTAATTGTTCTCACTATTATTATAATGAAATAATTATTAATAAAATTGATAGAGACGTCAGTAGTGGGCCAACTCGAAAAAATAAGTGGCCTAAAATCCATAACGGCTCATTTATTTATTGCGCTTGTTCGTATGGAAGGACAGTCAGCCGCATTTGTCATTGGCCAAGGAAAAGAATTTATCCTGACGTCCCGTGGTTACCACCGCATAGCGAAGAGTAGGTGGATACGGCCCAAAATAAACTAGATGTGAAAGAGGGGCTCAAACCAAAATCGACCCACACGCACCTTCCCAAACCTCAACAATCATCTGCCTTAATTTCTACACCTTCAAGAATAGCAATCTCTTGAAAGCCAAAGAAAGAAAGAATGAATGTAATCTTGGAATCAAAGGACATCCTAAAAAGGCGCGAAGACCAAGGGCGGCGAAGGGTTTAAATAAACCCTAGAGTACGGAAAATCAACATGTCAACGGGCCTCGGGCAACGTTCCTTCCCAAGAGCGCAGCCTCAGGATACGGCATTTAATGCTCCACGAGGGGAGGCAACAAATAAAAAGTCCGTCGAAGTCAACCTGAGGCTCGCCACCAAGGCATGCTATCGAAGAAGCCTCAGATGGCAACTTCATGCCAAACGACCGAGAACCTCGGGTCCTTTGGCTCCGTAGAAATAAAAAAATTCTCCTTTTTGACCGTTACAACTCAGAATGACGCCCGCACCCATATTAAGAAAAGTAACGATCCCCATAGAGAGCGGGCATCCACGTGTCCCTCGCCAATTTACAAAAGGCGAAAAGGCAAGGAAGCTTTTGCTATAAGCTTCCAAAAACTCCAGCCTCTCCTCTGCCCAGTTCCTCAAACACGAGGAAGAAGGCACCCCATAGAGCAATTACTTAAGGAGCATTGTAAAACTAATAGAAGCTTTCTAAGCTCTCAAGTATGCCAACACTCTGCTCTCTTTCTCTCTCTCTGTTATTAGTTTCCTGCAAACTTAGTAACTTAGATGAATGATTCTTATGGTTATTTATGAAACAAATATCACAACAATTTAATTGTATCTCACTATTATTATAATGAAATAATTATTAATAAAATCAAAGCGACTCTCCAAGTGGCCTAAAATCCATAACGGCTCATTTATTCTCAGATAAGCAACCTAATGTCCAACCATCATCCTCAAATCCCCATCCCTAATATTCATCTTTACATTCCTTATATTTACCTTCTTATTCTCAAAAGGTCATTTATTGATTTAAACGTCATGAAAATATTTTTGTAGAAGACTAAGCTCCCACCGCCAACACTGCTCTCTTTCTCTCTCTCTGTTATTAGTTTCCTCAAACTTAGTACTTTGTTTGTAATTGTGGTGTACCTCCAAACCATCATCCTCAAATCCCCATCCCTAATATTCATCTTTACATTCCTTATATTTACCTTTTATTCTGAAAAGGTCATTTATAATTGGAATTCAAAGAGTTAAGTTGAGGCATGAAAAACGAAATTGAATTCAAAAGTTTGACCCATCAAAAGTTGGACCTATGACGCATCAAAAAGTTTGACATTTTTTTAGTCATAGTATAATGTCTTGATTTATCAATTTTATTCATTGCCTTTATACATTTTGTAATTGTAATACAATGTTTGAATTTTTATAAATTAATTAAAAAATAACTTGAAATATTTTTCATTTAAATTTTCCTATGTCCTACCAGAAAATGTGTGGCTAAATAATTAAACTAAATTATTGTACTTAAATAAGAATGGATTGAGAGAAGTTAAATATCTAAAAAAATATAGTGATATTTGTTTTTTTAATATTAATCATCAATTTTTAAATAAATAATTATATTTTAATTATTTTAAAATAGTTAATTTTACCTAAATTTTTAATTTTTAAAAAATAAGTTAAAGTATAATTATTTATTTAAAAATATATTACTAATATATAAAAAAGTGTCTTTTTATTATTTATTTATAAGCACATTAATTAAAAAAGAAGAAGAAAGAGAAGGTCCCACCGGGAGTCGAACCCAGGTCGCTGGATTCAAAGTCCAGAGTGCTAACCACTACACCATGGAACCTGGTTTATATCGAACTTCTTTAATTATTTATATTAAAATTTAATAATCATTTACATTATAAATTTATAGAAAATAAAAATTAGAAATAATTTTTTAAGAATAACTTATTATATAAACATGCAATATTTATGTTATTTATGGATAACCTATTCTACATATTTAATCAAATTATTTGATATAAAAAGATATATTTTTAAATAAATTTAGAAAATTTGATTCTATATAAAATTTATATTCTTACTAATATAAAATATTGATAGGTTCAGTAAACCGGCCCAAGAAAAATGTTCAACTACTTTATCCAATCAACGGGCGATTATTACCGACGGTTGACTATGGATAAGAATGACCATCCTCCAAATATATAAAGATCATCATTCCAACAGAGAAGATGGGAGCTCACGAAAGAAAAAAAAAAGAAAAAAGAGAGGAGAAATGGGCAGCCTGACATGGGAGGACTGCCCCTCCATAAAACCTCCCACAAAATCCTCCAACTGAATAAATGATATTCTCTAGAACATTGTCCATCTAAATTGCTATTATACTGGATGTGCCAAACACATAATCCCCATTACAATCCTTTACATTTTATTCAAAGTATACTCTATCTTTTTTTCTATGAAAAAAAATTTCTGACTTGAGCGTGGGAGGATTTACAGTGAGAGTAATTTTCGTCGTCTTCTGACCTCTCATTTTCAGTTGTGTTGTATAGAATTCAGGTTCGAGGTTATGGAGACCGAATCCACATCAGATCGACCAGCACAAAGATTCGATTTGCGGCCCCTGATCCATAGGACAATCGAAATTCCTAGTACACAACAAACATATTTTATATATTTTTATTTTATATCAATGTTATAATAATTTTATTGGATTAATTGATGCAATCTTGAATAAATTTAGACCATATTTAATTGAGAAAATAGTTATTTATTTTATTTTTTATTTTTTATGTGAAATATAGTTCACTTTTATTTATTGTAATCGTATGTATTTTAATAAGTTAATATTTAATAATACTTTTTTATTAAAGTTTTACTCATCCCACAGTTGGTAGAAAAATTATTAATTGAATTTTTATTTAATAAATTTAGTTAATATTTTATTTATACTAAATTAACTAATCAAATATATTTTATGATCATTTACTTTAAAATCACTATAAGTTTTAAAAGAAATTATATACCATGTAATATAAAATTGGATACTGAATATAAACTTTAATTATGATGTATCATTGGATCCAAATTACTATACGAATTAGAAAGTCATTTGATTTCTCTCGGATGATCAAATTAAAGTGGTTTCAATCTTTGTTCCCGATAATCTGAATTATATACACCTTAACAAATCAACGAGAGATCAAAAGACAGTAAGACTCACTTTACAATATATCTTTCGATACTCAAATCAATGGATCTGTCAAAATAACTAACAATCCGCTATGAAGCCTAAAGGCAACTGTGATAGCTCTAATATAATAAATACCCCTTCGCTTCTGCAAGAAAATGGGACCAAGCAATCTTTACCCTCAAATATCCCGAGAAGAACAAAAGAGCTCTTCTCTTAAGCCCCTCAGCTCGTGAGTGCATACCTTCTAGAAAGTTATTTCATGTTGAGTGCACCCTATAGAGTCAAGCCCTCCGGACTATACTCAATCCCCATTCATTCATACATCAATGTATTTTTTACTTCCTTCATCTTTATCTGTCTAAATAATATTTTTAATTTAAATATTAAAAGATATATCGGGGAATAAATTTCACCTTTTCTTGATCTTTCGTTAATTTATTGTAATGTGTAAAATATAGATTATCAAGAATAGAGGTCGGACCCACATCAATTCGATCCACCAGGAGAGATTAAGCGGCTTTCTAATTTTTACAATAATTTAGATCCAAAAATACATTAAATCATGATCTATTATTAAAAAAATAATATATATTTATATATTTTATATCTATAGTATACGTAGTTATTGTTTAATCGTTAATTATTAGTTTGTTATAAATATGGGTTTGACTTGTTTAGATTAAACTCAACATATTATTGAGTTAAACTAAAACATAATTTATCATTGTGGAATTAATTATTCAAATTTAAATTTACTAATATATAATTTTTTTATAATCTCACCTATATATTTAATTATTAATAAGTTAAAAAAATATATTAATGACATATTATTTTTAATAATGACATTCATATAAATCATCATAATATAGTTGGTTTAATTTATTATTAAATTAATAATGCAAAATGCCTTATTAAATTATAAAAAATATTAAACAATAGCATAAATATTTTTATTATTAAACAACATCTGAGGTCAATTGTTCATCCACATAGTAATCCATGGAGGCATGGTCACCATGGAAGACAATGTCTCTATGTGATGCGCTGGTTTGTACCCTTGCATTAGCCACGTCTGCTCTTATAGGTGTAGTGGTTAAACTTTTTAATCATTTTCACAAATGACGCCAGTGATATGTTATTGGATCCAAATTATTAAATAAATTAGAAAGTCACTCAATCTTTCCAATAAGTTAAGTTGAAGTGGGTTTGATCTCCATTACTTCAAATATTAATTCTACACACTACAATTGATAAATAAAATGTCAAAGGATAGTAAAACTCATTTCCTAGTATATCATCCGATATTTAAATTATAAATCTTTCTTAACAAAATAGAAAAATAAAAAGATGAGATAATAATGCACAGATATATATTTTAGAGGATTGAATGTTGATAGAGTTCTAGGCTTCAAAGATTCCACTCGATTGAGGAATGAATTAGAGATGAAAGATTGAACTCCAATAACTACGCTTGATTAATGGGTGACTTAAAGATAGATGATTGGGTTTTGATAAGTGTACTCGATTGGGGGAGCAACTTCGAGATAATATCTGCACTCACGAATTGAGTAGCTTGAGAGAGGATGACCCATCGGCAGAGTGGCTTATGTGTAAGCTTTCATGATTCTTTTAGGGCGTTCAAGGGTAAGATACTCTTCAGTCCCTCTGGGATGCTTGAAGGTTAGAATTTTTCGATTCTTCTAGAATGCTTGAAAGTTAAAATTTTTTGATCCTCATTCATATAAGGGTGAAGGAATATTTATAGAATTAGAACTAGCGTAGTATGTTTAGATATCGAGACTAATGTCAGTTGCATTGGTAAATTTGTTGAATTGTCTCAGGGATTGTGTGAGAGGGCTGTGTATGGCAATCGTAGCCTTTTTAGAAATGTTGTAGAGTTATACTTGCTATTTTGAAGCGATACGTCGTACAAGTAAATATTCTATGGATATTTGTTGATCTATCATGACAATTGTTAGGACCACATTATGACAGGTTCTGACTGCTTGCTTGCATCGCGTCGTCAGGGCTATCGGCGGCCTTGTAAGTGGGGCAATCGTGGGCGTGCCTATGCGTGCAACTTTAATCACTCGCTTCCTACTGAATAGTTTTAGGTCAACTCGTTTGAGCCAGCCGCACTGTTATTTGGCCTTTGACTTGACTTTTCATGTGAAGGCTCACCGTCCTCCGAGTATTTCTCTTTTCGGTGGGCTGAACTAGTCGCTGTTGTGCCCTCTCGGCCTTTCATGGCACCCTTTTGGCCTTGAGCTGCAAGGAATTCTTCTTGATCTACTGCTCTTAGGGGACTCTCCTTTTGTAGGCCTAACTTTGAGTTAACTCATGAGTTACTGGACTCATAAAATACGATTAGAATTTTATTATTTATTAAATTTATATTTATATTTTATATATTTATAAAATAATATTTTTATAATTAATATTTTAAAAGTATTATTGTGATGGGTACTAATAACGATAATGGGACCAAAGAAAAGGTCAATGTAAAAAAACCCGGAGAAAGGCGGTCAACATTCGACGGGCGGTAGGAAGATGGGCCGTAAAGCAGGAAAGCTCAAGACGGTCAACGTTTGTGTTGACCGTCCCGGCGCCAACCTACTCACAAACGGCCAACTCAACGTTGACTGCGTTGTTTGGCCTTTAGAGGCTTTTTGCAACAGATGATGGGCCTATTCCATTCTCGGCCCACACTTACCCATCGGTTGATCGTCACGCTCTCTCCTTCGTTCTCCACGGTCGCGAACACGCCGACGGCCAACTCAGGACGTTGACCGCCGCTCCCTATATATCGGGCCCAAACAAGGCTCTTCTACTATAATGGGCCTGACTCACTCAGGCTCATAGCCCATCTGGAGGCCAAAGACGGACGCCTTTTATACGGGTGGCCAACACGCACGCACGGCCAACCAACCCAGGCGTGTTGGTTGTCCGCGCTTTGCACATATGGGCCTCGTGAAGCCTTTCAACAAGAATGTGCCCGACGGCCGTTTAGCCCACACTGCATACAAAGGCCGACCACGATCTTCCAAGGATATTCCACGATCTCAAAAGAAATATCAGCAAGATTGTCGCCCTTCAAATAAGGAAAGCGCCAGATCCTCCCAACTCTTTGACAGCCAAGGAACCTCAACGGTAACATGCTGGGAAGGAAAGAAGCTAACTTGGAAAGTGGTTGGCCGCCTCAGAAGGAAACAATCCTCCACAATTGGGCAACGAGCATCAGCTTCCAAAAGGAAGGCCAGCAACGGATCACAGGAACGATCGCTCCTTCCAAAGGATGAGGATCGCCATCTTTGCCATAAAAGAGGCCCTGGATTCACCATCCAGGACACACTTTCAAACACGCTTTCAAACACGCTTTCTTGCATGCTTTCTTGGGCACTCTGAGACATTGAAACTCCCAGAACTGCACAAGCTCTCTGCTACTCCAAGCACATTCATCTTCAACCCTAAGTGCTCTGAGAAATAAGCTCTGGTTCCCAACAGCCAAACTCTCAAAACACAACCAAATCCCTGGCGCAACGAACGGTCTTTACACACGTTCTCCGCCTTCCCATTATCCAAATACGAGAAAAAGATGTGCCTTTCTCGACATCCTAACAAGACACTCTTTTCCCTCTCTCCCATTTCTCTCTTTCTTTCGATTCCATCAATTGTCAAGATTTGTTTCTTTGATTAAGCGTCGTGGTGTTTTCGGTCCCACCATTAACGCCGACCCTCTTGTTAGTTTTAGTGGTGTGCGGGATTAAATCTCGAACGGCTAGGGTTCACATCATCCAGAAGAATCCAAATCTATTCGAAGTTGGATCCAGACACGCATCATATTGTATCAATAAAATTTAGAAAAATTATGAAAAGTTTCAAATTATAGTCAGTGAAAAAATTTTAAAATATTTTTAAATTTCAATTTAATATTAAAATTTAAACATTTTTATTTTTTTAATTTCTAAATAAATACAGTCAAATTTAAATATAAATTTTTTATTTTCTCAAAAAAAAAAAAACAGAGACATAAATTTTCGCTCACTAAACCTACTGCATCCTCAGAATTAATTTGTTATGAGTTTACGCAGGCTAAGAGTCTAGGATCAAGTTTAAATATATTTTTTAAAAAAATTAATAAATATAATTTTATATTTTAAAAAAATTAGTTTAATTTAATTATTAAATTATAATTATTTATTTTAAAATAAATAATTTAAATTTAAAGAACTATTCACCTCTTTCGACAAATGGAGGCCACTCATTCCCAACAGTCTATCCTTCGCAGTTTTCTAACGGATTTCTTATTTTACTCGACTGTCAATTGGCCACAACATACAAATGCTATCCTTCATCAACTGCAAGAGGCTCAACTGATTCTTCATGGTGCGTGTTTCAGGAATTCAGGTTTAAATTTGCTTTCAATTTAGTTGGCATCGCTGTTCGTTTAATCCTTTTATCATGTGTATTTGGTGCTCGTTTCCAATAATGGTGGACAATGGCTCAAATTTCGATCCATTGCGAAGTTTGTGCAGTTGGTAGGCACCTAGCCTTTGAGTGATAGAAATGAACTTAAACAGGGGTTTGTGAGTGGAGGAATCATATGATTAGAACCGTTGAATGAAGTATATGCTCATTGCCTGAAAGGAGCTCTTCTTGCTGTTTTTATGATCAAGATTGATGGTTGAAATATTTGCGTCCAGGACTGTTACGATATCTTGTTACATATATATTGCTAGATGAGTAACCACGAAAAAAGATTGATGATTGTTGTTATCCGGAGGAGAGAGAGAGAAGAAGAAGAAGAACAACAAAAGAAGTGCGGAAAGTTTAAGCATCTACTGGAAGATGGCCTAAACGAGAGCCAGGCAACTTCAACAAACTGCTTCAATTTTCCCATAGAAGAACTTGCATGTTCTTTAGTGTATTTTTGGGAACTGTATGAACCTCCTAGCTGTTAAAATATTTGATACACATAGAAAGTTGTTGCTCAACAGGAGAGATATTTAAGGTGATAAAAGTTGAATGCTAAAATATCACGAGAGTGAAATGGAACATAGTTTTGAGTATAGAATTATAAGGGCAATCTAAGCTTCTCCTGAGGTTGAATAGAGTGTTCCAGAACTCAACCATCGAGTTCCACGGTGTTCAGTGCAGTTTGAGTGTCATGATCTCTGTTGCCTACCCCTCCACCTTTCTCCACCGCAATCTCTGGTTGAATAGTGTGCTTGTCTGGTATTGTACAAAACGGATAGAAAAATAAAATCCTATGGAATTAGTTTTATTTGATTTGCATGATGTAAATTGTGAGAACCTAATTTGTGTCTATAAGAACCGCAAGATTTATTTGAGGTTTTCACAGCTTTTTACACTTATTTCTCGGGTTTGGAAGGAAAATGTGGGATCCCAGTTAGGTAAAATATGACTAACCATCTCCAGGGCTTTCAATATTTTTGTACTCCTGTGATTTTTTTAGTTTTTCTTTCCTTTGACAGAACATGGCATACTTTTAAAATTACTTCGTTTATATATTAAAAGGATGATACTAAACGCACTGGCCTCCTCTCTCCCCCAAACACTAGCCTCCTCTCTGTTAGGGAAGAGGGCGGACCACTTTCCCGATTAGACAGGACAGTAAGAAATGAGGATGAAGAAGAACAATGAACACAAGATATTTTACGTGGAAAACCCTTCTCAATCAAGGGAAAAACCACGGGACAATCTGTCCACTGAAACGTATTTCACTATGAGATTTTAGAGACAACAGTATAGAACAAAGAAAAAATCGAAGAGCACTTATTCACCGTTTTTCTCTTACACTCTCTTTGTATATCCTACTCTCCACACACAAAAAGATATATATATGGAGCAATATTTAATATATAAAAGGACAGAAACAATTCCTTCTAACAATATGAATATTCCCCTGTCCAAAAAATACGGCTCCTGCAAAACCTTCTGAGATTATATATTTTCAGAAGATCTGCTGAGCTGGCATTGTCCTGTATTGCCTGGCGGGTGGCGCACAATGGGCCGTCCGCATTCTTCACAAAGCCGGTCAATATCTCCATTGACCGTATGAAATTTGCTCTTTTGAAATCTCTTGAGAAACTGCCGACTCCTCCATGGCCTGGCCAACAACCCGTTGACCGTCATCCGGTCAACTCTCCGTTGACCAGAACTTCACTCCTTTATGAAACGCCACCTTTGTGCTCCGACCAAGTTATTCGATTATAAGAGCTTCTTTACGGGAGTGACTCCCAACAAACTTCCCCTTACGACCGTGAAGAAATTGGATCAATTAGCCCAGCTATCTAGCAGCATGCCTCATTCTTCCCTCTTGTTAGAATCTTAGTCATCATGTCTGCTCCATTGTCTTCAGTACCAATCTTCTCCAGTGATAATAGACCGGCTTCCAGCACGTCTCTCACCCAATAGTACCGAACATCAATGTGCTTGGATCTTGAGTGAAATGAAGAATTCTTGTAGAGATGTATTGCACTCTGACTATCACAGAAGTACACCAGACTTCTCTTGTCAAGACCCATTCTTGAACAAATTCCTTCATCCACATCTCCTTGCACGTCTCTGTAATTGCAATATATTCGGCTTGATTGTGGATAGAGCTACACATTTTGTAGCTTTGATTGCCAAGAAACCGCACCGCCCGCAAATTTTATCAAATAACCCGATGTAGATTTGCATGTGTCAATGTCTCGGCCATGTCCGCATCTCGAATATCCCACAATCGCGGTATGTCACTTCCAAGACACAAGCACCTCTTCGAAGTTCCTCGAATGTATCGCATGATCCATTTCACCGCGGACCAGTGCTCCTTTCCTGGATTCGACAGAAAATGACTAACTGTCCCGACGACATGAGCTATGTCCGGTCTGGTACATACCAGAGCATACATAAGACTTCCCACAGCAGAGGAATAGGGCACGCCTTTCATATATCTCTTCTCATCATTCGAAGACGGACATTGACGAGTGCTCAGCTTGTAATGATTCGCCAAGGGTGTGCTCACGGGCTTTGACTTGTCCATATTGAACCGTTGGAGCACTTTCTCAAGATAGTGTTCTTGAGACAGCCACAATTTTCTAGCCTTCCGATCGTATAGTTCGACCCCAGAATTTGTTTCGCCCGATCCAAGGTCCTTCATGGCAAAATGATCGCCTAAGCCGCTCTTTCAACTTCTTTATCTCGGTCAATATTCCGGTCCAACTATCAACATGTCATCCACATATAAGAGAAGGATGACAAAATCATTATCAAAGAAACCTCGCACAAATACACAGTGGTCACGAGTAGTCTGCCGGTATCCTTGGCCGGACATAATAGACTCGAACTTCTTGTACCACTGCCGCGGAGCTTGCTTTAAGCCATATAGACTCTTCTTCAAGTGGCAGACAAGCTGTTCCTTTCCTTTAGCCTCAAAACCTTCGGGCTGTTCCATATAAATCTCCTCTTCAAGCTCTCCATGGAGGAATGCAGTTCGGACATCCATTTGCTCCACCTCAAGGTCCTGGGCGGCAGCCAGGCCCACTACCACTCGTATGGAGGACATTTTCACTACCGGAGCAAATATCTCATCAAAGTCAATTCCTTTCCGTTGTCCGAATCCTTTCACCACCAATCGTGCGTTGTACCTTGGCTCCTTGGTGTTCTCGTCCGTTTTCACCCGAAAAAAATCATTTGTTTTTGGTGCTTTCTTCCCCTTGGGAAGTGTAACGAGATCAAAAGTATGGTTCTCATGAAGGGAATTTATCTCATCCTTCATGGCCTCTAGTCATTTCTCCTTGCCTTCTCCGTTCATAGCCTCTTCATAATCTTAAGGCTCACGGCATCGATCCAACATTACATATTCCTTTGGAGGATGACGAACGGACGGTCGTCTGTTTCGGGAGGATCGTCTAATAGCTTCTCTACAAATGGGTTGAGGCACGGCGCGCCCTAGTCATCATCAGGCACTATGATATCCTCTCCAGTATCTTCAATTACTTCAGGACCACTAATCCGATCAACTCTCTGTTGGTATTCAAATCAATTTGATGTACAGGACGGACATCTTCGATACTTACTTTGTCAAAATACATTTATCATTACAATTTGCCTTCCGCCGATGTCTTCAATCGTCTCATTCTCAAGCAAATGTTACATCTCTTGACCGACTAGTTTCCTTGTGGCGAGGATCATAGAATCGTAACCCGGTTCATCCTCTCCATAGCCCGAGAAGACGCATTGCATCGTCTTTGGCTCGATTTCGTCCTTTCATCTCTTGGAACGCACGAATACTTTACATCCAAACACTCATGAATGATCATAGGACGGTTCTACACCCGTCCATATCTTTCTCGCCACTTCACCCATCATGGCTTGTTCGGCGACTGTTGATAATGTAAGCCACCGTCCGAGTGCTTCCCCGCCGAGAATGATGCATTAAGTTTTGCTTGAGAGCATACAACGTACTCTCTCTAAGAGCGCACGATTCATCCGTTCGCCACTCCATTCAATATGGAGTCTTTGGTGATGTTTTTCGATGCCTAATACCATGCAACCGGTGATAGGTATCAAAAGGCCCCAGTATTCGCCGCCCCGTTATCACTACGGACGACCTTGACTTCTTCCCCTTTGACGACGCTCCACAAGAGCATGAAATCGCTCAAAATACCAAGGACTCGATCTTGGTCTTTAGTGGGTAGACCCACGACTTTTTTGAATAGTCGTCAATAAAGGAAACAAAATACTGAGCACCACCGATTGACTTTTCTTTGAACGGACCACACACGTCTGTGTGAACAAGCTCTAAGAGCTCCACCTTTGGGCCGGACGAGTCTCCATGAAATGAGACTCTCCTTTGCTTGCCGGCCAGGCAATGAGGACACGTTTTTATCCCGTTCTCTTTCGTTCCTTTGATTAGGCCATTCCTGGCCAAGTAAGACAAACCCTTTTCGCTCATGTGGCCCTACCTCCTGTGCCACAAATCCTCTGTCTCCTTACAGATTGCAGCGTTTACATCTCCGGCCATGGCACGGACCTCCATTACATACAGACCAAAGCACTTTTTCCCTCTAGCTGCAACAAAAGATCCTCTAGTTAACTTCCATTCACCTTCACAGAAGGTGTTGCAGTAGCCCTCATCATCCATTCGGCTGGCTGAGATGACATTCAAACGAATGTCAAGAACGTGATGCACATCTTTCGGCAACAGTCTTGTGCCATTATTTGTGACCAGAGTAATATCTCCTCTGCCTACAACAGGAGATGTTCCTTTGTTTCCCATCCTAATTACTCCAAAATCTCGTGGAGTGTAAGATGTATATAGTTCCTTCCAGGATGTAACATGTAGGGTAGCGCCCGAATCAATTACCCAACCAGATTCCAGATCTGTCAAGTTTGTCACCTCTCCTTGACATGTCAACAGGAGATCCCTACTTGTGACTACTGAGACGGAGGACGTTTCCTCGCCGCGTCCTTTGTCACTTTTCTCTTTCTCTGCATTTTCTCGCTTCCATTTGAAGCAATACTTCTTAATATGGCCCTTTTTGCCACAATGATGGCACTCCAGATTTTGGTAACTGGATCGCGACTTGCTGCGAGCTTTATCTCCTGGTTTCTAACTGCGACCTCTACTTCTTCCCCTGGATTCAGTCACCAGTACCTCAGAATGAGAAGATGATGAGGTTTCTTACGACCTCCTGGACTCATTCATGAGCAGAGAGGCAATGACCTCATCCAACCTCAAAGTATTCTTACCGAACAGCAAGGTTGTGACGATATGGTCATAGGTGGCAGAGAAGCCAACGGGACCAACGCCTTGTCCTCCTCCTTGATTTCCTCATCAAGAGGGACATCCGTGTCAATATCCGGTTAAACTCGCCCAAGTGTCTCTCAAAACTCCCTCCCTCCGACAATCGAAGGGCATAAAATTGCTTTTTAATATGAAGCACGGCCGCCAAGGATTTAGACTTATGTGGCTTTCTAACTTCCCCGGACCTTCACGGATCGGTTAGACCAAGAACTTCTTGAGAGTGTTGTCCGCAGTACATGCAATAATGGTACATTTGCAAAGTCTCTCTTATCTTGCCATTCATCGTCGGTCCGATTTTCAGTGCTTTTCGTCCTTCTTCTTCAAAGACCTTCACTTGTCCCTTCCTCGTCAGAATGTTCTTCACGCTCTCTTGCCAGAGGATGAAGCTGCATTGCCCGTTAAACTGCTCGATATTGAATGGCAGATTCTTTGACGACGAGGATGCCATTGAAACAGAGTTTGGAACCTGTCTCTGATACCACTTGTTACGGAAGAGGGCGGACCACTTTCCCTATTAGACAGGACAGTAAGAAATGAGGATGAAGAAGAACAATAAACACAAGATATTTTACGTGGAAAACCCTTCTCAATCAAGGAAAAACCACGGGACAATCCGTCCACTGAAACGTATTTCACTATGAGATTTTAGAGACAACAGTAGAGAACAAAGAAAAAATCGAAGAGCACTCCTTCACCGTTTTTCTCTTACTCTCTCTCTGTATATCCTACTCTCCACACACAAAAAGATATCTATATGGAGCAATATTCAATACATAAAAAGACAGAAACAATTCCTTCCAACAATATGAATATTCTTCTCTGTCCAAAAATACGGCTCTGCAAAACCGTCTGAGATTATGTATTTCCAAAAGATCATTGAGTTGGCATTATCTCTGTATTGCTGCAGAAAGGTAGCGCCAAAGAGGTCGTCCGCATTCTTCACAAAGTTTGGCCAATATCTCCGTTGGCCAGTCTGAAATTTGCTCTTTTGAAATCTCTTGAGAAATCGCGACTCCTTCGCTAAGCTTGGCCCGTTGACCGTCATCCGGTCAACTCTCCGTTGACCAGAACTTCACTCCTTTATGAAACGCCACCTTTGTGCTCCGCCCAAGTTATTCGATTACAAGAGCTTCTTTACGGGAGTGACTCCCAACACTCTCCCCCCCTTCCCCAACGGGGAAAAAACAACCTTTTCCACAGCTCAAATAATGCTGAGTCAGCCCAAGTATACTTTTTAATCTGAATTACTGAAGTATCTCAATCTAGAGCCCAGGAGATGATAAATTACATTGACGGAGAACGATCCTCTATAACAGGTGGAAGGTTATCACAGGATCAATTTTTTTTTCTTCTGGTTTCCACTGGTTATTAGGAATAGATGAGCTCTCTGTAGGCACTGTGTTACTCATGGGATTCATTACTACCCTAGGAACTTTAGCTACTTGTCCAGTTTTTTAAGATTCCTAATTATATCATTTTCTGAAGTTAACAATGTAAAATGGTTATATATGATCATTTTCTTCTTAAGATCTTTCTCTTTTTCACAGCTTGAGAATTCAAAATAATGTTGGGGGTCACTCCCATTGGGAAGTCAAAAGGAGTTGGTTGGAGTACGAGAACCTTGTGTGCTATTAAGGTCCGTGGACTCTGCACAAATTAAACACAAGGAATTCCGGTCAACGTTTAAAGTTTTGGACGGGCAGAAATGACCGGTCAACTTGTTGACCAGCAAATTATGTGTATCCGGTCAACATGATGTTGATTGACTGAAGGCATGTGGACTTGCTCAGTAGTGTCCAAGGATCTCAGTAGGATGACCAGCTGGTCCCGTTGACCTGCCAAGAGAAGAAGACGGTCAACGGGGTGTTGATCGACTGAAAACAGAAATACTGAACAGCTGTTTTCTCCAAAAGGCGTACAGTTGACCTACCTGATTTGGCAGTTAGAAGACGTCATTATTAGGAAGACGACAAGTCAAACTGCAGAGGTATGCATGCGCCGCTTGCTGCAGAAGCATGCATGCGCCGCCTGCTGCAGGACGTGTTGCAGGTTTTGGGAGTTGTGCACGCAACCACTATGTTGAGTTGGTGGTTGTTCATTTTACTAAAGAAATATATATATAGTATACTTAAATATTGCAAAGGCATTTTAAATATATGAGATAGAGTGAAAAACAATGAAGAAAATAGAGTAGTGAGTGAAAAACACAAAGCGTTAGATTCGTTGTATTTCTCGTACTCTGTTCTTTGGTTTTGTCTATTGGGCTTGTGTAGCTGTGTGGTTTGTGTAACCAGTTTCATATAGTGGATCCTTTTTGTGGATTAAGTGTTCCGTAATTTTTTTCTTATTTGAGAAGAATTTTTACGTAAAATTTGTTGTTCAAATTCTTCTTCTTATTCCTTCACTTTACTATACGTGTGTGATTTTGTGCATTCTATCCGACCGCCCCTCTTGCACCAACAAATAATTCTCATTTATCTACTCTTATCAATGTGGGGTGGAAAGATACATCTATACTCAGGTATAAAGTTTATGTTGTACATTGCAGGAGGTTCCATTTTTCTATTGAGTCAATATTCATATGGTTTTTTTATATACTTGCATCAAGTATGTGTGTGGGCTATCTTGCATCTCGTATACTTATAAGCTATGTTCTGAGACTGTGGCATGAAAGCACACCGGTACAGTTGAATCAATGTAGCTCTGCTCGTAAGTCTGCATAGGCCAATGAACTGGCATAATGGCATATATGTTGAATAATTTGTGGGACATCCTTAGAAATCGGAATATTAGATTTGGTAATCAAATCTTCTACGCTTCATTATATTCTGCAGTCCGAACATCAAACACTCATCTCAAGCATTGGGAAAGGGCCCGATACTTTCAACAGGTGTATTATATTTTGTGTTGTAACTTCTATGACTTCTTAATACACAGGAGTCCGTTTATAAACCAATATCAGGGAAAGACAAACCCGAAGGACATCTTCATGCTTTAACACAGCGAAAGAGGCAAGAAATTAAGGAAATTTTTGATCTGTTTGACACAGATCGCTCAGGTAGGGAACTTATGCACTATTTCCCATTTTTTTTGGATTAAACTTAGTTTTTAATGAAATTATTTTGATTGATGTTTTTAGGAAGTATCGATGCAAAAGAGTTGAATGTTGCTATGAGGTACTGTTATTTTGTGCGGAAACTTGCATCAGAAGTGGAGGATTATCAAATACTTGACATCAATTATCTTTTATTACAGGTCCCTGGGTTTTGAAATGACAGAGGAGGTAAACAAAACTGTAGTGCATGATTTTATGCTTTGACATTGTCTGGCGTGATTACTTTTATTATTATTATTATTTTGAAGTATCAATCACATTGATTGAAAAGCCAAATTTGTCCACCCGCATCTATTACTTTCCTGATTTACCTAACTTGGAGTCAGCACCCCACCAACATGTAAGAATTGTCCTACACAGTGTGCCATATATTTAGTAATTTAGCGAGATAATTAAAAGTTACGGTCCTCTATGATTTTATTATATTTTATTAGAAAAGATTTTACCCTTATTAGGTCCAATTTTTGATAGAAAGAAGGATATTTATGTAATTAACGAACTGGTCCTCCTCCCAACCTATAAATGAAGCATTTTTAATCACTAGTTGAGGATACTGAGTGACAATTTTCTGAATTACTTCCAAGAAAAATTGTACATTGATCCACATAAATATTTTGTGAACTCTTATAAAGTAAAAGAGATAAGGGAGAATTGAGATAAATTAATTCTAAATTTTTTGAGAAAAGAATACTAATTATGGAGTCAAGTATGTCATTAATGTTTTTATTCTGCTTTATATCAATGTCAAATAATGTAATAATTTTGACTATCCACAAACATTCTCAATCTCATAAATTTCTGATCCCCGGGGGGAGGGGGGGAGAGGAGAAAAAAGAGTAAAAAAAGGAGAGTAGTATCCTTCATGCTAATAGCTTTGTCTCTTGATAGGATGGGTTCAAAAGTCTCATTCCCTTGTTTTTATTTTGGTAAGTTAATATGTTCCATTTCATGACAAAATCATCCCTTGAAATGTTATTATTCCAGCAAATCAATCGAATGATTGCGGATGCGGACAGGGATGGCAGCGGTGCTATTGATTTCGATGAATTTTGTTACATGTTGACTGCAAAAATTGGAGAAAGGGACACCAAGGAAGAACTCGTGAAAGCTTTCCGCATCATCGACCAAGATAATAATGTAATGCTCTGTTGGCTTTCAAGCATAGTTTTTTTTTTGTTGCGGTCACGTCACTGGGTCGTGTTGATGCAGGGAAAGATATCTGCCGCTGATATTCAACTTATTGCAAAGGAATTGGATGAGAACTTTACTAACCAGGAGATCCAGGAGATGATTGAAGAAGCAGATCGAGATCGTGAGTTACCATTCTTCTTTGATATGCTCTTTCTTTGAGATTATTACTATGAGTATGCTTTATTAAATACCAACTGCTTCATCTGTTCTCCTTTCTGCACTTCAAGTAGTCTTCCTTCTGTTGTGGTTCCAATTTATGCCATGGTTCTTCGGGGACCTTAAATTGGAACTTTATAATCCATTTGTTTACGTATGAAAAAATAATTTCTACTTATAATATTTTTTGAAGGCTGATGTATATGAGAAAATTTGGATTTGTCACATGATGTGATAGTTGATATTTGCATTTATTGACCGTAGTGATCTATACATTTGTGAAATCTAAGCACGATTGCGACTTTTTATGCTCAATATATTGTTTTCGTGTTATCAATTAGTCTTTGATGTGATAATTTTCCGACAGCATGGTTGGGGGTGTGGGCGGCCAGTAGCAGGGTTAGGGGTGTGGTAGGCCAACAACCGGAGATGGGGTCAATGGCCTGCCATCTAACAGCCGGTGTTCATGGCCTTAGGCGTCATTGGCTGGTGACCTGTTGGCAGGGTTAGCGGCATCATGGTATCAAATTTACATTAAATAGGTGTTACTGTCAATAGTAATTAGTTGATGTGTTCCTGGAATTACTTTGAGTTCTCTAAAATTGGAGCCATTCTTCAGAGTTTAAGTTTAGATTTTATACTAAACGGGAAAGTATTTTTCATATTTTGTAGTGCTTGGTTTTAGCATTGTCAGTGCTTTGAGCTTAAGGATTTGAAATCTTTAATTTTTTATTAGATCTGCTGTAGAAGCAAACTGACGAGTGGAGACTGCCGTGCAGTTTGCATGAAATGCCCTGACCCAATATAACAACATGCAACGCATGTTTCTCTCAGCAGTTATCTGATGGCTTCCAATTGAACAGGTGATGGGGAAGTCAATGTTGAAGAGTTTATAACGATGATGACAACGACGATGGCAAAGCCATTTGCATACTAGAAGTCTGATCACGATCATTGTTGAAGCCCTATCCATTCGATTCTTCACCCAATGTATAGAAGTTGGATACGACAAACTCCTATGTCGATTTCATTAAGGTATTCAAAGTAAGTTTTTGGATATTTAGTCTAAAGATTTTCTTATTGATAGTATTGATATTGATGATAGGGATTCCTAGAAATGTGGTTATTTAACTCCTTTCAAAGTCATTACCTAGATTATGTAGTAAATGGATGGCAATAGGTAGAATTGAATGATAGAGCGATATTCTCTTAAAGAAAAGCAAACTTAAAAGGTCTTTTCATTGTCATCCAATTGATGTTGCAAGAGAAAAAAGCATCATGAGCTTTCACATTGTCGGAGTTTCAAATATGCTTTCTCTTTTGGGAAAGTCTTATTCTGCATTCTACTCTGTCTAGATACGGGATATTCATCCAATCGTGAGCACCTGGAAGAGGGCATTGCTGACTTTTCTTTTTAGGTTGCATGCTTTTTTTTTTTCGGGCTTTAATTATTGTGAATTTAGTTTAGAGTTTTTGTATTAGGAAAAAACTTGTATATCTATTATTTTATTTCCCTTAAATATTTTACTACTGAGCATATAGAGCTTTTTATGGTGGAGCTAGCAGGAATGTACCATTCAATGTGAACCTTAAAGATGTCTTTTGCTTGTTTTGTCTCGCCCTAATAAGCTGAGCAATTTGAGTCGAAACCTACTTATATTTTTTTAGAGTTGTTAATTGCCTGTAGAGTGGATATGTAATTTGACATTAAACAAGCATATGTTCTTTAATTTAACAAGGTAGCCGTAGCGTTGCTTTAGATGAGGATAAGCACGTGTGGTATAGGAATTAGGGAGAGAAGATCAATGCCTCCCATGGATCATCATGGACTAGAGGTTTTTTATGAAATAAGTGAGGGTAGGCTTTATAACATGATTTGGTTTGCTCGATTGTGGGAGGATTGGGAACAAATATATCAATGGTCGAAAAGTTAGCGAATACCATCCGTTTCTTTCAAGATTTTGGCTATGGAGGCCTTACATCTCCTAGGCTAAAATCGATCTCCTTTCTAGTCTTTCATTGGACGAGATGAGAAAGAGTTTTTGATTCAACTTCTTCTAATTTTGGGCAATGTTAAAGAAAAACAATTGAGCAAAATATGTGCTATTGAATTAGATATTGTCATAAACAGTGAAAAGAATTTGTCAAAATAGTTCAGTGTTTCCTCTCCATTACTGGTACATTGATGGGTCAAATGTCTAAAACACGTGTTTTGATCTTATGTGTTGGCGACTTAAAATGGGTGACTTAATGGCTATTGTCCACTAAATATATCAATAGTCATTAAATTTGTATGAGCTATTGGGGAATAAGCAATGATCTTTTTGAATATTTTTTTAAAATATTTTTTATCCAATTAAATTATTAAAATTTATATTTTTTAGAATTAAATGTTTAATTTAATATATTTAAAATAATAATAGTAAGCCATAAAGAATAAAAAATTTATATATTATTTTGAAGTTAATAAATTTGATGAATATAAATTTAATTTAAAAAAAGTAAATAAATACTATATAATTTGATTACTTATTTAGGATAGGTTTTTTATCCTCTAAATTTTCATTTTATAATCTCATTCTTCTTATTAATCTCCTGTTAATGGGGTGGTCCTCGAATTTAGTTGCATTTTCAAAATTGGCTGCTTCTGTTGCTATGGATGTGTGATTTTGGACTAAGGAATCAATACATTTAAATAATTGTTTTTGTTAATTTTTTGTATATTGTAATTAATATTTAATAAATATTGATGTTATAAATATTTTTAAAATATAATTATATTTAATATTTTAAATTTAAAATTATTGTCATTAAATTTTATTTCAATAGTTAAATATAAAGATACAGGACAAAGTTATCATTTAATAATTGTTTTTATCAATACACGTGACATTTTAGGATACTTCTAGTAAAATTATTATGTTTTAAAAATATTTTAAAAATTGTCTATTTATTTATTTTTAAGATGAAAATTAATTAATAAAATATAAAAATAATTTTTAAATTTCTTTTTTTAAAAATTAAATTATTAGAGTACTTTTTTATGGGTATGCTAGTAAGGAGCATGCCTAAAAAGGAATAATGGCCCAAATATATATGACTCATTTGCGTCTGGACATTTAACTCCAACCATTGATCGATTGAAAGCCCAATACAGCCAATGTTTCAATTAATTAGAATCATATAAGACGGTCAACGTTTTTATTAATCGAAAATATTGCTAGTTAACTGTTTGAAGGACAAATCTCAAATGGGCTAAAATCAACGTGCCTTTCATAGAATGCAATCTCTATGACAACGGTTATTAGCAAATTTAACATGCATCCCTAAAAAAAGGTATCAGGATTCTCTCCCCTGTCTGCTACAAACCTTAATAGTTACAAAATGTAAAAGGAAAATAATCTATCTAATGAGTCGTTACTGCCATTGAAGCCCCATGTCAAAACATGAAGTCAACCGAGCAAAGCGTAAGAATCAAACATCTCTACCTAATGAAAGATGTCCAACATCTTAACTATAAAAACTCTTGGAGCCTTCACTCCATGACACACTTTCCTTTCAACTAAGAATTTCTCCCAAAAGCTTACACTCTCTTTCTTAGCAAAGAATACCTAATAAGCCTATACAACATCCTCACAAGCTCTCATGCCTTATAGGACGCCAGCTTTCTTTATCTCTCTTCTGTCACTATGTTCATTGAGAACACAGTATCAGAAACTAATGCTCCTTTTGAGCGATAATAAATCTCTCGTGACGAGAGCAAGGCTCCTGCCTTAAACGCTCTTTATTTTTCTTATTATTTATCATTTTTATCCCAACATTTTTACTATTTGAAGGTTATTTATTAACTTAAGCGTCGGAGTGTATTTGGTGAAAAAATGTCCCGTCGGTATCTGATTTTTTACTTATTGTAGTGGTGTGTAGGTTCTAAACTGAGTGAACGGAATCAAATTCAACGATCTATTTGACTCGAATCTATTTAAAATTTAGTTTCAGAATACATCACTTATTTTGTTAAAAAATAAAGTTATTTAGATTTTAAATTAGCTTTTGTCAAAATGGTTAAAAAGGGTGGCAATTGAGCCATTAATTGGACAAAGTAGGCCAAGGGTTAGCTCAACCTCTTTAAAAAATAGATATTATTATTTTTATATATTAATTATTTATTTTAAAATAAATAATTATAATACAATAATTAATTTTAATTAATTTTTATATTTAAAAAAATTTAAATTATAATTATTTTTTAAAATATCGATAATTTAGATTAAAAAATTAGGCTTACTTTTTTAGATGGATTATATTTTTTTATTTAAATTATTTATTTTTAAATAAATAATTATAATTTAATTATTTTTTTAAAATAAAAAATTAATTATTAAATGCGAGCAGCTATAAGTTCTGACGTCAACCTAACCGCAGAGAAGATGGTCGTATCAGCAATTTCAATTTAAATTCAGATTAAATTTAAAATTCGCAGATTTGGGTGGGAAGGGAATCAATCAATAAGTTTGCGAATCGATGCTTGGCGGAGAACAAAGAGAGATAAAGAATAACATTGGAGAGAGCGGGACGATGAGCCTTAATCGAATAGGGGCGAAACCCTAGTCTCTCGTCGCTCTCCCTCGTACAATTTTCTACAGAAGATCAGCCTTCTACTCTACCGCGTAATTCTGACACGGCCCGGCAATCGTTTCCAGTTTTCGCCATAAAAGATGAACTCCCATGTCCTACCTGCTCCAAGACGCGGCAGTTTGACTCAGAAACGCGGTCCTTCTGCCGCAAAAAAATCGTCGATGCCCGCCGAGAATGGCACCAGCGGGGCGAATATTTCAAAGCCCTCTTCGCCCTCGTAATTTCTCTACCTTTGTCGCAAGTTTTGTCTTGTCTAGTTATTATTTTTGTTATTGTTGATGGTGATGTTGATGTTGATATCTTGATTGAAGCGGTTAATATGGTGTTATGATTGGGAAATTTTCATAGGTCGATTGGCGGAGAGAGGACGGTGAAGAAACTTAGGTTGTCCAAGGCTTTGACCATTCCGGAAGGGACGACAGTTTCTGATGCATGTCGTAGGATGTCGGCCCGGCGCGTGGATGCGGTTTTGTTGACTGATGCGAATGCTTTATTATCCGGGATTATTACGGACAAGGTTTGTAAGGATTTGATTAATATTTTGAAGTTCTTGAAGTCTTTATTAATCTAATCCAGCTTCGACTGTCTACTATTCCATTTCGAGCTTTACCAAAACAATCTCAAGAAATGAACTCGAAGTGAATGAAAGGGAACAAATATATGGCACCATAGTCTTGAGCACGAAACGAACTAAACTGAAAACTATGGCGTAACATCATTAGAATTAGTTTTCTAAATCTTCATGCTTTTTCATCGTCGATTGCGAAGTGGGAAGGTGTAATATATGCGGATTTATTGTACTTTTTATTATGCGAGCATTGGTTACCAGGACATTGCTGCTAGAGTTATAGCTGAAGAGCTGAGGCCAGAGCAGACGATAGTTTCAAAAATCATGAGTCGGAATCCAATATTTGTCACTTCGGATACGTTAGCTCTTGAGGCCCTTCAGAAGATGGTCCAGGGTAAGCTTGAACCTTAAATAAATAGATTGTTTCTGGTCCAAGATGTGATATTAATCAATTGCCATTTTATGGATGTTCTAATTTAATAGGACTTGCATAGCAAAATGATATACAATGAGCCCGACTTAGAAGTGAACTGAAATATTTCAATGTCATTTTCTTGACACGGGATACTATAAACTGCTACCATTATTCATTACAAAATCACATCAAAAGAGCTGAGAATCCAGAGAATTGGACTAGAAAATGGCACTTACGAAATTTTCGGTTCTTTTATTGAGTGGTGATAGCTGTTGAGCTGGCTTTGTGGATAGCAACTCATGTCTCAAGACCTTAAAGACAACCGAACCCTGCATAGGTGGTGTAGGCATTGCATGGGATCGTACGACTCTATTTGAGAAAGGCTATGCTTGGGATTGTTGTTTTGTGTGGTAGCAATGTTGTGGATGGATTGACATTTCATCTCCTACTAGGATTTTTACGAAGATGTGAATTTATCAATTGTCACAAAGCTTTGGTTTTCATGATATAAATGGGAAAAGAAGTTAAAAGCTTATTTTTGATAGCCTAAACCCGTGTGGGAAAAAGCACTTTCCCACCAGACCCCCAATGGAGCCATCTTCAGTATAAATGGCATTATTTGTTGTAGTGGCACTTTCCCACCACACCACACTCCTAAAGGTAGCACCTTCAGTTGTACAGTAGTGATGCTCTTGTGTAGTGGCATCATAACTTCTTCATTGTCTGAAACTGCTATTTAGCTGCATGCACTCTTGTGCCCTTCTTTTGATTCATGGACTTTGCTTTGCCTGTTGGTGATTCACTCATTCTTGATTATTCCTAGTGGGATTATCAAAAGAAGGGAACATAATGATTTAAATATGTTTCTCTATGAAAATAAAGTTGAAGAAGGATGTGATTAAAGAGCAGAGAATGAAAGTTGGATAGGGTTGAGGAAGAGAAGGCTGGCTTTTTAGGTAGAAACTTCAGGACAAGCATGAGAACAGCACACCCTTGGCTCATCATGTGAAGGATGAACTCCAATCGGCAGCTATGTTTTCTGATTAATTCTCAAGCAATTAATATACTTGTATCATATTCATTCTTCTACAGCCTTACAAGGACATCTATATGGTTTGTCAGTTTCTTGTTAGAGAATTTTTGCGCTTCACAATTATTTATGGTTGGTATTTTGATTAGGTGCATTTTTTTTTCTTTTTCTCTTTCTTTTTCTTGTTCTCATAGGTATTATGCACTATCACTAGACCACGGTGCATAGAATGCATATATTTTCTCCTTTGCTTTATTTTTTATTTTTGAGATGGGAAAGGGAGTCAGGGATTGGATCTGGGCCATTGGCATCGATAAGTGGGTACCTACCACTAGGATACTTAGTTCCCCATTTTAATGTACTTTGAACTGTTGGTCTGATATTTTGCTGAAGTGTTTCTTCAAAAAAATTAACAGTTTATTTGTGTTAACAGGAAAATTTAGGCATCTCCCTGTTGTAGAAAATGGTGAAGTGATTGCCTTGTTGGATATCACAAAGTGCTTATATGATGCAATTTCTAGGATGGAGAAAGCTGCGGAGCAGGGGAGCGCGATTGCAGCTGCTGTTGAAGGAGTTGAGCGTCAGTGGGGAAGCAATTTCACTGGTTAGCTGATATTTTTTCCCTCAGACTTGTTCCATCAGTAAAGGAGTGTCTGCCTTAAATCCCTAAATATAGGATCTTCAAGTACTGTGGTTGATATTTGACTTTTTAAATTATTGACCTTTTCTCTATTGAAAGTAACCAAGTTACAGTCGCATAACAAATTATCGAGTGAATAAAATTGTTTGACAGTATAGCTTTACTCTCCTTTTGTTTCTCTGTGTAATTTATTTTGTTTAATGAATATGTAGTTTTGTGCTTGCCGCTATCAAATTGACTTATTTTTTATGTTGATTTTTTTGGTTGTTTACATTAGTTGTTTCTTTGTAAGGGACCACAGGAGTTAGATAACCGTTTATCTAGGGAGAAAATTTTTCATGACAAGTCTCTTGTCCTTGTCTTTTTCTTCTGGCAGTTTATTTGGAAATGTTACATCGTGGATCCAACATTTGGACATCAACCTCTAGTTACATTGAATTAAGTTCATTATTCTTAATGTTTATATGGAGTCATATGTGTGAGTTGATTATTTTTGCTAAAGTTGCTTGTGTGTTGATTTTCTTCATCGATATTTATTGTGGTGAAGTGTACTTTAAGAAAACAACCCAAGTCCTATGTCACTTTTTGATATTTCTACATCAAAGTACTGGTAAAATTGGGAGGTGTAGTGCATGAGGTTCTTCCAATATGGGGACAATTTGCCATACGTACCCTTGCCCATGCATTCTAACGATAGTGCTTATGTCATTATGATATAACATCTGCATATTAATGGAGCAGTCTTGTGCAATAAAAATGATTTTCTAAGGGGCAGTTTATACGGTAACTACAAGAATACTGAAAAAAAGTGAAACTATAATGCTGCTCTGTACAGCGATGAAGTATACCTTTACTTATTGTTAAATTTCTGCATGTTTTGGTCATGTCATTTGATGGCTTCCCCCAGCTTTGTGTGACTTCGTTTGATCTAATTTTAATTCTTTGTGATATTTTCAGCCCCATCTGCATTTATTGAAACACTGCGGGAACGGATGTTTAAACCATCTTTGTCAACTATCATTGCTGAAAACAACAAGTATGCTTTGCCCTTTATTTGTGGTACAATACAGCTTATTGAGGAGCACATTTTATTGTTGATCTGGTTTTTGGTTTAAAGGTCTACAGTTTTTAATATTTTCCAGGGTAGCGATAGTATCACCATCAGATCCTGTTCATGTTGCTGCAAAAAAGATGCGCGAGTTGCGTGTTAATTCAGTAATTATAATGTCTGCAAACAAGATTCAGGGGATCCTAACGTATTATTCTTTTCACTATTCCTTTTTTGGGTCTATCAGAGGATTTGATTTAGTTATTTTTTGAGTGCGTCAAAACTTAAATGATTTCATGCTTTCTTACAACTACACTGCAGCTCAAAGGATATGCTTATGCGTGTTGTTGCACAAAATCTATCGCCCGAGTTGAGTCTGGTGGAAAAGGTTTTTGCCATGGATACCTCATTTCATTACTGGCATTTGATTTTTATCATGATGAAATGCAATTTGGTGCCCCTAGTATTACAAAAATATAATTTTTGCTCACTGTTAATTCTTCTGTCAAGGTTGAATTAGTGTGATTCTATTATTCTGTTGTTTGAAAACATGTTCAGTCAAAAGGACGACTAATATATGTATGGTGCATTTGCAATTGACAGTCGTCATTTTCTTTTTGTTGTTTCTTGAGTAGTGCATTTTATTTAGAAACTTCTTTAGAATCTACTACTTTGATCTTTACGGTACGTTTGGTTGTTGGAATAGAATAAGGTGGAAATAGAACAGTTATTCCAGGGAATAGAAAAGAATGTAAATAGAGTTAGAATTGTTATTCTTATATTTGATTGTTGGAATAGAATAAGGTGGGAATTAGTATTCCATTGTTTGGTTTATAGAATAGCATGAGGAATAAGGTGAAAATAATAATAATAATTGATACGTTTTTGGATCCGGACTTCGAACAGATTCGGATGATCCTCTTGATGTGTTTCTGGCTCCGTTCCCTGAGTTGGATCCTCACACCACTAAACAGAACAGGAGGTCAGCGTATCGGCAGGAAGTTGTCCCACCGAAAACACTTTGACGCTCAAGTTAGTAAAACAATCATCGAAAGAAAGAAACTGAAACTGAGAGAAAGAGAGATACAAAAAGAGTGTTTTTTCCAGATGTAAGAGAGACGTGAGGCCTTATTGAATCGAAAGGTGGGAAAGGCAGTAAACGGCCGTGAGGGGCTTGCTTGTTTGCCTTAGGGTTGCTAGTGAATGTGTTTGCGTAGCATAGAGCTTGAGCAGTTTTGAGAGTTTCAATGTCTGAGAGTGTAATTGAAAGCGTAGTTCAAAAGCGTCAATGAAAGCGTGCCTTGAATGGTGAATCAAGGGTTTTTTTTATGGTTGAGAGGATGATCCTTCTTATTTGGAAAGAGTTATTGCCTCCGTGAGCTACTCGCTGGCTTGCCTTTGGGAGCAGGCGCCAGTTGCCAAGCCATGCAAGATAGTTTCCTTCTGAGGTGGCCAATAGCTTTCCAAACTGGGTGCTTTCCTTCTGTGCATGTTACCGTTGGAGAGTCCAGGCTGGCAAGGATTTTGGGAAATCTGGCGCCTTTATTATGTAAAGGGCGCCAATATTGTCAATATCCCTTTTGGTGCCAGCTGGGACCGTGGAGAATCCCTGGAAAGCCGTTGTTGGCCTTTTGATGATTCGTGGGCCTAAACGGACCAGACCCGTTATTGTAGAAAAGCCTCATTTGGGCCCAAAGTGCAGCACATGGGCGGTCAATGTTAGAGTTGACCGTCTGCGTGCTCGTTGGCCGCCCGACGGTCAATGACAGCGTTGAGCGTCCTGGGCCTTTTAGCTCTTGGGCCTGTTTTCCTTCTGGGCCGTTAAAGTGTTGACCGTCGTTTTGGGCCCCCGTTGACTATTCGGGGCCAGCCCATTTCCGGCACACCCATCAATAATAATAATGATAATAATATGTAATAATAATAATGAAATAAAATAATATGTAATAATAATAATAATACCTAATAAATAATAATAATAATAAATATAATAATATGTAATAATAATACCTAATAATAATAATAATAATAATAATACAAAAATAATAATAATAATAATAATAATAAAATAAAAAATAATAATAATATGTGGGAATTGTTATTCCCATTCTACCACTAACCAAATGGGGGAATTCCTATTCCCATGGGAATAGGAATTCCATTCCCCCTCAATTCCTGCAACCAAACAAGGGGTTAGTGCTTGAAATTCATGATTTGTTGAAAATGAAAGCCAGCAGATAAAAGATAATAGATATGCTGGTAGATGAATAGTGTTTCCTGGATAAAAGATATGCCGGTAGATGATGATACTGCATCTAATGTGATACGTGAAGCTATATAGGACAATAAAAATGGCCCTATTCAACTGCCATCATGATGAAGAATTTCACCCTCACCTGGATTCTCTTGTGCTTAGGGAAGTGTTGCTGATGAAAGGGTGGCAAATATTGTTCTTTTACCTTTATTCACCTGCAGCGGTGCAGTCCAGCACCGTTTCCTATATCCATGGCTGCTACACAGTCAACTGTGGTCACTGTCCCAGTCACCTCCAGCATGAGCACCACCATGCACCTTGCACTGTGATTCCTTCAGCTCTACCACCATTGTCCAGATTGTTGAACAACTGCCTCGCACGCTTGCACTAACATTGGACACCACTACTGTGTGTGGCTTCTGCCACTGCAGGACAGAAAGTTGTCTCTGGTGAAAAAAACCACAGAGTCAAGTCAGCCCACGATGTATCCGTGGAAAACTACCTTTAGATACATGGGTAATGATAACTACTGCTGCTTATGGTTGTGGTTCTGGTTATGATCTAATTACAGTCTTATTTCATTTTTGTACCTTAAACACAAGGGCACCTTTTGGGATTAGCAGTTTGCATTTGTGATGTTTTGATGGGTGGCTCATGCCACTATGGAGGAAGGGAGAGAGACTTCTTTTTCCTTTATCCTGGACATGTTTCCTGAATTCCATCAACATGCAGTTTTTGTATACGGTGTATCATTTCAGTGATTAAGCATCACTTAACCTGCGAACCTATACTTTCTTCCCAAACAACCCCTTAGATAATCTCGAATAGCTATGATCTTTGTGCAGAAATTGATTGCTAAATCTTACATGTGACGTCTGATATATTACAGAAGCCAAATAGATCTAAATGATCCTCAATTGGATTAAAAGCTAGTGGAAAAGCATGCATGTTTTTGCATTTGCATTCAGTTGTGAGTCTAGTTTTTCTATTTCTTTCCACAAGGTAATGACCCCAAACCCTGAATGTGCAACAATGGAGACAACAATCCTTGAAGCACTACATATAATGCATGACGGAAAATTTCTGCATCTGCCTGTTGTCGACAAAAGTAAGCAGCTGAGTATTACACTTTTCAATTGTTAAAATGGTTTTGTAATTTAGTGAACTGATAAAGAAAATAAGTTTTTCCCTAATTCCTTTCTTGCAGATGGATCCATTGTTGCTTGTTTAGATGTTCTGCAGCTGACTCATGCTGCAATTTCCATGGTAAGGTTTTTTCACATCTGATGCTAAGTTCCATGATTATTGATGTACTTCCTGCATTTGATATCTCTTAATCTTGTTCTGGCCTTCTCAACAATGATGATGTTATTTTATTTGGATGTAAAATACTTGCCTTCTGGCTCTTCACCCCTGTGCCCTTAAATGAGTATGGGATATGACTATTTGTTATGAAATTGCCATAAATGTTTGCTGGACAAAGAATATATGTTCCTTCTTTTTATTAATCACCTGAGATTCTTGTGGCAGAAGCACCGCTGGTGATATATTTCATCTTATTCTATGGGAAGAAATTCATGTGTTCATGTGCATGCTCATGCTGATGTTTTTTTTTTTTTTTTGTATTTAATGTTGTTTGTCTGCTATAATAAATTTTAGATCCTTTATGCAGATTCTAAATCCCAAGCAATCATTTGATTTGAAATATATTTTGCAGTCCATATGTCTGTGTAGGTTTGTAGACTAATTGTGTCTATTTTTCTTGTTCATGAAATGTCTATATAATCAGATTCACCTAAGTATGGCGACTTGGCTTGATTAGCACTTCAATATATTTTTTGTTCTTTACATATGTTGCCAGTTTTTCTGAAGTAGCCATCGGCAGGTGAGATGCATCCTTCACAATACTTAAATATTCTTCGTATCTAATGCTATTTTTGATATGGCCTACCAATGTGCTTGTTACCTACATGTGATCAAACAAGTGTAAATTTGTAATGGTAGCTTTCAGTTTGCCTGCTTTTGGATGGTTCAGTATCCTGGATCTGAAAAGCTATCTCTGGCAGTATGTTTAAGATAGGAATACCACCATGGTGGCTAGCGGAGGTGCAAGGGGTGGTGGCAAAGGACCTGTTGGAGAGACTTCTGGTCGTTGAAAGGCTGGTATTAACTGGTAGTTAATCGGCATTGAATGGCCGTTGGCTGGTGTTGCCTGACCGTAACTGCCAGTTGCTCAGTGTTGACAGGCGCCAGTGGAATTGGATGGCTGGGCACTAGTGACGGTGGGGGTCACAGTGTGGCAGTTGAAATTGATGGAGGTGGGAAAGGTTGTGGAGGTTGGAAGAGGGTGGGAACAGGTGTGGCTAGTGATTAATATTTCCACATTCGGCGATAGATGTACATACCTTTTACATGGAATTAGTTGTTTCTATTTATTTGGTAATAAATATTTCCAGGTAGTATTTATTATCAATCATCCTTTTCCAACAAATTGAGGTAATGGGAAAGGTGACAATAAATATTGCCGGCCATTCTACCCTCCAACCAAACATGATTTGGATGTAGGAATTCTGGATCGCATTGTTCTCAACTTTATGCTTGACTAGCACTGGATCTTTCTGTAGAATCTTGTGCATGTAAGCTGGTCTTGTTTATCGTTTTCTTGTAGTAACTTTTTTATCTGATTATTTTACACCATGATGCACATTTAAAGGTCTCTGCAGTCTACGATATTTACCTGGACAATCGTAGCATGTTACTATCTATAACTAATCTGTCATATACCTTCTCAAAGGCGGAGAGTAGCTCCGGAGCAATGAATGAAATGACAAATACAATGATGCAGAAGTTCTGGGATTCAGCACTTGCTTTAGAGCCACCAGATGATTCTGACACTCATAGGTATGCGCTGCTATATTATGCTGTTATTTTGTTGAGTTATTTAGTTAATCTACTTATTTTCCAGGATTTTGTTTACAGTGAAATGTCGGTGCTAATGGCATCAGAAGGAACAGAGCTGAGCAAGTATCCATCTCTTGGCCTTGGGAATTCAATTTCATTTAAGTTTGAGGACCTTAAGGGGAGGGTACACCGTCTCAATTATGGTAAAGTCCAGGTTTTGGATGTTTTTTTTGTAGCCTGGGTTCTGAAGCTGGTGATAGTAACATTGATGGCAGCATGATGTTATGGTACTTCGCTTCATGGAATGCATTTAATTGTGATGGTGCTAGGTATCCATGTGGCTGTCTTAAATCTGCAAATTCCAATATTTAGGTCATCAATATGCTTAAAATGACCCTCTTGTCTATCCATCAGTTTCGTGCATGATTTTGTTTATAGAAATTTTTGGGTTACTAATATGCTGAAAGTGGTTCTAATCTGCATGGCGAATAGTTCTAGTTTGTTGCCTTTTCTTTTGGGTTCGGGATAGCTGGTCTCTTTCAGTCCATTTCTTCTAATAATTATGCTTCGACACTTACAGTATGCACCCAGGGGCATTCAGGTTTACCTGGCACTCATTACTAAAATCACATAACTGAGAATCCCATATACAATGTTTTCAATAGATAAGTTTGCATGCTCAAAGATTTTTTTTTTTTTTTGTCTATGAAATCAACTCAAGTAGGCAACTGCAGCCTGTAATGGAGGTGGCTTAATTTCTGTGTTTCTTAAACGCCCAGGGTTCCAAACTTTATCGTGCTCCCATCACACTGTATTTTTCACCAAACCCCTTCCTGGAGGGCCTTTATCATACATATCTTATTAGAGATGCCACATTTGAAGAATGACTGATATCAGTGCTTTCATCCTCTTCTTATCCGGAATCATTTTTCAATTGAGTCCATTGAAAAGAGTCTTCCTTGGATTGTGAGCCACTGAATAAATAAATACACTCCCCTAGTAGGTGACATTGCTCTTTTCCATTAGTAAATTGCCTTTACATTGCACCAAAATAATGGCTTGTCAAATGATGAAATTCTTCAGTTTCCATTCCTGGACCATTATATTAGTTGTAGATTTTGGAGATGCCCAAAGAGTAGGAATATACACATTCAATTTCACTCATACATCTCTGGACTCAGCACTGGAACCTATTCCTATTCTCATACACCCATTGGTTTTTTCTTCTCTTATTTAGATGCATAATTTTCCTTGGAGTTTAAAAGAATCAGAAAATTCTTATCACTTTAAGCAAATAATGACTTTAAAGCTTCCGGACGATAAATTCTTTTATAATCTGTTCATAACGTGATTTTCAGAACATGCCAAAATCAACATATCTATAATATATGCATAAATCATCATAAAGTTTAGAATATGTAAGAAATTCTTACCACCATGAGGCAAATGTAACTTTAGAACTTTCAGACAACAAATCCCTTCACAAATACATGCAACATAATTTTCGAAGCATATGCAAGATAACATATTTAACGTGCATGCTGTTAAATATCACTATTTCTGTTTGAAAATATAACCGGAACACATAAAATTAACAAATATAAATCTGTGTGTATAAATACCAAATATACGTAGTACTCGCATCCATAAAGCTAGAGTTACGAATTTGTAAAGCCAAATCATGCATAAATTACAATTAATTTAGGTAAAACCAAAGGGGGCGCGTGTTGGGGTTTCCGGCGAGCATAATTCCATATAAAACTTCCAAATCGAATACCCAATTGATAAATCAACATGTTTGAGGTATGGGTAATCATATTCTAGAGCCTATTTATGCAAAAGTCCGAAAATAAATGGTAAAATCGTTCGGGGCCCGGGAATTAAGGTTCCACGTTTGAAAACCAGTCAAAACTAAGAAATCGGACATGAAATCGACATATATGTATGCTCTCAAGTCATGGGTAATACAAAATACAAACTTAATCGGATATCAAAATAAGGATATCCGAAGAAAACGGAACGAAAGTGTAAAAGAACAAGAGAAAAGGATATGAGTGCACTTGTCTTGGCTCGATCTATCACCTCTCTAACTAACTCGTGCTCAAAATCGGATTTGGGAATCTTGGATTCTTCTCTCTCTCTTCACATGGAAATCGGAAAAATGATGCCTGAAACCCTTGCAGGGGTTTTTAAATCCTGGGCCGGCACTTGAGCACCGGCTGGGCTCACGGCTGGCGCGCCCATTTTGCTTCGAGTGCTCGGCGGGTGCCGGCCCGGTGGTTCGGGGGCCCGGCATGCCTAACCCACCGATTCGTCCCATGATCTCGAAACTTAATTTTTTTTACGTGAATTAAACCCAATTTTGATTATAATAATTTAATTTTCCGCAATTACGATATTTAAAAACCGATACATTACAAATACTTTCTGTATTTTAATTGTTTTGATGGTGCTTCTCAATATTGTTAGTCAAACTGGCCACATTGGATATGGTGAACTGGTGTTGGCTGAGGCATTATCAAGTAAGCTTCGTTCTAAACTGTTTGGCTACACATTTCCTGACCGTGCACTATTGGGTCTTCTCAAACCGTGGCCTCTTGACCACCTTGATTGAAAACAATGGTTCCATGCCACCTGCTTTGATCACTTGGTAGAATTTCTAGAGGTCCAATTCCAAGGTATGAAAATGTACTACTATTTTATTATTTTATTTGTTGGGGAAATACAAATTTATAGATTCAATTGGACTTATAACTAACACCCGACAATTAAACCTAATCTTAACCTCATACACCTCTTTTATCTTTCGACTTATCAATTCTCAGCCGAGCTTCTTTACTGTGCATACTACGACAAGAGTACCAAACCCTGTTTTATAGTTGTAGTGAGCTGGTTATTGTAAAGCTGTTATCACAATTTATGGCTTGTACATTGATTGCCTGTTGATTAAATGCGAAGTAACTATTTCAGTAACTCTAAGCACTGAAAAAACATGGAGAGATTGTCATTGTCCTGGTTTTCTAGTAGGCCTAGGCTGACAAATTTGATCTTTCAGGGTCTTCTCCGGGGCCTAGTGGCTGCCACATTATAAATTCTGTATGATTAAGTTCTGCGCCACAGGGATAGGAATCATTCATACCTTGTTTTTGGTCCTCTCAACAAAATTGAATTCCCAACAGTGGCACAATTAGTAACACTATGCATGCAGGTGAAGTGTAGGAATTCTTAATTTTTGATACATTTTTCCCCCTCTTCAGTCGCTGAAAATTTGGATGAGCTTCTATCTGCTGTAATGCAAAGAATTGGAGAAAGTAATTGTCAAAAACATCCTCAACTTTTGGTGAGTTTGTTAGCTTATGTGATGGCTACTCCTAATACAAAATCTACTTCAAAAATGAAATAAAAAAATTTCTGGTTTGTATTTCTTGATTATGCTTTCTCTTCATTGTAGTATGAAGATGATGAAGGTGATAAAGTTCTACTTACATCTGATAGTGATCTAATTGGCGCTGTAGCCCACGCTAGATCTGTGGGCCAAAAGGTAATACAAATTTTGCAGTCCTCCATAGAAATATATTGATTTAAGACTTTACTTATGTCAATTTGTATGTTATATTCTATTCTTGTGTGCTTTATTTTTTTTCCTTTTTGGATAAGAAAGATAAATATCAAAACATTGAAAGATGTCGATTATAAGGTGCCCTCGGACCTGCATCCAAACAAAACAATACAAGTCATTCTAGGCTCCTAAAGCCAAATATTTAAAGCAGTTGGCTTGCTAATCAGAACAAGAATATGAACTTAACACTAAATTTAACCATCCCAACTGGCAATTCAGTATATTCAGTTTCCTCTCTCCCCAGTAACCATAAAATGGCTTAAGGAATAGGAGTAGGCTTATAGATTTCCCTGCTGTGCAGTTCTCATGAAGATAATTATGATCTAAATGTCTCGGTTTGCACCAATTGAGAATTTCAATTGCACTCCACACAGCATCCTGTTTGCATAAAACATGGTAGTTTCCAGGGCTAAATACCATTTTTCTGAAAGTTGTCCAGTGTTAGATTGCATTTCACAAGCTTTTTCTCAAGCTATAAAAGTGCCCTGATGCTTCCAGATAAACTTTCAACGGAAATTATGTTCACCATTATTCCTTAAGGCTGCATAGTAGGAAGTAACTGTCCAATGACTTCTACCATTATTCCCTCTTTGCAAGTTGTTTCCTCAATTCTTGTGGGTTTACTTGTGTTGCCAAGAGTGTGTGGCAAACGAAACATTTACCTGGACTTCTGCACATGATCCAAGGAAAATATGAGGATTTTTTTTTTTGGAACTGAACTGTGGATTTATACTTCTTTCACAAGCTTTCAAGTCGGTTCAAATTCTTGTGAAAAAACCTACAGATATACATGGATTGCAAGACACTTTGTGCATGAAACACAGTTTTTGACAAATTTGGTGATCTAAATGATGCATGTTAGACTGAGATATTCTTTTCTTTCCGTAATCAAAAGGATGACATATTGGTTAATCTCTACTTTCTGGAATCTTTGTTGGAGCTCTGTTGCACTGTTTTTGCTTCTATTGGAATTTATTAGCTTAAGATGTCATTTAGATGGACTGCTTATATGGGAACAGTTAGGTGAGACAGAAAAGAGGAAATATCTATGATTGCTTCTTTCAAGTGTAATTGGGTTCATTTGGAAGACTGGGAATGGGTTAACTAGCGGTTTTGGTCATGGGCTTTGATGAAGCTCATATCCCCCCGCCCCCAAAGATTAGCTCTACATAAAACTAATACTCATGAATGCAAACACCACATGTATAATTAATTTAACTGATCTCATAGTGGAAGATTTATCTCATTGTGGCTACGATTTTCTAACTCTGAGAAATCAGATTATTGGAATTTTTTGGAACTTTATCTAACAATTGGACATCTGGAAATTTAAATGGCAAATGGATATGGGATGCTTTAATAGAATTGATTATTACTCTTATGCAGATGTGTCCTACTTGAAGTTTTTGAAGTGGTCCGCCTTAGAATCTGTTAAGGCTTTTGATTTATAGGGGAGTTTTGGGCTGCTTATGCCTTTATGGTGGACCTGTTGTGATTTGTGGATGGGCTTGCGTTGATTACCATGGCAGTTTGCAGGGTTGTCATCAGGGTGGGTACCAATAGCTGAAAAATGTTGAAGTCATCATTCCCATAGTATATGGACAGCTGTTAATGAATGCAGAGTGGGTGTATGTTGTGACACGATTGGTACGGTGATGTTAGACTGGATGGCGAGTGCCCAATGTTCAATCATCCGTTTTTTCCCTGCTGGTTGAAATTTATACATTTTCGCATTATGCTCAGGTGAATAATGTGAAGGTTAGAGTTACCGATATATGATCTAATGGTCACATGTTTAAGTCGGGAAAATAATCTTTTGCATAATGTAAAACAAAATTTCATGAAATATATCAAAATAGTCTGACCTTTCCTCAAATCCTGTACATAGTAGGAGCTTCTTGCACTAGGTTATCATTTCAAGGGAACTATTACAGCCCGTTTCTTTCTCGGATATTCTTTTGAATAATAAAATCCGAGGAATGATCCAATTTTTGGCATGAATACTCTATGAATCGTTACATCTTTTAAGGTCGATTGAAAGGACACTCGCTAGGTCTCCTCTTGAGATTCAGTAAATCTTCTCCTGCTTACTTTCACTCTTTCTGCCAAAATTGCGTAGAAATGTTAATTTCAAATAAAATGTGATTTTAAATTCATAGCTTGATAAGTTTAATATGCAAAGATTTCTATTTCCAGTTAGGAGTCAGATCGTCAGATTTCATACTGGTTTCAGTCTTTCTAATTGTCACGTTGAAACGAAGTTCTCTTTGGAAGTACTGCTATTGGCAAATTGCCATGGACCGTCAAGGAACATAGAGGTTATTTGCCACATAAACATGATGCCCTCGCATACTACTTAATCGTAGAAACACGTACATGTAATAGAGGGAGTTACCAAGGTGGTTCTAAAAAGTTTTAAGATGGCCTAAGAAACTATAGAAATGAGAGAAAATAGATCAGGCATATTCTAGAATGTTCTTGAATGCAAAGCCCACGGGGAGATTTAGAAGTTATTTATATCCTAGCAATTCTAGTAGAAAATGGAGATGACAACTTAGGTACTTGTTGAGGAGTTGACATTATTATGAAGGAATGACCTCCATTTGGGGACAACCCTAAGAGTTTGTGATGCTCTCTTTTTGAGAGCGCTAACAGGCTTGTGGGCGTGGACAAGCGTTCTCTACCATCTGTTTAAACACCTATAAGAAGTATCTTTTCTCCAAAAGGACTCTTTCTATACGTACTGACTTGAATCATAGGAGAAAAGCTGCATTGTACATCACACGGGGTAAGTTGGGCAAATGCAACATGAGTGACGAAGGAAAAGTTCCGTGACTGGGGATGACAATTTCGCCTCCACCCCGCCCTACAAAGTTAGTGGGGCTGGCATGGAATTAGGACACGTCCCTCTTATGTAATATGTCCGTTATACACTATACTTTCATAAACTTTGAAAACTTGATTATATTTGAATGTCTATCATTTATACTCACTGTTGTGTTTTTCGTTGCAAATATATACTAATAATGTAAATGGGGATACCCGTCCTCACCGGAACAATAACTCACTGCCCAGATCCCTTGCTGATTTTCAGTCGTGTGGAGATTGTAATTAAAAAATAACACATATATGAGCTTCTACGTGAACCGTTTCTTGGTTTTATGCAACGATTGTCTCCAGGTTTTGAGGTTGCATTTGGACTTCCCGGACTCTAGCCCACAGATCGGGTCAGGCATCCATACAGCCACCACCCAGAGGGCCCGATGGACGACCTTTCACACTGGGATTTTGGCGGGTGCCACAGTTCTTGCTGGCATTGGTGTAGTGGCTTATTTGAAACGCTCAAACGTATGAAGCATCAGGAACAGACTTAAAGAGGTAATAAGATACAAGCAAACTTGCTTTCATTGCTAATATGGCTTGAATGACATTTGAAACAGGTTTAAATTGTATATTTAATGCCTTGTTTTTTGGCCCTTATGTAAATTGATAAATACGAATTATTCAAGCGATCCTGGTGAAGTCTGATATTTCTGCCATTTTTTGCTCCACAATGATTAGAAAAATGTTGAAAAATATTATCACTCCCCCCCCCCCCCTAATTTTATTTATTTTAGCTCCATAATTTTATATTTGCAAAAAAGTCAAATTCTTCATGTTTGTGTCATGTCAACCTTGTGATATGTTTATTGTATGAACATCGAGATGTTAATGTCATCATATTTTATATAGGTCTAAATTTGAACAATTAGAATTATAGTAAATATTAAGATATATTTGATTTATCTTAAGAGATTATAAATTGAAAAGATTTTAATGGCTCCTCTTCTGGCCTTGTAGGTTAGAGCAATGTGGAAAGGAAAGGCAGGGTAGATGCGAGAATCATCTTTGTCAAAATCTTTGATCCACATAAAGCCTTCTTATCTTAGAATAAATCTTACCAAATTTTGATTTGAATAGAATACGAGTTAAATTTTGATGAAAATTTGTTGATGTTAAGTTTGGTTGAAATACCTGGGTTCTGACTGCTCCGCAAAAAAATAAAAATGTAACCGTGATTCGGTCAAATTGGGCTGGTTTAAATCTAGATATTTTTAGTTTTAAGTGATTTTGTTTAAAAATATAAATTTATGTAAAAAAAAATATTTAAAAATATAAAATATATAAAAGATATAACATTTAGATTTAATTATTATTTTACTATATATTTTAATAAAAAATATTGAATATATAAAAATTTATTATATTTGATACATTCTTGGATTTAAAAAATTAGATAATTGCTTGATTTTCTCGGTAGGTTAAATTGAAATAAGTTTGGTTTTTGTTACTATGAATTTAGGTCTTGTATATCATAATTAGCAAATAAGATATAAGAAGGTAGTGAAATATGTTTTTTAGTATATTATTTGTCGTTTAAATAAAAAAAATTTTTATGAAAAAGAAAAGAATGAGAAAATACAAAAATAATATGCTAATATATGTTTTGGGGGATTGAGTGTTAGTGGAGGGTTTGACTTTAAAAAATACGTTTAGGAAACGATTTAATGATGCAAGGTTGGGCACCAACAAGTATGTTCAGTTGGAAAGCGACTTTAATAAATGTGCTCGGTTGGGAAGTGAATTAGAGAATTTGCACTTATGAATTGAGTGGTTTAAGAGATGATGCACTCATAGGCGGAATGGCTTGTGGGAAGGCTTTTTAGTCCTTTTGGGGTGCTTGAGGGTAAGAGATCTTCTAGTCCTTTAGGGGTGTGTCAATGTAACCCTCCTTGCGTCTCGTATTTAATATTGGTTTTCCTGATAAATTCGTTGAGCTATCTCAATAATCGTACGAGGGATAAATACAGTAATCGTAGTTGTCTCGGGATATTTTTTATTTTTCAATACGATCTTGGACACCAATGTATGGTAATTGCCTTCCGAGAATATTTGCTAAGCCGTAGTTGCCATCTTAGAGCAATGGGTGATTATGGACAATATTCTAGAAATATCTATGGAGATGTTAGGACAATTATTGCTGATGCGTATGGCAAGTTCTTCAAGGTTGCCTGTGTTGTGTCGTCAGGGCTGTCTAGGAGGGGCAACCATTGGCACGACACGGTGTGCAACCCTAATCCCCTGTTCCTTGCTAAACGATTTCGGGTCAACTTATCTAGGCCATCTGTATCGCTTCTTGATCCTTGGGTGTGATGGGCCGCCGTTCTCCAGACTTTGCTCCTTTCAGTGGGTTAAAACTATTGCCGTGCCGTCTGAGCCTTTCATGGTACTTTGTGGGCCTAAGGCCCCACGGAGCTCTTCTTGAGCTGCTGCTTTCAAGATGACCTCTCTTCGGGCCTAATTCTAGGTTAGTTCATAGGTTATCAGACCCATTAATATTAAAATAAATTTTTTAATTTAACATTTATTTCAATAAAAGGTACATTTATAAAATAATTCATATTTCCAGCTTAGCTAAATCATTCCTTTTTATTTGTGATCACATTTGGTATAAAAAATTTAATTATGCCTAATTCTGACCATGCCATTTTATAATATATTAATATGCCTTATCTTGTAATGATTTTGGATTAATTAGATAAACCAGTTGGAAGACTCAGTTTTAATTAATTTTATTTTAGAACCATTTTTCTTTCTAACAGTGAGGATCTTTCATCTTTGATATTTAAATTGCTGCAATTATAAAATTATTACAATATAATTCAACATAGTATAAGAGTTCAGAGTTCTATTTAAATTGCGTGATGATTAGGGTTGAGAAAAAAATGAAATATATTAATAATTTAGGATATATAATATCTTACTCAATACAAAGCCAATTTTTTTTCTTGTAAATAACCCAAAAAAAAAAATGAAAATTAGGACCGAACAACATCAATACAATTTATAGTCCTAAATTTTTGACCTGAAAACTCATCATCTATGCATCACTTGAGAACGTAAGGGTCAAATTTATATTACCATCGGACTAATTAAAGGCTATAAATCTCAGAGGTCTTGACTTCATTTAAAATATGATATAAAATGTTGACATCTCATAAATACCCCTGCTGCGACATAAAAGACTATTAATCTCAGGGTTAAATTTATATATCAGGCATCGTATGTCAGACTATATAAACATTCTTTAAGGACAAAATTGTCACTAATCAACTTCCCTTAATTTCTATCACCTTGTACCGGGTAAAATTTGTTGGGTTTGATAACTCTATTATCAATAATCCAACAAACGGATGTGTCAACTGAAAATCGTATAAGGTTTGTACGAAGCTTGGAGTGCTGCAAACTAGCTACAGCAAAAAGGCCGAAGTGGACATTTGTCGAAGGAGCAATTGCCGGAGTAGACAAATGTCAGATGGGCAGTTTCCCAGAGTGGGGAATTGCCGAATTAGGCAATTGCCGGAGGGGTAATTTTCTAAAGTGGCTTTGGGCGCCAAAGTGGATTGCAGTCGGAGTGAATCTAACCACTGATACAAAGGCAGGTTGAAGGCAGCCTATCTAGAAAGCTAATAGCTGATTTTGCATAGTAGGTAGTTGACTTTTTAAATTTGGTAACTGACTTTGCAGAGTAGGCCAACTACAAAGGGCAGTAAAGCGGCTTTACAGAGTAGGTAACAGTCATACAGGGCACATGTCCAAACTAGCAGAGCATGCGCTATCTGTGAAAGTGAAAGAACTGATGAAAGTGTAAAAAATGACAAAGTTGGCATGACAAATTCTCTACAAGATCAGGTTAGGTGAATAAATAGGATTTGAGTCAGGTATCATTACAAAGCGTACCAGATGCTTCAGAAAATGATGTGGTGAACCGTGTGAGAACAGATGGTGAAACGGAGCAGAAACGAAGTGCGAAAGGGAGCCCTCACTGCTTGCCGTTCATCGCTACACTTGTAAATTCAGAGAGCAGAGGGTACCACCAGTGATAAAAAGGAGAGAAGAAAAAGAAAGAAGAGGAAAGGAGAGTTTCTTTACTCTGATTATTATTTTCTTAATCTGTCTCGGGTAGGTTGTAGAAATTCTATCTTGGGCGTTTGTAACTAATTTTACATGGTGAAATTTTTTCAGAGTTTATCCTGTGATTTTTTTCCTTAGATGAAAAGAATTTTTCAAATTAAAAAATCATTATATATTCTTGCATTCATTGTACTCACATTCTTAGTGGTTGATGGCTGATGGGAGGTTCGAATTTTTCTACTACGTCGGATCAGGATGTATCCGAGTTGAACCACAACAAGTGATATCAGAGAAAGGTTGTAAACTATAGATTTGATGACGTTGACGTTAAGAAACTTGCCATTTAGCATTGAGCAATTTAATAGGCAAAATAATTTTATCATTTGGCAAAACAGTGTGAGGAATATTTTGACTCAAGAAGAAACGGTAAAAGTACTTCAAAGGAAGGCAAGTCGGATAATATGATGCAGTGGTAAGACGACAGATCTTGCTAATTGCACGATCAAATTGTGCCTTACGAATAACACTATTCAGGAGGTCATTGGTTTGATCGATCCAGCAACAATTTGGAAAAAGTTTGAGAGCCGGTATAAGTCTAAGTGCTAGACAACAAGGCTGCATGAGAAGAAGCAATTCTATGGCTTGCGTCTGTCGAAAGGGGAAAGCTTTGAGAATCACTTGAACGAGTTTAATCAAATCTTAACGCAAATGTCGGCCATTAATAAGAAAATCAAGGAGAAAGACAAAGCGTTGGTATTGTTGGCGTCTCTACTGCCTCATATGATCATATTGTCACGATACTATTGTTCGAAAAAAACATGTTCGGTCTGGATGACATCATCACTTCCTTGTTTATGAACTAATCAAGACAGAGGAGAAGCGTTAAAGTTTTGGAGGAGCCGAGGCTCTTAATTGCGACCAGCAATCTGGGATGTGAAAGATCGAGGGATTGAGGTAACAAATCGGAGAGAAATAACGACTAGTCCAAGTTTCTGGAGAAGACATGCTTCCATTCTAATAAGAAGGGCCAAATAAAGCGACATTGCCTACAAAGGAAGTAGGAGAAGAAGAGTGGAAGCGAGCATCAAGAGATGCGAAATCATGATGATGATTATTGAGCCACTATCGCTATTTGTAGAGACCTCCTAGATGTCCATGCGGTGAAAACATAGAGCCTACCGAATCAGGAGACGAATTGGATGATCGACAGTGGCGTTTCACACCCTGTGACACGAAGAAATCCTATTTCACGAATTATACGCTCAGGTACCACAGGATATTGAAGATGAATAACGGCGGTTCATCAAGGATAGTTGGCATCATAGATGTTTGCTTGTGGACAAGCAACGGAAAGAAACTTGTATTTAAGGGCGTGCGACATGTCCCAGAGTTGAGGTTGAATGTGATTTCAACCTTAAAGTTTAATGAAGATGACTTTAGAATAGCGTTTGGAAACGGCAGGTAGAAACTCTCATCAAATGCGTCTCGGTTGTGGCAAGGGGAAGGAAGCGATCGATGACCAACGGGGGTATTAGTCAATATGGTAGGAGGTGGCCAAGGTAGAGTGTAAAGGGGAATGATTCAACTGTGGAAGAAGAGTCGAAGGAAAGTGGGATTACTCCAGGATCAGTGGAGAGGAAGAATGTATCATTCAAGCTTGCGAAGGCCGACGTTGAGATTCTAGTTGACGGAAAACTGCAGAAAGACAAGCGATGATGGTTGCCGAAGAAATTGAAGTGCTGTAAATTGTCTACAGTAAAAAGGCCAAAGTGGGCATTTGCCAGTGGAGCAATCTACCAAAATAAGCAATTGCTGGAGTAAGCAAATGCCAAAGGGACAGTTTACCGAAGTTGGCAATCGCCAGAGTAGGCAAATGCCGAATGGATAATTTGCTGGAATGGCTCTGGGAGTTAGAGTGAACTGCAACTGGAGTAAATCTGATCACTGATGTAAAAGCAGGCCCAGGGCGACCTATCTTAAAAAGCTGACAATTGACTTTATAAAATAAGTGGTTGATTTTTCAGAGTTGATAACTAATTTTATAAAGCAGGTTAACTGCAAATGGCAGAAATGTGACTTTACAGAATAGGTGACAGTCTTGCAAGAAAAGCGCCCAAACTGACAGAGAATGTGTCATCCATGAAAACGCAGGAACTGATGAAAGTATAAAACACGATAAAGTTGGCATGACGAAACCTCTACAAGATCAGGCAAATGAGCAGATGAGATTTGAAACAGGTGTCATTATAAAATATACCAGGCGCTTCAAAAGATGTGGAGAACCGTATGAAAACGGAGCAAAAACGAAGGACAGGAGCCATCACCGTTCATCATTCACCACCATACTTATAAAATCAGAGAGCAGAGAGTATTACCAGTGAGAAAAAGAGAAGAAAAAAAGAACAAATGGAAAAAAATATTTCTTATTCTGAAAATTATTTTCTTTTTTTGCCTCGGGTAGGTTGCTAAAACTCTAGCTCAGACAGTTGTAACCAATTTTACATAGTAAAATTTTTTAGAATTTATCCTATAATTTTTTTAATTAAAAAAAATTTTACGTTATAAAAAATCATTATACATTCTTATATTTCTCGTACTTACATTCTTGATAATTAATGGCCGATTAGGGGTTTGGGTTTTTTGGCTGCACCGATTCAGGGTATATCCGGGTCAAACCCAACAAAACCATGTTATTATGATTTTTGCTTTATTTACTATCACTAGGCAACTTTCTATACAAATTATTATTTGGATATAACAATTTATATTAATCTAATTCATTCAAATTTGAAAATTTATTTTAAAAAAGCAAACAAAAAAAATAATTTCCCGCTAATTTAAAAATACAAATTTCACATTATTGTTATGGAACCATCAGGGGTGCTAAGAGAGCAAATATTATTTCGCTTCTTAAGCAGTTCTCTTTAAGAGCAATTTTATATGACAATCCTCTAGAAACCCTATTGCACACCAATTTTAACGTGACATTCCATCAATTTATTTATTGCTGTGTAAGCCCTTCACTATCACACAAGATGGGTTGTCAGTTTTACTATTTTCACACTTCATCAAAATAGAACACACCAAAGAAAAAAAAAAAAAACTTCATCAAAATCCTTATAAATCCCAATGTTTGCTCAACCAAACAACGAAGCTGCAACCAAGAGCGAAAGTGGATGTTTTCCAGTTTGAGACCGAAGTAGTTCGAATTTCAAAATGGAGAGAATAGTGACTAAGCAGTCATCAACCGTCATGTTTAATAAGAAGCTAAAAGATGTACTGTTATACGTACCTTCTTCAATCTGCATCGCAGCAGTCAGCCACTGGCGGCGGCGGCTGCATCATCATCAGCTTGGTGGCCAGGCGCGTATTTCTCCATCAGCTTTGTCAGGGCAGCATCGAACTTCTTCTCCAATTCCAGTTCTTCCTCCCAGTGTCTTTTCTTCATATCAACCTTCTCCCCTTCGTGTGTTTCTATCAGCTTCTCTCTCTCTGCAGCAAACTCCTCCATCTCTCTGTCTTGGACCTTGATGAATTTCATCACTTCCTCAGCCCTAAACCAACCGGCAAAAAAACAAAGAGGAGGAATGGAGTAATGTGCCACACAATCTTATTCAGAGCATAAATAATAGAACCATTAAAAAAACCATCGACCAATCAATCAGCACTAAAATCATTAAAATTAAGCCAAAATTTTGAAAATGGTATTGGGTGGGAATAAATTTTTTTCTAGGTTTTGAGATAGAGAAAAAATAACTATTCGCAATGATGTGAAACTTATGTTGGCAAGTGATTGATAAATTATTATTTAGAGTTGCAATTCATGTATTACTACATTATATGAGTATTTTATTATGAATTTTAACATTATATTTTATAATTTTAGTAGAAATGTTACAATGCTTGAAAACAAGTCAACCGATTAGTCCAGGTAACCATTTAACCAAATGGTTATTATATTTTGGACAAAATTCTTATTATAAGAATTGATCAAACCTATGTTCATGTCGGACATAGGCCAGATTTAAATGAAATTTTACGATCGGGAAATGGAGCCGATCTAAACAAGGCCCAATCACTCGAGCCAAAAGCCGGATTATGTACAAATTAGACATAGGCCAGATTTAAACGAAATTTTACGATCCGGAAATCAGGCCGAGCTAAACAAGGTCCGATCACTTGAGCCTAAAGCTTTAACCATATCTGTCTATGAGCCAAATCGAGTCAGCAGATAGATATTTTGTTTGCTTTTAGTATGTTTGTTTAAAAAATTATATTTGCATAAAAAATATCTAAAAATATATAATATTTTAAAAATTAAAATATTTAGGATAAAATATTAAATAATTATATATTTTAATATTAATTATATAAAAATATAATCTATTAAAATAACTTTCTACAACTTAATTTATTTAAAATAAAAAATATATATTTAAAAAAATTATAATCTGGGCCGAACTGGATACTTTCACCGATAACCGTGCTCGATCCAAAAAATTAATCTGATTTAATTTTATAACTATGCCCATCCATAATGCTTTTATATCCTGACCGAACACTATAGAATTTCGAGTCAGTCAGACGTAGCTTGTCGGGCGGTCCAACTATGATCAGATTAGGCAACAAAAATAAAAATCGTTACCTTCTTCTGTAGTCCTCAACACTGGAAGCATTTGTGTTAGACTGCTCCACCTTCATTCTTTCCTCCTGCTGGAGTTTCTCAAAATCATCTTCCTTCGCATCAGTTTCCTCTTGAATTTTCTTGATCTGCTCCTTGAAGAACTGTTCCTGGAAGACCATCTACAAGAGAGAAAACAGGAGCAGTTAAAACAAACGAGATGATAAATTTTACAATAGAAATTAAATGAGCAATTTGCTATAAATTGCAACGCTACCTCTTCCTTGTTCTGTTCGTGCTGCATCTTGGTTCGTTCCCTCACAATACGGTTCTGCTTTGATGTTATACGAAGTTTCTCGCTCACAATGTTAAGTGACTCCTCGAGTGTTTCTGAACGACGCTGCACTTTCTCAACCTTGTTCTTAAACCAAGCAAGTTGCTGATTGTCCTCCCTCATTCGCTCCATTTGGCTTACCACCATCTCATGGTATGACCGCATATCAAACTTGAGCCTCGATTTTCCTGACCAATATTACAGAGAATGTGTAGCAATTTCAACCATAAACATACATGAAGTCTTTCAACTAAGCATTCCCAAGTCTAAATGTCGCCTGATAAAATCCAATAAAAACTGATATTAACAGGTATGGAGTCTAGAATGTGGGAATTAAACATATATAAAAAAGTAAATGTCGCAGATATTATAATGCTAAGATGGATTAACACTAGTAGATGTGATAAGGTATGATGTATCCATAAACACTTAGAAGTCACGTCTATTGAGATAAGATGATGTAACGACGATGTTTAAGTTGATTCGGACACAATATCAGCCAAATGGAACATCTGGGAAGAAGTGTAAGTTTATTGCAGTTGGAAGAAAAAAAAAATGAAAGGACAAAGTTAGAAAACCTTGGGGTTTAGTAATAAAAAAATAATTTAAAATTACATTTATTCTCAAAGGATATTCCGTTAAATCAAATAAAATGACAAAAGCAATTTCATATAGCCAATCCACTTAATTAGACTTATGGGTCAATTGTTTTTTTTTTGTATGCAGTTGACATCATTTATCACCATGGCCTCTACAATCTGCACATCAAGAAGGAAAAGGAAACAGAAATTGCAAGAGCGGACCTTGAGAGTGCTGATTAAACATGTCCATGTCTTCTTTTTCTGCCAAGAATCCATAAAGCTGACGCTTCCCACCTGGATAGAAAAGGACGCGCCTCTGATCCCATGCATCCCTTCCAGTCCCTTGATCAAGAAAGTGTTTATGCAGCCTCTCAGCTTCATGGAAACCCACAGCTGAACTCTCAAATATGAGAACACTCATCCCACGGTGGCCTTGTGGACCATAGGAGTGCCTAGCCTTTACAGCGTGATATGAACCAAAGTAATCAAGGAGCTCTTGGTTTCCCATGCCAATCCACTGAATATCAATGCAATAAAAAATTAGCAAACCATGTATGCAATCTAACAGACTGCTGTAGTAAAATTAGATTAGAAATGAAATGATTATTGACCCTAATCACCTTTCAAGCAACAAATATTTTACTACACTGTGGAACTAGTGGATAAATATGTGAGAGCTGGTGTCTAGGATCCTACATTACCTGAAAAAGAAAAGTGATGTCTTACGGTAAGACTTAGACATCTCTACAACAACAAGCTTTTTCATAGGAAAGTAAGAATTTAACTATTAGGTTCAGGCCCGTACCTACGGCTTAAACAAACAATAAATTATCATGGGAACCCAGGTCACTAAATAATAGTATTAGAGCCGATCACAGCCGGAAGTATGCAGTCCCACATGCAGTGAGGGCATCGTTCTTTAAGTGAGGTGAAATACGGGGGGTGATATTTGGGATCCTACAACGCCTGAAAAAAAAAAAAGGTGATGTGTTTTATAGTAAAGCTTAAATATCTTCGTAACAACCGGCTTTTTTCCTAAAGAAGCTCATGAAGGACAAAATTGTGTGGATGTAGGCCTATACCTGCAACCCAAAGCGAACAATATATTATCATATGGACTCGGGTCAGTACAACATACCTTTTCATTTTCGTCTCTTTCAAGCTTGGTATTCATGATAATGACCATTGGAGGCCAAACTATGTCATGATCTCTAGTCTCCTGCTTCAGTCCCTCCCACTGTCCAAAAGACTCCCCAGCCGGTATCACACATGTTCCTCTTCTGCGTAGTTCCTCATCCAATAGTTCGGCAAATTCCCTGTGAAGCTTCATCCTCTTAGATCCTTTTGTCCTTGCATGGGTAAATAAAGGCTGAAGTCCTCGATACCATTCAATGGCACCGGGGCCACCTTGGCATGCTGGACAGTGCCACTGTCTTGCAGGTTCATTGATCTCATCAGCACTCAATTTATCTAACACCTCAAAAAAGGCCTTCAGCATCCTGTGATTTTTTCTAGTCCCATGGCTTTGTGAGCTTGCATCTGAATCGTCAGACAGCAGGTCATCGTCATCATCATCAGAATAAGCATCATCTTCATCCTCATCATCCTTGTTGCCGTCAAGAACACCATGATCGGGATATGAGATCAACTCCTCCTTACCTTCATCAGTCAGAGGTTTTGGTTGGGAAGCACCAGCTCTGCTAGCCCAGTTCCACCCATGTTCCAAGGGGGGAGCAATCCCAGGTGATGATGTCGAATTTCGGCTTTCATAACCTCTCAAATCTGACTGAGGCTTAATGGCTTTACCTGCAGGCTTCCAATTCTGTTTAGGTATAACAGTTTGGGTAGACCATTGCTTTGCAGAACTGCTTCCAGCTCTGTTTTTGTTTTTTCTAGTTACTAGCTCCCAATCACCTTCCTGGGAAACATTCAAGCTCATGTCTGCCACATTCTGAGTCAAACAATTGATTCCGTGGCCTGATCTTTCACGAGGAAGTTTTCCTTTTAAAGCTTCACTTTTTGAACCCATCACTGTTGAAATGAGTTCTACAGTCAGAGTTCTGCAAATGGAAAAGAGAGGAAGGATCATAAGTTACAACAAAATACTATCTCGTGAAAGTGCATATCTGGATAAGTAATGTTCACGCCACTAAAACAGACAATAAATTCATCAATCAAAGGAACTTCACGAAATTAGCTAGAAATGAAGATCTAGTGAGACAGATATCGAGATTAGTACCAGTTCATCACTGACTTTCCATTCAATAAGAAATATGAAGGTTTCATCCATCAAGAATATGTCAAGAGATGGTTGGGAACAGGTAAATTGACAGAAACTAAACAAATAAAATATTAAAAATAAGCTAATTCAATTTGAAACTCATTGTCAAAAGGGCGGGTTAGGAGCATAAAACAACCAATTCAACCATAGGAAACCTTTCTAATCTAGTACTCCAATAGCCCATCAAGATATCCCCAATAGCCATCAGGTGGCATACATCCTAAGCTACGTCCATAAAACATTTTCTCATCAGACATAGACACAAACACATGCCCCCTGCCCTATAATTAAGATGAACTTCGAATTGCTAGTTTTGGATCCATTACACAGACGAAAATGCACTGTCAGATGCATATAGGTCTACATGTTTAACTAATTAGATATTTGCAAAAGGTCAGATCTCTAGTTCTGTTTTTAACTCATAATTTGGAGGAGCTACTACAAAATCCAGGTCTGATGATCAGCAATGCTTTACAATACAAAGGATGTGAGATGTGGTGCATTATAGTAGATGATTTACCAACTCTATCACGATTTGAATGTCACTACTAATAAAGAACTTTTTCCAGGAGATTGAATGTCTTTTTTTTTTTTTGGGGGAGAGGTGAGGGGGTAAGGTAACATTGAATTTTTAGATTGAAAATAATCAGAGAATTCATAAAAAAAAAGGAGTTAGGATTAAGTGACCCCATGCCTTTGAAATAGACTATATATGCATTTAGGATATAATATTTTCAATATACAAATTAAACAGAAAATTTAGTATCTAGCCTAATAATGTCTAAACCACCTGCCGAAATTACAATTTGGAATCGATGTGGTATGCCTATCATCATAACTAAACTATCAATCCAAAGAAAGCAATAAAAAGGTAAAAATAATGCTATAGAAAACGACAACCTTGTTAAAAATTAGAACGATACTCACCCGTCTTAAGGGGCCGAAATTGAATCCTATGCAGTGATAAAATGCTAACGGAGGCTTTTATCAGATTTGATAACGAGCACAATCTATTGTGATAACATTTGAATTGTAGATAATAATATTAAAAAGATCCAGCCCACTATAAAACTAACATCAATCAAGATAAATGCATTAAGCACGGCCCTACCTATGTCCTACGAATTTTAACACAGATTATGTAGATGTCAAAAGCAATGCAGAACAGAAACATATTATTATGATTTCAAAAAGGCCATGTGTAGAGAAACTCAAACTCTCAAAGAGTTTGTGTCATCATCCATGCCCTACAATGAGGGGCAGAAACCATAGGAAACAATAAACACAAAAATAAGGAAACAACGATAATCATAGAATGCAAGCAAATTTATAAATCAAATAAAAATGTGATTTAGAAGTGTCTTTTCTTCCGGAAGCAAGGACAAAATCCAGCAGTGAACCGGCAAACAAAATTCACAACGCATATCATAGACAACCAACAAATTAGTCCGTCCTAAGCTTATTAATCTTCAACAATACGCTCCTGTTATACCTTCTGGCGTTTCATTTTGGCATATGCCGTTTAACATTCATGACCTCGAGAACTGCTGGCAGAATGACAATCAGCAACATATAAATATAAGAAGAATTTAAGAGCTAACAAATCTGGAGTACGTAAGTCGGATTGGTTCAGACTTCAGATTCACATGCATCGGTGAGCTTGTATAAATTACTTTTTTAGGTAAATACACTCGTAAAAATTAACTAACAGAAATAGCTAAAATGTTGTCCGTGCATGAAGAAAAATTAAGAACACAGATACATACGAAGAAAGAGACGCATCAAAATCCCTTACGAAGCAAAAAGAAGCATGTATAAAAAAAACATAAGACACGCTCGGGGAGAGAAGCCGTAGAAGGGGAGGCGGAGCGATAAAATGTCAAAAACTAAAGACCGAATGAATCTGAAAGGGTACAAAAACAATGTATACAGCACTTATAGTGAATGATGAAAGAAATTAAGAACAAAAGTAGTAGAATTAAATGTAAAAGCGTTAAAAGCCCTAAAACAGCCAAAAAGAAGTATGACAAATGGAGAGAGAATTCGGGGAAGAGCGACGAAACGTGAAGGACCAACAAATCAAGAATTAAAGGAAACAAAATAACACCATTATGTGAATAACCGAGTTCCAGAAAATCAACTTCAGACTCACATGCATCGACGAAATTATGGATTCATATGAAATAGCGAACATACTGACCGCTAAAATCCAGGAAATTGCAAGCGCAGAAATAAGAGAGGAATCGTAACCCCTAAACAGGCCCCAAAAAAAAAAAAGGAAAATCCAGAGATCAAGAAAATTAGGGGGGAAGAAATCGTAGAGGGAGGAGAGAGAGAAAAATGCGAGGAAATGTAAAGATCAACAAATCAAAAAGAAGAATAATGACACAACTATGTGAATAAAATAATTCTTTAAAAGTCCTGAATTCTTTCGCTAAAGATCTTCAAAATGTAGATAAACCACCTTCCGGGAGAAACGGAGACCAGCGAGTGAGCAAAAACGAAAACTGAGAAAATAGACAGCAGCGTCAGGTCTCGAAGGAAGATGTCCGGCTAATTTTCCGAGAATCACAGTTCACGGCGCTGTTTCGACGCGGAGCCGGAGGCGGGCCAACTTCCGAGGTAGTGGAAAGTTGCAAAAGGGCTGCGATCAGAAGGTGAGGGTAAGCAAGCAGAGAGTGAGTGAACAAACAACCGTCCGCCTGCGGACAAGGCCTTTTATAGGCAGCTGGAATCAAAAATTTTATTAAATAAAATGGATAATTTTCTTCACTGCTTTGAATAAATAAACTGGTAAGGGGCAGGGTATTATTAAATTACACGGATATTTTTGAAATTTATTTTTAAAAAATTAAATAATTGATTTTATATTATCTTAAAATATTTTTAAATTTTAAACTAGTAAATTATAGAAAATTTTACATAATATTACGCATAATAAATTGGTAAAAAAATTAATTAATTACTTATTTAAAAAATATTTATAATTTTTACAAGGTTTACAAACGTGGTTTTTTGAAAAAAAATTAATATATTACGTTTAATTTTTTTAAAGTATTACATTTTAACACGTTACCTATTATTTACAGAAGTGCTTTCCTCCCTTATACCTGTTTGTGAGCAATAAGAAAAATAATAATTAAAAAAATAAATGAAATAAATATCCTTATCTGAAATTTTTTTTTAAAAAAAAATAATTAATTAATAATTTTTCGTCAAAATTTATTGGATGAGTTTTTAAAAAATTTTCAATAGTTTATTTTAAAATAAATACTTTAAATTTACTTATTTTAAATAAATTTAAGATGATTAAATTTATTTAATTTTTTAATTATTTTAAGTAAAGCTAGCCGAATAGATATTATTATGATTATTTTTGTGATTAGTATATTTCGTGACTATATTCAATCATGTGTTAATATTGGGTTGTATTTATCGAAGTGTTGTATCAACTTATTTTCATGGTTATCTGTTCCTGCATCCCAGGAGTACTGCGTCTACTATTCGTCTGATCGTCGCTCAAGCGCTGATTCAAATAGCCTTGAGTCTACTGTGTGCTCACCATCCTCTTGAGCCCCAATTCCAGTAATCTTGCGACTACCGTGAGCTCACCGTGCGCTCGAGCCCCAAAACCAATAACTCTGCACTCGAAGCTCGCCTCCTTATCGCTTGAGCGCCCATGTGTGTGTACATGAAACCCTATCCGTGCTCGCCGTGCACATTTTTCCAACGACTTTTTCTTAAACGTGTTTTTGAGACTCCTTATATATTCATGTTTTATGATTTTAACCCTAAGGCCCTAGAAAGACTTTGGAGGAGCATTTCAGTTCAAAATTTCCTCAACTTTGGGCTCCATTATTTAGAAAATTTCATACCAACAATTATACTTAACTGATAAAATTTTCTCTTAAAATTGTACTTTCTTATTTACACATATTCTTGCTTGTTAACCTTCGTGGCGACGTTAATGGTGTTGATATTGGGCTCCAATGATATTTTATAATTCAAGTGGTTCGAGAAAGAAAATTGATGTGAAAAATCGAAAGGCGTCCGATTCCATTGTCATGGGTAAATCTAAGGAGTAAGTCAACTAGATTAGCACGTCGTTACTACTCGATTTGTAAATTAATTTTTATCGTACATATCTTCACTTACCATTGAATCCTGGAGAATTTTTTTTGATAATTACGGTTATCAAGTTTTTCTTTCATCACCAAAAAATTATCCATTTATTATTATTTGTTACTACCTTCACTTATATGCTCGTATTGCCTATATTATTTAGAATTTAAATATTTTTTATATATATTAAATATTTAATTTTGTACTAATTTCGTTAATATATTAAGGAATTGAAATTTTATTGTATAATTTAGGACGAAATGTCTTTTTTAAATATAATAAAAATAATAAAATTTATAAATAAATAAAAATTAAATATATAAAAATTAAAATAATAAAATGTAAAGCTCTCGGTGCTAGTCAAATGTAAAGTTCTCTTATAGCCGAAGACATGGCCGCTATTCCTTCGTAAGCAAGGAACGTGCGAAGAAAAATAGAATATGAATACTATTTTTGTGAAAAAATATCAATTAAAGTGGATTTAATATATATTTTTTAATAGTAATTTTAGATATTATTACATCAATCTAAGCCCAAATAATTAAATTTAATTCCAACTGCTCACGCAAAAAAAAATTTAATACATAAAATTATTAAATGTCTATTATAATTTGTATATTTTTCATTTATAGAATTATCAACTTATTAATATATTGTGCCGTATTTAAAGAAATAGAAACTACTAATAGTCATTGTCACGGCTCAAGAAAAAAACCACCGAGTCTCCATTACAATATATGATGTATGTCATTAAAAGAAATGATAACTACTAATCTCTCTGTTGCGTTTCGGATTCCCGAAGTCTAGCCGGATCCGTGGTTTTCAAGCAACACAAATGTTTGAAATCTTGGGCGAGAAAGAGAAAGAGAGGGAGATTAAGACCAGATTTTTACGTGAAAAATCTCCTTTTAACTGGTTAGAAAAAACCACGAGGTTCAGGACCCTTTTCAAGTACTTCACTATTAATATGGAAGCCTTTACAAATTACAAGCGTTAGGGCTAATTCCTTCCCTATCTCTTGTTTTGTATCTCTTTCATAGGGGACGTTGCTCATTGGAAGGCTTTACCACCCTCGTTGGGAAGCTTTTTCGCTCCTTTTGGTTCTGTTTTGTTGGGAAAAGAGGGTTCAAGTGGCCGAGAGATGGAGGCCCTTTTTTCTTCTTTCTGGAGCAAGTTTTTGGGGAAAAATTCCGGTCCTTTGGAAAGAGACTTCACTGGGTACTTATAGGAAAGATTATGCTGTAAGGGAGAAGACACGTGGCAGCCATCGAATGGCCGAGAAACGGTGCAGTGTCCCAATGGCCTCATTTAATGCTGCTGATGTGCGTGGGATGGCACGCGGTTGGCGCCGCTGGTAGGCCTAGGAGTGTCAGGCATGCGGGGTCTAGGCGTCAGTTTTGATTTGATCAGGCGTGTCTTGTTCATACGGCAACTGGTAGTGGTTGCAGGTTTCTTTGGGAATCGGCGAGGTCGCTTAGCTGGCATCCTCTGCCGAGCATAGGGCGGTCTTCGTCCCTGGGTGGAGCTCCTGGCAAGCTCGCGGACTGGCGGTTGACACATTCGTCAAAGGTGCTGACGCATTAATTGCCCTGGAAGCCTTGGAGCTACTGCATCATAATGATTCTCCTTGGAAAGGCATGATACTCCAGGGCGCCGCCACGTGGGAAAAACTTGTTGGCTTTCTCGGCACGTTCTACCATTCAGACAATGTTATTTCCCTTGAGGATTCTGGTTATTTAAACACGGAGAATCCCTCCAGGTTTTGCATCCTTTGTTTGTTTGAAGGCGCAAAACCCTGTTCTCCAATCTTATTGGAGAGATCGTCTTCTTCCTCAGAGTTTGAGTCATTTTCTAAGGAGTTTGGAAGGGATACACAGGCCTCGGGGGTTTATGATGACGCCACACCCTTCGTGGCGGTAGCGGAGGGCTGCCATTCGGAGGCCTCTGTTGTCGGGCCAATGAGGTTTCTGAGGACACTGCTAGGTTTTGGGAAGGATGGACTGTCCACCTCCTCACGGCGCTGGAGGCCGGGAGGGGTCAACTCGTCGCTCCTTCACATCCTTTGGGTAGTGGAAGATATGGAGGCTCGACTGCAAGTCGCCGTCGGAGAGGTGGAGCAAACTTGGCACGAGCGGCTCACTTTGAGCAAGCGTGGTCGGAGTCAGAGGCGATGGTTTCGTGGCTTGCCGGTGCCAATGTGTAGGCTCGAGACCGGATCCTCATTCTCCAGAGGAGCTCAAGCAACACTGGGCTTGACTCAGGGAGAAACATGTCGTTTACGCACGGCAAGAGGCTAAGCTGAGGGCAAGAGTAAGGCCAGAAGAGCTGGCTCCTTTGATAGAAAGGAGATTCCAGGAAGGTATCCATCTTAGCTGGAGGATAGTTTCACTGGAGGAATCAAGCTTTCACATTGGCCTCTTGGACTCCCGGAATTTAGGTGTCAGGACGGGCGCGGAACTGGCAGAGTTCATGAATCCTGATCCTTTAGGGCTCGAAGAGGGCAGTTAGTTGTATTTTGCGGCCACCGGTCGCCTCTTTCTATAAAGAAAACTTATTAGTAGAACACATGATAAAATTTCCTTACTTGGCTGAGCAATTTATTTATTGCTATTTATTACATTTGAATGGTTCGTTCTTCCTTCCCGGCTCCGTGTTTGGAAGGCTTACTGCTGCCATTTATAGTGGCCATAATTGCTGCATTAAATGCGAGTGTTACAACCGTGATTTTGTCAGACGGCTGAGGCGATAGCAGGATAGCAGTCTGACAGACGTCAAGATTGGCTGCTGCTAGGGACTTGTGGTGCTTTTCTGAAAGGGCGCGTGTCACGGCCATCATTTAGGGCGCCGATTGTATTTTTCCTCATGCAACCACTTTGTCTTCCAAGAGTTTCCTATTTAAGCTGTGGTACATCAGACTTTCCACACTTCACATTTCCCTGCATTGAGAGAGTTATGGCAAAGAAGAAAAGTTCTCCTTCTTCTTCCGATGTGATTCGTCATGGAGTTGGCAGCACTGCGTCTCTCCTAACGGCAAGTGCTATTGCTGCCTTGATGGTCGATTACGAGTTCCCTGGCGACTGGGCTTTCTCTGCTCCTGGCTAGACTGGAAGGGCCAATGCTCCTCCAGAGGGCTTTATCGCCATCTATAAGCACCAGCTGAACGGAGGGCTTCATTTTCCCACAAAGCTCAACTTATACGGGATTATCGACAAGTTGGGTGTTCCTATCACCAGGCTTCACCCCAATGTCATCTGGTATCTAGTGACCCTGTGCATTTTCATACATCTTTACTCTAACTCGCTCAGTGAACGTGATTTTCCACTTCACATCGATAAGCTTTAATTTGGCGTGAAAAGACGAGTTCTTGCTAAGATGAATCGCACTTTGATTATCGCAAAACGACACATATTATTTCTGCTTGAGACCAAGTTCCCGAATGAATTTCTTCATCCATAGTGTCTCCTTGCTTGCCTCCGTAATAGTAATGAATTCCGCTTCTGTAGTGGAGAGAGCAACACACCTCTGCAATCTCGATTGCCAGAAAATGGCTCCTCCCGCAAACATGACTAAATATGCCGAAGTAAACTTCCGTGAGTCGACATCACTGGCCATATCTGCATCAGTATATCCAACCAAAAGGGGCACGTTGCTTTCAAAGCACAAACACAGTTTAGAAGTTCTTCGGAGATACTTCAGAATCTTTTTTACCGCGGACCACTGCTCAGTACTGGGATTTGACAAGAATCGACTGACAACTCCAACAGCTTGAGCTATATCTGGCCTCGTACACACTATGGCATACATTAGGCTATCCACGGCTGAAGAATAGAGTATGCCTTTCATATGTACATTTTCATCTTTGGTAGAAGGATATTAACAATTAATCAACTTGAAGTGATTGACCAACGGAGTACTCACTGATTTTGATTTTTTTCATGTTGAAACGTTGAAGCACTTTCTTCACATAGCTCTTTTGTGACATCCATAGCTTCCTTGATTTGCGGTCGTGAAAAATTCTAATTTTCAGAATTTATTTCGCCAGTCCCAAATCTTTCATAGCAAAGGAATTCCTAAACTGTCGTTTTAACTCCGTGATCCGAGAAGCATTACGCCCAACTATCAGTACACATTCACATAGAGTAAGAGAACAACAAAATAATCCAATGAAAAAGTCTGAACAAAAATACAATGATCCGAGGTCATCTTTTGATAGCCCTGATTCACCATGACTAACTCAAACTTCTTATACCATTGTCTTGTCACTTGTTTCAATCCATACGAACTTTTCTTGAGATGACACACTAAGTTCTCTTTTCCCTTGACCAGGAATCCATCCGGTTGCTCCATGTAGATTTTTTCTTCAAGATCACTGTGAAGAAATGCCATTCGTACATCCATCTGTTCTACCTCTAGGTCAATAATAGCAGCCAACCCGAGCACCATTTGAATAGAAGACATCTTTACCACTAGTGCAAAGATCTTATCGAAGTCAATACCCTTCCGTTAATTGAAACCCTTCAGAACCAGTCTCGCTTTTGTACCTCGGTTGTGAGATATTTTCATCTGTCTTCAACCTAAAGACCCACTTATTTTTCAAAGCTCGTCTTCCTTTTAGCGACCTCGTCAACTCAAACGTGTGATTTTCATGCAGCGATGTCATCTTTTCTCGCATAGCTTCCATCCACTCTGTCTTGTGTTCGTCCTTCATTACTTCCTCAAAGCATTCGGCTCTCCTCCATCTGTGAGTAACACATACTCCACGACCGACAGACAAGTAGAGGGTCTTCAATCTCTCGTGGATCGTCGGAGTGAAGCAATCTCGATAGACTCGGTAGTATCAGGAGGAATATCTTCATCCTCATCTCAATCGGGCACTACAATCTCGTGATCTTCTTTATCTTCAGCATTGTCTTGACTTTCACTCTGATAACGAACTGGCGCCGGCATAAGATCTGAATCACATGCCCGACTGTCATCATTCTTGGAGATAGACTCTAAACCTTTGCCAATATCCTCTATAATCTCATTTTCGACAAACACAACATCCCTAAATCAAACCAACTTCTTCTCAATTGGATTATACAGACGATATCTAAACTCATCTTTCGTATAACCAAGAAATATACACTGTCTGGTCTTTGACTCCAGCTTGGTCCTTTCATCTTTGAGAACGTGAACAAAAACCTTACATCTAAATACCCGCAAGTGATCGCAGAATACATTTTTTCTGGTCCATATCTTTTCAAGCACTTCTCCATTCAAGGTACCATGCGGTGATAAATTGACGACATGAGCCACGACACTCAAGGTTTCCCCCCAAAACGAGCAAGGGAGCTTCGCCTCCAAAAGCACACATTGGACCCTCTCCATCAAAGTCTCATTCATCCATTCGGCTACCCCATTCAGTTACGGTGTCTTCGGTGGAGTCTTATGATGGCGAATTCTATGAGATCGACAATACTCATCAAACGCTCTGATGTACTCCCTACCATTATCACTTCGGATGCATTTTAGTTTCTTCCCCATTTGCCTCTCAACCAATGCGTGAAAATGTTTGAAGAATATAAAAGCTTGATCTTTCGATTTCAATAGATATACCCATAGTTTTCGAGAACGGTCAGCAATGAACGTGATGAAGTAAAGTGCTCATCCAAAAGTCTTCACCTTGAACGGGCCACATAAGTTGGTGTGGACCAATTCAAAGAGATCAGTCTTCCTTATAGATAAATTACCATTGAATGAAATCTGTCATTGCTTTCCAGTATGGAATGAGGACAAGTCTTTAGTTGAGCTGTTTTTACACCCTGAAGGTAATTTTTTCTGGCTAAACAGTTCAGGCCTTTCTCACCCATGTGACTCAACCAACGGTATCACAAATCTGAAAACTCATCATCTCTAGCAACATGCACATCTCCCGCTGCAATCGAGACTTGCAACACATACAAGTTGAAAGCTTTTCTGCCCCGAGTCACAACTAGAGACCCTTTAGGCAGCTTTCATACTCTTGTATAGAACGTGCTACAAAAACCCTCATCATCGAGCTTGCCAACCGAGATCAGATTCAGTCAAATATCTGGGACATGTCTAACATCCTTCAACAGCAACTTGATTCCATTATTTATGGTGAGACACACATCACCATAGCCAGTAATGCGGGACATACCTTCATTACCCATTTTCAACACTCCGAAATCGTCAGGAGTGTATGATATGAAGAACTATTTTCGTGACGTGACATGGAGTGAAGCACCATTATCCACCACTCAGCTTGTCTCAAGATCAGCCAGATTTACCACCTCATCCTCCTGACATACCAGCCAAAGATCATTCTCGGTAATAACAGTAGCTCTTTCTTCATCTCGAGTCTTGTCAGCCTTCTTCTCATTACTCTCAGTATTCTCTCGCTTTCACTTATAGTAATGTTTCTTGATGTATCCCTTCTTTCCACAATGATGGCAATCGAGATTCTAATACCTCAATCTGGATTTGCTTCGACCCTTCTCTGCAGGCTTAGGACCATGCCTTTTATTTCTTCCTCGTGACTCGAAGACTAATACTTCGGAGTGCGTAGAGGAAGAACCCTATGATCGACGTCTCATCTCTTCATTCAACATCGCTCCCTTTGCTATCTCAAGAGTTACCACGCCGTTTGGAGCTGAATTGGCGACAGTAATCCTTACCACCTCCCAGGAGTCCAGTAAAATAGTGAGAAGCCACAAATCCAGCAGTTCATCAACAAATTTTATGCCCACGCCATTCAATTGATCAATACATACTTGAAACTCATTTAAGTAATCGGCGACAAATAAGCCCTCATTGTACCTCACTTGCATAAGCTTCATCAAGTAAAACAATTTATTGTTACTAGTCTTTGAGGCATAAAGTGTTTCAAGTTTCTGTCTTAAAGTCCTCACATGTATCTCATTCTGAATGTGATTATATACATTGTTATCCACAAATTGCCTAATATAACCATAAATTTGTTCATGCTCAAATGCCCAATCCTCCTCGGACTTTGATTTCGATTTTTGCTACGTAAAAATTGGATGGTGCATTGATTTCACAAACAGCAAGTCCTTCATCTTGCTGTGCCAAATATCATAGTTTGCACCATTCGAACAAATCATCTTATTTTCGGCCTCCATCGATTTAAATAAGTCACAATACCCAAGACGAACCAATATCTCTGATACCACTTGTTAGAATTAATTACTTATTTAAACCGAGAGGAAACACAAAGTAGATGATAGCATGCACATAATAAACAATCACAAAAAGTAAAGGCACAATTTTTACGTGAAAAATTTCCTATAAAACGAGGGAGAAAAATCACGGGACTCGGAGTCTAAAATTTTCACTAGCAACGGTTGATCGGTTACACAAACCCCAATTCATAAGAATCAATATCAACTTGCTTTGCACAACCTGTATAAAAAATATAAAGAACAAGAATAGAGATAAAACCCGACAGATGTTCTTCTCAGCAGCAAGAATTTCGTGCGTGTGATTACTGAAAACTGGAACTTGATTCAAAACCCAACCAGAGGCTCAAATATTCCTCTTCTCATTCTTCTATCGTTTTTCTCTCCTTTTCTTCTCTGAAACGGCGCTCAAAACTGATTAGAATTAACCTAAAACGCAAAGTGCGCGTTTCATATAATTGGCGCACACTCGAGCGCCCATCGAGTGCGCATCGGGCGCAGGCCAACGTTCAAGCGCCATTTGGGAGCACAACGAGCGGCATGCTACTGGAATTTGGGCAAGAGCGATATTCAGGCGAGCAGCGAGCGGGGGCTTATTGAAAACGTGGCTCGAGTAACATTCAGGCAAGCAGCGAGCGTGGGCTCACCGGAAACGCGGCTCGAGCATCCAACAAGGGCAACTCGAGCCTTCCTCATGCGATGAGAATATTTATCTCCATCCGCCACATCAAGTGGGTATGAGTATGAGTCTACACGGGAGTGACCCATAACCCAATAAATTTAAATATTTTATATATATATTAAATATTTAATTTTGTACTGTTTCCGTTAATATATTAAGAAATTAAAATTTTATTGTGTAATTTCAGACGAAATGTCCTTTTTAGATATAATAAAAATAATAAAATTTATAAATAAATAAAAATTACATATATAAAAATTAAAATAATAAAATGTAAAGCTCTCAGTGCTAGTCAAATGTAAAGTTCTCTTATAGCCGAAGACATGGGCCGCTATTCCTTCGTAAGTAAGGAACGTGCAGAGAAAAATTGAATATGAATACTATTTTTTGTGAAAAAATATCAATTAAAGTGGATTTAATATATATTTTTTAATAGTAATTTTAGATATTATTACATCAACTTAAGCCCAAATAATTAAATTTAATTCCAACTGCTCACGCAAAAAAAAAAATTTAATACATAAAATTATTAAATGTCTATTATAATTTTTATATTTTTCATTTATAAAATTATCAACTTATTAATAAATTGTGCCGGTATTTAAAAATATAGAAACTACTAATAATCATTGTCACGGCTAGAAAGAAAACCACCGAGTCTCTATTACAATATATGATGTATGTCATTAAAAGAAATGATAACTACTAATTTCTCAAATCTAGTCTATTTGAAAGTCGCATAGTAAATGTAGGATTTTTACTAGCACTATGTACTCAACTCGAATCTAGAGCTAATAAAATATAAATATAAGTTAAAAATTCAGCAAGTTTTAATAAATAATATATAATAAACAATAATTATGTCGAATATATAATATCAAAATATAAAAATAATCACAATAATATAAAACTCAAAAATAAAATTTATCCGAGAATTTACCATTTGTAATAACTATGATTAAAAAATAATAAAAATAATAGATCCCACAACACCTGCATATTACGAAAATAAAAAGGATTTTATAGAATCCGGATTTCATCAATAACAGGTATAAATTTTTAAAGTTCAATGTCATGAGAAAGAGATTTCCTAAATTCGAATGTCAACATTGATGACCTAAATATTCCGAATTCGAATATACGAATCCTATTGAATACAACTTATGGATTCTATAAAATTCCAAACTTAAGAAATATCAATAATAATGAGATATAATACAAAATTTTCTAAATTTTATTTTTACCATTATGAACCAAAGCTCGTATATGTCTATTCCTGACAATTGGGTATGCATTACCAAGTAATTAATATTATAGATTTGACATGTGATCAAATTTATAATTTGTTGAGATTCTATCAGACAAAATATACATTTCTCGCCAATGTGCACTCCCTCTGCCCACGTCGAGTACAAAAAGTTAATGTTATTCACCACAAAGCATGAAAATCACCTACGCATGTAAAACCCAATATTCTTTGTTATAATATCCCTCAATACCATACATTATGATAGCTATATGGTTATAAAGTATCCCTCCATATTAAATAATATACCTCGTGATATGATAATATGTATCGAATAACTATCGGCATAATAAGATTCCATAGATTCCATATTCATTAATGCCATACTATTGTCATATAATTTGATTTATCTTAAACATAAAAATCTAATAACATATTCACACGATTGAGTATTGTTGCGTTACGGATTTTTGGGTCCGAGCAACACAAATGGTGATGATTGAGTGAGAGGGAAGAGAGATTGAACACAATATTTTTACGTGGAAACCTTCTCTTGAATAAGAAGGGAAAACCACGAGGCCTGGCCTGGGAATACTTCACTATGAGCGTTTTTCTTACAAGAGGCTAATACAGTGGCCGAGCGTTTGAATTACAAAGAGATGAAGACAGTGGCCGAGCGTTCTCTTTCTCTCTCAGAGAGTCTTAGCTTTTTCTGCTTTCAGGAAAATTCGTCAGAGCTTTCCCACCAGTTCACGAAAGAAGATCGATCCCTCTCCCTGATGCCCAGGGAGAGTATTTATAGGCGAGAATAATGCCGTTGGCCACTGGGTGCCAGGCTGGCCACCTCTCACCTGACACGTCCCCCCCGGTGTCGTCGTGCGTCGATGTACGGGAGGCACGCTTAGCCGTTTTGCCAGAATGCGTGACGGGCGGTGACAGGATCATGTGTCAGTGTGGTGGCAGTGGTAGCGTTGCGGAGTTTCACGCGTTTGCGTAAGTCCGTTAATCGAGTGGCAATCTCGGACGTTTTGGAGTGTCCTCGTGCTTTTATTGGGTCCACGGACTTCAAAACTTGATGAGGGTTCTCGGGCTTCAAAGCCCTCGGGCGTTCCTGCACTGTTATTTCGAGATCTTCTCTCGGACTGCTGTGATCATTCTCGGGCTCCTTTACACTTAGCTTCCCGGGTCAAGTACTTATCCTTTTCACCCGGTGGATTGGGGACCCTGGGTACTGAACCGAACACTAGCCCCCCATGCCCAAGGGTCCGAGATCTTCGACCGTTGGGCATGTTCTTCTGAAGCTTCCTGAGATGTCCTTTTTCTTGTGAATGCTAGTCCGCGAACACGATGATTGTCCGAGGAGACCTGCTGCTGATGAAGACTTAGATCAGAATTAGCTTGGAGGCACCTTTAAGTCCTTGTAACTTCTGGTGACTTCCTCCTGGTCCGCGGACTTCATTGTGTGGAAATTGTTATCGTCCGAAGACTCTCACGCCGCCGTTTCAGGCTTCTGTGGGCATTAAATGCGTGATTGACGCGCTGTCAATTACCTTGGAAAGGTAAACGTTCATCATTTCGCTGAAGAGAACGGCCGGGTGACACGTGGCGAGCCATTAATTATTCTGGCGAACGGTCAGACTTCACGTGGCCAACGCGTCACTTCTTTTCCAGATCCAATGTCCGAGTGACACGTGGCAATGCTTCTTTTTCTGATTCGAATGGCCATCTGACGTGTGGCGTGGTGATGATGGTGCCTTTTCAAATTTTTCGGGCTATAAAAGGCGCCCTTCCGCATTCAAAAAACTCTTCTGCTGTCTTCCTTCTTCGAACCTCTCTCGCGAAAGAAATCCTCTTCGTCTTCCAGCTTCCTTTTCGTCTTCCAATGAAGTCAACAAAGGCGCCTGGCGTAAGGGATATTGCGTCGGCCTTGACGAATAATAGGCTTGAGGAGCTTCGAGTTTTATTCGGGATTCCGGATGAGACGGCGATGGTGGTGCCAGGACCGGAAGACAGGGCACTGCGCCCTAGCGACGGCTTCATCACGGTCTATGAGGTTCACCTGAAAGTGGGCTTCGATTTCCTATTGCTGAGGAGCTTCACGAGATCATGAGGGATCTGGGCGCCCCATTGGCAAGGCTCCAGCCGAACGCCATGAGGTACCTCGTCTCCTTGTGCGTCTTCCTTCGCTGCCACAAAAAACTCCTAAACGTCACGGTTGTCAAGGTTATGTTTCGTTTCACACATAACCACGACTGGATTACCATGACTCCTCGGCCGGAGTTTGCATTGCTTTGTGGGGGGAACCCGGACTCCACGAAGCGTTGGAAAGACAAATTTTTCTTTCTGGCAGTCCCACAGATTTGGGCTATCCAAAATAAATGGGGGAAGGTGAAGAGTGAGTACTGCACCGAGCCTTCCCTCAGTGATAGGGAGTATGCCAAAGATCTGACGGACTTGGTGAAAGCCAATCTCGGGGGCTTCCACTTGGACAAGCGCAACATTTGGTTGCTGCCCGAGAATTTGAAGGAGGCCAAGTGGGTCTCTGAGTCTACTCCCGCGAAGTCCAAATCCAAGAAGAAGTTGAGAAAGAGGACGGGGACTCTGAGCATTTCAGGTCCGCCCGTCCAAGCAGAGCCAAGCATGCCGTCCGAGAGCTCCAAACGCTCGGACGTTGAGGGTTCAAAGCGTCCTCAAGGTATGGCGGAGCTGCCTTCCTTGGAGGGCGCTATCCCTGATGCGGATGATGACGTCATCGCTCCTCTGTTCAAGAGAAGGAAGTCCTCACATCTGAGGTCCTCGGGGGTCGAGGACTCTACATGCCTTTATTTTTCCAGTTTCCCTGGGGGATCTTCACTGAGGATTGATGAAGTGAGTGAGCTCCCGGAAGTTCAAGCGATCGTTGAGGTAATTGAGCTTCCAGAAGTCCAAGCCACTGAGAGTCCTGCCCTCAGAATTTCTCCTGAACTACCTGGCGAAGCGCCCACCCCCGTGGGGCATCCATCCGAGGCCTTTGAGGTCGAGGACTCTCAGTGGGGCGTTGAAGACGAGGTCGTTGCTGAGCTCCCAGCTATCCCAGTCCAAGCAGATGAGGGCGAGCGCCCTGAGGAGGTTCCTGATGATGGGACCCCGAGTGTGCACGGCCTCGGACCTTTGGAGGTGGAGGTGGAGGCACCTATTGTCGAGCCCCTAGCCGTTGCTCCTCCTGTAGATACTCCTACTCCTGAGGCTGGGGTTGAGGCTTCTGTGGTGCCTTGCTTCGACGCTCCAGCTCCAAGAACTGGTGTAGAGGCCTCTTCGAGTGGCGGCTCCCTTGCTTCCGAGGTATTTCCATTTTCCCTCGAGGTGCTTTGTCCTTCCATTATACTTCCTTCGTTCTGATAATCCTTTTCTTCTGAACGCAGCTCTAAAATATGGCCGAGAGGCTCGGCATTATTTCTGGAGGGGTCGCTCGGACTCTCTCCCAGCTGGAGGAGCTGGAGGCCGCCAGAGAGGCCTCTCGAAAAGCTGAGGCGGAGCTTGCTGACGCCAGGAAGGAAATAGCCTCTTTGAAGGATGTTGCGAGGCGCCAACAAGACAGCCGCGTGCCAGGAGGAGAGACTAAGAGTGTCCCTTAGGCCCGGGGACCTTACGCCTTTACTGGAGCGCAAGTACTGGGAGGGCATCCGAATGTGTCGCCGAGTACTTCGTCTTATTCGTCCCGGGTTTCCTTCTGCGGTACTCCATCCCCTCAACGCCAGTGCTTTGAGAGCCGATGACTTGTTTGGCACTGCTGGGAGGCCCTTTCCGAGCGACGTCCGTCTGGGTCCTTCTGAAGATCCATTATCTCTGTGGCCGCTGTGAGCCCTCGGACCGGGAAGCGTCCTTGGACCTTCCCGAGCCGGGCCGAGTGGTGCCGGGAGCCCCCCAAAGGCCTTGATGTACTTTCATTTTTTTGTACATGTACTTTGTTCCTTTGTCGAAATGAGAAAGAAGTCATGAAGATTGTTGTGCCTTTTTCTTTTCCTTCCTTGTACTTGTTGAATTTTTCGACCTCTAAGGCCGCTCGGTCGATCCCGAGTTTTTTGAATACGACCTCTTAGGCCGCTCGGACGGAACCGAGTTTTTTTTAATACGACCTCTTGGGCCGCTCGGACGGAACCGAGTTTCTGAATACGACCTCTTGGGCCGCTCGGTCGACCCGAGTTTTTTGAATACGACCTCTTGGGCCGCTCGGGACGGAACCGAAGTTTCGAATACGACCTCTTGGGCGCTCAATCGATCCCGAAGTTTTTTGAATACGACCTCTTGGGCCGCTCGGTCGATCCCGAGTTTTTTGAATACGACCTCTTGGGCCTCTCGGACGGAACCGAGTTTCTAAATACGACCTCTTGGGCCGCTCGGTCGACCCGAGTTTTTTGAATACGACCTCTTGGGCCGCTCGGACGGAACCGAGTTTCTGAATACGACCTCTTGGGCCGCTCGGTCGATCCCGAGTTTTTTGAATACGACCTCTTGGGCCGCTCGGTCGATCCCGAGTTTTTTGAATACGACCTCTTGGGCCGCTCGGACGGAACCGAGTTTCTGAATACGACCTCTTGGGCCGCTCGGTCGATCCCGAGTTTTTTGAATACGACCTCTTGGGCCGCTCGGACGGAACCGAAGTTTTCAATACGACCTCGGGGGCGCTCGGCCGATCCCGAAGTTTTTGAATACGACTTCTTGGGCCGCTTCTGACGGAACCGAAGTTTTTTGCCTAGCTTCCCAAATTTCTACCGATAGTATTTCTTGAGGTGTGTTGCATTCCGTGTTCTAGGGATTGGTCCGCCTTCCGGGTTCGCAGCTTGTATGCCCCGTTTTGAAAGTATCACGAGACTAGGAAGGGTCCTTCCCACCTGGGAGATGACTTTGTTTTGGCTGCAAGATTCTTTCCCGTTGCCGCGATGCTTCTCAAGACTAAGTCTCCGACTTCGAATCGCCGCGCTTTTACTCTCTTGTTGTAATAGCGGGCCACCCGTCGTTGATACATCGCCACACAAAGTTGCGCTTTGTTTCGGGCTTCCTCAAGCAAATCTAGGTGCTCGGAGCCGGTGGCCGTTGACGCTTGGGTTGAAGTGTTCTACTTGAGGCTTGGAAGGCCCACTTCTAGTGGTATGACAGCCTCGACCCCGTGAAGCACAGCTGAATGGGGTCTCTCAGAGGTTCCTCGCCGTGGTCCCGTATGCCCAGAGGACGGATGGCAGCTCGCCCACCCATGAGCCCCTGAGTCTAGCAGCTTGGTTTTGAGCCCATGCAAGATGGTCCCTGTTTGTGACTTCTACTGGCCGTTGCCCGAGGATATGCAATGCAGGCGTATGAATTAAATTAATTCAAGGCTAGACAAGCACTGGAAAATTGCCTTCCCGTGAATCGTGTCCCATTATCTCAGTGATTTACGCTCCGGCACTCCAACTCCGCAAACAATATTCTCACGGAGGAACTCGGTCGCGTTCCGCCTGTTATTCGTGCTAGTGGCGTTGCTTCTACCCACTTGGTGAAGTAGTCTATTCCCACGATGAGGAACTTCCTCCGAGCGGACGCAATGGGAAACGGTCCGAGGATGTCAAGCCCCATTGCGCAAAGGGCCATGGAGATTGCAACGCCAAGCTCCACGTGTGGTCGATGGCTTATATTGCCGTGGACTTGGCAATTTTCACACTTGCACACGAAGTCCATGGCATCATCCTCATCGTTGCCAATAATACCCTTGCCGCATAATCTTGAATGCTAGGTTCTTGCCTCCAATGTGTGATCCACAAATTCCTAGATGCACTTCTCAAGCGCATACTCGACCTCCCGGGGGTAAGGCACCTCAAATAGGGGCCGAGTACCCTGGCGATATAAACGATCTGCTGATGACGGTGTACTGCACCGCGGACTTCCTCACTTTTCTCGCTTCGCGCGTCCCCCGGCGTAACTCCACCGGGTGAGGTATCTCAAATAGGCGGTCATCCAAGTGTCATTTCCGACACCCGCATGACCTCGGCCTCCGTCTCTTCTATAGAGGGTCGCCCACTTCTCTCATTCCTTTGTCATATCGCGCCTGGTCTCCGTCGCCGCCGCTTTGCTAACGTGTTCGCTTCTCGTTTTCTTCCCTTAGAATGTGCACGAATCGACCTTCTCGAAATGCGAGGCCAACTCTTTCACCTTTGCGAGGTACTGGAAAATCGGGGCCGTTTCACTTCAAAGTTTCCGAGGGCCTCGGTTGACAACCACTCGAGTCACTATAGATCACTAGGCTCTTGGCCGAGCACCTTTGCCACCTGCGATCCCGTGAGAGTGGCCTCGTATTTCGCTACGTTGTTTGTGGCCGGAAACCCTAAGGTTACCGAGTATTTGATTTCGATCCCATGGGCGTTGCAAAGACAACACCCGCTCCGCACCCATCCTTCATGGAGGATCCATCTACATGCAAAGTCCACGCTTGGGTGAACTCTGCTTCTTCAGCCCGCCGCTGCTTCGGCGATGTCTTCGTCCTGATGTGCTGTCGTTTCTACCATAAAGTCCGCAAGGGCTCGGGCCTTTATGGCCGGGCCGGGCCTCGAACTCGATATCGAACTCACCGAGCTCGATAGCCCACTTGATCACCGCCCGAGACCTCGGGCTTTTGCAAAATGGTTCTCGGCCGGGTCGGTCGCCACCACGATCTTGTGAGCTCGGAAATAAGGTCTCGGCCTTCCTAGCCGAGTACACCAGCAGTTAATGCAACCTTCTCGGCATGCGGATACCGGGTCTCCGAATCGGCGGCGCCTTGCCGACGTAATACACCGGGCCGATCTCCCCGATGTCGCCACCAGACCGACCCTAAGGCTTGGCCGGTCACCGATGTGTATAAATAGAGTTCCTCTCCGGTCGTGCCAGAGAGGAGGGTTGGCTAAGTACGCCTGAGCCCCTGAACGCTTCTTCGCACTCATTGCTCCAATAAACCCTTGGGTTTTCGGTCCCCCGAGTGCCTTGAAAAATGGCAGATGCTTCTACTGATTTGGCTAGAAACGGAGAGGGCGGCCACTCGCCCCGTGAGTCTCTCGGACGTCCCTCACACCCGAGGGGACTTCATATCCAAGATGGCCTCGGATCTTTTTTCGGGTTTGCCTCGATTCCACGTTGTGACACTATGAAACCGAGGAACTTCCCGCACGACACCCCAAAGGTACACTTGCCGGGTTGACTTCATCCCGTGCGCCCGAGCACTGGAAGGTCTCGCTAAGTCTTTGACGTGACTTCCACCAATGGTGCTTTTGACGAGCATGTCGTCGACGTAGACTTCTACGTTTTCGCTAACTGTTTTCAAAGATCTTGTTGACGAGCCGGTATGTCGCGCCGCGTTCTTGAGACCGAAGGGCATTACTTTGTAATAAAGACGTGCCCCGATCGGTCATGAATCATGTATGCTCCTCGTCCTCCGCGTGCATCTTGATCCGGGTTGTATCCGAGTAGGCGTCCATGAAGCCGAGCAGCTCATGGCCACTCGTTGAGTCCACCGGCCCGGCCTACTGGGAAGTGGAAAGTCAGTCTTTCTGACAAGCTTTGTTAAGGTCTCGTGGAAATCGACGCACATCCTCCACTTCCCGCCGCTTTTCTTCACCATGACCACGTTGGAGAGCCGGTCCGGCATCGCACCTCCGGATGAACCCAAATCCAGAGCTTCTTCACTTCTTCTCGGATAGCTACGCCTTTTCGTTGAATAGTTCTGCGCTTTTGTCTAACGGGCTTGTGGTGGGATCCACACCCACCTGTGAGTTATGGTTTCGGGAAATCCCCGGCATGTCCGCTCGGGGACCAAGCAAAGACGTCCGAGTTCTCTCTTAAGAGAGTCGTGAGTCTCTCTCGGACGGACTCGGCGAGAGAGCTTCCAATCTGGACGCATCTCTCGGGATCCTCGGGATCGAGTTGGATTTTTACGGTGGGTTCACCGGCCTGTGCTTGTTGGAGGGTCGCCTCGTCCCTGAGGTCGAGGTCTTCCATTGGTTGGGGAAGGGGAGTCCGTGTGACCCGTGATGTAACACGTTCTCCCAACGGACTGCTCGCCCAAGACTTCCCCTACTCCAAATGGAGTTGGAAATTTCATTTTCAGATGTGGGATGGAGGTCACGGCACCGAAGGTGGCCAAGCAGGGGCGTCCGAGGATTGCGTTATAAACTGACGGGAGGTCTACCACCAAGAAGGTGAGGACCTTAGACGCAGTCCTCGGATATACCCCTAAGGTGACCTCCAGCTGCACGATGCCCTGGACGGGGACTGGCTCGTTGTCGAGCCCGTACAGTGGCCCCTCCGGGGCCTTCATTTGGTCTCTTTTTAGTCCTAGCCTTTGATAAGCATCGAAATAAAGCAAGTTGCGAGAACTTCCATTATCAACAAATACTCGCTTCAGATGGAAGTCATTTACTCCATCTGAAACGAGCGCAGTTACAACAAGGGGGTCAGAATGGGGGGAAGTTACATGGGCCATGTCCTCCTTACCAAAACATATGACGTCATCTCCGGAGCTAGTCCGCGGCCTCTTTGATGCAGCATGATCTCGGCCGTCACTTCCAGCTGGATGGGTGGACACCATGTTGATAACTCCCGCCGCGACCCTGTTCCTTGGTGGGTCACCTCAGTTCTTTCGCCTGTTCCGAAGATCGTCCGGTCGTTGCGGGTGAAACGGCCGAGGTGGCCCTCTTAATCGCCTCCTCGATCTCCCTCTCGCAAAGATTTGCGGTCTTCTGTCGCGTGTCCTCTCGCAGCCGGTGGAAATCGCAGTAACTCGCCCTGGCCGCCCCGTCCGGGATTCTTCGAGGCGTGGGCCACTTCACGAACTTTTCCCCTCGAATTTGCATCAAAGACGTTGGTCCGCGTATCGTTCAAGGGAGTGAGACGTGTCGGGGGAACGCCTCTACGCGTGGGCATCTCGGGCTTGTGGTGCTTTTGATGCTCGGTCACGAACGAGGGATCGCGATAGTCCCCGGCCTTTCTCTTCACTTCCTCCGTCCTTGGGCGGTAGTCTCGCTCCTTGCCGGGCGCTTTGCTTCGTTCGCCTCCTCCTCCGCTGCAATATAGGCCCTTGCTATGGACTCGGCCTCTTCGAAGTACGGGGCCCTTATGGATAAGGTGCTTCAAGAAGGAACCCCTCGAGGCGAGACAGAAGGCATTGACTTCACGCCATCGACGCCTTAGGGATCTGTCGGCCTCGGACACGAACTCGGCCAGAAGCCTCTCGAGGCTCTCCCCGCACACCCGCTCACGCGGGTGAGATGCCAGGGCTGCTTCTCCACCCTTCTGCTGGAGGCGAACTGTGACAGGAACGCTGTCGCCAGTTCGCCGAAGGTGTTAATGGAGCCCGCGGGCATCCCATAGAACCAAACTCTGGCGTCCCCTTTCAACGTTAAGGGGAAGCACTGGCACATTGCCATTTCATCAAGCCCTTGGAGGCTCAGGTGCTCTCGGAACATGTTGAGGTGATCCATGGGATCAGCGCTCCCATCGTATGCCTCCAGATTGGGCATTTTGAACTTCGAGGGCAGTGCCCTTGCCCTAACGTCAGTGGTGAACGGAGATTGCGGGACGCTTGCTCCGCTGCTCTCTCCGAACACACGGTTCCATACTTTTTCCAATTTTTCCTCCACGGGTGGTGGAGCGGTCGCCTTTTTTGCGTTGAGGAAGTGCCTCAACTCGTCAGGCTGCTGGTGCACCCTCCTCTCTGGGGTCCTTCTGGATCTTTGCGGGGACCTGGGCGCATCCGCTATCTCCCGGACGCGATGCTCCTGGCCGCCCTGGGATCGGGGTCCTCGACGTTCTTCTGGCCCGCGAGGGGCCCTGCCGCTTGAGGCGACTTCTGTCCTTGGTAGATCTCGGTGGGTGGGCGCCCGTCGCGCTGCTCGTGCCTTCCCCTCGCTACGGGATATCTCCGCCTGGGATCCCCTAAGGGGCTCCTTTTCCTTCTTGTCTATTCTCGTGCAAAGGGCGATGAAGGCTTTGTGCATCTCGTCCACCTTTGCCGCCAATCCCCTCACGGCAGGATCAGAGTGGTTCTCAATACCAGCGCAAGGGTTGGGGGCGTCCCCCTGAGGATTGTGAGCCGTGGCTCTTTCTGGGGCACTCGCTTGTGCTCTGGTGCTTACCATTTTTAGTGCTTGTTGATTGTTGATGCTGTTGAGTGTGTTTAGAATGTGTTTATGAGGATGAGAACTTGACTTTTAATCCAAGATTCCCACAGACGGCGCCAATGTTGCGTTACGGATTTTTGGGTCCGAGCAACACAAATGGTGATGATTGAGTGAGAGGGAAGAGAGATTGAACACAATATTTTTACGTGGAAACCTTCTCTTAAATGAGAAGGGAAAACCACGAGGCCTGGCCTGGGAATACTTCACTATGAGCGTTTTTCTTACAAGAGGCTAATACAGTGGCCGAGCGTTTGAATTACAAAGAGATGAAGACAGTGGCCGAGCGTTCTCTTTCTCTCTCAGAGAGTCTTAGCTTTTTCTGCTTTCAGGAAAATTCGTCAGAGCTTTCCCACCAGTTCACGAAAGAAGATCGATCCCTCTCCCTGATGCCCAGGGAGAGTATTTATAGGCGAGAATAATGCCGTTGGCCACTGGGTGCCAGGCTGGCCACCTCTCACGACACGCCCCTCGGTGTCAGTGCGTGTGTACGGGAGGCACGTTAGCCGTTTTGCCGTGAATGCCGACGGCGGTGACAGACAAGATCGTGTCGGTCAGCGGTGGTAGTGCGTGCGGAGGTTTCACGCGTTTTTGCGTAAGTCCGTTAGCCGAAATGGCAATCTCGGACGTTTTGGAGTGTCCTCGTGCTTTTATTGGGTCCACGGACTTCAAAACTTGATGAGGGTTCTCGGGCTTCAAAGCCCTCGGGCGTTCCTGCACTGTTATTTCGAGATCTTCTCTCGGACTGCTGTGATCATTCTCGGGCTCCTTTACACTTAGCTTCCCGGGTCAAGTACTTATCCTTTTCACCCGGTGGATTGGGGACCCTGGGTACTGAACCCAACAAGTATAATGTAAAAAAACTTCGCAATGTACAGTGATAAAAGTGTTGTTTAATGTCAATAAGAGTCACACTCATGTGATCAAAGGCAATATAAAGAAAGTCAAAATCAAGAGAAATAAAAAATGTCTATGGATACGTTAAATGTCCAACTACCAGTATCCCACTAATCCATGACAGCCTAATAAGCTAAATGACTTAACAGACATACAGCCTAGACATTACGTCTAAGACTGGATCAAAGCTCATTCAGGCTATCGAGAAGTCTAGCATCCACACTGACACGTATAGGAACTATCGAATGATTACGAAACTTATCTTGTCATCAATCTCACTGCTAAAGCCGTAAATAGATGAAATACACAACTATGTTATCATCACCAAACCAAAGTCACAACTGCCATCGCCATAAAAAAACCATTTTAGTGCTCAAGTGCAGCTCTAACATCAAATATAGAAAAGACAAAAATCTGCAACAACCCATAAAACCAACCCGATGCTTAAGCGTGACCCCAACACTTATCGTTTGTCATTCCCGGCCACATTGAAACTAATGATTTAACATGCTATATTTTATTAAGAAGGTATTTATAGGTTTATATAACTTTAATCAAGAACTGGTAGGCCTATAATCATTGAAGATGCACCTCAAATCTTCTGGGTCTAAAAACAACAGAATTCATCCAAACCCTTTGCCTAATTGCTATAATTCATCGATAAATACTACAATAAAATGAACATTGGGCCATAAATTAATGGAATTATGATATGTACACGATCGATGATGCCACTGGCGAGAGACGGACGACGGTTAAAACAGAGGAGATGGTTGAGGAGGGGAGTTCAGCAGAAGAGGAAGATTGAGTAAAATTAGGAAAAAATAAGGAGAAAAGGCTGACGTGAAACAGCTGAAATATAGGAAGAAGCAAAGAGGGAAGAGAACCGAGGTAGCAGAGAAGGAAAAAAAGAGACTGAGGTGAGGGAGAGCGGCGCAGAGAAGAAAAATATCGAGGTGCAGAGAGAAAAGTAGAAAAAGACTGGGTGAGAGAGGTAGAGGGGAAATTGTGAAAAAGGGAACAGTAGAGATGAGGAGAGAGTTCCGGAGAGAACAAGGAGAGAGAGAGAGACTATATTCTTCTTCTCGTATTTCCCGTGAACGGTGCTTGCTTTATACAGTAATGGACCGAGTGGACGGAACGACAAAACAGAAGTAGTAACAAATATAGTAACAGACCATATGCTAGTGAATGGGTATAACAGAATGTGAAAGTGGAGAACCAAAATCAGCTGTGAGTGCTGGCCGATCATTGTAGCAGTAATTTTGGAAGGGAGTTCAATCTCCGGAGGTGGATTGTTAATGCTGAGAGCGTCGCTACCATCCGATTTGTAAGTTGATTTTTATCGTACATATCTTCCTTGACCATTGAATCCTGGAGAATTTTTCTCGATAATTGCGGTTATCGAGTTTTTCTTTCGTCACTAAAAAATTATCCATTTATTGTCATTGGTTACTGTCTTCACTTATATGCTCGTATTGCTCATATCATTTAGAATTTAATATTCTTTATATGTATTAAATATTTAATTTTGTACTGTTCTCGTTAATATATTAAAGGACTGAAGTTTTATTGTATAATTTAGGACGAAACGTCCTTTTCAGATATTATAAAAATAATAAAATTTATAAATAAATAAAAATTACATATATAAAAATTAAAATAATAAAATGTAAAGCTCTCGGTGCTTGTCAAATGTAAAGTTCTCTTATAGCCGAAGACATGGGCCGCTGTTCCTTCGCAAGCAAGGAACGTGCAAAGAAAAATAGAATATGAATACTATTTTTTGTGAAAAAATATCAATTAAAGTGGATTTAATATATATATTTTTAATAGTAATTTTAGATATTATTACATCAACCTAAGCCCAAATAATTAAATTTAATTCCAACTGCTCACGCAAAAAAAAATTTAATACATAAAATTATTAAATATCTATTATAATTTTTATATTTTTCATTTATAAAATTATCAACTTATTAATATATTGTGCCGGTGTTTAAAAAATAGAAACTACTAATAGTCATTGTCATGGCTCGAGGGAAAACCACCGAGTCTCTATTACAAGATATGATGTATGTCATTAAAAGAAATGATAACTACTAATCTCTCAAATCTGGTCTATCTGAAAGTCGCGTAGTAAATTTAGGATTATTACTAGCACTATGTACTCAACTCGAATCTAGAGCTAATAAAATATAAATATAAGTTAAAAATTCAGCAAGTTTTAATAAATAATATATAATAAACAATAAGTATGTCGAATATATAATATCAAAATAAAAAAATAATCACAATAATATAAAACTCAAAAATAAAGTTTATCCGAGAATTTACCATTTGTAATAACTATGATTAAAAAATAATAAAAATAATAGGTCCCACAATACCTGCATATTACAAAAATAAAAGGATTTTATAGAATCCAGATTTCATTAATAACAGGTAAAAATTTTTAAAGTCCAATGTCATAAGAAAGATAGAGATTTCCTAAATTCGAATGTCAACATTGATGACCTAAATATTCCAAATTCGAATATACGAATTCTATTGAATATAACTTATGGATTCCATCAAATTTCAAACTTAATAAATATCAATAATAATGAGATATAATACAAAATTTTCTAAATTTTATTTTTACCGTTATGAACCAAAGCTCGTATATGTCTATTCCTGACAATTGGGTATGCATTACGAAGTAATTAATATTATAGATTTGACATGCGATCAAATTTATAATTTGTTGAGATTCTATCAGTCAAAATATACATTTCTCCCCAATGTGCACTCTCTCTGCCCACATCGAGTACTAAAAAATAATGTTATTCACCACAAAGCATGAAAATCACCTACACATGTAAAACCCAATATTCTTTGTTATAATATCCCTCGATACCATACATTATAATAGCTATATGGTTATAAAGTATCCCTCCATATTAAATAATATACCTCGCGATATGATAATCTGTATCGAATAACTATCGACATAATAAGATTCCATATTCATTAATGCCATACTATTGTCATATAATTTGATTTATCTTAAACATAAAAATCTAATAACATATTTACACGATTGAGTATAATGTAAAAAAACTTCGCAATGTACAGTGATAAAAGTGTTGTTTAATGTCAATAAGAGTCACACTCATGTGATCAAAGGCAATATAAAGAAAGTCAACATCGAGAGAAATAAAAAAGGTCTATGGATACGTTAAATGTCCAACTACCAGTATCCCACTAATCCATAACAGCCTACTAAGCCAAATGACTTAACAGACGATACAGCCTAGACATTACGTCTAAGACTGGATCAAAGCTCATTCAGGCTATCGAGAAGTCTAGCATCTACACTGACACGTATAGGAACTATCGAATGATTACGAAACTTATCTTGTCATCAATCTCACTGCTAAAGCCGTAAATAGATGAAACACACAACTATGTTATCATTACCAAACCAAAGTCGCAACTACTGTCGCCATAAAAAAACCATTTTAGTGCTCAAGTGCAGCTCTAACGTAAAATATAGCAAAGACAAAAATCTGCAACAACCCATAAAACCAACTCGATGCTCAAGCGTGACCCCAGCACTTATCGTTTGTCATTCCCGACCACATTGAAACTAATGATTTAACATATTATACTTTATTAAGAAGGCATTTATAGGTTTATATAACTTTAATCATGAACTGGTAGACCTATAATCATTGAAGATGCACCTCAAATCTTCTGGTCTAAAAACAACAGGAATTCATCCAAACCCTTTGCATAGTTGCTATAATTCATCGATAAATATTACAATAAAATAAACATTGGGCCATAAATTAATGGAATTATGATACGTGCACGATCGATGGTGCCGCTGGTGAGAGACGGACGATGGTTAAAACAGAGGAGTTAGTTGAGGAGGAGAGTTCATTAGAGGAGGAAGATTGAGTAAAATTAGGGAAAAGTAAGGAGAAAAGGCTGAGGTGAAACGACTGAAATGTAAGAAGAAGCAAGGAGGGAAAAGAACAAAGGTAGCAGAGAAGGGAAAAAAGAGACCGAGGCGAGGGAGAGGGGTGTAGAGAAGATAAATACCGAGGTACAGAGAGAAAAGTAGAAAAAGACAGGGTGAGAGAGGGAGAGGGGAAACTGTAAAAGAGGGAACAGGGGAGATGAGGAGAGAGTTGCAGAGAGAACAAGGAGAGAGAGAGAGAGACTATATTCTTCTTCCTGTATTTCCCGTGAACGGTACTTGCTTTATACAGTAATGGACCGAGTGGACGGAACGGCAAAATAGAAGCAGTAACAAACACAGTAACAGACCATGTGCTAGTGAATGGGTATAATAGAATGTGAAAGTGGAGAACCAATATCAGCTGTGAGTGCTGGTCGATCCTTGTAGCAGTAATTTTGGAAGGGAGTTCAATCTCCCGAGGTGGATTGTTAATGTTGAGAGCGTCGTTACCACCCGATTTGTAAGTTGATTTTTATCGTAAGTTCAATCTTCCTTGACTATTGAATCCTGGATAATTTTTCTCGATAATTGCGGTTATCAATTTTTTCTTTCGTCACTAAAAAATTATCCATTTATTGTCATTTGTTATTACCTTCACTTATATGCTCGTATTGCTCATATCATTTAGAATTTAATATTCTTTATATGTATTGAATATTTAATTTTGTATTGTTCTCGTTAATATATTAAGGGATTGAAATTTAATTGTATAATTTAGGACGAAACGTCCTTTTCAGATATTATAAAAATAATAAAATTCATAAATAAATAAAAATTACATATATAAAAATTAAAATAATAAAATGTAAAGCTCTCGGTGCTTGTCAAATGTAAAGTTCTCTTATAGCCGAAGACATGGGCCGCTGTTCCTTCGCAAGCAAGGAACGTGCAAAGAAAAATAGAATATGAATACTATTTTTTGTGAAAAAATATCAATTAAAGTGGATTTAATATATATTTTTTAATAGTAATGTTAGATATTATTACATCAACCTAAGCCCAAATAATTAAATTTAATTCCAACTGCTCACGCAAAAAAAAAAATTAATACATAAAATTATTAAATATATATTATAATTTTTATATTTTTCATTTATAAAATTATCAACTTATTAATATATCGTGCAGGTATTTAAAAAAATAGAAACTACTAATAGTCATTGTCACAGCTCGAGAAAAAACCACCGAGTCTCTATTACAATATATGATGTATGTCATTAAAAGAAACGATAATTACTAATCTCTCAAATTTAGTCTATCTGTAAGTCGCATAGTAAATTTAGGATTCTTACTAGCACTATGTACTTAACTCAAATCTAGAGCTAATAAAATATAAATAAGAGTTAAAAGTCCAGCAAATTTTAATAAATAATATATAACAAATAATAATTATGTCAAATATATAATATCAAAATATAAAAACAATCACAATAATATAAAACTTAAAAATAAAATTTATCAGAGAATTTACCATTTGTAATAACTATGACTAAAAAATAATAACAATAATAGATCCCACAATACCTGCGTATTACGAAAATGAAAGGATTTTATAGAATCCAGATTTCGTCAATAACAGGTAAAAATTTTTAAAGTTCAATGTCATGAGAAAGATAGAGATTTCCTAAATTCGAATGTCAGCATTGATAACCTAAATATTCCAAATTCGAATATATGAATTCTATTGAATACAACTTATGGATTCTACCAAATTTTAAACTTAATAAATACGTGCATTCCCTCTGCCCACATAGAGTACTAAAAAATAATGTTATTCACTCACAAAGCATGAAAATCACCTACACATGTAAAATCTATTATTCTTTGTTATAATATCCCTCAATACCATACATTATGATGGCTATATGGTTATAAAGTATCTCTCCATATTAAATAATATACCACATGATATGATAATTAGTATCGAATAACAATCGACATAATAAGATTCCATAAATCCCATATTCATTAATGCCATACTATTGTCATATAATTTGATTTATCTTAAACATAAAAATCCAATAACATATTTACATGATTGAATAATGTAAAAAAACTTCTCAATGCACAGTGATAGAAGTGTTGTTTAATATTAATAAGAGTCACACTCATGTGATCAAAGGCAATATAAAGAAAGTCAACATCGAGAGCAATAAAAAAGGTCTATGGATACGTTAAGTGTCCAACTACTAGTATCCCACTAATCCATGACAGCCTACTAAGCCAAATGACTTAACAGACGATACAGCCTAAACATTACGTCTAAGACTGGATCAAAGCTCATTCAGGCTATCGAGAAGTCTAGCATCTACACTGACACGTATAGGAACTATCGAATGATTACGAAACTTATCTTGTCATCAATCTCACTGCTAAAGCCGTAAATAGATGAAACACACAACTATGTTATCATTACCAAACCAAAGTCGCAACTACTGTTGCCATAAAAAAACCATTTTAGTGCTCAAGTGCAGCTCTAACATCAAATATAGAAAAGACAAAAATCTGCAACAACCCATAAAACCAAACCGATGCTCAAGCGTGACCCCAGCACTTATCGTTTGCCATTCCCGGCCACATTGAAACTAATGATTTAACATGCTATACTTTATTAAGAAGGTATTTATAGGTTTATATAACTTTAATCATGAACTGGTAGACCTATAATCATTGAAGATGCACCTCAAATCTTCTGGTCTAAAAACAACAGGAATTCATCCAAACCCTTTGCCTAATTGCTATAATTCATCGATAAATATTACAATAAAATAAACATTGGGCCATAAATTAATGGAATTACCACAACCAAAACACTCATCAAATCAATTATTTCACGAGGAGAACAGTTGCCTTGAAATTTGGCATAATAGCTCACCTACCAACTTTGTCGATCACTGAAATTCCAAGCTGAAGCAGCTCAATTTCGTCTACAAAGTATTCCAACACCAAATTTATTTCAACTGAAAATATTAATCAATTCTACCAATTCAAAAGAATACCACAGCTACCCCGGAAATGGGTGATCCGAGGACAGGCGTAGCAGATAGGAGCAAATCCGGTTGACTGAACCTTAAAAGGTATAGTTTTTTTAACCTTACCAGTATATAAGGATTTGATGTAATTTTTTCTATAAGTTGAGTATCGTATCCATGTGAAGTTGATTTTTTTTACTCGAAATAAATTTCGTAGGTGTTTTATATTTCAAAATATTAAAAAAAAATTAAAACGTTGTGTTGGTAATGATGAGAGCAGTCGTAACAGTAATGATACTGCCATAAAATTAATTAAAAGATGCAAAAAATGAAATGATGAGATTTTACATTACTAGAAATTAAGATGCTAATGTTGGTTATGCCTCCCGACAATTATAGAAATTAAAAAATAAAAAATTAAAGTATAAAAACATAAAATTAAAAAAGTGACGGTGGTTTAACCATCTAACACTCAGAAAATAAAAGAAATAAATGAATCGAGAACTAAATTATAGAAATTTTAAATTATAAGAGTTACGACGACTTAACTATATAATATTTAGAAAATAAATTGATAAAAACTAAATTATAAAAAAATTAAACAATAGAAATATAAAGTGTCAAGATAATTTCGGTGGTTAATTTAACGTGTTGATTTTCACTGTACAATACCACATAAAATTATTATATTTCGATATCAATTCGAAACTAGATCAACCGATAAAAATAAAATACAAACCGTATAAAACTGATAAAGCTAAATTAATTTAAAAATAAACTTGATATTAAATTAAAATTTAAAAATATAAAATAATAGATCTAATATAAAATCTATAACACTAAAATGTTAAAATATTAAAAGAAAAACCAACATCTTAAATTTTCACCAAGTTCTCCCGTTTCTTTTTTCCTCTCTCCTTTCCCCACTTTGCTTGTCCTTTCCCCACTTTGCTTCGTGCGCTCACTGCTCTCCCTCTCTGTTATTTTTTTCCTTCTCCTTTCTTCTCTCTTTCTCCTCTCTTACTCTCTACCCCGCGCGATCCTTCGCGCTCACCCTCTCCTTTCCGGACTCGGGGGCGCTGCGACGCCAAGGGCGTCGCAGCGACTACGACGCTGCACGGGAGCCGTTGGATGAAATCCAACGGCTCCTGTTTTCATTAATAAAAAAAAAAACATAAATCATTTAAAAAAACACGGGGAAGCTGTTAGCCGTTGGATGAAAAACGCATCCGACGGCTGCGCCCGCGTTTTTAAAAAAAAAGGTTTTTTTTTTTTTAAACGGGAAACGACATGCAGCCGTTGGATGCAAATGCATCCAACGGCTGCGGCGCATCTCCCTCTCCCTCTTCTGTTTCCAAAAAACCCTCATCCCCATTTCCTTCGCGCTCCTCTCTCTCTCTCTCTCTTCTGAAACCATCGTCTTCCTCATTTCTACCTTCAGTGCCCCTCTCTCTCTCCTTTCTTCTCTTCCTCTTCTCCTCGTCATTTTGCGCAGCCGTCTCTGTCGCCCGAGAAACAGAGACGCCATTGCCGGTCGTGATTGAGGATCGTCGTTGTCCACCGGCGCGATTTGGGATTCGGATTGTCCACCGGCGCGATTTGGGAGGCCGTATTTGCTTTGTACGTCGTTGTCCTTGCCATTCACTTGAATCTTTTTCATTTCATTAATTCATGCCTGATCCTCCTTTTTCATTTCTGGGATATAGGCCACATAGTAGTAGATTCACTGTGAAGAACGCAGCTAGCAAGCGAAAGCGCCCCCGAATTCAATATATACACAAGCAAAACCGGCAGGATCTCTCCTAAAAGTAAAAAAAAATTCGTACAAACAACCTGTAAACAAGGTCATCTATAATTAACAAAGACACTAAATTTTAAAATTTTTTCAAGTAACATTCACAAACCCATCATTACACATCCACAGAAGGAAAATTATCATTCTTCCATATGATCACAATCCAATACAATATTGAAGGCATGCACCCATGGTAAGCAAAATCGTCGTCTAAAATGCCGCCGCTGCCATGGACGTTTGTGCGTGTGCTGTGGACTCGACGAGCGTCGGACCAAATGACGCATGCATAAAACCTGTACAATATTCAAGATTGTATTAAATAATATACATGAAATTTATCGTTAGATGTTTAAATATAACTCCAAAAAATCAGCCTTTCTATTAACGTCAGATATAAAGTGATAGTTTCATATACCTTTCTGCTGATTTTTTTCTATTAGTCAGCCTCAACACTTTTTTCGTTAACCATATGAGATCCTGAGAAAGTATTGTGTTGGCACTAAAAGAATATAGATATAATTAGAAATAAAGGAAAAAGTCTTGAATCAAAATCAATATATAAACAAAGTACTACAACAATACCATAAGTAACTGCATATATGACAACGGTTGTTGAGATTGACTACTATTCACATCAACGACTGAATTTAAAGTTTGTTCCTGACAGAAATAGTTAAACGGATATGAGTATAACGGTAATTGTTACATATAATGTCTTGATATAATAAGTAAACTACTATATACTAACCTCGGTTTGTATGATTCGCAATGATTTGTCAGATTTCTTGCATTTTTTTCTTTCCAAACAGCCTTTCGGACGTTTTGTTGCCCTTTTTCCTCCCTTATGCTTCACACCCTTGACAATCCGATCCGTCATTTGTGTCGGCATAATAGAGGATGAACCTTCTTCAAACTCATCAAGTGAAAAATTTTGGACAAGGCTTTCAATCTCTGTAACTTTTGCCTCTAACTTTCCTCTCCATTCAGAATCACTTCCAATGCGTAGACAACTACGCATAAATCTTCCCGAAACTCTGCCCGACCAGCTTTGCGTATCTTCTAAAGTTGGCAAATTATATGAACCTATATCTGGAGCGTTATCCCTTGCTTTCCGAGTCCACCTCTTCAAAATATATTTGTCCGGTATGGATCGCAAATCATGTATGTTGAATATTTTAAAAGCATGTGAACACAAAATTCTAAATGTTTCATACATTCGGCAATCACATTGTACAATTTGTGTATGATGATCAAATGATACACGATACGAAGCAGATGGATCTGAATGTAACCCTAAGATATAAATGGGCTCCTGCCGGAAAAGTACACATATACTCATTATTTTTAACAATTCCATTTGGACGAGCTTGAAAATTGTTGGAGAATATATTTTCGATACTTGAATCATCAGTGGACAATCAATACTTATTAAATTGGGAATTTTTTGTCTTGATTCATACTCGGCACACAATTCTTTATATCTCTTCTTTTCAAGCACTCTATCAAAATGGTGAAAAAAATCCCTAACATTAAGATCACACCTCAAATGATCTTTTAGATCACTATTAAGGCTTTCACTTAGTTGTGTACTTCTAATTCCCAATGTAAACACATTTTTCATAAAACACGCAGCCCATTTATATCTCACACAATAGATTCCATCTAACCATGACCTTGCATGACTGCCTTCCTCCGCGGACACCATAGTTGACCAAGCACTCTCAAATTGTTTTTCATCATCGTATCCATACATCAATTTACTAAACTCGGAAAGCAAACCATCACAATTCCCAAGATGTTTAGTGGCATTTTGCATAATATGCCAAGTGCACAAACCGTGCCATGTTGACGGCATCACTAACGCAAGAGCCTTCGCCATTGCGGCATCTTGATCTGTAAAAATAGTTTGGGGAGCCCGCCCACTGTGACACTTCAAAAAGGTCTCAAATAACCAAACAAAAGAGTCGGCCGTTTCATCGTACAATAATGCCGCTCCAAAAACAACGATCGATCTATGATGGTTAAAACCTGTGAAAACCCCGAACGGCCGCAAACCTTTATTTGTCCCATAAGTTGTATAAAAAATAACGACATCACCAAACACTTGATAATCAACAATCATTTCCGGATCCGCCCAAAATAAATTAGTGACACAGTCTTCGTTATCCAAGTGTATGTCACTAAAAAATAAAGAGTTCTGTAATTTTTTCTTTTGAAAATAAGAAAGTATTACCCTTGCCTCACCAAACTCCATACACCGTTGTCTCCTACCACGGAGAAAAGTTTTTTGGTCCTCTACTGTGTAACCCACGTTACTCCTACCACCAGTCTCAATTACAATTAGCTCGTGGGTTTGAGAAGGTCTTAAACCGGCGTCATGGGCCATGTCAATTAAATGAGCATGCACTTCCGAAACCTCCCTTTGTGATCTAAGCATATGTCTCGTTTCTGGAGGTTCAAGATCGTGGTTATGTGATTCAATAAAATTTTTGACACTTATTTTTCCGGTTTCCCTAATAAGTACACAATCCATTCTAACTGGACAACCACAACGTGTTTCCCATCGTTGTTTTGAGTTTTCATTCCGTCGCTTGTCTAGTAGACGCGTCCCTTCTTTTGAACAACAAAATGTTCTAGATATATCTACTTTATCAATTTTGGATTTCCTAACTAAATGTTTTCGTACTGAAAATCCCATTCGAGTACCATACTGTTTCCAATACTCCCAAGCATCATCCATATTGTCAAAAATCATGCCAATTTTTGAAATATTTTCATCCATTATAAAGCTGCAACAGCAAACAAAACAGTTGAAACATTACATTATATACAACATATATATTTTATATATATGATATATTTTATTTAAATACATGTATATATATTTTATTTATATGTATATATTTTATACATAACACTGTTTCCAACAGTGGGAACAAAAAATATATATTTTTTATTTAAATATATAAATATTAAATAATATATATACATATGTTTGTATATTTATATAAATATATATATTTATATAAATATATAAATAATATACGTAAATATAATATGTATATATTATATTTAAATATATAAATACTGGAACAAAAATATATATTTTTTTATTTAAATATATAAATATTAAATAATATATATACATATGTTTATATATTCATATAAATATATATATTTATATAAATATATAAATAACATACGTAAATATAATATGTATATATTATATTTAAATATATAAATACTGGAACAAAATATATGTATATATTTTATTTAAATATATAAATATTAAATAATATATATACATATGTTTATATATTTATATAAATATATATATTTATATAAATATATAAATAACATACGTAAATATAATATATATATATTATATTTAAATATATAAATACTGGAACAAAATATATGTATATATTTTATTCAAATTTATAAATATTAAATAATATATATACATATGTTTATATATTTATATAAATATATATATATATTTATATAAATATATAAATAATATACGTAAATATAATATGTATATATTATATTTAAATATATAAATATTATATAAATATTTATATATTTAAATAAAATATAAAAATATATATATGTTTACATATGTACGTATAATATACATATGTTTACACATTTATATAAATAAATAAACAATATACGTACACAGTAAATCCGGTGGACAAGCCGACTCCGAAACAGTACCGAACGACAACGAAGACACCAAATCACGACCACGGCAATGGCTACTCTCTTTCTCGGGCGAGAGAGACGGCTACGGCGATAACGACGACAATGGCGCTGCTCAGCAAAATGACGAGGAGAAGAGGAAGAGAGGAAAAGAGAGAGAGATGGGCACTGAAGGTAGAAACCGGAAAGACGACGGTTTCAGAAGAGAGAGAGAGAGAGGGGCGCCGACGGAACAAAGCAAATGGGGACGAGGGTTTCAGAAGAGAGAGAGAGAGAGGAGCGCGAAGGAAATGAGGACGAGGGTTTTTTGGAAACAGAAGAGGGAGAGGGAGATGCGCCGCAGCCGTTGGATGCATTTGCATCCAACGGCTGCATGTGGTTTCCCGTTTAAAAAAAAAAAAACCTTTTTTTTAAAAAACGCGGGCGCAGCCGTCGGATGCGTTTTTCATCCGACGGCTGACAACTTCCCCGTGTTTTTTTAAATGATTTACGTTTTTTTTTATTACTGAAAACAGGGGCCGTTGGATGAAATCCAACGGCTCCCGTGCAGCGTCGCAGCCCCCCCGGGTCCCTCCTTTCCTTTCTCTCTTTTGCTCTCCTTTTCCCCCTCTTCCTTCCGGCTGACTCCACTTTTTCTAATTTTGTGAGGCGGTGGGAGACTTCGACTTTTTTTTAAAATTTATATATATATATATTATATTATTAATATGTGCATATATTTTAACCATTTAAAAATTTGACTTTACTTTTTTTTTTGTATTTTTTCATGTAAAGGTTCGATCCGAATACCCGGGATTACAACAATAAATAATATTTTTAATATAGAAAATCTTTTTCAACAGATGAAAAATTTATAGGTAAATTTTGAAATAATTCACTACAAAAAGTGTCGATTATAAAGAACAACTTACGACACTTCTTCACTACAATTCTGATTGTTGCGTCCCTGGTCCGCGGTTGTTGTACGGATTAGGGAGCCTTTGAATTCCGTGTCTGGGTCGGATCTCGAGCGAGTCCAGTTTCCGTCGCTGATAACCTAGAACGTGTACAATACAAACTACAAATAAGAGGTCAGAGGTCGGTTAGATGTTCTTCCACTGAAAACACTCTGACGCTCAAATTAGAAATCTTCCATAATAAATGAAGAGAAGTGTACGCTTAGAGGTGCAGGAAAGTATGTAAATTGTGTAGTGGGAGTGTGAGCATAAAAGAGTACGGGACTCATTGAGCGGTTGTGGAATGCTAGACTCCACGAGTTGCACTGCAATGAGTTTCTCACTAAAAGTGCTTGAAAGAGGCTTTGAGAGTTCAATCTGAAGCAGATTTGAGATCAAAAGCTCGGGGAATCAAGATCAAGAGAGAGATCAGGATTCCAAATCAGGAATTCGGGATTCCAATCCCTTCTCCTGTAGAAGGAGAGGGAATTTATAAGCTCCACAGTGGAAAACTTTGGGCGCGAGAATCCTTTGATAGGTGGCAAACGCGAATTCACCAGTTGCTGTCCGCTGACGGTAGCCAGCGGTGTCAGTTGTCATCTAGTGGTGGCAAGGACATCGTCATGGTGTATTGGCCATGTTTGGTCTGCTGTTCACGCGAGGATTGGCTAGACAGTTTCAGCGAAGGTGCGAGTCGCTGCTGACAGCGTTGACTCCCTACTCATTGGCTGACTCCCTTGGGCTGGTGCCTGCCACCTGTAGCTGCATTAATGGGTTACAGAGGGTGCTAATTGGTCACTATCTCTGGGTTACCACGTAGGTTATTGGAAAAGTTGGGCCATACTCGTCGCCTGGGCCGGTGTTCCTTGGATTGGGCTTTGTTGTTCTTGGGCCTTCTTAGAGTCGGACCCAACACTAGCCCCCATGCCTGGGGCGAGCCCAAAGTTGGGGCTTGTCATGTCCATAGTGGGTTTGGCTGGCTACCGCGTGTCCCTCCTTGAGATGTGCTGGATTTTTTTCTCTTCACGATGTCGCGTCTTCCCCAAGAGAATATGCAACCTTTTCAATCACTGCAGAGATTCGGAGCCCTGTTAGGAAGGATTCGCACGCTGAAGCCTGGATCCACATTAGTGACTTTCTATTTTGTGAATGACGACTATCGAGCGGTGTGCCTTGCTGGGGGCCCACTGGGTGCTCGGTCGTCCATAAATGGGGGAGCCCCCCATCTATGGAGATCCATGCCTTAGTCAATCCTCGGAGGAGCGATGCAAAGTCCTTAGCTTGCTCCGCTCCCTACGGGGATCCGCGAAGAGATTGGATGGACCTACGGGAGATCCAGTGCTGCTCTTGAAGACTGTCATCACGCCCTTCCTGTGGGCAACTCCTCATCATTATGAGAGTGGTTTGGCCACTCTGCTGTTGTCATATGTCTCCCTCGCAGCAGGCATGGCCTCCAGTTGGCGGGAGGATCACACGCGAGCTATCACGGGGCGCTTTATCCCCAGGATAGTGTGTCATCGCTATCCCTGACCGTGGCTGGGTGGCTCATATATGCCGCCAGGAGAGGGAGTCGGAACCGGGTCCCCATAGGGTGTGTGGGGGCTAGTCATGACCCCATCGAGAATACCATGATGGGTGCTCGTCCTTCCACTAAAGGTGATCAGGATGAACTTTCAGGGTCGGATCAGCACTAGCGATGCTGTCGCGTGAGTGGAATCGGAGTTCTGGTGATGGAGCCAAAGCTATCCGACGTAGATCACATTCCCCAATCCGATCCCTATGTGCGGTGCCACTATCCCGAGCTTCTTGCTCTGTGCCGCATCTCTTTCTTTTTGTACTTTTACTATTGCAAGCTTTGTACTTTGTATAGGAAATTTCAATTAATAAAAGTAATAGTTATTGCCTTTATTCTTCTTGTCTGACACATGAATCTTCTCTTTTGTCATTTAGCATGCTATGACTCAAGGGCTGTGGGGCCCTCTCTCCGCCACACATGCTTAGCTATTTGCTTGAGAGCGTCCAGCCGCCTGCCCCCTGTCTCGTTGGTGTCATCCCTTGAGTCCTGACGTGGACTGTCATCGCGAGAATCCAACTTGGACTCGTCATCGGTGTTTTTCGTCTGGGAGACTGAACGCCACCATCGGTTGTCACATCCGTCAAAGGTGCCGACGCATTAATTGCACTGGAAGCCTTGGAGCTACTGTGTCATAATGATTCTCCTTGGAAAGGCATAATGCTCCAGGGTGCTGGCACGTGGGAGAAACTTGTTGGCTCTTTGGGCACATTCTACCGTTTCGAACAACGCCATTTCCTTGAGGATATTGGTTATTTAAACACCGAGAATCCCTCCAAGTTTTGCATCCTTTGTTTGTTTGAAGGCGCGAAACCCTGTTCTCCAATCACTTTCTTTTTTTCTTCTTTTGTTCCGTCATCATTGGAGAGATTGTCTTCTTCCTCAGGGTTTGAGTAATTTTCTAAGGAGTTTGGAAGGGATACATAGGCCTCAAGGGTTTTTGATGAGGCCACACCCTTCACGGCGGTAGCGGAGGGCTGCCATTCGGAGGCCTCTGTCGTCGGGCCAATGAGGTTTCTGAGGGCACCACCAAGTTTAGAGCAAGACGGAGTGTCCACCTTCTCAAGGGTCGACCCGTCGCTCCCTCACGTCCTCAGGGTAGTGGAAGATATGGAGGCTCAGGTGCAGGTTACCGTTGGAGAGGTGGAGTAGACTTGGGCACGAGCGGCTCACTTTGAGCAAGCATGGTCAGAGTCGGAGGCGAGAGTGTCGTGGCTTGCCAGTGCCAACGTCTGGGCGGCCCAATTGAAATTATGCTGATCACGCCGACGGTCGTACGGTTCCTCAGTTGCTCACTCACTTCGCCTTCAAAAGTTCTGAGGGCTTGCCCCGAGCCCTTCAGGAATTGTTTGAGGTGTTCGCAACAAATCAGGTCATTTATCTCCTACTATAAGGTCCGACAGTCCTCCATATAATGCTCTAGAGACCAATGATACTGGCAGTACTTCGTCTAATCACCACCTTTTTGGTTCTTCTGTGCCTTAAGCCACTTAAAGAACTTCTCATCCTCGATCTATATCAGGATATTCAAGTGGGTGTCGTTCAGGGGAGTCGGGGATGTTGGCCTGTACTCCTTCTTGGGACCCGGCTCAAGCCATGGCTGCTTGCGGCGCTCCTGGAAATGGTTGCCTTCCCCGCTCCTCTTCTTCCTAATAACCACCTAGGTCAATTTCAGGGGGACAGTCTGTGCGTTTAAGACGTTTTGCCTTATTGGTCTCATCAGCCGAGATGTAGGCTTGAGCAATGGCCTCAACTTCCTGGAAGGACTGAGGGCGCTGGTGCAACAGGTACTTGAAGAAGTTTCCGGCTACCAGCGTTGCAATGAAGGCATCGAATTTTAGCTCGTCGGTAAGTTGGGGGATCTAGCGGGCTTCAACGATGAAGCGGTTTAGGAACCGCCTTAGACTCTCGTTCAATCTCTGACGAAGGCGGACCAGGTGCCAGAGCTACTTCTCCTCTTTCTGGCTAGAGGCGAACTGGCTCAAGAAACAGTTGGCGAGTTCGTCGAAGGAGCAGATTTAGTTTAGCTGGAGGTCATGGAACTAGAGTAGTGCGTCCCTTTTAAGAGTAATGAGGAAACACTGGCACATTACGGCCTTGCTTGCTTCGTAAAGGGACAGGTGGGTGCGAAAGTAGTTGAGGTGGCCCATCGGGTCCACACTTTCATCGTACTCGTCAAATGTCGGCATTTTGAACTTATGGGGGAGCGGCTGGGTCCGAATGCCCATAGCGAAGGGTGACCTTCGCAGGTCGGCGGAGGATTGTCCAGACTCCCCCTTGAACAGGTGGTTTCATATCTTCTCCACCTTCTCCTCTATCCGCGGGATGGACTCACTCCTCTGTGCGTTGATAAAGTTGCATAGTTTCGTGTTGTCCTACGAGTTCTGTGAGGCACGCTGGTAGCGACGGCTACCCACACGGGGCGACCGTGCGTTGGACGAGTCTGCGGCTGTCTGCCTCCTTTCACTGTGGGAGTTGCGGGTGTTTTGTCACTCTGGGCTTTCTGCCTACTCGTCCCAGCTAGGGAGGCTTCCAGCCGTCGCCTAGGCCCTACTACCTGAGGCCACCTGGGCCTCAGCGTCGTTAAGCCAGTCTGATCTTGCTATGGGGGCTATGGCGCGGTGCCTTCCTCACCTAAAGATTGAGGCCTGGGGCGCCAAGAGAGGAGCCCCCATCCAATGCATTCCTGTCCGAGCGCAAAGCGCCTGAAGCATCAACTTCATGTCCCCGACCTCAATGGCCAACTTGTGGACATCGGGCTATGTATGCTCGTCGGCATAGCTACCCACTGAGGAGTCGTTGTCGTGGGCGGCTGCGTCCCTAAGTGGTGCGTTGGCTTGCGCTTGGGTATTGATCATCTTTTGTGTAGGAGATTGAGTGTTGAGGGGAGACACAAGTCTTTTTATTATATTCCCACAGATGGTGCCAATGCTGCGTCACTGGTCCCCAATTGTTGTACGAATTAGAGAGTTTTTGGATTCCGTGTCCGGGTTAAATCTCGAGATGGTCCAATCTCCATCACTAATAACTTGAAACTTACACAATATAAATTACAAACAAGAGGTTAAAGGTCGACGGGATATTCTTTCATCGAAAACACTCCGACTCTCAAGTCAGAAATCTTCCGCAATGAACAAAGAGAGGTGCACGTTTAGAGGTGCAAGAAAGTATGTAAACTGTGTAGTGGGAGTGTGAGAATGCAATAGTACGGAACTCGTTGAACGGTTGTAGGAGGCTAGGCTCGACAAGTTGCACTGCAGTTTAGTGGCTCATGAAGGTGCTCGAAAGTGGCTTTCATAGTTCGATCTAAAACAGGTTTGAGATCAAAAGCTTGGGGAATCAGGATCAAGAGATAGATCAGGATTCCAAATCCGGAATTCAGGATTCCAATCCCTTCTCCTGTAGAAGGAGAGGAAATTCATAGGGTCCACAATGGGAAACTTTGGGCCGAGGATCCTCCGATAGTTGGCAAATGGGGATTTGTCGGCCACTGACCGCTGGCGGTAGCCAGCTGTGTCAATTGTTGCTTGTGGTGGTGAAGAGACCGCCGTAGTACGTTGGACATGCTTGATCTACTATTCGCGCGAGGATTGGCTGGACAATTTCAGGGAACGGCGTGAGCTGCGGTTGGCAGCGTTGACTCTCTTCTCATTGGCTGGCACCCTCTGGGCTGGCGCTTACCTCCTGCAGCCATATTAATGGGCTGTAAAGGGCGCTGAGTAGCCGCTATCTCTGGGCTGCCACATAGGCTGTTCAAAAACTTGGGGCCTTACTCATCGCCTAAGCTGGCATTCCTTGGATTGAGCTTTGCTGTTCTTGGGCCTCCTTAGAGATGGACCCAACACTTTAAAATATTAAATTTTTAGAATAACAATCAACATCTTAAATTTTCACCAAGCTCTCTCCTTTCTTTTTTCTTAGCTCCTTTCCCCACTCTGCCTTGTGCTCTCACTGCTCTCCCTCTTTGTTTTTTTTCCTTCTCCTTTCTTCTCTCTTTCTCCTCTCCTTCTCTCTCCCCCACGCGATGCTTCACGCTCCCTCTTTGTTTCTTCCTTTCTCTCTTTTTCTCTCCTTCTTTCCCACTTCCTTATGGCAGACTCCACTTTTTCTAATTTTGTGAGGCGGTGGAAGACTTCGACTTTTTTAAAAATTTATATATAAATATTTTACATTTTCAATATATGCATATATTTTAACCATTTAAAATTTTAACTTTATTTTTTTTTTGTATTTTTTCATGTAGAGGTTCAATCCGAATATATAGAATTATAACAATACACAATATTTTTAATATGAAAAATCTTTTTCAATAAAAAAAAAATGACGGAATAAATTTTAAAATAATGCACTATAAAAAGTGTCGGTTACAAAGAACAATTTTTGAAACCCCTTCACTACAATCCCGACTAAATAATAATTTATTACAACTTTCTTAATATATCCAACAGCCTACCAGACAAATATAATCAGAAATGAGAGTAATTAAGCGAAATATATTCTAAAAAATTATTTTAAAATAACATACCCGACCTTTACGAAAAATGAAACTCAATTTGAATCTCAACCATATACCAAACCTTCTTCCTCTTTTCTTTTTTCTTCTTTCTCCATACGGTATTCGTTGTTTGATAAATAATTTTAGAATACTCTAAAAATACGAAGCGTGCATTTTTATACCGTGAGTCACACTCGAGCATGCCCCTTTTAGAATCAGCGCCTCAGGCGCTCGCCATGCATGCGAACACCGCAATCCTCACACCAACTTTACGTAACCTTTTGATGATTATCCATTTATTATTAGAACTCACAATGGAGTAATCAAAATCTAATATTTTAATCAATTGAGTAAATTTATAAAATGAGTACTCCATATAGCTTATTTACTTACTTTTATTTTAAAATTTTTTCTTAAATAAGAAAATTTATATAATTAAAATATATAATTTAGTTATATAATCTAAATAAAAATTATTTAAAATAATATATATATATATATATTTATTTATTTTAAAATTTTTTCTTAAATAAGAAAATTTATATAATTAAAATATATAATTTAGTTATATAATCTAAATAAAAATTATTTAAAATAATATATATATATATGCAAGTGTTAATCAACAGGTAGATGAAGAATTTAGTAGCCTGTAATGAAACCAAAAGATCGGCACATGTAATTCATGATTAAAGCATCAAGGACTCGAAGAATCCTTTGACTAATGATGTGAATAAATAGAAGAGGACCAGGTTTAGGGAGGGGTGAGGTGTCACAGTCCTTTAATTATTATTATTATTATTATTAATTTTTATTATATTTTTATATTATTATTATATATTAAATATTAAAATATTAATTCTCAATTTATTTTATTCTAATTAACCAAATATGATAATAAAAATTTTTAATATTTTATTTTTAATAATAATTATTTTATTCATATCTTATTATATTCCAATAACTAAATGTTGTAATAGATTATCATCTAATTACAAGTAAATGGGCCAGTGATAAGTGTTTGCATTGGTTGGGAATGTCGAAGCCGAATATGGGGTGTGACTTAGGTTTAAATGAGGATTAAAAATATATTTGTATAATTAGTAATTTTTATACAAAGGATATTTATTTAAATATATAAATCAAAACCTAGTAAACCACTCATCGAGTGTAGCATATTTGACCCCAATCCTCTATCTCACTAAGCCGCTCCCTACAACTCTACATTTTCTCACATCCTCCTTACACATTTCTATTTTCAGAGAAAAATTTCTAACTTAAACGTTAGAAGATAAATTGGATAATGAATTTCGTCAATCATTTAACCTCATATTCATTATTTGTGGTGTATAGGTTCCAAATTAATAAAGATGGAGATCAAACTTACTCCAATTTGACCCGTAGTAAAAGATCGAGCGGTTTCTTAATCCTTAGTACAATCCGAATCTTGGAATGCATCAACTATAAATAGAAAAATATATTGGAATCAGTATTTGTTGATAACTATGAATAAAAGGCATCCAATGAGAGTTGATATTTTTATTCATTGTTTTAAATGAATAATAATTTCTTTCAGAGTTATTATTTCTAGAATTATAGCAATCAAATAATGAAATAATAATTTTATTAGCAATAAAATAGGAAAAAATTTTCTATTTCATTCTATCAAATAGTATATTAAGAATTCTAAGTTGTGTATGACTCGTAGTGAAAGATCGAGTGATTTTATAATTTGCAGTACAATTTGGATCTTAGAATGCATCAACTATAAATAGAAAAATATATTGAAATCATTATTTCTTGATAACTATGAATAAAAAGTTTCAAATGAGAGTTGATATTTTTTATCATTGTTTTTAATGAATAATAATTTCATTCAAAGTTATTATTTCTAGAATTATAGCAATCAAATAATAAAATAATAATTTTATTAGCAATAAAATAGGAAAGAAATTTCTATTTCATTCTATCAAATAGTATATTAAGAATTCCAAGTTGTGTATGAAAACTTATGGGTAAAACATGCCTTATTACATTATTTAATTATTTTTTAAAAATTTTAATCATATGAAAATATATGAAGCATATCCATACCAATAACTAACTAATAATTAATTGTTGTAAAAATAAATTTTATTACAATAGAAGAAATTATTAAAATATCTGCCAAAACATATCATGAATTCAACTCGTGTAGGCTCTTTATAAAGTGAGCTTAAGCACGTCTGAAAATTATCAGCTCTAATAGATTTTATTTTCATATTAATTTTTTAATTAATTACATCTATTGGTCAATGAGTTCAGTTCATCAAAAAAAAAAAACCATGAATATGCAAGGAATAATAAGATACAAAGTAATGCAACATTAACTGCTATTTAACGTGATTTAGAGATTTAAAATATACGTTAAATGAAGTATTAATAAAAAATATAAGTTAGTTATTATTAAATGAAAGAAAATAATATATAGATTTATAAAAATATATCGTAGTTTGATAAAAATCTTTTAAATCACATATGTTATTTGATGATATTACATTATGTCAATCGAAATGATTAAAATAAATTTATATAATAAATTATTTCAATATTTTTTAAAAGCGATAAATTCCAACTATCCATCCATAAGTATTGATAATTTACATATTCATTCAAATTTTGAATCCAAATCACGAGATTTTTCTCAAAAATTTGAGATTTCAATAAGCTAAAAACAATTTTTTTACTAATAATTTTCACCCCATTTTAAGGGTCTTGACCCAACTAGTAATAGAAGACTTTACTAACAAATATCATATGTTAGATAAATTCGGGCACATAGTAAGAAAATAACTTATGATAGATGTGTTTTTTTTTTTAATTTATATTTTATCAGATAAGTTATTTTTTATTAGTCTGATCATTGATATGAAAATAAGATTTATATAATTAAAAAATCGGTTACTTTTCAATCTATAAATGACAAAATTATAAATCATTAGTTAAAGATATTAACCGATGATTTTCTAGATCATGAATCTTTAAAATTGATTCAACTATCCAAAATAAAAAAAATGATCAATCATTTATTTTCAAAAAAAATTTATGTTTTCTTGTGATGAAATAAAGATAATGGCCAATTAATATAAATTGATTCCATATTCTTTAAGGAAGAAAAAAAACTTTAGAAAAATCATGGATTAAGATATATATATTATATTTCTTTTCGCATAACAAATATTATGAAATAACATAATAATTATAATAATTTGTATAAACGTTTTAATTTCATAAAGTTTTTTTTTATATAAAATCCATTACACCGGGATAGTAAAAAGATAGTCAACCAATTTCAAATAAAATAGTTTAGTGTACAAATTTCTCAATGTAATAAAATTTGAGGAAGAGTTAGACCACTTTGAGCATATTATATATAATGTTATTTTATGTTGTATGTAATAGAATATTTCAACAATTCAAATTCATAATTTTAATCTCAATTTTAATCAATGATAAAAAATGAATATTTATTTTAATATTTGATGTAACCTTCATCACTTATTGATCAAAATTTTAAATTTAATCGTTGGATAAATGGAAAAACCTTCATAATATGAAGACCTTAACATTGCTTAAAATAGGATATTAGCTATCAGTAATTATTTTTCACTGCCTTATAATTGAATTTGAATTTAGGTATAACCCAATTTATCATATTTTATTCGAATTAAAGTAATTTAGGTTTTGGGTATTTAATGTAAATAATTTAATAATTGAACATTTTTTTATTTACCTTAGAGTTGTTATTGACCTTGTTGATATTTATTTATTGATTAGATTAACTCATTTATTTTTATAAAATTAGTCATTTTTAATATCCTTTTACTAAAAATAATAGCATAATGTTTCAAATCTACTTTGTTAAAAAAATATTGAAACTATGAATGTATTGATTTCTTGATAAAATTTATTAAATGTCTTTGTGAATTGATTCAACTAAAAATATAATACTCGTTCATGTATGATATTTGAAGAATGATCGGATTATTTTAAATCTAATTTATATATTATTATTATATATTATACAAGAGACTATATCGATTACTCAAACTAGTAACCATTAGTGTATTCCATCAATTTTATTAAGCCAATCCAAATTCCTTCCTTGATTCAAATTTTTTTTTTTGTCTTAGTGCCTCTTCGTCAACTATTACCTCTCTATAACAAACTGTTCAATCTCTTAATCGTATAATTTATTATAAATTTTAAAGATTAATAATAATAAAATAATAAATAATTATAAAATAAAAAATTATAATTATGTGAAACAAATCACAAATTGGAAAATTACGAAGAATAATAAGTTTTACCTTTTGAGTTATAAAAGGTGCATGTTTGCTATGGATTTTGTTTTCTCCTATCTTACAAAACCATAGTGCAAACTTTCTACATAATTGTTGAATCTAAAATATAATAAATTAGTACATTTGGCTCGGTTTCTTCATTATCGCCACTGACATTCATTTAAAATTTATATCAAATTATACTGTCAATTTTTAGATCAGATATTTTACCAAACTTATTATACAAACTAAATTTAAATCACAATTAACAAAGATGGATTAATTTTTGGAGCTCTTTTCCTAAAGCCAAACAATAGATCAATTGCGAGGAAGAAAATGTTATGCTGGTCAAAGCTTTTATCATGTTATAAATTCAGACATCCTATAAGATTTGGCAAAAATGCTATTGGGATAAAATAATTTTTAAGATGGCGAAATTATCATAATACTTCACTATAAAGTTATGTGAAAATTTATTTAAATAGCGTGCCGAGATACGTATTTTTAATTTTATGATTACTAATTATGATTTTAAAATAAAAATCAAATAACTCGTTCTTCTTTCAAAATATATGAAACCAAACAGACTTTCGGTAGCCACAATTCTATAAAATTAAGAACTTTAGTTGGTCATGTGCCCATAGACAAAGGGCTAGAGGATGCTGCATCTATTCATTTATTTAAAAGCTAATCGTTCTCATTTAGTGAATATTAAAGTTAGCGGTCGGTAAACCTTAAGGATTTTCATATAAAAATATTGGTACCTATATTCACACTTGTACTTGTTTGAGGCAAAAGTTGCATACTTGATACATATATCTAGAACAGTAACATATATTTGTGGCAGAATGATGATATCCGATGTGCGTTTATAGTAATGCTTGTGCACGGTTTAGGCAATAGCACTTGATATGTGTCTGTGTTAGCGCTCGTCTATAGCCGAGGCAAAATGTTAACGTCTGATATGCATTTGATACAGTGTTTGCCACGAACACAGATGATTTTATAGCGTTTGTGAATTTTTGTATAATAAATGGTGCATAATACGCACCTATTTGGCATTCATATACCGATTGTGTATGTAAGGCTTGGCGCACGTTATAGTGTGGTCATTTTGTAGTGTGGTCATTTTGTATGGGGATATGGGGGAAAGAGAAGGAAAATAGGGAGAAAGATGAGGTTTTGATTTATTTTAAAATAATTTAATTTTTGTTTTTTTTTGTTGTACATTTATATTACAATTTACTCTATTACTTTAGATTTTTGCATATGCATATATTATTTACCAATTATTTTAAACTTTTGCTAGGTTTTATTAAAAGTTTTAAAGAATCTATTTATTTTTTTATAAAATAAATATTTTAAAATAATATATTTATATATATAAATATTTATAAATAGAAAGCCATACAATTTATACATTTAGTTTTATATGTGATAGTCCATGTAAAATATTTCAAAATGGACTCTATCTTAATATTTAGTTTAATATTTGCACTTTTTCTCCGAATGAAAAATATTGATACTTACACCTTTTCACTAAGTAAAAAGTTTTGGATATTACCTTTTCTGGTATAAAGAAAAAATTTAAATATTTATTATAAAATTTATCATTCAGTATTTCGTTGAAAATCATTATAAGAAATGATATAATTATATATATTTAGATGTTATAATATATTTGGTATATTTAAAAATGATACCTATTCTGATAAGTAGCAAAATAAATTTATATTTGACATTGTCTATATTATATATTTGTTGACAATCCACTTACAAGTTTAAATAGTGGTATTTTCACTTAAAATTACCAATAATGCATATAACTATTTCTCAACGTTTAGCTTATTGGTCACTAATTTTCAATTTAGCATGTTTTAAATTTTTAAAATTATTACTTATATTATATCTGACATTCAAAATATTTTAACATTTTAATAATTATAATTTTCAATATAGTATTAAGAATTATCTGACTTTAGACTTTTGTACATTTAAAATTATCTGATATTAAAACATTTGGACAATTTTATATAACTTGATATTATTTTATATTCATAGATGGATCGTAAATTTTGTACACGAATTTATATTTGGAACTTAGATTTTTTTTCTAACATTTGATATACTAGATTTTTGACATGACATTCTCAGGCCCTATTTTATTTACGTATGTGATTTATATATATATATATATACTCGTTAAATTTTAGACTCACTATTTGTCTTATTTTTTAACATTTCAGATCAGAGAGTATTGAGATTATTTGTTAGATATTGAATGGAGAATATTAAAGACCTTTTTTTATTACTTCATTGCTAGAAATGTATTTGAATTTATTTTGAGATTATGTTGGGATTATGCCTGATTAATTTATTTATTGTATGTAATATTGGAAGATACTTTGATCAGTTTGGATACTCGTAAAAGCTTTATATTATCATTATTGGATGCTTGGGATATATTTTTCCTTACGAATAGATCTGGTGCAAGTAGGTTACTAAATTGATTTATCTGGGGACTGGACAAAGTAATTTGATTAGTTACTCTATTTACTGTCTAATATCATTCATATTATATTATTTTGAATTTGATTTGTTTAGGTCCGACCAATGATTTAGGTTAGTTTGATTTTGTCCAAATTTCAAGAAAAAAAATATTTATTTAAATTTATTTAATTATCTATTCGAACAAAAATCGTAACACTGATCGTAAATTTTTCTTCATCGCCCAATTATTATTTATTTATTAAACTTTTAATATTGACCGTTTGATAAATATAAAGCCGTTCTACTTAAAAAAATGATAAACGATATCATATTAATTGTCTAAATATAAAAGATATAATAGAAGAATAAATAAATACTAATAAGAGAGCCGAAAATAATCCAATTGTATTCACGAGTTGGGGGTAATTCTGTCCTTTTAAAAAATAAAAGTTATTTTTTTTACTTTTTAATAATTTTTTTAAATAAATAATTATAATTTAATAATTAATTCTAATTATTTTTTATATTTTTAAAAATAATTAAATTATAATTATTTATTTAAATATTAATACATTATATTAACAAAAATAAATAAAATTTAACTATTAAAAAGTTAGAGGCTGCCTCATCCCTTGTATTCATTTATAAAAGGCTCTTGAGGTGGAGGAAATAAATGTGCTCTGACAGGTTAATGCGTGATTTTTAATCATTTTTATGGTCATTTTCAAAGTTAATTAAATAAAAAAAATAAAACATAAATATATTTAATTATATACTTATTCATATTAAAATTATTAAAAATAAATATAAAATTTGCCATATTTTGATTCATACACTTTCGATTCTTTTTCTCCTCATATTGAAAATGATAATTTCAATTAAATGAGTATATAAATATGTGTATGAATAATATTATTATTAATTAAATAAAAAATAATAACCATATAATTTATATATAACTATTTTTTAATTATCTTTAATATTTTCACTATTTTAGATATTTTTCTTTTTATATTTAGGAAAAAAATTGTATAATAATTGTAAAATGCTGTGCAAGAGGGCTCTAACTAATTAAAAAAATAAAATGAAAATTAATTTGATTTTTTTAATAATTTGGGTATTTTTTTAATTTTGAATGGAATTGATAGTAATTAATTTTGAGAATAAAAATTTAAAAATAAAAAACAGAAGTGTTTCTAAAATGGTCGAAAATTATTAATTTTAACGGTTCGACCGGCCTTTACCCGCCACATAATAGAGTTTCGAAGCCCTTCCGTCTCAACAGTCTTATCCCTTCTCTCACTCGTCATGGCGATGGCGCACACATTAACGTGCGCATACCTTCCCTTCGGGCGCCGTAACTCTCCGCAGCCTGAGTTCATCTCTACCGCTCCGAGGCCGCGAAAATGGGTAGTTGCATCGGCTGTTTCGGCGCCGGAGAGGAGGATTAGGAGGAAGAGGCGACCGAAGGAGGATGAATCCTCGGAAGTGGCTGTGGCGTCGGCGGCGGAGAAGGGGCTGAGGTTCGTGTTTATGGAGGAGTTGATTCAGAGAGTGAGAAATCGAGATGCGATGGGAGTTTCCGACGTGATTTACGACATGATTGCGGCTGGATTGAGTCCCGGCCCTAGATCGTATCATGGCTTGGTTGTTGCCAGTGTGCTGAATGAAGATGATGAGGGCGCGGTACTCTCTCTATCTCTCTCCATTCGGGCGCCAATGAGTCCGAGTGGTTGGTGGTTCATTGTTGTAATTATTTTAGACTCAAATATTCACTCGTCTTCTTTTTTGTGTGTGTTTTAGTGGAAGACATTTCAGTTACATTTGATTTTAGGTATACCATTTCAATTTCTGAATGTATATTTGTGCAGAGTCGAATTAAATAAGTTACTTGATACCTCGATATTGAAATTATTAGCACTTACGGTGTCTTTGGAGCTCTAAGTAAGTTAATTGATCCGTAATGTGTGTACTGTTGGGTATTAGAAGACCGAACATGTAATTTGTTGTGAATGTAAAAAACACGTAACCAAACTGAATTTATGGTTCCATGTATTTGGTGGGGATCGTGGAGTGAGAGCACTCCCAATCTTTCCATTCATTTATCATCATTCCCGCCAAACAAATGCAATCTATGTCAACACGTTCTTTTCTGGAACTAATACACTGTATTGGATAAACACAGTTGCATGGTTTCCAAACACATTGTCAGTCTCTCAGAAATTGAGAGTGGCAAGCCATCGTTGTTCGTTGCGAATTTTGTAATAAAAGCTGTGCATGTCTGAAAATATCTTCTGCTTGATTTTTTCACTGACAGAAGCAGAAAGAGTGTCAGTGGAAATGGAACCACAAACTTTCTTTTCTGTTCTCTAGCTTAGAAGTCCTTGCAATTGGGGAAAAAGAAGTGCGTATTATGAAACAGAGGAAGAACAGGGAAGGAGGAGAAAGAAGAAGGCGAAATAGGGAAAGGGAGTGGAAGAATGGAGAACCAAGGAGGGAGAGCGCTGCAGAGAAGAAAGTCATGGAATGAGGAGAAGAAGAACAAGGAAGAGCAGAAAGAGAGAGGGAGAACATAGAACAGCGGAGAGGCAATTTTAAGCAATGGTCAGAGTCATAATTTCATTAACTAACAGTCAGTAAGTGTTACATAAGACTCTAGATAGAAAATATAAGGACTATAATAAGGAAATAAGAAAACTCAAATCATAAAAAATTCTAATAAAGACATAAGAAATTCCTTATTGTAAGGAAACTAATAATAATGTAAGATAATTTTACAAAAAAAATCTAAGAATAATAATTACTGATAAGTAGTAAGGCATAAAAATAATAAAAATAATGAACAAAACGTCATGTCTTTATCACAAGTGTTTAGTAAGAAATTCCTATTCTTTGCACATTATGAAAGGTCACAAAATGCCCCCTAGTTGACCTCCAAATGAAGGGACTTCCAAATGGCTTCCCTAGGAAGCGACTTTAAGAAATGGGGTTTGATTTAATGTTAAGTTTTCAACTAGTTTGAACCTGCGGTGTTTGATGAAGTCCAACCATGAGAAAAATTAATTTCTATCAGGATGAATTTGCTAGGGAAAAAAGATCATAAAGAACTTCATGCAATATCATGCATCTGCATATTAAGAGAAGGATGAATGGCCATATTATTATAGTGTTAAAGTTTTGGATTAATGTAACTAGATACTGATTATTTTTCATTGCAGGTGATGCATTGTTTTGTGATGTCCATTTTAAACACAACCTTTTTGTAATATAAGAATAAGTTGATGTATGATATCATCAAACCTCACATGAGAACCTCATATATTGGGTTGCCTTTTTTTTTATTATAAACACATTACTTGTGAGGGCGAGCCTTGATGCAAAGGTCATGTTGCTCTATTAGGACTAGAAGGTGATGGATTTAAATTATGAAAACGAAAATATCTTTACAATGTAGGGGCAAGATTGTTGATATTTGACATTCCCAAAGCTTGTAATGCCGGAAGTGGCCCACCCTTTTTTATAAACATGAACTGAACTTTCACCTTGATTGATAGAATTTCCTATACCTGGATTGTGTCCTATATCATTACATGCTGTCTAGAATTCCCATCAATTTCTTGCCATGTTGTGTTGCTATATATTACCTATGCTTTAGTTTATTTTTTCACAATCCACACGGACAACTTAACATTCCAGCTCAATGTGCCGTTTCAGGAGAGCTCCATTAAAGTTTTAGCATGAATCATTTCCACCCACGCTCTATCCAGCCTGTCTTTTGTCTAATATTCGCTTAAGCTTCACCTTAGTTGCAGCCTTGCAAGTAATAGTATGATACTATGACTAAGATGCCAGAAAAGAAAATCTTTTGCGATGACTGTTCACACTACAACATCTAAAAATTTTCTTTTCTATGAACTAACAAATTTTTTTCACCGTCTATATGAACAACATAATCACAGACCAAGCAGGCTCCTATAAATTAGTGACTTTGCTTAGAGGTAGTAAAAGTTTTCTTTTGTTAACTGATGCCTGTAATACATACTGGAGTAACAGAAAGCAACTAATCAAACTGATTTGACACCCTGAACAAATTTATTCATATGAAGCATTCCAAATGGGCTTTGTTCAGGAAACACTTTTGTGGTGATTCTTCATTTTTGAGGTCAATCAAATGAAAGATGAATGCCTTCAATTAAGAATGGGAAAAGATCTACGTGAAATTTTAAGGTAATTCTTGAAGCAAGAATGTTCTGAATTAGAAAATCAGGCAGGATAGAGATTCATTTGAGTCTAGCAGATGTTACAAAGTAAAATGGGCTTTTGGTAAATGCCTACTGCTCTTGGCATATTCTTACTGTGTACAGATGTGAATATCCTTAACTACCACATGTTTCCATGTTAGATTTGTTGCCCATATCATATGCAACATTAATTCATGAATCATCACTTAAGAAAGATCTAACATTATTTTGTATGTATTGATCACACAACTTCTCAAACACTACAAACCAAGAACTTTGTCTATTAAAATGAAGTTGATTCTGAACCTTGTTATGCAACAACATATTGCTGTTCTGCAGAGATTGTAACATGTTAACCTGATATATAGAGGTTGCAGATATAGTCCCAATAATTTGTGGGTACATTTGAGATACAATATGTACTACCATATGCTGACATGAGAGAATTTGATCTATAAATGTAGATGCAATCGTTGAGGAGAGAGCTAAGTGTAGGCCTTCGCCCTCTTCATGAGACCTTTGTTGCATTGATTCGTTTGTTTGGATCTAAAGGCTGTGCTACCAGAGGCTTAGAAATACTTGCTGCGATGGAGAAATTAAATTATGACATCCGACATGCGTGGTTGGTTCTTGTTGGTACACTGTTTTCTGAGCCACATATATGTGATATGATTTTCTCCATTTATTGTGAAACTCCGTGACATTTCCTCTAAACAAGCCTAGTTTGATTATCAGAGGAGCTGGTTAAGAGCAACCATTTGGAAGATGCCAACAAAGTTTTCCTAAAAGGAGCAAAAGGTGGATTGAGGGGCACTAATGAGCTGTTTGACCTTTTAATCGAAGAAGATTGTAAAGTTGGCGACCATTCTAATGCCTTAACCATTGCTTACGAAATGGAGGCAGCTGGGCGAATGGCAACAACTTTCCATTTTAATTGCCTTTTAAGTGTGCAGGTGATCTTCTTAAATTAGTTGCATTTTACAGCTTTCTATTAGTGTATCTTATGCAGTATCTGAGGTTTGAGTTCTCCATATGAATGACAAAAGTTAAAAGTTCACTCTCTTAACTGCTTAGTGGGGAAAATGATTTCAAGCATTTTGATTTGTTTCTGGGTACAGTTTTTTTTTTTTTTGGGAAAGATAGGCTCAAACTTTACACAATTGAGTTATTTTTCAACATTTTATTACTTGTACACCAAATTGATGTGTTGTTCTTGTTCGTCTCCTTTGTTATTGGAACTCTTTCCTTTGTAGGCTACTTGTGGAATACCTGAAATAGCTTTCGCAACATTTGAGAACATGGAATATGGAGAAGGTTAGTATTGTTTTTGTTTATGTAACTTGCTAGCTATTTGGTCAAGCTCGTTGTTTTTTCTTGTCAGTTTGTATAACGATGGTCGAAGTAGAATGGGCCATGGGTAAATCTTTATTGGAATAACAATAAATGAAATGTGAAATACAACTATGTATTGAGGTTCATTTTGTTGCATCTATGTTATGACCTCCAATTTACGTTTGAATTCAAAATTGATATGAGAACTTTGCCAAAGGTTAGGATCTTCGGACCTCCTCTGCAGAGTTTGATGAAGTAATTGATCCAACCTTAGCAACCGGAAAAGCTTTGATGGGATCCTTCTTAATTGTTGGATCACTGAGCAAGATAAAACTAGAGTCCATACCGAATTTCATTTTTAGTTTAGTTTTTAGTAGATGATCCCCTAAACCAAACCAAACCAAGCATTTTACTCACTAAGTGGGATCAGCTACATGAATTTGTCATCTTCATTCAACTCTATCGTAAGTTGTATAATATGCAATTTCATGTTTGATGATTTTGCTCAAACTCTATTATGGTTTTTCCTTACCTTTGCTACTCAGTGCCTTTTCTATTGTCTCACATTTCCTAACAGGCGCACTAGATGATCTTCATTTTATTCATCTAAACTATTTTAAATGCATTTCTTGCATTTCATATTATATTGTTTACACCCCTATTTTTTCCTGTACAACACGAATAGCAGTGCCTCTATTATAGATGAATTTTAAATACATATTGTTAATATTCTTAAGATAAGTATGAAGAGCAGGATTTGGCTGTGTTTCACCTAACTTACAACTTACTGAAAAGTACTATTCCTGGAGCTCTGTTTTCAAATAGTCTCCTACTTTTCATTTTGGAAAATAGGAATTTTAGCAAATTCATCTCAGGAGCTTCTACCTGTAGTCAGAACATGCCATTGGGAACATTCTAATGTGTTACTTTGCCTGATCTCAGAGCATATAGCTTTACCCTGTAATTTGTCTGGCCCCAGTTGGCTGAGGTGGCTGATTAAGTCACTTTATGATGTTCCACACATCATATACTAGGCCAGGTTTTCTGATGAGGCCTTTGCAGCTTTCCCTTCTTTGGCAGTTACTCTATGCCCCTTTTAGTTCTGGCCAAAGTTGAGATGGGCATTCTGATGCACAAGGGGTTGGAACTTGCAAGTAGGTGTCCTGCATCATTGGGTTATATTTGTATACCTAGAAGGTTAAATGCACTGTTAAAATGATTAATATCTTTTGTTTACGATTCAGATGGTTCCATCTGGTTATTTGTCAGATTATTCTTTACTATCCCTGCATTTTTCCAATGTTAAGGACTAGTTATATCCATATGGTTCTTCTCTATTGATAGCTTAATCTTGCTTATGTAATACCTTTGTTGTTTGCGGGAGATCTGCCGGTGTATTGATGCTTATGATAGGGCTATAGTTGCTGCCTTGAAGATGCTTCGAAAAAATCTGCTGATTAAGTTTCCTTCTATTAAGAATAAAATTTTTCTTTCATAGACATTTGGACGGTTGTTTGATGCTAATAATTAAAATTTAACATAGGCATTGTTTGTAGAAGTAATGAGTGGACATCAACATAAAAGGTGACAGGGTCTTCTGCCTAGTAATTTGGTTTGTCTTCATAACTAAATAATTTATTCAACTTGGGTTTTCTTAGTTGAACTTTTAGCTGTTTCTGGTTCAGATTGGATTTTAGACTTGAGTTCAAGTGGTATATAGTTATCTTAATACCAAGTTTGTGTCATACTTACTGTTAGACTTGCTTGCCAGATTATATGAAACCTAATACAGAGACATATAATTGGGTGATCCAAGCTTATACCAGAGCTGAATCTTATGACAGGTGAGAATTGTAAAGTGTCTTCATCTAATCAATTGTCTGCATCTCATTTTCAAAACTGCACCTAGGTGATGTGACTTGATTGCAGATGATCGGGTGTGCCGTATTTCTTATTCATTACTTAATTTAGAGGTTGGCTGTAGGGATGTAATTACGTTTTTGCAATGATAAAATTTGGCCTCCAGCTGATGCCTTTCCTTTATTCTGTCTCGTTGTTGATTTTTAGACATTGGAAGTACTTTTAGAGAACCACTTTGGAGCATACTTATTAAGAATTTGGATCAATTTTGTTTTCTTAGTTCTTACTGAACAAAATAAGTAAAAAATTGGATATATTTTGTCCTGTCTTCCTTTAGTTGCTTAAATAATGCTGGAATGGGCTTGGCGTTGCCTGTTGAGCTCATTTTTGCTGCTGCCTGCTGCACTTTAGGGCCAATCTTAGTCCAGTATATAAAAACCTATTTGCTGCTGCTCTACCTTTTTTCCTGCAGAAGTTGCATACGTCTCAAGAAGAATTGATTTCAAAGTGAAAGCAGCTGAAAAATGGCAATATTTTTCTGCTGTTATGGACTACTATAATCTCATACTTGCTGGAATTTGTAGTCAAATGGATGAAATAGAATGTTTATGATCTTCATTGTGACCTACTGACAAAAAGGTTGGCCCAATGCATGAGCCTCGAACATTTTGTTTTGGGAGGGTAAAGCATATGCAGCCTTTCCCTTACATTTCAGAGTGTTATAGATAAAAATATCGGACGTTATATATCGATAATAGCTCCTAATACCAATAATTTGTGATGTTACGATATGTTGTCATACTGGTGATATATGATAATATATCGGGTGATATTCACGCTATTATCAGTCAATATTTCCTTATCATCTTATGATTGTCGTAATTTTTTTTCTCATAATATGTTTGATACAAATAAGTATTGTTCGATATACTGATATCGATATTGCTTCAATTGATATCTACACTGATAACAGTATTTTCATCCATGAGAGGCTGTTTTCGGTGATTGAACTTGTGACATTAGGTAACATGTGCAATATTCATGCTGTTTACATGCGGTTAACTCTTGGTATTTAATATTCGCAATAACTGCACATAACTCTCCACCAATGCAATTCACCGTTGGAACACTGGGGTGTGGTATTTGTGTACTTCTTCCCAGAAAAATAACATAAAGGCTGGTATTGTGGTATTACTGTATTTATTTTATGGACTCTGCTTGAGCTCATAATCATCATTAGCCTTTTCTCATCCAGTTTGATGGAGAGGATTAGAATTTTTGGCCTTAAGTAATACTTTTAGCTGTAAGCATTGTTTCTAGCTGTTGATCTTGTCTCCTGAAGGACATATATCTGACATTTATTTTCTAGAATGCTAGGTTTGTCAGATAGTTTTCCTGATTTGAATGATCCTCTATAGCCATTTTCTGAGAAAGCTTCCTGTCTAACTCTCAGAAAGAAACTCTTTATACGAGTACTTGGAAGGCATACAATGTTAAGTTCCCCAGTTTAGCATTTGAATGAAGTTTATAGGACTAATGAGTGGTGTGATGCAATTGTAAGTTGTAACTATCCTTTAAAAAGAGAAGGCTCAGATTCTGTAATGTATTCCATCCTTTCAGAAAAATAATAAATTCTTTCTTTTTGAATGTGTGAAGATTAAAGGGCATTTTCCAAGCAACACTTATCCATTTCTCGTTTGTTTTTTTATGTGAAGTCAAACATCTTTACAATATCCTACTTATGCTGGCAACCTATGAAGCAAGGACATCAACATGGGACATTGACATGACACTGACACACTAGCATGCTATTTTTTAAAAATTAAGGACACAACATATTAGGGACAAATAAACTAAAATTATGGTTTATAATTTTTGTAATTGATGAATATTATTTTTTATACTAAATTTGTGGGTTATTGCCTTTATTTGTGATGAAGAAATTAAATTATTGCTCCATGAAAGATCAGTTGTATTATCATCTTCATTTGCTTTTTCTTCGTATTTGTTTTTTCTTTCTTAAGTCATGACTTTGTATCATATGAAAAATTTGGTAAAAGGAAAGTGTTGTTACTATGAAAGGAGTCTCTTTTGACTGTGAGATAATGCTTGGAAGTGGGGATTATTGACAGAAATGAAAGAGAGAGGTGCTAAAATTTTAAAATTATAAAACAATCCACATTTTTTAAAATTTACAAAATGGCTTATAGTTTTTAAAAAGTTATAAAATTAATCAACGTGTCTAAAATGTGTCGGGACGTGTCCAGAGCGTGTCCAAAACGTGTTGGGACGTATCCGAAGCGTGTCCAAAATGTGTTGGACAAAAAAATTAATTAACATGTGTCGGAGCATGTCTGACATGTGTCTCAACGTGTTCGGGGCATGTTAGTGTCTGATATGTGTTGGACACCAACATTGAGCCCGAAAGAGTTTCCATGCTTCCTAGTTGGCAACGCAAAGGATTTTCCAAGCTGGTATTTATAGGGTTCTTCCTAGCTTTTGTAGGATTACCATGCTGTTTCTATTCATATTCTACTTGATGATGTCGAAAGATTTTGCACAAGTGGTTTTACTTGTCTTCTGAAATTTGTTTATAGGCTTTGCTCTCTAGTATGAACTCTGCTCGAATGGATGAGAGTGCTGTATAATTATTTCTAACTGCTATCTTCAAATATTGCATTTCTATTAACTTGTAGATTGTTTTTGGTTATTGGATTGGAACTAGGGTGCAGGACGTTGCTGAGTTACTGGGGATGATGATTGAAGACCACAAGCGATTGCAGCCTAATGTGAAAACATATGCGTAAGCAAAATCACCTTCTAATATGTTCTTAATGTGAAAACATATTCTATGTTTCATGGATCTTGATGTTGCACAATTAAAAGAGAAGAAATGAACATACTTGTAGCCAGTTAGAAGTCGTATCTATAGAAGAAAAGACTAGAGAAGGACCTCTAAGATGGTTCAGACCTAAATATATGCCAAATTGAAATACTAGTGAGAAAAGGTGATCTAATAGATATTAGAGGCAATAAGAAAGGATAAAGTAGGCCTAAAAAAACTTGGAGTAGGCGGTAGAACAGGATATAGAGTTGCTTTTTGATGCGGATGTCATATCAAATATTCCAAGAGATTTTTGAAGATATTATGATTTTGTTGGCTTTTATTTGTTTTACTTATTTGACAAGATTCTAGTTTGATTTCATTGTAATTTCTTCTAGTTTGATTTTATTTTATTGTGATTTTTTATTTTTAGTAACAGATAATTTGTTACTAAATTATCTTAGGTTTAATATTTCTCTTTATAAAGACCCTATGCTCTAATTTTTGGATTAATGAATTGATGATAAATGAATGTTTGAGAAATTGATCGCAATTGAGTAATTGTGATTTCCTCCCCTCCTCTCTCCCTTGGTTGTTTTCTTTCTTAAGTCATGACTTTGTATCATATGAAAAATTTGGTAAAAGGAAAGTGTTGTTACTATGAAAGGAGTCTCTTTTGAGTGTGAGATAATGCTTGGAAGTGGGGATTATTGACAGAAATGAAAGAGAGAGGTGCTAAAATTTTAAAATTATAAAACAATCCACATTTTTTAAAATTTACAAAAAAGCTTATAGTTTTAAAAAGTTATAAAATTAATCAACGTGTCTAAAATGTGTCGGACGTGTCAGAGCGTGTCAAAAACGTGTTGGGACGTTATCAAGCGTGTCCAAAATGTGTTGGACAAAAAATTAATTAACATGTGTCGGAGCATGTCGACATGTGTCTCTCAACGTGTTCGGGGCATGTTAGTGTCTGATATGTGTTGGACACCAACATTGAGCCCGAAAGAGTTTCCATGCTTCCTAGTTGGCAACGCAAAGGGATTTTCCAAGCTGGTATTTATAGGGTTCTTCCTAGCTTTTGTAGGATTACCATGCTGTTTCTATTCATATTCTACTTGATGATGTCGAAAGATTTTGCACAAGTGGTTTTACTTGTCTTCTGAAATTTGTTTATAGGCTTTGCTCTCTAGTATGAACTCTGCTCGAATGGATGAGAGTGCTGTATAATTATTTCTAACTGCTATCTTCAAATATTGCATTTCTATTAACTTGTAGATTGTTTTTGGTTATTGGATTGGAACTAGGGTGCAGGACGTTGCTGAGTTACTGGGGATGATGATTGAAGACCACAAACGATTGCAGCCTAATGTGAAAACATATGCGTAAGCAAAATCACCTTCTAATATGTTCTTAATGTGAAAACATATTCTATGTTTCATGGATCTTGATGTTGCACAATTAAAAGAGAAGAAATGAACATACTTGTAGCCAGTTAGAAGTCGTATCTATAGAAGAAAAGACTAGAGAAGGACCTCTAAGATGGTTCAGACCTAAATATATGCCAAATTGAAATACTAGTGAGAAAAGGTGATCTAATAGATATTAGAGGCAATAAGAAAGGATAAAGTAGGCCTAAAAACTTGGAGTAGGCGAAAGAACAGGATATAGAGTTGCTTTTTGATGCGGATGTCATATCAAATATTCCAAGAGATTTTTGAAGATATTATGATTTTGTTGGCTTTTATTTGTTTTACTTATTTGACAAGATTCTAGTTTGATTTCATTGTAATTTCTTCTAGTTTGATTTTATTTTATTGTGATTTTTATTTTTAGTAATGAGATAATTTGTTACTAAATTATCTTAGGTTTAATATTTCTCTTTATAAAGACCCTATGCTCTAATTTTTGGATTAATGAATTGATGATAAATGAATGTTTGAGAAATTGATCGCAATTGAGTAATTGTGATTTCCTCCCCTCCTCTCTCCCTTGGTTGTTTTTCTTTCTTGTCTCTACCTCTCTAGTCTTTGTTCTTGTTTCTACCCCTCTATTGCTCTTCTATCTACTTTTCTGCTCCTCTCTACATTAAATTGATATTAGAGATAAAATCTTACCCTTTTTTGCCTTCAGCAACATCACCACTCCACTAGCAATGAAATCATCATGTATATTACAACTCTGCCAGAGTCCGCAGGATTGCACATCTTCAGGCCCAAGTTATGTCCTTTTAGACAATATTAGCAGCTCAGTCCAATTTCGGTTCTCCTCCCACATGTCTAGTAACGTTAGCGGCCACTTTCACCACTGCTCGGCTTGCGGTTGGAAAGTTTCCTATAGAAGTTTTAACTCGATGGGATTCAGTTCCAGCCATCCGAGGAGAATTGATGCGGATATCACATCAAATATTCCAAGACATTTTAGAAGATATTATGATCTTATTGGCTTTTATTTGTTTTACTTATCGGACAAGATTTTAGTTTGATTTTATTGTGATTTCTTCTAGTTTGATTTTATTTTATTGTAATTTTTTATTTTTAGTTACAGATAATTTATTACCAAATTATCTTAGGCCTAATATTTCTCTTTATAAAGACCCTATGCTTTAATTTTTGGATTAATGAATAGAATTGATGAATAAATGTTTGAAGAATTGATTGCAATTGAGCAGTTGTAATTTCTTTCCCCCTCTATCCCTCTGGTCTTTATTCTTGTCTCTACCCCTCTAATATCTCTTTTCTATTTTTCCCTTCCTCCCTACATCACTTTTACTGCTTGAGGTTGTTGCAGTTTAACTAGTAGAATGATAGAAGTGAATGCATATAGTCCACTCCACTTTGTGGGGTTTAAGGCTTTGTTGATGTTGATGTTTATGCTCCTATTTCATCCAAAGCTGCTTTATATTATGTAAATGCTCGTATTGGTCTCAGTTAAAACTTTCAAATTGAAGTTGCTATGTTCCATTCATTATTTGTGGCCCCCTTATTAGATGGAATCCAGCAAGCCCTATTGTCGATATTTTCAATTTTTTTTTTTCAGTTAACCTATGTGCTTTTCAGTCCTATGCGTTCTTGATTCATATGGCATATCGTTTCTGTTGTCCTAACTTATATAACAGAAATAGCCTCATCTTCCTCTTCCACCCCTTTCCATCCAAGATTAGTGTCATTAACTATCTAGGATGCGGTTATATTGTTCCAGTTTCCAACTCTAGCAGCCATAATCCCTGTGCCCCCTGGTTTCATGACATTATTTTGCTTCCAAGGTTAATCAATGTGGTATTAGGGTAGTTTGCCTAAATGGTTAACCCATAACTTTGTTATCAATCCCTTTGAAAATTTTGAGAAAAAATAAAGGAAAACAGAATTGAAGTAAAAATCTATTTATGTAAGCATTTCCAAATTACTTCATTATTAGGACTTGATTAGATGGAGGGAACAAACTTCTTGCGCTTTGATTAGCAAGTTCTGTGTTAATCAGGCTTAATTGAAGAAAGATTATGCTCATGCTTTAGATGGTAAAGCAAAAAGGAATAAAATTGAGAGATTGTTGGAAGAAATGAGTGCCTCAGTATTGGATGTGTTTAAAGCTGCAGAAAAAAGGAAAGGGAGGGCATACACTGTTGAATAAACCATTTATCTGCCTGCGTGATGATGAATAAATTTACCTTGAGAAACAGAGCTCGTGTGGCTAGTAAACTTAACATTTCTGTGGGTATTAGGTGAGGCTGAGAGTTGACATGTGTATTGTGTGTGTCCAATTTTCTTTGTTTTTTACTGGTTCCTGAAATGTTAACTAACATATTTAGATGATCTACTCAATAAGTGAAGAAAACAGAAAGTGCATTTGTTGTAGAAGACCACTTTAATTTAAGATTAAGAAAAAGGGGAAATAAACCTCCTTTTTTCCTCTACAATGCAACTAGTGGTAGTAGACCTTAGAAATATAATGGTTTGCGAGGAAGAAAATTTTGCTTGTTCTCACTTCTCAAATATAATAGTAATAATGATAATGATAAGAGTAACATTGTGTTGCATCCCTTTTGTTTTCTGTTGTTTGAGAGGGAAGCAACGATACCCAATGGTTATGAGAGCTGGCTTGTGTCCTTCGAAAAGGAGGATCCTTCTGCTGCAGCTTTTATTAATAAAACTCATTACCTCATTGAGGAATGATAGAGAAGTTTAAAATAGACAACGTGTAACACCCCTCGATGAATAGACAAAATATTGTGCTCCTAACGTATTTATTACCTCAGATTAATATTCCTAACTCAAAATAAAGGCTAACATTGGATCTTGACTGTTATGACTCTAGTCAGAAAGTAAAGTGAAATACAAATGCATAGGATTTATTAAAACATCAATAGACTAATATCTTGTAAATATGACCAATTGTAGCATTTTGGCCATAATTTCCTCTGGAAGGCTGAATTCATCTCCAAATATCTGAAGAAAGTGACCCTTATATTTCTGCCAACAAATATGAACTAAGATTCACCAATTTGAGCTTGAGCTTGAAATGTTCCTGCATGATATACTGCCTCTACCTCACTGTCCAGCATCCCTGGCTACTCCCATTCCTACTTTTCTTGAATCCATAATTGGAGCATTGCATGGGATTGATAGATTAGGGATACAAGGATTAAGTCAATTGATATTTATTATGGTGATTTATGGGATGGATTCCAGTTTCTCTAGGCATGGGGGTTAACTACGAAGACCTTATGTTTCAATTTGTCTTGTCTTTTACTGTCCATCTTTCCACAATATTTGAAATATTTGATTTTTCATTCTAGTTTATGCCTGAGGAAGCCTATATTGTGATTGTAGTTGCCTATATTTTTTCCCTTTTGTAATCCTGAATTTTTGTACCAATAAAGAAATAACTACGTACTCTTTTTCCCCAAATTGCTGTTATCTTTCAAATTTAGGCATTTCCTGGAATAATTGTTCCCTTTCCTAAAATTTGTATACTATAGTATTTACCTATCCACACTTAATTAAAGGCATAAACTTTCTTGTATCACCTTTCATCAAACACAATGCTTATTATATTAAAGCTATGTAGTAGGGACGTTAATTTTGTTATTCAAAATGCTTGTAACTTAAATCTGCTAAGGTTGTTTCAGTTGATACACTGCAAAATTCCCCCCTTTACAAACTTCTCCTTGTGCTTTATGGTCATGTCCAATATTTTCTTTTAAAGGTCAACAGCAGTACTAGTACTAAAGATACAATGGTGGACTGGGAGTTTACCTCTCTTTGTATCAGGAATTAGCTGACAATTAAAATTGATAAAGAAGATGGAGTCCGGGGGGGGGGTTGCGGCTGAGAAGTAATTCATGTATAGTGTGAAAATTCTTGAGTTAGATTCTTAGAGAGGATGTTTTATTTAGCTTCACTATTGCATCTAGGCTCACCCTTTTGATTTTAGTTATATAAACTTCTGAAATGAGATAAAATTCTGTGTAGACCTTTCTTTAGGGTAAAATTTGTACTGCATCCCAAATTGAAATAGGAAAAAGTGGCACAGTCTTTGTGATATGGAAATAATAGCTAATTTAATTACTCATCCATCCAATATGATGTGGTATATTGGTCCAAGAGAGATTTCCACAAGCATATACCTACCAATTGTCTGTTTCAATATGTTGTGCTTATCATTCATTGGTTATGAGGTGAGGAATTGGTCCAAGCATCTTCCAATTAACTGTATGTTTCAATCTATTTTGTTTTTTGAACACAAATTGTGTTTTCATCCCTGAATTCAACTTCAGCCATATGTTGACATGTGTATTTATTGGTTTTGAAAACCACAATTTCTTCCAACTATCTGGATTTTCTTCCTTTATTGCTGCACTTGGCTGGCACATGTGTAAGCCAGTGACTTTTGGGCCAGAATCTTATCAAATGAATCCAATAAGTTGGCTTCTCTGACCTTGAGAACTGCCAATGTTGTTCTGACTTCTGGCTTTCTTGCATGAGGGCATGCTTAGCATTGCTGGCAAAATTTTTGAGAAGGCAATGTAGAACTCACATAAAAACTCTTTTGAGGTTGTATATTACTTTTGAAGGACAGTAAGCTAGGAAGCCGTTTAGTGAAGTTTTTGTGTTTATGTTACTATACTGTTAAATTTATTGGCTAATGCAAAATACAAGAAAGATTACATCTAAGGGAGATGAAAATGTAATTTGAAATGAAATGGGAATGATGTTAGAAAAACTTTGGTGATGTCTTTATTTGTTACCTCTGTTTTCAGGCTCTTGGTGGAGTGCTTTACTAAGTACTGTGTTGTAACAGAAGCTATTCGACATTTTCGTGCATTAAAGAACTTTGAAGGTGGTACAACAGTTTTGCATAATGATGGAAAGTTTGGAGATCCACTTTCTCTGTATCTTCGAGCTTTGTGTCGAGAAGGTGGGCACCTTCTATTTTATTTTTTCTCACTATAGACCTTGTTTTGCCATTCCATGTTTTCCAAGCATAATCAATGTTTTATTGATTTCTTCTAAGTACTCTATGAATATATTCCTGTAGTGCTTTTTATTTTTTTGCAATTGATGTTTATGACGAATTACAGGGACCCACTGGTTTATGGAATTTAAGAATTGGGAGTAAGGTATTAACAAAATTACAGATACGGATAAATGTAAATGTAATGGTACAATGTTTAGGGAGTAGTGGCTTCACATTCCCCTCCCCTCTTTCCATTTTTGTTCTTTCATTTTTATACCCATCTCACTGGCATGAAAATGAAGGGATATAGGGGGTATGATTCCCCAATTTCATCAATGAATATTGTAATTTCCAAGATCAGTTAATTTCTACTTTATGAACAAACTTCTGCTTCTGTTCTTTCGAAGTACAAGTGTGAATAGAGGAGTCCAATGGGCTTGAAGTAAATAAGTTCTTATTCGTGCGATGACATAAACACAATGTCGGATGCGTTGAACTTGCACAAGTTTAATCTTTTACCTCGTTGATTTGATCTAAATTAGGAAGAATTGTCGAGTTGCTGGAAGTTTTAGAAGCCATGGCTAAAGATAACCAACCAATTCCGGCAAGAGCTATGATCTTGAGTAGAAAATATCGGACATTAGTTAGTTCATGGATTGAGCCTTTGCAAGAAGAAGCTGAACTAGGCTATGAGATTGATTACATTGCCAGGTATGCTCTTAATTTCGTTTCCTTTAGATTGGATCACCTTTTCCGCTTCTTCATTGGACGCTAAAGACATTAGTTTGTCTTTTTTGTGGCTATATGATTTTGGCAGAGATATAAATAATTGCTGATATGTACAGTATTGGTCTCCTTGATGCCGATATTTTTAGATACCGTGACAATATCGCAATATATTGTGGTATTGGCAATGTATTGGCTGATATGAACCTGTGAGCTAAAGATTAGCAAAAATAATTTTTCTCCGACATATATAATTTTGATATGTCTTGTCTGACATGTTGTATATTGATATGGTTGCGACTAATACCGATATCAAAATTTTCATCTATGGATTTTGGCATTTTTGGGAGGTGGGGTGTCAAGCTTATAAGCTCCCATTTCTAAGGCAGAAGAGAAAGATATCAACTCATCCTCTTGGATTCTTGATAACTTGTCTGTTAGGTTGATGACTATGCTTTTTAATCAACCAGATATATTGCAGAGGGTGGGCTTACAGGGGAGCGCAAGCGCTGGGTTCCTCGAAGAGGAAAAGCACCTTTAGATCCTGATGCTCTGGGATTTATATACTCAAATCCAGTGGAAACCTCCTTTAAACAGCGATGCCTCGAGGAGTGGAAAACATACCACCGGAAGCTTTTAACTCACTTGAGAAGGGAAGGTATTTCTGCGCTGGGAAATATATCCGATTCTGATTATGTAAGAGTGGAGGAACGATTGAAGAAAATAATAAAAGGTCCCGAGAAGAGTTCTTTGAAGCCCAAAGCTGCTAGTAAGATGATAGTGTCTGAGTTGAAAGAAGAACTGGAAGCGCAAGGTCTCCCGACCGATGGAACTAGGAATGTTCTGTACCAGCGGGTGCAAAAAGCAAGGAGAATTAATTTGTCACGTGGCCGTCCACTTTGGGTTCCTCCGCTAGAAGAGGAAGAAGAAGAGGTGATTCATTCATCCTTGACCTATTTGCGACATAGATGCAAATACTGGCCGATATTTATTGGTTTTAGGGCCCGGATACCGATATTTTCTAAGATTGCGATAAGATTGCGATATGTTGCCGTATTGGTGATATATTGCGATATGTTGGCTGATAATTAAAATTTCTGTCTATACGAATTCTAAATAAATATTTTCCTTTCTATATATTTGATATTGATATGTATTGTTTGATATGTTCGATACCGATACTGCCGCAAGAGATACTAATACTGATATTTTCATCCATAATAGGTGGTCATTTGAGTTTCCTTACTTTGTTCTATTTTGTTTTTTATGCAATCAAATAATACTATGGATAGTTTGGCAGGTTGATGAAGAGCTGGATGAATTAATTTCGAGGATTAAACTGGAAGAAGGGAATACCGAATTTTGGAAGCGCCGGTTTCTGGGAGAAGGATTAAACAATGACCATAACAAGCCCATGACTCCAAATAACTTGGAGTCTGAAGATGTAACGGATGATGATGCTAATGTTGTGGAGGATATTTCAAAAGAGGTTGAAGATATTGATGAAATTGATGAAGAGGAGGAAGTGGAACAAAGTGAAAGCCAAGAAGGTGTGGTAGACAGGGTGAAAGACAAGGAAGTTGAAGCTAAGAAACCTCCTCAAATGATTGGAGTCCAGTTGTTGAAGGATATAGACCAGGCAACTACAATGCCAAGAAAACGAAGGAGAAAGCTTTCAGCTGTTTCAGTTGAGGTAATTTTACTAAACTAGTTCATGTTTTACCTCACCATGCAAACCATCGTGCATACCCACATTGGCATATATCATTTCTTTTTGCATTGCAATACGTTAAGCATTTTTCTGAGAATGAAGAAAGATGTGCAGTGCTTGATAGTCTGAAATATGATGGATATATTCTACTACTGATTGTGTATCAGTCAATGATTTCAGTTGAGCTTGATATCAGCAAAAGAACTTGGTGCCTTTGGTTTGGCATTCCTGAGGCTGGAAAATGTAAGCATAAAGGGTTCACCCTCTGCTAGCAGTTCCTGGGAAGAATGATGTCAGTAAATGTAATGCTGCTGTGTACATAGAAGCATTAAAAATGAGAGTAGATATGTAAGTGTTTGTGTTACAGAGGAAATGTGTCTTATAGTAAGGTTAAGACGTATCCAGGATAACAAGTTTTTCTATGGGAAGCCCAAGGAGAATAAAATTGTGCGGTTACAGGCTTATATTTGGTGCCTAAAGAGGACAATGTGCTATCACATGGATTCAGGTCGCTATGACATGGTATCAATGCCAATCGTAGTCAGAAGTGTGCCAATGTAAGCCAGATCAGTCTTAAGTTCTGCCTTATGTGATGAGGGTGTCTTTCCTTAAGCAGGGTGGATTGTAGGAGCTAGTGTCTGAAATCCCTTGTTGCTTGGGGAATGAGAGGGGATATACTTTGTAGTAGGGTTTAAACATCTCCATGATAACATGCTTTTTCTAAGGAAGCCTAAGAAGAACAAAATTGTGCAGGTGCATGTCTATAGTTGCAGCCAGAGCGAATAATAGTATAATGTGAATTCAAATCTCTACAAGACAAGCAAGTAAGCAACACTCTGCAATAGCAGCACCATCGCCATCCCAGCACTGTCACGGGTACCACCCACTTCTCCCAGATATTTTGGCTATTTCACTGTCACCTGCAGTGACTTTGCTGATTGTCCCACTGTCATGATGCCATCCTCTCTTTTTCTCGCCTCTGGCAGCTGCCGCCACAGCCACACCAACACCAGCAATCCTGTTCGCATGTGCCACTGTCCTCACCCTTCCACTTCCCTATCGTTGGAGCTCTCTCCTGCTCACCCTTCAGCATTCCTTTTTTGTCTGTCTCTCACATTCTGCTCTGTCTCTATGTATCCCCTCTGCCGCTGAGAGACATTGATAGATATATATAAAGAATGAGATACCAACCTGGGCTCTGGTGAGTTGGTCAGCCTGGGCTTTGACAGTCTATTTGCTGTATTGTATTTTCAGAATTCATATTGTATATTTGAAAGCGTTGACCTCCATTCCTCATTTTCCTTTTTTTATTTATTTCTTTTTGATTTACAAGACAAATAAACCAAACATAAGACAAGTGAAACAACATCTTCACGCTTTCCTTCTACATTTCACCTGTTTTCCTTTCCCATTTCCCAATACGAACCAAACATGGAAATGTGGTCCATTAAAGTTAACTTATGCTCGAAGATATTTTTTGGTAAGCTGCGCACCACCTTGCTGCACATTTGTCGAAGCAATGTCCTTGTGGGCTGTTTGATGTGATCTCCTTTTTTGGGTTCATTTCTTGCTTGCATGCTGGGGAACTATATATACCTATACTATAGATGTCAATATTGGCTGATATTGTAAACACCTTCGTATAAGTATCGGTATTCGGAATCCTTAGATACTGATATCTCTTGATACCACGATAATATTACGATATGTTGTTGTATCGATAATATATTGTAATATATCAACTCATATTCAAAATATCGGATGATATATCTGATATTTGGTCATTATATCAACTAATACGGCCCAGTCAGCTTACAATTCTCTGAAAATTTTCTTCCATTTTATTCGAGACTAATATGTGTTATTTGATATTGATATATTTGCAACCGATATCGATGTTGATATTTTTATCCATGATGAATCATGGATGAAAATATCGATGTTGACCTGAGTCTCATCGGTATCAGATATATTAGATAACACGTATTGATATTGAGAATGTTGGACGAGAAAATTCTGAAAATTGTAAGTTGATAGGGTCGTATCAGCCGATATTTTTAAATACCAGTTGGTGTATCCATTATGTTGATCTGGAAGTGAATATAATGTGATGTTATTACGATATTGGTAAATATTGGCATCGGGAGCCCTGATACCGATGTATATTGATTGATAAATATTGTATTGGCTGACATTTCCATTAATATTGTACATACACACAAAATACCGACCGATATTGTAAACACCTTCTGATAAGTATTAGCATTGAAATCCCCCGATATCGATATCTCTTTATACCACAATAATATTGCGATATGTTGCTTTATTGGAAATATATCATGATATATCAGCTGATATTCAAAATATATCGTGATATTTGGTCACTATTTCGACTAATATGGCTTAGTCATCTTAAAATTCTTTGTAATTTTTTCTTCCAATATATACAAAACCGATACGTATTGTCTGATATTATTATGGTCGTGATTGATACTGATTTTGATATTTTGATTAGTAACTGTATATCATTGATGGAAATATCTGTTTCGGTTTTGGTCATATCGGTTTGGACAATACGTATCAATACCGGATATATCGGACGGAAAAAAATTTTAAAAATTGTAAGTTGAAAGGGTCATTCTTGCTGATATTTTGAATATTAGTCGGTATATTGGCTATGTTGACTAATATGAAAATATATTGCAATATTGATGCGGTATCGGTAAATATCCGTATCAGGGGGTCTCAGTACTGATACATGTTTGCCGATATGATACGTATCAACTGATATTTCCATCAATGCTGTACATATACACAAAGTGTCACAATGATGGACTCCATTTAATGGCCTGACATCATAATGGTTGGCTTCACTGGGTATGCTGCTATCAATCCCCTTAACATCATGTGAAAGTGGAACCCTAATTTTGTTTTCTTTGTTTATTTACAGACTAATATTATATTTTATATCTTAGAGATTCTTGATCACATATGCTTGCAACAGGCTTACATCATTGAGTGAAGTCTCCAAGAAGTTTAATTTCCTGATTCCTTGTTGCGTTATTTGTTTAAGATTCAGACAACAATACTTGTAAGATAAAACATTTTTGGACTGGAGGGTGGGCAAGCCACTAATTTGATTTAGAACACTCCAATTGATCCTTCTAAAGGAGTGTTTAAATTTAAATTCAGAACCCCCAGGCTAAAAAACATATTATATTGAACTGTTTATATTTAAAATTGATTGTTTAAATTTTAGATATAGGTGAAGGGAGAGGCTCAGTTTAGACATATGTTAAAACAAAGGAAGCCAGTTGCTTTTCTCTCTCTTGTCCCTATTCATTTTGTGCGAAAGCCCATTTTTCTCTTATTACCATTGCTTCTTTTCTCCTCCTCCACCCCGCAGGGTTTCCTGCCGCTGCTCAAGCTTAACTCTAGAGCTTCTGCAAACTTTTGTTCCTGGAAGCTAGAAATTCAGAATTTGTAGAATTTGAATTTGGATTCTAGAATTTATGAAGTGTTTCTGTCCTGTTCTTATGCCGATTCAGATTTCTAAACTGAGTCCATGTTTTTCTTGCTAGAATTTTAGTACCAATGCTCTATTATTATATCATCTTATCCTCCTCAAAGCAAAGTAATAATTTCAGCATATTGTCATTGAGTGATAGATTAAAAATATATATTAAATCATTTTTTTAAAAGAATATTATTTATTTGGTATAGATTGTCATTATAGAAAGTCCAGTGTGTCACATGTTACTTCAGCATATATATAAATTTAGAACAGTAGTATTGACAATATAGTTTAGACATTTAGAGAGATATTCTAATAAAAATACTCTTAGGTGAGATGTGCATTAGTTACCAAATTGTTTCTCCATTTTGTCAGGATGATGAAGATGATGATTGGTTTCCCGAGGATATAAACGAGGCATTTAAAGAGCTTAGAGAACGTAAAGTTTTCAATGTGGAAGATATGTATACCATTGCTGATGCTTGGGGCTGGACGTGGGAGAGAGAGTTGAAGAACAGACCTCCTCAGAGGTGGTCACAGGAGTGGGAAGTTGAGTTGTCAATCAAGCTAATGTTGAAGGTACTAATTTTGAGATCTAATTCAATTCCTTTCTCATCATATTTACGGTGCCTTCGGTTTTGAGAGAAGTTGAAGGAAATAAAAATAATGAGGACAAAATAAAAATAAAAAGTAATGGAGAAAAAAATTATTTTTTTGTTCTTGTTGTATTATAAGCCTCTTGTATTGCTCTTTGCCATGTAGCTATTTCAATTCATCAGCTGTCTCATCGCTATGCTTGTGATGCAGATATAGCTTTTTTGATTTCTTCTTCTTTCTTCATACGCTATTTCTCAATCAATTTCTTTTCAATGATTTGGTGGTAAGCAATTTCATTTTTTTAGGTCTAATTAATCTGAAATTTTATGAGATTTAGTCAAGGTATGTCAATATTATGGATGAATAAGGTTAAAAATTTATGTCCGATTAATTTTTTGGGCAACCTCATGTTCGGTCTGAACACAATTTTGATCCCGTCTAAATCAAACACACCATTAAATTCCAATTTTCTACTATTTTAGTTGATAGCCACCAATGGAAAAAAGAGAATGTTTTGCATGATTTGCATATTGGAAATTGAATGCTTTTTCAGGTAATAGAATTGGGAGGCACACCAACTATTGGAGATTGTGCCATGATACTTCGAGCTGCCATAAGAGCTCCTCTTCCTTCGTCCTTTTTAACAATCTTGCAGACAGTGCATGGTCTCGGTTACAAATTTGGAAGGTTAGTTGCAATTCCTTCATTGAGTCAGAGTTATTTTGGTGCAACTGTTGTTTGAAATTTTTCTCTGGATGTCCAATTTTATTAAGGAGTTAAAGCTAAGGGAATGTGAATTGGGCATGGATGAAAATATCAGTTTTGGTTGCTGCAATATTGTGCAATATATATCAATATAAAAAATGTCAATTGTTGGTTTTTTGGTGAATCAGGGCCGATCAAAGAAATGCCAGCCAATATTGGTTGATATATTGGTTAATATTAGGCATATTGTCTGATGTATCTTGATATCGGTAAATATAAATATTAAAAGGCCCAATATTGAGATTAGCTGATATTTAATTCAATGAATGTATGAGCTTGGACATGCTAGGATTTCCTTTAAGCTGGCGTATGCCCATATCTCATTTTGGGCTTTCTAATATTCCTGGAAGCTTAATTTTATGGCAAATTATTTGGTCGGAAGGGCCTGGTGGGACCAAAACAATGCCAACTTAGCGTGTGGTGGTGGGACCCAAAATTCATTTCATTATTTTTTGGATTAATGGTGCTCAAATACTTTCATATTATGAGATTTTGACACGTGGTGGGTAGCACCTAAGAACTTCCCCCATTTTTATTGCGCATGAGCTTATGGATATTCTTTTGAGAATTATTTATCGGAAAAGGGAAGAAAAAAGAAACATTATTTTTCAAATTTATCTATATTGGGACTTTCTGCGCCTTGCTTCTGTATTGTTGTTGAAGGATTTATTTGGGGATGCATATACGCCCATATTTTCCAACAAATAAAATAATAAAATAAGCCTGTATTTCCTTTTTCGTGGAAATCATTAACGTCCCCCTTTGTTGAAGTTGGTGCTCATGAGTTGGATTGACATAATTATTACTGTCAACAACATGATTAGTCAGGAATCAAGATGTATGTACTTTGTTACCAGAAAAAAATGTATCTAATTCATGATGAGGTAACATATAACAATAAAGTCTTATGCTTTACTAGGTTGGGTTGGCTATATAAATTCAATTTTTATCATTTCAATTGATTTAGAGCAATATCACTGAGAGTGTAAGTATTTTTAAATTATTTTTTAATTATATCACTCTATATTTTTTTAAATATACATCTTTCATTCTTTCATCTAAGTATGACTCATGTTTACTCACATGTGCTTCCTTTAGCTTAGGTTTTAAGTGTCCGAACTACTTTAAATGTCCTTCACTTTTCTTGATTAGATAAGATCATTGATGAAAATATCGGTATTGGTACCAGTCATGATAATATCAATATCGAACATATCGAATTATACATATCGATATTGGATATATTAGATTTTAAAATTTTTTTTTGGAAATCGTAAACTAATAAAGTCGTAGTGATCGATATATTAGCCAAATATTTACTGTATTCATTGATAATTTGAATATTTGTCAATATATCGGTTGATACAAGAGTATAATCACGATATTGTGGTGGTATCGGGGCACATCGATATTGATACATATTGACTGATATTTTCGTTAATGGATAAGATGTATAACCTAAATGTATTTAATAAACAAAGCCATGACATGGTGTCTTGGTGTACTCATATCTTGGTGACAATATTGTGTTTAATGCTTTAACAACATCACAATAGTGAAAGTGAAACCATTGAATTAGGTGTGAGGAAAGTAAGTTGTTCAAAAGTTAATCAGAACATTGCTATTGTTATGCTTAAGCTACCATTTCTTTGATGATTTGAAGGGGTGAAGGATTTAAGTCAGAATGAAAGGAAATATAAGACAGATTGTTGCATACTAATGATGGAAGCATTAAAATATAAATATTAGTATCAATATCGATCGTAATTGTATCTGATGATATATATCGGTGTTGGACCTATCAGAAGTAAAATCTTTTTTTTTTTGAGTTAGAATCTAAGGGTAAATTTATGCAGATATGTCACTGTATCGATATTGATACATATTGATTGATATTTTCGTTAATGGATAAGATGCATAACCTAAATGTATTTAATAAACAATGCCATGGCATGGTGTCTTGGTGTAGTCATATCTTGGTAACAATATTGTGTTTAATGCTTTAACAACCTCACAATAGTGAAAGTGAAATCATTCAATTAGGTGTGAGGAAAGTAAGTTGTTCAAAAGTTAATCAGTACATTGATATTGTTATGCTTAAGCTACCATTTCTTTGATGATTTGAAGGGGTGAAGGATTTAAGTCAGACTGAAAGGAAATATAAGACAGATTGTTGCCTACTAATGATGGAAGCATGGATACAAATATTAGTATCAATATCGATCGTAATTATATCTGATGATATATATCGTTGTTAGACCTATTGGAAGCAAAATCTCTCTTTTTTTTGAGTTAGAATCTAGGGGTAAATATAGGCAGATATGTCGTTGTATTGACAACATATAATGATTTTGTCACCTTCTTAGAAAATACTGGTATCAGAAAGGTACGATATCAACATATATGGGTTGATATTTTATTCAATGGGTTGATGTTTGGACACAAGATGAAACTAAATTATTGTGGTGAATGAAGAAATGACTTGATGGAGGCACTAAAACATCCCCAGCCTTTTTATGCAACTTCTCTTATTTTGGGCTTCAAAAAGAGATTTTTTATATTTGAAAAAGAGAAATATCTAGGAGACACTTTAGATGCTTTTAGATAATGCAATATCCCATCCCTTCATCTACACTAACGGGCCAAAAAAATGGACGGATTGGTGCCACCCTAATATCAAGGGTGTCCCCTTACCCCTCTCGTTGAAAAAACCGTACCTAATTACTATATATATCTAACATTCAGTGGTTAGCATAGATGAAAATATTGGTTGGTATGTATTGATATTAGCTCCCCAATAACATTTTTTTAATATCATAACGATATCATGATCTATTGCTGTATTGGCGATATATCACTATATATTTGCCGATATTTAAAATATTGGCATATATATTTGATATTTGGCTGATATATCGATCAATATAGTATTATCAGCTTATGGTTTTCTTTAATTTTTTTCTTATACTAATACATATTATCTGATATATTTAATATCAGTATGTCTATGGTCGATATTGTTACTGTCATCAATATTTTTATCCATAGTAGTTAGACAATTTATAGAACTCTTTTTATAGCACCTGATCAGCTTGAAATTTAGGTAGCAAAATGGAAATGATGGAATGAGATCAATAGATTACATGAACATGCCTTCCCACTCTCTCGGAAATCCATACAAAGTTTTTGCGGCTGACTTATTTCTTTCTGTTATAGTTGATCCCAATTACTAGGATTTAAGACTTTATTGTTTTTGCTACTACTAATGAGAAAAAAATTGCAATTTATTCCAGTTCATGCTCATACTATTGTACTAATGATACAGCTTATTGGTTATCGATTCCTACTTTCTGTCCTTTATGTTTTCTAGTTTATACTGATCTCGACAAGAACTAGTAATTCGAATTCTCGAGAATCAAAGATTTGTTGTTGAAAAATGATTTGTGCATTTTTTGGGGCGTGCAGCCCGTTGTACGATGAAATTGTCACGCTGTGTCTTAGCCTCGGGGAGCTTGATGCTGCCATTGCTGTGGTTGCTGATTTAGAAAACAGTGGAATCAGTGTCCTGGACGAAACCCTAGACAAGGTGATCGCTGCTAGGCAGATAGATGCCTGATAACCAGGTTGATGATGAACTATCCTGATTCCTTCAATTCTTGTGAGTAATTCCTTCACATATTCTCATCCATATAATTACTTACAAAGTGGAGTTAGTCACTTTGATTTGGTGGACTACTGTATTTTGGGAAATTGGTAAAGTTTTAGTTATGAGTGTTCATGACGGTTCGAATAATCGAACCGTGACCCATTTTTTGTCCCAAAATTGTCAAACCGGTTTGGCTGTAATTTGAATTGCAACCGAACTAGTTTGATTCGTTAATAGGGTTTTCAATGCCATATCTCATTTCAAACTATAAAAATAAACTTAGATTAAATTTATAGTTTTAAAATAGCCTTGTAACATAAATAGGAATAGATAAATAATATATATATTATATTATCTAAATTGATTGTAAAAATTCATCTGATTGGAGGAAGATTTTTGTAAAAAATCATTTTAGGCATTTTGTCTCTCTTATTAATAATATATATATTGTTTTTATTTTTTTTCGGGTGTATTGCTCATCTAAAATTTTTATTTTTATAATCTCATTTGTTTCCCTGTTTTCTCGTCCTAATTTTTGTGTAGTTGATTTTTATAATAGTTGAAACCAAAGGCTTTGCCTCTTTGTTAGCAATATATAGTATAAATCTCATGGATACTGTCAAATTAATTATTTAATCAAATGCTTTAATTTATAATATAGTGATTTAAATTTGACATTTATTTCTCACAATTATAAATTTATTATGCGTAAAAGTAAAATTTTATTTTTATTTATATTAATTTTGGTTATTTATTTTTTAAATAATATAACCGAGTTAAGGATATTTTCGTACAATAAAGCCAACAAATAACAGCCTCTCAAACGATAACAACAATTAAAGTAAATTAGTAGATTTTTCATTTGAATATAAATTAGCGGTTTTTAAAATTATCATCTTTGCTTTTATTATGAGTGTTGCGTTTTGGAATTTCAGGTAGCGTACGAATGAAGATTCGGATGGGTTCTGCTAATCTCGGTGCGCACTTGAACGGAACCCGGGGAACATAAAATATATGGTGAAATTTATTAGGATGATTAATGTGAATTAGGAAGTGAGGAGAGAGGGGAAGAAAGTATGAGGTTTTACGTGAAAATTTTTTTTTTGAATGAGAGGAAAAAATCACAAAACTTTGGATTCAAGAATGATTTTATTATCTTTAAACGGATTACAAGTGTTCAATTTTACAAAGGAAGAGTAGCTCAGAACTGTAAGTGAGGAAATCCTGTCCCTTTCTCTGCTCTTGCTCTTTCTTAGGTGCTGCTCAGAGTATACATGCATACATGCAAAATGCTAGCAGTTCGATTCTTTCTTCAGGCATTTAGATGAGGTATTTATAGTAGGGGATCTACTCTTGAGATGAGCCCACGTGGCATTGGCGTGTTCAAGAAAACTAGCCACCGACTTTATAAATCCAGCTCATAGTGTCAGGGCAATTGCGTGCATACAGGTCTAATGTGACGTCACTTCTACGTGTGCTCAGAAGGTCATCATTCCCTATGCAGATGGTGTGCTACAAAGATTGCGTGTTCTTTGACAAGAGTGAAACATCTGAGTTGGCGCTTTCGGTCATCTTGGGTTTCTTTCCTTGAATTGGCATTGCTGGAGAGTCGACATAATTTTCGTCATTTACAAAGGATCTTGGCCTTTGTCATGTTCGCGGACTCTTACCCTATATTTGGTTGGAGGAATAAGGTGGGAATAATGTAGGAATAAAATTTTTATCCCCAGGAAATAGATATTCCTCCGTTTGGTTACGAATTTAATCGAAAATAAATATTTTCGTGTGAATATTTGTTCCCACATATGTGTGGGAATAAATAATCCCACCATTTATATCGAAATAATTATTCCCACTATTATTGTTATTATTATTATTATATTTAATAATAATAATTATTATTATTATTATTATGTTTTGTAATTATTATTATTATTTATAATAATAATTATTATATATATTATTATTACGTATTATTATTATTATTATTATTACTATTATCATTATTATTATTGTCACTATTCTCACCTTATTTCTCATATTATTCTACAAATCAAATAAAAGAATATTAATTCTCATATTATTTTATTCTAACAACCAAATATAAAAATAACAATTTTAACTCTATTTTCATTCTATTTTATTTCCTGGAATAACTATTCTATTTCTACCTTATTCCATTCCAGCAACCAAACGTACCGTTAGAGTTAGACGTTCTCGGACTCCAACTGGGAGTTTGGCTTGTGAGAAGTTCTTGGGCTCTTAGAGCTGTATCCTTAGTTTCATATCCTCAGAGTTTTATTGGAGACATTGATCTTTCATGGTATCCTTGAGGCTTTATTGGTGACATTAGTTTTTCATGGTGTCCTCGAGCCTCCAAGGCTAAGTTAGTCTCTCGGATTATTTTAGCCATTTGAGCTTCTAGAAACGTTGGTCCTAAGTCCTTGGGCCTATCGAGGTGTGGACCATTGCCATCGAACCTCTTGGGCTAATTTAGGCTCTCGGTTAAATCAATATCTCGGACCGCGCAGGGTGTAGATCCATATCCTTGGGTCTTTCGGGACATGGGCTCAACTTTTGGGTCGCTCTTTCTGGCCCCTAGGTATTGGGATCTATCACTAGGCCCTTATGCCAAAGAGTTTGAGAACTTCAACCGTTTGACATGTTTATTCGATACTGTCATTTGTCTTGGGAAGGCCTTCTCCAGTGGTAGCCTGCTCGTGCCTTTGCTGGATGTTGGAACTTGCTTTCTTCTTTTACTGATGTCTGCGGACATGATGGGGAGTAGTAGTCTGGGCGTGCTGATCAGAATGTCCGAGAGCATGCTGTGGCCTGCATCTGGCCTCAAACGTCTGGGAAATTTTTGGATTCTGAGCATTGTTGGGCATCTCCAGATGATGGCCGTCTTCACATATTAGTTTGAGACCAATAAATGTCTTCGGATATTTTGGAGCCAAAAGCCTGATGAAGGAGCATCCAAGACCTTCCTCTGAGTCTGAGAATTGGTCTGCGCTACCGTTTTTAGCCATTAAAGCGTATTAAATGCCCATCAATTGGATTGACATTGCTCTGGAAAGACAAGACCCACTAACTATAACGGCGTAAAGGGAACCAACACATGGCAAGGGCAATGATGTGCACGCCTTTTGCATTTCTACCGATTTCAAATGCCTTCCTTGCTTCCACTTTTGTTTTCATTTACGCAACCTAAGGAATTTCTCTCCTAAACCTTTGGCCGTTCTCCTTCCAAACTTTTCTTTCCTTCTTATTTTTTCTGCGCTTTCTCTTTGGGTTTCAATGGCGCCTGGGGGACATCGCCTCCTCCGTCTCTCTGGGCAGATTCGAAGTCATTCGTATCAAATACAAGATACCTGAGTCAATAGATATGGTGATCCTAGAACCCCATGAGAGGGCTTACAGTCCATCGGACGGTTTCGTCACCGTCTACAAAGTCCACCTCAAGGGTAGGCTTTGCTTTCCTGTCCCACCGGAGCTCTATCTCATCATAAAGGTACTCAAGGTCCTGTTTGTTAGGTTACAGCTTAACGCCGTCAGGTACCTTATTTCGCTTTGCGTTTTTGCTCATTATCACAATAAAATTCTTGAGGCTGCAATGGTGAAGGTGATATTTCATTTCACCCATAATCTGGATTGGATTCCGATTATACTATTATGAGTAGCAGGAATCCAGATTCCACCAAGAGGTGGAAAGATAAGTTCTTCTGTGACGTCCCTGACCCCAATTCCATAATTAATATTCAAACCTGATCACATAAGATAAATTCAAAATTTTCAACCTATTATATATATTGCGCATCCACAATTCATAAAATACAACCATAATAATCTAAACATTGCCATGCTGAAATAAATCCAAAAAAATACACAGTCTCAAAATAATCTCAACAAAGTGAAGTAAAATGTCAAAATATATCTCTAGAGTATTTTTCAATACTATCTCCAGTTGGGTCTCAATCTATCTCGCCACAACTTTTTACTAAATTCTAGAGTCATCTTCATCTAACCCGCTACTCTGGAAGAAAGAAAAATAGTAAGAGTGAGCCAAATACCCAACAAATGATACGAATCTAAAACAAATAGAAAATGATAATAACAATCACAGATATACAATATATACAAAGTATAACAAGAATTACAAACAATAATATGATATCCAATAGATCAATATATCCAAGAAAATACATTTCATCATATCTACAATCAAAGGCATAAAAAAAAACAGATCACTCCAAGTACCAATGTAACAAAAATCATAACAATTTACCAATAAGGGGTAAGATCCTTTAGAATTCAATCTCACAAGAATAATAGGGATCTTCTTGTTCGAATATCAGTGTGAACGACCTGAAACGCGAAGACAAAGAAAAAACATGGATTCCACTGAATTTAGGTATAATAAAATCTGACCCATGGATTCTACCGAATCCCAAACTCATGAGGTATGAACAATAACGAATATCACAATAAATATTCTTGGACCTTATTCTGCTACCGTGAACCAAAGGCCGCGTATTTATGCCACCAACGGTTGGGTAAGTGCAATGAGATTATCTATGGTATCCCACTACCCTACAACCTCCTAGAGGTTGTAACTGTAGCATGTCGATATTATCCGTGATACCTCTCGCTAAATGATATCTTTAATATCATCTCCTACGATGATTACATGGTCATAAGCATCCCTCCACAATAAATAATATACCTCATTATCACCATGATACAGAAATTCGTATTGGATAAGTATAGACCACGTTAAGGTGTCGTAACCTCCCATTCGACTAGATACCTTAGTATTTTCATACACTTTGCATAACTTTGACAGTAGGAAGTTAATAACTCAACTACTCACGCAATTAAATGTGACACAAAAAAAGCTTTACAATTTTAATAAAAGAATTATCGTTCGATACTGATAAAAATTATACACACACAATTCAAAGATGACACAAATAATGCCATTATCGGAAGGAAAGTAACGGTACCAAGGATGTTTTAAACGTTCGATCGAATGATTTAATATTTTATTAAATTCTTTCTAACTATTTTAGGGTCTCAAAATTATCTCTAAGGCCACAAAATATCCTTAATTTTATCGTTATCAGACTAACCCACTATTCTCATCTTATTTAACTATCCCAATTAATTCCGTAAAAATTTAATCGACATAATAATTACCGATGACTTCCTTCTCCATCAATTATAATTACAATATATATATTACTTACAATAATATATATATTACTTGCGTTCAAATATATATACTAATATATATTTATATTGTAAGTAATATATATATTGTAATTATAATTGATGGAGTATATATATATTTATATATACATATAAATATATACATATATATGTATACATATCCCGCACCCCACGGTTATTCTCTCTCGCAAAGTATCATCATACAGCAATTTACACTGTCATACCCACACTATACACAGACAATATAGCCTCACTTGCCAGCTTATACCCACGCTGTATACACAGACCCGGCTGTTCTCCACCTCACTCACGGATGCACACCACCACACTCACGGCTACACACACACAGTTACATGCTCACTGCAGCAACACCACACTGCTCACTTCCATTTTCAAATTTTGTACCAAGTGTCTGGGCAATTTAAATCAACCGCTGCTCTTCCTTAAGAAATCTGAAGCAATAGAAGATAATTTTCAGAATTCTACACTTATACTCCAACATTGGATACCATAATGTAAGCCAAATCGATGAGCAGCCATTCAACCCTATCGTAACCGAATTAAAGCCTCAAACAGAGCACAGCGCTCTGTTCTTCGTCTCCTTGACATTTTTCCACTGAATTCAAAACAAACTAAATTTTTGTATTTTCAATTTGACAAATAATGATTTTAATGAGTTAACCCACAAAGCTTTGTCTCCCAATTTAACGTGAATCCCTCAGAATTTCTGATCTTCCACTAGGTCGAACCGTTGCTCTGTTTTTTCATCTTCCGCTCCAAAATTAAGGATACAATACGATTTCCACAAAATCAGAGTATGCAACAAAATATAATTATCAGCAATGAAAATGGAAGAATTTATTTGCTGAAATTAATAATTTTACTTGCAAGAATTGGAGCCTTGCAAAATAGAAAGATTTCGAACGAAACTCAATTCATCTTGCCTGATTAATGAGGAAGGCCAATGACGGCGGTTTCAACAATCTCGGCGACGTTCCTTTGCAGTGGCAACGATAAAATCTTTGGCTACTCTTCCCTGGTTCTTGCCTTCTCTTGATTTACCCGTAGCCACCACCGAGAGAGAAGTGGAAGAAAAGGAACAAAACGGTCTTTAAGGAATTGGGAGCAACGAAATTTGTGAGATCCCGAAATCAAAAAAACTTAAAATCAAAGTAAAATATTGCTACTTAAAAACCAGAATATTTTAATTTCGACTTAAATCGGAGTTTTTTGATTTCGACTTAAACCAGAGTGGCCTTACACCACTGGAAGACCGGAACTAATGGTAATCATAATATTGACCGGTTTTAAGAAATGTTGACCGACGTCGAGATGTTGACCATTGTCAAGATGTTGATCGGTGTCATAATGTTGATTGGCGTCAAAATATTGACCAGCGTCAAGACGTTGACCGGAAGGTTGACCGGAAGGTTGACCGAAGGGTTGACCGATTTTTAGAAATATTGACCGACCTTAAATAAGAGAAAAGAAATATTGGCTGGCTTTGAATAAAAGTTGGCCAGATTAGAGTAATAAGCGTTGACCGAAAAAGTTGACCAATAGAAAGGTTGGCCGATTTTGAAGAAAATATTGACCAGCTAGAATTGACTACCGAATTTAAAAATTTCGACCAGGATAAATTAAAGGTAAAACTAAAGGCAAGGGCCAACTTTGTTATTTAGACGGTCAGATTCCAACTAGATCCAAATATAATCAGAGCAAGTGAATTACTCCGTTGACTTTCCAGATAAAAGTACCAAGGAGGTAACTTACCTCACTCATTCCTACCTAACCCCTGAAGAGAAGTACCAAGTAGATAACCCACTCCACTTACTCCATCTAATCTCTCCTCTTTATATACTGAGTTCAAATTGAGGGGCGGGTGTGAAATTTCTGGCGAAAAAGAAGGGTAAGGAGTGAAGAACGAGAAAAAGCTTCAAGTCAGCTGGAGTGGGCAGTCAATAGTAAGGCAAGTGTACATTTCCTTTTTAAATCCACATTTTAAGAATATTTCTAAGGCAAGTGTACCTTTCTATTTTAAACCCAGATTTTAAGAATATTTCCAAGGCAAGTGTACATTTCCTTTTTAAACCTAGATTTTAAGAATATTTCTAAGGTAAGTGTACCTTTCCTTTTTAAATCCAAATTTTAAGAATATTTCTAAGGCAAGTGTACTCCACCTTTTAAATTCAGATTTTAAGTACACTTCTGTTTTCAAGTTCTGATTTTAAGAAAAATTACAAGTTTTCTCTTCAGATTTAAATATTTCAGTACATAGTATATCAAATTTACCGTTTTAATTACCGCTTGATAAGCTGTATCTTTGATGTCATACTTGCTGTACGATCGGATTGAAAATATGATTTTAATTTCATGGTTAATTCAAGCTTTTTGTTTTCTACATTTCTCTTTCGGCTCAACTTATGATTGAATTTGAATTGTATAAAAATGGAGAAGTAAATCGGCTTTGAGTCATAATGTTATAATAAAGAATTATTGACCGGAATGTGATTTATGGATTTGAAATCGGTTTCATGTCAACTATAAGTCTTTATACTTGATCGGAATAAGAAAAAAATGAATTTGAAATTGGCTTGCAATATGACGACCGAAAGTTTTGTGCCCGTCCGAGATGTGAACTAAAGAAAAAGTGAACCGGCCCTATGACAAGATAAACAAGATCAGACTTTAGTACTGGGAGATAAAATTCTCTAGCATACCTTAGAACGTTATGGTGGTAATTGAGGATAGCGAAAGGGAGCCGTCCTTGGGGCTTTGTACAAGGAGAAAGTGAGAGCCGTCCTCGAGACTTTATATAAGGATGTATTACCGTGATTATGAGGAGATGTGCACAATTTATTCTCGATTATTGCCCCCTCCACTAGTAATGTCTTTTACTGATAAAAAAAGGGAGAAATTTCTATAATAAGACTAAATTTGTTTTCTGTCCAGATTTTTAGAATTGACTGCTTCGACTTTCTTGATTACTTTTGCGTTATGTATCTATCATGATTCGGTCAACTGTTACTTTTTAATATTCATACTGCATATGTATCTGTATCCGCCTTACAGTATAAATGCTTTACGAAAAATTTGCGTGTACTTTGTTGAGTTTCGGTCACTAGTTTCTGGTTTTTCCCTCCAGATAAAATTATAGAACTCGTGCTTGACGAGATGAAGTGACTAGAGCTCCGCCTAAATGATTTTAAGGACTCGGAAGCATATTTTGGAATTACCACGGAAGAAGTAATTTTGTTGTAATGATCTGATTGAAATATATGAATTTTTGTAATTGGTCCTTTATGGTTATGTATGCATAAATGAGTTTTATGGGTATGAATGTGAATATTTCGGCAGGTTATTAGATTGGCTTCCGTTACGTATTTTATGGATATTCCGTATGGGTCCTAGATGGTATTTGTGATCCTGTGATTGGGAGACACGACCGGTCCGGACCAGATCACTGAAACTTTGGTGTCAGTTTCGGGAGGTCGTTGGTAGAATACAAAAAAAAAAAATCCGTTCCATCACAAAATCGAAGCTGACAAATCGAGAGAAAGAAGGACGGTTAGCTATTTCAACCGCTCGGCAGGAGAAGGAGGCGGCATCGCAAGAAGATCGGTCGACCGTTTCTCCCTCTGTCCTCTCCTTCTTATTCGTTCCATTCTTCCCCACTTCTTTGTTATTATTATTATCATTATCATTATTATTATTATTATAAATCCTCCCCCTTTTTTTATATTAAATTTAAAAATGTCCGAAATGTCACATCTTTTTTCTGGGGGTCCGAGAGACTTGGGCTCTTTTCACTGCTTGGGGCAACATGGATGCAGACCCTTCTGCAGGGGAGAGGGAGGTTGCCCAGGAGGCTGTGAACTTAGTGCGGGCCAACCTTAGCACCTTCAATGAAAATAAAAGAAATATCTGATTATTTCCCGGGAACTTGGAGAGGGCCAGATGGGGGTGCCAGGACGAGGACCCTGGCGTCCCTGCCACTGCTGTTGCTGCTTCTGAGAAGAAGAAGAAGAAAAAGCTGAAGAAGAGAGAGGTCTCTGAGGATTGAGGAGCTGTCTGAGCGGTCACAAAAGAGTGAACGATCCGAGACTTCAAAATGGCCGGTGACTATTGTAGAGTACTCCTCATTCGATGATGACGATGCTGTGATTGTGCCTCTTGTGAGGAGGCTGAGGATTTCGGTGGCGTAGCCAGTCGGAGAGACTGAAGGTCTTGGGCCTTTAACTTTTGTCAAGTCCTCTAGTTAGCCTTCTGAATCTGCTTGCCAGTCCACGGATCTCCCTGCTATCCAACCTCCCATTGATGAGCGAATTCTTGACATTCGTTCTGAGTTCATTGGTGAGGTCTTAGATTGGATTGATAATCCATCCGAGGACATCAGTGTGGGACATGCAGTGAGGGAGACTGAGGCGACTCAGGCCGAGGAAGTGGTGATGATGACAATGGTGATAATTGTTGATGCTAATGAGGTCAAGGAGAGTCGAGCTGCGGAGACTGCTGAGCCCCCGTGCCTTGTAATCCAACTTTTCAGGCCCAATGATGACTCGTCAGTGGCTCGTGAGGAACCTCTTATTGAGTAATGTGCAGGGACTTCACGTTCACCTGAAGCCCAACCTGGGGCTAAGGATCATGCTGAAGCGACTGAGCCCCCAGTCTTAGATGTTGCTACTTTTGCGCCCGAGGTCAGGGTTGAGATTTCTGCAGTGCAGGAGGCTGCAGCCGAGAGGTCCAAGGAACCTGAGGTCCCCAGAGATGAGAGCACTTCAAGGAGCTCTTTTGTGGCTAAGGTACTTTCTCGTATTGCTCGACTTTGTTTTCTCTAGTCTATGTCTCACTGACCCGCATTGATTTTCGCAGTTTCAGGAGATGGCCGATGGTCTTGGCACAATCATTACTGAAACTGCCCAAGCATACACAGAATTGAAAGCTTCTAGGGCCCTTGCTGAGACAATAAATGCTTGGAGGTTGAGCTTGCTGAGGCCAAGGGGAAGATTGTATCTTTTGAAGGTACATTAAAGTTTCAGCAAGTTCAGTATAAACTACTGAGGGACAAGAACCTCCAGCTGGAGGAAGTGTTGAGAACTTCAGTGAGGGCCGTTGACATTACTCCAGCGTTGGAGGGTAAGTACTGGGATGGCATCAACTTGTGCCGTTGAGGGATGAGGTTGCCGAGTTCTTGGTTTCCTATAGCTGCCTTTGATCCTCGGAATGCCAATGCTACCTGTGCGGATGACTTGTACGGCCTTCTAGGAAGGAATTGGCCTCTCAGCCCTTCTATATCTGGACCACAAGTTACTCCGAGAACCCTGGGCAGCCAGGATCTTCGAAGCAAACGGAGCCCCTTGGTCCTGGAGAATAGCAGCAGTAAGGCACTTCTCCCCAATCAGGACCCTCCGAGGGCTGACTGTACATTCGTTGGGTTGTAAAGTTTTTCTTCTTTTTTTTTTTTATGTATATGTATATTGTTGTACACGTATTATTTTTGTGAATAAAATTCACATTGTTTAAGTGCAAATGCTTGGTTTGTCTTACTCGGACTATTGGAGTGTTTTGTTCTTTAATGACATGTTTTTTAAAGAAACTTAGTCTTATATTGGCATAATGTCTGAACTGTCCAACCGTCTCAAGTTGAAGATGCTACCTCTAGGGTCGTCGTATGCTTACTACTTTAAACCCCCTAAGTTTTGAGTTGAACCTCTAGGATGGTTTGGCACCGTAGTCAAGTTTTAGTTCGACATCTTGGGCTGCTCGGATACGATCGAGTTTTGAGTACAATCTCTTGGGCCGCTTGAGTATAGCTATATTTTGAGTACTACTTCTTGAGTTGCTCGGATATAACCGAGGTTTGGGACAAGTGAAAAGTTGCTTTCACTTGATTTAGGGGCAGTTTAAGTCTTATTGATCAACGAGATGTGATACAATCATTCCATAAAATGCAAGACAATGAACAAGTTAAAATGAATATTATTATATCGATGAAATGTATTACAAGCATTCCCAAAGATGCATTTTGTCGTACCTGGGCGTCCACGCATACATTTGCTGAGATGTTTTTAGGGACGAGCGCCTAAGTTCTCGAACCTCTTAGGCCAATTTAACTTCTCGGACAGAATTGGCTCCTTAGGCCTCTCAGGATGTGGACTATTGTCCTCGGGCCTCTTAGGCTAATTTGGGTTTTTGGCCAAATTAGCCTCTCGGACCTCTTAGGGCGTAGATCCAAATCCTTGGGTCTCTGGTGCCAATTTTATTCTCTGGGTTAAACCAGCCTTACGGGTCTCTTAGGCTTAAGTCTTCGATCAATTTACCTGACTGTAGCCGTCCTTGGCTGCTTCCCGTTAGAATGCAGTTCTTTGTAGCTTTGCCAAGCTTTAAACTTCCTCGAGCATGCCTAGACTTTCATGAAGATTTTGCGTGTTGTCGCCCGTGCTGGTTCAGGGGATATCATGTTTGTGACATTCCCTCTCTTGGCTAGTATGCTTCACCGCCTCCTGCTGATTCGAAAATCTGTTCGAGTTGTTGTAGAAAATGGTTGTGGCAACCCTATTTGATCAGCCTTTCGATCTCTGCCTATAGCGTCCGGTAGCTTTCAGTATCGTGACCTCGGCGATGATGATAATAGCAGTACTTTTTCTGATAACCCCTATCTGGGTTCTTTAACGCCTTTGGCCATTTCAGGAATTCTCCATCCTGGATCTGTCTTAGAAAATTGGTGTGCAACACGTTCAAGGGAGTTAGGTTCGAAGGCTTGGACTTCCTTTGAACAACCTGTTTATGCTTGTACTGCTTTGACCGTCCTCGGGACTCTAGATGGTTCCCATTCTTTATTTTTCCTTCCACCATCCTTGGGCGGGAATCATTTTCACCTTTTGGCTTCTTTGTTTCGCTGGTCTCTCCTCCAAAGACCCATTTATAGATCTTTTTAAGTTTTTTCTTTGTTTGGGGTCGAGTCGTGGCTTTCTTTTCATTGAGGTAATCCCTCAACTTGTAAGAAGCCTACGTAGCTTTTAGCCCTGCACGACTCTTTTCTTTTGGAGGAATTTCTCTGCAAAAGGATTCTTCCTGGAAGGTGATCTCTTGATTGCAGCGAGAGTGATGAGGATTTGGCCTTTCTGGGCTAACTTCTTGGATTCGAGGACCCAAGCGACCTTCAAGTTGCCGTGGGACTTTGTTGTTCAAGGCAGTTTGTGTCTCTAGGTCCTGCAGCTGGCTAACTTGCTTCTTGGGATTTTTTTTTTCCTTTCTCTGAGACGTCGAAGTTTGGGATACTTTTAGTGGCGCTCCCTTTGATTGGTCGTCAAGTTTCGTGCATAGAGTTTGGATAGCTCTAGAGAGGTTGTCCACTTTCACCACCAATGCCTTGGGCGGAGCACTGGTTTGTGCCCGTTTGTTCATCATCTCTGTGTAAGGGATTGAGTGTTGAAAAGAAACGCTGGACTTTTTGTCGTTCCACAGATGGTGCCAATGTTACGTTTTGGAATTCCGGCCAGCATACGGACGAAGATCCGGATGGTTCCATCTAACTTCGATGCGCACTCGAATAGAATCTGGGGAACACAAAATATAAGGTGAAATTTATTAGGATGATTAATGTGGATTAGGAGGTGAGGTGAGAGGGAAAGAGAGCGATAATGCACGATGTTTTATGTCGAAAATCCTTTTTTGAATAAGAGAAAAAAATCAAGAGACTTTAGGTCCGAGAACGTTTTCACTATCTTTGAACAAATTACAAGTGTTCAATTTTACAAATGAGGAGCAGCTTAAAACTGTTAGGAAATCCTGTCCCTTTCTTTGCTCTTGCTCTCTCTTAGGTGATACTCGGAGTATACATGCAAAATGCCAGCAGTTCGATCCCTTTTTCAGGCGTTTAAATGAGGTATTTATAGTGGGGGATCTACTCTTGAGATGAGCCCACGTGGCGCTGACGTGTGCAGGAAAGTCAGCCACCAACTCCACAAATTCAGCTCACAGTGTTAGGGTGGTTGTGTGCATGCAAGTCTAATGTGACATCACTTCTGCATGTGCTCTTGAGGTCATCATTCTCTGTGCAGATGACGTGTTTCAGAGATTGCGTATTCCTTGATAAGAGTGAAATATTTGAGTTGGTGCTCTCGGTCATCCTAGGTTTCTTTCCTTGAAATGCCATTGTTGGAGAGTTGACATAGTCATCGTCTTTGACAAAGGATTTTGGCCTTCGTCAAGTTCGCAGACTCTTGAAGTTAGACGTTCTCTGACTCCAATTGGTAGCTTAGCCTGTGAGAAGTCCTTGGGCTCTCAAAGCTGTATCATTAGCTTTATATCCTCGGAGTTTTATTGGAGGCATTGGTCTTTCATGGTGTTTTCGGGATTTTATTAGAGACATTGGTCTTTCATGGTATCATCGGGACTTTATTGGAGATATTGGTCTTTCATGGTGTCCTCGGACCTTCTGGGCTAAGTTAGTCTCTCGGACTATTTTAATAATTTGGCTTCTCAAAACGTTGGCCCTTAATCCTTGGGTCTCCTGGAATGTGGACCATTACCCCCGGGTCTCTTGGGCTAATCTAGGCTCTTAGCCAAACCAGCCTCTCGGACCTTGTGGAACGTAGATCCATTTCTTTGGTTTTCTTGGAACGTGAGCTTAATTTTTTGCTCGTTCTTTCTGGGCCCTAGTTATTTGGAATCATCAATGAGCTAAAAATGTTTTTTTTTTTTAATTATTATGCATAAAATTCATTGGAAAATGTTTTATTGATTTTAATTTTTTTATTTAATAATTAATGAAAAAGAATTTCCCCCCTTCTACGCAAGGACAAATATCACAATTTGGGCCGACTCAGCCGATTCCAGCGCGTGCTGGTGAAACGCCACTTGAGGACAAACTAACAGCCGAATCGATCTATTCCCTTTCCACGTTAACGGCTTGGATTGCTTCTCACTTCACATGAGGAACCTCCATTAATTCCTCTGAACTCTCTCGTTGTCAGAATCCATAGTCTCAAGAGAGACATAGAGAGGAGCGAGGAAGAAAAAGATTCCGGCAGCTAAAATTTTCAGGGTTTTGCCGGAGATCATCGGATTCTCTGATGGTTTTTTCTTCCGGAAGATTGTAGTGTGTGTATGGGTGTTTGTGTGTCGTGATTCAGAAGAGCTGATCTTTTAGGGTTTCCGAAGATGATCTCGCTGCAAAACAATGCGCGGCAGCATAACTTGCAGCTGTCGAATTCCGTCAGCTTTGGATCGGTTGATCTGAAGTCTGAGGTTTCGTTGAAGTCGAAGCATTTGAAAGGCGCCGAGTCCCGTGAAGGTTTGTTTTATCGCCATAAAATATGTTTGCCGTATTATTATTGCTTTCTCTCATGAAGCTTAGGTTTTTGCCTTCATTTCCGTGACTTTATTCGATTTTACACCGTATTCATCAAACCGTGTAGAAAAGTGATGAACTTTGAATACGAACTGTGTAGTATGTGTTTAACTGTCTTTTTAGACCTATGTCTGCTCATATTTCTGTTCGGCTGATGATTGTTCTGTATTTACTTTCCTGACTTTAATTTGTTTCCTTGTCGTTGGAATGATTGCTTGACGCCCACTTAGTCTGTGTGGAGTCTGTACACGTCTGAAGGGTTTCAAATCTTGGTATAGTCCCGATATGATCAATCATTGGCAATTTGTTGCGTGTTGTTAGCCTGATAATACTAAAAATCATGACAGGCTAGAGTATTCCATCTTATCGATTGTATTGCAGGAGACTTGGTCTGACTGCTGTAGAACCCGTGTCTATTGTGACATAACAGCTGTCGATTCATTTAGATATGGATTTTTAAGTTCCGAGAACAAACTGTTTTTCTTTTCCAGGTTTTGGTGTTGATTGTAGCGCTTCCTATCTTTCTGTCTCTCCCATAATGCAGTTTATTCTTCTAAAAAAGTACAAGTTGATAATCTCTTCCTTGCTTTGATCTCTGGGCTTGTTGGTGGGCATTGATGTGATCTGATATAATAGGGTGGACTACTGACAATGCACTTTGTGTTTTGGCTTTGTAGAAGAAGACATGCTTTTGGCCCTTGCTCATCAGATGTACAGAGCTGGCAACTATAAGCAAGCACTAGAGCACAGCAATGCTATATGTGAGAGAAATCCATTACGCACAGATAATCTTCTTCTCCTGGGTGCCATATATTATCAGGTTGTAATTCTTCCCTCTATATATTGCCATGCAGCTGAGGGTTTTTTTAATAGGCCAAAGTAAAACTTCTCTTTGTAATTATGACATTTCATTCTGGAATGTCTTTCTCATGCATCTGTTGCTTCCTTTCAGCTGCATGATTTTGATATGTGCATCGCTAAGAATGAGGAAGCTATACGAATTGAGCCACAGTTTGCGGAGTGCTTTGGAAACATGGCAAATGCATGGAAGGTGATTACCATGAGTTTATTTGAATGCATTTGAATATTGTCTATTAATTTTTTTTTTTATAGAATGGAGCTCAAATTTTCTTCCTTCAACAGGAGAAAGGAAATGTTGACCTTGCAATTCGCTACTATTTGATTGCTATTGAGGTATGTTGCATTTTCATAGTTGAATACCACAGTTTTACTACACTCAAGTTTCAGATATTTAACAGGAAAATTAATGATACTTATGTAAGTGTATTGTGAATGTTTAGTGGTGCTTGTGTTATTTAACATGTTTCCTTGTGTGTCTTTTGTTATCTTGTTCCGTCAATGCTGGTTCAATTTTCCTTTCAAGCATCATGCTCAAATCATAGAGTATCTTTCATGGATGTGTAAGCTGAGTGAGGTTCAAAGAGGTTAATTGGGTGACTAGCTCACTCTACCTCTCTCTGCCTCCGTCAGACAATAAAAGAAAAACAGAGTGGCTGGAAATTTGGACTTTCCTGTCTTTCCTTAATGGACTAGCAAGGTATTGAAATCCAAGTAGTACAGGGTTGATGTGTGTAGCTTTTCCTTGGCTTCTCAATTACACAATGAGAGTAGGGTTGGGGGGCCACTTTAGTAAGGTTTGCACTTTTGGTGTGGGATTGCTGTGAAAAGTCAAGGGAGGGGATGTCACAAAGGCAATAAAACCTATGGTCTCCTATTTTGACTATCCTTTTCTCATGCACTGCCTCATGAGGTTAAGAGGGATTTTCAACAGTACAAGCTGGTTGATTCATCAGTCGATTTTTTGCCAGATGCCTTAGCATATAATCTTCCCATCCTTTAGATGATACCTGAGACACTGAGGCGGCCTGCCATATTCAAAACTAGTTACTCTTCTCTTAGGTGAAATGTTCTGTATTGATTTGGTGGAATGACAAAATTTTGCTTGCTTATTGATGAGGAATTGTCTGATTTGGTAACTTAAATGCATAGGTATGTACTAATAGTTAGCATGCTTTGCTCTTCTGAGGATTGGAGCAAGCGTTAGTATGTCAAGCGTTAGTATGTCAAGCACAACTCTGCCACAAGCTCAATCTACATGGACTCCTAACTTGCAAATATTAGTCATTTACGGGTGTTCTTTGTTTAGCTTTAAGAATCTAGTGATGGTGTATTTTGTTTTCCTTGCATTACTTGCTTTAAATTCCTTGTTCTTTTGCTACGTGTATCTCACTGTTCAGACATGCATTAAATCTTTGCTTATGGTTTCTGATTATATTTTGTCTGCTATGCTTAAAAGTGCAGCTCCGACCGAATTTTGCTGATGCTTGGTCAAACTTAGCTAGTGCATACATGCGGAAAGGAAGATTAGATGAGGCGGCCCAGTGTTGCCGCCAGGCGCTTGCACTAAATCCTCTCTTGGTCAGAATCTTATTTCACATTCCCAAGCTTTTTGTGATCTCTCTCACATTAATCTTTGTAATTGATGCAAATGAGCATACAATATTAACGAAGACAAATCTTGCTACATGGTGATCGCTATATGAATCTCCTTTGCTATTGTGCCAGATATAATGTAACATCTTTTGAAAGTTGGAATGCAGTGAAATCCTTTGGTTTTGCTACCTTATTCACAGTCCTTTTACATGTACTCTTCACCTCCTGTTTCATCTAACATCTATGAAATGCCCTCTCACTGTCATATGATTTTGCCTACGTTTCATGTCTATGAAAACATGTAATGATTGACTTAGGGTTTTGGATATAGATACTACCTTTCTATGACTGCAAATACATTTATCTCATGCTTCATAGTTTAAAAATATACCACTCATGACTCATTTCTTTTATTTCGTTGCAACCTATAAAATCTTGAAATTTTACATAAGGCTGAATTCATATCCATAATATTTGCCAGTGAATTTTCTCTGTTCGTTCATACAGGTTGATGCACATAGCAATCTTGGGAATTTGATGAAAGCACAGGGCTTGGTGCAAGAAGTAAGTCTTACAGAGAGATTCAGTGCACTTTAGTTCTACGTTGATTTGAAAAAATGATTGAAATTTGTCCACTGCAATTGTTTTTAGCTGGAATAGTTTAGTTGGTCGATCAATTTATGCTGTCTTTGCCTTGATCAATTTATGCTGTCTTTGCCTTGGTGATTGTAATCCATTTTATAACATTGAAAATCTGCATTTGGCAATTAATGGTGACAATCATGTAGTAATTAGGAATGTTTTGTACCTTGACCTTGGTTAATCTTACTGTGGATCCTGGCAGTTTCTGTGTTACAGTTTTCTCAATTTTGTGAAACTATTATGTATTGATTGATTTGGACTGTTGACTGTGAGTCTCATATGGGGGATTGAGGTCGGAATGTCTATTTTGGTTGAATGAAGGTAGATGGATGTGAGTAGGGGACAAAGAGGGTTTATATGCTTTCATTTGATGTTCTCTCTTCTGATGATGTCCTGTGGAATTATCATGATATGTACTCATTTTGAGTCAAGTGGTGGCCTTGGTGACTCGTAGCCTTGTAAATATCAAACTTTCCTGAAGAGTTTCTGGTAGATCTGAAACCCTTTCCGTGAATTCTTTTCTTATTCAGGTGGTGAAGAAAAAGAAAAATTAAAGAATAATAGTGCTCACAACATCTTTTCCTACTTTTGGCACATTTGGTTATGGAAATTTTTAGGTCGGACCTGGGTCAACAGTTGTAATTTCTTCTGAATTATTTTTAAAAATTTTTTTTGTTTCTATATTGTCAATAAAGTTATTGATGAAAGCAATTCGTGTCCAGAACTGCCTGTAACTACAAGCCATGGCTCAGATGGTTGGTCTTGTTGTTACTTCCGTCAATCAAGATTCCAAACTATAGACTCTACTTTCATGCAGGCATATAGTTGCTATGTTGAGGCTCTAAGGATACAACCAACTTTTGCCATTGCATGGTCAAATCTTGCTGGTCTCTTTATGGAGTCCGGGGATCTTAACAGAGCCCTGCAGTACTATAAGGTATGTAGCTTTCCTGTGTTCATTATCCTGTGATCCATGATCAATCTGCTTCTCATCAGAGATTAACACTCTTCGGCATAATGGGAATATGACATTTTTTGTTCCATGATGTAAGAATGGGAATGCTGATCCCTTTTTTTCCCTTCCTTGTGACTTCTGTTGAACTCTCTTCTCAGGAAGCAGTGAAACTTAAACCTTCATTTCCAGATGCATATTTGAACCTTGGAAATGTTTATAAGGTAAAATATTGTGCTTGTAGTGGTAAGATCTAATAGTTGCAAATGCATTGAGTGAAACTTGGATAGAAATGAGCTTTATTCCTTTTTATAAATTTGCAGGCTTTGGGAATGCCTCAAGAAGCAATCATGTGCTATCAGCGAGCACTTCAGGCACGGCCTGAGTATGCAATGGCATTTGGTAAGGGCCTTGATTGTGTCTTTTGGATAGAATTGATTCTTCTTCTTATGTACCTGAGATGATTTCTTGACCCGGTGTGATTGTAAAGTAGTAGTACATTATTGAATTCCTCGAGCTCCTTGTGGTTCTGCTAGAACTTATTCATGGCTGTCTCTCAATATTTGGGGGGTTTTCTTTCATGATTGAGAGCTACAGAAATTGTTGACTTGCATTGTATGAAAATATAAGTATAAATCTCCACATGATGCACTCCAAGTAGGGTTTGCTGTGGGTCATACGTGGGGAAGAACAAGAGTCCCATAGAAAATTCCCTTCGGAGTACCTTTCAGAGCTAGACAGGTTGTCGGTTCGATCATCAACTGTTACCTGCCCATCTGTGAACATGACCTTGCATGCCTGACTAACATCAGTTTACTGCCAGCAGCACAATTAAACATTATCCATGATTGTGGAAGCCTAAGCATGGGATTTAAATGTTTTATTTTATTTTTTCTTGTAATTTATTGATAGGTATGTAAATATTTGTTCATTTACTGTATTAGGAAATTTCATCTCGGGAAACATAAAGCCCCTCGAGTCAAAGACACCTCCTGATTAGAAGTTCAAAAATACTTCAAAGTCCTTGCTGAGTCTGTTTTTATAGTTACTGTAAATATCCTATGACAACTTGGACAATTTTTTTTCTGATAAAGAGAGGGGGTAGGGTACCCTATGATGTGTTGATTTATAGTAGTCTTCTTACATATCCTTAGATTAAACATAGAATTATGACAATATTTTTCCAGGTAATTTGGCTAGTATATATTACGAGCAAGGGCAGCTGGATTTGGCAATCCTTCACTATAAGCAGGCCATTGTTTGTGACTCTGGATTTTTGGAGGCTTACAATAATTTGGTCTGTTTCCAAATTAATGCTGGAAGTGCAAATTGTGTTTTGTTGCTCAGCGGTGATTAGAGCATTGGCTGACTTTTGGTTTCTCCTTGTGATATTTATAGGGTAATGCATTGAAAGATGTGGGCAGAGTGGATGAAGCAATCCAATGCTATCATGTACGTTTGGATTCTTTAGCTTGCATTTTTGGATTTTCTTTTAGATTTCTAACTCATGTTCTTTTACTCTTTGAAGCAATGCATCTCATTGCAACCAAACCATCCACAAGCTCTAACGAATCTTGGAAATATATATATGGAATGGTAATGCTTTTTTTCTTTTGGGAGATGTGGCATTACATATTTTTGTCAAATGAAATAATTCTTGAAAGCCAATTTTTTCACAGAAGATATTAACAATCCTAAATATGCAGGAACATGATGGCCATGGCTGCTACATATTATAAGGCAACTTTGAGTGTGACGACTGGATTGTCTGCACCTTTCAACAATCTAGCAATAATATACAAGCAACAGGTACATGCTGTGTTCATCTTTCTTCTTCAATATGATGGTTAATTTTGGTCGGTCGGTTTCCTTCAAGAGCTTCTGTTCAGTTTGGGTTATATTTTCTTTATCTTTGCCTGTCCTTTTTAGGGTAATTATTTGGATGCCATCTCTTGCTACAATGAAGTTCTGCGGATTGATCCCATGGCTGCTGATGGGCTTGTGAATCGGGGGAACACTTACAAGGAGATTGGTAGAGTGAGTGAAGCAATTCAGGACTACATCCATGCTATTAATATCCGTCCGACGATGGCTGAAGCCCATGCTAATCTGGCTTCAGCTTACAAAGACAGGTATTGCAACATTTGACTGATTGCAGAGATTATTTGATCTCAATATTTGTTAATAAATTATATGGTTGACTTGCAGCGGACATGTGGAGGCAGCTATAAAAAGCTACAAGCAGGCATTACATTTACGCCCTGATTTCCCGGAGGCAACTTGTAATCTTCTCCACACACTACAGGTATATACTAAATTGTGATTCAAGAAGTGATTCTGGAAGTTTCCAGGAAGCTGTTGTTATTTAGATTACTTTGAGCTGATTGTATATTCGAAGAATTGTCATATCATGAAACATGCCATCTCTTGCTGCTGATTCTTGGATAAAAATTCAGCTTTGTTATCTTTTAGACAAGTTCTAGTGGGCGATGGGTGTTGGGTGAGCGATTCTAGATGTGAGATGCAGGAGGTGCTTTTCTTTATTTCATAGTTACCACATCTCTTGTCTCAAGGGTACTTATGCTGCACTCTTGATGCTTTGACATGAGAATTAAACTTGGATTCTTCGAAGGTGAAATTTTTGTGGAGAATTTCGAAAAATACAAGAATTCAACATCTGGATGTGCATCTGGATCTGACATTTGTACTTTAAGACGTAGGTGTTTCTTGTTAGGTCTCCCTTGTTCTTTGTGCGTTTTTATGGATGTGGTTATGAACTCTAGTCCAAGTATAGTTACGCAAGTGCCACGTTACGTGGCATAAATGTTCCTTATATGGATCCTGCTTTCTTTTATGTCTCGCATAGAGCTATCACAATTCAGTTTTTCCTGTAGTGAATTCTTGTCTTGATCTATCATTCAGAATTATGGAACACTTAAGATTTGAAATGCCATATTTAAATGTTCCATCAAAGACATAAGAAATATTAGCTTCTTATTCATTTGTACAAGTCCTATCGTGTAGCACCATATTGTAAGCTCCTTGGCTGATTAAAGAAAGAAAAAATACACCTAAGAATTGCAAAGGCACATATGATTAATATTATTCTAAACTCCTTTCTTTAATCTAATCCATAGGAGGTCACATTTCGAGTACTGTTCAAGCTAGTGACGTTATTTCAGTCTTATATTTAGAGACTCAAGTTCTATTGAACTGAACTAAGAGCGCTTTACTATCACATAGATAAGATTGTAAAGAAAGGGATCTTTTTTGTAGCTTTACATCCTGCATGCATATACTATCATATATAGTATGTTAAAAAAGACGGATTATCTATGTACAATTAAAATTAATCTCAATGAATTCCTCGTTACTTCTCATAGGAAAAGTAATAGGTAGGGATGACAGGATTGAACCCGTGACATTTTGTACCCAAAACAAATGCGTTACCAAGCTGCGCTACATCCCTATCAATTGGTTTACAAGATCATTGTAAAGAATCCTTTTTAAGGTCATGAAATAAAAAAGCCACCCTACTATATTACATGGCAGCCTGCTCCTAAGGTCCATTGCTTTGTGGGAACCTAGCATAATTGTTTTTCTCCAGTTCTCCATTTCCTATACACTTTCATTATCACCAACATTCCTGTTCCCATTCTAATTCCTTTTTGATACACCAGAAGAATCATATTCCCAGTTACCCCTGCCAGAATAGACTAGGTCCATCTTTCTATTCTCTCATCCTTAACGTTGATAAATTATCACCCGGTGCTATATTTAGTAGGAAAAATAGATTTTTATAGACTAATTTTGCCACTTGTTATCCAGTGTGTTTGCAGCTGGGAGGTCCGCGATAAAATGTTTGTGGAAGTCGAGGGTATTATCAGGCGCCAAATTAAGGTCAGTAGCTAATTTTCCTGTTTCTTACCATGACATTTGATGCTGTTTATGACCTAGAAGTCATATTTTCTGCAATGAACTTTCTTCTGTCTTTCCAGATGTCAGTTCTTCCAAGTGTTCAGCCTTTTCATGCAATTGCGTATCCTCTTGATCCTTTGCTTGCTCTTGAAATTAGGTAAGGTATTTTCCATGTCTCAATATGTCAGTGGGAATTATTACAGACTAACTGAACTTTCTTGAACCATTTAGCCGTAAGTATGCGCAGCACTGCTCCTTAATTGCGTCTCGGTATTCATTGCCTCCCTTCAATCATCCAGCTCCAATACCAGTTAGGACTGAAGGTGGTTATCAGAGGCTAAGGGTTGGGTAAGTTTAGATATTGAATCAACTGTATACTGAGGGATTTGTGGATGCCCAAGATAATTGTCTTCCCTTTTGTCATGTATGAAGATATGTGAGCAGCGACTTCGGTAATCATCCTTTGTCACATCTAATGGGCTCTGTATTTGGCATCCACAATAGAAAAAATGTTGAGGTATGAATGTCAGCTTTGATTATTTTTAATCATTGCACTCTCAAAAATTTTGTTATCAGTCAGATTTGTTCCGTTATTCTTCTTGGATAAGTAAAATGATCGCCCTCCAGGTTTTCTGCTATGCACTGAGCCCAAATGATGGCACTGAATGGAGACAGCGTATTCAGTCTGAAGTGGAACACTTTGTCGATGTTTCTGCTATGTCATCAGATATGATTGCCAAAATGATTAATGAGGACAAGATACAGATCCTTGTCAACCTCAATGGTTACACTAAGGTAAATTGCTATCTAGATTTTGGATCCAATTTATTGATTGGAAAGCAGAAAAAAATGGAGTTCTTATGCTTTTAATAGTTATAAAGTTTGTCAAAAAGAAGAAAATGACGAAATTGAACTCATTTTGCCTATTGGTTGGTATTAAAGTGAATATTGTGTTAGAAGTTCATTGTGTGTTAGACAACATGTGAGGAGGTACGTTCTTTCTATTCTAGCGGAATTAATAGACAACACAAAGGCGGCAATCACCCGATCTAAATGTGCTAATTAGGATAGTGTAGGAACTATAGTGGGTGTACACTCACTTGGACACCCTCCAAAGAGTTATAGAACATCAAGGGGACGTAGGGGGGACCTCTTAGCGAGAAGAGATCTCAGTCCTCGGGGAATAAAACTAGCGAATTGAGAGCTAAGACCAAGAGTCTTCGTTTTTGTCGTCTGAGCATCTGGGCAGAAGTAAGGGCTGCATGTAATTATGCGACGCCAGCTCCATACTCTATACAAATACTAGAGGAGTCTTTCAAGAAAGGCGAGACTAAATATTCTTTGATAGCTGGCGTAGGTTACTTCAGATGATTACATGCTTATTGTCTAGGTTCTCATCATTTTTCTATGCTATATATTTAATGAGATGCCACATAAATTTCTTGTGGGGACAAATCCTCATCCGTTGGTGAATGGATCTAATCTCTAGTCCAGTCCTTAAGTCCAAACTATTTTAGTTGTTTGGCATGTGAGATGTAGCACTATTGGGGCATATTTGTTCCATTAAAGCATCTCAAGAGAAGAGGTGGAGAAAATTGGTTCTCCACTAACCATCTTTTTCTATCATTCAGAAATGGGATAAAGAGTCCTCAGAGAGGCTTTGTATTCTTCTGCTGACATCCTTTGCATAATCCCCGATGATTTTCTGCTTATCAATCCCATTCAACTTTTCACTTCTTTTCAAGGACGGCTAAGTTTTGGGCTATCATTGGAGATTTTTTGATATTGTTGCTTTCTTAATGTTATAGGGGGCCAGAAATGAGATATTTGCTATGCAACCTGCACCTATTCAGGTCTCATATATGGGATTTCCAGGGACTATGGGGGCAACTTATATTGACTATTTGGTCACTGATGAGGTTGAGAACATTAAAAGGCTCTGACTTATGATTAGTTTGTCATATTTTCATTGCTGTAGCTAAGATGAGTCTTTTCCTTTCCCAGTTTGTTTCACCTTCTCGTTTTGCACACATCTACTCCGAGAAGCTTGTCCATCTTCCTCACTGCTACTTTGTTAATGACTATAAACAGGTTGGTCTTTTTGAGCCCCTTTGCCATTTTGGAATTTTTTTCTTTAAAATAAAAATTTGATTAATGAATTCTTCAAGTGAATGAGTTTAAACTCTTTCTATATTTATTTTAGAAAAATCGGTATGTGTTGGACCCACATTGCCAGCATAAGCGCTCAGATTATGGCCTGCCGGAAGATAAATTCTTGTTTGCATGCTTCAACCAATTATACAAGATGGATCCTGAAATTGTCACTACCTGGTACTTTGTTGGCTATTATTCCACCAGGATTATGTTCTATGCAAATTCCTGGAAGCATGGATTTACTCTCTTTTTTAATCCATGATAGTTTATTCTCTTTTTTCAATCCAGTAGCATTTACTTTAATAATATTGTTTTTCCTCTAGGTGCAATATTCTCAAGCGCGTGCCAAACAGTGCCTTGTGGCTCCTCAGATTTCCTGCTGCTGGAGAAATGAGACTACGTGCATGTATGTTGATGTCCTGCCTTTACAGAATGACCAAGTGCCCAGAAAACTGAAAATTTGAAATATTAATGGCATGCAAGAATGTATGCTTTATGCTATTTTAAGTTATTATGTTCTCATTGTAGACCATCATAATAACAATTTTTGGATGGCTGCAGATGCTGCTTCTCAGGGTGTTCAGCCAGACCAGATTATATTTACAGATGTAGCTATGAAAAACGAACACATCAGACGCAGTGCCTTGGCTGATCTATTTCTTGACACGTAACTCTATTCTCTCTTATTTCTTCTTGCTCTGTGGTCATTTTATATTCTATGGCTTCTGGGCTTTTGCCTCCCTGTGCTTTTTTTGTGGGGAAAACATCTTCTGTTTGATATATATTACTAATTGGAGTGCGAATTATGCCCATGTGAGCTGAAGACAAGAACACGTGTTCAAATGGCTGTCTTGACCTATTACTAGGCTTAGTAGGCTATTATTTTTTAGTTATTGTAATATATTGATGTTCAGTAATATGATTTTGTAGGCCTTTATGCAATGCACACACCACTGGAACAGATATCCTGTGGGCTGGTCTACCGATGATTACTCTTCCTCTGGAGAAAATGGCTACAAGGGTTGCTGGCTCACTTTGTCTAGCAACTGGACTTGGGGATGAGATGATAGTTCACAGGTAATTACTCTTTCCGAAGACAAATTTGTGCGGGCAGCTGCAGTAATATGGTCCATTGATTTGTTTTTGTTTTATTGGGAGCCTTTTCCTCGTAAGCGAAATTGCTCTTAGAACGTAATAAATACTACTTAGGTGGTTCTTATGCATGACTGATAATAGAGGAAATAATTTGGCAGTAGCAAAAACTAGTTTTGGATTTCCTTGCATAAAATTATGCTACCCACCATGGATGAAAATGTTAGTGTTAGTTGCAGCCATATCGGTATTGGTCCTATTGGACAATAGGTATCAATATTGGATATTTCGGAAAGAAAATTTTTTTTGAAAATTGTCTGCTACCAGAGCCATATCGGCCAATATTGTAAATATCAACGTATATGTTATGATATATTACTGATACAAAAAATATATTACGATATATTGTCTTCTGATACCGATATATATTGGCTAATATTTGCATCAATGTTACCCATTGAATATCAATACTTTGTTAGTCCATTGGATCATGGAAGTTTGGTGATGGTTTACTGTGAATTTAGGGCCCTGTTTGTTGGTTTTTTTCTGGTCAGTAGGTTCTTCTTGGTGTCTAAATTTCCCTGCTAAAGTGGAGCTGAGATGGTCTGATTTCTCGTACTTGTCATGGGTGTGATCTTCCTATGGTTGGGCTGTCAGCAGGTCTGCTGAGTTGGGCAAGCGGAGCTTCGAGTGGGCAAGCTCAACTATGCGAGCCTTGCTACATATAAGCTGCTAGCATGGAATCAAATGATAGCTGATAAGTAATGGCAAGTAAAAGGCCGATGCGATTTAAGGGTGAAATGTACCCACTTTTTGGATAATGTTCTGTTAGTGCAACACGACTTACATGTAGTGACACAGCCTTGATGGGCCCTTCCCCCCTTGTAGTGGAAATCATTTTTAGACTCAAGTGTCTCATGCCAAAAAGGGTGGGAAAAAGTGGTTGGGGAATGTGGATTCTAATAAACAATGACGAGGGAATGAAGCTTTAAGATTTGTTTAGATCTCAAAAAGTTCAAAGAAAATGAATAGAAATTAAAGGAAAATACTTTTCTATATTTTGATTGCATGGAAAATTACAAGAAAACAATAAAATGATATGAAAAAATATGTTTAGAGTATTTGTATCTGAAGGTGATTTTCATTTTAGTTTTTTATTTTCATTTATTTCCTCATTTATTTCATTTCCTTCAAAATATCCTATAACCAAACACACCCTTCGAGTTCACAAAATGCAGTTCATGGGTTCCAATAAACAACTAAGAGGGAAGACATATCTTTGATCGCATACCTGGATTCGGACAGATATGTGCCGATTTCTTGTGAACCTTATGTGGGCGTTTTTGTTTTGCCAATGAACTTGCAGTTTCTTTACTCAGTAGGAATTAAGAGTTGTAGGTGTGAAATGAAGAAGTGTGAGCTCTTACATATATTTAAGTGTTGCTGAATCGGTCTGTGTGTGCTATTGGTCTCTAACATCTCTTCTGTCTCTTTTATGGTCGACAAAGTATTGGGAGGGGTTTCTTTTCTCTATGGTGCAAGTTGCAGAGAGGGAACTTTGGTTGTGGCAGAGAGCTTTGTGGTAGGGAATGGGTTTAATGTTGCAGTGAGTTTGGGAATTTGAGGATAGCTGTGCATAGTTTTTTTTTTAATTCAAAAAAAAAAAAAAAAACATTGTGGATTTTGGTTTAAATATATATAGGTCTCATTAGGGCCTTTTCTGTTCTTGATTAATACTTTTCCAGTGGGGTGTGTACTAGTAAATCCAAGTTTTAAGAGTTCAAATGTAGTAATTAAATCTAAAATTCATAGAAGTTTGGGTCAAAAGTATTCAAATCTAAGCATTGCTGGTATCTTAAGGCCTGTTCAATAAGTAGAAAACTGAAATTCCAAAAGACAAATAAACTCCTTGATATGTTTTAGGATATTTATTATGGTATATTTTTTGTAAGTGTAGTTTAGTATTTTTCATGCCTACAAATAATCACATTGTGTGTGTGTGTGAATGGACTTAATTCTAGTGTGGGTTTTTCTCTTCTCTCCATCCCTTATACTTTAACATGGTTTCAAAGCTAAAATAGTCTGTTGCTGCCGCGAACTGCTGGCAGCCCTTCTCTTCAGAAATCAGTGCGCATCATTGGGCTGTGCCAAAGCCCCCTATTCATTTCATGTATTGGGGGTAATTTCACTTTCTTTTTTCTCTATCTAGAGTTTTATTCGAAATCCTAGATCCGGCCATGCATTATTCGATTCAAAGAATCTGGGAAGATTCAAGCTCCATTCACTTGTGATTGGAAGTCGTCTATGCATGTATGGTCTTTGCTGGCAACGCCACTAAGCAAATCTATTTTATTTGTTGTGATTTTCTTTGTGATCTCGATCGATCGCTGCCAGTGTTTACTTCTCTTGTTTTATTCACTGTGGCCATCGGTGTTCTTTATCATTGCCGTCGGTGTTCTTCGCTGTCATTGGTGCTCCTCTCGTATATGCGACCCTCAGATTTTGTTGTTCGTGCTCTTTGTGCATGTTGTGCGATGTTCCTCGTCTGGTTGGACCGATTGGGGTTGTGTGGCATTTTGTGGAGCATGGCCTACGTGGAGTTTTATGGATTGGCCTACTCTGTAAAATCCATGTTTAGTAATTTTGTATTGATTATTCATGGCTTCAAAATCCATATTTGTGATCCTGGTGGTAGGGGCAATGATGGTAGATTAATTTGTTTTTTTTATGGTAGTATTGATCATACATGTAATAAGGTATTGGCAGCTACATAAGAAGCTTGCTCTAATTCCTACTCAAAATGCTAGTATTCTTGCTCAAATCGGTAACCACACTGCCTTTTCTCAATATTTTCTCGAGCTTGGTTCATCGACTCTGGTGCATATGATTACATGATTGGGTTACAGGCATTGGCTCCTCTACAAAGGTTGAGGGCATTGATTCTACTTTTCTAACACGAATTTTACGTCTCTCATTGGTCTTTTACCTACTGAAATTGTTGTAATTGTTATGCAATATTTTTCTCCATTCATTGTTTTTTGGACTTTACTACAAGTTTATTGTGCCTTTTCTTGTTTGATGCACAACCAATTCTATTGCATGTTCCAGTGTCACTTTTACGCTCTTTGATCTTCACCGGTGGTTGGGCCATCAATCTCTTTTTGTATGAGAAAGTTATGTCCAATTCTGGCATCTATTGCCGACTTTTTCATGTAAGTTATGTCAGTTTGCTAACTTCCATTATAGATTATATTTCCCTCGCGTGAATCCTCGCGTCTATCTTTTTTGTGCTAGTACAATCAGATGTCTAGTTTTGTCTAAGAAGAAACTTAGTTACTTTGTTACCTTTATTTATGATTGTTCATGAGTTATGTCGTTATACTTGACGAAGAATTGTTTTAAATTATACTCTATTTTTTGTACTTTTTATGCTGAAATTAAAACTCAGTTCTCTACTTCTACGTGTACTTTGCAAAGTAACAACGGTTGTGAATGCTTTTCCACCTCTTTTTCGTTATTCTTATCACAATATGGGATTTTTCATGAATCATCTTATCCTAATACACTTTAATAGCGTAGTTGTTGAGAGGAAAAATAAACAGAGGTTGCTTGATCTTTCTTATTCTACATGGGAGTGCAAAAAACTTTTTAAAGTGATGCAATGTTGACCTTATGTTATCGTATTAATCAGATACCATTAGCTATTCTTTAAGAGATATTTATTTACAGCAACCTCCACGCTTTATTGATCAGGAGTGGTTTGGTTATGTTTGTTGGCCGAAGAATTTATTATATGGTTAGAAACAACCTTCTTGAGCTTGATTTGATAGATTCAATAAAACTTTGTATAAGTTAGGGCTCTCTCGTTATGACTACAATCACTCTGTATTCTGCAGTCACTCTAATATTAGATGTATTCTTTTAATTGTGTATATGGATCATATTATGATTATTGACTGTGATACTGTTGGCATTTTGGATCTAAAATTGTTCTTTTAAAGTCAATTTCAAATCAAATTTCTTGAGAGTTTGCTTTATTTCTTGGGCATTGAAGAAATTAGGTGCGGTCATGTCATCTTTTCTTCACGAAGAAAGTACATTGTGGATTTATTTTGAAAAATCGGTATGGCGAACTCAAACCTATCGATTCTTCTATAAATCCAGGAATTAAGTTTGTGAGAGTAAAATAAAATATGGTAGCCAGGTTTAGTGTGGAATTTGAATATTGTGCTTTGGCACATGATACTTGTAAAGTTATATGGTTTCGATAATTACTTGACTATCTTAGTTGTGAGCATTCTAGGATTTCTCTGCTATACTGTGATAATCAATCATTCATCTATATTACATTAGATTAGGCTTTTCATAGGCACACAGTATATTGAGGTAAATTGTCACTTTATTTGTGAGAAACTCTAATATGACACGATACACATTTGTCATATAAGGACTAAAATTAGCTTGTACATATTTTCACTAAGTCTTAGATTGGAGTTTGAGTTATGTACATTTATAACAAATCGAATATGATCAACATTTACACTTCAACTTGAAAGAATGGCTTGATAGTATATACTATTAGGATATGTTTTAGGATATATTACAGTATATATTTTTTTAAGAATAGTTTAGTATTTTTGATATATATATATATATATATGTATGTATGTATGTATATATTTATTTAAACAAACCTAATCTTAGTGTGTGTTTTTCTCCAATTCTTATATTCTCGCATTATGGTATGACTGTCGATAGTGGAAATCATTTGAAGTGGCAAATTTTTTTCTCTTGCATAAAAAACGACCTTTACGGGCCCTTTTGCTCCGTGCGGCTGGGTTTTGGTTTTACTATTTATAGATGTCATGTCCCGGAATTTAGCATATCTAATTGACTATTATTTAGAAAATTAAAACTCCAAATAAATTCAACAATAAACATTAAGTCGTAAATTCGGGTGTGACAGACTATATATACAGGACCTGACAAATTAAATCCTGCATAGAATATCATTGGACAACCGTCCGGACAAAACATACATAATCTGCTCCAAATAGTCGTAAGGGAGGTATCCAAACAAAACAACTCATCTATATAATATATTAAATCCAACGGTCCTCAATATATAGTTCAAAGGCCTACTTTTGGCCGATTCTAATGTCCAAAATAAAACCTATAGCAGACCTAATCCAAATAATAGAGAAATACAACTAATACCATTTAACTCATAACAGATACAAAACTCACCGGGTAAGGTGATGTTGCATCAGATCTCATTGAACTCCTACAAAGTATCCCAACCCTTTATAAATCTAAAGGGATAAAACACGAAAACGTGAGCCGAAAGCTCAGCTAGTATCAACATTTACATGTATAAAATAGCATATAGAAGTTAGATGGAGAGTTCATAGACAAATATTAAAGACAGATAACAAATTTGAATCCAAATTGCCAATATCAGAAGTTGAATCATTAAATCCGAAGTAGATTCTTATGTCAGAAAGCCATCATCACACCCAACACAATATCTCATATTAGAAAGCTCATATCATTGGCTCTCGGCTATCACATATCGTTGGATTTTGTTACATTTTAGGTTTGTAGCTTTCTGCTATCTCATATCATTGGATTCCAGCTACATTTTGGCCATCTCATATGATTCGATCCCGACTACATTTTAGGCCTATAACTCTCGACTATCTCATATCACAAATTGACACACTGAGTCTCGGACCACCACAGTCGCGCACAAATCGACCCACTGGGTCTCAGACCACTACGGTCTCATACAAATCGACCCACCGGGTCTCAGACCACTACGGTCTCATACAAATCGACCCACCGGGTCTCGGACCACCGCAGTTAGGCACAAATAGACCCATCGTGTCTCAGACCACCATGGTCTTGCACAAATCGACCCACTGAGTCTCGGACCACTATGGTCCTGTACAAATCGACCCACTGGATCTCGTACCACCATGGTCCCGCACAAATTGACCCACCGGATCTCAGACCACCACGGTCTCACACAAATATACTCTCATTCTCGCCCTTCATCACCTCCACTCCACCTACCTTGACCCATCTGGTCTCGGATCACCACATTCCCACATAAATATACTCTCATTCTTGCCCTTCATCACCTCCGCTCCACCGCCTACCTCTGTCGACTAAAACTTCCTACCCTGTGAGATTTCAGATTGGTACAACCCAAAACCGCTACTCCTCGACCAAGCTCCTGCATGACTTCCGGATGCCAGAAAAATCCTCGAAAATCATAAAACCCAACAAAACCTCCAAATCGACCGGTAAATCATATATGCATGTATATAATAAACAGATATAGTGTATAAAATAACATGTATATAAATAAAATATTCAAAACATAAACAAACATCATCAGACAAAGGATATGGCTTATAGATACTTGCTTTGACCTTATACCCTGTGGATTTGACAAAAGGATGCTTCCAGGTACCCAAACTATGCTTTCTCTCCCCTGCTGACCACTCCTCTTCTACCGTGCGCCTGTCCTTTAGTTTCCTTCACTGACGGCGATCCAGCATGGAACGACGGCGCCGACGACGGCAGTAGCAGCTCTGCAACAGTGAGGTTTTTGGCGACAGCAACGACTGTGGTTGGGTCTTGCTTTGGCCCGTGCTCCCTTCTCAGTGTCGCTTGGCCTTCATCCGTGCGCCTCTGCTCTTCTCCTTCCTTTTTACTCGCCAGCCAGAGCCGTAACTCTGTTTTTGGCCCCATTTGCCCATCTTCCGGATTTTGGCTGATTTCCTCAAAATAGCAATGAATTGACATCAACAAAAAGAAAGGAATGATTTGCTTGCCTCAATTTTTTGTTTTGCTTCCGTCGACGGCATTGATGGTGTTGGATTTCTCACCTCAACTCGGGCGCACCTCCCCCTTCGGACACACCACCGATTCCTTAAATAACGGAGGAAAATTGCGGCTAGGATTTTCTTTGGCTTCTATTTTCTATGTTGACCTCTCCTGCCGCAGCTGCCCCACCTTCCCCTTGTCTTTTTCTTCCCCGCCTCTGCCTCCCTTCTCTCTCTCCCCTTTTCCTTTTTCCTTTTTTCTTCCCCGCACGCCCCTTCCCCCTTTTATAATAATAATAATTATTGTTATTATTATTCCTTTTTCTTTTCCTTCATTATATAATCCAATCGTTACTTGGGCGCCAGCCCAATTTATTTGAATATTCTTAAAAATTTCACAATAATAATAATAACTATTATTATTATTCAATTTTCTTTTCCCTCATTATATAATCCAATGGGTGCTTGGGCACCAGCACAGGTTCACCTCGGCTGCCAGCACAATTGATCTGAATATCCTTCAAATTTTCACTATATATATATATATATGTTTTTACAACATCCAAGTTAACTCAAAGTCATAATTAATATTAAAATAATCCAAATGAAAATTTAGGGTATTACAATAGATGTCATTGATTTTTTTTGTTATGTTGATAATTCGTTGCCTGTATAATATTTGTTCTTGATTAATACTTTTCGGATGGGATATGTACTACTAAATCTGAGTTCTAAGAGTTCCAAGTGGAGTAATCAAATCTAAAATTCATGAAACTTTTGGGTCAAGAGTATGCCAATCTAAGCGTTGCTAGCAACTTAGCAATTCCAAATGGCAAATAAGGTGATCAACGTGTGCAATGCCTTTGATATCTTGCTTCTGTAATTAGCCGAACCAACTCGACTCAGAATGTGATTTTGTTCCATGCTTGCTCATGACGAGTGGGCTGCAAGTAACGAATCAAGCTTGCTAGTGTGGGGTGAATAAGTGGAGATGAACTGTTATCAAATAGCTACGCTGATCCGGTGAACATAGAAAACTGAGCTACCTGGATTGTTTCCGAGGAGTAACCCTCTGATGGTTTATTGTGAGGGCCGAAATGATTTGACCGGAAGCGAATGAGTAGAAACCGGAGAACACACGGCACGGTAATCAGGGGAAATATCCCGTCAAAGGTCGGTCATGCTATGGGAATAGTATATATAGATTAGTATTTACTATTCCTATGGGAATGGTGGCGGCAGGGTGGTGGCGGCAGTTGCAAGGCGGTGTTGGTGGATTGGCGGGGAATGTAAGTTTATAGTGTTAGGATAATTTTAATTTTTTGTATGTCGGTAGAATGTAGAAGTTCATTTCATATTGGTTATTTGTTCTTTTTGTTATTTGTACATACAGAATTCTAAAAAAGCAATTCCCAATGGCCAATCAAACGTGAAAATGAGAAAATGAGACGTGACAATATAAAGGAAATTTAGAGGTTGTAAGATTTGGCCAAAATTCATGCGACTCTCATGTCCACGACGTTGTTTTCCTTGATTTCCTTACCGTCGTTCATGCCTTTTTGCTTAGACGACTAAACTGCCTGCTGCGTTTTATTATATTTTATTAAACAGTATGAAAGAGTATGAGGAAAAGGCGGTGGCATTTGCACTGAATCGTCCCATGCTTCAAGCCCTCACCACCAAGCTCAAGGCTGCCCGTTTGACTTGTCCACTGTTCGACACCGCACGCTGGGTAAGCCTGCATCGAGCTCGTGCTCATCATTCTCATGTTGTTTAATAGATTTGTATTGCTCGCTCAAAAACCGCCCCACTGATAACGCTGTTGGTATGGAGCTTGTTACTATCGATCCATCTTGCTCTTGCAATCAATTAATAAAGGGTTAGACAACAGTTATAGAACCGCCTGGAGTTGATGGGCACGTACAAAAATAAATGGGTGTCACATCGTCTTATCTTAGAAGTCGATTTCATGGCTCGATTTCTTCCATTCAATTGCTCATTTTATAGTAAAATTTCAATTTTTTTTCTTAAATTTTGGATGCGATAATAAAGCCTATTCTCTCATCGCCGTTTGTATTTACAGGTGAAGAATCTAGAGAGGGCGTATTTTAAGATGTGGAATCTGTATTGCTCCGGCCGGCATCCACAGCCTTTCAAGGTCGAGGAGAATGAATCGGACTTCCCGTGCGATAGGTAGGTAGGGATTGTAAATAAATGAAAGCCAACCATTGATGCTAATGCCAAATGCTTATTGTATTGATGATTCTCAGAGGTTTGATGCCTGTCCAAATTATGCAATTATCATGTGTTGGGTTCTATTATGATCTTTTAAATATTAGCCTTAGATTTGTCAATATTGCTGGGTATTACTTAAAATAAGATCAATTCGAACTAATAAATTTAATGAGTCTTTGAATAATAAACTTTCAAAGAAGAAAGAACTCGCTCGCTCATTAAACCCCGAGTCGAAACAGTAAAATTTAATTCTGATCAGAAAAAACTTTGATCGAGTGGTTTAAAGATGTAGAAATGGTATTCGAATGATAAATTGGATGATTATCCTGTTCGAGTGGTTAATTATGTTGAATGGTTAGATGAACTGAAGGGTTAATTTAATTGGGTGGTTAAATCAAATGGATAATTAATATATCATGCAGTTAGCTCAGGTAAGAAATTCTTAATAGAAGTCAAATATTTACGGCACGTTTGGTTGCTGGAATGGAATAAGGTGGGAATGGAATAGTTATTCCCAGGGAATAGAATTAGATGGGAATAAAGTTGGAAATTGTTATTCCTATGTTTGGTTGTTGGAATAGAATTAGTTAGGAATTTGTATTACAATGTTTGGTTTGTAGAATTGTATGAAGAATAAGGTGAGAATTTATCGAAATAATGCTTTTACTCTTATAAGAAGAAGAAGAAGAAGAAGAATAATAATAATAATAATATAATAATAATAGTAATAGTAATAAAAATAAAAAAAATAATAATAAAATAATAATAATAAAATAATAATAATAATAAAAGTAATAAAAATAAAAATAAAAATAATAATAAAATAATAATAATAATAAATAATAATAATAATAATAGTAATAAAAATAATAATAAAAATAATAATAAAATAATAGTAATAATAATAATAATAAAAGTAATAAAAACAAAAAATAATAATAATAAAAAATAATAATAATAATAATAATAATAATAAAAGTAAAAAATAAAATAATAATAATAATAATAATAATAATAATAATAATAATAATAATAATAATAATAATAATTGAGGGTAAATTTAGGTTAATTAAAAAGTTGGGTGGAAATTTCTTTTCCTTCCCAACAAGGAATAAAAAAAATCTAGTGGTATCAAGGAATAGTTATTCCTTGTAATCAAGGAATAACTATTCGTTCAGAAATTGTTATTCCCAACTCACTTTACAACCAAACGGTGGAATTTTTATTCCACCAAGAATAAGGAGGGAATAGAATTTCTATTCCCTTCAACCAAACACCATCTTAGGGTTACCGTTAAATTTACTGTCTTCCCAGAGCCTTCCATTCTATGTATAATTAGGAAGTTGAATTATTTAATTTTTAACAGGTATAATTACTTTGATTGTGATTAATTATTTTTTTTTAAAAAATTATTATTAATTGATAGAAATTAGTGATAAAGTGTTTACTTTTTTTAATTTTTTTAAAAATTAATGACCTGAATATTGAATAGCATACACAGTAGTAAGTTTTATATTCTTTATTTTTTTTATTTGACATTGTGGTATTTAGGATTTGAATAAAATATTTAAAAATTTTATTTAAATTTATTCAAATTATAATTTATATTTTAAATGACTATTCTTAAATCTTACTTGAAAGAAGGTGAGAAAAGGTGCCTGTGTTATATGAAGATAAAATCACCCATTTGCAAGGACCAATGATTTGTAACTATTGCTTTTAAAATAAATATATAATATATTAGAAGTATTATATTACTTTAAAATATTAATTACATGTTAAAAAATTATATTTATATTTTAGTAAATGTCTACATTGTGTATTTTATAAAATTGAAGATGCTATTTATTTAATAAGGACGTATTTGAAGATGTTATATTAAAATGATTATTTAGGCAGTATTAGAATATTAATTCTCAAATGAAACTATTGTTATAATTATAAATTAATGTATAATTATTTATTTATATTATATTTTATTTTCATAACTCAAGTTTTTTTTTTTTTTTTAACCAATGGCAGTCAAATTTGATTTTTTCTCAGAAAAAAATATCTTTTTTTAAAACTAACATGAAAAAACCTCTTAGAAACAAATTAAAATTTTCCATAAGTTGTTTTAAGATTTTTCAATACACTTATAAGAAAATTTACTTTTTTTTTTTTTCCAAAAAAACACTATTTAAAATTAAAAAATATAAAAAAGCTTCGCAAATAGGATTTCCAATTTCATGTAGGAATAATATTTAATGTACAGATTCGGGTGATCCTCTGGATGTGGTTCCAGCTCCATTTTCTGAGTTGGATCTTGCACACCACTAAACAGAATAAGAGGTCAGTGTGTCGGCGGGAAGTTGTCCCACAGAAAACATTTCGACGCTCAAGTCAGTCAAACAGTTTCGAAAGAATGAAACTGAAATTGAGAGAAAGAAAGAGACAAAGAGTGTTTTTTTCAAACGTAAGAGGGACGAGTAAGCCCTTTGGAGTCTGGAAGGTGAGAGGCAGTAAGCGGCCGTGGAAGGTGCGCTTGTTTGCCTTAGGGTTGCTGGTGAATGTGCTTTGTAGCAGAGAACGTTGATAATTCTAAGAGTTTCAATGGCAGAGAAAGTGATTCACTGAGAGCACTTGTTTGCATTACAGAAAGCGTATGCGTAAGGAATCGAAAGCGTGCATTGAATGGTGATTCAAGGGCTTATTAATGGTGGAGAGGACGATCTTCCCTCTTTGGAAGGAGAGATCCTTCTGTGATCTTTGGCTGGCCTGCCTTTTGGAGCAAGCGCCAGTTGCCAAGTTGTGAAAGATAGTTTACTTTTGAGGCGGCCAACAGCTTTCCAAACCGGTTGCCTTCCTTCTTTGCATATTACCGTTGGAGAGTCCAGGTTGGCAAGGATTTGGAAAAATCTGGCGCCTTTCTTATGCAAAAGGCGCCAATATTGCCAATATCCATTTTGGGTGCCAGAAGGGATCGTGGAAAACCCCTGGAAAGCCGTTGTTTGCCTTTTGATGAATCGTGGGCCAAAACGGATTAGGCCCGTTATTGTAGAAGGGCTTCTTTGGGCCCAACGTGCAAAACGCAGACGGTCAACGTTTGAATTGACCGTCTGCAAGCGAGTTGACCGCCCGGATGGTCAACGCCAGTGTTTACTATCCTAGACTTTTCAACTTTTAGGCCTATTTTTCAACTGTGCCGTTAAAGAGTTAACTGTCCTTCTTGGACTTCCGTTGACATTTTTGGGTTGGCCCATCTTTGGTATACCCATCTCATATATTATCCGTAAAAAAAAATTTTTAAGTTAAAATAAATATTGATTTTTATATTTTTATTATCACTTATTTATTATTATTTTTAAATAAATTTTATTTAAATTAATAATTAAATTATATATTTTAATTATATAGATTTTATCTTTCAATAGAGAATTTTTAAAATAAAAGATAGTAAATAAAATGTACAGAGCTTAAGACATTTTTATGCTACTGATAAATACTGATTTCTATATTTTTATTAGCACTTATTTATTATTATTTTAAAATAATTTTTATTTAAATTATAAAATTAAATTATATATTTTAATTATATAGAATTTATTTTTAATAAAAAAATTTTAAAATAAAAGTAACTAAATGAATTGTATTGAGTATTGATTTTACCAAATTACTTAGCCAATTTAAGAATTATAACTGTATTTTATATTTTTTAGGGAGAATATTTTTTAACTGTATTTTATATTATGTAGGATTCAGATTAAAAATTTATAGAGATGAAAGCCACTTTAAGTCCAGCGGATAAAATTTGGTTTTTCTTATTCATATTTTTTTGACTGTATTTTATATTGTATAGGATTCAAATTAAAAATTTATAGAGATGAAAGCCACTTTAAGTCCAGCAGATAAAATTTGGTTATCCTTATTCATACAATTATTTTGATCCTCGAACGTATCAACTTGTGTGATTAAAAAACTATACTTATACAGGTTCAATCAACTCTTACGACACATATCTGGGGATCCTTTTCTTCTTTTTTTTATTTAAATCGTTAGATTAAAAAAATTTAACAGTTTAAATTTAAATATAAATAATACCCATCAAATAGTTATGTTTATTAAAATTTTTTTTATATATTTGAGTTCTTATTTAATAAATATTAATATTGTAAAAATATTAAAAATATAATTATGTTTAATATTTTTTATTTTTAAATTTTTAATTTTTTAAAAAATAGAAAGGGGGCAGCAGGATCTCAAATTTGCCATGACACTGTCCCGGCGTGAGATTATGTGCTCTTTAAATATTTGATGCTGACGGACTGCCTGTGCCAATATGACTGTACCTCCTCGTCATTTCCCGCAAAGGCAAATGTCCATTTTCTTTATCGGCGAAGTAACCTATAAAAATTTAATAATGTAGACAAAGTTGGTAGTTATTCCTTTATTTATATAAAAAATAAATTTACATATTTTATTTTTTATAACCATTTTAATAATTTACTATATATATTATATTATTTATTTATTTTAATTTTCTCATTTTTTTAATTTTAATAAGTGTAACATATTGTAGATAAATTATTAATAGACTAAATAAGTATTATATTTATCATTGTCCATTAAAAAATAAGCTCACTTAAACCATATATATCTGGAACCAAGGGACTCTATCTCTTAAAGAGATAGAGGCCATTATATTTTAATTTAAACTGTTTATTTTTAAATAAATAATTATAATTTAATAATTAATTTTAACTAATTTTTAATTTTTTAAAAAAGTAGTTAAATTATAATCATCTATTTAAAAATAAATTATTCAAATTAAAAGAAAAATAATTTTTATCTTTTTAAGAGATAAAACTCTCATTGATTAATTTATACTTATTGTAAGGTTAGAGTCTTTAAATTATGATAATTATAATTAATTAAATTAATATAATTAAAATTGACTTCAAAGCATATAAAAAATTAAGTTAAAAGAATTAAGATTTGGACAAAATGGTTTGTGCTTAATGCGCGCCTGATGCGCATTTGAGTGTAAAAGCCGATGGGTCAGTGCCTGATGCACGTCTGAACCGTGTTCAAGTGCACGATTGGCAGTAATTATGTGCTTGATACACGGTTGAGCCATACTCCAGTATGGAAGGCAGAGGCTTTGTACCCAACACATGCCTGAATCTGTACTCGAACGCAAAACTGTATATATAAGGATATTTTAAACTGATTTCTATCATTTGTTTACAAAAATTTTAGAGAAAAGAGAGAGAGCCGAGAAGAAGGGAGAAAGGAAAAAATAGAAGGCATGAGAAAGTTCAATTCCAGTAATTTAATGCTAGAATTTAGATAAATCAAGTTAAGACAAGTGTACTCTATACTTTCTTTCTATTGCTACTTTTTATTTCTGATTTTCATAGACATTTCTTATTTCGATATTCATCGAAGTTATAATTTTAAAGTTATTATGTTTATATTGAGCATGCACGTCAATTTTTCATGATTTTTTATGGAATAATTTCATGATAACTCATGTTTATATCAAGTATAGTGTAATTATGTGCGAAATTATGTATTTTAGTTTCATGCATTTATTAAAATTTGAGTTTCATGATCATGCATGTTTAGTTTCGTGAAAAGACATCTTGTATCTAAAAAATGGTAAACTATAGGTTCTAAACTCAAATAAAATTATGTGCGAATTTTCTTATTGCATGCGCTGTTGTTAATTTTCTACATTTTTATACTATTATATTGCACCTCTTGCTGAACTTTTAATTTTTATATGTCCTCGATTCGTACAACAGCTTATATATGTTTTAAATTATCAAATATATGTTAATTATGAGTTCGATAATATGCCCAATTTCTTTGCATGCGAAGTATATCAACTGAATTTACAGATTACTATATAATTTGCTGATTTTGTAGTAATTCTACTAAATTTTATCCCTTACATGCTTCAAATTCGTATCTAAAATTTTACATGCTCTAAATTATCAAATATATGACTAATATAAATTAAAAAATATGCACAATTGAACCTGCATATTCTAAAATTTATGTAAAATTCTGCACATATGTTGAATTATATATTTTTGCTAAAATTTTTATATTAATTGGTTAATTAAGCATCCCATTTTCTACATAATATGCTAATTTAGCGTCTTACAAAAAAATAAGTTTGACATGATATGAAATTACTATAATATGGAAAAAAAAACTCTACAATTATACTATAATATATCATTATTTTTTCTAAAGATGAAAAAATAATGAAAGGTCAAGAATTAGTGTAGAATTTTTCTAAAAATAAAAATTAAATCAAGATTATTATTCAGTAGATAATATATTTTGACATATTTTAATATATTATAATGGTATATCGAGATCTTAACCTATCATTTGTGGGTGAAAAATAGCGTTTGGTTTCGTTTATAGGATCATATGTAGATGACCTACCTTTGAGTTTTGAATAAAAGTATATGACTTTCGATTGTGTGAAAATATCTATAACCTAATCCTTGATTGTTCACTCATTTAATCTACAAGACCTGCTATTCTTGATCTCTAAGAAAAACAGAAATTAAACATGTTTTGATGACTAAGATAAAGAAGAAATATGATAATATAAGTTAAAAAATTATACATAATCTAGACATGTATTTATATAAAATTTTATAGCATATCATTGAATTCCGATGTATCGATTCTTTTGTTATATTTTTAAAGCAAAAATATAGGTGCTCATTGTATGTATATATATACCTTGATGAGTTTTGGCTTATTCTTTACTATTTTTACTAATCCCTTCTGATTGAGATGCACGGGTTATTGCTAATCATACAGGATTGAAGGATCGAAATGATATAAGAAATTTAGATTAATAATTCGATGACGATTATTGCTGTATAATATTTTTGGATAATATTTATTATATTATATTATATTTGGATAATGTTTAGATGATAGTTAATAGGTTTAATATTGTATTTTAATTGATCTGTCAGTTTTGGATGATATTATTTGATATTTGGTTAATCTTATGCATAATGGTTTCGGATAATAGTTAGCTACTTTAAATTATTGTATTTCAGTTTTTGGACAATGTTTAATGTTTATAATATGTTCGGGCAGTAATTGTGTGTGTTTTGATTATCTAGACAGTTATAGAGTATCGGAATAAATTATATTGGATACTTAACAGCAGGTTAAAGAATTATAAAACGATTTATAGGTTGTGAAATTATGTTATTGTGGTTTATGATTGAATCAAGTTATTCATAATTAGTGGTAGGGTATCACAATTTGATGTGTGATTTAATTTTGTAAAATTTGTGTACTTTGAATTTATTTTAAATAGGAATCACTCTTTACATAAGGTATGATATCACATTTTGGGACGGTGCCGGAGCCATAAGAGATATGGCACGTTTTGGGTTTTATGTATATTTAAATTTTTTTATTTATGATCGGTCGAGATATTGACGTGCAATTCACATTCAAGGGTTAATTAAGCAATAAAGTAGTTTAATAATAATTTAATTAATATTAATTACGGAATTGAAATTTAGGATATGACACTTATCCCCCATAGTCATAGACTAACGATCTAAATTGGTCTATACACTTGTTAATAGCTCCTTTTGCCATTATCGAGGGACCTTACCATTTGTCAACTCCACTTCCTACCTAACTCCTATATTTGGAGCCAAAGGCCTCCATCTCTTAGAGAGATAGGAGCTATTTTTTTTTTTAAATTTAAATAATTTATTTTTAAATAAATTATTATGATTTGATAACTAATTTTATCTATTTTTTAATTTTTTTAAAAAATAATTAAATTATAATTATTTATTTAAAAATAAATAATTTAAATTAAAAAAAAACGGCATCAATCTCTTTAAGAGATTAAGCTTTCCTTGATCCATTTACACTTATCCTTCATAGTCATCGATTAACGATCCAAATTGGTCCATACAATTGTTTATAGCTCCTTTTGCAGTCATCGACGAGAGACCTTAGGGTCAACTATCGACTCAACTTCCTATCTCACTCACATCGAGCTCTGGTTATTTTATCAGCACAGTGGACCTTCTTACTCCTTATTTTTTCAATGATCAATATTATTTTTAATGACTTGAATATCCGAGAGGTCCTTTAATAGAAAACATCAAGACTTATTACCTCCTACCTTTGATTATGATATGTAGAAGTAGTGATTATTTGATTCAAAGTCTTTTCTGTTTGAAATATTAAAATTTTGAATTAAATTGTATTTTTGGTACGGTTAAGATGTGATATGAGATTTTCTTTTAAATAATTATTTATCCAAAAAATTTATTTTGTAATAAATAAACATTTATCATCACATATGAAATAGAATGTGATTCGAACTAAAGCTAATTTGATACTGATGTGTCCTTTGGATCCGTGTTCTTGTACGGATTAGGGAGTATTAGAATTCTTCGATTGGGGGGATTGTGAACGAGTTCGATCTCCGCGTCTTTTAATTTGGGCTATGCACACTATAAACTATAAACAAGTGACTAGAGGACGGCGAAAATTTCTCCCACCGTAAATACTTCGATACTCAAGTTAGAAATCTTTATCAATAAACGAAAAGATGTAGGTGTAGTACGTAATGGGAAGTGCTTGAATGTAAGAATGCAAGGAATGCGTGCGGTGTTTAAGGAGACTTTTGCTCCCGTTCTTGCACTGTAAAGAATGGCTCACTAGGGTCGTTGGATCGAGGCGATGGTTTGAAGGAAGAGAGTTGGTTCTTTCTCATCGCTTTCTTATGCCTTAGGAGCTAAGATCGCTCATTTTATCTTAAGTCATCATTTAGGTCTCTCTGAAATGGGACTCAGGATCCTTTCTCTGCTAAGGGAGAAGGTACTTCTAGGCTCAATGGAGGAGGCTTGTCCGAATTCGCCAACTACTGAGCGGTGGTGATGGCCAGTGGTGTTAATTGTTGCCTTGTAGTGGCACAGAGATCATCATCGGGTGTGGTCAATGCAAACCTATTTGACTTTATTTGGATTGGTTGAGTAGCTATTGGAGCAGCGTGTATTGTGACTTGCCAATGTCGACCCCGTCTCCCATTGGCTAACATTTCCTCAGCCGGTGCCTCCTACGTTGGTAGTCTGCGGTCGCCTCTGTAGGGATATGGGCGAAACTAATTAGCTACATGTTAGAAACGCTCAGTAAGCCTTGCTTTTGAATCTTTTAGGATGCCATCGTTGGGCTGAGCTCCTCTACGGATCGGACCCGTCTTCTTACAATTGGATTTAATTGATTTTAACCCAGATTTATATTGGACCCATCAGATATAATATTTAAATTTGTTTTAAGGCAACTTTAAGATAAAAAGTTGGCAGTAAAAATTGTAAAAAATAGAAAAATAAAAAAATAAATTGATGAGAAAATAAAAGATAATATTTGGAATATTCTTAATATAGTTTTTTGAGCTGTAACGGACAATCTGAATCTGCGCCCCACACCATTAAAGAGTCGGCAAAACTTAGCGGTTAAGCGACTTCAGCCCCTTGCTTCATCTACAAAAGCGCGACCAATTCAGGCGTTTCTCTGGCAAGGAAAAAATACAGAGAAGAGACAGCAAAATGGCCCAGTGCGAGGGGGAATTGCTTTGCTACTCGTGCTTCTACGCCTTGCCGGAGGGCTGTATAGCCGCTGTGATCTCCCTCACGTCGCCTCGAGATGCGTGCCGCATGGCTGCGGTGTCGAGGGTCTTTCGATCCGCGGCCGACTCTGATTCTGTCTGGGAGGGTTTTCTGCCGTCAGATTATCAGGACGTCATCGCTCGGTCCGAAGACGGTGTGCCGGCCCTCCTGGATTCTCTCTCCAAGAAGCAGCTCTACCTCCGCCTCGCCGATCGCCCTCTTCTCATCGATGGCGGTACTAAGGTAATTTTACCGCCTCCGCAACCAGTAATCAATCTTGATTCAGCGCATGGGAAAATTTTGTTCCCTTCGTGAGAGAGTTTTTAATTCGGTGTCGGTTTGTGCTAGGAAAGAATGCTGGTCGATCAGTGAAACAAGAGAACAAAAGTGACAGACGCTCATACATATAACAGAGAGATTTGAGAGAACTGAGAATATATAATTTTACATAAATTTTTTTTTAAATAAAAGAGAAAAATTACGGGACACTTAGTCTATAAAAATTACACTATAAAATTTTGGTTATAAAAATCTTAATTATATAAACCCTTGGAGAATAGAGAACACAGTAAGAATAGAACATAGGAGCAAAAATAGCAACTCCTTATTTTTTTTTTCCGTTTTTCTCTTCCGTGCTCTCTTTCTCTTACTCTTACTTTTACCTCTACTCGGAGCTCAACATTCATATTTATAGGCACCGAACAACCATTCGCTCTGTAGGCTGGTTGCGTGCATAATAAATCCTGCCACCAATTCTGCAGGAGGCCTTCCTGCCAGCAGTAGTTGACCTACTCTACAAATCGGTTACCAACTTTAAAGTCAACTTCATTTTCTTCAAAGTCTGTTGTCTGCACAGACTTTGCAGGTCAACTTTTCAAACAACCAGTCCTCGACCGTTGACCAAAGTCATCGGTTTTTAGACAATGTGCTCAGCTGATAATTAGAGTCCTCGGCCATTATTTAAGTTTTTAAATAATTGATCTTCATTCGGCGCATGGAAAAATTTTATGCCCTTCATGAGAAAGATTTCAATTCGATGTCGGTTTGTGCTGGGAAGAAGTGTCGGTCGGTTAGTGAAAACGAGAGGATAAAGGTTACAGACACTCACGCACACAGTAGAGAAATATGAAAGAATTGGGAACACACAATTTTACGTAAAAATTCTCTTCTAAATAAGAAAAAAATCACGGAACATTTAATCCACAAAAATTATACTATGAAATTTTGGTTACAAAAACTCTAATTATACAAACCCTTATAAAGTAGAGAATAGAGTAAGAATAGAACACAAGAGCAAAAATAGCGATTCCTTACTTTTTCTCTCTGTTTTTCTCTTTTGCGCTCTCTTTCTCTTACTCTTACTTTCATCTCTACTTGGAATTCAGCATACATATTTATAGGTACCGGACGATCATCTACTTTGTTGGCCGGTTGTGTGTATAACAAATCCTGCCACCAATTCTACAAGAAGCCTTCCTGCCAAGAGTAATTTACCTACTATGTAAATCGGTTATCAATTCTAAAAGTCAACTCTCTTTTTTACAAAATCTGCTATATGCGTAGACTTTGTAAGTTAGCTTTTCAGACAAGCTGTCATCGTCCATTGACCAAAATCTTCAGTCTTCAGGCAATGTCTTCGGCTGATAATCAAAGTCCTCGGCCATTATTTAAGGTCCTCAGTCAACAGTTGATATCTTCGACTATCACTTAGAGTTCTCGCCTTTCAACCAGATTTCTCGGTTATCAATCGGAGTTTTCGGCCTTTAGTTATAGTTCTCGGCTTTTAGAAGTAAATTCCACTCCGAAAACTTTCACTTCGGCCTTTATACCACTTTGACTAAGTGTAACCATTTTGGCTCTTATTCCACTTTGGCCAAATACAACCACTATGGCCTTTATTCTACTTCGGGCCACATCACCGCACGCGCGAACAATACTTTCTATACGGAAGTAATCCAAAATCCTAAAAGTTTGTTCGGTTGCTTGGCTGAGATTGTACAGGTATTTCGCTACTTATTATTTATGTTGATAATTGATCATGCCCAATTGTGTCACAAATTGGGACGGAAAGGAGGCAATAAAAGTGGGTAATGATTAAAACCCACAAAATAAATCCGAAGGAGTTGCTATTTATGTGCAACTCTGACGTTTGCTGCCATCCGCTTCATTTCTGTGCTTGATGCGATGCGGACTGCCATCCAAAGGAGTTGCTATTTATGCTATTTATGTTGGCGCAAAACACTCGGACTGCACGGTGACCGAGCGGACAGAGTTCTCGGACAGCACACAGAGCAGAGCTCTCGGACGGCAAGGAAAGTAAGGATAGAGAATAAAAGAGAACACACAAATTTTAACGTGGAAAGCCCTTTTAAAGCGAAGGAAAAAACCACGAAGAAATGTACTATAAGAGAATTATTTACAAGTGTTGGCTACTCAAGTTCTAACGAAAGAAAACAATCTCAAGTGTACAACCTTCCTCTCTCAAAGTGTATCTCACTCTATCTTTACAACAAAGCTTGCCCACAGCTCTCTCAAGGCTCTTAGAACTCAAAAAGTTCCAGTTCTAGCACACAACAGCAAGGGTAACAAGCTTCTGTATATATACACAAAAGGTGGCGTGTCCGCCCACCCTACTGGACGTAGGTCTCCAATCCTACGCTCTAGGCCTGCTATGACAGGCGCATGCTTGGCGTGTTAGATGGCAGGTCTGTCATCGGGAAGTTGCAGCCACTACAACATCCAATCAGAGTGGGTGACCAACCCACCTGCAAAAACGGCTACGATTCTAGGTTCCTCGTCCTCGTCCTCAGCAACCGCTCGGACATGACGCTTCAAAGGAGTCCGCGTCCGTTCTTCCCAATGGAGTCCGTGGACATCATGCCACTCGGGAGTGACCCCAACATTTCGCTACTTATTATTTATGTTGATAATTGATCATGCCCAATTTTGTCACAAATTGGGACGGAAAGGAGGCAATAAAAGTGGGTAATGATTAAAACCCACAAAATAAATCCAAAGGAGTTGCTATTTATGTGCAACTCTGACGTTTGCTGCCATCCGCTTCATTTCTGTGCTTGATGCGATGCGGGCTAGCTTCCATGGTGTTAGTAATTAGATGTTGCATATAACAAAAAAGTAGTTATGATTTTTGTTGTGATTTATATGTTAGCGGAATTCAGTGTTTTGGCGTAGAGTGGATGGCCGGACGACAGAGGCATTGCACACAATACCCCCTGGACACAGTGAAGTGCAGAGAGAGAAAAAGAGATAAACACCAAATATTTTACGTAGAAATCCTTGTAAACTAAGGAAAAAAATCACGAGATTTTAGTCCATCAAATGAATCCACTAAGTATGAGAGTTGGTTACAAAAAGTTGTTGGCTACACAAGCACTAACGATGAAGAAGAAGAAGAAGAAGAAAGAAAAACAGAGCACGAGAACACACACGGTTTTTCCCTCACTGTTCTACACTGCTTCTTTCTCTCTTGCACACGCTATATAAAACCCTTTTTCTTTCTCTCTCACACACTCCCTTCACAAAATACATGCATATATGTAACTGGGCTGATGAGAAGGACAGGCATGCCATCGTGGACGACACATGAACATGTAGCTACCAAATAGCCTGAAGTTTTGCAACAAATCTGCAGAATGTTGGCTCTGCAATCTGTAGACCATATCCACGCATGAGTCCACGGACACATTCCCACAAGGGATGACCCCAACACAGTGCTTATTGTGAAACATGTGTGGGTGATTTAGGATTGCATCCTCTCTTTCCTTGGGTCTGTTACCTATTTTCGTATTTGTCTTCTCTGGCTCCCACCTAAGTTGTTCTAAATCATCTTAATTTGGTTTTCTCTATTTTGTCCAACAGAGCTTTTGGCTTGACAAATTGAGTGGGAAGAAATGTTGTATGGTTGCTGCAAGAAATCTTACCATCGTTTGGAGTGACACACCAACGTATTGGAAGTGGACTTCTATGCAAGAATCAAGGTCAGTCTCTTCCCCGCGCCAACTGAATTTCTTTCAATTCCATGTCACATATATAATTTTTCCTCACCAATTTTCTTTCAACCTTATGCGTGTGAAATTCTTGCCTGCTGAATTTGCAGGTTTCCTGAAGTAGCTGAGCTAATTACTGTTTGTTGGCTTGAGATTCGTGGGAAGCTGAAAACTTCCTCATTGTCTTTGGGAACAAATTATGTTGCCTACCTCATCTTCAAGATGACAGAAGATGCGTATGGATTTTACAACTCTGTGGACGCATCACTAGATATCTCCGGCAGAAGAACCGAGAAGAGAACTGTTTACTTAGAACCCGCTGAAACTCAAAGGCGAAGACACCAAATTTTGCCATGGCGATTTGGCCACATCCGCCGCAACCTGCAACCATCCCCACAATTATCCATTCCCAGAGAGGAGGAGGAGGAGGATCAGCATTCCAAGCAGAGATCAGATGGGTGGCTGGAGATGAAGATCGGCGAGTTCTTTACTCAAAACGAAGATGATGCAGAGGTTGAGATGTCAATGTTGGAAACTGAGGCCGGAAACTGGAAGGGCGGCCTCATTGTTGAAGGGATTGAGATTAGGCCCAAAGCAATTTCCCTCTGAATCAAGAGATAAAAATTCATTCCTCCACCGATTTATCTAGACCTGTTTCGATTTCATCATCATCGGTGCATCGAGTTGCAGATAGCCTGTTCTATATCAGCATACATGGCTCCTCCTTCAATTTGCAAATAGTTTGAAATAAATAAACCTATTTTAGATGTGCTGAATGGGTTGATTTCTTTGCCAAGTATTCAGTTTTTTGAATGTTATGATGATCATATGTATATATTTTTGTCTCCATGAGCTAACTCATGAAATGGTGGCTATTTGTTCTGCTGTTCTGAGCCATTATCTATGGAATTTTTACCTCCATGGTACCCCCATGATTTAACGTAGATACTACTCTTGTTTCAAGTAGAAATGTTTTTTTTCTTATTCCATAAGTTTTAATATATCAGCTGTTATTTTTATGTGAGTCTATTAATATTAATTAATAGATAAGATATTGATCGAACCTTAATAGATATGATTTGTTTTAACATTGTAAGTATATGAGGGTTCGATACTGTTTTTCTAGTGAATTGGGAATTGTATTGGCAGATGATCGATTTTTTACATGAAACTAATTTCATAACTATTTTATATATTAACAGCATTAAAAGAAAATTAAAGTATTAGATTGGTGATATCGAGGTGGCGATAACAGTTGTGATATGGCTATGGAGTTGATTAAAAGATATGAAAATATTAAATGATAAAAATTTAAACTATTGAAAATTAAAATCCTTATAGCAATTGTATCGTCCGATAATGATAGAAATTAAAGTACAGAAAATTAAAGTGTGAAAATATAAAATTAAAAGAGCGGTGGTGGTTTAGTTATCTAAAATTCAGAAAATAAAAAATTAGTAAATAAAATGTGAGAACTAAATGACAGAAATATTATAATAGCGGTGGTGATTCAACCATTTAAGATATAAAAAATAAAAGAATAGTAAATAAAATATGAGAACTAAATTGATAAAAATTTAAAATTATAAGAATAGCGCTGCTCAACTATCCATGACTTAGAAAATGAAAAAATAATAAATAAAGTATGAAAAATTAAAAAAACATAAATATAAACTTGTTGGAGGACTTCGATAGTTAGCTATAATGTGCCTATTTTTGCAGCACAACACAACATAAAATGCAACATTCTGATATTAATCCAAAATCAAACTAACTAATTAAAAATAAATTTCATATTAAGTTAAAACTTAAAATATAAAATAATATATCCAAAATAAAACATACTATACTAAAATATTAAAATAAAAACCAACACCATGAACATCAACCAAACTTGCCTATCTTTTATCTGTCTCCTCCCCTTCCCGCCCCTGCTTCTACTTTTCTTTCTCTCCTTCTCCCTCTCTTCCTTTCTCTCCGTCTCTTCCTCTCTCTCTCTCCCTCTCCCTCTCCCTCTCCTGCTCTTTCCTTCCTCTGCCTTTCGGAAGATTCCCTCATTTTATTTCCGTTTCGCCTCATTGTCCTCTATTTATAGAGGAGAGTGAGGTAGTGGGCACCGATTTTCTTTTTCTTTTTTATCCTTTTACTTTTGTTTTCTTTTTCTCGTCTTTTTTTAAAATTAATATATATATATATATATATATATATATATATTAATTATATTTTCAAATATATTCATATATTTTAACCCTTAAAAAAATTTTAAATTTGCTCTTTTTTTTTTTCATTTTTTCTCATTCGGTTGAATGGATTGACAAAATAAGCGTTCCATACAATTCATTTACTTAATTTTATTCTAAAAATTCTTTTTTAAGAGATAAAATTTATATAATAAAAATATATAATTTAATTATATAGTTCAAATAAAAATTATTAAAAAATAATAATATATAAATATTAATATTAATATTCATCATATATAACATCCTCAGTGTTGCTCCAAAAATAGCTAAAAATTGTCTGTAAAGAAAGCAAGCAAAGATGATCTACGATGTAAAAGAGACCTAAAGGTGATGGCATGATCAATTAAAAAGCCTCATTCCTATTAGAATAGTGCTTATTAAAATTAAGTGGTCTAACTGTCCAGATCAGTCTAAATGTCATGCATTAAAGAAACCAATTGGGCCATCGGGAGAAATTGGCATTCGAGTTTGGTTGTCGGTGTATTAAAAGTTCATGTCCAAAAACACTTTGTTTTTTTTTTTTGGGTAAGGAAGCATGTCCAAAAACACATGGAACAGGAATGAAAAAGCTTAGAAAATAGGCATGATGAAAATCAAATCACTTAACTGGTTTAATTTGCCTGATTTACAATTTTATAGAATTTGGTCGATATATAAAAGTATTATTGATGTATTCTAAGGACCGTGATTGTCGTACGAATTAGAAAGTAAGGTTAATATTTTGGTTGATTAGAGCCGGCAGCGGGTCTGGCATTTGTAATTGAAAATCTTTGCTCCACGCATCACAACAAACTAAACGAAAGGTTAAGAGTATATGAGACTGACTTTCCGATATATCATCCGACACTCAAATTAATAATCTTACTCAAAGGAAATAGAAATATGCAGATGGAAAGCGTGAATTAAAAGAGGAAGGGAATGAATTAAGTTGGGAGGACTTGACTCCGTTTGTTTAAATGTACTATTTGGTTGAATGCCTTTTTTTTTTTTTTTTTATCGTGATTCAACTTTCCTCTTAAATCTAAAAGGTTTTGTATTTATAATTAAAATTCTAATCGACTGGTCAGCCAAAAATTGCCACCTGTTCAAGGTGACATTTTATGACATTGAATTAAAGGTGTTACTCCTGGGGTGTAACCACTCTTCAAATTAATTTGAAAACTTTCTAACTGTTAATGTGAGTATCATTTTGATCGTTTCTAAATTAGGTCATTTATTAGTGTATTATTATTTATCGATGGACTGTTATTATTAGTCAGAATTAAATATCTTGTTTAATACCATGGTGAGCCATTATTCTGAAGGTTTGATTGGGCCCGTGCTCCCTTATTTGGGCCATTAATATTTGGGTCATACTTTAATTTTGAGTCGAGCTAACTCATTTTGGATAGTGCTCAATAATTTTTGATGCATATGATCACAAAATTGTACCTAAGTAATTTTTGGATTGATACGGTCATGGGTGAAACATTTGGTCCAACACGAATTATAATTTTTTATACGAACAAATTTAACGTTTTTGGCCTAGTTGAACATGCATTGTCAGGACCAACCAGACTTGTTATAAACTTTTACTTGGATCTGGTCCGTATCCACCTTAAACCCGATTTTGATCAAGTCTAATAAAAAGGTTTATTCTTATATGTTAAGACTTTGTATGCCGAAAGGCTAAGCCTCTCGTCCTTGATAATTGTCGTATTTATAGTCATATCCTTCCAATTTATTTCGTTTTATTGAAATTTACGGCTCCTTAACACACCCTTTTACAAAGTTGTCTTTTAAACCAAAAGCATGAATTAAGCACAAATGTACACTCCATACCACTAGACGAAAAATAATCGTGACAAAATCATAGGGGTTGTGTCCCGGGCCCAAGGTTGTCGTACGGATTAGGGAGCCTTCGAATTCCTAAACGCGCGGTTGCTCCGGAAGAAGGGTCCGGTCTCCGTCTTTGTGAACCTGGACCTGCACAACACAAACAACAAACAAGAGGTCAAGGGTCTGGCAGGATTTCTCCCACCGAAGCCGCTTCGACGCTCAAGTCAGCAAATTCCCGCAATAAATGGAAATGGCGCACACTAAAGGGGTGCGCGGAGAAATGCTATGAAGCAAAAGAGATGCTTGTGCGGTGATGTGGAGAAATGTAATGAGTAGGTGTTGGAAGGCCTGACTTTCGTAGTGCACCGCAGTGGGTGGCTAACTTTCCCGTGATCTCGGAGGATGCTGGGATGGTGAGCGAGTCAGTTAGATGAGGCCAAGCTCTGCTTTGACTCGTCACTCTTGTGTTTTAGAGAAGAGGGGAGCAGTTGATCAAGGATGCTTGAAGCGATGTTCAGTGAAGATCCAAGATTGATCGAGAGAGCCAAAGTCGTTGGTCTCGAAAGTTCAAGGTTGTAAGATCCGAAAAGTTCCTTTCTCTGTGGGGTGTGAGGGTTCTTATACGCCTCACCCCATTGGACTCTTGGGCGCCAAAACGCCCGTTGCTTGGGCCATCGCGCCGCTGGTCGCTGTCATGGACCACCGGTCACGCCGGCTGTCCTGTTGCCGTGCTTGGCACGCTGTTTGAGCGTTGTTGACCACGCCCGATTTTCCCTGAGCGGGGATTGGTCGGTCATCTGCAGACAGCAGCGGGTGGCGTTGGCGCTGCGCCAGCCACGCCTCGATTGGCTAGCCTTTCCGCCTTTTCCGCCTGTTCCCGGCGACGCATTTAATGCGCTACAGGTTACCGTTGCCTCCTTCCGTTGTGGGCTTGCGCCTTTCATCCCTTGGGTTGGGCTTACTGCCTCGCGCGGGCTTCTGATCTTTCCATGGGCCGCGACCCGCTTCGTGGGCCTGGGCCTGTCTCATGGGCCAGGACATGGGACCCAACACTAGCCCCCCATGCCTGGGCCGGCCAGTGGTCTGGCCTGGCATGTCCACTGGGCCCATTTCCACGGCCTCGTACCCCTCCTCGTGCCGCGCTATTTTTGTCGCTTTCCAAGTTCGCGCCTTTCCCAGGAGCCAGGGCAGGCTTTTCAGGTGCTGCCGTGACCGTCACCTCACCTGGCGAGATTCGCGCGCCTTGGGTTGCGTCTGACTAGTGGTCGCTGCTGTTGCCCGAAAGACGTTTGCTGGATGCCGTGTCGCGTTGGGTGAAGGGATAGCCTGCGTCTTGCCCATAAATAGGAGGGCACTTGAGCGAGTTGAGTCCATCCCTTATCAGCGAATTGAAGAGGCAATGAGGAGATTCTGACTTTCCCCGCCCCTGGTGGGCTCTCGAGAAGGAGTTGGATGGACCACTTGCACGCCTGAGATCCTTGGTGGAGACCGTTGTAGTCCGGGCCTTGTGGTCTGCTTTCTTTGCTAACGAGAGTGGCTTGGCCATTCTGCCGTCGTCACGTGCTTCCTCCCGGGTTGTGGCTCACCTGGGTTGAGCAGATTCTTTGACTACCCGTGCGGCTGCCTTCGCCTGTCCGGTGTCGGTTCCGCAGGTGTCCACTTCGCGAGCCATGCCAGGGCGCTAACCGCGGAAGGAGTGCGAGGTCAGTTGCCTTTCGTGGAAGCCGAGCTTGCCACCGAACTTTCTCGGAGTGCCTGACTTCAGTGCTTCCTGGACCCCGGTGGATAGAATGCTTGAGACTCCCACCGGGGGATGCTCCCTGCTTCCCGCCCAGTTCGCCCGGTGAAATACCGACTGCTTCCGCCGTCGTTCGCCGGGCTCTCCTGGGACGAGGTACAAGAGCATACCAGGCTTCGCACTATAGTCTTCCTTCGTCTTTCTCGCAGCTTCATGGTTGTAGATCTTGTACTTTGTAAGAAAGCATTGATTAATAAAAGAAATAGCCCCTTTTGTCTTCAATTTTTGTCTTGCCTTCGTAAATGTTTTTCTGTTTGCCGGGCGTTTTGCCCTGAGGATTCACGCGTCATCTCGTCTGCTGCATTTTCTCGTTTCGTGGCTGTTTCTCTTTTCTCTTTTTTTTGCTTTGCGCTTACCGTGCGCGTCTTCCGGAGTTTTGCTATCGTGAGCCTTCATTTAATGCGGCGGCGCCAGCGTGGACCCTAGCCAGGCTGCTGAAGGGTCGCACCCGTTAGCCTGGCGCCTAAGCATCATTGCAATCGATTGAGATTTTGCTGTGCGCTTTGATGCCACCACGTGTCTCAATCTCCGGGGGCGGTGATGTTTTGGTTTCCCGCCTCTTGGCTTGGCGTTGCCTATTTAAACTAAACGACGATCGTCTTCTTCCTTCCGCTGATTTTTTCTCCCTTTATTCCTGTGGTTATCGAGAGACAAATGGCTGCGAAAGTAGAGAGCTCTTCTTCTTCTCACGTTTCTAGATTTGTGCGTCATGGTGTCCGCAACACCATGTCAGTTTTGACTGAGGCGTATATAGCCTCTCTCAGGGTAGACTATGCGATTCCCGGCGACCTGAGTTCCCGTGTTCCCGGCGCGCAGGATAGAGCCCACGCCCCCCAGAGGGTTTTATTACGGTGTACAAACATCATCTGAGGGGGGGCTTCGTTTTTCGTTGCACTGCACGTTGCATGCGGTGGTTGAAGCGCTGGGAGTCCCATTGGCAAGGCTTCATCCCAATGCCTTGCGCTATCTGGTATCTCTCTGCGTCTTCGCCCTAATGCACCAGTGCTCCTTTGACGCGAAGGCGGCAAGGATCATTTTTTGGGCCACGGAGTCGGAGGACTGGATTTCACTTTCCCCCAAGGTGGGGTACAACCTTCGCGGCACCAACCCTGACTCCGTGAAAGGCTAGAAGGAGTGCTTCTTCTTCCTGCAGGAGCCTTCTGATCTTGAGCTTCCGAAGGGGTGGGGCCCGATCTCAGAGTACTTCCGGGACAAGCCCATCGACGAAGAATTTGTAGTGTCCTCGAAGCTGCTATCCGCCGTTACGTCGGAGGAAAAAAGGTTCTCGATCCAGGGTTACTTCCTCACGTCTGTCACATTCGAGATCGGCAGATGGGGACCTCCTGCTGGTTGGGCGATAGCCGGCCCTGGTAAGGATTTTCCTGGAGAGACTGTCACTTCCCTTCTGCCCGAGAGAAACGAGGAGGAAAGCCGCTCGTTGCTTGCAGAGTCCCACATCGGATGGGGAGGTGAACGAAGCACGCCTGATAAAGGGTGTGGATACCTCTTCCATTGGCGACGCGTTTTGGGGGCCCGTGAGGGTCTGCCAGGAACAAAACCGTGAGGCGCCCTGTGACGGCCTTGGCGGCAGGGGACGGTCCAAAGCGGACAATATCGTCAGTGCGGATGCTCCGGGGACGTTACAAATGGTATCAAAGCCGGGATCCGGTCCGGTGTGCAGCCCGAGGACCCTGGGTCCCCGAGGGGTGGATGTAGAGTCCCACATCGGATGGGGAGGTGAACGAAGCACGCGATAAAGGGTGTGGATACCTCTTCCATTGGCGACGCGTTTTGGGGGCCCGTGAAGGTCTGCCAGGAACAAAATCGTGAGGCGCCTTGTGACGGCCTTGGCGGCAGGGGACGGTCCAAAGCGGACAATATCGTCAGTGCGGATGCTCCGGAGACGTTACATTGCTGTCGTCGTCAAGCGATGATGAAGACGCGGCTGCCCTTAAACGGCTAAGGGAAGCCGTAGGGACTCCTTTGAGGAGGTCCCGGAGACGAGTCGCTGGTCCTTCCACTGTGGGGAGACCGGCTTCAAAGAGACCTGCCAGAGCGGGTCGCCAGAGGGAAACTGCCGCACCCTCGTCGACTTCGACCGCGGGACTAGCCACTCGCGAAGCCTGCGAGGTCGAGTCTCTACCTGCTGGGGATCCATCCCCGTGGCGCGTGGGCCTTTGAGGCGACGGACGACATCCTCATATTGGAGGGCCCCGGAGGGGCCATTTATGTTGTTATACGTGCCGGCGGCGGTCGGTCGGGGATCTATGGAGAGTTGGTGATTCTTGTGTAGCCCATTTCTGTGCGCAGTCCTTACGAAGACCTGGCTGCTTTTCCGGAGGTTGGGACCGTTCCTGCTGCTGATCTGGCTTAGGCTGACGAAGGGGTAGCCAGGATGTCCTCGTGGCAAGAGCCACCGAGTGTTCCTGCGGCTGCCAGCCTTCCAGTCAGCCCTCCTCAAGCAGTCGAGGAAGCTGAGCCCCAAGGAGGGGTTGTTTCGGATGAACTCGCGTGGGCCGCAGGTTCAGAGGTTGGCACCGCTCCTGTTGCTGATGCAGTACAGGCTGGCGAAGGGGCAGCTGGGACATCCCCGCGGCAAGAGCCCGCGAGCGCTCCTACGGCAGCCAACCTTCCAGCCAGCCCTCCCCAAGCAGTCGAGGAAGCTGAGCCCCAGGGAGAGGCTCTTTTGGATGAACTCGCGCGGGCTGCACGTTCAAAGGTTGGCACCGCTCCTGCTGCTGATACGGTACAGGCTGGCGAAGGGACAGCCGGGACATCCTCGCGGCAAGAGCGCCCGAGCGCTCCTACGGCAGCCAGCCCTCCCCAAGCAGTCGAGGGAGCTGAGCCCTAGGGAGAGGCTCTTCCGGGCAATCTTGCGCGCTTCCTGCGCGTCGCCTCTCTTCTGATACGGTTGTTTCTTTCTGGAGTTCTTCCTTTGTTGTTTATTTTGGCTATGTTTCTGATCTTGCTCTCTATGCAGGTTCCTGGTGATGCGGTTCCCTACGTAGTGCTAGCTGATTCTTTTCGCGGGGACCTGGAGCGGGCCATCATTAGCGGGCATCAAATCATCCACGGCGGCCTGGCCCAGATCGCATCTCTAACAGAGGAGATCGGGCGCCTGCGGCAGAGAGTGGCGCAGCTGGAAGCTCTACTCGTCACTTCAGAGGGCCGTGTCACCAGGTTGGTTGGAGATATGGTTGGTCGGGACTCTCCATCAGAGTGGCAGCTGGCGATGGATACCCGTTATTGGGACGGCATCCGCTTGTGTCGTAGGATTGTCTCTCTGGCGGCTCCTCACGTCCCAGTTGGCGTCCTCCATCCAGGGAACGCCGGGGTAGAAGAGGCGTCGCGCTTGAAGACTTTCCCTGAGAAAGCGGGTCCGTCGAGTCTTCCTGATTAGCTTTTGCTGCTGTTGAGTTTTGAGATGGGCTTATGTATTTATACCACATCTGTTTTTTGCATAAATGAGAAGCTTCTGTTTGCACTTCGTCTCCATGCTTTTCTTTTCGTAAAGTGTTGCTTGTTTTTCGCTTTTGTTTCCGTTCGTGTTTGAGCATTGGGCTCTTTGGAGCCGCTGTTGTTAAGGCCCTATCCAGGCGCCTTCTTGCGTGGTGCTCGTCCTTCGTAAGAGGATGTCATCACAGCTCACACGTTTGGGGGGCTCGATCCGGTGAAGCGGATGTCGTCGCCAAGCCCCTGGAGCCTCAACGAGGGTCAGCGCGGCGATCAGGCTGCGGTAACCGGACTCCTGGGTCTAGGACTCGGTTGCGTATGATTGCGGGAGGTGCGTCGCTCCTGCTCAAAGCGTTATGATCACCAAGTTGAGGTCCTAGCCCATGACCATTGTAGACTGAGGGTGCTCTCTTCTGTTGGAGAAGGTCGCCACACGCCTGCTATTTTTTTCCCCCTAAGGTTTTGTTGGCCGTAGAGTGGGGACTCGGGGTGTCCCCAGGCCTAATGCTTGGACCGCACGGGTCGCTGGCATGTAGCCTTTGGAATGGATCGCCTGGATCCTGTGTCCCAACCTACGGCTGGACGCCTCCGGGCTGACTAGCACGGGGCTCAGTCTCTGGGTGGCCGCTGGGGCCTTTTGGCGCGGAGCCATGGTGAGTAAAGCCGTCCCCAGGCCACCTGGCGTGAGGACGGAGTTCAGAGACGGTCTGCTTTGGACCGCCTAGCACGGAGCCAAGGACTGGTTTTACGGACGGACGCTTGTCCTCTCGACTTAGAGGCAGTCTAGGTCGTTTGATTTAGGAATGCAATGCATGACATCAATTCACACAAATGAATATGCAGCATGATAAGGCAATTATGATAATTAAAGATAAAATTCATGTTCAAGCACTCATTATGATGCATGCGTGTGCGACTTACTTGAGTCTGAGTTGCATCATTGATAATATTTTCTTAAGTTGGCGGCGTTCCAGGTCCGCGGGACCAATTTGCCGTTCTGGGCGCGTAGCTTGTACGCTCCACTCTAGAGGATTGCGGAGACGAAGAACGGTCCCTCCCATCCGGGGGAGAGTTTGTTCCTATTTGCGATCTTTCCCGCCGCCTCTACGCTCCGGAGGACCAGAACCCCAACTTCCAGTGAGCGTGCCTTCACTCGCTTGTTGTAGTACCACGCGACTCGCTGTTGGTAGGCTGCGGTTCTGAGACGTGTGGCGTCCCGAACTTCCGAGAGCAAGTCCAGACTCTCCCGTAGCCTTCGTTCATTGGTGGCCGGTCGATGCATTCGATCGGCAGGCTTGGCATCCCCATTTCCACGGGTACCACTGCCTCAGCCCCAAAGCAAAGGTTGAAGGGCGTCTCCCTTGTTGGTTCTCATGATCGTCACGACCATAGCACCAGCGGTAGCTCCTCGATCCCAGAGCCCCTGCGTCCTCCAACCTCGGGTTTTCAACCCGTGCGGCGAGTGTGCGGTTGGTGACTTCGACTGTCCGTTCGCTTGTGGGTGCGCCACGGACGTGTGCACCGGATTTAATGCGGAGGTCGCGCAAGTGCCGTGAAGCGCTTGCCGTGGTGGGTTCCGTTATCGGTCATTACGACTTGGGGAATCCCAAAGCGGCAAAACAATGCTCTGACGGAGGAACTCGTCGCATTTCGCTCTGTAATCTTTATGAGTGGGGCGGCTTCCACCCATTTTGTGAAGTAGTCGATGCCAGCGATTAAGAACTTCTCTGTCCATTTTGCTATTGGTAGGGGTCCAGTATGTCGAGCCCCCCACCGTGCGAACGGCCGTGGGGATTGTAGATAGTGCGATTCGGTGTGCGGCTGGTGCGTCATGTTGCCATGGACCTGGCAACTCTCACACTTGCGGACGAATTCCATAGCGTCTCATTTCATGGTGGGCCAGTAGAACTCTTGCCGCATGACGCTGGACGCTAGGTTCTTCCCGTCAATGTGAGATCCACACATCCCCAAGTGTACTTCTGCCAACGAATAGTCGGCTTGCTCCGGAGTAAGGCACTTCAGGAGAGGGGTGGAATATCCTCGCCTGTATAATCTCCCACTCAAGACCGTGTACCATCCTGCCGTCTTCTTGATTCGCTTGGCTTCGTTGACGTCTTCTGGCAAAGCTTCTTCAGTCAGGAACTTTATGTATGGAGTCATCTAGTTGTCCCTTGTGTTGACATGGAGGACTTCTTTGTCCTCGGCATCGATGCTGGACACATTCTGGACTTCTCTGGGTTCCCTTGCGTACTGCTCTACAGTTCTGGCGGCCGCGTCCCAGGCCAGTCGGTCAGCGCGTTCGTTATCCATTCTCGGGATATGCTCGATCTCGAATTGACCGAACTCAGGGATCAGGGCCCTTACTCTCGCCAGGTACCTCACAAGTTGCAGGTTCGAGGCTTCGAAGTTCCCCGTCACCTGATTGACCACGAGTTCAGAGTCACTACGCACGACCAACGACCGCGCGGAACACTCCCTCGCCAGTCGTAGGCCCACAAGGAGGGCTTCGTACTCCACACCCTCGGGCTGGGAAGGCCAGAGTAACAGAGTATACGATCTCCACACCCTCGGGCGTCCTTAACACGATACCAGCTCCGCTGCCTGTTTGGGTAGACGATTCGTCTACGTTTAGAGTCCACACAGGTGAATTGTCGTGCTCCGTATCTCCTGAATTGCTGTCTTCGTCCTGTGCTGGCGTTGCTGCCTCGACGATAAAGTCCACCAGAGCCTGTCCTTTCACGGCTGGCCAGGGTCAGAATTCCAAGTCGAACTGTCCTAGCTCGACGGCCCACTTAACCAACCGGGCCGACGTCTCTGGTTTCTGCAAAATCGTCTTCAGCGGCTGGTCCGTGAGTATGATGATCCGGTGAGGCTGGAAGTAGGGTCGCAGTTTCCGCGTCGCATAGATAAGCGCGAGCGCCATCTTCTCAGCGTGCGGATAGCGGGCCTCTACGTCAGTCAGCACCCGGCTCACGTAGTATACCGGCTGTTGCTTGCCTTCGTGCTCCGCCACTAGCATCGAGCTGAGGGCGGACGCCGATGTGGCCAGGTAGAGATAGAGATCTTCTCCTTCGCGCGGTGAGCTTAAAAGTGGCGCGCTGGAGAGGTAGGTCTTCAGTTCCTTGAAGGCTCCGTCGCATTCTTCATTCCACTTGAACCCGTGCGATTTGGTGCCCCTTAGCGCCTTGAAGAAGGGCAAGTACTTCTCGGTTGACTTGGCTAGGAACCGTGAGAGAGCGGCTATCCGCCCCTTCAGCTTCTGGACTTCTTTTATCGTTCGCGGAGGGTCCAAGTCGAGTATGGCTTTGATCTTCTCCGGGTTGGCTTCTATTCCGTGCTGGGATACAATGAAGCCTAAGAACTTCCCAGAGGTCACTCCGAATGCGCATTTGACAGGGTTGAGCTTCATCCCATGCCGTCGGAGGATCTGAAATGTCTCATCTAGGTCGTTGACGTGGTGGCTCGCGACTTTGCTTTTCACAAGCATGTCGTCGACGGACACCTCCACGTTCCGTCCTATCTGAGTTTCGAACATTTTGTTGACATGGCGCTGGTACGTGGCGCCTGCATTCTTGAGACCAAAGGGCATCATTTTGTAGCAATACGTCCCTTGATCGGTCATGAATGAGGTGTGCTCCTCGTCTTCTGGGTCCATCCGGATCTGGTTGTACCCCGAGTATGCGTCCATGAAGCTCAGTAGTTCGTGCCCGGATGTGGAATCCACGAGCTGGTCAATTCTTGGGAGCGGAAAGCTATCTTTGGGGCAGGCCTTGTTCATGTCCGTGAAGTCGACACACATCCGCCACTTGCCGCTGTTCTTTTCACCCAAGACGACGTTGGATAGCCACTCCTGGACCTGGACTTCTTTGATGAATCCTGCGTCCAGGAGCCTCTTCACTTCTTCCCTGATGGCGACTAATTTCTCGACGGAGTGGTTCCTCCGCTTCTGCCGGACGGGTTTTCGGCTTGCGTCAAGGCCCAGCTTGTGGACTATGACTTCGGTCGATATCCCGGCATGTCAGCAGGGACCCAGGCAAACACGTCGGAGTTATCCCTAAGGAAGGTAATCAGCTTGTCGCGATCTGCAGGTTGGAGGGATCTTCTGACGTTGACGCATCGCTCTGGATCGGAAGGATTGAGCGGGATTGCTTCAGTTTCCTCTCCTGACTGGGCCTGTTGAAGCGACGTCTCGTCGCGGAGGTCCAGGTCTTCGCTTGGTTTGCATGGTGCCGCGGGGTTGACTTGGAATAGGTAACAGGTCCGCCCCGTTTCTTGGTCTCCCAGAACTTCCTCCACGCCTCAGGGGGTGGGAAATTTCACCTTTAGGTGCGGGATGGACGTCACGGCCTCGAAGGCTGTCAAGAAGGGTCTGCCGAATATGGCATTCTAGACGGATGGAAGGTCGACGACGAGGAACGCCAACTCGCGCGTCATAGAGCGCGGGTGGGTCCCCATCGTGACTTCCAGTCGCACTATTCCTTGCATTGGAACTGGCTCGTTGTCCAAGCGTACAATGGTCCGTTCGCAGCCATCATTTGATTCCGTTTTAGTCCAAGTTTCATGAATGCAGTGAGATATAGCAAATTTTGTGAGTTTCCATTATCAATGAAGACCCGTTTCAGTTGGTAGTCATCACCACCAGCTGAAACAAGGGCCGATACAACAATGGGGTCAGTGTGGGGGGTGGTTACATGAGCCATATCGTCGCTACTAAAGCTAATGACATCATTTCTAGCCCCTATCTTCACCCGCTTGTTGCTAGAAGTCGTCTCCGGCTGTCCGCGCCTGGCGCTCGCGGCGTCGGCGGAAGAGATCATGTGGACTATGCCGGCAGCCGTGCGAGCTCTCGGAGGCTCGCTGGGTTCACCGTCGGAGGGGGCAGGTTCCTGACCCGAACTCTTCACGAACCGCTTTAAGTGCCCGCGCCGGATCAGATCTTCGATTTCCTGCTGCAGGGTGCGGCAGTTCTCAGTCGAGTGCCCCAGACAGCGGTGGTACTGGCAGTATTTCGTCTGGTCACTGCCGCTGGGACCCTTGGGCGTGTTTGGCCACTTGAAGAATTTTTCATCCTAGATTTGCATCAGGATGTTTGCGCGACTGTCGTTAAGCGGGGTCAGAGAGGTCCTGCCGTAGTCCCTTTTGGGCCCCGGCGGGGGCCGCTGCTGCTTTCGGCGCTCCGAGAAGCGCTGGCTGTCACTGTCCCTCTTTCTCCCTCCTGAAGCTCTAGGGGCTTCCGGGGGTCAGTACACTTGCTCGGGGCGCTTCGCCTCATTGGCCTCTTCGACCGTGATGTACGCCCGAGCAATGGTCTCAGCCTCCTGGAAGGTCTGAGGGCGCTGGTGCGACAGGTGTTTGAAGAAGTCCCTCGCCGCCAGAGTGGCGACGAAGGCGTTGAGCTTCAGCACGTCGGAGAGGTGCGGGATCCGTCTCGCCTCAGTGATGAAACGGTCTAGAAACCGCTTCAGGCTTTCATCTTGCCTCTGTCGGAGGCGGACTAGGTGCCAGGGTTGTCTCTCTTCCTTCTACTGGAGGCAAACTGGCTCAAGAAGCTGTCAGCAAGCTCATCGAACGAGCGTATGGAGTTCGGGGGGAGGCCATGGAACTAGAGCAGCGCGTCACCCGAAAGGGTGACGGGGAAGCACTGGCATATCAGGGCCTCGCTCGCCCCTTGCAGAGAGAGGTGGGTGCGGAAGCAGTTGAAATGGTCCATCGGGTCCTTGCTTCCGTCGTATTCCTCCAGCACCGGCATTTTGAACTTGCTCGGTAACGGCTGCGTCCGCAAGTCCATGGCGAAGGGCGATCTACGGAGGTCGGCGGAGGAGGGTGTGGGTTTCTCCTTATGCAGGGTGTCCCACAACACCTTGACTTTCTCCTCCATCGAAGGATCCGTAGAGCCTCTTCGCCCATTGAGGACGTCACGGAGCTCCGTGTTTCCCTGGAGGTGCGTCTGGGCTCGTCGAGGGTGACGACTCTCCGCCTGGGAGGCACGTTCGCCGTTGGAGCCTGCGGCGGGTGGCCTCCTGTTGCCACGCGAGTTACGGGGGTTGCGGCCTTCGGGGCTGTCCTCCCTGTCGTCGTCGGCGGGATGGCTTTCCGCCTCGTTCTGGCCATCCTCACTTGGTGCAGCTTGGGCTGCCGCGCGGTCGAGACGGTTGGCTTGCCTCCTACGAGCGGCCTCTCGACGCCTTTCTCTCTTGGAGGTGGAGGCCTGGGCTGCTGGAGGAGCGTCCCCGGGCAAGGCAGTCCCGATGTTCGCGCATACGGCGAGGAGGATCTCCTTCAGATAGTCTACGTCCGCAGCCAGGCGATGGACATCAGGCTCCGGTTGGTTGTTTGCTTGGTTCCTTGCGGGGGAACTTCTCCTTGGACGGTGACTTCCACCACAGGGGCACTAGTTTGTGCTCGGGTGTTCACCATTTTCTGTTGTTTAGCTGCTGGATGGGAAAGAGACACTTGGCTTATTGTTTGTTTCCCACAGACGGCGCTAATGTTGCGTCCCGGGCCCAAGGTTGTCGTACGGATTAGGGAGCCTTTGGATTCCTATGCGTGCGGTTGCTCCGGAAGAAGGGTCTGGTCTTCGTCTTTGTGAACTTGGACCTGCACAACACAAACAACAAACAAGAGGTTAAGGGTCCGGCAGGATTTCTCCCACCGAAACTGCTCCGACGCTCAAGTCAGCAAATTCCTGCAATAAACGGAAATGATGCACACTAAAGGGGTGTGCGGAGAAATGCTGTGAAGTGAAAGAGATGCTTGTGCGGTGATGTGGAGAAATGTAATGAGCAGGTGTTGGAAGGCCTGGCTTCCGTAGTGCACCGCAGTGGGTGGCTAATTTTTCCGTGATCTCGGAGGATGCTGGGATGGTGAGCGAGTCAGTTAGATGAGGCCAAGCTCTGCTTTGACTCGTCACTCTTGTGTTTTAGAGAAGAGGGGAGCAGTTGATCAAGGATGCTTGAAGCGATGTTCAGTGAAGATCCAAGATTGATCGAGAGAGCCAAAGTCGTTGGTCTCGAAAGTTCAAGGTTGTAAGATCCGAAAAGTTCCTTTCTCTGTGGGGTGTGAGGGTTCTTATACGCCTCACCCCATTGGACTATTGGGCGGCAAAACGCCCGTTGCTTGGGCTATCGCGCCCATTTGGTATTTGTCATGGACCACCGTCACGCGCGGCTGTCCTGTTGCCGTGTTACGCACATTGTTTGAGCGTTGTTGACCACGCCCGATTTTCCCTGAGCGGGGATTGGTTGGCCGTCTGCAGACGGCAGCGGGTGGCGTTGGCGTTGCGCCAGCCACGCCTCGATTGGCTAGCCTTTCCACCTTTTCCGCCTGTTCCCGGCGACGCATTTAATGCGCTACAGGTTACCGTTGCCTCCTTCCGTTGTGGGCTTGCGCCTTTCATCCCTTGGGTTGGGCTTACTGCCTCGCGCGGGCTTCTGATCTTTCCATGGGCCGCAACCTGCTTCGTGGGCCTGGGCCTGTCTCATTGGCCAGGACATGGGACCCAACAATAGGTTTAGGTAAAAATATATAACTACTTGGTCAATAAAATTTTTATATTATGTTAAAAAATAAGCAGATCTAAAATTTTATCGGATTAAAGCCTAAAAATAATGTTATAAGGTTCAAAATATTTCAAAATGGTGCAATGCAACAAGCATTTAATTGAATATGAGGTAAAACATGTTGCAATTTCCTTTCTGAAAAGGTTCATGGGTGATAAAATGTTGATCAATGTTTTTCAAGTCTATGACAAAATATACGAGGTAATTATAATTAAATAAAAAATAAATTTATAATATTTTGGATTAATATAATAAAAATAATTTAATTTTTTTATATTTTTAAAAAAGTTAAGTTAAATAATACAAATAAATGAATATTATTGACCTCACTTAGTGAGGCATAAATTATTATTGTTGCAATCCTTTTTTATGGAGGTTTTTTTAATCACAATTGTCAAATAAAAAAGTAGATAATTTTATTTCTTTATATATATATATATATATATGTATGTATGTATGTATGTATATATATATGTATGTATGTATGTATGTATATTTATATGTATCTATATATGTATATGTATTTATATGTATCAATATATGTATATGTATTCATATGTATGTGTTGCGTTCATAGGTCCAGGTTCTTTGGCGGATTAGGGAATTTTTTGATTCTGTGCCTGGGTCGGATCTCGAACGGGTCTGGCCTCCTCCCTTATCAACTTGGGCTTTACACAATATAAAGTACAAACAAGAGGTTAGAGGTCGGTAAGATGTTCTCTCACAGAAAATACTCAGACATTCAAGTCCGGTATTTTTTGTAATAAACGGAGAGATGAAGAAGTGAATGTAGGATGCGATGGGGAATGTGAGAATGCAGAAATGCAAGACTGGTTAAGCAGTTTTGAGAGGTTAGACTCCGCTGGATACACTGCGGGAAGTGGCTCACGAAAGTTGCTCGATAAAGGCTTTTAGGGTTAGTGACCTTTGATTCTCTCTGGGATCGGGGATTTGATCGGAGAATTAGGAATCAAAGAGATCGGATCCTTTCCCGTTGAAGGAAAGGATATTTATAGGCTCCATGGTGGAGAACCTTGGGCGCGGGAACCTCCGACATGTGACAAATCGGGATTTGTTGTCCGCTGACCGCTGGCGGTAGCTAGCGGTGTCGGTGTCGCCTTGCGGTGGTGTGAAGATCATCATCAGGTGTTGACCACGCTTAGTCTGGTACCTACGTGCGGATTGACTGAGCTGCTTGGGAGGACTGCGTGCGCCGCGGCCTGGTACGTTGACCTTCTCCTCATTGGCCAGCATTCTTTGGGTAGACTTTTGTGATTTGCAGCTGTCTTCACAGACTGCAGTAGCGCGTTGATTGGTCGTTGCCCCGATATGCCGTGTGGGCTATATACTCAGATCTGCTAGGCCTCACAATGGGGTTTTGGGCTCTGCTATTTGACTAGGCTAACGTTCCTTTGATTAGGCCTCACTGCTCTTGGCCCGCCTTCGAGTTAGACCCAACACTAGCCTCCCATGCCTGGGGACAGCCTAATGTCGTCGCCTGGCATGTCCATCGTGGGTCTAGCTTTTTATTGGCGTGGCTTTCATTGAGATGTGCTGGCTTTTGTCTCTTTACGGCATCGCTCTTTCCCCATGCAGATATGCAGCATTTATAGACCTCATAGGGATTCAGAGCTCTGTTGGGAAGGATTCGCATCATACAGTCCTGCTTCGCATTAATGTCTTTCCTATTCCATGATAGACGGCCATCGAGTTACGCGCCCGTTCGGAACTTGTCGGGTGCTGGCGTGGCCATAAATTGAGGAGTTCCCCAACTGAGGAGATCCATGCTTCGCCATTCCTTGGAGAAGTAATGCGAAGCCCTTAGCTTGCCCTGCTCCTTGCGGGGATCCGCAAAGGAATCGGATGGGCTTGCGAGAGATCCAGTGTTGCTGTTGAAGCCTGCTGTCACGCCCTTTCTGTGGGTGATTCCTCATCGTAATGAGGGTGATTCGACTACTTTGCTGTCATCATGCACCTCCCTCATGGCCAGCAATGACTCTAATCGGTAGGTGGGGTGCATGCTCTGATTCGAGGGGATCTATACCCTCGACATCGTGTCGCCGTTGGCTCTTACCGTCACTGGTGGTCCATTTTTGCTGCCGGGAGAAGAGGTAGAACCCGAAGTCCCCTTTGGGTGCGCACGAGCGAGTTACAGCCCCGTCGAAACTTTTGTGATAGATGCCTTTCCTTCTACTGCAGCTGTTTAGATGCCCCTTTGGTGGTGGATTAGCATCGGCAATGCCGGCCCGAGAGCGGGATCAAAGTTGGGGTGATGCTACATGATCAAGCTGGTGTGATCAAGCTGATGTGATCAAGCTCCCCATTTTGAGTCCCTCTGGTGATGTTGCCATCCTAAGCTTCTTGTTCCTTGCTGTATTTTTGTTTTTCCATATGTTTGCTGTCGTAAATCTTGTACTTTATAAAGAAGAGTTTCAATGAATAAAATTAGTAGTTTTTGTCTTCATTCTCCATGTTACTGAGCATCTCCTTCTCCTGCTTGTGATATAGTTCAAGGGACACAGGACCCTCTCGAATGGCCTGCCTGCCTCCTGTCACGTCGTCGTCCTCTCTCTCGTGCGGCTTCCTTTCTCCTCCACGCGCGACTTCTCCTCGTCGCTGCTGTGCGCACCGACGCCGCTTCTCTGCCGCCGATTCACCATTGCGTCACTTGCCTAGTCATCGTCGGCCTCTCTGGCACCACCCTGCCGGCACTGGCGCCGATACACGGCCGCCATCGTCGATCTCCGCGCAACCCTCTCTCCTGCGTGATTCTCTCCTCCCATGCCGCGCCACCACACGCCGCAGCCTTCGTGGCCTCACCAGCGAGCCACCGCCGCTGCCGGCCTCTTCTCTTCTCTCTCCTTCTCCCTCTCCTCCTCCTTCTCCACCTCCTTCTCCTCCGTGCCAGACCCTAGCCCCCATCCTCTCTCTCCTGTTCTCCCTCTCTCTCCCAGATCCCCTTTTTCTTTTATTTTTTTTCTTTGTTTTATATTATTATAATTATTATTATTTATTTTTCTTTTATTCTAAATTTCTATCGGTACTCAGGTGATAACACAGACGCACCTTAGGTGCCACTCAGCACCTCCAATCATTCCTAAAAAATTTATAATATTTTAATTTATTTTTTACTGTATCCGAAACACTCAAAATCACAATTGTTGTTAAAATATTTCAAATTGGGATCTGGATATTATAGCCGTGCTAGGACACTATGAAACTCAAAAATTTTCTAAAAGTTACATCGAATGTGCACTTGGCCCGGTTGAGCTTCATCCTATGAGCTTGGAGCACCTCGAAGGTCTCCTTCAGATCATGAATGTGGTCACTGGCTACTTTATTGTTGATGATTATGTCGTCCACGAACACCTCTACGTTCCTTCCTATCTTGGTTTCGAATATTTTGTTTACCTTTCGTTGGTAGATTACTCTGGCGTTCTTGAGGTCAAAGGACATGACTTTATAACAGTACGTCCTTTGGTTGGTCATAAAGGAGATATACTCCTCATCGTCTGGATTCCATCCGATTTGGTTGTAGCCTAAGTAGGCGGCGTCCATGAAGATCAGGAGTTCGTGCTTGGACGTCAAGTCTACAAGCTGATCAATCCGGGGGAGTGAGAAGCTGTCCTTCCGACAAGCCTTATTCACGTCAGTGTCATCATTGCACATTCACCGTTTGCTGTTCTCTTCTTCACGAGCACGACATTGGACAACCAATCCAGGTACCGGACCTCCGTTATGAACCCAACATCCAGTAGCCTTTTTACATCATCTCTTACGACTATCAGCTTCTTGACAGAGTGGTTCCAGCGCTTCTACCTGATGGGTTTGTGATTGGAATCGAGATTTAACTTGTGGACCATTACTCCGGCCGGTATCCTGGGCATGTCGGCTGTAACCCTGACAAAGACATTAGAATTCTTCTTGAGGAAGCTTTACCAGCTAGTCGTGGTCTGCTGCAGTTAGGGAGCCGTCGATGTGTATGCACTTCTCAGGTTCGGCGAGCTCCAGAGGGACCATCTTAGTCCCTTCACCCGATTGGGCTTGCTACAACGTGGTATTGTCGCGAAAATCCAAGTCCCCTGCCAGTCGATCTGGCACTGCGGGAGCGACTTGGGACAGATAGCATGTTCGTCCTACCACCTGATTGCCTCAAACCATCAACATTTGGAACCAAGGGACTCCATCTCTTAAAGAGATGGAAGCCACTTTTTAAAAAATATTTAAACCGTTTATTTTAAAATAAATAGTTATAATTTAATAATTGATTTTAACTAAATTTTAATTTTTTAAAAAATAATTAAATTATAACTATTTATTTAAAAATAAATTACTCAAATTAAGAAACAAACAACTTCTATCTCTTTAAGAGATGAAACTCTCATTGATCCATCTATACTTATTGTAAGGTCAAAGTCTTTAAATTATAATAATCATGATGAATTAAATTAATATAATCAAAATTGATACCAAATGATGTAAACAAAGTTGAGTCAAAAGAGTCAAGATTTGAACCGAATGGCTCATGCATGATGCAGACTTGACGCATGCCTGACGTAGGTTTGACACACGCCTGATGTAGGCTTGACCCGTGCATGGGTGTAAAAACCAATGGATCAGCGCTTGATACACGCTTTAACCGCTCTTGAACGCAAACTAGCAGTAGTTATGCGTCCAATGTATGCTTGAGCCGCACTCGAGCGTGGAAGGCAGAGGCCTTGCGCCAGACACATGCTTGAATCTATGCTCAAGTGTAGAACTATATATATAAGCACCTTTTAAACCGATTTTTGTCATTTTTCTGGAAAATTTATAGAGAAGAAGGGAGAGAGGAAGAGAGAGAATGCTTAAGAAAGTTTAATTCAAGATATTTAAAGCAAAAATTTGGGTAAATCAAGTTAAGGTAAGTGTACTCTATACTCTCCTTCTATTATTCCTGTTCATTTTTTATTTTCATGAACATTTCTTGTTCTGGTGCTTATCCAAGTTATAATTTTCAAACTAGTTTGATTATACTGAGCATGTATGTCAAATTTTTGTAATTTTTATAGGACAATTTCATGAAAACTCACATTTAAGTCAAGTACAGTGTAATTATGTGTTGAACTATGTATTTTACTTTAATGTATGTACTGAAATCCAAGTTTATTGATCATGCTTGTTTAATTTTGTGAAGTTAACTTGCATGTTAAAAATGATTAAGTATGGGTTCTAAAATTAGATAAAATCATTGACATGTTCCTGATTTTTTTGCACCAAGCTGCTGAATTTTTTTACTGTATGTACAGCTGTCAATTTTCTGCATTTTTAGACTATTGTACATCTTGTTGAACTTTTGATTTTTATATGTCCTAGATTCATACAGAAACTTATGTATGTTTTAAATTATCAAATATATGTTGGTTATGAGTTGGATAATGTGCTCAATTTCTCTACATGTGAAGTATATCAATTGAATTTATAGATAACTATACAAGTTGCTAATTCTGTTACAATTCTACTAAATTTTATCCCTTGCATGCCTCAAATTAACATAAGATTTTACATGCTCTAAATTATTAAATATATGGCTGATATGAATTAAATAATATACACGATTAAACCTGCATATTATAAAATTTATGTAAAATTCTACACACATATTAAATTATATATATTTTGCTAAAATTTCTGCATGAATTGGTTAATTAAGTATCCCATTCTCTACATAACATGCTAATTTAGCATCTCACATAAAAATAAATTTGACATGATATGAAATTACTAAGATATGAAAAAAAAAACTCTACAATTATAGTATGATATATGATTATTTTCTCTAAAGATGAGAAAATAATAAAGAATTAAGAATAAGTGTAGAATTTTTCTAAGAATAAGAATTGGATCAAGGTTATTATTGAGCGGATAATATATTTTGGATAATTTTAATATATTATAGTGGTATATCGAGATTTTAACCTATCATCCGTGGGTGAGAAACGGCATTGGGTTTCGTCTATAGGATGACATGTAGATGACCCACATTTGGATCTTAAATAGAAGCGTATAACTTTTGATTGTGTGAAAATATATATAACCTGATCTTTGATTATTCGCTCATTTAATTTGTAAGGCCTACTTGCATTGATTTCTAGAAAAAATAAGAATTAAACATGTTTTGATAACTAAGATAAAGAAAAAATATTGTAATATAAGTTAAAAAATTCTACATAATTCAGATATGTATTTATATGAAATTTCATGTCATATCATTAAATTTTGATGTATCAATTCTTCCGTGATATTTTTAAAGCAAAAATATAGGTGTTCATTGTATATATATATATATACATTGATGATATTCGACTTACTCCTTTCTATTTTTAGTAATCCCTTTTGATTGAGATATACGGGTTATTGCTAAGTATACAAGATTGAAGGACCAAGCTTATATAAGAAATTTAGATTAATTATTTGATGATAATTATTATTGTTTAATATTTTCAGATAATACTTATTATATTATGTTATATTCGGATAGCGTTAAGACGATGATTAATAGGTCTAATATTATATTTTAATTGATCTATCAATTTTGGATGATATTATTTGATATTTATGGTTTTTGAATAGTTTTTAGATAGATTAATCTTATGCATAACGGTTCTGAACAATAGTTAGCTACTTTAAATTGTTGTATTTTAATTTTCGGACAATGTTTAATGTTTATAATATATTCGGGCAGCAACTACGTATGTTTTGATTATCTGGACAATTATAGAGTGTCGAAATAAATTATATCGGATGCCTAACAGTAGGTCAAAGGATCATAAAACGATTTGCAGGTTATAGAATTATGTTATTGTGGTTTATGATTGAATCAAGTTATCAGATAATTAGTCGTAGGGTATCAAAATTTGATGTATGATTTAATTTAATAAAATTTGTGTATCCTGAGTTTGTTTTAAATAGGTATCGCTCCTTATATTATGTCCGATGTCACATTTTGGGACAGTGTCGAAGGCACAAGAGACATGGTACGTTTTAGGTCTTATGTATATTTAAATTTATTTATTTATGATCGATCAAAATAGTAACGTGCAATTCACATTTAAAGGTTAATTAAAAGATAAATTAGTTTAACAATAATTTGATTAATATTAATTTTGGGAATGGGATTTGGGATATGACGCTTTTCCCCCATAGTCATAGACTAAAGATCCAAATTGGTCTATACAGCTCTTAATAGCTCCTTTTGCCATTATCAAGGGACCTTAGGGTCATTTGTCAATTCCACTTCCTACCTAACTCCTATATTTGGAGCCAAAGGTCTCCATCTATTAAAGAAATAAATATCATTTTTTTAAAAAAATTTGGATCATTTATTTTTAAATAAATAGTTATGATTTGATAACTAATTTTAACTATTTTTTAATTTTTTAAAAAATAATTAAATTATAATAATTTATTTAAAAATAAATAACTTAAATTTTAAAAAAAAAACAGCCCCAATCTCTTTAAAAGATTGAGCTTTTCTTGATCTATTTAAACTTATCCTCCGTAGTTATCGTCTAAGGATCCAAATTGGTCCATATAATCGTTAATAGCTCCTTTTGTTGTCATCGGCGAGAGACCTTAGGGTCAATTGTCAACTCCACTTCCTACCCAACTCACATCGAGCCCGGGTTATTTAATCAACACAATGGACCCTTTTACTCATTATATTTTTAATAATTGATATTATTTTTAATGACCTAAATATCCGAGAGGTCCTTTAATATAAAACATCAAGCCTTATTACCTCCTACCTTTGATTATGATATGTAGAAATAGTGATTATTTGATTCAAAGACTTTTCTATTTGAAATATTAGTTTTCTGAATTAAATTGCATTTTTGGTAAGGTTAAGATGCGATATGAAATTTTCTCTTAAATAATTATTTATCCAAAAAATTCATTTTGTAAAAAAATATATTTATCATCATGTATGAAATAGAAGGTGATTCGAACTAAAGCTAATTTGATATTGATGTATCCTTGGGTCCGGGTTCTCAAGCAGATTATGAAGCCTTCGAATTCTTTGACTTGGGCGGATCGCAAACGGGTTTGGTTTTTATATCTCTCAACATGAATTCCACGCACCACGAATTATAAATAAAAGGTCAGAAGACGGGTTGATATTCTCTCCCCGTAAATACTCCGATACTCAAGTCAGAAATATTTTCCAATGGATGAAAAGATGCAGGCGTGGAAGTAAATACGATGGGGAGTGCTTGAGTGTAAGAATGCAAGGAATGCATATGGTGTTTGGAGGAGGCTTTTGCTTCTCTTCTTATATTGCAAAGAGTGGCTCCTAGGGTTGTCGGATCGAGGCTGTAGTTTGATGGAAGAGAGTTGGTTCTTTCTCATTGCTTTCTTATACTCTGGGAGCTAGAATAACTGTTTTTATCTAAAGTCACCGTTTAGGTCTCTCTGAGATGGGACTCGAGATCCCTTCTCTGCTGAAGGAGAAGGTACTTGTAGGCTTCATGGAGGAGACTGTTGGGCACAAGAACCTCTGACAGGTGGCTTGTCAAGATTAGCCGGCCGTTGAGCGTTGGCGGTGGCCAGCTGTGGCAATTGTTGCCGTATGGTGGCGTGGAGATCGTCGTTGGGCGTGGCCGATACAAGCCTGTTTGATTTTACTTGGATTAGTTGAGCGGCTGTTGGGGCGGCATGCGTTGCGACTTGCCAATGTCAATACTTTCTCCCATTGGCTAACATCCACTGAGTTGGCGCATTCTACGCTGGCAATCTGCGGTCATTTCTGTAATGATGCAGGCAAAGCTGATCGACTGCATGTCAGGGGTGCTCAGTTAGCCCTACTTCTGAATCTTTTAGGATGCCGTTGCTGGATTAGGCTCCTTTGTGGATCGGACTCGTTTTCTTCCGATTGGATTTCATTGGTTCCAATCCAGATTCATGTTGCACTCATCAGATATAATATTTAAATTAGTATTAAGGCAACTTTAAGATAAAAAGTTGGCAGTTAAAATTATATAAAATAAAAAAATAAATTGATGAGAAAATAAAAGATAATATTTGGAATATTCTTAATATAATTTTTTGAGCTGTAACGGACAATCTGAATCTGGGCCCCACACCATTAAAGAGTCGGCAAAATAAAGAATCAGGCGCTTCTCTCGCAAGGAAAAAATACAGAGAAGAGACAGCAAAATGGCCCAGTGCGAGGGGGAATTGCTTTGCTTCTCGTGCTTCTACGCCTTGCCGGAGGGCTGTATAGCCGCTGTGATCTCCCTCACGTCGCCTCGAGATGCGTGTCGCATGGCTGCGGTGTCGAGGGTCTTTCGATCCGCGGCCGACTCTGATTCTGTCTGGGAGGGTTTTCTGCCGTCAGATTATCAGGACATCATCGCTCGGTCCGAAGACGGTGTGCCGGCCCTCCTGGATTCTCTCTCCAAGAAGCAGCTCTACCACCGCCTCGCCGATCGCCCTCTTCTCATCGATGGCGGTACTAAGGTAATTTTACCGCCTTCGCAGCCAGTAATCGATCTTGATTCAGCGCATGGGAAAATTTTGTTCCCTTCTTGAGAAAGTTTTTAATTCGGTGTCGGTTTGGTCGGTTTCTTGGCCGAGATTGTACAGGTATTTCGCTACTTCTTTTTTATGTTGATAATCGATTGCGCCCAATTTTATCACGAATCGGGACGAAAAGGAGGTAATAATAATAGTGGGTGATGATTAAAACCCACAAAATAAATCCTTAATCAAAAAGATATCCTAATAGGATATTTAAATTTGAATTAGACCGGACAAAATATCAAAATAACATTATTAATAATTGTTGGGCCCATCTGCCCCTACGAGAGGCCACGAGATAGGCCACGGGGTTATGACAAGAGGCCAGAAACTAAGTATGAAGTAGTCACACCATGAAGTAAGAAAGCCTGCCCAAGAATTTTGAGTCGCGCGAATCCACAAAGGAGTGGGCTAACTAAAAATGTTTGGCTGCAGCTTAGATTAAATGCTGCCGTCTGCGGTGCTAACCAATGGAAAAGGCGGAAAGGCGCTCGGGAGGAGGCATCAGCAGGCGCAGCGTGGCGGTCATGCGGCAGCTAACGGCATATGGCAGCGAAGCGTTTTGGCGTCAGCGTCCCAGCGAGAGGCCAATAAGAAACCTCGCCAGGAGAAAACACTTTTTCGATCAATCTTTGGACCCTTCGTGAGATCTCTTCGAGCATCTTAACTTTGCTTCCCTTTGAATCAAGTCAAGCCAAGCACGCAACAGGATGTACCGGGGAATAAGATTGTATCGCCTCGTTTTAGCCGGGTGATGATCACAATCAAACGGCCCTACTGAGCACTAAGTTCACAAAATTTGTCAGATCTCATCGCTTCTTAAACGTGGGTTTAAAATCTAACCAAACGTAAGGCCGTAAAAACGGAATATCAGACGGCCTGACAACGAGCTTGCCTCGCAAGGGATAGTGGATCGAAGTCACGGAAACCCCACACCCGCCCACGACCATGTAGCGAGTTGGCGCCTTTGTCGCCAACCTTCCATCCGCCTACAATGCCATATTCGCACTCTTCTCGATCGCTTCTTCGAGGCCGTAATGTCCATCCCGCATCTAAAGGTGAAATTTCACCCCGGGGCGCTGGAGAAGTTCTCGAGACTAAGAAATGGGACGGACTTGTTACTCCGTCCCAAATCAACCCCGTGGCGCCATGCAAACCAAGCGAAGACTGACCTCCGCGACGAGACGCCGCTCAACAGCCCAATCGAGAAGAGACCGAGGCGATCTCGCCCAACCCTTCCAATCCGAACGGTGTGTCAACGCGGGAAGATCCCTTCAACCGCAGAGCGACAGCCGATTACCTTCCTTAGGGCTAACTCCGACGTGTTCACTGGGTCCTCCGCATGCCCGATATCGGGCCAAGTCATAGTCCACAGCCGGGCCTCGACGCAAGCCAAAACCCGTCCCAGAGCGAGGAACCACACCACGAGAAGTTGGGTCGCCATCGTGAAGTAAAAAGAGGCTCCCCCGGACGCGGGATTCATCGTGAGAAGTCCAAGACGTGATGGCCGGTCCAACGCCGGCCGGGTGAAAAAGAGCACCGCAAGTGGCTGACAGTGGCGGCCGACTTCACTGGGACGTGAATAAGGCCTCGCCCCAAAGATAGCTTTCCGCTTCCCAGATCGACCACTTCGTGGATTCCACATCCGTGCACAAACCATCGAAGCCATGGACACATACTGGTACAACCAGATCCTGATGGATCTAAGACGAGGAGCACACTGCTCATGACAGATCAATGGACATATTGTTATAAAATGATACCATTTGGTCTCAGAAGAAATGCCGGCGCAACGCATCAGCCTTGTAAACAAAATGTTCAAACTCAAATCGACTTCGAACGTTGGAGGTGTCACGATGACGTGCTCTCAGGAAAAGCAAAGTCGCGAGCCACCACGCCAACGACCTAGGATGACCTTTCATCCTCCGACGGCACCGGATGAAGCTCAATCTTCACAATGCGCATTCGGGTGATCTCCGAAAAGTTCTTAGGCTTATCAGATCCCCAAACAAGGAATAGAAGCCAATCCAGAGAAGATCAACGCCATACTCGACCGAACCCTCTCGCAACAATAAAAGAAGTCCCAGCCGACGGGCGGATAGCCACCCTCTCGCTGCCTAGCTAAGTCAAACTCGAGAAGCATTTCTCGCTTCTTCTTCAAGGCGCTAAGGGGCACCAAACGCACGGGTTCAAGGGAATGAAGAATGTGATTTAAGCTCTTTCTGGGAATCAAGACTTACCTCTCCAAACGCGGCCGCTTAAGCTCGCCGGGTGGGAAGACTCCTATCTTTACTGCCACATCGGCGAGGAGTACACTCGCCAAGACTAGTAGCGGAGCACGAATGCAAGTAAACAAAATGTTCAAACTCAATCGATTACAAGGAGGTGGCCGACGGACATGCTTCAGTAGGCTCCGCCACCTTATCCAGATGAGACCGCACAGATCCTCTGACGGAAGACGGCGCCGGGGTGATCTCCGCGAAAGTTCTTAGGCCGGGCGCGAAAGCCGCGACCTACTTCTAGTCTCACCGGATTTGCAGAATAAAAGAAGTCTTGACTACTGGGTCGATCCTAGCTAAGTCGCCCGAGAAAAATGCTCCTTATTCGGCGTAAGGCCAAAGCCGCCGTTAAGGGAATGCCGAAGCCGAGAATTCGAACTTAGACTTACCTCTCCGCCACCGTGAAAGGACAGTTCGCGATCTTTATCGCCGAGGCAATGACTTCACTCAAGACGGGACGAGGACAGCAAAACCAGAGAGATGAAAGCACTACACCATCCAAAGGGGACCCTAAACGTGGACGGATCGTCTCACTGCACCATGTCGCAGCGAGACGCCGGTATCGTCCAGCCGAGAGACTGAATTCCCGAGGGCGTGAGATCGATTTTACTACAAGACTCGCCTTCCCGCCAATAACAACGTTCATGAGCATGAGGCCCTCTCATGGGCCTACGGTAGGAGGGCGCAGGGAGTGTTCCGCGCGCCGCTGTCGCACGAGTGACTCGAACTCGTGGTCAATCGTGAAGGGGAACTTCAAGCCTCAAACCCACAACTCAGGAGGTACCCGGCGAAAGTAAGGGCCCCGATCTCGAGTTCGGCCGATTTGGGATCGAGCATATCCCGAGATCGATAACGGACGCCGACCGACCGATCGTCGTGACGACGCCGCCGAATCAGAGCAAGACGCAAGGGAGCCCAGGAAGTCCTTAACGACTCTTAAGATCAACGCCGAAGACAAAGAAGTCCTCATGCCAACACGAGGGACAATCGATGACGCCATACGTAAGGTTCTTAACCAAGAAACCCTACCAAGACATCAACGGCTGCTTTAATCAAGAAGACTCGGGGATGGTACACGGTCCTAAATGGAGATTATACAGCGAGATACTCCACCCCCTCTCCCGAAGTGCCTTACTCCGAGAGGAAGCCGACCACGCGGCAAGCGCAGTACACTGGGCCGTGCTGGATCACACATCAACGGAAGAGCCTAGCGCTCAACGCCATGCGACAAGGGTTCTACCGCCCACCATGAAACGAGACGCTAAGGAATTCGTCCGCAAGTGTGAAAGTTGCCAGTCCATGGCAAAGACGACGCACTACCAAGACACCGAGCCGCACTATCTCCAATCCCCATGGCCGCTCGCACAACGGTCACGGACAAAGGAAATTTCGATCGTTGGCATCGACTACTTTACAAAATGGGTGAAAGCCGGGCCCCACTCTCAAAGATCATGAACAAAACGCGACGAGTTCCTCCGCTGGGCATTGTTTCACGCTTTGGGATTCCCGAGGTTGTAGTGACCGATAACGGAACCCAATTCACCGCAAACGCTTCATGGCATCGCCGCGACCTTCAGATTAAGTTGGTGCACACGCCCGTGGCGCACCCTCAAGCAAACGGACAGTCGAAGTCACCAACCGCACACCGCCGCACGGGTTGAAAACCAGTTGGAAGACGCAGGGGATCCTCGGATCGAGGAGCTACCGCCGGTGCTATGGTCGCATCAACAACCGCGAGAGAACCAACAAGGAGATGCCTTCAACCTTTGCTTTGGGGCCGAGGCTGTGGTACTCGTGGAAACGGGAATGCTAAGCCATGATCGAATGCTCGACCTAGCCACCACCGAACGAAGGCTTCGGGAAAGTCCGACTTGCTCTCGGAAGTTCGAGACGCCGCACGACTCGTAATCGCGGCCTACCAACAAATGAGTCGCACGGTACTACAACAAGCGAGTAAAGGCACGCCCACGGAAGTCGGAGATCTGGTCCCTACGGAGCGTAGAGGCGGCGGGAAAGATCGCAAATAGGAACAAAACTCTCCGGGGTGGGAGGGGGCTGCCTCGTCTCCGCAATCCTCCGAGCGGAGCGTCATAAGCTACGCGCCTTAACGGCAACCGGTCCCGCGGACTGGAATGTCGCCAACTTAAGAAAATACTATCGTAATGCAACTCCGACTCAAATAAGTCACACACGCATGCATCATAACGAGTGCTTGAACATGAGTTTTATCTTTGATTAGCATAATTGCTCTATCATCCCGCATATTCATTTGTGTAAGTTAATGACATGAATCGCATTCTAAAAATCAAACAACCTAGATCGCCCTAAGTCGGGAGGACAAGCGTCCGTTCGTCAAGAAACTCCCCAGCTCAGTGCTGGGCGGTCCAGAGTAGACTGCCTCAGACTTCGTCCTCACGCCTGTGGTGGCCTGGGACCGGATTTACTCACCACGGCTCACGCCAAAAAAGGCCTGGGGCCACCCAGAGACTAAGCCCGTGCTAGTAGCCGGGGAGGCACCCAGCCGTAGGTCGACAAAGGATCCAAGCGATCCATTCCAGGCTTCACGCCAACGAACCGCAAGGGTCAAAGCATTAGGCCCTGGGGCTCCCCGAGTCCCCACTTTACGGCCAACAAAACCTAGGGGGCAAAGAATAGCAAGGCGGGCGGCGACCTTCTCCGGCGAAGAGAGCACCCTCGCCTACAAATGGTCGTGGGCTAGGACCTCAACTTGGTGATTATAACGCTTTGAGTAGGGGCGACGCACCTCCCGCAATCATACGCGACCAGTCCTAGACTCCAGAGTCCGGTTACCGCAGCCTGGTCACGCTCGACCCTCGCCGAGACCCGGGGTGGGGCGACGACATCCGCTTCACCGGATCGAGCTCCCCAAACGTGTGAGTCAGGATGACATCCTCTTACGAAGGACGAGCACCACGCAAGAAGGCGCCCGGATAGGCCTTAACAACAAATGCTCCAAAGAGCCCAATGTTCAAAATACGAAGTAATGATCCAACGAACGGAAACAAAAGCGAAAAGCAAGCAACACTCTACGATAGAAAAAGCATGGACGCCAAGTATAAAAATACGCTTCTCATTCATGCAAAAACAGATATGGTACAAAGACAAAAGCCAATCTCAAAACTCAATATCAAGAAAGGCTAATCAGGAAGACTCATGGACCCGCCTCCTGGGAAAGTCTTCAAAGTGACGCCTCTTCTACCCAGCTGTTCCGGATGGAGGACGCCAATCGGGATGCGAGGAGCCGCCAGGAAACAATCCTACGACACTGCGGATGCCGTCCCAATAACGAGTATCCATCACTACCGCTCCTCACGGAAAATGCCGACCAACCATATCTCCGACTAACCGGCGATTCTTTCCTCCGCTGGCGGTGAGAAGACCCTCTAATCGCTCAACTCTCTCGCCAGTTGTTCGCCCGTTCTCCTCTGTGGAGAGATGCGATCTGGGCCTCGGCCGTTGTGGACGAGATTGCGCACTGGCAGAGGATGGTCCGCCGCAGTCCCCGCGAAAAAGGAAGCCAGACATCGAAGGGGACCGCACCACAGTGAACCCGCATAGAAGGAAAGATCGAGGCATTCCCAAAATAAACGGCAAAGGAAGAAGGCCAGAAAGAAACAACCATACCGGAAGAAGAGGCGACGCGGGAGCGTAAGATTACTCTGGGAGAGCCTCTCCCCGGGTCTCCGCTCTTCGCCCGGGCCGGAGGCGGGCCGGGCCGGGAAGCGCGGCGGCCGTAGGAGGGCTCAAGGCCTCGCCGAGGACGCCCCGCTGCCCTTCACGCTGGCCGACTGGACGGCGCAAACGCGACGCCTTGCTCAAGACGGATCGAACCTCCCGGGAGGCCTAAATGCAGAGAGGGGCTCCGCAAAGATCACAAAGCAGCTCCTCGTGCTCCCCGATCCCCGTCGCCGCCAAAGACAAGGCGGCAAAATGGCTCCTCCGGTGCTCCAATATGACGACATCGTCCGTCGCCTCAACAAAGACGGGCCGCCGGGATGGATCCCAGCAGGTAGAGACTCGACCTCGCAGACTTCGCGAGTGGCTAGTCCCGTGATCGAAGTCGACGAGGGTTCGACAGCTTCTCTCGCGACCAAGGCCAGGCAGTGTCTCTCGGGAGTCGGACTTCCCGCAATGGAAGGACCGGGCGATTGCCTCCGACCTCCTCAAAGGGGTCCCTTGGCTTCCCTTAGCCGTTTAAGGGCAGCCGCGCCCTTATCGTCGCCGACGACACCAGCAATGAGCAGCAGCTTCTCTCCTCGTTCCCCGGCCGAGGGAGGTGGCCGCCTTCTCCTGGAGCTCCTTGCTGTGACCGGCTATCGCCCAACCAGCAGGAGGTCCCCATCCGCCGATCTCAAACGTGATGATGCGCAGGAAATAGCCCGGACCGAGAACCTTTTTCTTCCGGCTGATGGCGGATAGCAGCCTTCGAGGATCCCGCAAAGTCCTCGCCGGTGGGCTTGTCCCGAAAGTACTCCGAGATCGGGCCCCATGCCCTCGGAAGTTCACGGTCGGAGGGCTCCCGCAGAAGAAGAAGCGCTCCTTCCAAATTTCTTCAAGAGTCGATTGTGCGCGAAAGTTGAACCCCGGATTGGGAAAGCGATACCTGGTCCTCCGACTCCGTGAACCGAAAAATTATCCGCGCCTTCGCATCGAAGGTGCACTGCATAAGGGCGAAGACGCACGGAGATACGGGGAGAGCGTAAGGCATTTGGATGTAGCCTCGCCATTGGGACTCCGCTTCAACCCCGGCATACAACGAGTAGTTCATAAAAACGAAGCCCCCCTCGACGATGCTCAGACACCGTGATAAACCCTCTTGGGGCGCTGGCTTGGCCCAAAGGGCCGGGAACACGGAAACTCAGGTCGCTGGGAATCGCATAATCTACCCTAAGAGAGGCTATGTACCCCTCAGTCAAAACCGACCTGGTGTTGCAGACACCATGGCGCACAGTTCTGGAAACGTGAGAAGAAGAAGAGTTCTCTACTTTCGTTGCCATTTGTCTCTCGAAAACCACAAGAGTGAAAAGGAGAAGAAATCAGCGGAAGGAAGGAAGTGATCGTCGCTTGGTTTAAATAGACAACGCCAAGCCAAGAGGCGGGAAACCTAACGCCACCACCAACGAGATCGAGACACGTGGTGGCATCGGCGCTAATGTAAACTCAATCGACATAATGATGGCTAGGCGCCAGTTAACGGGCGCGACCTTGAAAGAGCCTAGCTAGGGTCCACGCCAGGCGCCGCCGAATTAAATGGGGGCTCACGATAACAGAACCCCTGAAGACGCGCACGACAAGCGCAAAGTAAAAATGCGGAAAAAAGAAAAAAAAAGGGGAAGAAAAACTCCTTCGACAGACAAAGCGGAACAAAGAACCAGCAATTCTCATTACGTCAAACAGACTTTCGATTACAACAATCACAACAAAAGGAGAAAAGTACAACGATAACAAAACGGCTAGCGGTTCCGGTGGCCAGTGGAAGAACTTTGAACGTGATAATCCACCAATCGCGACGAAGTTCTGGCGATAATGCGAGGGTCCGTAACCCCCACGCGAAACCCAAGGATCCTCCAGTGGCCAAGATCTCCGGGAGAGCCTCAAGGCATCAAAGTAAGACCGCTCCAAAGCGGGATCCACTCCCTCCGGCCGGAGCCTCGTCCTCAGCTCCGACCGAAACTCTGCAACTTCAGCCTCGTGTTGCTGCTGGAGCCGTTCCATTTCTCTTTTAAGTGCCAATATGCGGTCCTGCGCCCCCACATTGGCACCCACCAGCCGTGTGGCCCTGGCCTCCGACTCGGCCAGAGCGCTCTCTAAATGCGCGACGCGGGCCCTCAGCCATTCCATCTGAATCGCAGCAGCCCCACGACGCGGTTGGACTCCCTCAAAACCTGGAGGCGGTCCCTGACTCCGTGAAGGGCCAGCAACCGTGGCTTCAGAGCGAGCCTCTCCTGAGGACCCAGGGGCGTGAGAGCCAAACTCAAACTCATTGGAGGAGCGTTCTGAGTCGCTGGATGTGTCCTCCATTGATCTCACGGCGAAAAAACACGCAGAGGAAGATCGAACTGCCAGTGGATGCACAAGTACAGAAATGTGCCAGATTTCGGGAGAAAGTGGCGTATTTAAATAGGCAAATCTTCTCCTAAAAAGGCGGCAACTCCAAAAGGCGGAAAGCATTTAAGGAAGGGCCAATGAGGGTTCTCCACGTGGGAGGCCCCTGAACACTTGCGCGTTTCCAAGACGGAACGACGTCTCCCCGCATGCGCAGAAATTATATCGGGCTGTCCCGGGAGACGTGACGGTCGACAGGACCCCACAAGCTCCCAAAGGATGACGCGTGGATCCTCGGGGCAAAACGCCCGCTACGTAAAAGCATTTACGAAGACGAGACAAAAATCAAGATAAAAGAGGCTACTTCTTTTATTAATCAATGCTTTCTTACAAAGTACAAGATCTACAACCATGAAGTCGAGAAAGATTTTAAAGAAGATCATGGCAGTGCGGTCTGTGATGCCTCGTACCTCGTCCCAGAGAGCCCGCGAACACGACCGCACTGATCCCGACGGCAGGGGGCCAATTTCACCGGCGAATCAGGCGGGAAAAAGGAGCATCCCCCGGTGGATGTTTAAAGCATCCAATCCACCGGGGTCCAGGAAGCACTGAAGTCAGGCACTCTGGGAGAGACGGGCAAGAAGCTCAGCCTCCACGGAGGGCTACTGACCTCGGACTCCTTTCGCGGTTAGCGCCCTGGCGTGGCTGAACGATCCAACAAAGCCGTCATCGGCGAAGTGCGAAGGCAGCCGCGGGGATTCTCCAAAAATCCGCTCAACCTAGCCAGGCCACAACCCGGAAGGAAGCACGCGACGACGGCGGAATGGCCAAGCCACTCTCGTTAGCAAAGAAGGTAAGCCACAAGGCATGGGCTACAACGGTCTCCACCAGGGATCTCAGGCATGCAAATGGTCCATCAAACTCCTTCTCGAGTGCCCACCAAGGGCGGGGAAAGCCCGAATCCTCTCATTGCCTTTTCGATTCGCTGGTAAGGGATGGACTCCACTCACTCAAGTGCCCTCCTATTTATGGGCAGGATGCAGGCTATCCCCTTACCCAGCGCAACACGGCATCCAGCAAACGTCTTTCAAACAACAAAGAATACCACGGGTCGACGCAACCCAAGGCTCGCGAATCTCGCCCTCGGTGAAGTGACCGGTCACTGAACAAAGCCCAAAGCCCGCCGGCCCCCCGGGAAAGGCGCGAACTGAAGACGACAAAAACGGGGCGGCACGAGGAAGGGTATGAGGTCGCGGAAATGGGCCAGAGGGACATGCTAGGCCCGACCACCGGCCCCTGGCATAGGGGCTAGTGTTGGGTCCCATGCCCTGCCCATGAGATGCCCCAGCCCACGAAGCAGGTCGCGGCCTATAAGGAGACCAAGCCCACGTGAAGCGGTCAACCCCGCCCAAGAATTCCGAGGCGCGAATCCACAAAGGAGGAAGGCAACGAAACAGCAGCAAGATAAATGCGTCGCCGGAACAAATGAAAAGGCGGAAAGGCTAGCTGATAGAGGCGTGGGTCGGGCGCAGCCTTAACGGCAGCACCACGCTGCCGTCTGCAGCGGCCAAGCAATCCCCGCCAGGGAAAATCGGGCGTGGTCAATAACGTCAAAGAAGGCGTTGGCAAAAACAACAAGATAGGCGTGACGGCATGTCCACAGCGGCAAATAGCGGCGCGATAGCCCAAGCAACGGCGTTGCGCGCCCAAGCGCCCAACAGGAGAGGCGTATAAGAACCCTCACACCCCACAGAAAGGGACACTTTTCGATCAATCTTTGGACCCTTCCTCGAGATCTCTTCGAGCATCTTACATTCTTTGCTTCCTTTCAATCAAGAATTCAAACGGCGAATCGCACTCAATCGCTTCCCTTTTCTCTAAAAACACGAGAGCGACGAGTCAAGACGGAGCATCGACTCATCTAGCTAACTCGCCACCATCCCAAAGATCCTCCGAGATCACGGAGAGTCACCACCCATCATGGCATCAAGGAAGCCTGTGCCTTCCACCACTTGCTCATTGCATTTCTCCACATCACCGCACAAGCACCTCTTACGCTTCACCGCATTTCTCCGCGCACCCTTTAGCGTGCGCCATTTCCGTTTATCAAGGGAATTTGCCGACTGGAGCGTCGGAGAGCGGCCCTGTGGGAGAAATCCCGACCACTCCTTGACCTCTTGTTTGTTGTTTGTGTTCATGCAGTCCAGTTCACAGGACGGAGACCGGACCCTTCTTCCGGCGCCCGCACGCCTGGGAATCGAAGGCTCCCTAATCCGTACGATGACCCGTGGGCCCGGGACGCAACAATAATAAAAATAACATAAACTATTACAGGATATTTTCCAACTATTCGGCCGATTATCAAACCGGTCACAACTTGCTCAAAAGTCCATAAAAAAAAATGAAAATCCGAACGACATAATGCCACACCACCGACTCAACGTAAACAAAAAAGTTACAATCTAAATATCGAAATAATTTAAACCATGCCACTGTCACCAAACAACGCACTAACACCAGCCTGTCCATTATTCTCTCAGCTCTAAAAATACATCAAATACAAATATAAATTGACTAAAATATAATAATTACAGACACAAATAAAGTCTCTGTCGACAACTTCATTCGCGTTCCCTACAAGATATCAATAATCCTCTAATTTGTAAGGAAAAAAAATCATAAAAGTATGAGCCAAATGCTCAATAAGTATCAGTATATATATAGACTAAAGATTGAGTTTAGATATACTTATCTTTAATCTTTAATTTGATAAATTTGACCAAAAGATATTTAAAAATCACCCTTCTTCTCTTCTTTTCTCTTCTTTTCCTTCTCTCTCACATATTTCCCTTCTTTCCCCAAGAAAATGGATTGAGGGGGGGTCCTTCTCCCCTATGGAGAAGGATCGTCTTTCTCCTCATTTGAATCGTCGGATGTAAAATTCGACGGTCACGTGTTTTGGATGATTAAATTTAAAATCGAATGGTCCACGTTATATTATCCATTCAAAACGTGTGGGCCGTCGGATTTTACATCCGACGGTTCAAATGGGGAGAAGGTCCTTCTCCATGGGGGAGAAGGACGCCCCCCGGATCCAAAAAAAATACCCGAAAACGGTGACAGGTACACTTATATATACAAATCAGTGTATGAATGCTAGTATGAGGCGCATTAAGCACTGCATCAAACCCCAATGGTGCACAAGCGTCGCTTCATGTGCGGCTCAGGCGCCTTACAATCTATCCAAATTACGCTCGAGTCCTCTAGAGGCACTCATTGGGTGTAGCCAATTTGCTCAAATTACACACGAGTGCGTATCAGGTGTCCCAGACGTCAAACTTGTTTTTTCTCTAAAATTTTCTTCAAATTTTCATTATATAAGTATTTTTAATATACTCAAAATAAACTAAAAATATCAAAATAAATTAAGTAAGAATTGATATTTACAACTTTTTTGCCTTATATGGAGGACTGTGCTTAAACAATATCCAGTAATTCGGAGAATTGACGACATTCACCGAATGGAATGGAGATTTTGTTGGCTCCTTGTGTCACTTGTCTCTAAAATTGCAACTTCTCCTTAAATTGGAGTTTAGAAGTTGGAAGAGAAGGTGAAAGTACAAATAACACTTTTGGTCACTTTACCACTTATTTTAAACAAAATTTTAAAAAATCCTGTGGTCATAGTAATTGTCTTTGGATATTCCAAGTAATTTTCAATTATTGGTCTTTCGATTAAGATTACATCTTGGAAAAATTATATTTATTTAAGACTAAATTGAGTGAGATATGGCAATTTGAAAAACGCATGCTCTATTGTAATAAATTTGAGGCAATTGGGTGGCCATAATTTTTCTTCTACTGTTTGTTAACAAATCCTCCTATTTATACTAAGCTGAGATGAAGAAGAGAATGATGTAACTAATTCAGAGCTTCTTCTTGCTCCTCACGCGGGCAGTGCAACAGAAGTCCCTCATTATGCAAGGAATACGAAGACAGTTTCAGTTTCTTTTTCCTCCAGCTTTTTTGTAGTACCTCTAATAGTTATTCATCTTCTATTACGTGTTCCAGGTCGTTTTTCTTGTTAGTGGTTCCAACTCTTCTATTCTACGCAGAACATCAAACTGTGTCCCTTTTCTGTTAACTTTGTCAGTTTACTCCTTTCTCTGTATTGTGTCTTGGGACAGAATTTCAACCATAGTGCTGGAGCTGGCCTTTTAATACGAACTCTATGGTAGTATCGTGGTAATCGCAGGCGTGATGAGGAAGTACTACGAGAGGGGAGCTCTGGCAGAGGAAAACATAGAAAAAACCGAGAGAGTGTGCTATAGTAAGACCTCGGTGATGCTGCTACAGTTCGGCCGAGGTGTAATATGTTGAGGTGGTGAAGAGCAAAACAGTGCAGAGAGGAGTGAAATCGGGAGTGGTAGGGAGTACATGAGGGTAATTAGAAAGCAGAGGAAGAGACCGCGGTCTCTAAGGAGGAAAAGGACCAAGGTCTGTAGAAGGAGAGACCGAAGGGACAGACGCTGAGAGAGAAGAGCAGAGGGAGCAGATGAGAAGCAGATGGGGCAGGGGAAGAAGGACAGTGAGGGAAGAAGACGTGAGAGTGCAGGCAAATCATCCTCTATTCCTTTCCATTAACCAGTACATTTATAGGAAATAAAGTAATTGGGAAAAACTAAACCATCTAACAAACTAAAAGTAAAGTCCTACACGTGCTAACAAACTGGGAAAATAGAGTAACAACAGAGGGGGAACAACAGCACATGGGAGACAAACAATAGAAAAATAAAAGGCTCGTAACACCTCTGAACTCCTTTTGATGGTACAGTAGTTACAATTATTTTACGAGACAGAGAACAAACTGTCTCCATTTTATGATATTTTACTTGCATCTTGTCGTCGTCTTTTTTATTTCCCCTTTTTTTTGGTGGGTGGGTGGGTGCTGTTCGTCAAAATATGACAATTTTGAAATCTACTGTTGAAATTGAAGCTGAACTCTGACGTGCTATTTATGTGCAACTCTGACGTTTGCTGCCATCCGCTTCATTTCTGTGCTTGATGCAATGCAGGGTAGCTTCCATGGTGTTAGTAATTAGATGCTGCATATAACAAAAAAATAGTTATGATTTTTGTTGTGATTTATACGTGAGTGGAATTCAGTTCTTATTGTGAAACATGTGTGGGTCGTTTAGGATTGCATCCTCTCTTTCCTTGGGTCTGTTACCAATTTTCGTATTTGTCTTCTCTGGCTCCCACCTAAGTTGTTCTAAATCATCTTAATTTGGTTTTCTCTATTTTGTCCAACAGAGCTTTTGGCTTGACAAATTGAGTGGGAAGAAATGTTGTATGATTGCTGCAAGAAATCTTACCATCATTTGGAGTAACACACCAAGGTATTGGAAGTGGACTTCTATGCCAGAATCAAGGTCAGTCTCTTCCTTGCGCCAACTGGAAATTTTGTTTGGTTTGTCTAACCACAATTATAGGACCAATTCTATGTCACATATATAATTTTTCCTTACCAATTTTCTTTCAACCTTGTGCGTGTGAAATTCTTGCCTGCTGAATTTGCAGGTTTCCTGAAGTAGCTGAGCTAATTAGTGTTTGTTGGCTTGAGATTCGTGGGAAGCTGAAAACTTCCTCATTGTCTTTGGGAACAAATTATGTTGCCTACCTCATCTTCAAGATGACAGAAGATGCGCGTGGATTTTACAACTCTGTGGACGCATCACTAGAAATCGCCGGCAGAAGAACCGAGAAGAGAACTGTTTACTTAGAACCCAATAAAACTCGGCGAAGATACCAAATTATGCGACGGCTGCCTTTGCGATTTGGACACAACCGCCGCAACCTGCAACCATCCCCACAATTATCCATTCCCAGAGAGGAGGAGGAGGAGGAGGATCCGCATCCCAAGCAGAGATCAGATGGGTGGCTGGAGATGAAGATTGGCGAGTTCTTTACTCAAAAGGAAGATGATGCAGAGGTTGAGATGTCAATGTTGGAAACCAAGGCCCTAAACTGGAAAGGCGGCCTCATTGTTGAAGGGATTGAGATTAGGCCCAAAGCAATTTCCCTCTGAATCAAGAGATAAAAATTCATTCCTCCACCGATTTATCTAGACCTTTTTCGATTTCATCATCATCGGCCCATCGAGTTGCAGATAGCCTATTCTATATCGGCATACATGGCTCCGCCTTCAATCTGCAAATAGTTTGAAATAAATAAACCTATCTTAGATGTGCTGAATGGGTTGATTTCTTTGCCAAGTATTCTGTTTTTTGAATGTTATGATGATCATATGTATATATTTTTGTCTCCATGAACTAACTCATGAAATGGTGGCTATTTGTTCTGCTGTTCTGGGCCATTAGCTTTGGAATTTAAACCACCATGGTACCACCATGATTTAACGCAGATAGTATTCTTGTTTCAAGTAGAAGTGTTTTTTTTTTTTTTTTCTTATTCTATAAGTTTTAATACGACAGTTGTTATTTTTATGTAAGTCTATTAATATTGATTAATAGATAAAATATTGACCGAACCTTAATAGGTATAATTTTTTAAACATTGTAAGTGTACCAGGATTCGATATAGTCTTTCAAATAATTGGGAAATTGTATTCACAGATGATCGATTTTCTACACTAAATTAATTTCATAACTATTTTATATATCAACAATATTAAAAGAAAATTAAAGCATTGGATTGGTGATATTAGGATGGCCATAACAGTTGTGATACAGTTATGGAGTTGATAAAAAAATATAAAAATATTAAATAATAAAATTTAAACTATTAAAAATTAAAATGATTATGGCAATTATGTCATCCGACAGTGATAGAAATTAAAGTGCAAAAAATTTAAGTGTGAAAATATAAAATTAAAAGAGCGACGGTAATTTATCCATTCAAAAATCAGAAAATCAAAGAATAGTAAATAAAATGTATGAACTAAATGACAGAAATATCATAATAGCGGTGGTGATCCAACAATTTAAGACTTAGAAAATAAAAAATAGTAAATAAAATATGAGAACTAAATTGATAAAAATTTAAAATTGTAAGAATAGCGTGGTTCAACTATCCAATATTTAAAAAATAAAAAGATAGTAAATAAAGTTTAAAAATTAAGTAAATAAATTATAAAAAATTAAATAACAAAAATATAAACTTGTTGGAGGATTTCAATGGTTAGTTATAATGTGTCTATTTTCACAGCACAACAAAACATAAAATGCAACATTATGATATTAATCCGAAATCATACCAACCAATGTTAATAAGGTCAAGCAGTGCAAAACTTACATAATTAATCTAATCTAAAAATAAATTTTATTTTAAACTTGTTGGGTCCAACATAAAATTGGGCTGAAATTAGTTAGGCCCAGCTGGGAGGAGGTCGTCCATCAGCTAATAAGCCCTATCTGCGTGAGCCAGCCTAGGCACGAAGTGACAAGGCGTACAAAGCACTAGGTGATGAGACCAATCTACTTTGTCTGCATACTTGCCACAGCCCTTGTAGTTTCTAGCATAGGGGGCGCCGACGAGGAACTGTCAGTCAACGGTAAACGAAGTCAATGCTGGCCAGTTGTAGCGTGCACCCCCCCCGGCGGACACATAGCCAATCTACGCAAGGTCAAATCGTCCCATGCTAATCGCGCCTAGCAACGGTTTTCGTGCCACCATAAGGCGATAACTAACACCGCTGACCATCGCCAACGGTCTGCAGCCGGTGAATCTCAGTTTGTCACCCGTAAAAGGTTCCCACGCCAAGATTTTTCACCATGGAGCCTATAAATATCTCTTCCTTCGATAAGAAAGGGATCGAGAGTCAAAATCTCAAACCTAATCCTTGATCACTCAAACGCCATTGATTCAAACGCCTCTATCAAGTATCCTTAATGAGCCACTCATTGCAGTGCAAATCAAGAGACTAGTTTACCACAATCGCACAACACATTTTACATCATTGCATCCTCTCATTCCCCACTGCAATTTTACATTCATTCTTACATATTTTCGTTTATTGTGGAAGATATTTGATTTGAGTGTCAAAATATTTTCGATAAAATAATATCCTACCAACCTCTACCATTTTGTTTGTAATTTATGTTGTGTAGGGCCCATCCTAAGAATAGTAGAGATCGGAGCTATTCGCGATTTGACCCAAGAGTGAAATCCAAATGCTTCCTAATGAGTTAGAGAATCCGAACCCAGGAATTAAGATGTAAAAATATAAAATAACAAATCCAAAATAAAACATACTACACTAAATTATTATAATTTTTAACAACGTGAACAACTATCAAACTTTCCCCTCTCTTTTTCTCTCTCATCCCCTTCGTTAGCCTGCTTATGCTTTTCTTTCTTTTCTCCCCCGCCCTCTCTCTCTCTCTCTCCTGCTCTTTCCTCCCTCTGCCTTTCGGCAGATTCCCTCATTTTATTTCCGTTTTGTAGGTAGTGGGCACCGATTTTCTTTTTCTTTTTTATCTTTTTACTTTTGTTTTCTTTTTCTCGTTTTTTTTAAAATTAATATATATATTATATTTTTAAATATATTCATATATTTTAACCCTTAAAAAATTTTTAAATTTGCTCTTTTTTTCATTTTTTCTCGTTCAGTTGAATGGATTGACAAAATAAGCGTTCCATACAATTCATTTACTTAATTGTATTCTAAATTTTTTTTAAGAGATAAAACTTATACAATAAAAATGTATAATTTAATTATATAGTTTAAATAAAAATTATTAAAAATAATAATATATAAATATTAATATTGATATTCATCATATATAACATCCTCAATGTTGCTCCAAAAATAGCTAAAAATTGTCTGAAAAGAAAGCAAGCAAAGATGATCTACGATGTAAAAGAGACCTAAAGGTGATGGCATGATCAATTAAAAAGACTGATTCCTATTAGAATAGTGCTTATTAAAATTAAGTGGTCTAAGTGTCCAGATCAGTCTAAATGTCAGGCTTTAAAGAAACCAATTAGGCCATCAGGAAAAATTGACATTCGAGTTTGGTTGTCAGTGTATTAAAAGTTCATGTCCAAAAACACATGGAACAGGAATGAAAAAGCTTAGAAAATAGGCATGATGAAAATCAAATCACTTAACTGGTTTAATTTGCTAGATTTAAAATTTTATAGAATTTGATCGATATATAAAAGTATTATTAATGTATTCTAAGAATCGTAATTATCGTACGAATTAGAGAGTAGGGTTAATATTTTGGTTGATTAGAGCGGCACCGGGTCTGACATTTGTAATTGAAAATCTTTACTCCATGCATCACAACAAACTAAACGAAAAGTTAAGAGTATATGAGGCTAACTTTTCGATATATCATTCGACGTTTAAATCAATAATCTTTCTCAAAGGAAATAGAAATATGCAAATGGAAAGCGTGAATTAAAAGAGGAAAGGAATGAATTAAGTTTGGAGGACTTGACTCCGTTTGTTTGAATGTACTCTTTGTTTAAATGTCTTTTTTCTATCCTGATTCTACTTTCCTCTTAAATCTAAAAAGTTTTGTATTTATAATTGAAATTCTAATTGATTGGTCAGCCAAAAATTGCCACCTGTTTAGGGTGACATTTTATGACATTGAATTAAAGGTGTTACTCTTAGGGTGTAACCGCTCTTTAACTTAAAAAATATCTGGCTGTTAATATGAGTACTGTTTTAACCGTTTCTGGATTGAATTATTTATACATTTATTGATATATTATTATTCTTCAATTGACTGTAATTATTTGTCAAAATTAAACACTTCGATTTAATACTCGATGAGCGGTTGTTCAGAAGGTCCGATTGGGTCTATACTTTCCTATTTGGGCCATTGATATTTTGATCCTATTTCAAATTTGATTTTTTTATTTTAATTAATGTGAAGTTTAAAAAAATTATTTTATTAAATTATATTTTTATGTAAATACTATTTTTATGAAAAGATTTTTTTTTCTTTAAATATACAATTAAGTTATATTTATCCTTAATATTAAAAATTTTAACATATTATTTATTTTTGTGCATTTTTAAGTAAAATAATTTTTAAATAAATATTAAAAATAAAAAAAAAATACACATTACCTGATCCAAATCAACTTGGTTTGGTTTGTGGACGAACAAAATTAAGGTTTTTGGCCTGGCTAAATTGTCGAGACCGACCCAACTTACCGGTTGTAAACTTTTATTTAGATCCAATTCGTATTCACCTCAAATCTGATTTTGACCAAATCTAATAAAAGGGCATATCCTTATATGTTATGACTTTATATGCCGAAAGGCTAAGCCAATCGTCCTCAGTAATTGTCGTATTTATAGTCATACCCTTTCTATATATTTCTGATGCGTCCTAAGATTCGAGTTATGGTACAGATTCAAAAGTTATTCAATCTTTCACTGCTTGTCGAATTGGAGCGGGTTTGATTTTTAACTTTGTTAACCTAAAACTTGCGTACCACAAACAACGGACTAGATGTTAGAGAATTAGCGGAACTTACTCCGTAATTTATCATCCGATGCCTGAATTAAAAATTTTTCTCAAAAATAGAAAGATGTAAGGAGAATGTGAAAGAATGTAAAGTTGTATTTATGTGGGGATGTGAGAGGAAGATTGGGCTCCTATATGTGTTCAACAATGAGCGATTTAAAGAGATGGATGATTGAGTTTCGATATGTGGTACTCGATGAGTAGCTCACTAGAAAGCGCTTGATGGGGAGCGACTCAGAGAGAAAAAAAGGCACTCGATTAGAGTGGCTCATTAGGAGTACATTCGATGACTGGCTCACTAAAGGACATTGACGCGAAGTTGCTTTTGGGGATGGAGAGGAAGAACCGTGAGAAGAAAGGGGGGTTTGGTCATTTCTTAACTTTTGTATCTTGCATGAGAGTTTGTTCAGTCAGGGATCTTTTGTGCGTACAAGAGTTCTCCATCTCTTCCCTTTCCTGTGTTTCTTCCCCTGGTCCCCTTTGTACCTACAATGGGGAGGAGTATTTGTAACATTTTGTGGAGAAGGTTTTGGCGCCGAGGCCTGTGATAGATACCTTGTTAGGATTCGTTGGCGTTAAGGGGTCTGACGGGAGCCACTGTTGTTAGTTATCGCTTTGTGACGGTGACATGGTCATGAGTGGTCTCTTTAGTGCATTTGTCAAACTACTACTGCGATGGTTGTAGGCGGTGTCTGCATACGCATACTCTGACAACTACATGTGTATATTCTAACCACTCTGACCGAAAAGCTTCCTGATTGGTTTGTTCGTTCATATTTCCGATTGGGTCGTTAATACTTATTGTCTTAGTCCATCGTTCTCTGAGCCTTAAGTTAGTTGTTATAGTTGTGACTAGGTCGAGTTTGATTAGTCCTTTTTCTGGGGCTTTGACCGTTATTTATTGGGCTCTCGCTTTTTTTTACGTTCTAACAATTGAACCATGAAACTATATCAGCCCATTGCACAACTGAACTCATCAATTGTATTTTATTAAAAGTTACAACTGCTAGCACACCCTCTTACATGGTTGTCTTTTAAACCAAAAGCATAAATTAGGCATAAACGCACACTCCATACCACTTGACAAAGAATAATCGTGACAAAATAGGAAGTTTATGTATAAATATATAACTACTTGGTTAATAAGATTTTTATATTATGTCAAAAAAATTAGCAAATCTAAATTTTTATCGGATTAAAGCCAAAAATAATGTTATACAGTTCAAAATATTTCAAAATGGTGCAATGCAACATGCATTTCATTGAATATGAGGTAAAACATGTTGCAATTTCCTTTCTGAAAAGGTTCTTGGGTGATAAAAGGTTGATCAATGTTTTTCAAGTCTATGACAAAATATACGAGGTAATTATAATTAAATAAAAAATAAATTTATAATATTTTGGATTAATATAATAAAAATAATTTAATTTTTTATTTTTAAAAAATTTAAGTTAAATAATAAAAATTAATGTATGTTATTGGTCTCACTTAGTGAGACATAAATTATTATTGTTGCAATCCTTTTTATGGAGGTTTTTTTAATCTCAATTGTCAAATAAAAAAATAGATAATTTTATTTTATATATATATATATATATATATATATATATATATATATTATAAATTCGGATCAATTAAATTAATTTAAATAATTAATTATAATTTTTAAAATTTAAAATCTTAAATAATATTAAACAAATAATATTAAGTTTCAAAGTTTGAGTGTGACAAATCAAAATATACAATTTAACAAAATTAAATCTATACAGGATCTCATCGGATAACCGTTCGGACCAAATAAATACGATCTACTTTACAATCATCTTAAGGGTGGTAATAATTAAACAAAAAATTATGATCATACATAGTATAATATTCGAATTATTTTTGAAATGTAATCATATTAAACAAATAATATTAAAATTTTAAAATTTAAAATCTTAAATAATATTAAACAAATAATATTAAGTTTTAAAATTCAAGTGTGATAACTTAAAATATATAATTTAACAAAATTAAATCCACACAGGATCTCATTGGATAACTGTTCGGACCAAATAAATACGATATACTTTACAATCATCTTAAGGGAGGTAATAATTAAACAAAAAATTATGATCATACATAGTATAATATCTGAATTATTTTTGAAATGTAATCGTAGGCCTATACCCAGTCAATTCCATAATACAATCGCATTAATTGTCAAATTAAACAACAATACTTTGAATCAATAATACTTGCCAACGCATCCAAATCTTTCATACGAGAGGGATTCAGTCTAATACTTAACAAATATCATATTTAAATAAAAGGAGTCCAATAAGTCAGAGAAAAGATTTAATTGATAAAATCCATTCAGATGATGGAATAAAAACAAATCGCCGATAAAATAAATCGAATGAAAAATCCAAGATCCAAGATCTAAAATCTAATGGTACTATCGTACACAAATCAAATATCCAAATCCAAATTAATTATCCAAATCATAAAATAATCATTGTCGGGACGTGTTATATATATATATAAACAAAATAGAAGTGATTCGAACCAATTTTAATAGGCAATTAGTCAATTTCAAAGTCCGATCCGAGTCCAAATTCAAGATCCAATCAGCTTGTGATTTGGGACAGAATTCGGTAGTCGGATAATCCAATAGCGTGCACAACATTTGAAATAGCGTCGCAGTAGATAGTTCAAAGTTTTGAATTAAAATACATAGTCCAAAATCATTTGTACGAAACATACCAATGCCCAACAAAAGACAAAATTGGCAAATTTCAAATCCAAATATAAAATTCAAATCCAAATTAAAGTCCAATACAAATACATAAAGAGATACATATTATGTATCAAATTTGAATTTCAATTATTTAAAAGCTAGTTTGAAGAAGGATTACATATAATTCCGATAACCTTAGGTTAAATTAAATACAAATTAGACCAACATGAATGGTCACCCATGTACTTTATACCCATGGGTAAGGTTGTTCACTATTATTTATCATCCGTAATTTTGGGTGCAATTCTCAAACTTGTTAGATATATTATGACGTTTGAATATATTCTAAAATCAAGTCAAATTGTCTAAATTGGAAGGATCACTATTTTAAACCTTTACTGTCAGTGAAAAAGAATTTTTAAATAATAAAATAATCTTCCCGTCGGAAGTTGACCAAAATTCAATAAATAAAATCCAAATGTAATGACCACAAAGCGGCATATGCACATGAAAATGTACAGCCAATGCAAGTTTCGTGTACATTTTTGTTACATATATTTAAATAAATATATATCGAGGCCAAAATTTTTTTTAAATTTTCAGAAAAATAATAAATTTCTAAAATCATCAAACCCATATTCAAAATCCCCAAAATAATTTAATGAATTATACATTATATCCAGAATAAATAAAACAGATGTACAAAATATATACATATTAGTAAAAATTTTAAACGATGTCTAAAATAAATCAGAAATTAGATCAAACCAGAGAGGGATTTATAGATACGTGCCCGGATTACATACTTTATAGATTTAAAGAAAGAATGTTCTGAAACACTGGAATCAGGTGTTCCTCTCTCTAAAAGCATGTATTGCCTGCGGCCGTCCCTTTCTCAAATAAAATGCTGCTGCTTAGCTCAAGTCACAGCTGCCGAAGTAACGTCGACCTTCCACCGCCAGCCTTTCGGTGTCATCGATGCCATTAATCTGCCCGTCTCTCTCTTGCCACGTGCGCTACCGTGCCTCTGCCCGCATTCTCCTTCTCTCTCTACGCGGCTTCTGCCTCACGGAGCTCACCAACAGCCGCTACCAGTCACCGGCATGCTACCACTGGCCGCCGTGGACCACCACTGCATCTTCACTGCACGCCACCGCCATCGACGCTGCTAACAACCATCGTCAGCCTCGTCATGGCCTCTTCTTCCAAAGCACCGCCACTGACCAAACTTTCAGCCACCGACAACCACCGTCACAACACTGTCCTCGCCGCACAACACCATCGCCAGCCACCTCTCCTTCCTCCTCACACGGCCTCTCTCTTTTCTCCCTCCTCTCTCTCCTCGAAACCCTCGTTCTTATATTCTTATCTTTTTTTTTTCTTTTTTTTTTCCTTTATATATATATATTTTTTTCTTTTATTCTAAAATTTTGATATTTATAGCATGAGTAAACGGGTCCCGACCCAACCGATCTAAATATTCTCCAAATTTTATATTATTTAATTAATTTTTAACACGCTAAAATTATTTAAAATTAAAATTAATCTTAAATTAATTCAAGTAAAAATCTGAAATATTACATGTATATGTATATATGCATTTATGTATGTATATGTATATATATTAGAGACCTATGATATGGATGTTAATTCATATCCAAATTAATTTCTAAATTTTATTGATATATTTAACTGTTATGTTATGGCTATAGCATGAATAGGTATTAAATAAATAAATAAATAAACATGAATAAAATTTTCTTCTAAATTGATTAAAATCCAAATTAATCTAAATATAGGTCAGATTCAACAAATCTTCAAGACCCAAATTAAACATAATATCTAATATAATAATAGGCAAAAGATCTGATCGAATTAATCCTATTTGGTTGCTAATTAATTAATATAATAACATGTTCAAATCAAATAAATCTGTATGAAAAAAAAAATCCAATAAATAACCAACACATCAAGACATAAAATCTGTATGACCATCATAAAACAAATTAAACAAAAATCTCAGTATATGCCATTGCCCAAGCAAAAATGGCCATCAACAAGCGAATGAGACCTTATATACCATAATTAGTACACGAATACCAGATAAACACACATCAGATACCAACATTGACGCGCACAAGCGCCGAGCGCCGAGGGTAAATGCTTGATCACTTCTAATATGGTTTTCAAGCAGATGACCATCTACTTGGTTTGAGTGATTTAAATAAATACGTATCTTCTATTTGTCAAAATCATTAAATTTATTATTACTTAACTCCCTGTTAATATCAACAACCATCAAATAAAATATAAGTAACCCTTCTTTTGATTTCATTTTGTTATGAGAACTAGTACTTTGCTTTTCAGATATGAGAATACTTAGCTTTATTTAATTAAAAGTAAATCCAAATAATACGAATCAAATTTAAATAAAAATTTATAATTATTAGATTAGAATAGTCTTGATTTGGACCGGTTATTCGGATAAAAAATTTCTTGCGTACCGAAGATTTGGTTGATGGATAAAAACTTATGTCCAACTATCTTTTGAACGTTTCAGTTATGAAGATTTCTAAATCAATTCCTGTGTAATACAAATAATGATCAAAGGATTGGTGGGACTAATTTTTTGACATATCATCCGATACTCAAGTCAGTATTTCAATAATACTTGAGGAAAGAAATGAAATTAAATTAAGATTATGTGAAGAGGTGTGCTCTAAGCGTCTTATTGATAGAAAGAGTCTCAATGCTCTTCTTGTTATTTTTCTTTTTCGATCCTCCCCTTCTTTGATAAAAGGGATGAGTATTTCTAAATGGCGGGAGGCAGTTAAAGATCGCGTGGTTTTAACCGTATGGTTGGACGGTTTAACCTTTATACTTTTTTGAAATGGTTGTGATTAATGTCCGATATTATTGATATAATAACCGTTCGAGTATTGGATTGGATCTTGAGAATTGGGCTATTCGAGTCTAATGCTTTGCTCAAACAGGTTGTTATTAAATTGGCCTGAGTTGTATGAATTATATTGGGTTCCTTTATTTAGGCCTATAGAAACTATACCCATCATTAGCCCCCATATCAGAAGGCTTAAAATTTAACCTTCTGGTATGTAGATCAAAAATGTTAGAGTCCAAAGCCTCTTAAATGTCCAACGGTCTTTATTATCGCATTAAATATACGTCGCTTCAATTGTATAACTCATAATTACTGGCGTTGAGACATTTGATGTCTGGTGAACAGGTGGGTATTTGACACGTGTCTAAGCCATCATGAGGCTGGTCATTTCAAATTCAAACGTGAATGGTGTTGCTTGGAATTCTTTTTCCCACTATAAATCCATTTTTGGATATCAAAAGAATACTTTTCATTTTCTGGCTATTGACTTTCCCTGTCAAAGACTTTCTCGATACCCAACCAAACAGCTTCAATGGCGCCTGGTGTTTCTGATACCCAATCGAGCTTAACCTCGGAGGATGTAGAATATTACAGGGCTAAATACAAAATTCCACGCTCTTTGTCTTATATTATGCCCAGAATAAATGGACGTGCCACTTCACCACCTCCAGGGGTTTATTCAGTTTATGAGACGCATCTTAAGGGAGGTCTTCGATTCCCTCTTCCTTCAAAATTTTATAAAATAATGGTTGAGCTTCGTGTTCCTATTGCTAGACTTCAACCAAATGGGGTCAGGTATCTTATTTCTTTGTGTATTTTTGTGAGAAGCCACAAAGTGGATTTTAATGCCACCGTCGTTAAGGTTTTATTTCGCTTTTATCATAATTTAGATTGGATAACTGTGAGCCATCACCCGGAATATGGGTTTAGTGGTAGAAACCCAAATTCTACGAAGAGGTGGAATGATAGATATTTTTTCTTGACCACCCCTCATACACGGGAGATTTACTCAGAATGGTGTCGCATCTTTGATGGACGTTCTTGAACACGAAAAAGGGGCCACTCAAAAATTAATTAATTTAATTCGAGAAAAGACTTCTACCTTTAATAAAAATCGAAAGAATCGATGACTCTTTCCCAAATCACTTGCGTTGGCCAAATGGAAGCTCGAAATTGATGAGTTCGAGGCCCAAGCAACGAGAGACCTTCTTAAAAGAAGGCATAAAATGAAAGCAAAAAAATAAAGGAGTCCTCGGGCAAGCTTAAGAAGCAAAAAATCGTGGACAAGGGTAAATCATCCGAAGATAAGATGGTTCAAAAGACATTGAAATAAGGGAATCGTCGGCACATTCTATTGGCTATAAAGAGTACTTTGAAGAATCTAGTTATAAGGATGAGACTACTATAAATATTATAATGAAAAGAAAAAGAATTGCAAAAGAACAGACTTCCACTTCTTCCTCAGTTCAAACTAGTTCGATGGCCAAGTTGGTTCAAGAGCATGGGAACGAGGTAGAAACTATAGAGGAAGTGTCTGAAATCAATTATCCTCTTCTAGGTGAAAGACACCGTAGATATGGAATCGAATATCCTCATCGGTAAATCTTCCATCTATGATTGTGTACTATCCTACGATCTTTTTGAGACGTTTGATTTCGTCCGAATTTTCTGGTAATATACCATCGGATAGATACTTTATGTAAAAAGTCATCCAATTTTCGGAGTTGGTTACTTGCATAATTTTCTACTGTAGATTTGTTATACTTGGTACTTTCAGAATTTCAAGTAATTCTTGTACACATTGTTCATGATCTCTTGTAATGGCTTCTTTTGCCAACCTTTAGCTTTCTCGTTTTCCTCTCTTGGGATGTGGATCACTTCCACATGGTCAAATAAGAAAATCATATCTTGCACTTTAGAGAGATACTGGGCAAATACAGGATTGACTACATCAAAATTTCCTCGAATCTGATTAACTATCAATTCCAAGTACTATATACTTTAAGTTTTGTGGCCAAGTATTCTTTTGCCAATTTCAATCCAGTAAGTAATGCTTTATATTCCGTCATATTATTAGTAGTCGGAAATTCAAGGGTCATTGAATATTTTATCTCTGAACCATCGGGTGTTCTTAATACCACTTCGGCTCTACTATCATCTTGCATAGAAGAGCCATCTATATGAAGAATCTAGGTCGAAATATTTTGATGGTTGTTGGTCCCAATAACCTCAAAATTATCCGGAGTCAACATCATTGTCTCGATAATGAAATCCGCAAGAGTCTGACCTTTCAATGATGGCCTCGGTCGAAATTCTAAGTCAAATTCACCTAATTCAATTACCTATTTGACCAATCGTTCGGATACATCCGGCCTTTGCGGAATCCCTTTCAATGGTTGATCGGTTAGAACAACCACTTCATGTGCTTGAAAATGCGGTCGAAGTTTTCTAGCAGAATATATAAGTGTCAATGCCATCTTTTCAGCATGAGCGTAACGTGTTTCTTCATCAATCAGAATTTTTCTTACATAATAAACTGGTCTTTGACCGTTAGACTTTTCACAAATTAGGACCAAACTGAGAGCGATTTTAGATACAGTCAGATATAAAAATAAGTCCTTGCCTTGCTGTGGGGAAGTAAGTAATGGTGGGTGAGACAAATACTCCTTGAGTTCTTGGAAGGCAGTTTTACATTCGACGTTCACTGAAAACCCCGGTCTTAGTTCCTCTTAAGGCTTTAAAGAATGGCAAGTATTTTTCGGTTGACTTAGCCAATAATCTAAGAGGGCCACCAATCTTCCGATTAGTTTCTGGACCTCTTTCACAGTTCAAGGTAGATTCATATAAAAAATAGCCTTAGTTTTTTCTGGGTTGGCTTCTATCCTTTGATGGGAGACGATAAAGCCTAAAAAGTTTTTCGAAGTCACTCCAAAAGTGCATTTGGTCGAGTTGAGTTTTATCTGGTGTGTTTTTAAGACGTTAAAGGCCTCGTTAAGATTATGAATATGGTTGTTAGTAACTTTACTTTTTACAAGCATGTCGTCCACATATACTTTAATATTTCATCCGATCAGACCTTCGAACATCTTTTTGACAAGGCGCTGATAGGTTGCTTCTACATTCTTTAGACCGAAGGGCATTACTCTATAACAGTATGTTCCTTGGTCGGTCATAAAAGATGTGTATTCTTCATCTTTTGGACTCATTTGGATTTGATTGTAATCAGAGTTGGCATCCATGAAACTTAGTAATTCGTGTCTTGAAGTGGAATCTACAAGGAAATCAATTCTCGGTAATGAAAAACTGTCCTTCGGACATGCCTTGTTAACATTGATAAAGTCAACACACATCCTCCATTTTTCATTACTTTTTTTTACTATGATCACATTGGATAACCAATCTAGATATTAAACTTTTCTAATAAATCCAGCATCTAAAAATTTCTTTGTTTCTTCTCGTATGGCAATCAATTTCTCAACAAGAGTTAATCCTTCTTTTTGTAGAACCAATTTATGATTGGGGTTTAGACCCAATTTGTGGATCATTACCTCGGTTAGTATTCCTGGTATATCGCTAGGTGCCCAGGCAAAGACATCAAAATTTTGTCTGAGAAATTTAATGAGTCAACTTTGAAACGGTTTGGGCAAAGAATTTCCTATTTGGACTTTCTTTTTCGGATCATTTGAATCTAAAGAAATTTGATCCATTGATTTTTCAGATTGGGCATGGAGTAATGTGGTTTCATCGCGGAAATTAAGATCTTGAGTTTGTTGACTTACCGGTCTCTGAGTTACTTGCAATAAATAATAAGTCTGTGCGGTAATCTAATTACCCAAGACCTCTCTGACACCAAACAGAGCGTCAAAAATTTTAATTTAAGATGGGAAATAGAAGTCACAGCCCCAAATATGGTCAAATAAGAGCGTCCGAGGATGGCATTGTAGACCGATGACGGGTTTACAACCAAGAAAGAAAGCATCTTGGTACCTGTCCTAGGATATGTACCGAGAGTGATTCCTAATTGGATTATTCCTTATACTAGCACAGGCTTATTATCCAACCCATACAAGGGGCCTTCAGATATCTTTAATTGACTTTTCTTTAATCCTAACTTAAAGAATGTATACAAATAAAGAAAATTTTGAGAACTTTTATTATCAATTAATACTCATTTTAGTTTATAATCTATACTACCATTCAAAATGAGCGCAATTATACCGAAAGGATCGGAGTGAGGGGATGTTACATATGCTAAGTCATTACTACTAAAACTTATAATATCATCCTTATTTTCTATCCTTGTCATTTTATGGCCGACGGCCATTCTTGAACTCTCCTGGGACGTCCACTGAGTGAATTGTATGGAAATCATGCTTACTATGCTGGCTACTACCCGACCTCTTAGTTGCTCAGACTCGTCTCCATCCACTACTCTGGAAGCCTTTCCGGGTTTCTATAAAAATCGGTTGAGGTGTCCCTTTTGGATTAATTCTTCGATCTCCTTCTGTAGTGTCATGCAATCCTCGATACTATGTCCTCTGCACCTATGGTATAACAATATTTTGACTGGTCACCACCATCTCGATTTTTTAATACTTTTGGCCACTTGAAGAATTTTTTACCTCGAATTTGCATTAAGATGTTGGTGTGGAAGTCATTTATGGGAGTCAAGTCTTGCAACCTGAATCCTCTTTTTTATTTTGAGTTATACTTTTGTTGTTTTTTGGATCGGGGACCCATATTGTCTCCATTTTTTATTTTACCTTCAGTCGTCTTTTGATTGGGTTGATCGTTCGGCCGTTTTATACTATTGGCCTCCTCGACCACAATAGAAGCACGAGCAATGCCTTCGGCCACTCTATAATTTCGAGGGTTTTTATGTGACATGTGCCTAAAGAAATCGCGGATTCCAAGGCCAACACGAAGGCACTTAACTTCACCTCTTCGGTGAGTTTTGGGATTTTTTTGACCTCAAATATAAATCGGGCCAAAAATTTCTTTATGTTCTTATTTGGCCATTACTTTACTTGGGCAAAATGCCAAGGCTGTTTTTCCCCCTCGTGTTGGAGGTGAATTGAGATAAAAATTTATCAACCAAATCTTGAAAGGACCAAATGAAATTTGGATGAAGACAATAGAACCATACCCGAACATCACATTTCAGGGTCAGGGGGAAGCAGAGACATATTATTGCCTCTTCCAGACCCTGAAAACTTAGGAGCATGTAAAAATGATCAAGATAATCAATTGGATTAGAGCCTCCATCATATGGCTTTAAAGCAAGCATTTTGAATTTATGTGGTAATGACCGCGTACGAATTTTCATGAAAAATGGAGATTGTCGTAGGTAGACTGTCTTTCTAACAGTATCTTCTCCAAAGACGCGATCCCAAAATTTTTCAACTCGCTCCTCAATGTGAGGATGAGCCGTTATCCTTTTTTCATTGAGGAAGTCCCTCAATTCAAATGGTCTTCGGGTGGATCATAAATCTGGACGATTCTTCTAAGGACGTTTCCCCTGAGAAGGACCTCCATGAATCATGGATTCTCTATCATTTTGGGAATACCAAGGGTTTCGCCTCTCAAGACAATCTTCTCGATCCTGGAGACTTAAACGGCTTTCAATCCGAGATGGGACTTTATTTAAAGCCATTTTAGTGTCTCGATCGTCTTGATTGTCTATCTGCTTGGAGGGGTGCGTTCTACCATTACTCTTTTTTTTTTTGGCGTAGCAGTTTGAGAAGCAAAAGAAGGTGTTTGCTTTGGCCATTCGTCCATTTTTGTAACAAGACTTTGAACGGTCTGAGCAACTACTCTAATATAGTGATTGGGATGTTCACCAATTATATTTACAGGTGGAGTATCATTATTGCCTAAAGTAACTTCTCTAACTGGTGTATCAATTTATTCTTTGGAATTCATCATTGTATTTTTTAGACTTTTAATATTTATTAGAACTTTTGATGTCGTTCCCATAGACGGTGCCAATGTTATATACCGAGGATTTGGTTGATGGATGAAAGCTTATGTTCAATTATCTTTTGAACATTTCGGTTCTAAAGACTTCTAAATCAATTCTTGTGCAACACAAACAATGATCAAAAGATTGACGGGACTAACTTTTCGGTATATTTTTCGACGCTCAAATCAATATTTCAATAATACTTGAGGGAAGAAATGAAATTAAATTATGATTATGTAAAGAGGTGTACTCTGGGCATCTTATTGATAGAAAGAGAAAAGGAGTCTCAATGCTCTTCTTGTTATTTTTCTTCTACGATCCTCCTCTTCTTTGTTAAAGGGGATGAGTATTTATAAATGGTGGGAGGTAGTTTAAGATCGCGCGATTTCAACCTGTAGTTGGACAGTATAACCGTTATACTTTTCCGAAACGGTTGTGATTATTGTCCGATGTTATTGATATAATAACCATCCGAGTATTGAATTGGATCCGGAGAATTGGGCCATTCGAGTCTAATGCTCTGCTCGAACAGGTTGTTATTAAATTGGCCTAAGTTGTATGGACTACATTGGGTTCCTTTATTTGGACATGTAAAAGTTATACCCATCAAAATTATAACTATATTCCTCTATAATAAAAAATTTATATTTTTAATATTTTTATCTAAAAGTTAATATTTACATAAAAAAATATCTAAATACATAAAATATTTTAAAAATATAATATTTAAATTAATATATTTTTTAAATATTTTTAAACTAAAAATATTTATATAAAAATTATTAATTTTACAAAACTCAAATCCATTGCGTTGACTTTGTTAAATATTAAAAAAAACTTAGTTTGAGTTATGTTAAATTGGTTATTTTTATTTGTGTTAGTACCTAATCTAAAAATTTTTATTGGACCAAATTTTTTAATAATTTTTGTTTATTATATATGTAATATTTAAATTGGGTATATCTTATAAAATTTTGATGGACCAAATGGCTTAGTTTTCATAGTTTATATGATCATATTTTTGAAAGTCAATGAATTGGAGCTCCTATGATAAAACTCCACCGTCTCTCTATGAGGCAATTCCGTGGCAAATATACGATCATCTTGAGGCAATTAGAGCCAGATCTTTTACGGGGATATAATTAATAAATTTTTTAATTTATTTAAATATAAATAATTGTAATATTATTTTTAAAATAATTAATTATTTTTATTTTTTTAAATAATTAATTTAAAATTATTTATTTTATATTAATGGTTAATTTTAAATATATTATCTTATAAGCCGTATTCGATTTGACTTGTATGATTGATAGTTGATAATTGAGTCGTCAAAGGCGGTGGACTGACTCCGTAGTTTTAAATGCCAGCATTCTGCGTCAAGAAGTTCCATGGAGATCTCGACGTTCCCAAATCGCATCTGCTTCTCTCTGTTATTCTTCCTGTTTAATGGCTTCTTATCGCACGGTCAACAGGCGTACGAGAACAACACTCAGCTTAACTGCGCTGATTTTACTTCCGCAACTGCAGGGTACCTCTGCAATGGACCTCAAAAATCATGCAAAGCCTATGTGACCTTCCGATCTCGGCACCCGTACGACAATGCCGTCAGCATCGCCTATCTGCTCGGCTCGGAGGCCTCCGAGATAGCTCTGGTCAACAACATCACCGACATCGACTCGATCCCTTCCGGCAAACTAATCGTCGCTCCAGTTTCCTGTTCATGTTTCGGCAATGTGTATCAGCATGATACCCTTTACACTTTAAAGTACCACACAGATACATACTTCAACATCGCCAATGACACTTACCAGGGCCTGACTACGTGCCAGGCTTTGATCAGACAAAATCCTTATAAGCCCGAAAACCTTTCGATTGGGATGGAGATCATGGTTCCGGTGAGATGTGCATGTCCCAGTGAAAAACAGAGTGCACAAGGATTTAGTTTCTTGCTGACATACATGGTGACCTGGGCCGATGATGTTTCCTCGATAAGTGCTTTCGCCTCCTCAATTGGTCAGGTTTTCGGGGTTGATGCATCGAGCATATTGGAGGCTAATGAATTGACAAGCGATCTGATTTATCCCTTCACTCCTCTCTTGGTTCCTCTGAAAAGTGAGAGCTGCACGGTGCAACCAGGGAATTTCTTTTGCTTTTGTGAGAATGGTTACCTTGAAGATGGGAGGCGGGGTCGGATTTGCAAACCCGGTAGCAAAGGCATACCTATCAAAATGCTTGTTCTTATGGGTAAAAGAACTTGATCTCTATTTGATTCAGAATCATGTGTGCGCGCATCATCTTCCCATATATAAGCTTCTCAATATAACTTAAAAAGTAATCTTGCATCTAGTTTTCTTTCTTCTTCAAATTGCTTCCTCAATGATCCGAATATCATTTTTTTTTTTTTTTTTTTTTTTGCCTTTTAATGATTCTGTTTATTTCCATATCCTTTCAACTTGATAGCCAAGAAAAATGGGGGCATTTGGGGTGGTAGTTTCTGGAATGAATTAGTATGCATATCAAGCACATTAAGGGAAGGGATTTCGTGATGTTAAAGTGCATTTTTGTGGTTCGTTTATTCGTTGATTCAGGTTTGGGGATTGGCTGTGGACTGTTGTGCATAGTTCTTGCTTCTTACTGGCTCTATCGGTACTTGAAAAATCGGAAATATTTGAAACAGAAAGAGAGACTGTTCAAGCAAAATGGAGGGCTTCTGTTGCTAGAACAACTCGCATTGACAAGTGGTGGTTCTGAGAAAACAAAGGTCTTTACTGCCGAGGAGCTACAAAGAGCAACAGACGACTACAATCCAAGTCGAATCCTCGGTCGCGGAGGCTATGGCACTGTTTATAAAGGAATGCTACTCAACGGAAGCATAGTTGCAGTGAAAAGGGCTAAGACTGTGGATAGGAATGAAATTGAGCAATTCATCAATGAAGTGGTTGTTCTGTCGCAAATAAATCACCGGAATGTGGTTAAATTACTGGGATGTTGCTTAGAGACAGAAGTTCCTCTACTTGTGTATGAATTCATACCAAATGGGACACTCTCTGATCACATCCATGCAAGTTCATCTGAATCATCACTTCAATGGGGGGATCGGTTGAGAATTGCATCTGAAGTTGCAGGGTCACTAGCTTATATGCATTCTGCAGCATCATTTCCAATCTTTCACCGTGATATTAAATCCACCAACATACTCCTAGATGAGAAGTACACTGCTAAAGTTTCTGATTTCGGGACTTCGAGGATAGTACCAATTGATAGAACACATCTAACTACGAAAGTAATTGGAACATTTGGCTACTTGGATCCTGAATATTTTCAATCAAGCCAATATACAGATAAGAGTGATGTGTATAGCTTTGGAGTTGTATTGGTGGAGCTCTTAACAGGACAAAAGCCGATTTCATTCGCCAGAGCTGAAAATAACACCAACTTGGCAACATACTTCATATCCTTGTTAGAGGACGATCAATTGTTGAAGGTTTTAGATCCTCAAGTGGTAAGAGAAGCAAAGAAAGATGAGATCCTTATGATTTCTATGCTTGCAAAGAGGTGCTTGGATTCGAATGGAAGAAACAGGCCCTCCATGAAAGAGGTAGCAACAGAGCTGGAGGGTTTGAGAAAGACACAGTTGCAGTTCAGCCAAGAGTCTAAGCTACAGAAACATTTAAGCACCGATTGTGAAAATTTGGAATGAACAAGAAACTTTCTGTTACTTAATAACCGTGGCGTGGTAGTAAAGTAGTAGCCTATCAACAATAATGAAATGATAGACACTAGATCATTATAGTGAAATCTAGCTTAGAGAATTTAAGAGAGTGTGCCTTGGCCTATAAATAATGTAAGAGGTGTAACGTGGAAATTATATAATGAATGATGAATGAAGTGTATGAATTTCTCATTATCCTTGTGAGATGATTCTCCCTAAGTTCTCCCGTTTTTGTTTTTTTTTTCTTTTCTCTTCTCTCAACCTAGCCCCCTTTCTTCCTTCTCTTCCTCGATTTTTTTTTTATTTCTTTTTGGATTTAATCTAATTTTAGTGACATTCTAATTAATCTGGACTAATATATAATAACTAGTATCAAAGACTCATTCTTATTTTTCTCAAATCCTAAATTTCTTTCCTTGTTTCATCAAAATTCACGAAAATTTTTTCCTTGCGTTCTTGAGCTCTACAACAAGTTTCATGAAAATATTCTTTCTTAATTATCATAACTGAAGTTGCAGCCAACATGACTGGTGGGTCCAACTTGGAACCGGCCCATAAGAAAGGCCCAGCAACAAAAGAAAGAGATTCAAGAGGTAGTCGGCCCACAACACGTCTCCGCAATCCCAAGATCCAAACAACGGCCCAGTCGACCAAGCTGACCTCGTTGGCCCAGTCAGGATGGCCCGTGATCCTCTTTCTACACGCTAGAGTTACTTGCCATAACGATACAACACAGTTTGGCAGATATTCCAAGAATGGTTATCCATGTTCACATGATCATCCCCAACATGGCAAAGACAACCAGAATAGGTCTATTTCCAAAGGCAACTTGTCACGAACTCGGACCTAAAAGATCAATTAAATAATTAATTATAATTTTTAAAAATTTAAAATTTTAAATAAATTTAATAGATAATATCAAATCTCACAATTCGGGTGTGACAAACCAAAATACACCGACCCGATAAATCAAAACCCTTACAGGACCTCATCGGATAACCATTCGGACAATCTAAATACGATCTACTCTATAATCATTGTAAGAGAGGTAATAAATTAACCAAAATCATATATCAAACATAATAAAATATCTCAACTGATTCTAAAATATAGCCATGAGCCTATACCGGACTAATTTTCATAATACAATTACATCAATTGTCAAATTAAACCATAATAAAACCAAAACTCACCGAATTAGACAAATGGCTGACAGATTATGACCATACTCCTGCAATGTATCCAAATCTTTTACTCTGAAAGGATAAAATAGAAAAAGTGAGCCTAATACTCAATAAGTATCATATTTAATCAAAAGGAGTCTAATAAATTAAGGGAATGATCTAATTGATGAAAATTCAAACAAATAATAGAATAAATTTAAATTGTCGATAAAATAAATCTAATAGATATCCAATATCCAAAGTCTAAAATACAATGGTAGTCTCGTACTAAAAACAAATATCCAAATCCAAAACAAATATTCAAACTCTGAAAATAGCCCTCATCGGGACGTATATATATATATTAATATATATATAAACAAAATAGATGTGATCCGAACCAATTCCAAAGTCAATATCCAATCCGAGTCCAAATCCAAAGCCTGATCAACTTGTGATTTGGAACAAAATTCAATAGTCGGATGATCTAATAGCGTACGCAGAAACCGAAACAGCGTCGCAACAGTTAGTTCAAAGGTCCAGATCAAAACATATAGTACATAATCATTTATATGAGATATACCAAGGCCCAACAGAGAAAAAATTGGCAAATTTTAAATCCAAATTTAAAATTTAAATTCAAATTAAAGTCTAATACAAATAAATACAGAGATACAAATCATGCATTAAATTTGAATTTTAATTATTTAAAGACTCACTTGAGGAAGGGTTATAGATAATCTCGGTAACCTTAGGCAAAATCAAATGCAAATAAGGCAAGTATATATAGCCATCAATGTACTCTGTACCCATGAGTAAGGTTGCTTACTATTATTTGTCACCCGCGATTTTGAGTGTAATTCTCAAACTTACAGATATATTAGGACGTTCAAATATATTCTAAAGTCGAATCAAAATATTTAAATGAGAATGGTCACTACTTCAAACCTTTCCTGCTGCTGGCGGAAAGGAATTTCCAAATAAATCTTTTCGTCGAGAGCTGACCAGACTATCCAATGTCCAAATCCAAATATAGTGACCACGACCCGGCACATGCATGTGAAAATATACAGCATATGCAAATTTCGTGCACATTTTCGTTACTAATACTAATATAAATATACACAATGTCCAATAAATTTTTTGGACTTTCAGAAAAATAGTAAATCCTCAAAATCATAAAATTTATATCTAAAATTTTTAAAATTAGTCAATGAACTATACATGTATGTCCAGAATAAATATAATAGATGTATAAAAATACATTAATATTAGTAAAAATTTTCAATAGTGTCCAAAATATATGGAATATTAAATCAGATTACAGAGGGATTTTATAAATACTTGTTTTGACCTCATACATTACAGATCTGAAGAAAAGATACAATGAAATACCCGAATTGAGTATTTCTCTCCCACTGCCATGCGTGCTAGGCGCTCAACCGCGGCTTTGCCCCCTTCTCTCCTCTCTACACGGCTTCTGCTGCACACCACAGCCACCCATGGCCGTTGCCGGTCATTGGCGAACCACCCCAAAGCCACCTCCTCGCTGCACATCACCTTCATGGCTTCTCCTAGCATGAAACCCTCCAGCCATTGTAGGCATGACTCGCCATTGCCACGTATAGCTGCCGTCGACACCCAGCATCGTCTCCTCACCACATCTATCGACCTTCCGGGTGCCGAAACTCCGACCGATAGCCTGCACTACCTCCTCGCACCGACCTTCTCTCTCTCCTCTTTCTCTTCTCTCTTCTCTCTCCCCGAACCCTCGTCCTTATCCTTGATTTGCTTCTCTTTTCCTTATTTATTATTATTATTATTATTATTATTATTATTATTATTATTATTTTATATATTTATATTATTATTATATTATTTTTTTTCTTTTTTTTTTCAAATCCAAATCGATATTCAGGTTGTAGTACGAGCGCATTTTGAGTGCCAACCCAACTAATCCAAATATCCGGCCAAATTTTATAATATTTAATTAATTTTTTTTTCATACTCAAAATTATAATTAATATTAAATTAATTCGAACGAAAATCGAAAATATTACATTCTTTCCTCACAAAAATTTCATCCTTGAAATTTACGCATTTCGATCTTAAACACAATTATCATACAATCAGGATATTCTTCCAAATTTCATCATCGATCTTCTCAATAGATTTCCTTGATTAAATGATTTCTCTCAATCTGATCCTCAATAAATAGGGATATTCTCCGATATTTGTTCTCAAGATCCTTTAACGCTTCCTCGACTAGAAGATCTTTCAAAAGTATAATGGTCTATGAAAACATCTTATTCCTTACACCAGATCCTTCTTATCCCAAAACCGAAATCATAACTTTAACTTAAAACACTTCCTGCCGATCAAAGACGACTTTAACCTAATCACATGCGAAGGATCATTTATATAAAACATATCGTATCCATTCATCAAATTTAGAAATAAGGCCAATCTAAAGGCCACTTCTCTAATCTCCTAAAGACTTCGAATATCTTAATGAACCTCCACTTCAGACTGCCATTCGACTTCAAAATTTAAAATTCTTCTCTTCAAGATACTTCCAAAAATATCTAACCACTCTTCTCGAGCTTCCAATCAGTTTACAAAACTAATCTCCTACTTCAAGCCTCCAATCAAATCTTGTAATCGATAACCGTGACTCTATACACTTTCACTGCACCACTCTGATCGATCATCAGCCTCAATTCAAATCAGAAGCCTCGAAATAGGAATACTTTGCAATCTCCATACCTTGATAATATACCAATGACCAATCTCGGGAATGACTTCCTAATAGACAAGCGATAAGTCGACTTCATAAGCTCATCCATTATCTATTAGCTCATTCTCGTCCAAATGGCCACCAAAATCGTTTACCGTTTGAGGCAGACTCAAAACAAAATCTTAAAGGTTTCTTCTTGCATCTTCCTTTAGACATGAGATACATCTTACCACGGTACATGATCAAACCGCCATCAAACTCTCTCCAATCCATAGGTGGAGAGTCTTCGACATTCCCATTGAATTTGGATCACTCTAACTCAACCACAACAACTGACGACCACATTTGTTCCCGAGCTTCTATCCAATCAGCTTCTAAGCTTTAATCCAATCAACCGAAACTCAAATGAGAGAATTTTTGAAGACATACCTCCTCTCGAACGTGCAATGAAAAGCGCTTTAAAGAATGTTTGAGATTGCCTGCTTGATCTGTTTCAACTTCAAGACAGCTCGTCCAAAAAGGACATCACCATTGATCTTCATAAGAGCTTCTCCCACATATAGGAGTTTCGCTAGAATCCAATCCTAACCAAGAAAGAGAGGAAATCCCTTTGGCCCAAATCTTCCTATTGGCATCCTTGACACAGCACTTTCACATAAAAACCATCAAATTGATTCCGAACTTTTCTTGAACAGGACACCTGATACGCAGAATCCATACATATCAAAATCTTTCTTAAGAGTATCACTGAACGTCACCAATCTTTCTGATCTATCAGGGATCGTCAAAATCAACACTAACGATAATCCATTCTTCAATTACTAAAAACTTTTCTCACAAGTATTACTTCAAAGCTTCTATTCCAAGGGCACCATTGACACTACAATCCTCAAGAAACATTCAACGAATCTCCCATCATAACCAACTAGATCCAAAAAACTATACACTCCCACAACCTTAGCCGGTCTTTTCTAATTACCACTATTTTCAACTTCTTCAAATTTTTGAATATTACCCTAAGAAACATATGACCCAAGATGACACATTCTCACAATTTGCAGCAGACTTCTTAATCGGGTCTCATACTCCTCACAATCCTTTAATTAAATTGAAACATTGTTGACAAGACCACCACAAATAAAAACATCCCAACCGATCGAAACGCAATCAAAAATCCAATTGATAATATCCAGAAAACATGCTAAAATATTGGACAACCCAAAAAGCAATATCAAAATTTCGCAATGGTCACACCTTGACCTGAAAGCGGTCCTATGCACATCCTCCAACTTAATCCTCAATTAAGGATACCTCGAGCACAACTCGATCTTAGAGAAAACCCAAATTTCTTCAAATGAATCCAACAAATCTTTGATCTTTGAGAGCTGAAACATATCTAATTTCTGAATAATCTAAACATAGATCCATTAATCTAACTTAATTCATCAGAAAACATTGAAGTACTCCACACCAAGACACTTGACCGAACAAAACCTTTCTCAAATAGATCCTGCAATTGCTATCTCAATTCCTTCAACTCAGACAAGGCTACCTCATACGGAGCTTCCAAAATAGATGCAGATCCAAGCATAATATCGATAGCAGATTCAATCTCCCGATCCGTAAACAATCCAAACCAATCCTCAAAAAAACACCTTCAAACTCGCAGATGACCACAATGTCTTCAATGGTCACAGAATAACTCTCAGATGTGACCATATGCGCCAAATAGGCTCAACATTCATCTCTCAACAGATGACTCGCTACACTAAAATCAACCCTAAAACTTTCTTACTGATTCTTCCTAGAATTCAGAAGACTCATATACTGAATGTAGAATGGAACGAACTTGCCGAAATAGTCTTCCATGATTAAGGATCCAGCTCTAACTTCATGAGTTGTATATGTAAAATCCTTTTCTGGAACTATCTGACTCATATCTAGAAGTCTCGAATTCGGACGCCTGAAATTCGAATGATCCCTTGATAAATGGCCTATCCGGTCGTAATTTGAAGCGGACTTCATTTCTGACAAAGCAAACTCGTCTCATGTGCATCTTCCTACTAAACTTGCATGCTAACCTTACAAACTCGAATTTCGAGGAAGAAGATTTTGCTTCATCTGGCTTTCCTTTACCGTGTCTTCTTAAGGATAAGCATGTCCACCATTCTAGCTCTAACTCCAATGTTTTCACTACTTTTTAGAAACACACCTCCTGAAGCTCTTCCTGCTCAATTAACAGGGCCTGGTCCAGCTACTGGCACAAACTACTTCCAAATTGAATCTTGAATTCTACAGCTACCATCATACATCAACAAATTATTCAAATTCTTTAACATCTTCCAGCGCATCACGTTAGAGGCCGAATCTTAAACTCTTTATCCATCGATTCTTCAGTGATCCAAGCTTTGTGGAGACAATTATCCATCCAATTATAGCGATGAGTGACAATGGACAATCCTTGAATCTTCCTCTTATTTCTGCCATAACTCTGAATCTCTATACAATCAGCATATTCGCTACCAACAAAATTAGATTTGCACTTCATTGTCCTAACTTCTGACAGAAGTTATCCACCAAGACTCTATAGTTTCTCTAGCAAGGAGAAACGGGTTGACTTGACATAACCTTCTTTATCTTATCTGCGGTTTTCAATCATTAAGAATCTTCATTTCTTCCCTCGAACACAATGATCACTTCTTCCTTTGTACACGTGCCATCCTTGCGTAGGATTATGCCAATCTTCTATACCCACCAAAATCTCCTTCTACTCCACGAGATTTTGGACCAGCTCCAATTCCATCACCTACTTCTCTGCCAATTAAGATCTCCTTCTACTCCACGAGATTTCGGACCAATTTCATCTCAGACCAATACTTTTCTAGAATCGCAAAATTCAACAAAATCTCTACATATTGTAGAAACCAAACAAAATTTTAATTCAACTGCTATATCAAGCTATACATTATGTCGCTTGTGCGACTCATCATTATCAGATGATCATCCTTCCAATTCATACCAAAACCTCTACAACTCGACCTCCTGATTCAAATCCAAACCTCCACAACTCAAATTTTTTATTATCAACCAAAAGTAGTACTTATAATACCCAAATATTCAGCCAATTATTTATACAAAATAACTCAAAATATCTCTCATTATGACTTTTCTCTGATACCACTTCTATCATGAATTCGGATCAAGTAGGTCGATTAAATAGTTAATTATAATTCTTAAAATTTTAAAATTTTAAATAAATTAAACAAATAACATCAAATCCAAAAATTCAGGTGTGAGAAACCAAAATACACAAGACCCGATAAATTAAAACCCTCACATAACCTCATCGGACCACTATGCGAATAATATAAATATAATCTATCTATAATCATCGTAACGGAAGTAATAAATTAACTAAAATCATGAATCAGGCATAATAAAATATCCCAACTGATTTTAAATTATAATCATGGCTATATACCCGGCCTATTTCCATAATAAAATCATATCAATTGTCAAATTAAACCATAATAGAATCAAAAATCACCGAATCAGACAAATGGTTGACAGGTCACAACCATACTCCTGCAATGCATCCAAATCTTTCACTCTGAAGGGATAAAATAGAAAAAATGTGTATAATGCTCTGCAAGTATCATATTTAATCAAAATGAGTCTAATAAATCAAAGAAAATTATCCAATGGATAAAACTCCAACCAAATAGTAGAATAAATTCAAATCACGGATAAAATAAATCCAATAGAAATTCAAGATCTAAAGTCCAAAATTTAATAGTAGTTTCGTATTCAAAATAAATATCCAAATCTAAAATAAATGTCCAAATTTTAAAAATAGTCATCATCGGGATATATATATATATATATATATATATATATATATATATATATATATATATATCAATATATACATAAACAAAATAGATGTGATTTAGACAAATTTCAAAGCCGATATCCAATTTAAATCCAATCCGAATCCAAATTTAAGGCCTGATCAGCTTATAATTTGGGATAGAATTTGATAGTCGGATAATCTAATAGCATATGCAGAAGCCGAAACAACGTCGCAACAGATAGTCCAAAGATTCGGATATGAAATATACCAATGCCCAACAGATGGCAAAATCAGCAAATTTTAAATCCAAGTCTAAAATCCAAATCAAAATTCAATACAAATAAAAGTAGAGATACAAATCATACATTAAATTTGAATTTTAATTATTTAAAAACTAATTTGAGAAAGTGTTACACATAATCTCGATAACCTTAGGCAAAATCAAATACAAATTAGGCTAACATGTATAGCTATCAATGTATTCTGTGCCCGTCAATAAGGTTGCTCACTATTATTTGCCACCCACGACTTTGGGTACAATCCTTAAACTTATCAGATATATTATGACGTCTAAATATATTCTAAAGTTGAGTCAAAATATTCAAATGGAAAGGGTCACTATAAGTCTTTCCTATCGGCGAAAAGAGATTTTCAAATAAATCTCTCCGTTGGGAGTTGGCCAAAATATCCAATATCCAAATCGAAATGCAGTGACCACAACCCGGCACACACATGTAAAAATGCACAGCCTATATAAATTTCGTGCACATTTTCGTTACACATACTAATATAAATATACAAATATTCAATAAATTTTTCAGACCTTTAGAAATATAGTAAATCTCTAAAATCATAAAACTCACATTCAAAACCCCTAAAATTAGTCTATGAACTATACATGCATGTCAAAAATAAATAAAACAGGTGTATAAAAATACATGTATATTAGTAAAAATTCTAAATAGTATTCAAAATAAATCAGATATTAAATCAGACCAAAGAGAAACTTTATAGATACTTGTCTTGACCTCATGCTTTGTAAATTTGAAAAAAAGATACTCCGAAATACCCGAATCGAGTATTTCTCTGCCACTATCGCACGCGCTATGCGCTTAACCGCGGCTTTGCCCCCTTCTCTCCTCTCTACGCGGCTTCTGCCGCCCACCACCCCGGAGCCACCTCCTCACCGCACATCGCCGTCGTGGCTTCTCCTAGCACGAAACCCTCGAGCCGTTGGGGCGCAACTCGCCATTGACATGTACGGCCGCCGTCGACACCCAGCGTCATCTCCTCACCACATCTGTCAGCCTTCCCGGTCCCAAAACTCGGGCCGGCAGCCTGTGCTGCCTCCTCGTGCCGACATTCTCTCTCTCCTCTTTCTCCCCTCTTCTACTTCCTCTTCTCTCTCCCGAACCCCCATCTTTATCCTTGAGTTGCTTCTCTTTTTCTTTTTTTCAATTATTATTATTATTATTATTATTATTATTATTATTATTGTTATTGTTATTATTATTATTATTATTTTAAAATTTAAACCGGTATTCGGGTGATAATACAAGCACACCTCAAGCGTCAACCCGACTGATCCAAGTATCCGGCCAAATTTTATAACATTTAATTAAATTTTTTCATATCCAAATTACCCAAAATCACAATTAATATTAAATTAACTCAAAAGAAAATCCGAGATATTACACAACTGCCATAGCAGGGAGCCCCATGATTGCGTCAAAGGAGGAAGGAATCCGCCAGCCAACCACTATTGCCTTATTCGGTCCCCACAATATTTGGATAGCCCAACAGCTAGCTGTCACTAGCTAAGGAAAGCTGCACCTACTTCCCATGCTATAAATACCCTTTCATCCCAATAGAAGGGGACCCGCCTGGACACAACAAAAAAGATCCACTACAATCAAGCCCTAACAACAATCTTGCCGCCTCCATCAAGCATCCCAGTGACCCTAGGATGTTCGCTTGGAAAATCACCAAAGATGCTCCCTGCCGTGTGCATCTCTCTCTCTAAGCTGCTCTCCTTTAAGCACATCGTCTGGAGCCCTGACCTCCAACTAAACACTCAGTTCCCTCATTTGTGCATTCTTTTACATCATTTTTAGCTTCTATCTTTCTTTTCTTACAAAAAAATTTTTGATTTTAGCGTCAGAGAATATACCGGGGAGTAAATCCCACAAATCTTTTGACATTTTCTTTAATCATTATGCTGTGCGGGATCGATGTTTAAGGCGATAGAGATTAAACAAGCTTCAGATCAACCCGACGCGAAGATCCGACCGGTCGCGCCCTATTCCTTACAATAACTGGATTTGGGGACAACTCATTGGTGCCGTCTGTGGAAACAACTAAAAAGTCTAATCACCACATTCGTATGAAAAACAAAATGATCAACACTTGAGCTTAAGTCAACACACCAGTCAGAGAAGCCACCTCACATGGCAAAGACCCTCTGCAGGTAGCCGTGTGGACGAGCATCTGGACCCATGGGTACGCACTCTTGCGATGCAGATTGACGACATATCGAAAGTCATCCAAACCATCTGTGTGCACATGGACAAAGATTTGAAAGGGGGCTCCCGCCTCCACCTCGCAGACTACGATGTCTAAACGGAAGGGCAGGGGAAGAAGCTCCCCACCAAGAAAACCCATTGGCTTGGTGACCTCGAAACTCAAGCGGCCTTGAGCAATAGGGCCCCATTACCCTAGTTCTCCTCCAGCCAAAGGGAGGAAAAGCACGTGTGGCTTCTGAGCTACCTCCAGCAGAAGAGAGACAAAAGTCTAAAGTGCTTCTTGGACCATTTTGCCATCGATACTCGGAAGGTATCTCGGCTAACCAATGAGGTGAAATTGAGTACTTTCATATCAACCCTGTAACTGAATGATTTCTTCAAAATCCGCAGACCTTCCGGAAGGTTAAGGCCATCGCCTGCGCCTACATAACCATAGAAGAAGCCAATGAAGTGAAGCAAGCGGAGCGCAAGGACCATCCCTTTGAGGGACTAGTCGACGGACGAAGGAACGGAGACAATAACCATTCCTAAAAGCATCAACGGAGTGAGTTAGGCACCCGAAAGGAGTACCAACCCTTAAATCTGACTCCTCTGAACGATACTCGTACAAATATCTTGATACAAATTTGGAATAAAAAATTCTTGAAGTAGTTGAAGGAGCTGAAGGACCCAAAGGGAGAAGACTAGTCGAAATATTACATGTATCATTAGTCTGTGGGTCATAGTATTAAGGACTACCGTACGCTACAGGAAAAGATAGAAAACCTAGTACAAAAGGGACACCTCACACTATTCCTGCAAAGATCCGGACAGGTCTCCTATGTAGAAAACAGAGCCGAAATCTAGCGGCCGAGGAATTGAGTTGTGGCCAGGGTCATTAACATGGTGATAGTGCAACTAGGGAAGAACAATGCCCTAGATCGCCCAAAGACGGCAATTGGTAGCAAGAGGCCAAGGGTAGGAGTTAGAAATGATATTATTAGTTTTGACGGCGAAGATATGACCCACATAATAACTCTCCACTCTGATTCCCTAATTGTATCCATACTCGTTTTGGATGGTGTCATAGACTACCAACTCAAACGAGTCTTTTATTGATAATAGAAGTTCCTACAGTTTGCTTTACTTGATGCGTACTTTAAATTGGGGCTGAAGAGGAATAGCATAATGTTGATCGAGGGACCTCTATATGGATTAGACAATAAGCCAACACCCATCAAAGGTGCCATTCAGCTGGAAGTCATGCTGGGGGTTTATTCGAGGACGACCTCTAGAATGCTCACATTCTTGGTAGTAGATCTTTCATCTGTCTACAATGTCATCCTAGGAAGACCATGCTTGACCACCTTCGGGGCAATAACGTCGATCCCGCACTTGAGGATGAAGCTTCCTACCCCATGCGGCGTAGGGGAGGTCCTCGGCGACCAAGTGACCGACTGAACTTGCTACCTATCTTAGGTCACTTAGGCGCCTCCCAACCAACCAATCGAAGATCTCGACTTCTACGATAAAACTACCCTGCTGCAAGGCCAGCCTGGCAAGTCCATGGACTGATTGCCCTTGGACCTCGGTGACTAAGAGAAATGTATACAAATCGAGAGTTCCTTATCGGAATCCCTTTATAACCAGTAGATAGGCTTTCTCCAATAAAATTTCAATGTCTTCGCTTGGACACCCGCAAACATGTCAAGATACGACCAAAGTAATGGTCTACAAATTGGGCCTCGATCTCATTCATAAACTTGTCTGACAGAAGCGAAGGAACCACTCCATTGAAAAACTGATCGCTATCCGCAATGAGGTGAAAAAGATGCTCGACATAGGATTTATCAGGAAATCTAGTACCCGAACTCAATATCCAATGTGGTCCTCGTCAAGAAAAGCAATTGAAAGTAGAGGATGTGCGTTTACTTCATCGACATGAATAAGGTGGGTCCGAAGGACAATTTTCCACTACCGAGAATCGACCTGCTAGTGAACTCCATGTCCATCCACGAACTACTAGTTTCATAAATGCTTACTCAGGTTACAATCAGGTTTCGATAAACATAGAGGACGAGGAGAACACATCGTTCATGACAGACTAAAGAATGTATTGCTATATGGTCATGCCCTTCGAATTGAGGAATGTTGGCGTGACGTACCAGTGACTTCTAAACAAGATGTTCGAAACACAGATTTTTCAGTATATGAAAGTGTATATGGACGATATGCTCGTTAAGAGAAAATCCATCGATGACCATATCTGCGACCTCTACGAGGCATTTAGACTCCTCTGGACGCATCACATAAAGCTGAATTTGGCTAAGTGTGCGTTCGGTGCGACTTCTAAGAAATTCTTGAGTTTCATTGTCTCGTAATAGGGGATCAAGCCAAATTTTGAAAAGATAAAGGCGATCCTCGACATGAATTTGCTTCGAACTATGAAGGAAGTCCAGAAGCTCACCAAGAGACACGGCCACTCTCTTGTTTCTTGGCAAAATCTACAAAAAAATACCTGCCCTTCTTCAAAGCTTTTAGGGCAACGAAGACTGCTAGCTTCCAATTGATAGTCAGCTGTGAAGTTGTAATATCCAAATCCCAATTTAGATTATTTTAATATTTATTATCATTTTGGGTATTTCGAATGTGGTAAAAAATAAATTATTATATTCTGAAATTTTTGGAAACAATCGGGATTTTAGAGTGGCACCCGAGATACGCCCGTATTATTATTCGAATATCAAATTGGGTTTCGGATTAAAAGAAAAAAAAGGAAATTGAATATATATATATATATAAGAAAAAAAAGAAAAGACAAAAGAATGGGAAAAAGGTAATCGGGAAGAGAGAAGAGGGAAGAGAAAAGAGAGGGGAAGGAGGGTTTCGGCCGCAAAGAAAAAAGAGGAGAGAGAGGAGATCGGCGTGGCGGTGGAAGGCGGCCATGACGGTGGTCGCAGGTGAGGCTGTAGCCGGTTGCGGTCGTAACGGCGTGGTGCAGGCAGCAGCGTGGCAGCGCAAGTAGCGCTGGAGAAGGGACGCGTCGAGGAAAGAGAGGGAGGCTTGCCGGGGAAGGAAGCGGCAGCGATGGTGGTCGTGGATGACGTTGCGGCGGCCGCTGGCTAAGGCAGTGAGGCATGGTGCGAGCTGTGCGCAAGGGAGAAGCCGCGCGAGAGAGAGAAGGTTGCGACGGGAGAGAGAGGGCGACGCCAGGAAGGCCAACGATAGTCACACAGGGCAACAGTAGTTGCCGGTGAGGCAGCGCGGTGGTGGAGCAACGGCGGAGGACTGCGGCAAAGCGGCAATGGCACAGTGGCCGTACGCAGAGAAGAGAGGAAGGGCAGTGGTAGAGGCGGGAGAAAGAAAGGCACAAATCGGGTGCTTTGAGACATCCTTTCTTCAGATCTGTGGAGTTTAAAATCGAGGCAAGTATCCTCTAACCCTATTCTTGATCTGATTTAATTTTTGATATATTTTTACTATTGTGGAAGATTTTACTAACATGAATATATTTTTATATACACCCAATTCATTAATTATGTACATGCATATATGTTTTATCGGTTGTGCGATAATTTTACATTGGTATTTATAATTTAGAGGGTTTTCGAAAACCCGGATGATATACATGTATATTTGTGTATCCATATATTGTGGAATCATAAATCAGGCTTTGTATTAATCATACATGCTGTCGGGGGCGGGGTCACTACGGGACCATGGTGGTCCGAGACCCGAGGGGTTGTTTATGTGATCCGAGGCTTGAGATATTGGTACCGCTTCCGACGGGAGGCTTAGTCCCGGACGGGGACGTATATGATAGGCTACTTCCACCAAAAGGAAGTTTGAGACGTTTAGTAACTGACCTATCCCATCGTGTATTTAAATGAGAACCATCGTAAGAAATTGACGGAACTAATATATTCGGACATCCTAATAAATAACTAAAATTTAAAATTGCACCCAAAATCGCGGGTGATAAAATATAGTGAGTAAGTTTCTAATCTATGGGAGACAGAGTACATGGACGACCTTGAGCTACTGGCCTAAATCGTAGTCGATATATTTGTGGTTACCAGACGAGGATAACCCTTCATCACGTTGGTATTATTTATCTTTGGTTCTTCGATTTTGTGCATACTTTGTAGTTTTTCATACATTTGGGTGGAGAATGATTTTAAGATACACTAATTGGCTCACAGTTAGGCGATAGGAATGTCTCGTACGTATAAATATGATAAACTCGAAACGTGTTTTGATTTATGTTTTAGTTCCGGCGGTCTTCTCTTGATTTCTGCATTATTATATTTAGATCCGGACAATGGTATGTGTCCTACAGGGATGTGGTGACAGTTGTGGCCTATGTGACCTCAGATCATATAATATGATATCGTTTATGAGATTTTATCAAATCGTTATTTATTATGAATATGTCCTAGAGGGATTATTTGATACGGACGATGATTTAGTACGAGACATCTCCTCAGTGTTTAGGGATTTCACGGACATTGTGTTTTGTTTTACATAATTGCTATATGATATCCCTGTTTCTAATTTATGTGTACCATTTTATACGATGATAATACTTACTGAGTTTTAGGCTCATATTTTCATATGTTATCTCTTCAAACTAGTGACATGGATACGCTTACAGGAGTTCGAACGCGATTTGATGCGACAGATCTCTATCGGTGAATAGAAATGTTCATATTAGGTATGTTTCAAATCTCAAGAATATTATATGATTGTGTTTATGGTCAGAAGATGGCCCTGATCCTTGTATGGGATATATTAGAGTTATTACATTATATCGATGAGTTATTATGTTCAGTACCTCCCTTACGATTGTGGATAGCATATTGTATATTATATTTGTCTGGATTTATATTCGAAGAGATCTTGTACGTGTTTTATTATATCAGATCCTGTATGTATATGACTGTCATACCCGAGTTAGATTTTTATGGTTGATGAAAATATTATTATTAATTTTATTTTGATTTACATATATTGTATTCCTGAGTCGTGACAGATGTGATATCAGAAAAAAGGTCATAAGGAGAGGTATTTTTGGGTTATCTTGGGTTAGAAATTGATCGAATATTTGGCGTGATAAGTGCAGCCTATGGCGAAAAATAAAAGTTTGAGTTATAAATGTTTGAATTCAAATAGAGAAGTCGATTAATAGGATATGATAAGTCACGCAAGCAACGTAATGGGTGATTCAATCCAGCAGCCATATGAGAGTTTGGTTGCTATGTGAAGAGTGATTTGTTAGGGGCAAGATGGAGTGCCCTTCGAATGATTTTTGGGATATTTAATCTCAATTAAGGTTTAAATTGTGCTTTAGAAAGTGGAAGAGCTGTTTGAGATTTTTTATAGTTCAGATGATGTTCTATCCATTGCCATAAGTTGGACAGTGAGGCAAGCTAGTGTAGGCTTCTCTACGCTGTATTTCACTTCTTGTGATATTTTTGTGGAGGCAATTTTTAGGAGTCACTCTTTATTTGGTATTCGGGATAGTCAGAAAGGTGAATTTAGTTGGTGATGGTACGGGAATAAGTTTGTGGCCTTTGAGATTGTATGTAAATATTGTATGCTTTCCTAATTTCTAGAATGAGTTTTGAGGAAGTCTACCCCTGATGGGTAAACCTTTGATCTGTTAAGATTATAGACTCCAGTATTCGATTTGGGTCTGTAGATATAAATAATTGGCTGATCTAATTTTATTTGAGATGCCGGACTTTGATATAATATTAGGAGTGATTTGATTGGCAAATTGCCATATTAGTATAGATGATTTCAGTAAGAATATTCTGATTTGTAATATGGGTTATGAATGTTGAATTTGAGGAAAAGTCGATTGAAAGACGATAAAATTGATATCATTGTGCCTGCAAGTTATCTAATGAGAATGTGTTCCGAGTTTAGTTGGCATAAGTGGCCACATCTGAGAGTTATTCTGTGGTCATTAAAAATTTTCTCATTATATGATAATTCGAGGCTATTTCTTAGGGGAGAGAATTAGTCTAAATTATCTTCTGATCGGTAATTGAGGTTGTTGTTAAGGTTATATCGAGAGTGACATCGATTTCGATGACTCTGCATAGAATCGATAAGGTATTGGCCGATTGCCTTGCCGTGGGGTGTTTAATGTCTTTGGGATAAGTTAGATGAATCGATGAGGTTATCTATGAATCTTTGAAAATTTAATTCGTTTGGAGAATGAATCATTTGATAAGCAAATACTGGAAATTGATAGGTAATTTGTTTGATTAATAGCTAGGGCTCAATATTTTCTAAATCGATCTGCATTCGGAGTATAGTCAATTAGGTTGATCGGGAGATTGTGCCGGAGGTAGCCTTCAAGATAAAGGTACAGTCGTTGTGAACTTCGGTGGTATTTTGGGTTAGTGATTTCGTTGACATCTTTTATGAATATTATGAATCGAATCTTTCGGCCGTATTTGGGTCGGTTTTGTGATGGCTTGGTCGATATTTTGATTTGTTCAAAGAATTTATGTTGGGCATAAGGTCCGTCCAAGGACTGTGTCATGACTGTGAAAGGTAGTCAACTGTTTGCCCATTTGGGGAGATATGAGTTTGGTTGGAAGTAGTGTTATTTGGGGCATGTTTCTTTGATGGTATGTTTGTGGATCTGTAGAAGACTGAAGTAGTGGCCAGTTGGGATAGGTCATTGTTTGTCGCAAAGATGCGTGATTTCTTGGGTCTCGTTGAATCTGTTAAGCAATTTATTGAGGATTCTTCAAGAATTGTAGCTTCCGTGGACCATTTGGCTCAGAAGCGGTTGGTGTTCGTTGGAATTGTGAGGGAAATTTTCAGGAAATGAATGGCGGATTATCGACAATGTCGATTTGGTCGATCCCCAATGGATCAAGTTAATCTGTCATAGGTTGTAATACTTTCGAGGAAGATTTGATGTTGCATTCTGATACAGCGCATTCGGGTGATTACCTATGGGTTACGACGATTGAATATCTATGATCAAGGTTACTCCACTTATGGCTTCGAGTTAGCAGTTGAGATCTTTCCTTTTGAGGACTTAGAAATATTATTTGCTTGGAGATAGATGCAGTTCAATTTGATTATAAAGGTTTGAGAAAATTATTTCAGAAAAGGAGTTAATCATGTGGCAATATAAGTGGGTGGATCGCTTAAGGGCTGTGATGGTGAATTTCAATGTCAGTAAATAAGGAGAATATTATTGACGATGTTTTGGGTCGAAAGTCTTCAGATTTGATGTGGCGATAATAAAAAGTCTAGTGATTAATCTTAGTGCAGCGGAAGCATGTGGGTCCATAATCCTCAGTTGTAAAATTCATTTTGGATTTTTAGGTCGTGAATCTAATTTGAAATATGGTTTGAGGACATTGATTATGTAGATGTTTTGTTGAGTCCTGTGATTTTGAAAAAATGGCAACTTCGATTAGATTAGCCTGAAATCTCACGGAGTAGAAGAAAATTTTTATAAACAAAGTGGTAGATAGGTAGATCCATTCTCAGCCTATACATTTGTTGTTCACGATCAGAGTTGCATTAGGAGTTTGCATTATAATGTCTTCTGTCTTTGTTTTGAGTGCAGAAGCTATAGAGTCGGTGAATAATCCCTACTAGGATTGGGCTTTGAGCCAAGCTCTTATCTGTAAAAGAAGCTTTTGTGAAGATAAGAAGTAAAGATCTTTTTGTTTGAGCGGTCATGAAGTTGGACGCAATCAAGAATGTTGTAAGGTATTCTAATTTTGAGGCCATTGATTACAATGTGAAGCACATGATCAATCAAAGTTACGTAGTGAAAGTATGTTGATTCACAGTTATCGGTCACAAAATTTGATTTGAGGATTGAGATCAGATTTACTGTTTGATTGGATGATCGAGAAGGGTGGTCAAATATTTCTGAAAGCATCATGTAGAGAAAAATCTTATGTTTCGGGGGCCAATGATAGATTTAGGCCATGGTTCGATTGGCCCGTTGAAGTTTTGCAACAAATTGGAGAGGTGGCCAACATATTGGCGTTGCCTCAAGTATGACAGAATCATTATGTTGTGTTTTGTGTTTGTATGTTGAGAGAAATATGGGTTGATATTGGCATGTGATCGAGTATGAATTATTACTAATTTTGATGAGCTATTTTATGCAAGGATTTCGACTCTAATTTTTGAGGAAAAAGGGATCAAGTGTTTAGAAATAGCTCAACCATTTTGGTTACGATGTTTTTGAAAAATCTTTCGATTGAGAAAATTTGTTTATGATCTGTTCCACGTGATTGAGTTTGAGTCATTGAAAATTTGTGATAATTAATCGTATATTGGGGTTTTGGTTTCGATATTGGGACAGAATGATCAGGCATTGAGGATCAGATTTTGGATGAATATTTTGATTGAGATTAAGTTCGGAAGAATTATCCTTATCTGCTTAAGGATTAATGTGCGTAAATTTCGAGGATGAAATTTTTATAAGGAGGAGAGAGTATAATATCTAGATCCCAATTTAGCTTATTTTAATATTTATTATTTTTTTGGGTAATTCGAATGTGGTAAAAAATAAATTATTATATTGTGAAATTTTTGGGAACAATCAAAATTTCGGAGTGGCACTCAAAGTGTGCCCGTATTATTATCTGAATATCTAATTAGATTTGGGATTAAAAGGAAAAAAAATTAAATATATATATATATAATATATCAAAGAAAAAAAAGAAAAGAGAAAAGAATGGAAGAAAGGTCATCAGAGAGAGAGAAGAAGAGAGGAGGAAAGAGAGGGGAAGGAGGGTTTCACCAACAGAGAAGAAAAGAGGTGGAAGGAGAGAGAGCAGATCGGCGCGGCAGTGGAAGGCGGCGACGACGGTGGTTGCAGGTGAGGCCGCAGCTAGTTGAGGCGGCATCGGCGGCGGGGTGCGGGCAGTGGCGCGGTAGCGCGAGTAGCGTCGAAGAAGGGACACGTCGAGGAAAGAGAGGAAAGCTCACCAGGGAAGGAAGCGGCGGCGATGGTGGTCGCAGATGACGTTGCGGCGGCCGCTGGCTGAGGCAGTGTGGCATGGTGTAAGCCGTGTGAAGGGGAGAAGCCGCGTGGGAGAGAGAAGGTTGCGACAGGAGAGATTGGGCGACACCGGGAAGGCCGACGACGGCCACGCAAGGCAGCAGCGGTTACCGGTGAGACAGCGCGGTGGTGGAGCAATGGCAAAGGAGCGGCGGCGGAGGACCACGGCAAAGCGGCAACGGCGCGGTCGCCATTCGCAGAGGAGAGAGGAAGGGCAACGGGAGAGGCAGGAGGGAGAGGCATAAATCGGATGCTTCGGTACATCCTTTATTCAGATCTGTCGAGTATAAAGTCGAGACAAATATCCTCTAATCCTATTCTTGGTCTGATTTAATTTTTGATATATTTTAACTATTGTGGGAGATTTTAATAACATGCATATATTTTTATATACACCCAATTTATTAATTATGTACATACATGTATGTTTTATCGATTGTGCGGTGATTTTACACTGATATTTATGATTCGAAAGGTTTTCAAATACCCGGATGATATATATATATTTGTGTATCCGTATATTGTGAAATCATGAATCAGATCTTACATTAATCATGCATGCTGTCGGGAGTAGGGTCACTATGAGACCATGGCGGTCCAAGACCCGAGGGGTCGTTTATGTGATCTGAGGCTTGAGATATTGGTACCTCTCCCGACGGGAGGTTTAATCCCGAACGGGGACGTATATGATCGGCTACTTCCGTAGGAAGGAAGGTTGAGACGTTTAGTAGCTGACCTGCCCCACCGTGTATTTAAATAAAAACCATCATAATAAATTGACAGAATTAATATATTCAAACGTCCTAATATATAATTAAAATTTAAAGTTGCACCCAAAATTACGGGTTGTAAAATATAGTGAATAAGTTCCTAATTTATGAGAGACATAGTATATGGATGACCTTGAGCTACTGGCATAAATCATAGCCGATATAGCCGTGGTTACTGGACAATGGTAACCCTTCCTCAAGTTGGTATTATTTATCTTTGATTCTCCGATTTTGTATATACTTTGTAATTTTGCACGTATTTTGGTGGAGGATGATTTTGAGATACACTAATTGTCTCACAGTTGGACAAAAAGAATGTCTCGTACGTATAAATGTGATAAACTTGGAACGTATTTTCATTTATATTTTAGTTTCGGCGGTCTTCTCTCAATTTCTGTATTATGAGATTTAGATCCGGACAATGATATTTGTCCTACAGGGATGTGGTGACGGTTGTGGCCTATGTGACCTCGGATCATATGATATGATATCGTTTATGAGATTTTACCGGATCATTATTTATTATGAATATGTCCCAGAGGGACTGTTTCATACGGACGATGATTTAGTATGGGATATCTCCTTGGTTTTCAGGGATTTCACAGACATTGTATTTTACTTTACGTGATTGCTATATGATATCCCTGCTTCTGATTCGCGTGTACCGTTTTATACGATGATAAAACTTGCTGAGCTCTAAACTCACGTTTTTATATTTTATCCCTTCAAACTAGTCGTACGGATACGCTTACAAGAGTTCAGACGCAATTTCATGCGGCAGATCTCTATCGGTGAATAGAAATGTTCATATTGGATATGTTTCAAATCTCGAGAATGTTATATGATTGTGTTTATAGTCGGATGATGGCCCTGATCTTTGTATGGGATATATTAGAATTATTGCATTATATCGATGAATTATTATGATCAATACCTCCCTTGCAATTGTGGATAGCATGTCGTGTATTATATTTGTCCGAATTTATATCCGACGAAATCTTGTGTAGATTTTATTATATTGGGTCCTGTGTGTGTATGATTGTCACACCCGGATTGGGTTTTTATGGTTGATGAAAATATTATTATCGATTTTATTTTGACCTGCATATATTGTATTCTTGGGTCGTGACTGAGGCTGCCTTCCAAAAACTAAAGGAGTACACTGTCAACCCTTATTTTCTAATGTCTCCTCAAAAAGGTCAAAAGTTGTACTTATATCTAGAGGTAATCGACACAGCATTGAGCTCGGTCTTAATTAGACAGTAGCTCGACGGGTAGCGGCCAGTGTACTATGTCAGCAGGGTCCTGACGAACCCAAAGACCCGTTACTCGAGTGCCGAAAGGATGGCCCTTGCACTTGTTTATTCCGCCCGTAAGTTGCGCCCAAACTTCCAGGCGCACAAGATTGTTGTTCTAATAGACCAACTTCTGAGAAGAATTTCACAAAAGTTAGACACGTCCGAGCGACTAGTTAAATGAGCCATTGAGTTAGACAAATTTGACATGGAGTTCTGACTATGGTCGATCATGAAGGGCATGACCTTGGCGAACTTCATAGTTGAGACGACAACCCCAACTCCGGACACCCTTAACCTCGCCGAGGATGACCACCAGCAAAAAGCACTAGTGTAGACTCTACATGTGGATTGTTCCTTAATGCAAGCAGGTAGTGGAGCTGGCGTAGTCTTGAAATGCCGAACAGGTCAGAGATAAAGTATTCAATGACCATCAAATTTTCGGTCACCAATAACGTCGTCAAGTATGAAGTGCTACTCGTTGGGCTCCAACTGGCAAGGAAGTGTTCGGTATAGAACATGATCGTTTATAAGAACGCGAGCCTGGTTGTCAATCAAGTCCGAGAAAATTTTGACTCATCAAGCTCTCTACTCTCCAAATACCTCGCTAAAGTACTAAGTTTCACCCCGGCATTCAGCAACATGAAGGTAATCCACATTCTAAGAGAAGAGAATGGGAATGCAGATCAACTTGCAAAAGCGACGGTGACTAGGGACTCAAAACATTTTGTGCAGGAGATGCGTGAAGTCCTCAGCACCCCAAGCATAGACGACCCAAAGCGTGAAGTACTACAAATAGCCGACGTTGAAAATTGGATGACCCATACAGAAAGTATTTGATCGACGGCACGCTACCAAATGGCTCGGAAGAGGCCAAGTGCATAAAGAAGACGACAGGCTAGTATACCATCATTGATGAAAAGTTATACCGCCGCGAATGCTCCACCCCATACATGCGATGTCTCACGCAAGTAGAAGTTGACCATGTGTTGGGCGAGATGCATCTCGGCATCTACAGGTCTCACATCAAGGAAAAGAATATCGCCTTCAAGGTCATGTGACAGGCTACTACAAGCCTATGATCAAGCACGAAGCCATGGACATGGAGCTCCCCCATCAGCCGCACATGGAGCCCCAGGCCCTACAGTTGCCCTAGTCGTTCGCACAATGGGAATTCGATATACTTGGACCCCTACTCATCGCGTCCGAATAGAGAAAGTTCGTAATAGTGGTCATCAATTACTTCACGAAATGGGTTGAGGATCCCCCACTAGCAGGGATCACTAATTAGAACGCAACAGAGTTTGTCTGCCAAAATATCATTTGTCGGTTCAGGATTTCTGAGGTCATAATAATCGACAACGAGACCCAATTTATTAGTAAATAATTCGTTAAGTATTGCGCAAATTTGCGAATCAGATTGTTCAGACTTCTGTTGCTTACCTACAAGCAAACGAGCAAGTGAATGTGATAAACCGCACGTTGCTACATAGGTTAAAAACGAAGCTGGAAGATATTGGAGGCTCCTGAGTGGATGAGCTACCATCTGTACTATAGTCATATAGGACAATGCCTCGAGAACTGATACATGAGACACCCTTCAGGTTATGCTATAGTACCGAAGTGGTAATTTCAATGAAAGTCGGACTGCCTAGCCTCCAGATTGAATGCTTTGACCCACTCAATAACCCCCAAAGGCAAATGGAGCATCTCGACCTGCTTGAAGAGACCCGAGGCACAGCGTCCCTGCAGACGACAACTTACCAATAGCGAGTTGTCCGATACTACAACAAGAAGGTAAAAGCCCACTAGTTTGAGGTGAGAGATTTGGTCTTACGAAGCATAGAGGTAACCAACAAAAATGCTAATCGAAACGAGTTCTCCCCGAATTGGGAAGAGTTGTTTTTTATCTTGGCAATTCTTCGAAGCGGAGCATACAAACTATACACCCAGAATAATAAACTTGTCCATAGGATATGAAACGCTTCCCACCTCAAGAAATATTATTAGTAGATCTACATAAGGCCCAGGTAAAGTTAGCGTGCATCATCTAGATTGCTTGGAAAGTGTGTCAGGTTAATTAATAAAGTGATTATTTGTTTTCCCTTAATTGCTCATATGAATGCCTGCTTGTCATCCCATTTAGTCACATGACCTAAGCTGCCCCTAAGTCAAGTAAAGTCCTCTTCGCTTGCTCCTCGAGCCGCCACATGGTGGAAAAAAACCTCGATTATGTTATTGAGCGGCACAGATGAGGTTGGATCTTGAAACTTGGTCACGCCACCGAGTGGCCCACATGCGATTGAACACTGAAAACTTAGGAGGCTTCAACAAACACACATACGAAGACCTCCTTCCAAAGGAGATAGTATCGTCAATCGATCATGGTCAAAGAACCTAGGCCAAATGCATCAAAGGTACAATGCCCTTCAACATAATCGAGTGCCAAAATTACGCGTGGACAATGCCATAAGACTCCTTTGGAGCCCAGCAATAATGGTAGCAGCACCTAGCCCACACATGTAAAAAAACAAAAAAGAAGAAGAAGAAGAAAAGGGAGAGAGAAGGGGAAAGTCTTAGCACACATGTGAGAACCATCGTAATGATCTAAGTACTTTTCGTCGCAACAACCAATGTACAAAATTTAGGACATCAATATACAAAAAGCCACCTGTGGCTCCAATGGAGGACAATCCCGAGGCTGGAAGGTTCCTGGCGAAGGCAACGAAGACTCCGTATCCTCTCTATGACAACCCAACACATCTGACCGATGTCGAGCGCCAGCATTCCGTGGTGGAAAATGGAGATCGTAAAGTCCGGGGCCATCAGTTTTATTATATGCTAACAAAGACCAAAGCCACCCTAGTACTTACAGGTAACACCTTTTTGATATTGTCTGGACAGACAGAGGCTCTAAGCTCGTCCTCAAACCGAAGGTTCTGGGTCCCAAAGGTCGTATGTCACCGCTCGTACTCTTGGAGAGAATCCTCAAGGGAGAAAACCTTCACCCTAGCTTCGAATAGCTTGTATTTGAGACGGAAGACCCGCTCCTTCACTACTCTAAAAATCCTTTAAGTCAACGTGAGTCTTAGCCAGGCGGTCGATGATAGGGACTAGTTGGCCGGCCCACTCTTACAACTGCAAGCGGAAAACCAGTTAACCAAGTGACAATAAAGGCAATGAAAACAGCTAAGAAGATGCTCAGTCGGTACCTTAGCGAGGGGAGAGCTCCTCGAGGACTGATCACTCACTGAGGCTGCCCAAGCCTCCTGGATCTCAAACGTAGGGGGCTCAGAGTGGGGCACTTTAGCAGCCCCCTCAGCTACCTCGGCCTCAGCCTCCTCTAGGGTCTCATACGCAGGGGGCTTAGAACAGGGCATTTCAACGACTCTCGTAGCTACCTTGGCATCAGCCTCTCCTCAATCCTCAATAGCCTCAACGACCTCCATCATCTCGATGACCACCTCAGCTGCCTCGTCGACCTCCCCGGCTTGGCCCTGGGCTATCTATTCATTGTAGGAGGCCTCCTTAGCAAGAGGTTGGTGGGAAGGTCGGGCACTAGCTCCTTATGCAGCAACAAAGCATCGACTGGGACCCCATACGAGGCTAAGGTCGATGCCAGGATTGGCTCATCCCCCGTGCCGACTCCGTGGTCGCTCATGGTCGGGATAGGAGGCGCAAAGGACTCACCTCCCTTGGCAAACCCGATGGTCCTAGGCGCCTCGCCCAGTGAAGATAGAGCTGGGGCCACCCTTCTCGTGGACTTTCTAGCACTCTCCAGCAACTCTAAGATGGCTCAGTCATCACCAGAGGAGGACCTGAATGAAACCACCTACCGCTTGGAGGCCACATCAGGGGAATCACTGATGCGCAGTGGCCCTGACTTTCTGTTGGACTTTCTCTTGGGTACCGACAACACGGCAGCCGCCTCCGCCCCCTCCAAGTGTGACTCCCACTTTGCCTGTGCAAAAGCTCCAGCTAACAGCCAACAGCTCTTCCCCTTCTCATGAAAAGTGTCAGCGAGTCCTTCTCATGATCCAACATCATGCTGGTAAGGGATGCTCGCACATTGCCCCACTCGTTGGAGAGGTTCCATCCGGAAGGAGCAGCCAAGAAAAAATATCAGTCCTTTCACCCTTTTATTGAGTCAAGGTTTCCCCCACCCAATGTGAACTCCGGGCGTGGGAAGACCAAAATCCAATCTGCTCCCTAGTGGAACTGAAAAACCACTTTCGTAGTCGTAGCGTCTAACTTGAGGCTGTGATGGCATACGAAGACGCACAAAGAGACCAAGTAACGAACGATATTAGGTTGTAGTCACGCAATCGGGACCTCCAAGGCAGCAAGGATCCGATGCAACTTTGGCGCTATCGAGAAATGGAGACCCCCTTCAAATAGATCTTGTAGACAATAATCAACCCCTGTGGCAGGGAGCAGGCCCTTCCACCTCCACTTGGCAGCAAATACACCATGGTACTAGAATTCTGTATCAAGGCCGTAGAGACTTGATGGCACTAGAAGTGAGGACGGATGGAATGTCGTTTACACGAAGCGCCATGGAAATATGGTAAGACAAGAAGAAAACGAGGAGATTTCGTGACAAGAATAGAACGAAGAAATTTCGAAGCCAATAGAGTGCGGGAAGGCAAAGATGAAAGGTTTAAATAAAGTGAAGAGTAGGACCAACATGACACTGCAATGAGAAAATTCAAAAGACGCATCTCATGATGGCCACGACACCTACCAGCACCATATGGGCTCCGTAACATGTCAATTGCCCTACACCAGTAATGATGGCTGGCACAGCACCTCCTATATGACTAGATAGACTCCAAGGTGGCACAAGACTCAAAGCCTTACGCATTTAAAGTTGCAGCTGGCGACGTATAATTGTGACAAGACGCCCTTCGGACTAGCAGCCCACATCACGATGACCGTCATCCCATCAATAGATATGTCGGAAGGAAAAAATTTAAGCCTCCCGACATTAGGAACTAGTGATGGGTCCAGCTAGAGATCGGCCCATAAGAAAGGCCCACAAGAGAAAGAAAGAGACTCAGGAGGTAGTCGGTCCAAGATCCAAGCAATGGCCCAGTTCGCCGAGCTGACCTTGTCAGCCCAGGTAAGACGGCCTGCGATCCTCTTACTACACGCTAGAGATACTTGTCATGACCAGACAACACAATCTGGCAGATATTTCGAGAATATTTGCCCACATTTACACGATTTGTCACAAATCCGAATCAAGTAGGTTAATTTAAATAATTAATTATAATTTCTAAAATTTAAAATTCTAAATAATTTTAAACAAATAATACTAAATCCTAAAATTCGGGTGTGAATAACCAAAATATACAACTCAACAAAATTAAAATCCTCACAATACTCATCGGACAACCATCCGGATAATATAAATACGACCTGCTCTACAATCACCGTAAGGGAGGTAATAATTAAACCAAAATTTATGATCATACATAGCATAATATCCAAATTATTCCCGAAACATAATCATTGGCTTATACCAGACCAATTCCATAATACAGTCGCATCAATTGCCAAATTAAACCATAATAGAACCAAAACTCACCGAATCAGACGAATGGCTAATTAATCACATCCCAACTCCTACAATGCATCTGAACCTTCTACTCTGAAGGGACAAAAAAGAAAAATAAATTCAATACCCAACAAGTATCATATTTAGTCAAAAGGAATCCAATAAATCAGATGAGAGGTCAATGGATGAAAATCTAATCAAATCTCAGAATAAATTCAAATCGCCGATAAGACAAATTCAACCGAAATCCAAGATCCAAATTTTAAAATTCAATGGTAGTCTCATACTCAAAATAAATATCCAAATCCAAAATAAAAGTCAAAATTTTGAAATAGTTCTCATCGGGACGTGTATATATATATATATATATATATATATAAACAAAATAGATGTGATCCGGAACAATTTCAAAACCGATGTCAAATCCAAGTCCAAGTGTAAGTCCAATGCCCAATCAGCTTGTGATCTAGGGTAGAATCCGATAACTGGATGATCCAATAGCATGCGCAGTGTAACGACCCGAGCTCGGATCCCCAAACCCGACCCGGATCGTCACGGTGAAATTCCCGAATCATCCGAAATCATGCAATTACGCGTCATCAAACAACTTTAATGAATTTTATACTATCATTTAAGACACAATCTATAGTCATCATAAATACATCATCACATAAATATTTATAATAATGACAAATAATTTCAATAAATTACCTCAATGTTAAAAATATCGATCCCATAGAGAAATCTAATAAAAGTTGAACAGTAACAAAATTACCAAGATCTTAAATCTCCGTCCGAAGGGCCTTGAACTCTGATATCACTTCTATCTGACGGCTACCCAAAAGTCACGTGATCTCCTTGATCCTGATGTCAACCTATTTAATCTGAAGCCAATAAAACACAATGGTGAGTCAAAGCTCAACAAGTGATAATAATCAAAAATAGTATACAACAATAACAATCTCGGATATTAAACTATTAAGATCTCAATATAAATCTAACCATCTATTATATTCGAGCAAATTACAACACGTCGTAAATACGACTCTAGACAAAATAGGTCCCATAAGACCCGCACATCCAAAAACAACAAGAGTGCTAATAAATAACGGTAATCCCCTGGAATCCGACATCAACGATGATTGGGGATTTCCCCAGTCCATATGTCAGCGTGAACGATCTGAACATCAATATCGATAAACAACATAGATTCCACCAAATCCGAATAACGTAAAATCCGATCCATAGATTCTACAAAATATAACACGTGGATTCAACCGAATCCCAAACTCACGAGATATCAACAATGATGAAACATCACAATGAATCTCCTTGGACCTTATTCTACCATAGTGATCCAAAGGCCGCGTATTTATGCCCCGACGGCTGGGTAAGTGCAACGAAGTTATCCATGGTATCCCCACTACCCATATAGTTCTCTCAGAGGCTGTACCCGTGGCATGCTCATACCATCTCCGATATTCCTCGCCAATGATATCCCATATATCATTCTCTACGATAGTCACTAGGTTATAAGCATCCCTCTTGACTCACTGTACGAAATATCAAGAATTTGAGTATCAACTCAATTTTGAAGTCACCACTGTACAAGATAGTAAGAATCTTCTTAGATCTTATCCTGCCACCGTGAACCAAAGGCCGCACATTTACGCCCCCAACGGTTGGGTAAATGCAACGAGATTATCCATGGTATCCCCACTACCCCTACAGTCCTCTCAGAGGCTGTACCTGTGACAGACCAGATTATTTTCCATTGAATAACCTCCGTCGATGGCTACACACACACTAAAGCCCATAAAAACTATGGACTTCTACAGAAAATCCGACAGAATTTCCTCTACAACTGGACGAAAACTAAAAATATAACATGTTAAAATAATATCCTGCACAAGCACACATCTAAACAAAAGGCTTAACTCAAAGCCTACAACACGCCACACAGGATCACAACACTGCCATATCATACATGGCTCCAATACAGTACTCCTATCTACTATACTGGATCTAAAGATATGCCATCTAATGAAACCAAACTCAAAACATATATATACAGATGCGGAAGCATAACTAAATCATCATACATGCGGAAATATAAACAAATTACAAAATAATAATAATGAGCCACGTTCAACCCTGAGTGGCCATCCAATCCAACTCTATGTCCCAAATCCTTCTGTACTCGCCGTCCAGCCAATCTCATCAAGCAAGCCTCTCCTTGCTCTAACTATCAGGAGCCAGCTAAGTGTTCTCATCTGAAAGAAAAACAACAGAACAAGAGTGAGCTTTTACAAATTTCAAATAAAGTATAATCATAAACACCCCTCCAAGACATGTACAAGGATCAAACGGAGGGAATACATACTCTCCAAAATCAAGGAACAGGAGAGGGAATAGAACAACTCGGAATCACTTGATTCCTACGGGTTCACGATTACATCGATTGATCATCATTTGGATTCACAAGATTCTCACGGTTCTCACCACGGTTTACTGGTTATATCTTGAATCACTTGATTCACAGGGGTTCATCGATTGGACATTATTCATTTTCTCATTATATCATCTTTGCAGCACCGGCTAGTTGATCGTACTAACCAACGATGCGAGAGAGCGAGGACAAGAATGTGTTCGCTACACATTCTAAAGCCACGGCTACTACTTTCGGTCGGTAGCACACGACCCTCGGTTGCATCCATGCAACAATCATCACAGACGACTACATCTCAATATGCACGGTCGATCGACACACCCCACACCCCGGGGTCCGTGGCAATCCTCGTTCTTCCACAAAGAGTTTCCCAAAGCGTACTACGTACATCACCCGGATTCCCACGAGCGCCGGAATAAGTGGCCAAGTATTCCTCGGGTTCACACCGCGATGGACATGGTATACTAAAGAATACTACCCATATGACTCAGTGGTCCTAGTTTCAAGGTTAGGTTCAACACTTGAAAGGAAAATCCACATTCGCCACACACGATCAAATCTGGAAATCTCATTCCCATCACAATCATCTCCAACCGAGATTACATCATCAAACACATCTCCATCCGGGAGATTATATCATCACAAGCTCAATGTGGATTCCCTTCCATTCACGTCACGGTTCCACAATATCCAATGGGACTCATTCCTTAATCACAATCCGTGGGGCTTAATTCCCTTAAACCACAACAAGTCATCCAAGTTCACGAGAGAGATTAGATTCTTACCTCCGATGATCACATATCACTTTGGGACCTCCGGGACTCATCCCTTGCCTCCAGCACACAGATACACGTTTCGGAGCTTACATTTGCGTTTAAGCATTTAAACGTTACTTTCAATACAATTATGGAGGCATATTACTTTACATTCCTCATTTCGTTTTGGGTGATCAATAACGGATTTCCTTTTGAACACCCGGACGCCGTACACGGTTCGGTACTTGGAAATCAGACGTCCGGTGGATTCGTACGTACTCTTTGTACACGATATTTCACATTTGGGTTCGATTTAACTTATCACGATGATGGAAGCATGTAACTTCCCCTTTTATTGCGGATAAACAATCACAGAATTATTTCAAGACTCCCGGATGCCACGAACGGGTCAAATCTTACGAGATTCGGCATCCGGTCGATATATACACACAATAGGGATACGGGGATTCATATTCTAGGGTCATTTCAACATTTTACGAAGGTGACAACGCGCGTAATCCACCTTCGGTCTCGGGTGAACATGAATAAAGACCCATTTAACGGGCTCGGGCCGCGAACGGGTCCAAACGCAAGATCGGACCCGCGGCCGACATATATACATCATTGGGACGTGGGGATTCCAATTTTGAGGTCAATTTCATGGTACAAGGCCGGGAAACGGGAAATCCCCAATTTTCGTGAGCTAGGGTTTCGATGAAACCCACCGGGGCGAATCGGACACGATTCGGACAACTAACTATATTTTCTTGGACCTCAAGGCATGGGTTTCATGATTCTAACGTTCACCATGGGTATCGACACAAAATACCTAACGAAAATACACAAAACATCGAAAGAGAACGAGAAGTGGATGTGAGAACACTTGCCTCGACGCGTGCTTTCACCTTTCTACCTGGCTTTTGGACGGAATCGGACTCCCGGGCTCGATCTCCCTTCTTCTCTCTCTAGAATCGCGCTCCCTCTCTCTCTAAAAAAACCCTCGGCCCGTGCGAAAATGAACGAGAGAGAGGCACGGCACATATTTAAACTGCACCAGCGGGCGGCCGAGCCACGGGTGACCACCGCTCGAGCGGACAACGAGCGGCCTCACTTCTGGTTTTTCGGCTTGATAGGAGGGCTCGAGCGGCCGAAGGGCGCCGATCTGAGCCGCGGCAAGCCAGCAGCAAGCCTACGCCGCGTTTTCGCCGTTCAGGACCCGTTTTGACCATTCTAACCCAATCTTTCACATCCTAGGGCATTATCCTTGATTATATAACCTTAATAAGCCATGATTATCATGTTTTAAAACCCGAAATCGTATTTTCAAAGTTACATAACTCGGTTTACAGTTTTTGTTCCCAATTTACCGATTTTGGCTCTTTGAGCTGCTCATCCGATTCCTCTCGTACCTTTTGACCATGGTACACCCATATTAACTTAATTGTCTTCTAATTATTATTTCCTTAACTCGGAACCTCACAGTACCTGTAGCATGCTCATACTATCTCCGATATCTCTCGCCAAATGATATCCCTGATATCATCTCCTACGATGGTCACGTGGCTATAACCATCCCTCCACAATAAACATACCTCATTATCCCCATAATACGAAAATTAGTATCGGATAAGTGTAGACCACGCTAAGGTATCGTAGCCTCTCATTCGACTAGATACCTTAGGATTTTCATACGCTTTCCTTTACCTTGACCGTAGGAAACCAACAATCCAAATACTCACACAATTGAGTATAACGCAAAGAAAGTTTTACAACATCAATAATAGAAACGTCGTTCGGTGCTGACACGGATCGTACTCACGCAATCAAATCCGACACAAAGGAATATATCACAGGACGTTCAAAGGGAATATATGGATTAAGATATGATCAGTTCAACTATTTCACTATTTTTTCATTTTATTTCGAAGCAGTGTCTACGACTAAGGCCAATAATATTTTTATTTCAATTTTCATCCCCAATTAATTTTGCAAGATTCTAACAATTAATCAGCAATATTTATTTTTTCATACAATTAGTATCACTCCGAACACATGCCAATACACCGTTATACATGCAACATACACAAAGTATAAATATCTTCTATACTCTTTATTCTCATACATACACGTATAACCATACATTATATATATATATAATTAATACCATACAATTAATACCATTCTGCACACCGGCCAATATATTTTTATACATACAATATATACAAATTACAAATATCATCTATACTCTTTATCTTCTTTATTCTCATGCATCCACATATAACCATATATTAACATACATACATATACATCTATATCCAAATACATTACTACACATATATATACATACATGTACGACCATATATATATATACCAACACATACCCACATCAAGAGGCTCAATCCACAGCCCAACACCACACACACAACTCATGGCCCAGTCCAATACACACACACAAAGCAACACCCACACCCACACAATCCAATCAACCCAGCCCAATACACACACACACAACCCAGGCCCACAGCCCAACACACACACAACCAAGCCCACAACCCAACACACCCACAAACCAGGGCCCACCCTCACACACACAGCCAGGCCCACAACCCAGAGACCGAAGTAGCAACGCGACAGATATTCTAAATGTTCGAATCAAAATATATGATCAAAATCATTTGTACGAGACATACCAAGCCCAAATATAGGCAAAAATCAGCGAATCTCAAATCTAAATCCAAAAATCCATATCCAAATCAAAGTCCAATACCAAGTAATGTAAAAATACAAATTATGCACCAAAGTTGGGTTTTAATTATTTAAAGACTAGCTTGAGAAATGGTTAAATATAATCCCTATAATCTTAGGCCAAAATCCATGTATTGTGTCCCATAGATAAGGTTGCTCACTATGTTTTATTACCCACGACTTTGGGTGCATTCCTCAAATTTGTCGGATATATTAGGACGTCCAAATATATTCTAAAGTCAAGTCAAATTATTCAAATGAGAAGAATCACTATTCCAAACATTTCCTGCCGGCGAAAAGAAATTTTCAAATAAATCTCCCCGTCAGGAGCTGACCAGAGCTCAATAATCTAAATCCAAATGTAGTGACCACAACTCGACACGTGCATGAAAAAATGCACAGCCATTGCAAGTTTTGTGTACATTTTTATTACACATATTGATATAAATATATACCGAGTCCAATAAATTTTTTGAATTTTCAGAAAAATAATACATTTCTAAAATCATAAAATTCATATTAAAAGCCCCCAAAATAATCCAATAAACTACACATACATGTCCAGAATAAATTAAATGGGTGTACAAAAATTTATACATGTTAATAAAAAATTTCAAATAGTATTTAAAATATATCAAATGCAAAATCAAACCAAAGAATAGGTTTACAGATACATACATGGACCTCATACTTTACAGATCTGAAGAAAAGATATCCCGAAGTGTACGAATCAACCCTTTCTCTCTCCACCGTGCGCACTGCGGCGCCTCTGCTCACGCTCCCCCTCCCTGCGCAGCCTCTGCTGCAAGCCTGCTACTTCCACGGCCGTCGCCAGTCACCGGCGTGCTGACACTGCCGTCGCCGACCCTCCCCGGCGTCACCTTGCCGGCGCTGGCGTCGCTGTGCTGCCGTCGTGGCTCTCCTCGCGTGGCTTTGCCGTCATTCTCTCTCTCTCTCTCGTAACTTTTGCCACTCCGCTGCTCGACCACGGTCGTCGCCGGTCACAGGCGACTCACTATTGGCCGTCGCCGACTACCGTCGCACCACTGCACGCCGCTGCCGCCAATCACCACTAGCCTTCTCGACTTCTCTTCGCGAATCACCACCACTGGCCAAACTTTGCAGCCACCGGCACAGTGCCGCCCTCGCCACTCATCGCCATCACCGGCTGTCGTCGAACGGCCGCCTTCCTCCCTATTCTCCTCTCCTTCTTTCTCCCCCACCGTTCGAAACACTAAACCCTTTCTCTCTCCTCTTTCTCCCTCTCTCCCCGATCCCTTAATCCTTATTTGCAATTTCTTTTTTTTCTTTTTTTTTTTGTTTTTAATAATATATATTATTATTATTATTATTATTATTATTATTATTATTATTATATTCCATTTTAGTTTTCTTTTATTTTAAAATCCGAATCAATATTTCGGCCGATAACAACAAGACAAAAGCAGACCGGGGCCACCAACCGATCCAAATATCCTCCCAAATTTTCTCAATATTTAATTAATTTTGTCACGCCCAATTTATCAAAAATTATAATTAATATTAAATTAATCCGAATAAAAATTCGAGATATTACATGATCGCCCCAAAATGGCAACAACAATCGGGGTGGATCTCTTACCAAAAGCAACTGTCATAGCGGGCGCCCCCATGATTGTGTCAAAAGAGGAAAGAATCCGCCAGCCAGCCACTATTGCCTTATTCAGCTCCCACAATATCCGGATAGCCCAGCGGCCAACTGTCACCAGCCAAGGTAAGCTGCATTAACCGCCTATGCTACAAATACCCATTCATCCCAATAGAAGGGGACACGTTTGAACAATCAACAAAAAGTTCCACTGCAATTGAGCCCTAACAGCAATCTTGCTGCCTTCGTCAAGCATCCCAGCGACCCTTCGACGTTCGCTTGGAAAATCAACAAAGACACTCCCCGCCATGCGCATCTCTCTCTCTAAGCCGCTATCCCTCAAGCGCATCGTCCAAAGCCCTAACCTCCAACCTAACATTCAATCCCCTCATTCCTAAATTCTCACACATCATCTTCATCCTCCATCTTTCCTTTCTTATAAAAAGATTTCTGACTTGAGCATTAGATGATATATTGGGAGGTAAGTTCTGTCAATCTTCTAACCTCTTTTTTATTCGTTGTACTGCACGGGATCCAAGTTCAAGGCGATGGAGACCAAACCCGCTTCAGATCAACTCAACATAGCGATCCGAGCAGCGACTCCCTAATCCGTATAACAACTAGATTTGGGGACACATCAATGACATTCTTGGTGTCCTTGAAGATTCACATCCCAGGTTCATATAACAAGTTCTACATTGGCAACAAATCTCAACAGAATTGGTATTCTTAATGTACAGTTGCTTGTATTTGCATCAGCAACAATTCTGTTTTTATGTTATGTATTAGCATTAGTTGCTTGCAACGGTAGCAAATCGAATTCCTACAAATTCTGTCGAAACTTGCAATCATAATCCAACATTCTATTCTTCATATTCTGACTCAGCATTAGTATCAAACAAGTTTACTCATTTCTGGATATTCTTGAAATAATAATTGGTTTTATTGGTTGTTTCTTCGAAATAGGGAGCACATTCTTGACATAGCTCTAGCTGTTCCAACAGCAGTTCCCATTCTTGATATTCCAAGATTGCACATTAACAACATTCTTGATTCCAGTTTTTTTCCAAGAAGCCCTAGCCATCATTAATGTTCTTGCAACAACATTCTATTACATCAAGGAAGAGGAATTGCTTCCATCAATTTCATACGGGTGTTTTCTGTTATTATATCAATTTCAGCAGCATTATTGAATTGTTAAAGTGTTGAGGTGATTCGGTGATCCTGTGTCAAATTTCAATTTCAGGCAACAATAGATTCTACATTGGCTTGTGTTTCATATCAACAAAATTTATTGGCATCAGCAATAGCAACAAGGTGAATTATGTTATGTTTTGTTATGTTCTCTTATACTGATGTCTTGAAATTTCTTGGTTTCACAAGCCTCTTGCATCATTTTGTTCTCAAAGACCACATATTCTTGCATTCTTTGGGAATCAGATGTTGGGAATCAGAATTTACTGATCCATTGGTTCCCTACAATTCACTCAGCTGAAATTACACAATTGAGCTAAAATTGATTGAAGGCACACACATAAGCATGTTCAAAACATGAATCTTCATCTGTGTTGCTAGTTTCAGCTCTGCTGAATCATTATTTCAAAAAATCTTTGTCAAATCAAGCAGGTGAGTAGCCTTGAGAAATGTTGTTTTTCAATGGCATTGGTATTCTTCAGTTTTGAGCGGAGAATTATGGATTCTAAGTATCAGTAAATTGACTTCAGTGCTGCATCGTCATTACTTCTCAACCCAGCTGCTAGCTACATCTGTTGAACCCAACAGAATACCAAACACATTTCCAACAGAATTGGATTGCCAAATGAAATAGGGTACTGATCACAACCAACTCTCATTGTCTGGCAACAGCTATTAGTATCTTCACAAACCAGACTTGTACTCGATTGAGTACCACAACAGATTTTGTATTGTATAATCCTACCCCAACAACTTTACTATGGAATTAGCTACTGGCATCATCACAAAACAGGATTGTACCACATCGTATTACTCTCATTGCACCACACAAATTTTTTACTCTTGATTACTAAATCTCAAAGGTTGTATTACCTCTCTGCCTCCTTGCATCACGTTCTAAATTCAGCAACATCAGCAACTTATATGGCAATTCTTGAATTCCTGTACTCAGAAAAAGACATCTATCTTCTTTTACTACATTGCTGAAACGACTTAACCTTTGCCTACTGAACACTACCAAGATTCTTGAATTCTTGTTCTTAAAGTCCTGAAAATTCTGCATGCATGTTTGTTTACTGAATTCGGGTCAACCGTTGATGGAATTCAATTCTTCCATTCTTGAATTCTTGAAATTCTTTCAATGGCAGCAGAACTAGTTGAACAGGATTCCAAATATGTTTGCAATATTACAAATTATAATCGCTGTCCATTCCCTTCAAACTAGGCAATTGCTCTTCCTAGTTTTCCACATCTTCCATAATACCAATCTGAAGTCCACATTTCAAATAGATTAAGCCATTCCTGCAACTGCTTCCTTCCAAGCATATACACAATCGTTGCTACACCAACCTCCGCCCACCATTTCTCTTCCCAGCAAGTTTTCATCCAGTGGAGTTACCGCAACAAGTAATGTGAGAATTCATCCACCATCATTCATCATAAATAGCACCTGTTCGATACATCCTCCAAGATTACAGGTACGAATGGAAAACTTAGGCATTTTCATTGCTCAATTCAGTAACTTTGATTTGTATTTAACTCAGAAAATGTTATACATGGTGTTTGACTCCTTGGGCTACATCGTCAGCATTCAATGGAGAGAACAATCTTTAGAGACAGGAGCCACGTTTCAATTTAAGTGTAAAACATCTGTTGTCCATACAGTGCAACTTCTTCAAGACTGTTATAATGAGAGAAGTTTTTCCATGTATATCACCTATGCACTAGAATCACAATATGACAATCTCATGTAAGTTTTGCACACAGTTCAATGTTTTAATGACTTTAACAAGCCAACTGATTTCATAGCATTTTGGATCATCATAACTTACCATGGAGATTGATCAACAAGTGGAAGCAGCCTTTGGTCCGCACGAAAATCTCTCTTTCTTACATGTTCACCCACAACTGGATACACCAATTATTATTAGGTACAAGATACCAAAGTAAAGCTATGGGTTCACACATCAAAAGGACCATTCCTCCTTCAACTCTTAGAAGTCATGATCATAGTCAACAATTAAAGTCATTAGATGACCAACTCAACTTCAGGGAGCATTAGCTGGATATGTTCATGGCAGAAATCAGAGAACGGATAGAATTAGAAAGCAAGCTGAATATCAAGCAATCAGAGATCAGATATCAAATTGCTTCTTCAAAATGTAAAGATCTCTAGTAAACAAATGCACACAAGCATCATGCCTTTCATAACGAGCAAGTTTAGATCCAACATCACCTGCAACGCTTAATCAGAAACAGATCATAAAATGAATAACAACCATTCCACACGACGTTAACAGCTCTCATTGCAGTCCAACTCAGCATTTCAGCATACCAACACATAAACGAAGCTCTATTAAAGGCAGCCTTAGTGAACAACAGCAGCAGCACAACTTCCATTGCCTATTCCTCCAACATTACAAACTAAAAGGCCATGTTTCCCTCAACAATGCTAATACAGGTGATAGACAACTCCAGGATAATCAAATGTTGGACAGATTCACATACAAGTTCACAATCTTATTTGAAATTGAAGTCATCATAGTTGCTATAATATTAGTATAATTTTAGAGACTAGTATTAGTCACCTATGTTATAATAAAGTAGATGGTTCATTTCATCCTTCTAGATAAGGATGCTCTCGAGGAAGGAGTATTGTTATGTAATAGTAAAGTAGTAACCTATCAACAATAATGAAGGGATAAACGTAAGGTCATTATAGCAAAATCTAGCTAAGAGAGTGCCTTGGCCTATAAATAGCCTTAGAGGTGTAACATGAGAATCATGTAATGAATGATGAAGTGTATGAATTCCTCATTATCCATGTAAGGTAATTCTCCATAAGTTTTCTCTTTCTCTTTTCCTTTTCTTCTCCATCTACCTGGCCCCTTTTCTTCATTCTCTTTCTCTGATTCTTCCTAAGTTACATTCTAGTCAATCCTAACTATTATATAATAACTTGTATCAGAGACAAGTTCTTATCTTCCTTAAATCCTGAATTTTTTTTCTTGTTTTATCAAAATCCAAGAAAATTTTTTTCTTATTGACATGAATATAAACTATTGTAGAATTTATTATTGCCTGAAATTGAAATATGAAGCAGGATGGCCAAATCACCTCAACACTTCAAGAATTAAATAATGCTGCTGAAATTGAAGTAACAACAGAACAACACCCGTATGAAATTGATGGAAGCAATTCCTCTTCTTTAATGTAACACAATGTTGTTGCAAGGATATCAATGATGGCCACAACTTCTTGGGAAAGAAAAATTGGAATCAGGAATTTTGTTGATGTACAATCTTGGAATATCAAAATTGCAATTGCTGTTAGAATAGCTAATGCAATATCAAGAATGTGCTCCTGAGATTCAATAAACAAGCAATAAAACCATGGATTATTTCAAGAATACCCAAAAATAAGTAAATCTGTTTGGTATTGATGCTGAACCAGAATATCAAGAATAGAATGCTGAATTAATATTGCAAATCTAGACAAAATTTGTAGGAATTCAATTTACTGCTACTACGATTGATACTGATGTACAACATAAAAACAAAATTGTTGCTGACACAAATACAAGTAAATGTACATCAAGAACACCAATTCTGTTAAGAATTGTTGCTAATGTAGAACTTGTTACATGAACCCGAAATCTGAATCTTTAAGAGCACCAAGAACATTATGTTGGCTGCAATTTCAGTCAAGATCATTAAGCAAGACAGAAGATTTTTGTGGAACTTGTTGAATAACTCAAAAATGTATGGAAAAAAAATTTCATGGATCTTGATGAAACAAGAAAAAAAAATTTAGGATTCAAGAAAAACAAAAACTAGTCTCTAATACCAATTATTATATAATAGTCCAAATTGACTAAAATGTAACTAGAATTAGATAAAATCAAAAAGAATTAAGAAACAATTAGAGGAAAAGATGGAAGAAAGGGGGCCAAGTAGAGAGAGAAGAAAAGGAAAGAGAAATGGGGAACTTAGAAAGAATTGTCTCATGAGGATAATGAAGAACTTACACACTTTATTTATCATCCATTACGTGATTCCCACACTACACCACTAAGGCTATTTATAGGCCAAGGCACTCTCTTACATTCTCCTAGTTAGATTTTACTGTAATGACCTTGTATTTATGATAGGATATTATTTTATTATTATACTATGGATATTACATAATACTTTTCAGATCATTCACCGTAATAAGAGTCTCCATCAACAAACTACATGTTTTCCAAAAAAGGTGAAAGAGATAGAATGTACAATGCCATGGAATAGGCAAAGTTTTTAGTTTGTCGGATATTCGGACTACTGTCCAAATGGAGACAGCTACGCCAGTTTGGCTTCTAGAGTGCTTCTGTGTAAATGTGACAAAGTGATATTGTGAGCTTTTCCTTCACTCTTCTCTTAGCTCTTTATAAAAGTCAATGTAAATTTTAAGGGAAAAAAACCATTTAAGTGTGACTCAAATTTACTTTATACAACCTGAAAAGTTAGTAGTATAAAGTTTTCTTGTTTTATGGCTGCAAGGGTTATCGTGCGATGTTCACACAACATCCTACTTTAATGAAAGGCTTCAAACAAAATTTCTTGAGACATCTCATTTATACCTTTTTTTAAGTGACAAACCATAAGTTAACCACGGATGGCCACTCATATGACTTTATAGGTTATTAATACAATTTTTTTTTTTTTGTTTAAGATTTATATAAGAGGCATTTTTCAAAAACTTTTGGGATACTTTCAATCTCCTCTTGCAATCCTTTCAAAATCAGTGAAACTTTTTCCTCATTTACCTATAGGTTTTTTTTTCTTTCAAAGTTTTTCGACATAAATATGATATCCATTGTGTGCTTGTTTGCTCTTTTACTGTTACTTACCTCCCCAAATCCTAACAAAAAATCTCTCAATTGTGCGATTTATCTTCCTTCTCTCCCATCACACTGTTGTTATCCATAGCTATCAAACACATTTGTCATAAAAGCAAAATCAGCTAGTAATAACTTAAAACAACAGTATTAATAACTCAAAACACCAATTATCATATTGAAACCAATGCAATGATACAAAATAGCAAAGGCGGTTAGGTGTCTTAATACCGAATGATAACTGATAAAACCATCATTAAAAAACATCAACCAAAAGACGATTTAATCCCAGTTGAGTGAGATTCTGTCCATAATTACAGCTACCACATCCTTGGACTCCTTCAGCAGCTTGATACTTTCCCTGAGTCTTCCTCGCTTTCCTGCCAAAGAAGGCGACTCATCCAGCATCCTTTCAATACCACCACCGTAAGGCCCCATCAGCTCATTCACCATCTCCATTTCCAACTCTCTGCTCACTAAATTTTGAAGGCAAAATAGCAAATGTAAAGCCGTCGAGTCGACCAACCTTCTAATAACAATCTCCCAGTAAGCAGTCATCCTCATCCTCATGTCAAAAGCTTGTTCAGCGACATGCTTGTACTGCCTCAAATGCCCAACTTCAACTACTCCAAAACCCTTTATTTCCATTATTGATTGTGATGAATTTTCATTTATAATCCCCATGAATGTACCTCGGTTCGACATGAGTGTGTTCCAGACTGACATATAATATAATCTGGATTACAAGTATAGTCCGCCAGTTTCTCCATTTCAATAATCTCCAAAATCCGAGCGTTTGATTGTTCTCTCATTTTAGCAATCAAATTATTCGCAGCTCTCCTTGTAGAGCACTGAAGATGTGGGTAGCTATCTGTTTTCTCCATTAAAACAGAGACTACCACTGCCTCCACGTAGCTCCAAACTTTATTCACAAATTCAACTGGGGTATGAGAAATCCCCTTAACCTTCCTTTGCAAAACCGTAAGAAAAGCTGCTCGGGGAAGAAAATTCGGCAACGAAATACATTTCACTTCTTCTAAGATTCTGACCCCTCCATCAAAAACTGTTTTTCTGCATCACTTCGCACTCCCTTGGCCATAAGATCGTTGGAGTATTGGTTCAGCATTTCAGCCAAACGGGCAGTGCAGTGCATTTCTTTATCATCTGGGTATTCTTCATACTCACCCTTTGTCAAAATCTTCCTCAGTGACTCCTTAGCCGAGCCCAGGATCTGCATGCAAGCAATCATTGCCTCGGCAACAGAGGAGAAATTCTGAGGCATGCTTTTCAGATCAGAAACATTCGAAGTCAGCTTTTCATTGATCTGTCTAACAATGTTCGGCAAGCATTTGGAAATGATGTTTGCTTGTATCTGGACAAGTTTTTGAGCCAGAACGAGAATTCCCACGATCGATTTTTCAATCTTCGAGAGCAACGGATGAGATTCAAACAACCTTCTCTCCTCGATCCTCGCATTTTCGTAAGATTCGTCGCCAAGCCTGTTTCTTACGCAGACATATCCCAAACCGATATTGACATCGTCATTCATAACTTTCTCCAGAAGACCTTCAGGTGACTTATCGGCTTTGGTCACTACTGCAAGAGTCCTCTGCCCAGTTTTATCAACAATTTGCGACATCCTTATCGACTCACAGGTTGAGAAATCAACTGTTGCAGATAATACGTTCAAAATGATGCTCTCTTCTGGAGTTATATACTCCATAATGATGTCCCTTATCTGTTCATAGATATTTTCCGGCTGCCCATGAACAGGAACCCTAGTGATGCCTGGCAAATCCACCATCGTTAGATCAGGGACACCTTTTTTCTGCACAACAAGAGTGAGGGGAACATTAGAAATCCCCTTGGAATTGCCGGCAACCTCTTTTGTGGCAAATTCAATAGCTTCCGCCACATGGACTTCGTCAGTTGGTACGGTTTTTCCTTGATACTCCAAGGACAATTCTGTGTTGGAGGCCGAATGATTTTTAAGCCTCATGATCAGAGGCACCCTAGTGCATATCCCTTGGCCTCTCGGGAGACTAATGCCGGCAAGGGATTCAAGAACACTAGACTTTCCAGCGGATTGGTCACCAACGACGACAATCGTTGGCAGCTGAATGCCTTCTTTCATGACCTTCAAGTTGCGAAGCCTGTCGACAGTATCAAGCAATGGACGAATGCGGTCATTGTATGAACTAACTAGTGGAGCTTGGCCTACAGCAATGGGCTGCGCCTCTGTTTTGGGAATAACAGGGTCCGATTCTTTAATCCTTGATGCAGACTTCTGGGCAACAGGGGTTTCTGGTTTCGGTGCCATTTTTCTCTGAGACAGAAGAGGAGGAGATATTGGGGTAAATGTGCTATAAGCAGAGCTCAGGATAGAAACCATGCATAGAGTTGGTTGTGGGTTTATATACAAATCTGAGTTGATCTGCAGCTTGCTTGCAGCGCGACCCTGGGTGTAATCCAAGTAGCGCAGGAGCCGCCCCCGCGGCCTTCTCTTCGTAAATGTGCAGCTTGGAATTTGCTCGGAGTAATGGATTTTCATTGGGAGTGGAAAAGAGAGAACAAATTCTTAGAGATCGACAGTCTTCGAGACGGTAAGCGGATTCTCATTCACAATGCCTTAAAGAGTTGAATCATGGAAGATGTATAGTTACTACTCGTTTACAGCATCGTCATCCTCACCGGAGTTAATAAAATTTAACCACTTAGATTTTAAAATTAAAAAAAAAAAAATCTACATAATTTTATTTATTTATTTATTTATTTTATTGAATTAAATATCTCATAATATTAATATTAAAACTTTTTAAAAATTTTATTTTTACATTGTTTTTTTCTAGAAAAATTTTAGAACGTGATGCTGTCCCAGCTCCCCTCCTTTATCTCAACATATAATCATAAATGAGATTTTAATCATAAATTATGCCAAAACTTCTACATTCTTTTTTCTTTTTCCTAAGGATGAACTTTTAAAACGGTTTCCAAGAATCTTATTGTATATTTAATTGATACAAATAAAAAGTATATTATTACCTTATTATTAGTAAAATATTTATTCATATGTTTAATTTTTCTTTTATACGAAATAATTATTTTCGGATAAATAAATATTTATTTAACTTAAAAAATAAAAAATGCCAAATTTTATTTGAAATTTATTTATTCCTTGTATCTAATAAATAATTTATTTCATAATTATTACTATTTTGTCCCTCATTTTTTTTATCTTTGGTTTGAAACCCTACTTCCTCATTTATTTTTGTCTCTCAACAGTTCATCACTCTTTTCTTTTTCAATTCTATGCCATCCAAATTTGCTACCCATACTCCTCTAACTAGTTTCAAATGCATAAGTTTAAGGTTTGTTGCTATACCCATAACTACGGCACAATTGGATTAACTACCCGTTCACTCACCCTAACGAGAAAGCCAATCAGCAAGACCCACAAAAGTATCACTACTTGTCACTGTATGCCAAGAGTATCATAGAAGAGTTGCAGCAAGGGAGACTATTATGAATTTTCACATTAAGTATTTGAATGCTGACTCAACCACTTGAATTGCCAATCACGAACGAGAAGCCATTGTTCTCATACGAACGGCCTCTCGAAATTAGTTTTTCCTTGAATAACGATAAAAAAAAAATCGTTAGTGTAAATTCTTACAATATTCATAATACTATTATTACATATCAAAGATTATAATACTAATTATTAACTTAGTTTATTTCAGTAATCAAATATAAAAATATAAATTCTTAACTCTATTTTCATCTTATTCTATTTTCAGATAAGAACTATTATATTTCTATATTATTTTATTTTAATAATTAAATATACTATTAACTTTTTGATATTATAGTCATTCAAAATATTTAAATTTATGAGATTTTGATAAGTGTTAAAAATTTAAAATTGACCTAAATGTTTTCATGATACTTGATATTTTAATTTAAATTCCATACATTATAAATTCAAATGGGATTTCGAAGGTAAGGTACCGATTTTTTTAATTTATCCTCCGGTACTTAATTTAATAAAGTTGTAGCCTGTTAAAATACTAGAAAAAATGAAAAGAAAAAGATGACCATCTTGATAATAAGTTATTTTTTAGAGGAGTAAGAAACAATGATATTAAATATAAAATTTACTGTCTATTTTAATTTTTATTCTTCTATATGATTACTAGTGTCAATTGATGATTAATGGATAGATGAAATGCTTTATAACTTAGAGTGTAGTTCAATATATTTAAATGATGTTCCAAAACTTTACATATTTAAATTGTTAAGCTAAAAAATAATACAATAATTGCTAATTTTGTTATGGTATAGCATATTGTGTATCCCATAGGTTTAAAAAAGCTTTATATGATTTAAATATTTATAAAAAATTATTATGTTGTGTTTATAATATTATAATATAGAAACAAATATTATTGTCTTAATTGAATCTATACCTAAAATTATTTTCTCAAAAAACCTAAAACTATGTGAAAATATGAGGAGACAGAATACTCCATGGAGCACTGAGTTTTATGCTGTATTTGGTATCCAAATAAATGTAAATAATTATAGGGAAATAAAATTATATAAAGTTTAAGTTAAGGAGAAGGCCAAAAATGAAGACCCAAAGTCAAGTATCACTACTTGGCCAACACTCTATGCGGGAGTACCACCGAAGAGTTGCAACAAGGGAGACTATTATGAATTTTCACATCGAGTGTTTGAATGCTGACCCCACCGTTACGGTATTGTACAGAAGCTTGTAGCCATTGTTTATACTCACTAACCTTCAAAATCATTTTTTCCTTGAATAATGATAAAAAAATCATTAGTGTAAATTTTTATAATATTCATCATACTATTATTACATATCAAATATTATAATATTAATTCTCAATTTATTTTATTTCAGTAATTAAATATGAAAATATAAATTTTTAACTCTATTTTCATCTTATTCTATTTTCTGATAAGAACTATTATATTTTTATATTATTTTATTTTAATAATCAAATATACTATTAGTCTTTTTGGTATTATAATTATTCAAAACATTTAAATTTATGAGATTTTGATAAGTGTTAAAAATTTTAAAATTGACCTAAATGTTTTCATGATACTTGATATTATAATTTAGAATTCCATACATTATAAATTAAAAATGGAATTTCAAATGTGGACGGACTCGATTTTTTTAATTGATGCTTTCAGATATTATAGCTCTCAATCACGAACACGCTAAAAGTCGATTGAGTGCTCTGGGTTTAGTGAGCACGCACAGGATCCAACTCAAAAACCCTAAGGCATAAGCGGACCAAGATTCCCACCTTCATCAAGAACTGCTTAAGTCCGGATCAAACACTCAAACTCACTCTCTCATTTTTAGTAAAACAAAAATTTAGTAAAATTATATAAATATGTTTGTTGAGTTCAATATGAGGAAAACCATGTAAAAACTAAAAAATTGTATAATTTTTTTTATTTATTTGGTTTAATACTAAATAAAGCTGTGGAAAATAAGAAATTAAATTATTTACTATAATATGCTTCAAGTTTATTTTTGCTAATTTAAAGGCTCTTCAAATATGTTGTGTAAATATGATATTTTATTCTTAACTGAAATTATCAAATTATAAAAATATAACATTATGCAACAACAAATTCAGCACTATTTTTTTTTTAAATATAACTTTTATGTGAAATTTATAGCTTTGAGAAGCAAGTTATGGAAAACAAATTTTTTACAAAATATATATAAAAATAATTAAAATATTTTATTCATATTTTCGTCCCTCTAATCTACCAATAAAGACGTTAAATAAATTATGTTTAATTAAAATGATTTATTTATTTAGATAATCCTTTTATAAATAAGTCATATTAACATGACATAAAACTTTTAAATTCCAATCTATTATAGCACATAACTCGTAATGTGTCAGGCGGACATGACTATAAGTCTTGTTATTGCACGAGCTAACCTCATACAATTCATATCTTAAAAATATATATATTAAAAATAAAATTATTTAAAATGTTAAATCGTGCTACATACCGCTCGATACTATTTGTTATAGATTATATTTAACTTACTATTTAATCGTTTTATTAACCAAATATAAATATTATTTATTTATGTAATTTTTTAATAAAAATATAGCTCAAAAATCATTGATTATATAGTCTAATATGATCTAAAATATTAGATCATATTATATATAATTTAATATTATTTATTATTGATTATTTAAGGGTTTAACTCACCAAATAAAAATGTTATTCATTCACGTAATTTTTCATATTTTATTTTAATAAGAAGATATCACACTGAACATTCGTTTGAAAAATCTTAACTTGAAGAATTATTGTACGTCACTGCCACTGATGCGTGATTCACTTCCCCACCAACTCTCTCGCTCGAATCTTTTATCTGCATTGCTTCCCCGTTTCCTTCTTAACTGGTATCCCCACATTCCTAGAACACTACGCCAAATTTCATTTCAATTGCGAAATTTGGTTAATTTCTTACGTCTTCACCTTAGAATTGACCTGGGTTGCTTCGAACCCTCCTCATCTCGTTAATTCTAGATCCTGAACCACGATATTATCTTGAATCTTGGGATTTCCAAGTTAAAAGCCAATTGGTTCGCTGCTTTAAATTCGTGTGAATTCACCATATACCGTCTCGGATCATAGGATTTTTTGACAAGTAAATTTGGTCTTTACGTGGTAGATAGCGCCATATTTTGATAGCCCAGGACCCTAATTTTGCGCATAAACCCTAGTTGTCTGGTGACGTTTTCTAACTCTTAATTGTCACCATCACCACTCTATTTAACCTTTGAGCTCAAATTATATTCAGAAGGGCTGTTTCATTTGCCAATCGATGGATTAATGCTATTAGTTTTGGATCATTGACCCTATTTTTAACTATTAAAAACTTTTTCAGAACGAATAGGATTGAGAAGCATGGTTTCTTCCTCAAGCTCATTACTGTTTTCTTTACCTCTATGTGGCGGCATTTCACATTCCACAAGATCTCCTGTTTATAGTGCTAACTTGTCAACGTTTCGGGTATCTGAGAAAAGGGAAATTGTGTGCGCATGTATGGCACCTCCAAGGAATGCGACCGATGGATTTTCTACGCTTAATATAAATGTAAGGGCTCCGTTTGTGGTTACTATTTCTTCAATCAGTGTCCTCTTCGTGATATTTCAGATAAAATAGATTTTTGATTGTTTTGGCAACTTGTGAAGCATATGTATAATGGGATGAGTTTATTGATGCCTTTATTTTATGAAACTATGCTAATTGATGTGTTTTTCTTGTTATAAACTTGATTGCTTTTGTATTTTGCATGGTTATATGGAGTTGATTGCTAGTTGATTTTGTATTTTCTAACCTTGATTGCTAGTTACTTTTTGTCTTTATCATACTTAATGAGGTATTAGTTCTCTGTGGATAGATATTTCCATTTGAAAATCATGGTTTTGTAGGGTGATGAAGGCAATATGATAATTTGGTTTGTATTGAACATATGATTGTATTTGTATGATTTCTTACTTCATGAGTCTGCTCTCAGGATTCTTCTGTGACAAAGATTTTCGGCTCAGCTCAAGAACCTGAGGGTGAATCTGATGTGCTTATCGAGTGTAGAAATGTGTATAAGTCCTTTGGGAAGAAGCACATACTAAAAGGTGTAAGCTTCAAGGTTAGTTTCCTTGCTCGCCATGTCTTGTATTCCTTTTCTTTTTCCTTTTCCTATTTGTATGCATCTAAATTAATTGTTCGTCAAGCAACCTGCCATGTTATCTTTACTCATTGGTTCATGCCTATTGTTTGAGAATGCTTGACTGCCATTTTATAAGTTCCCTATTCCCTATAAGCATAAGAAAAGGGAAAAAGGTTTGTGAAAACATTCTTTTTTACTAGGTTCAAGCACATGCGTTGCATTTGCATGGTTTTGTTTAAGATAATATAGATGATAGTTCAATGTACAACATTTTTTTACTTTTCCATCTATTTTTCTTGTGGATGGCAAGGAGAATGAATTTTCATCAAATTCTTGAATGAATGTTATAATGTGTTAATTTTAGGTTCATGGTTTGTGTTTCTCTAAGTTCATGTTATTATGGCATTCATTAATGTTTTAACATTAGTGAAAGCATGGGTAACATTAGTTGGCAAAAATAAAAAGAAGAAAAAATATTTATGACGAAGACACATGTCCGTGGGCAAAATACTCCAGGTGTCATGGTATGAAGAGCAAAGCAAGACTCTTGTTGCTTACATCACATATCAATAACCAATACATTTTAATGCATGAGTAACGTTACAGGGCCAAACTTCCAACACTTATTTTGACGTAGCGTCCCATTTAGTCATCTATTATTGTGTTGGCTGGCTAGTATTGATAGATGGATGAGAGGTTACAACATCCGATAGTCTCTGGAAGTCTTTAATGGATATCTCCAAACATTTCTCAAATGTGTATATTTGTTAGTTTGATATGATATGATATGATAATGATTTCCATTTAACTATGTATAGATTAGACATGGAGAAGCTGTTGGAATAATTGGGACTTCTGGCACTGGTAAGTCTACCATTTTGAAGATTATTGCTGGACTTCTTGCTCCAGACAAGGTAAACTATCTAAATGCTGACTTCTCTATGTTCTGTTGCACTTACTCTTTATACAACTGCTCTACATCAAAGTGCAATGAACAGGGGGATGTTTATATTCGAGGAAGAAAGAGACACGGGCTGATAAGCGATGAGGAGATTTCTGGCCTTCGTATTGGCTTGGTAATCATCAATATCTGTCTAACCGGGTTCAATGACAGAATTGGCTGTTTGTTAATTAAACCAGTATTTGGATTGCAGGTTTTTCAGAGTGCAGCACTTTTCGATTCTTTAACCGTACGTGAAAATGTTGGTTTCCTTTTGTAAGAGACTGTCTGAATATCCTTAGTTAATCAATATCTGTTGTACTGATTTCTTATCTATTGATATATGGGCTGTCATTTTCCCTTTCTTTATCGTCCGCTTAGATATGAAAATTCTAGCATGGGCGAGGAGCAGATTGCAGAGCTGGTGACAGAAACTTTGGCTGCAGTAGGTCTGAAGGTACCAATTGAATTTCCATTTTTCTTTTTTACTCTCTCATTTCACCGATGCGAAGCACTGATGTGGCCGATATGCAATATAATAGTTGCTAACAAGTTACTTCTAACAACTTTGTAAATATCAGTTCCTAACAGGTTAGTCTATGTCAACCTGTAAAATTGATCAGGGAGTTGAGGATCGGTTGCCTTCTGAGTTGTCTGGTGGTATGAAGAAACGGGTTGCTTTAGCTCGTTCTATTATCTTTGATAACACAAAGGAGACAGTAGAGCCAGAGGTATGTTTGATCCCAAATTTGCACGAAAGATCAACCAGAAAATTGAAAACAAATGAAGCATATGAGAAAAGATGGGGAGAAAATAGAAGAAAATAGTATTCTTATTGAAATAGGCAATTTGGCTGATTCCATTGTCTCCTACAAAATTTTCCTCTTGATCCTTGGAGATCCTATGCATTCTCTTCAAAGAGGTTTGATTTTATTGTTGTCAATGGAGTAATGTTTCATTGTCACTTTTAGGATGCTATTTTGCCACCCAGTTTGACATGGCATTCAATTTATTTATTCATATTATTAGGCCTACATAAAAATAGATAGAAAGATTAGATGCCACATCAATCTAGGTAGCTAAATAGTGTCCCAAATGTAGCCACATATCATTTCTCTTATCAATATGCATTGCCACAAAGTAAAGTGGGAAAGACTAACGGCTAAAATTTGTATAACTAAGGACTATGGATGGTATATTGACCAATATATAAAATATCACCCAATATGAATCGATATTAGCTCTCCAATACAGATATTTCCCGATATAACAAAATATTGACCGATATTGGGTGTATTAGTTAATATTTGTGCTGAGGTTCATATTTGCTAAAACTTTCATCTAATATATCCGATACTGATATGTATAACCCTATATGACCAATATCCTTATGATTATTAATACCAATATGTATCAACTTGTGGCAAATTAGGTGACTTGAACATTTTGAACAGGTGATCTTGTATGATGAACCAACAGCTGGACTTGATCCGATTGCATCAACTGTAGTTGAAGATCTCATCCGCTCCGTTCATTTTAAAGGTGAAGATGAGCTCAGGAAGCCCGGCAAGATTGCATCGTACGTGGTTGTGACTCACCAACATAGTACAATCAGAAGAGCAGTTGATAGGTAATGCTTCAAACAATCTTTCCCTTTGTTATTTCATGAATCATCCTTAATCGGAGAAAACCTCTGGACTTGTATAGGTTGATTTTTCTGCACGAAGGAAAGATTGTATGGGAGGGATTGACTCATGAATTCATCACATCCACAAATCCAATTGTTCAACAGGTAATAAAGTCATTGTTCTTAAGGTGCACTGCCATTTAATAATGAAGCAATTTAGCACACGGGGCTCCTGCAGTATGCTGAGTCTGCCAAAAAGTCTAATTACTTTTGAGTCTATTGACACTGTTTTATTGTGTAGTGTGTAGGAGGCCGTTTTCATGGCTCAAACTCGTGATCACTTGGTCATATTGTGATTACTCTATCGTTACACAGTTCATGGGGGCCATCTGGTCCGCAAAACCCTTGCTATGTGTAGTGTTCACGGAAGGGTTAGATATATTTTCAATGTATTATATACGATCTTATCGTATATTATTTAAAATATTAGCAACTATTCCCCCATGACTCCCCATCAAATATTTCTTCAACAAGGAGCTATATTCATCTATGATTATCTATTATGATGATCTCATGGGATTTTGCAGTTTGCATCGGGCAGCTTGGATGGTCCAATAAAATATTGACACGTGTACAAGCAGGGTTGCTTTAGTCGTCTTCAATTACGAATGCTTGGAGAGACAGACTCAACTGTACCAGGCACACTGGCTGATGTTTCTAGTATTTTTTCGCTTCGATATGAAGATCCGATAAGGAATTTTTTTTATTTGTTATTGCTTGCTCCCCTCTGCTTGCTGGGAGAAATTCTGGTTAAATGAATTCTGATGTTTGATCGTGAAGCTTGATTATGTTTCCTATTGCGTTTATTAATATATATCTGTATTGATCTTGTGATACTGATATTTTTTAATGTCATAATAATATGACAATATGTTATCGTATTAAATGATATTTTATTGTCAGATTATAATTCACATAAATTTGTTTCTAATATAAATGATATTAGTATTGATGTGTCCCCGAGTCCGAGTTGTATGGATTAGAGAGCCTACTGATTTTTCACGACGGGTTGAGTTTAGACGGATTCGGTTTTCGTCTCAAATAATTTAGATCCTACATAACACAACAAATAAAAAGAAGTCAGAGGACTAACATGATTCATTTTTTGATTTATTTTCAAACACTTAGGTTAGAAATTTTTTTAAAAAAGGATAGAGATAGATGATGTAAGGTATAATGATGCACGGATGAAGGAAATGAGAGTGATGGTGGAGGTCTTGGCTCTGACGGTTGCGCTTGATGGAGAACAGATTGTGAGTATGCTAGTAGGAAAGCGGCTGAGAGAAAGAGAGAAATAGTTCCCTCTAAGAATTGATAGCTTCGAGAGTGAGGGAGAACTCTTTTGTTCTTTTTGGGCAATCAAGAGTAATGATTGTTCTCCTCCCTTGTCATCGGTGAGGGTGAAAGAGTATTTGTAATGTTGGCGTTGATTCCGCGTATCTTGGGCGTCGTGGACTAGTGACAGCTACCATATAAAGATTTGCTGAACTGTTTGTGTGACAGTAGAAGCCGTCAATGACAATTGTTACTTATGGGCGATTGTGTGACCGTTGGTGGTCTTATTAGTACGTTCACCGGCAACAATAGTTATCCTTTAGGGCGCTTAGAAGATCGTGGGCTACTTTTCCAGCATATTTACCAAGTTGCTCCTGCTGTCACGATCATTGTTTCTTACATGCATGCTCTACTTTGATCAGGCTATTGGTCGCTGAATTGGAGAACTCCATGCGCGATGACTGGCTGGTTTACATGAGCAGTTTATTGAACCTACTTGTCATCTCTCTTTACTTGCCCATCATGAGTTAGGCTACGCGGTGGCATCCTTGAACCCCATGTCGTATGGGACCCTACTCGGTTTCAACCCCCTTGGGCACATTGACGGACGGACTCTACTTTAGGCTAGCCCATAGGATTATATGACCCATCAAATATCTATTTCAATATTATCATTAATGATCATGAATATCCTTTAACTATTTTTGAAAAACTAATGATAATGTGACATTGTAATCATGTGCAGAGAAACTAAAAAATATAGTATTCAATAATTTGTCGTGTAATTGAGCCATTTAGTAAATGGTTATTTGTGGCCGTGATAAATCAATTTCTGTTTTTATAACTATAGTAAATAAAATAATTTAAAATTATAATAATTATTTTAAGATAATAGATTTATTTTATTAATTACTTTAAATAGGTAAAAATTAAACTAAAACTTTTTTAGTTTTAGTATAGTAATAAATATTGAATTACAAGTGGGGATAATCATAATTTAAATGTAGTAGATATTTTGTTGATAGTAAAATATCATAAATTCTTAAAAATATCACAACCAATAATAATTATAAATATTTTTTATTTATCAATTTATATAATAATTTACGTTTTTATGCCTATAATGTTTTGAAAAATGTTATAATGAGAAATTATTTTTTAAATATAAAAATAATTTCTAGACATATATTTTTATATAAATTACGTTCTGCTAAGATATTATTTTTTAAATATATATATTATTTTTTTCTCTCGTATGAACGAAGGCTAGTTAAAATTTAAAAGCCAGAGAACAAAAGGCGACGTAAAACAAGAAAGTGGGCCATGGGGCGGATGGATTCGGGTTCGGGTCACCCGAACTTTTCATCGAGCGACGAGAGGGATCCACGACCTGGCGCGGGGAAATATGACTTTTGTGATTCGTTGATTACGCGTTTCTTTAAAATTGACTTCTTTTATTTATAAAAATTATTTATTTTGTGGGGTTCTAGAAAAGATTTTTTTTATTATATTGAACCGTACAATGTGTGTTTCATTATATTAAGCCTTATAAGATTTGAAATTTAATAGGCGGAGAAATAATTTGATAACAATAAAGTTAAGAGATTTAAATATTTCTCATGACTTTTTTCATGTCCAAATCTGTATAAATTTAAAAATAGTAACTTTTGTTAAAAGATTATTAAATTATTAAACACAATAGCTATATTCTTGTGCTCAAGTGAATAATTATAAAAAGACCGAATGTTCTAACAAGTTTAATTAGAAATGAGATTCATTTAGAAGATGAATCTGTTGTGTATAGATTGTTGTTAGATGATCGATTTTTATGAGAACTGAACTTTTATCGTAAATTCTTCTTGTAATTTTGGTTCCAGAATATTATTCACACTTTTCTCTTAAACTGTAATATATAATTGAATGAGTAAATACATATTCACTTTTCGTTCGGGAGGCAAAAGGGCTTTTGTGTTCAATGATTCTTGCATAAATATCATTTCAATCAAAAGATAATAATCAGATCAAATTAGGTTTAATCATTATAACTGATGGTTGATGGAGTGTTTATATGTTAGAAGCTAAAAATAGAAATTAAAAAAGAGTTTTGAAACTGATTGATCATATATATTTGGTCAGAATGCATATGTACCTTCTTCTAAATTTTTATTGGGTAGCGTAGTAATATCTAATTAACATTTATTTTATCAATATTTTTCAGGTATGTCAGATAATACTGTGTGATAAGTGAAAATACTCATCTTGACATATAAGAATGACAAATAATCTATACCCAAAATCAAACACTGACATTTTTTATATTTTGACTTTATCTTTATATTATTTGTTATAACTATATCTTTCATCAAAGTTATCTGTTTGAAATCGGGTCAGTCAATATTATTACCTCTAAAACGCATATTTTTTTGTAAAATTTTTTTATTTAGTATTTTTGGAAGTTTAAGATTCCAGATAATTTTAATATTTATTTTAGATGTTAAAAATAATCAAAAGCTATTCTATATTATTACTTTCAAGAGTCATGAACCATTTACAAAGAAGCATAAAAAGTCATTGACACCAATAACTCGTGGGAGTTCACGTAAAGGCTAATGTGGTGTTTGATTTTCTTAGTTTTAATGTGTGAAATCGTATAAAAATATTAAAATAAACAAATCTAAAAAATATATTATGGTTATTAATAAACTGTAAAAAGCTTAGTTACATCTCCTCGAACTAAAATAAAAAAAAAAATCTCAAAAATACATGGAATAATGGTATAAAAATATAAAACTTGTTTAATTTTCTTATTTTTAATGTATGAAATCTAGTTCTATATAAAAATAAATAAATATATATATTAATTCAAAAATCTAGTTCTATCTCCTCGAACTAATTTTTTTAAAAAAATTCTCAAAATATATAAAATAATTATATAAAACTGTAAATTGAACATATTATATTAAAATAATATATTTTCTAGGTTTATAAATATTTACTCCTTATAATAATTATATTTTACTTTATTTAGTATTTTATTCAAAGTTAGACCATATATAAGATTAAATGCTATTTTAAAATGTGGAAAAACAGATCTTCTAGAAACTTCGTTGACTCTTTTAAATTTAGGCCATGCCATGTATAGTGATCCAAATTCATGTAATTATATATTGACCACTATGGATTATAAGTATGTACTATAGTCATATGGTTTTAAACTTCTAATTTTTTAAAAAAAAATTATTATCATAATGATATCTAAACTTTACTATAAGGCAAAACTTTTTTTATTTTTCATACAATGTGGGATATCAAAACCTGACTACTACACTCCACCGTGCTTTTAGGAATGATGTCCTCGTTGCAAATGTCATGGTTCAATATTGGCATGACTTACATCTGTATATTTTTAGTTCGGATTGACTCTGATACTATTATATAGCAATCCAAATTCACATAATAATATCAAAAGATCCAATATTAATATATATCAATCAATATTTTTATCTATTGCTAATTCTAAAAATACTAAAAAAGCAAGAAATTGAGTGGTTATATTAATACTATTTCTTAATCCATGAATTTACATCTACATTAATTAAAATGTCATAAGAAATTGATGTTCTACAGACATGTAAAAGAAAGCTCATACGTAAATTAAGTCATAGTTATGTTTGAGAGGTGGTTGACAAAGAATTTTAATTCTATTGGGAAAATTAAAATTTTGCTCTTTATGTTTGAGTTGAAATTTCATATCAACCCTATGCAATTAAAATTATTATGAGATTTCTAGGTCAAATTAGAGAGAAAAGTACAAGAATAACAAATTCCTACATTATTATTATTATTATTATTTTATAGTATTATTACATATTATTATTATTATTATTATTATTATTATTATTATTTATTATTATTTATTTATTATAGATTATTATATTATTAACATTATTATTAGCTATTATTATTATTATTATTATTTTATTATTATTATTATTTATTATTATTATTATTATTATTGCATATAAATTATTATTATTTATAAGAGAATTATTATTATTATTATTTATAAGATATTATTATTAGGTTCTATTATTATTATTAATCCGAGAAGTCAAGAAAAGGCCCGAAGACCCTTATTATAATTAGAGATCTTTCAAGTCCCTCCAAAATTTTGACATCCGAGATTCCCGAATATCAACAAATCACAAAGGAACTACAACTCATACATGGCGTAAAGCGCTAACTAACATCATGATTTTAATTCCCACCTTATTCTATTCCAAGACACCTAATCAAACCAAATATAGAGAATATGCTCGATACCAATTCCGCTATTATTTTCCCCGCACACGCCACCATTAATTGACATGGATAGCTTATTCTATTCCAACACCCCTCATGCGCTTAACGTGAGTATTGGATATGCTTGAGAGGTGGTTGACATGTATGACCTGCACCAATTCTAATGGGAGCACAAAGGGAGTTTTTGCCTTAATGTTTGAGTTGAAATTCCATCATCAGCCCCACGCAATATAATCATATGAGATTTCTAGGTCAAATTAGAGAGCAAATGTACAAGAGGTGCCACAAATTGGAATATTTTTGACATTTGATTAATATTTATTTCAGATTCTTTCATTTGTCAAATTCAAATATATTATTTTAATATTAATTTTAGAATATACTATTCTAATTTGTTGCGAATATATTATTTTAATATTAATTTTAGAACATACTACTAATTGGTTGCTATTTTTTATTATATTTTTTTGTATGGTTTTTAGATATATTGAATATTACATTTCAATCAATTATTCATATAGATTTTTATGAAAGATTCTTGAAAAAAATTATCTTGTAACCAGACTCTTTTATAGTAAAATTTTTTGAACATGTTCTCGATTTTTTTCTTTAATTAATAAAATTTTTTTATATTAAATATTATCATAAAATTTATATATTTAATTACATATTTTTATTCATTATACACTTATAATATTTGATAACTTATGATTGATAGGGAATTTAAACTTATTTCTATTGCAATGATATTTTGTGTATTTTCCTAGTCTTAACACTATGTAGCAGTAGACTTATCTCTTTGTGAGATTCAACCAATCCGCGGGCTGGTGAGTCCATGTTGTCAAAACTTTGAACAAACACAAAATCATGGGTTGAATTTCTCCGGTCGCCAACTCGAGAGAAGGCGGAGACGATTTTCAAATCTCAGCCACACAATTCGAAAATGCATCGATCAATTGAAAATCAACTAATGCAATCTAAAAGCCCCAAAATCTGAAGTAACACATCATTAGTTCTGTAGTTGTTTGGTTCTAAGAAAACATGAAGAAATGAAAATTAGTAAGGAGAAAATTGTGAAAAGGGGATTTTTTTTAAAAAAAAAAGTATTTTTTTTTTTTTTTTGGAAGTTCTGAAAAATTAAATGAAAAAAAAAAGGATTTTAGTTTTTTCCTTGATTTGCTCATTTTCATTAAAAAAAAAAAGTACATATTTTTACGAATATTTTCTATTCTATTTTTTTTTATAATTTTTCAGACAATCCAAATATATAAAAATATTTTTATTTGATTTTTTTCATTCTGTGAAATTTTCTTAAATCCAAGCATATCCCTGATATTTGTTTAAATCTAAGAAAAATTTGAATAAAAAACTATTTTTTATAATTGGATTACATAAAAAATCATAACAAAAACAATTGATAAAAAAATATGGAAAATATATTTATATGTAAGAAAAATAATTTTTCTTTTATTTTCCTTTTCTTAAAATTTTTTATTAATATTTTTTAATTTTATTTTTCATCTAAACAAACCTAATAAAATGCATCATGGAAAATACCCAAGCAGTGTAAGTCCTTCTCTGAAGCCAATCAAGCTAGGGTGCTGATAATATTCATGCTCCTCTTGTTCATCTTCATCACTGTGTGGGATGGTTTAGACAATTTAAATATTTTAGATTATTATAACATATTAAAATATATTAGATTTATTTTATATTAATATTTATTTGAATTCACATGATGAAATTCTTACCCTTAAGAGCTGATAAGTATGGATATGCTATTTTTTTCAGAAATAGGGACACAACATATTAAATACACATTAACTAAAATTACAATTTATTATTTTTTATATTAATAAATATTATTATTTTATGATAAATTAGTAATATATATGCATAATTTTTTTACTTCTTTACCTAAAAATTCATATTAAAATACTCAATTAAACCAATATAAATAAATTATATTATAATATTTTTAACAAACTATTATAATAGAACAATAATGATAATATAACTTAACAAACTAGAGGAAACCTAATACAATAAATTTTATATATTATTAACATCTATATTTTAACTTTTTAACTTTATAATTTATAATTACCAAAAAATTAAAATATAAGTAAAAAAATATAAATAAAAACATGCCCTAAGAGTGTCTAAAACGTGTTATAACATGTCGGTAATTTAAAAAAAAAAAAATGGACACATGTTAAGACTTATTGAGAAAGTGTCTGTGTCTACTAGGTTGAGAGCACGTGAAAACTCTAAAATGGGAGGACTGAGAACTGGGTTGTCGGGGGAGATAAGAGGAGAGAAAAATGATCTTGTAATAACATAGGAAATGATAAAATTTCATGTTATTCTCATACCTGCTATAATTTGTTGAATCATGTTGCCGTGGTACTCGAAGCAGGCCAACAAAAGAGACACACACATCTTGCAGCTGATTTACTGACTTTTCTCCCACTTGCTCGAAGCAGACTTATAAAGTGAACCTGCCCGAATTCCCAAGATCGTCCTCTTCATTCAGTTGCCTTCAAAATCTCTGGCTTGCAATGAAATCATGTAACTTCAGCACAAAAACCCTACCAAACAAGAAAGACAGACTGCAGAATCTGGGTTCAGTAAGAAACTCAGAAATGGTAACACAGACAAGTGTAAAGTGAGGAAGTTTTTATATCTATTCAATGTTCAGGATCAGAAATTGAGTGAACAAATGGTAGAGATTGAATAGCTATTAAATCTCTTGATACAATCTCCACCATTCATCCATTAAACTCTTAATCCTAATCTTTAGATAAATATAAAAATTTTTCAAGAAGAGGCCCCATAAAAAACACTCCAAAGTAAGAGGGTAGATACATTTTATTTTTCTTTTTGTGTGTGCATGTGCGCGTTGGATAAGGTATGTGATTCAATTGTAGTGGAAAATGAACTAATTCTGCAAAGGGAGAGAAAACAATGAGAGTAAGGTGGGGGAAGTGGGAGTTGTGATTTTTTCAATCAAGGTGACAGTGACCTTGGTCACAAGGAAACAACAAGAGACTAACCAATATCATAAAAAAATAAAGAAGAAATTAAAAAACAATAGTTCATAATAGTTCAACGGAGCGAAGAAGAGAAGAGACAGATTGTAAATGGATTGTTCTTATTGGTTTTGTAAGTGAAATGGGATTTTGGAAGACAAATTGTTCGTATTGGATTTGCCAAATGTGACAACGTTTCAGATTTATACAAAAACATGTAGTTCATTTCCATGCATCAAAAACTTTCAGCTGAAATGCACTTTCAGATGATATATATGACTGAAAATGAATGCTGTAAATATTCAGCGACAGGAAAATGGATTTACAAGCAGCTCCTTTTTATCAGGCAAAAGATTGAAGAGACTGAGAAACCACAGGAAATTCTCAGTCTGTCTCAGTATTATCAGCACCAGAATTAATGTCTCTAATGTCTGACAGTGAAAGCTTCCTTGTCTTCCCCGTGACAGCTTCGATGAGCCCTTCCGATGACGAGATCAACTCCCCAGATGCTGATGACGAACCAAGATGGCGTCGAACAGTTGACGAATCGCCAGAAGATGTCGGAGAGAGATTGTATGCTAAAATTCCAATTGGATGATCATACTTGCAGTTTGGACCAAATTTGCATAAACCATAACGAGAATAAAATATGCACACAGGTTCTCCCTGTTGAGAAATGGATAAAATCTATCAAATTGTTCATCATTGAAGAATATCAAAAACACAAAAAAATCAAATGACAATTCAAGCAAATTTCTCACTTATTCAATCCCAGACTTCCAATGGTCAAGAGGTTCCTAACACAGACGTGCTAATTGCTCATTTAGCTATATAAACAATCTTTTAGAACTGGACATTTGAAAAAACCATAAAAATTGCTCCCTCTTGACAAAGACTTAGACAAAATTTTTCATTACAAATGTCATTGTTTCTTGTTAACAGAGAAAAATACAAATACAAGGTTAAATGTTCTAGATAATGCAATTGATAAAGTGGAACTTAGATTTTATAATCTGTTTTCATCGATGTTCAATCCCAGATTCAGGAAAAATTGTAGTCAAAACCAATAAATGCCTTCCATTTACGAAATCTATCCAAGTATTCATAAAAGGGTACCGTATATCAGTCATATGCATACCAATAGATAAAATTTTAAAATAAGGTCAGCAGAGTATTTTCAAGAAGTGGCTGATAATCTCCTAATAACTCTTATATGGCAGTTAGATATCCCAGACACATCTAGTGACCGAGCAATGTTATAGGGTCACCCTTCAAACACTTAGATAATTATCAGCCGATATTGTAAATATTGATTGATATGCATTGGTTTCGACCGATCCCAATACTGATATTTTTCGACACCAAGATAATATTACAACATGTTTTCATATCGGTGATATGATGTAATATATTGACTAATACGACTGATATTTGACCAATATAATAAAACCTTGCCAACTTACAATTTGTAGAATTTTTTTTTCCAATATATCCAATGAAAATACATATCTTCTGATATAGCTAATACTGACGCAGTTACAACTGATACTAATATTGATATTTTCATCTATAATGTAAACATAATAAGTAAGCATAAGAGGAAAACTCACCGGACGTAGTGGCAGGCCGAATGGACCCAATAAGCAATCTGGAACTGGAATCAGTCTCTCTTTAGGATGGTGGAACCGACAAACAGAACCAAACTTACAGTCACCAGTCTTCATGTAATACTGACATTCAGGTTGGCCATGTCTCTCTGGAAAAACGTTATTGCTTTCCAATGCATAGCATCCCACAGGGACAGAACCAGAGAGATATGTAGAATACGTCCCTTGAGATGCTGTAGACTCACTCTGACGTAATGTTCCATTCATCGGACTGTTTCTCGCACCTTGCTGCTGGCTCTCGGATGATGAAACTGTTCCCAACTGACCCTATGCATCAGAAAATGAACAAGAAAATGATAAAAGAAATTATTCCAAAACTAATTGACAGTAGAAATTCGTCCATCAAGACTTCTTCAAATAGTTTACAAATCCAAGATTTTAACTGAAGAATAAGTTTTACTAGTGTATTTTAAAACACAAAATGAAAGTGCATGCACTCCAACATATGGGAGTCCAAAAGGGAAAGTGGCCTGGTACTAACAGTTCAATAAAAACCTCTCCTTTTTTTTTGGATTGGTAAGGATAATTCATACATGCCAATGCAAACATTTATTTCATGGGAAGCTGCATCAGAAAATTGTCACAGAAAGTTCTGAAAGACATTTCTTCAAACGATTTCCTCAAAGAAACCATGAGAAAACTCATTAAACGTGCAGGACATGCCCTTTCAGAAAAGGAAAGTTTTAATGTCATCACACACTAGATCTCAAACGATGGAAGGAACAATCAATAACAAAGCTTACCATGTATGCATTCCAGCCAGGAACGGGCACAACTCCCTGTGGTAAAATCAATGGTGTGTAACTAGAAGGACCTTGCCAATGTGGACTGCATGGAATAATAGATGCTTCTGACACTGTCCAATTTGCTAATCCTCCTGGATACGACTGTTGGGAAGAAGTGTTTGGAGATTGGACAGGAGTATAAACAGGAGAACCCCACAAAGAATCCATCATATTAGACGGTTGAGGGTGATGGAATTTACAAGTGCTCCCAAATTTACATTGTCCAGTTCTTAAATAATATGCACACCCTGTCTCATTCTGCATAAAAAGAAAAGGAGAGGAGACAGCATAGTAACACATTGTTATGTGACACGGCAATTGATTTGGTTAGTGTGAAACCAAATCAAAAGTGTATAAATATTATACTTGATCAAAACCAGGCTGCATGACCAACCTGGTCTGATTACCTAAAATTTTAAGGGGTTTAGTTAAGATATATTAGTATTATAGATGAATATGGTCAAAAAATTAGGCTCAATTATTTTTTGGGCCATATTCAGTCACTCATAAAAGTGACTAGTTCTGCCCTTCGCAAGTTATGAATTTTATAAATATATATTTTTATTTTTAGCACATACCAAATTTTTTAAAAAAATCATTTCAATGTATTACATTTTTGTGTAATTAAAAACTTTTATATAAATATTCTTCATTCAAATATATACTTAGTAATGTTTTAATCCAAATATAATAATCATTGAAATATTTTATATTTTTAGTTTTTTATGTAAATATAAATTTTTAACTAAAATACTTAAAAATTAAAAAGTTGATGGACCTGCTTGGTTTTGGATTATGGAGGATTATAGTTATAGTGTTTGGCCTAAGTTACCAAGCCATGTCTAATCCTCCCTGACTTAGCAGTCATAATTTTTTACCTAAATCCGTCCTATGTTTAATATAACTTAAGTTTTGATCAGGTCTGGTAAATACGATCAACATGTTAATAACATTGAAAGGAATCCAAGTATCATAACAAAGAACTAAAACACACACTAACCGGGCGAAGTGGATAGCCTAAAATATTTGAAGGAACTTTTGCAGCAATCCCAGCCTTGTCTTTAGGATGATGAAACTTGCATGTAGCTCCGAACTTGCAGGTGCCAGTCTTTAAGTAGTACTGAGAAAAGGTCCAAATGAAAGTCTTTAGTCATCAAAGTCAAAATACCAGTGCGAGGGGAGTGGGAAAGAGAGAGGTTTTTCCAAAAAATGCAATGGGCATCCATATACAAATTTATATTCTGTAACAAACACTTTCCCGTTTGTAACAGAACTGGAGAAAATTAACTAGCTTAACTATAAATAATCAGCAAACTTGCACACTCCAAAGTTCAAAAAATAAATAAATAACAGAAACAGGGAATAAGTGTGTAAGGGGAAGTGTTGAAATTTCCCTGAAACAAAAACACACACACAACCGACACAATAGAAACGAACCCCCGAATCATCTTTCAATCATCAGCTACCAAATAAGAGTATTGTCAGAAATATTTAATGTTGGCATATTTCATGATTTGTAGAATAGGCACTTTGAAGCATTCTCAAATATCATAAATATTAGCACTGAATATACGCCAAAGATTCGCAAATACATTTACTCTCAATATCCATACCTAACCTGCACTTAACATGCACATGTGTGTATTTTGTCTAGAATATTAATGCCTAATGCGCGTCCAAGCTGTGGTTGTTCATATTTTATTAAAAATGCTCATACCCGATTCATACCCAAGCCGCATATGTGAGTATTTTGTCCAGAGTGCTCATGCCAATATACGCCTAAGAGGTGCACGAGCGACATTTACAAAAAAATGCCTGTACCGGATGTACACTAGAGAGGCGCATGTACGCTAGAGCATGGACCTCTTGTTAAAGCTTTTACACCTAAAGTATGCCTATGCAGCGCATGTGTGCAAAGGCGCTACTTTCTAAATGGCCGTATGTTTTTGAACTAATTTCCAAGCTCCTCTATAAATACTTCCCTTCGAAGCACCTATGAGGTACTAAAAAACAAGGCAAAATAGCTGCACTTCAAAAAGCTATCTTGAATACATGTGAATAGCCATTCTTTGAGAAAGCCATTCATTTGTTCTTAAGATTTAGTGTCAAGGTTTTTCCATCCCACATTTCTTCTACTATTCTCCATTATTCTACACACTTGTTTTAACTTATAAGTCTTCGCAGAGACATTGGTGGCATAGACACTAGAATCCAGTGGGGTGAAAAGATTCTACGGCACATGAAACAAAATCAACAAGAAGATCGAAAGGTGCCCAATTCCACTACTAAAAGCAAATCCAAGGAGTTCCCTGGTTGAAGTCACAAGTCGAGGGTAAGTCAATTAAGATTTAGCCGTCTATACCACTTGAACTATAAATTGATTTTTTTCTATGTATTACTTTCATTAGCTATAGAACCCTACAGAATTTTACTAAAAAACTGTTAATTATAAAATCTTATCTTATTTTACTTATGTTTATATCTATATTGTTGCTATTATTTAGTGAACATAATTATTTCAATTTAAATTTAGATCTGAATATATTTTACGTATATTGTATATTTCTTTTTTTTTTTTTTTTGCGATTTTAAAAAGGGTCAAAATGTTTTAAGGTAAGGGACCCCGTAGTCTTTTCAAATATAAAGAATAAAATCACACAACTAAGCACACACATAATGGTAATATTTTACAACATGGTTAAAGATAAACTATTTGAAATAGCATGGTATTCTTTCTACCACTATGTTAATTCCAGGAATGATTTTAAATTTGAATTTTATGAAAAATTCTTCTCAATCAATGAAAAAAATTATAAGGCAAATTTCAAATAATTCACTATCAAAGTGTCCTATTACAAATATAATCTTCTTTGAGATCCCTTAACTAGAAACTGAATTCTTCAAAACTCTCAACTCACTACTTATCATGGGAATGAGCTATTTAGAGACCCTTGTCTTCCTTCTATATTTGCATCATTAGAAGAAACCAATTGTCAAAATACATCTCCTACAGGCTACAAGTAAAGCTATTAAATGAAAGAAATGCATATAACTTCTAAACAAGATATATTACCAAATGAAGCTATCAACTGGAGACCCTAATATTGGGATTCACACGACACAATAGAGTACAAACCTTCTAACACCGTCAGCCACCATTCTCTCCCAATTGAATACGAGAAACGAAAATAAGCAACATAACCAGACACATAAGTTGTACAATAAATTTTACATGGAAATCCTTCTTAATTAAAGGAAAATCACATGACACTACGTCAAACAATTTCCACTATGATGAGATATGGTTACAAATAATTTCTCCAAACAAGTTCATTTATAATCACAATATGTGAAGAATTGGTTAATATTAATCATAACATACCTAGAACCTGAACAAGAGAATTCAATAAGAAAATAAATAAACAACAAGTAATTACATTTTATAACGGAAGTCAAAATAATATATCCAAACTTAGGCGATAGATAGAACTCGAATTGAACTTCAAATAGTTGTCCAAATCTTCCTATTCTTCTATTTTATCTTCCCTGATCCTTGGAGCATCCCTTTGCGTTAAAATACTCAAAGATTGACCCTAAAAACAAAGTGCATGCTCTCATATCATCATTGGAGTACGAGTATCCATTATGTGTGCGCCAGGCACAATCCCACCTAGCATCCCACTTAAGTGAGCCCTTCAAGCATGAACACCACTATTTTTTACACATATATATCCTTCAAACACACAACAAAGGTTAATTTCCTCCTCATGACAAAACATGCACTCATCATGCATCCCTCACTTGCCATTCACCTACACCAACTAAAAATGCCTTTACTTGGAACAAATTCTCACCCAAGCATCGAGTGAAATCCAATGACGTGTCTAATGGGAGTGTGATTTAAAAGATTTGACCTATAACCTAACAAACTTTCCTCACAACCTTATAGGGCACCTGGCCTCTCCAACAACCAATCGTCATCCCTTACTCGCTAGCAACTTCCTCCACTGAAATGCAAGTGTCGAACTCTACAAGCTTGAATGACATCCTTTTTCGCTCAATCAATATGCCTAGAGTATTACCACTTCCCTATGGCACCTTTACATTGGTATGATCGCTCTTCTTAACACTCCATCTCTGCCTTTTTACTCCACCTTGACTATACTTCTCGTTAGTTAACTTGACGTTCCCCTTAAAATCAAAGCCTCCATCAAATATTGGCCTGAATACTTCCTTGCCCATGCTACAATTAAATGGCCTTTGGTGAGCTTTTGTTGACCTTTGCCAAATATTGTGCATTAACTCTTGTCAACTTATTAATATCAATTCAACTGAACATTCGGTGCATATTGCACACCTCTCAACATGAGTCTCGTCTCGTTGCTTGTCAACAAGCAAGCATCTCTAATGCCAATGACCTTCGATGAACTATCATTCCCCATCTTTAATAACCATAACCTTTGGGCATATAAGATGTGAAAAAACACTTATTCGATGTCGCATTGAGTGAGGACCCATTATCCATCACCAAATTTGTCTCGTAACTCACAAAACTTTGTACCTTCTCTGCGTCAACAACAAGAAAATCACCATAAGTAGTTGTAGAGGCCAGTCATTACCATCATGATCCCACTTCTCTTGTCATGCACTACCTCTTTCTTTCTCTTTCTTCCACTTAAAATAATTTCATTTGATATGGCTCTTCTTGCCTTAATGGTAGCACTCAATATCCTTGAGTTTAAGTTTGATGTCACTTATTTCCCATTTGTTGCCTTTATCCGTTGATTTTCCATTCCCACGACCCCTAATTGAGATCAAGACACTCAACTCTCCTAAAACTTTACTAGTTTCTCTCAACCTAGACTCATTTTTAGGGAAGTAATTGTCACGTCTTAATTCCGAAATACGATTATAACTTTAATAATCCTTATTTAACCCAAAGTAGATTCTGTTATTTAATTGATCAAAAATTCATTTTTTTAATCTACGGAGCAAACTAAACCATGATGGGATATGAACATGAACAAAATCAAATATTGACAAAAGACCCAAAATAAAAATAATCTCAAATCATAGGACTAAAAAACGCCTCACTTGAAGTGGCTCCACATATCAACCATATAAGGTCTCGAAACATTTATAAGGTGAAGTATCTAAACTAAAAATCAAAGTAATTCAAAATTATAATCCAACCGAACCACTAAAAACAAACCGACATCATACAATATAACCACATGAATATACAATACTTAACAATTAGAAACAAATTAACAACTTAAAACTATTATTTTGATTAACATGATACATATACTAAAATCCAAATCCTAAGCTAGTCCTCGAATAGTCTTTCCTCAAATCGAACCACCTACAAACAAGCCCCAAACCCTCTAATCTGAAATATTAATGAAAAACCAAAATAAGAGTAAATTAATTGCTTAGTAAAGAATAACATTTTTATGATTAAATATATATACACCAAAAACATAGTAGAATATGATATGATCAAAACCTTAAAAAACCAACAGCATGTTACAATTTAACCATGCATGATTTCAAAACTGATGTTCAATATATATTGAAATGTATATATGCATAATCAAGCTCAAATTTGAAATTTCAATGTCAAACTATATAGATACATAAAACATGTTAAAATCTTATTAATCAAGGATGAATTATGGTTTCACCAATAAATAGATGAATATCAAAACTCGAGTTATGTATACTTCCATATAATCAAAAGTTATATGTTACTATTTAAAACCCATAAGTGAGCCATTATACACCCCGTAAAAGGAGCCGAATGCCGCTTTCAATTGCAGATGAAAGGTTTAAATTTTAAATTTTACTATAATATATTAGGACATATCTTAATATATTCAATCAATTCTTTATAATGGTACGTATATAATTAAATAGAATCTCTACTCAATCACGGATATTTTTTTTATATTTTCACACATTGAAGAAAATATTTTACCATCAATCTTATGTGGAGTTTTCTCTGATCTTTTCTCACTTTGATGATACGCAGGAATTATAAACATGTAGGAATATTTATATGCATTTTGTTAAAACATACAGGAAGCATATTATATAATTTACAACATGTAAAGATTTTAAGATACATATCAAAGGCATGAAGGAATTATAATCTTAGGAATTTACAGTAATTCAATAAACTTAGTATAATTTTATCAATTTATTTAAAGTATAAGAATTGTGAAAAAATATGTTTGAAAACCGAAGACATGTAGGAGCATTTAAACATGATTTAAAAGCATATACGAATATTGTTGTAAAAAATTAACTTTTAAATACAATGTGCATGAATTAAATGCATGCATGTATTACACAAAAGCTGCACGAAATAAGAATGAGAGTACATACGTATTATGTATAAATATTTTATATATGAAATTACAGAATGCATGAATATTTAAAACAATAAATACTCAAAAAACTAGAAATACATTAACAACAAAGTAAAAATAGTTTCAATGCACTTGCCTTTTACTTGAAATCACTAAAAATCTTCCAAATTTCATTGGATTCTTCTTTTCTAGCCTTCTCTCTTTCCTTCTCTCTCTTTCTCTCTCTTTTGTCCAAAACTATGCAAAAATGACTTAAAGTCAGCTAATGGGGCTTTTTATAGAAAATTGACGCATGTGTGCATGTTAGGTGATATCAGGCAGCAAAACATAAATTATATGGCGCATTAACATCTCTCAGGCATATATCAGGTGCTTATATTTCATCTTAAACACGCATGTGCATCCCAACACCAAATCATTTAAAGGTTACGAATGACCATAATGTTGTTTCATAGGAGGCAACAATAATGAGGCGGCTATACAATGACCAAACACATTCACTGACCAGAAAAATAGCCATTTATATATAAGAAAGGAAGATAAATGCATGCCTGGCATTCAGGTTGCCCTGTTCTTTCTGGATACTCTCCTTTCGTGGTTGAAGCAGCAATAGCCTGTAATAGAACAGCATTTATTAATTATTCGAAAACAACCAGAAATGGAATGAATGACAGAAAGGTGTTATAGCTATAGCAAATAAGTAAAGCAATTACATGCAATTATATGACAACATCAGTTATGTCAGCCCATGAAAACAGGATTTGTTTGTGGGAGTTTTCTTGCCTACAAAACAAGCATTGAGCTGTGTACAAGGAACAAATTGACAGACAGACAACAACAGATAAGGCTTAACGTCTCTCAGCCGATATCTTGTCCTTCTCCCTTGGTCAATACAGGTTTCTTCTTGGAAAAACTGTCAATTCGTAAAATGGGAAAAACTATCATTAAACAAATTTAGTCACACAGGTGACTATAAGCATTCCGATCTATAGACACTTTCATAATAACGCGCCAATCTTCTTGCAGAGTTGTGTGGATGTTAGTGTGTCTTTGGCCACAGTTACAATTATTGGCACGCGTCATTGGTGGAATAAAATAATTCATGGAAATTTGAAATTAATAAACACAACCATTCAAGAGGTAAACAAATTGAAGAAAACATAGCTGCTGAAAACTTCCATATTAACTTTATTCGCTCATCAGTGTGATGGTAGTGCAACAAAGGAGTTAGAAACTGAAGCACATTTGAGAATTATAGAGGGTAACATGAATTGAAACGATTAAGATTGTGCCTGGCTAGGCAATCCATATGCATTTTTGTGGTACTAAATTTCCCTCTGAATGATTAAAGCTTTTAGTATGGAGGTACACCACGCGGATATACAAGTAGATTCCTATCAATAGCTTAAAAGTGAAGCATGTAAATCAAACTGACAATCAAGTTGAAAATTCAGAATATTCACCCGCAACAAATGGCAGATCTTACCAGCTTCCTGTTAGGAGGATGATTGAATCGGCATACTGATCCAAATCTACAAATCCCAGTTCTGATGTAATAAGAACAATCAGGTTCTCCTTCACGCTCAGGATAGGACCCAAGTGGATAAAATACAGCTTCCATTGCTTCAATTGATATTAAATACGCTGGCCAGATTGAGTCAGAGATACATTGCCATTGCCAATATAGCTTCAGAAATACTCGACAGAAACTATTAATTTATCAAAACCAGTTTGCAATCGCTTCAAGCCACCATTGCATCTGCAATCTATTTTCCTAAAAAGATGATGGCTACACTGCCTTTTTCTGATTGTACTTTTATGATAATGCTGTGCTTCCAAAATGACAGAAAAGCTTATTTGCTAAACCCCGATATGGTGAAATACTTGGCGCTCAAGCATGACCATTCTTCATTGCACCCTTTTAGCGAGAAACTTTCATTCCAATGCTGGATGACGACTCGGAATAAAATGTAAGTACAAAAAGTCTCACTTACAGAGACTATATATCAAGTGAGCTCTACGCTCGGGTAAGAGACTAGAATCAAACCCAGAAACAACCGGAAAAGGATAGTTGATTAAAATTGCTTATATCTGAACAAAAGCTTCATGTTCTTCGCTCTTTATACCGCTTCAAGCTCCAAAGAGATCCCAAAAAATCTGTTTACCATATAACAATAATTTAGCGGCATTTCATTTCCTTCATCTGCAGTCCAAATAGCGGCTAAAGTTATGCCTTAGCTACCAAAATAAAAGCTAGAAGTAGAAAATTTAGTTGAAAGGGGGAAAATTAAAATAAATGTAAAGCAACGATAACTTTAAAAAAAATAGTAAAACGTTGTTGTCATCACAGTCCTGACACAGAGCAAAAACGTTATTTGTGATCAGGCGCTGCAAGTCCAGCAAGAGAAAGTCACCTTAAAAGAAAGCCAAAATTCTACGCGTATCTCCTCTCCATTAGGTTTTACAGGATCAATACAACTCGATCACAGAATTTAAGAACATTGTCAATTGCGTATAACTTCCGCAACGCTTATCCAGCAAAGAAAACGGAAAAAAAATGATAATGCGAAACTGAAATTCTATCTGAATTTCTGTATTCTGAATCGTATGAAACTGAGATCGCCAATTAATATCCAATTTCATAACCGATCAAAGAGAAACAGCAGAAAACTCGCAAAACCTACCGACCATTCCACACAATATATATCTCCTTCACACTTTCGAAAAGCATAATAGAGAGAGCGAGTCTAGCCACGATGACATTATGCCACCAGAGAGATAAAGAAAAAGAGAAATCTAGGGAGAAAAACCTTCGTCCACTGTCCTAAAAACAATGATCCTGATGTCACGGTTGCTCTACACTAGACATCAGAATTCCGGAATCCAAATCCATCGTCTCAACAGCTCCATCCTAACGATCCTCCTCTTCCGATTCTCACCACAACCATCATCGGAAGCAATCAAGCGACAAAAAACTGAGAGAGAAAGATGCTTGTCGAGAGAGAGAGGTTTCTTCGATCTCTCTTTCCACAAAACTGTGAATAAGGAGGAATAAAAACCAACCACCCACCAGACAAACCACCCATCCGCGTTCGCGTTAAAACGGAAAACTGCAAGAATTCCCCACTCGCGCGCGGGACGTTTAAAATTCTCACTCGCTGTGATGTCTGTACACGTGTAACTTACCAACGTCATTGGACATTTGATAACACTACTTTATCCTCTTTTAAGGTTGACGTTGTATTAACATGGTTGAATAATGGTTAGACGTGTCCAAATAGTGGGGCGAGTGCGTCGCGTTTCAATAACGAGAGTAGGAATGTGCTTCGACCAGGTACCATGAACTCGGACCGCCTCACACAACTGCTTCTTCGATGTTACTCTTACATAGAGCCAGTTTGGTTTTAAACAAAAATAAAATATATATATTAAATAAATTAATTAATTTTATAAGGAAAAAATATAGTAAAAATAAAATTAAAGAGAGATAATATTTTCCCTATACTTTTATCTTATATTTAACCTAAAAAAATATTTTTCTTTTTCTTTATCTTACTAAATAGCAAAATTATTAATGTTTTTGTATTTTTTAAAAAATACAATATTTTTTATATTTTTAATATTTTGGCATAGCATGAAAATATATTTTTTTCTTGTAATAAAAATATAAGTCAATAGAAATTATTTTTATTATTTTACTCTTAAAAAAAATTATTTTTCAAAAATTAAAATATCACCACAGACCCAAAACACTGCTATTTGAACAATGCAATCCCATTAAGAACTTTAATTATATATTATCATTAATTAATTTGTGTGGCAGGTAAATATTTTTATACATGTCAAAGTTTATTGAATGTTGTGTGGATAACATTAATTAATTAATTAATTAATTAATTAATTATATACTATCATTAATTTTATTTGAAAATTATATTAATGGAAAATGTGAAAATTTTCAAGGAAAAAAATTGTAACTTTTGATAAATATTTTTGATAAACAAATGAATCATATTCCTATATTTAATGTGCCAAATGTCCTTTTTTTTTTTTTTTTACTAACTTTATGTATAATTGGATTGACATTTTAGGACTTATCATTTAAAAAATAGTGAAAATAAATATTCAATTTAGTTTAAAATATAAAATACATATTTTAATGGTAAAACTCTTTAAAAGAAAAGATTTTAATATAAGTTTTTAAATTATTGACTTAACATAATAATAAATAATATTGTTTATTAATAAAATAATAATATGAATAATTAACTGTATTAAATGTATTGATAATAATAAATATTATTATTTATTGTAACTTAATAATAATAAGTGGTATTATTAATGATAATAAATATAATAATAACATAATAATAATAATATTATTATTATAATAAATGGTAATATAATATAATAATAAATATAATCGTAATAGTAAACATAATAATATTCGTCTCTCGAGACTTCCCTTTCCCTTCCCCATTTCTGTTCCCTTTCATTTCCTTTTGTTTCGTTTCCTTCTTCTCCCTCGGCAATTCGTCTTCTCTTCTTCAAAACGCCACCGCCAGATTCAGCCTTCGGTTCTTCACATCTTCATCTGCCAAGTCTGAATACGTTTTGCTGACAATTTGTTCCCTCTCATTTAATTGGTAGGCCATTGTCGTAGTGATAAATAGAGGTATGCGTAAATAATGAGAGTCGTTCGAGACTATGCAGTCAAAGTCGCCGTAGCTAATCTGTGCTGCAGGGAGTGTCGCCGTCGTTCGCCATTTGACGGTTCAAAGCCGCCGCAACTATGTTGGGGATCACTCCCATGTGAAAGTCCTTAGGACTTGGACGGAGCACATATGCGCTAGGAGGAAGAAATTTCGGTCAACAGAGTTGACCGAAATCTTTTGGACAGTTAACTCTTCTGGTCAATATGTTGACCGTCATAAGTCATGAAAGAACTGACTCTACTGAGGAAGTAGGACGGACTACTTCAATCGGTCAATGGTGTGGTTGACCGGCTAAATGTGGAAGGTTTGAATGACTGTCATATCTCAAAATGTGTATAGTTGACCTACCCGATCAGGTAATTGGTAAACATCATTCTCGGGATTCCAAAGGCTGATCAGTTTGTAGGAGCAAGCATCAGCCGCCTGCTACAGGACATGGCGTGCGCATGCATGCAGATCTTAGATGTTGAGCACCAACCACCAAGTTGGTCTGTGGTGGGGGACATGCATATATATGTGTGTATATGTACATTCAGCAAGCGTACGAAAAAGAAGAACGAGAAGAAGGAGAAGACACCAGAGAAGTAGAGAAAAGATTGTATGCGAAAAGATTGTATGCACATTCAGAAAGAGAGCTGTGAGTGAAAACAAAGTGTGAAGGCTTTTGTTTACTTTTACTCTATTCTTATTTTCGCCTCCTATAATTTTTCTCATACTTAGTAATCCTTTTATGAACTTAGTATTCCGTAATTTTTTCCTTATTTCGGAAGGGTTTTCATATAAAATTTAGTGTTCATTTCTCTTCTCTTATTTCTACTTCACTACTTGTGTACTTTATCAGTTGGCCGCCCATTTCGGCCAACAGAGAGATTGTTCCTGTATTCTAATCAGTAGTCCGCCCGTTGTCCGCCAACAAACTGTTCACCAGGCAAGTAAAATTCCTATTTTCTATAAGTAAATCCTTCCTTTCTTCTCATTGATGCTAATCTTCTTACTATCGTTCCGTGATTTATGGAAGTCGGCTTTATTTCAATTGTAAATAGAAATCGACTATATTTTGATTGAAAAGGAAAAAATCAGGAAACAGAGCTTTGGCTATGAACTGTGGAACCCATTGCATTTCAAAGGGATTTACATTGAATTGGGCTGTAATTATTAGTTGATTTATGCTACAAAATTTATTAATTTACATGTTAATTAGTGAAAGTTGGGATTCTCTTGTTTATTCGTGGAAATCAAAAATTGTATGAGAAAACAAAGCACGTTGCTCACTGTTGCGTTATGTTCTTATTATGTAAGAAAGACGATAAATTATTGGGTTATAAGTCACTCTTTTGTGAATTTCATACTTATTTTTATGTTATGTTTGATGGCACGCACGATATCGCACATGCGTTGAATTTAATGTTATGTTTGATGGCACCCACGATATCGCACATGTGTTGAACTGGATTAAAGAGAGTTACTAAGTGAAACACGATAAACGTCTAATTTACGCATGTGCGCTGATCCCATGTTGGAGGCGCTCAAGGAGGGTCTAAAAGGCGCACATGCATGCATTGGTTAAATTGGAGCCGCCTGATGAGCGCTCAAGGGGAATATGAACGTAATTTGTCCAGATTGCTCATTATCTTATGTGCATCTGAAAAATGCTTATGCGTTGTTTACATAATTGGCTTACGATGCGTGCCTGATGAGCATTGAAGCGTCATTCCTGATATAAAAAATCCTAATGCAATTTTCAGGGTTACGCTTTACGATTTTTTGAGATTGGAGTGCCGACACAGTGAGAAAATGAGGAGAAAGAGAGAAAGAAAAGACAAGAAGAAGATTTATTCATCCAATTAAAAATTAAATTGAATTTCATTCTCTACCAACCTTGGGTACATTATTCTTAAAATTAATAAAGATATTTTAACGGGTTGTATTTCTTCTCTTTGTTTTGTACTCTTTATTATTCGAGCTCAGTTATTATAAAAAGTTGTACTTTTGTATTTATTAAGGTTTGTATAATCAAACAAATTGTATGGTTAATATTTTATACGTATAGTCCTGTAATTTTTTTCTTATTTAAGAAAAAAATTTCACATAAAATCTTATATTCTTCATTATTTGTGATTATTATTGATTTATTGTGCGTTATCGATTTTTTTTATGGTTTAAATAAACGATCCAGTTTCCTACAAGTGGTATTAGAAACAAATTGTTATTGTCGTGTGTTGAAACTTGTTTAGACAAATCAAAATTAGAAACAAAATGATTTGTTTGAATAGCTCAAATTATGACATAAAGAGGAGTAAGATGAATGATTTGTTATTTGTTAAAAAAATATATCTTTCGGTATTTGCTACTCAAAAATCTGAGTCAAAATCCGAAGAATGTGGTTTTAAATATGAATAAGTTTGTAGTTATATTTAGTAATTTGTTAATGATAATATATATAATCACATTCAAATAAAACGTATGCGAAAACATTGTAGGAGAAGCTCGAAATGCTTTATACCTCAAAGACAAATAATAATATAATTGTATCATTTAATAAAATTGATACAAGTGAGATACTAAAATGATACATATATAATCAACTATTTGAACAAATTTTTGGGATTTGTTGACCAATTGAGTGATATAGATGTCAAATTTGATGACGAATTGTTAGGCTTGTGGTTGTTAACTGTATTGACAGATTCATGGGAGGTGATACACTTTCCCATTGCCAACACCATTCCAAATATTATGATGACTCTGGAGATAGTTAAAGGAACCGTGTTAAATGAAAAAAATGAGACAACACACATAAGGCTCCTCACACTCTGACATGCTAGTCTTTTAAATACGAGAAAAAAAATAAAAGGCGTAGCCCAAAATTTAGTAAAAAAAGCCAATGCAAGTTACAATCGATGTATCAAAACCTCAAATGTAACCATTGCCAAAAAAATGACACATTAAGAAATATTATTACAATTGAAAGCGTAAGAATACTGATGAGAACAAAAAAAGGGTTGAGAAGACTCGAGATGAGAAAAAAACCTTAATTGTTATTAAGCTTGATTTGATGTTAGTTTGCAAATAAGAGGAAATGGTCAATTTAGTTGACCGTGAAACAAACTAGGTGGTGGATAGTGGCACTTCATTCCATGTCACATTAAGAAGATAATTCTTCACATACATGTGTGTATTTATATGGATGAATATAAAATGTACTATAAATAAAATAAATGTGTATGCTTGACAATGGGATGATAATGCCTATGTGTTACTTTCATATTGGTAGATGTATATTAGTTTATACGACCAGTGTGTGTATTGGAAGATACCAACGATCGTGGGTGTGTGTGTAAATCGACAATGTGTGTTTAAACTGGTAGTGTGTGTTTATATTTATGGTATGTGTGTATGTGAGTTTGGCATGCTTAAAATAATAATAAATTATATACATATGTTTGGCTGTGGGTATATACATATAATAATTACATACGTTTTGTTTGGATGTGTTGGGCTTATATATTGAAATAAAATGGTATACTAAGTAAATATTTAAAGTTTGGTCAGTTAATTAATTGTTCATGGATTTTCTTGATAAATTTCGATAATTGATTCTTTGCATTAACTTTGTTAGTATATGTGAATTTTTTTAGTATTATATGATTAAGTTGATGAGAGCGTATAAAAATACTAAAATATATAATTAAATGGAAAATTATGGTACCTTAGTATGGTCTATTCTTTTTCAATACTAAATTCATATTCTGAAAATTAAGATCATTTGAATGGATACTTATAGTTCTGCGAATATTATACATGGGATATCGATTAATATCATATTGAGGGGTGTTGGGTTTGACTTGTTGTAGACATGAATATTCTATACCCGATGTAACATGTATCATAATGGATCACAAGAATACGTGTGAGTCATAATTTGGATTACCCGATGAGATAACAGGAATAATATTTGCGTGGATTGAGATCGTACTTGTACACTACTATTGGCAAGTATTATAAGACCATAGAGTTAATTATTTATTAAACTTGTAAGTATCAATACTTTAAGAATTTACCCAATTGTCTGAGACAGACATGTAAATGCTGGTTCAGAGTGACGTCTAAAATTTGAGAAAACTTTGTGATATCTCATATAGTTGGAATTTTTATTGAGATAAAATCGATAAAACTTATACAATTGTTGATACTCAGATTCAATAGAATCCAATTTGCATCCATAATATTTTGTTGTCATATGGCTTTTGATTCATGAGTACAACAAATCGTTGAATCTCAAATAATTGTTAATTTATTATATGTTATTAATTTATTTATGATGATATTATTATTCGATATGTCGTATTAGATTTTATTATTTTATTAATTTATTTACTTATTAGATATTTAGCTCACTATTATATTTTATTGATTCGAAAATATAGTATTTATAACATGTTAAAAGAGATCGTATAATTATTGAGAAGTTTTAAGACAGAGGCGATCTTGAAAATAAAAGGGATTTTATTTCAGTTGTTGTTACAAATTGCACCGATTGTGATAATTAAATTACGAAAAACTCCCTTTTTTGGTTGTATATTAAACTGATTTAGCATGCCCATATTAATATGAGAGTAACTTTAGATTTTATAATTAAAAATTTGATTATGAGTTTTATTTTCGGTAGTTAAATTTATTTTATAAATGATATTTAAAAATAAAGTTATGCATTTATACATTTTTTTCCTCTTATAATAAAGAAAATAATAAATTTATGTGATATTTTATTTTTAAAAATCCTATCGCACGTGAAACGCGCTCAATTGGCCAAACTTCGTTGAATTTTTAAGATCGAATTAAAAAATGAAATATATAAATTGAATAAAGTATTGAGAGAAAAAGTTTGGTTCTTAGGCCTAACTCAACTTAGAGAAAAAGGGTTTTTTAATATATTTTATTTTTTTACAATTTTTTAAAAACACATTTATTTATATATTTTTAAAACATAATATTTTAATAAGTTAATATTTATTTATTTAATAAAAATTATTTATTAATAGTTTTTAATAGTGTACTACATACATACAAAACCTTAGTCCAACAAAATCACTTGTTAAAATATATTTAGGCTTTATTTAGTTAGAAAAATTTATATGAAAAAAAAAATATTTGAAATATTTTAAATACTTAAATACAGGTTGAAGCAAATATAGGCTTCAGCCAATTAGCCCAACCGAGCCAAACCGGAGAGCCGAGCGGCTTTTTTGAGCCGTTTTCGAGCTGAAACAGTTTCGTTTCCTCTTCATCTTCCTCAATGTGTTTAACTCCTTCTACCGATTAACTCAACTAATCGGCGAAGATTCGCCATTCATTTAGTGTTGATAATATGTCCATCGATCGACAAATCAATTCTACGGTTTGAGTTAAACGCACAGTTGGAGATAAATGATGGTTTTCTTTATAAATCAGCGTTTGACTTTATTCTAACACCAAACGGCAAGATTACACCATCTAAAGTTAAGAAAGAGTCATTCAAAAACAAACCGGTTCAATTTCACGTTGAAAAAACAGAAAGACGCAAAATGACAAAAGATAAACTCGATTCATTATTCCATTTTAGTCATTGTTTTTCCACATCATTTGCTAACGGCAAATACTAATAAAAATTAAGAATTAGTAATAGTTGAAAAAAATAATTTAAAAAAATTAAAAATAACATACGAAAAATAAATTCAAAATTACGTATATTTTTAGAAAATATTAAATTAATCTCTTTCGTTTTACCGGAGGAAGAAAGCCCATGGCTGCCAAATTGCGGGAGAGATGGTAGTTGTCGACCGTGGGCTGGCGCTTATTCACTCAGGGTAGCCATCTTGCCGCCTTGTTTCTCTTTCTGCGAAGCTCTTGGCGGAGCAAAATTGGAGATCCTACGCCTTGCTGTAATTCGAGGTCTCTTTAGTTTTATTTCTTTTTTCCTTTTCACCAAGAAGCAAAGCTCTTCTTACGATTCCAGAAATCCCTGATTTCTAGATTTCAAGGCAGATCCAATCACGAATTCTTAGATCTGACGGTCTTCTCTTTTCGACTCGACATTTTGTGTTGTAATTTAAAGATTGTACAATTTCTTATTAGTATTTCTCAATTGAAGTTGTCGAAAGATGGGTTGGCGCTCACAGCACAGAAAGAGTTGTTTCTCTTCAACTCTATGCCTCATCATCCTCTATGTCACCGCCATTCCTCTGTTGCAAGTTTCTGCTCAGGTAATTTCTTAGCTTCTCAGTTTGAGTTTGCCATATTTTATCGTGGATATGCTAAAATTCTTCCTCCATCTGAATTTTTTGCGCGGTAGGAATTTGGTGCTGAAACAGCGAACGACGAGCCAAGTCGACCGTTTAAAGATCTGGGCCGACGTAGTAAAGTGAGAGTTATTCCCCTTTATTTGCCTACTTTTGCTGTATTTTAACTTTTTTTTGGTTGTCTCAGATAACTTTGGTCCCATATAATCCGACTATGGACTATATGGAATTGGAGTTTCAATCTGTATTATCAGGAAGTTATTAGTGCCGGATGTGGAATTCAGGAACTTTTGGGAACGGGAGTGTATTAAGAATCTGATCGAGGTGTCCTAGGATTTCATGACTGGTTCGGTGTCTGCTTGTTCGCCTCAAACTATAAGGGGTGAAGTGATCCGTGAAGGAAGAGTACGGTGAGGTCCCAGAAAAATGCCTATTGTTGCTTAAGTTAGTAATGATTTTGAATACTAGATTAACGAGAGTGAGCAGAATGCTAGAGAGAGTTTTGGCTAGCCTTGTGCTTTTATATGCATGGATCAACAAGAGGTTTAATTACTTTGGTTCTGTTGATGACAATAGTTTGTTGCTGAACTGACGGGTGTCATATGATTATTTGTTAGATTTATTATTGTGCAAAGCTCATCCTCGAATAATTAGTTATTTGCGGGAAAGAAAATTCTCTCCATTTTCCTCACTTGTTACCGGTTTGAAACCAAGTGTGCCTGTGAAAATCTCTCTTTTCTGGTGGACAACTGATTTAAAGCTACATGATTCTGTCTGCCCTTCCCATTTCTAGATTAATTCTCTTTGATGCGCATTAATGCACATCAGTTTTGAGATGCAAGTTACGTTTTTGTTCACAGGTTGTGTTAGAGCACCTTGGGAAAGATGCCCATTCTATTCATTTGGGGATAAATTTGGATTCTGGTATGGGATTGTTCGATGCTTTCTTTGCAAGTCTGTCCATGATCATTGTTAGTGAGGTTTGTGTACTCCCTCTCCCTCCTAATTTGTCTGCATCATTAAGATCTCAGTAATTGAAACTGACAAAATATCCTTTCTCCCTGAAGCATTCTCTTCCAAACTTCAATGTGTTCCCCATTTTAGTGCCACTATAGCATAATATTATAAGTTACGGAGTTAAGATACTTCCTGTGCTAGATTTTGTTTTATTGCATTTACCAGCTGATGATTTTGTGGCTAGATTGGAGACGAGACATTCATTATAGCAGCTCTAATGGCAATGCGTCATCCCAGGTCAATTGTTTTATCCGGTGCGCTCAGTGCATTGGTAGTAATGACAGTAAGTTATTTACAATTTTCTGTTTCAATTGGTGACAAAAATCATCTTTATTTTAACATATCCTTTTGCTCTCCTGTATTTGATTTGGCTGCTTAAAACAAAGGTATAGTCTATGGCTATTTGTGCAATTGTTGCAAGCACAAACAGCTGCATTTTTTCTTATATCCTCAACATTTTCCATATTTGAACTAGGTACTCTCCACTGGACTTGGTAGAATAGTGCCAAATTTGATATCAAGGAAGCACACAAACAATGCTGCTACAGGTGTATCTCTCATTTGTGCTATGAAAGGGGCATGTTTCCCTAGCTTGAGATGCTTCTTGATTATTATTTTCATCATCTTAAATAATGGTGTATGTTAGATATGTTTGTATTGCCATTTCTGTTTTCTTGTTATTGGTAAACAATCTTGCTTGCTTCTAGGTAGGTTTAAAAATCTCGCCATGGTCTCATCAGTCTTTGTAACAGAAGAGACATTAGTCGATAAGCTCATGCTTGCCTTAGAATGATTATCATAAATAATTTAAATGTTCTGTTCATGGTACGTAAAGTATTCTGGAAGTGCTGCTCCCTGTATAAGGGGTTAATGTATCTGGGGAATGCTTTTTCAGCTACCAGATTAGTGAATTCTGTCATTCTTCCTTCCCAGAAAGTGGTCATTACCCGTCCTCAGTATTAAATCCCTACTGTTTGCATGCGGCATTGCCCTTTTCTCATAATAAGTTTCACTTAAGAATATGCATTTGAATGAGTGGCATTAAATGCTAGTCACTTTGTGGAGAACATGGATGCTTTCATTCAACTTCAGTGCTGATTGATTTGTAAATATATATATATAGAGGCCCTCTTTAGTAGCTACTTTGTTGTCGTTCTTGTTCTCAAGGTGGCACTGGGTCGGATGATCTGTCCTTATATTAATGCAGCTAAACTTTAATGAGACAAAGTAAATTAGTCATTGGTGTGCTATGCAAATATCGGCCAATGCATATTGGGGTCCAATGCCACAACAATATCGTGATATGTTTTTATATCAGCTGATATTGCCTATATATAAGCTGATATTTTTAATATTAGTTTATAATTTTTAGAATTTTTTTCTGGCTGATATATCTGATACTGATACATATTTTCAGGTATGTCAAATACCAATATGATCGCGATTGATATCGATGCCATTATTTTCATCCATGGGGGCACCACATTCCATTGTAAATGGGAACATTTAGAGAATTATTTGACCATAATTCACTTAGACATTGGATTGGTGTGAAGCTGTTCACAGTTTGTGTAATATTATATTATGTGCATTGGATCATCAGTATCTGGCATAATGTTGTGTCTCATTTATTTGGATAAAGAGGTGGACTTTCAGATCATAGCACTTCTTTGGCAGTTGAAATGGATACATCAGTCATGAACTAATGACCTAGCACTTTGTTTTCTTACAGTTGTCTAAGAATGTCTTTCTGCACATCCTCCTTGGAAAACTAAAGAGGCATATGTATCAGATATTTGAATCTTGCTGTTGACAGTGATACGAAGACAACTGGCAATGGATAATGTTTGCTCAGTTGACTTTGCTGTGAAAATTCTAGTATTTTCTTAGTCTTTTTGGCATTCCCATTCTGGTTGAATTTCATCTTTGGAAGCCCCTTGTCTGTTTTTTTCCCTTTTTTTCTGTGAACACTTGTCATTTTCAGTTGCTATATGCTATTCTTGCTGTTTGTTTCATAATGCATTAATTGTCCCCTATATTTTGGATGGGTGTATCTAAAAGATCATTGGATGAATAATTGACATATTCGTAACAGTAGATCTATTTAAAACTTTTATTCTTCTTCCGGGTTTATTCTTCCTTCATTTGTTATGCTTTGAACTGTACTATGTGGGTCTTGTTGTATGATTATGAGTAATAAGAAGTGATGTGATGATATTTATTGAGAAATCCACCCCCCTCCCAAAAAATAAATAAATAATTGTAGATTGGCTGGGCAACTCTGTATTACTTCAACACCGGAACTTAAAGCCCTTTTCTGTTTTGGAACAGTTCTTTATGCCTTTTTTGGGCTGAGACTGTTATATATTGCTTGGAGGGCGGATTCAAAAGCATCTCAAAAGAAGGAAATGGAGGAGGTATGTTATCAGCACTTTGGTTGTTAAGTGTATGATTGTTCCTCATGGATCTAACAAATCTAGAATACCATAATCTGTTTTTCTCATCTTTCCATCAAACATTAAAACTCTCTATTTTTAATAGTAAATGTGTCGTGCCAGATATCAGAATTCTAGCAAGCCTTGATATTGAATTTACCAGCTTTCTTCCCCTGATAAATGCCATTATGTGAGGCTGATCTCTGTAACAGTTAACAGGGTCACTACTCCAGTACAATTATTTATACGCATGCTTTGAAATTTATGCTTTACTATATGACAATGTGCCACTAGGAACAAGAACAGCTATAATTCAGTGTTTTAATCTTGTTGTGCAGTCCAGTTTTTTGAATAAATATACTTGAAAGATGATGCTCTTTAGTTTACTAATATTGGACTCTGTAATTTGTTGCCTAATGACGAAGAAGTGGTGGGATTATTTTTTTTTTTTTTTTTTTGTTTTGGAAGAGGGGGACAAAAGTGACTTTTGAAATATTGAACAAAAATAACAGTTAACAGAAACATTAGTACAATTATTTATACGCATGCTTTGAAATTTATGCTTGAATATATGGCCATGTGCCACTGGGAACAAGAGCAACTATTATTCAGTGTTTTAATCTTGTTGTGCAGTCCAGTTTTTTAAATAAATATACTTGAAGGATGATGCTCTTTAGTTTACTAATATTGGACTCTGTAATTTGTTGCCTTATGCGGATGAAGTGGTGTGATTTTTTTTTTTTTTTTTTTTTTTTTGTGAAGAGGAGAAAAAAATTGACTTTTTAGGTTGGTTGAGACTCTACTAAAGTTCGCATTCTTGGATACTGAGAGGCAGGCTTTGAATAGTTTTCAAATCAGTAGGAGGAATTCACCAATCCTCCAAACATATAGCACATAGGCCTTGAACCAAAATACATTCTCCAGAATTGAAGTAAACATTATTAGTAATAGAACCTTTTTCAAAAATGTCTTATAGGTAAGCCATATAAGCAATATTTTGATTTGATGGTGTAAAAGGATCTTTTGTTTCTTTCTATGGAGGTTTTTATTTTCCCTAATGAACATATTGAAAACTATTATTAGGGTTTTGGTACATTTGGTGTAGGTAGACAATTCTTTTTCTATTCATGCTCTCTTCATAAGGGTAGAGGTTCACTATAAAAAGGCCATATGAAGGCCAAAAAATTTAAAGGATTCTATTAAGCATAATCCTACATATTTGGACTAGATGAGAAAAATGGCAAAATGGCCTACCATAAACGTAATGGTGGCAAAAAAATCCATGTAGCTGAACCCCTAGCAAGGAAAGCATAATTTGATTTTGCTATATTGTCTTCTTATGGGGAGTTTAGCATCAAATCTTACTGCAATATGAAGAGGCCTTGCCTTGTGAAGCAATTTGGAAAGAGAGGTCGCTAGCTGCACAATGTTTTTTGTGACCAGAAAATTCTTCTTTTGATCATTTTCATTTCATTAGTTTAATGGATTTCTATTTTCTCTGAATTCTGAATTTTATGTTATTGTTTTGTATATGCAGCACCCAATTTAGTGATTTTTTTGCTGTCCCAATCAAATGATGCTTTTTGGCATTTACCTTGGAACTTGAGGGACTTGTATCTTGGCATAGCCCCATGTGTGAATCATAATCTCTGCCTACTTGTGAATCCACACCCCAATATATGTATGTATTGTTTTCAGCTTAAAATGAAGAGAAGAGATCATAGTTGAAGAGTTGTTCATAAGTCTGTATGGGAAAAGAGGCTATGTGCCTTTTTTAGTTTCTAATTGTGTTATCATTAATAGTGAAGTAGCCTTTCCTTTTTTTTTTTTTTTTTTTAATGTTCGAGTGCTTTATTCTATCTATCGAAGCCCTTTGTCTATAGTTCACGTCAGTTTCCCATGCGGTTCTGAGCCAAATATTTAGTTTGATTGATGTAATGTTTCGAGTGGCTGGGGAAATCTGTCATGGATTTCTAGGCTTTATTTGTAACTAGAAAAGTTTGAAAAAATTAAAATAAAAGTGAAGGAAAATACTTTTTTATATTTGGATTGCATGAAAAATTACAAGAAAATAAATATGTATTAAAATATTTATGTTTGAGGAAAGTAATTTTCCTTTCATTTTCATGCATTTTCATTCATTTCCGTCAAACTTTCCTAAATCCAAACAACCCATAGGGTCTTTATGATTATATGAAAGTTTGAAGGAAAGAAAAAAATGAGGAAAAAATAAAAATAAAAGAAATTTAAAGGAAAATCTCATTCCTCAAATATTTCAATGCATATATTCCTTTATATTTTTTCCTTCTGATTTTCCATGTAATGCAAACATGGAAAAGTCTCTTTTTTTGTGTGTGATTTTTTCCCATTTTCTTCAAACTTTTCTAAAACCAATTACATCGTAAGTGTAAATGCAATGTAGGTTATGATTAACACCTCATGTATATAGTTATATACAACATGATTTGGTGCACAAATTCTTCATAGCAGGAACATATTTACAAAATGCCATTGTAATAATATTTTTGAAATCTCATTTCTTACGATCTGTCACTCATTCATTTAAATCCATTTCACTTGTTGCATGCTTATCCAGGTAGAAGAGAAACTTGAGACCGGACAAGGGAAAACATCTCTCCGCCGTTTCTTTTCAAGATTTTGCACGCCAATATTTTTGGAGGTAATTTATAGTGCAAATGATGAATATCTGGATTTGTTGCAATCTGCCTGATTCCCAAAATTACCAAAAAAAAGGATGAATAGAAGTGTTAACAACTTTAAGACTACTTGTATCATCTAGAATTTCTAGTCTGACAAAGGTATCCTCACCGTGATATCTCATCAGTAGATGCATGCTTGGTCTCTCTTGACCCCTTTGGGTTCCGTATAGTTCGCTTTTCTTGTTGAAGGTTGGGGTGTTGATTTTACTGGCTTTTTCGGGTTTGTTTTTCTTGGGTTAGGTTGTGTTTTGACCCCATGTCAATCGTATTGGTTGTCTGGAACTTCTTGTACGTAGAATTTTTAAATAAATATACATGTTTTCTTACTTAACCTTAAAGAATTTTGCTAGCAACTAATATCTTTGTGTTGTCTTTTATGCAGTCATTTATTCTGACTTTTCTAGCAGAGTGGGGTGATCGTAGTCAGATTGCGACAATTGCTGTAAGTTCCTTCCTTTCCAATTAGGATGTAATCTATAAGAAGCATCAATACCAACATGGGCCATGGATATGGCACGCCTACTTTTTATTTTTCTAAAAATAAGGACATAACATATTGGGTACATATTAACTAAAATTTATAGTTTCTATTCTTTAAATTATGATAATATAATTGATGAATAATACTATTTTATATTAAACTATTAATAGACAATGCACAATTCTTGTTTAATCATCCCAAAAAATCACATAAAGCACTAGTAAGTATGCCAATATAAAACACGCATGGTATAATACGCCTACATAATGACAAATCTAGCCCTTAGAAACACCGTCGAAAAGCCCTCAACCAACACGAAATCCCGTTAATCTATCCGTATTAGCATACCCATAAAAAAATAGATACTTAGATAAACGCCATGGTAGAACTTCTGGCTTAAAGGGTAGCTTAGTAGTATTACTATGTAGTTTTTGACAAAAATATATATATTTTTCCTTTATTTATGCAGCTGGCGACCCACAAAAATGCAGTTGGAGTTGCAGTAGGGGCCACATTGGGACACGCCATCTGCACTTCATTTGCAGTGGTTGGAGGAAGCATGCTAGCCGCAAGGATCTCACAACGCACCGTTGCCACCATTGGTGGTCTCCTCTTTCTCGGGTTCTCCTTATCTTCATACTTTTATCCTCCACTGTAGTTAGCCATGTTACATGTGTTCACCCAACAGTCATAGTTAGAAGTCTGGCGAATAAATGATAAAAATTATATTAAGTGATTTAAGTAATTTTATTTTTTATGATATGTCTACTCAATTTTTAATCTTAATCACTGAATAAATGTGAGAGCTTTCTCGTTGAGAGGCTTGTAATTACTCTCGTGCTTATAGGCTACTCCTTTTCACTTCTATTTTTTTTCATATTTTTCTTTTTTTTTTTTAAGTCTACAGTCTCGTCCACCCAGAGTAATCGTTTGATGAATGAGTACTAAAAATTATATTAAATAATTTAAATAATTTTATTTTTTATTATTTATTTATTTAATTTTTAATTTTGATCATTGAATAGATATGAGAGTCTTCTCACTGAGAGCTTTGTAATAACCCTTGTGCTTATCGGTTATTCCTTTTTGCTTCTTTTTTTTTATTATATTTTTTAGTTTATAATCTTTTTCATCCAACAGAAATAATTAAAAGTCTAGTAAATGAATAATAAAAATTTTACATAAAATGATTTAAATAATTTTATTTATTATTATTTATTTATTTAATTTTTAATCTTAATGTGCTTATTGATTATGCCTTTTGGCCTCTTTTTTTTATTTTTTCTTTTCTTTTCTTGTTAGTCTACAATCTTTTTGGTACTAGTTTAGATGTTCTTCACAAATTGTACGTTTGTGTTATTGAAGTGGCCTTGGTTTAGAATGTAATTGGATTCCTGAAAATCTGAAGGGAAAAGATGTGGGAAATTTATGGGGAAGCCTTGAGACTCTTTAGTTTTGAAAGTGTGAGGCTATTTTCTAAAAAAAAAAAAGTGGATTATGTAAAAAAGAAAAATATAAGAAAAGAAACTATGAAATAGATTTTTATTTTAATATTAATAGTCTTTGAGTTTTTTTTTAATATTTTTTGAATTAATATTGATGGGTATCATTACCCGTAACTACCTATAGATAAAATTGCGATAAGTTACGTGGTTGAAAAAAAGAACCACAACCATTTGGAGGTTGAAATAGACGGGAGAAGTTATAAAACCGATTAGGATAAGTTCTGGCGAAAAGGAGGCCATATACAAGAGAAGATAATCATAGAAAGGGCGCAGAAACTCTCTCTTTCAAAATTCTTATCCGAAATAAATACATCTTCCCCTTTTATTATTCAAAAAGGCCACGATCGATTTGAAGTAATCGGAGGCCTTTGGGGATCTAGTCCACCTGCACGACCATCATCTTGTTTTTTTGTGTCACAGACATGTTTTGAGTTAAAAGACGGAGCGAAGAAAAATCGTCTCCATCCAACTCGAACAGGATCCGCAACAAATATATGACTCAAAATGTAATCAATTTAATACAAAAATAAATAAATATTATGAAATCACTTTTTGAAAAAAAAATTGACAATAAAATTAATATATATATATATATATATATAGACCGGTCCGGTCTTTTCCGTTGTCACTGTCTCCCTTACTAAAAAAAAGAAAAAAACGTATAGCTAAAATTTTGAGAAAGTCCATGAATCTTCCTTTGGAAAACGAGAATTTGGGGAATTGTTTTTTGGTTGAGGGACTAGAATCTTTATCTTTGAATTATATCCATTTATTTTTTACCATATAATTATAATAACTTTATTTATATTTTCTAGTTTAAATTATTTTATTTTTAGTTATGAAAATGGTAAAATTATATATTATCGTATGATAAATAATTATATATTCAAATCATAAAAATATTATCTTATAGGGTACAATATAAAACCTTATATAGTAAACAATAAATGGTTACATTATTTATTGGATTTCACGCATAGCGAGAATTTGGTATTTAGAATTATTATTTTTTTAAAGTAAAGGCAAAAGTTTTAATTTTTTAATTAATCAACTAACAGTTATTATTATTACTGTATCTGTATGTGAAACATATAAGAACAGCTACTTTATTATATGTAAGACTTTTAACTTCTGTTATCAAATGAACAATAATAATCGATAATCATATCAATTTCAAAGGAAAGTCTCAGCGATAATATGGTTTGAATCCCAACAATTTTTATATCTGCGTTTTCTATTTTTATCTCACTTATTATATCAAATAAATTAGTCCGGTTCCCCTTAGTTAATAAGACGATACTTCACACATAATTAAGAGATCCATAGAAAATCAAGAGTTTAGTCATACAAGTAAAGTGAAAATTTGGCTAACCTTCCTAGTTAATTCTTCTAAGCATGTACTCCTTATTAAAGGGTTCACCTTCTGTATTAGTCTTCCAAGCAATATATTTTAGACTTTTTCTGAATTCCTGAAATCTTTCTTCCATAACTAAAAATTTAAGTCATAAGTAACACTTTATTCTAAGCATAATTCATACATCAGAATTCTGTAAGATTACATACTAAGTAATATATGTAATAGGTTGTGGGTGAGAGATTATTAAAAAATTTTATAAATCCTAAATATTCAAGTCACACGTAGAACTCGAATTCTCGAATAATAGAGAGAGGAATATCTTGAATAGCTAATCGTAAATAACCGGTCAAAGTACGACCAAAGACATCAATAGCAATGATAATCATTTTCTACTTTAACTTCTAACTTGCGAATATCTTGTAAGTTGTTACCAGAAATAACAATACATTAATCTGCTTAAATTAATGTCTCGTGGGTCACCCTTGGCTTGCTTCTAGAATTCTGCGACTTAAGACTTTATCTTGTGGCTACCTCACACAATTATAGTAACCCAGTCAAGTTGTCATATTGCTGCTGGTCGGCACACATCAAATATCAGATGATGTAGGCCCCTATGTTCTATACAGATAATTTAAGATATAATACTTTGTCACAAAATTTGCTAACAAAAAGCCTTGATAATGTAATGTTTCATAAATTTGTCTGTATTAATAAATTTGTATAAAAAAAATAGATAAAAATTAGATCTCAAATTGGTATTTTACAAATGATGAGAAGTGCCTTTTAAATATTTTTCTTAATTATTTATTTACTTAGGTGTGACTTTTACCTGCATGACTTTTCAAGTGAATTTTATGCCTCAAAAATTATATCATTTGATAATATTTTAAAAATATCTCCTAAGTATTGATTATTTCGTATTATTAGCTAAAGGATCCAGGGGGCGTCTTTCTCCCTTGTGGAGAAGGACCGTCCTCTTCCTCAACTGAACCGTCGGATGTAAAATCTGATGGTCCATACGTTTTAAATGGATAATATAACGTGGACCGTTCGATTTTAAATTTAATTATCCAAAACACGTAACCGTCGGATTTTACATCCGACGGCCATTCTTCATTGGGGAGAAGGGCGCCCCCTCAATCCATTAGGGTAAATCTATTATGGCAAAAAAAAAAAAGTCAATGAAGTTTCTAAAAGATCTATTTTTCCACTATTTAAAATAGCATTCAATCTTATATATGGTCTAACTTTGAATAAAAGGCTAAATAAAGTAAAATATAATTATTATAAAAAGTAAATATTTATAAACCTAGAAAATATATTATTTTAACATAATATGTTCAATTTACAGTTTTATATTTTTTTGGGAATTTTTTTTAAAAAAATTAGTTCGAGGAGATATAACTAGATTTTTTAATAGTTTATTAATAAAAATAATATATATATTTTTAATTTATTTATTTTTTTTATTTTTATAGGATTTCATACATTAAAAATAAGAAAATCAAACAAGTTTTACAGTTTTATATAATTATTCCATATATTTTTTAGATTTTTTTTATTTTAGTTCGAGGAGATATAACTAAGTTTTTTACAGTCTATTAATAACCATAATATGTTTTTTAGATTTGTTTATTTTAATATTTTTATACGATTTCACACATTAAAACTAAGAAAATTAAACACGACATTAGTCTTTACGTGAACTCCCACGAGTTATTGGTGTCAATGACTTTTTATGCTTCTTTGTAAATGGATCATGCCTCTTGAAAGTAATAATATAGAATATCTTTTGCTTAATTTTAACATCTAAAATAAATATTAAAATGATCTGAATCTTGAATTTAAATATTCAAAAGATACAAAATAAAAAAGTTTCACGAAAAATATGCATTTTAGAGATAATAATTTTGATTGACCCAATTCCAAACAGATAACTTTAATAAAAGACATAGTTACAACAAAGGATACAAAGATAAAATCTGAATATAAAAAATGTCATTATTTAATCTTGGGCATAGACCTGATACGTCATTGGTTCTCGAGTTATGATACGGATTAGGGTATCTTTTATTCTTTCGCTATAAGTTGAATTGGAGCGGGTCTGATCTCCGTCGTCATTAATTTAGAACTTGCACACCATAAACTATAAATAGGAGGTTAGAGGACAATAAAAATTATTCCCATCGTATATCCTCCAACGTTTAAATTAGAAATATTTCTAAAAGAATAGAAAGATGTTAGGAGGATACGATAAATGTATATGTGCATATCGCGGGGGAGCGTTTGGATGAGCCCGATAAAAGGGCGGCTCAAAGGTGTGCTCGCGAAGAGCTGCTTAGAGCTGCTTAGAGGGCTCCTATGACGAAGAGCTTCTAGTTCTAGGACGGAGTGCTTATACTCTGGGATGGAGAGATCATGGGACAAAGGACTCCTAACTCATGGATAGAGGGTTAAGAGCCTTCAGAAATAAGGAGGGCTAAGATTCCCTTGGCAGTGGAAGGCTGCTGGTCTCAAGATAAGATGAGGGCTGAAAGCCTCCTGACAGCAAAAGGTTGCTGGCCTCCGGACGGGTGAAGGACTGAGAACCTTTTGGCGGCGGAAGGCTGTTCGCCTCCGAATGAGAGAAGGGCTGGCCTTCAAACAGGCGAATGACTAAAGGCCTCATGACGGAAATAGGGCTAGTGGCCTCTTAGCCGCTATCCCGCTCTCATTGGAGATTGGTTAGTAACGGCTACACCCTTCTTCAAGCCATGTGGAGCCTCATGGAGCTTTTTGAGCCTATTCTCGCTTGTTCTTCAAAATTTGAGGATACTTGCTTTTATAATAAAATTTACAGATGTATTATTCCTCCAGAAGTAACATATGACTCTTCATTTTAAAAAAATTATGTTAAATTGCGAACCTACTATGAGGCCTGATCCTTTGGGCCCATGGTTGTTTGACCTATCAAGACCATTTGTCATTCTTATGCACAAACGAGAGGATTTTTAGTTATCATATAGTATCGTTTGACATATCTAAAAAAATATTGATAAAATAAATATTAATTAGATATCACGATTGTACCGAATAAAAATCTAGAAAAAGGTACAAATGCATTCTGACCCAATATATATAATCAATCAATTCCAAAACTCTTTTTTGATTGTTATTTTTGACCTCTAACATATAAACCTTCCACCAACTAACAGATACAATAATCAAATCTAATTTGATCTGATTATCGTATTTCGATTGAAATGATATTTATCCAAGAATTATTGAATACAAAGCCCTTTTGTCTTCCAAACAAAAAGAGAATGTGCATTTACTCATTCAATCATATATTACAATCTAAGAGATAAGTGTGAATAATATTCTAAAACCAAAATCACAAGAAGGATTTACAATAAACGCACAATTCTCATAAAAATTGATCATCTAACAACAATCTATCCACACGGGATTCGTCTCCCAAATGAATCCCATCTTCAGTTGAATTTGTTACCACACTCAGTCTTTTTATAATTATTCAGTTCATTGCAAGAATATTATTATTGTGTTTAATAATTTATTATTTTTTTAGCAAAATTTACTATTTTTAAATTATAAATTTGGACATCGAAAAAGTCATGAGAAATATTTAAATCTCTTAACTTTATTGTTATCAAATTATTTCTCCTCCTATTAAATTTCAAATCTTACAAGGCTTAATATAATGAAACACACATTGTACGGTTCAATATAATAAAAAAAAACTTTTCTAGAACCCCACAAAATAAATAATTTTTATAAATAAAAGAAGTCATATTGGAGGAAACACGTATTAATCAAAGGATTACAAAAGTCATATTTCCCCGTGCCCGGTCGTAGATCCCTCTCGTCCCTCGATGAAAGTTCGGGTGACCCGAACCCGAGTCCATCCGCCCATGGCCCACCTTCTTGTTTTACGTCACCTTTTGTTCTCTGGCTTTCAAATTTTAACTAACCTTCGTTCATACGAGAGAAAAAATAATATTTATTTATTTATTTATTTATTTAAAATATCTTAGAAGACGTAATTTATACAAAAATATATGTCTAAAAATTATTTTTTGTTTTTAAAAAACAATTTCTCATCATAATATTTTTCAAAACATAATAGGCATAAAAACATAAGATAAATAAAAAATATTTATAATTATTATTGGTCGTAATATTTTTTAAAATTTACAATCAATAAAATATTTATACGCAGTATTGATAAATTTTGGTGTGATAAATTTTCATTTAGCAATGAGGCCTAAATAGTCAGCTGCTAGCGACCGGTGGCGGGGATTGATACTAGCAATAGTCGGGGCATTGACCATTGATAGGCCATAGTTAGAGAGTGCCATTTGGCACCAATGGGGTAGGCCGAATGATTGATAACGGAGTTTAGGGACATCGACAATTAGTAACTGACACCACTAGATACAATGTTGGCACATGACAGACTAGGTAGAGAGATATGAGTCGGCAAATGACTGCAAGTCAATGGTAACAATGTCGATGGCATGGGACGTCATTTGTTATGTCCCACGTTCTTATTTTTTTAATTAATTATTATTGTTATGTTAATATGTGACAAATTTTTCTATATTCATAGGATTCTTAACATTATCACAGTATTGGTGGTGCGGATATTATACTATTGAATGTACTGTCGGGCCTTAATCAGAAAATATGCTGCTAAAATTTCAAAAACACCTCATACAAATATTCCGCAAAAGTATACGAGATAACCATAAATAATTTATAGAAGCTCTAATATTTCATAACATATTACAAAATTACAACCTTAATATATCACTATTTAAACTAAACTAAACACATCATTTCTAAGTACAATATAAATATCTAAAGTATTGTTCTTATTCATCAGACATAAACCCTATGTAGTATCTGGAGAGCAAGAAAAATAGTAAGAGAATGAGTCAAATACTCAATAAAACACATAATAATTAAGGATACGCATGTTTTTATTGAAACATATCATAGAGATGAATAAGAATCGTGATAGATGTAAAAATACATATATACATTCAAAAATATTTTTATGATGCATTTAACTTTCTTTTTATTCTACATGTTTCTTTTTATTTGTTAGTGTATTTACATTTTCATAATTTGAGGAATCAGGGTCATTTGTCAGCACATTTTCATAATAATTAAGGACATGTATATTTTTTATCGAAACATATCACTGAGATGATGTGAAAATACATATATACTTTCAGAAATATTTTTATAATGCATTTAACTTTCTTTTTTTTGTACATTTTTCTTTTTATTTGTTAGTACATTTACATTTTCATAAATTGATAAATTAGGGTTAGTAGGTGTGAGATCCAAAAATTAATAGGGCCTCATCCCACAAAAATCCAGTCCGGGCTTAAGCACTTCGGCCTGGGTCACTCCGGCCCTGTAATCAAGGCCGACTGTGATTCAAAATTTGGCCCTTCCTGATGAAAAATGGACCGGCCTTCTCCAAAATCGGCCTGTTTACACAATCCGCCCAAAAAGGTTGACCGGCAAAGAGTGAGCCACAGGCATGAAATTGGAACAGTTGGCTTAAATTAAATTAATGGTAACAAAAAAAAGTATACTTTATCCAACCAGACGGCGACCTAATGAAGTAAGTAAACCAACTAGTTACTCCACCTACCCTCTGAAATTAAGTACGAGGGTAAGTAACTTACCCCACTTACTCCACCAAATCTCTCCTCTATATAAATCTGGCGCTGGTTGATACACAGGCTAGCAAAAGGAAGGGAGTAAAGAGGAGAAGCTTCAAGGCAGTAAAATTTAGGCGATCAACTCTCAGGCAAGTGTACCTCGGACGCCGTCTTTAAGTTCATTGCAAGTGTATTCTGCTCTGTTTCTAAATTCATGCTTTAAGAATATTGCAAATGTACTCTGCTCTGCTTTTAAGCTCATGTTTGAAAATATTGAAGTGTACTCTATTTTTAAGTTCCTGCTTTCTGTATCGAATATCCACCTTCTGCAATGTACAATGAACTTCGTCCGTTTCAGAAAAAGAACGCCGTCCTTTTTAAGGAAAAAGTACTCCGTCCGTTTTAGAAAAAGAACTCCGTCCTTTTTGATGAAAAAGTACTCCAAAAGAACTCTGGCCTTAAACGAACTCCCGCCTTAATATAAAAATGAGCTCCGACTTTGCATAGGAAAATGAGCTCCGTCCCTTGATATGAAATGTACTTCGGCTTTAATGAGAAATAAACGCCGGCTTTGTATTAAAAATGAACTCCGTCCCATTGAAAGGCACTTCGTCCTCTAGCACTCCGTCCTCTGAGAAAAAGAACTCCGTCCCTTTTGTTGAAAAAAGAACTCTGGCTTTAAAAAGAACTCCGGCCTTAATGTAAAATACACACCAGCTTTTAAGAAAGAAAAGAACTCCGACCTTTGAGAAAATAAGCTCCGGATTTATGAAACTTTGGCTTTTAAAAGTACTCCGTCCCTTTGAGTAATAGGCACTCCGTCCCTTTTTGAGTGAAAAGCATTCCGTCTGAACAGAGTTTCATCCGAAAAGCACTCCGGCTTTTTAACTCCGGCCTTATATTAAGAAGATGAACTCCGTCCCTTGAGGAAAATGAACTCCGACTTTTAGATGAATTTTACTTACGGCTTTTAAGGAAAGGCACTCCGTCCAAACCTTTGAGAAAACGAGCTCCGTCCTTTGAGAAAACGAGCTCCTTCCTTGAGAAAACTAGCTCCGTCCTCTGAGAAAAAGAACTTCGTCCTTTTGTTGGAAAAAGAACTCCGGCTTTAGAATGAACTGCGGTCTTAATGTGAAATGAACTCCGTCCCCATGAGTAAAAATCACTCCGTCCAAAAGGAACTCCGGCTTTAATAAAGAAAAAGGAACTCCGGCTTTATATAAGAAAAAGAACTCCAGCCTTAATGAACTCCGGCCTTAAAGGGAAATGAACTCCGACTTTTGGACTCCGCCTTTTATCAAAAAAGTACTCCGTCCCTTTGAGTAAAAAGCAGTCCGTCTAAAAAGAACTACGTCCTTAAATTGAACTCCGACCTTAATATGAAAATGAGCTCCGGCTTTGTATAAGAAAAAAAAAGAACTCTGGCTTTTATATGAAAATGAGCTCCGGCTTTGCATAAAAAAATGAACTCCGTCCTTTTGTTGGAAAAAGAACTCTGGCCTTAAAATGAATTTCGGACTTAATGTGAAATAAACTCCGGCTTTAATGAACTCCGTCCTTTAAGAGAAATGAACTCCGGCTTTAATGAACTCCGTCCTTTAAGAGAAATAAACTCCGACTTTTGAGTTTACGCACTCCGTCTTTATGAAAGAAAGAACTCCGGCCTTAAGAAGAAAACGAACTCCGGTTTTAAAGGAATGTCACTCCGATTTTTAAGAAGGAATTTACACCCCAATTTTAAAGGAAAAGCACTCCGTCCCTTTGAGAGAAAGGCACTTCGTCCCGATAGTGAAAAGTACTGGGTCCCTTTAGTGAAAAGACTCCGCTTTTGAGCGCTCCGGCTTTGAACACTCAGGCTTTTGAACACTCCGCTTTTTGCATGAAAATGAAACCGACTCCTTAAAAAGAGCTCCGCCCTTCCTTGATAAAAATGTAAACCAGCCAAAGTATCTTGTATGCCATGAAAAACGAAACTGGCCTCATGCGTATTTTGAAATCGGCTCTAAGTTTATTTTTTGTTTCTGTTATTTTGGACTAAGACTGCTATGCAGTTAGGTTAGGTTCTCCGGCATGCCTTAGGACTTTTCGGTGGTAATCGAGGATAACTCTGTTCATGGAGTTATTTGTGGTCCGCCATGCCCTCGGGGTGTTATGGACAGAGGGAACCACCGCACCGGCCTACCTTCGGGTGGCATACCGTACCGATCCCGCCAGATGGGATACCCATATGACAGTTACCGGTCTTAAATTGTGTGGAGTGAATACAATCTATCCTCGATTATTCGCCCCCTCAGCTAGTAGGGTATACTGGCAGGGTCTGTACCGATATGATATGAAGTACCGTTTACTGTTTCACTGATATGTATGTTACCGTACCGAATATAAAGTACCGATTATCGAATATGAAATACTGCTTGCCGATGTGATATGTACTGTTCTTCGTTTATCGTACCGATTACCGATATGTTATGTTACTATTTACCGTTTACTAGTATAGTACTGTCAAGGTATGTTTTCTTTATTTCTTGGACTGCATTCGGATTAACCATTCTGTTTATGCAAAATTATACGACCGTTCTGCATCATCGTTTTACTACTCATGTGCATGTATCTTGTTGGGCCTCGGCTCACTGTTTTATATTTTTCCCCTACAGATGAAGCTTTAGAGCTTGTGCCTGACGAGTTGGAGTGATTAGAGCTTGTCTGAAGGATTATTAAAAACCTCGGAAGCTTATTTTGAAAAAATATTATTGTAATGACTTGATGGACTTCTATGGTTAAATATTTTTGGCTATGTACTCAAAAATGAATATTTTGGAATGAATATGAATGCTTCCGCAAGTATTAGAGTAACTTCCGCTATACTTATTGTTGTTAAAAGTATATGGGTTCTAGATGGCATCTGTGATCCTGTGTTGCACCTATTTGGTTTAGTTTGGTTTTCAATCGTGTTATGAATGACGAAATCAAACAACAAAAAAAAAAATTCGTTCCGTCACAGTAGGCCTTACCAACTAACGGAGCAATTAATTAAAGAAATGATTATGTATACTTTCACATAATTTAAGATTGTAAACTCCTATTTAACACCCAGAGGGGGGCGGTATATACCTATTATATCCCGATAAATAGGGCCTAACAGCTGCCTTTATTCCCCTATGGCTTTAGGGGCAATTATCGATTTTCACTATAATATTTTATGACATGTCAGGGAATAGTACCCGTTGAAATAAATCCTTAATTCGACTTTCTTACTTCTTAAAATTTCTTAGCGGAAATTTTTATTCCTAATCTTATTTCTTCTTCTTGATTTTCTCATCTCAAAAAAAAAAAAAAAACTTATTTTTGTGGTATCATTTTAGTTTTCATTCATACATAAACTTAACACATATATATAATAAAATCATAATAATGCATAACATAAAAATAAGGTCATATAAATGTTGACATGTGATAGACTAATTTTTTTTAGGCAACATTTTATTCCGTTTTTGGTTTATCAACCCCCACCCCATAAATTTTCTCATTCACCAATTGGTTCGATCACCATTTAATTTTTTCAACAGGTTTGGTTACATAGTTGGTTTATGAACCAGTTCTGCCTATCATAATATTTTATCGATTTTATCACGTGAGTCGGTTTACCATTATGTATAAATTAAATGGTCGGTTTGTCATTTAAGGAAGCATATATAAACTGGTACACTTAATTTACATATTGATTTTCTAGCTGGTTTGCTGAAATCGGTTCGGTTACCACTTTTAACAGTCGATTCACATAATGGTCGATTGGTTTATTTGATATCTAATTGTTTTACTATCTTAACATACCATATATGATTGGTTCATTAATTATTTTTCATTCGGTTCAGCAAAATTTAGCAAAACTGTCAAACTGGTTCAGCGGCCGGTTCAGGAACAACATCCAATTTTGACACCAATTTAATGGTTAATTCACTATATAAAATCATTTCCATTTTATTTCTAGAATCAGTGCATAATTTTGAATCGGTTCATATAAATTTTCTAATTTTATACTTACTCGATTTAAAATTATATACTAATTTTTTATGCCAATGCTTCTAGCCGATTTAGTGACACATACCTTTCATTGGGCTGAATTGGTCAAATTTTTAAAATAAATTTTAGCACCAATTTTATGACATATTATCAATTCATTAAAGTTTTATAGTTAATTTTTATAGGGTTTGAACCGGTCGAAATTCTGGTGAAAATATCAGCTGAATATCAGTATCAGCAGCTGATATGTTTTCAGCCAGTCAATCTGCCAACCAACTTTATTTTCATCGAATTGATTGATTTTATGAGAAATAATTTTACAATAAAAATATGGTGATTTAGACAATATTTTAAAGTATTTACGCTAAAAATCTCATGGGATAAATTGATCGACTATGGTATACATAAATCAAACATCAGCAAAGTTCAACAATCGATTCTTCATGGAACATGATTCTGATTTTTGCCCATTCTAACATGATTACAGTATAAATTTAAAATATAAGACTGACAATACTTGAAGATAACAACGAAAACTTATCGACAAATAAAAAAGATAGTAATATTCTTACCTGATTTAATGAAAAATCAAATCTGAACCCTCAACTCACACAATTGATTCTTTTCTTTCGGTTCTGTTTTTGTCCTCTATTTTTTTTTATTTTTCCTTCTATTTTCTCCCAACTTTCTTCCCCTTTCTCTGTTCATTTACTTGATAATTTAGTTGAATTAATCTTAGAATTAATTTGAAGCTGTCACCTATCCATTTCATTGGCAAATTCATAGTTATCTCCTATACTGAATTAGCTTCTTCTTAGCTGATTTGTGGCTTTCTTACTTTTGCCACTTGATTTCATCTTATTGAGGTTAAGATTAATATGTGTTTAATTTCCTATTATGCCATGTGTTCTATCCTCTTTTAATGTCAAGTTCTATCTTTTAATTAGTTGGTTTAATTTGTTAGTAAATATTAGGAAAATTGGTGGTAAGTAGAGCCATGCTCCACCGACCTTCCTTCTTCCTTCTTATTTTCCAACTTTGAAAATTTGACTTAGTATTTATACATAGACATGTGTGCCGTGTCTCCCTTGTATGATTCTCATTAAATTAGTGTTAGTAAAGTAGCGGAGGTTTGGCAAAATTTTGCTAAGCGTTAGCCGGCCCCCTAATTTTCTTACTTTATTTTAAAATTTCTAAGTATATAAATTTTTCTAATTGCCATCGGGTTCCTTATACTAATATATTTTAGCTACTAATTTTGTTATACTGTTAATTGATTGATATGACAGCCTCTGGGCTACTCTCATATTAACTGTACTGTTAATTTACCTATCGAAACTTAATCAGTTATAAATCGGGTCTATCGATTGAATTCTATACTATTATGGTTCCTTAATTAAATCTTAAATTTTTAGACACGTGATAAAATTATTAAAATAAGTGTATTTATAAAATTCAATCGTTACACCATTAGTCATTTGGTCAGGATGTTCTTGGGACAAAATTGTTGTTATCTTTTGGTAAAAATGTTCATTCAGGGTTATGGTCAAAAGTGAGCAATGAGGGAGTTTTAGAAGTAATTTTTTATTAATTTATTTTTTATACATATTAAATATTTAAAAATATGAAAAATATTTTTTCAAGTTTGTTGTACAGATAAATGAAAAAAATATTTTTAAGTAATTTATTATTCAATAAACAAATGAATATAACTGAAAATATATCATATTATTATTATAAATAATAAGTATATACTAAAAATATATAATTATGTATTTTAATGATTAATTATAATTCATGGTGCGTGTAGAAAATTATATTATATTTTTTAACAATTTATTTTGTAATAGAATATTTGGTTCGTTATTTTTGATATTGACTTACCATATTTTATTAGGAAAAAAAAATTAAAATTAATAAAAGTGAAAAAGTTAGTGAAAATGAAGTAAATTCATGAATAAAAATATTAATTATATGTTGTTTTAATACTTGAAAAGAAATAAATATAAATTTAAATTATTTTATCTCATTTCATTGAAATTAAAACAAATATTAGTCAGAATTGATACGAAGACCGGTTAAATTCATGTTCAGCGTGAAAAAAAAAAATAAAATAATAAATAATAATTTTTTTAATCTCAATTATTTATATAAAATTATATACTCAAATTTTAATTTAAATTTCTAAAATTATAAAGTGATGATAAAAAATAAATAAATCAATTACTAATATTTTCATTGAAAAAATAAAATAAAATAAGGCTTTTCTCCCTTTAAATGAGGCCGACCAAAAGCTTGCCGACATCCGTCTGAACGTAGTTAAATTGACGGCTGCTATATAACTTGTCCGGGATTAATTTAAATTAAGGAAATGTTAAAAATAAATATTACCTCGCGAATCTTAATCTCATAATTAATAATTAATTTTTTATTTAATTATTTATTAATAATTTAATTAACCATAAACATGAATTTTACATCGATGCCTTAATTGATCACAATAAAAATAATATTACATCAGACATAAGATCTAAATATGTATCACATTTTATATGGTTTCAACACTAACCAAACCGTAGCGTCGGATCTTATATAAGGAGTGATGCATATTTATTACATAATTAGAGTATACAATTTATGGAATAAAATAAAACATAGCATTAAGCTGTCCGAACTCAAAACGATACATCGATTAATATCCAATAGCCATAGTACAACCGTTAGACATATTAATTTGTTGCATCAAAAGGTCGATTAATATTGTCGTATGGATTAGGAGACATATTTAATTTGTTCATCGTAGGTGGGGAGGTAATCGTATGGATTAGGCGGTCCGATCTAAATCGTCGGAGGTAATCAAACGAATATCAACACGATTTAACAAATAAGATGTCAGAGGATAACGGAGGGCTATCCCCCGTTGACACTCCGACGTTCAAGTTAAAAATCTTCTACAATAAACGGAGGAATGCATACTTAAGATACGAAAATAAGGATAGTGCATGAGAGGGATGTATTTGGAGGCTTGAACTCCCTGAATGCACCCACGGAGGACGGCTTATCGGTGCGCCCGCGGAGGGCGGCTTAGTAGTGCACCCGGTAGAGGGACGACTTAGAAGAATCCCTCTTGAGGTTGCGCTTGCTGACAGCGGCTTGGAAGTGCACCCGCAAAGAGCAGCTTATCAGTGTGCCTGCGGAGGACAGCTTGGAGGTGCGCCCGTGAAGGGCAGCTTGGTGATGTCCCCTCTTGGAGGTACACCCGTGGAGGGCGGAGCGGCATGTCTGTGGTCCTCGATGGCACTCGGAGATTTGGCGAGGCAGGCTAGGGCAAATGTAGATCCTGTGCAACGTCCATCTGGGTAGCTAATCACGAAAGAACCCATAAGGACCCGACGGCCTGAACGGGCGGCCTGATTGCTGAAGCCACTGGACTGCTTCCTTTGGGGAAGCTCCGTATTGCTCTTTTGTTAAATGCCCTGCTACTGGGAGGCCTCTCGAGGGGATTCATTCATGTTCTGCTTTGGAGGAATGGAAGGAATGGAACGCCGTTTAAGGGGCTTCCTCTGACAATATCAATGGCGTGGCTGGACGATGCATTTTGATGACTCTACAGCGTTGGATCTGGCCGCAAGCTTTAGAAGATCACGGACGCCATCAGCGAGGAGCCGGGGGACTCCCCGCTAGCCAGAAATAACAGTCGGGCTCCATTCCAGGAGTCGTACGCCTCTGTTTTACTAGAATTAGGATGAAGAAGCTAAACAATAGATTATAAGGACTCTTATTTCCTTCTCGCCAGATCGTTCGTACACTACTGTTGCAGGTTACGCCTGCTGATTGGTTTCGATTTTGAAGGAAATCGCCGAACGCTGCTGCCGGAAGAGCTTCGAGTCCAGTCTCACGGAGGATCCCGGCGTCGTGCTCTGTTCCCCCGAAACGAGAACGGAGGAGTCAAGCGCCATCACCTGAAGTGCCTGCGCTCCGTTCGAGTTGAGAATAGCAGAGATATGTTAGTCGCCATTAACGGAGGGAGTCGTGGTGCTCTTATTCCGCTGGCGAGCTGTGAGCCGGGCAAGGAGAGCAAGGCATTGCCTTCGGGGACTTTGAGCTCTATTTCACGAGAGCCCTTTGGGCGCCATCGATGAAGGGTCTTGCGCCCTTCTCTCACCGAGGACAAGTGCCAAGAGAGAGAAACCATGAGAGAGAAAGGTCTGTGCTCTCCTTTCGGCAAAAGCAGGAGTAGAGGGTCAGAGTTGTTTGCATGACCAGCTGTAGAGCCAGAAAAAGGGGTCGCTTCTGGGAAGGTTTTCTGTCCCCTGGGCTCTCCCCCCTTTTCCTCGCCTGTTGCCTCCCCTTTTATTGAGGGAGGGGGTAGAGATTCTCCCGCCAAGTAAATTGAAAATTTTCCCGCAAAGAGAAATTCTTTCCGCCTAAACAAAACATTTCACGCATTGACTAAGCTTATTGGACACACTTCAGTTTTTAGGCCAGCCCGCAATATCGGACCCAACATAATTACTATCCGGATACCATAATATATCAATAAACATTAATAAAACTCTAAACTAAACTTTTTGAATACCACCGATCTTTATTCCTACACATTTAGCAAGAATCCGCACATCTCATCTAAAGAGTTAGTAAAAAAGTAAGGAATGAGTCAAAAAAATTCAGTAAGACATATAATATAATAATAATCATTTATACGTCACATTAAAAATATATCGAAAAAACTATAGATTATGTTCGGATACAATGATATAGAATTTTCATGCATAAAATGTCATTAAAAACATGTTGGAAGAATTATTACCTATTTGTTTATATCACACTCGATTTTAAAAATTTTTTATTGTTATATTTATTTTTATATCTATTAATTTATTATCTATACCTGCTTTGATAATTATGATTGAATTTCATGCATTTTTATAATAAAATAAAATGAATTATACATGCATGTTGAATAGTATCATAATAATTTTAAAAATTGTGACATGCATGAGTAATGAAATAAGAATTACTCAATAAATTTAGTAAAAGATAACAACAAAAAAAACTCAGAATACACTTATTTTCACTTAATTCTTACCAAAAATTAGTTTGAATAAACTGAATTTGAACTTCTATGGCTTTCTTTCTCTCATTCTCTTTCTTCTGCTCATCTAATTTTTTTCAAAAAATTTGCTGAAAATGATAAAAATAAACCTGGTGATGCTATTTATACCGAGTAGTACTTGAACGCCATTGAAGTGTACGTCAAGCGCCATATTACTAGATCACGGCACTCAAGTGCTTAACTATTGCCAATGATTACTCGAGAATTTTTTGAGTATACATCAGGCACTGACCCTATGACTTTTAGTGCTCAGGCGCTGGTCAGATCTCTATCAGGTGTCAAATCATCCTATTAATTTTTGACCTTTGATTTAATTTTTAATATTATTTAACATTAATTTTAATTATATTAATTTAATTAATTATAATTACCGTATATTAGGACTTTGGCCTTACAATAAATGAGTATATATTTAAATAGAATAGTATAAAAATAAATAATCAATTATTGTTTTAAAAAATAATTAATAATATAATATTTTATTTATTTATTTATATATATATACGTATAAAAATTATTGAAATAAAGTGTAATATATTATTAGAGAATATCTCAAAAATATGAGAGTTTGCCGGATAATATACAAAATAATAATATTAATATTAATATTAATATTAATATTAATAATATTATTATTTACACTATTGGGCTCCATTTATCTGTCTGAGAATAACTTATTGAAAAAATATATATTTTTTAGCATTTGGTGTATAAAAAAATAATTTTCACATTTTTTAACATTTAATATTTATAAAATATAAATGAATGATTAATACTTTTTTTAAACAAAAATAAGGTTTAAATTTTAAAAAATATATTTTTTTAAATAAAAAATTATTTTTTAAAATTAATTACTTATTTAATAATGACCATTAATACCCATTAATAAAAATTTTACTCCGAAATAATACTATTATTGGGCACCGACCGATGATGCCTTAGGTTGTTTATCATTAATTTTTGTACACACCCCATCATTGCGGTTGCCAATCAAAATCTGATGCCTTGAGTTTCCACGATCAATTACTAGCCATCGACATCTTTGACTCTGTTTCTAGTCATCGGGCAGTGTCGCATTCGGCCACTACCATCATTTGTCAGCCAACATACCTTAATCCATGTCAATCGCTAAGTCGATTATTGGATAATTTATTCTAACTCATTCTATCAACGTCAATCATCAATCTGTGACGTCCATAACCTGATCATAAAAATAAAATATGAACATATTAAGGATCAATCACTGATAAATTTAGATATTTTATTAATTATAAAATATCATTATAGTCTCAAAAAATATTATTATAATTAACAACAGTTGGCGTTAAATAATATAGATTAATTTTTGTGATATTTATTTATTTTTTTGTATATTATTAAATGTCAAATAATATTTTGATGAAAAGTTATCTTTTAAAAAATATTTCTAAAAAATATAAAATATATTTTCTGATTTAAAAAAAATATGTCAAATGTCTAATATTGTTGATCGTTATTTATAATTGTTTTGTTGAAAATATACGGAAAAAGAAAGTAATTTTTTTTTTAATATTTTTTGTTGACGAAGACTAATGTAATAATGTTAGGTTGTTTCTTGTATGAATAATATATAAAGAGTGGAATCCCCTCGCTTTTCTCGTAAGAATCCTAACGGACAACAACCATGTCTCTCAACAATCCTACTCACGTTGCTCTATTTCTTCCTCCTTCAATTTCGCAGTTTACCCTATAAATATTTTGCAGAGATTTGACCCTCCTTTAGCGTTTTCATTTGTTGTCGTTTGATCCCAACAATGATGAAGATGATGACTTCTTCGAGTTCGTAGAACGAAAGAATCTCTTTGTCGATTTTTTTGTTTCTCTCTGTGTGTGTGTGTGTGTGTGTGTATTGAAAAGTACATTTGAAGAATGAGGATGATTATGGTGGGAAATGAAAAGAAGCATTGGGAGGAGACAAAGATGGACGAAGAGAAAATGGAGGACGACGTCGTTCTGATGCCGCCTACCAATTTCTCAATGGTGGAACAAGGCGTATTTAGATCTGGATTTCCGGAACCTTCCAATTTCGCCTTTCTTAAAACCCTAAAGCTTAAGTCCATCATGTTCGTCTTCCCGCTCCTTTTCTTTTTCCTTTTTTTTTTTTGTAATTTGACAAAAAAACACTTGTCCTTATTGTTTATTTCGTTGATCGATTGGTTTAATAAATAGTTAAACAGACTTTGATTGAAATGTTATCAACTTCCGCCAAAAATTTTTGATTTTTTCTCGCAGATATTTGTGCCCTGAGCCTTATCCTGAAGTGCTGTGCGAATTTCTCCAATCGCAAAATATTCGTTTGCTTCAGTTTGGAATTGAAGGGACGAAGGTGATATCTCTTCCATTTCGGATGTCTTCTTACGGAAAACGCTTAACCATAGGATCATTTTTTGTTATTTGTTTTATTTAATTCCTCGCGTCGCACTTATATCCCGAATTCATGAAAAGATTTATCTTTGGTTTTGTCTACAAATCCTCTATTTGAAATTTTGTTTGGCTACCTTCGCCTCCCCGCTCTTCGTATTTAAGATTTACAATTCATTTAGATGAAATATTGACTGGTAATTTAGTTGAAATATAAACAGGACGTAGTGTAGATAGGAATATGATGATGATATACATAACATATCCACCATCTTTCCATTGTTTTCTATCTGAAAAATCTGGTTTTGGAAGATATATCTTTTGGAGTTTATTCTTCTTGTTTTCATTTATGTCCTTTCTTGAAGAGATCCTTATTTTTGCAAATTTTTGTCCATTTCGTAAAGAGAACTTTGAAGAAAAATGTGATTAAATTATGACTATTTTGTGGACAAATTTTCAATCAAAATTTCCATTTTCATGTTCTTTCTGGAATTGAATGAAACCTGATACAACAAATTGGGTCAAATCTATTTTGACGAATGATAACTAGTTGTTAGAACTGGCCATTCTGATTTTCCCCCAAGATTGCTGTCAAGAAAAGACCAAACAAACCAGTAGATTGAAGCATGAATTAGGCCGTAAATATGATTTTCATTTTTCCTGTTTGATGAGCATCCCATAACTCGCATATATGTAATACAGTCCCATTTTATAAATCTTAAAAAACTGGTTCAATTTCTATTTTGTTTAGGCCATTAAAAAGAGAGAATCGCAGTATATTCATTCTAGTTTTAGTGTTTTTCTTGTGCTTATCTCGCAATCCTCCAACTTGCAATTGCCATTGCTTTTTAAACTGAACGTAACAATCTAGAGACATTGAAGTGAAGTTTTTTCGAAAATTACAGGAGAAGGAAATCTTTTGAGATGTTGATGGTGGACCATTGCTTCTGCTCTAAGCTATTGTTTTCTCTTTTCTTTTTTTTTTTTCTGGGTATCATATGGATGGTGCAAAGCGAGTCACTTTATTTGCTACTTTAGTGATCTGGTTTGAGTAACCATCAGAATAATTTTGAGTATGTTAATACTAAGGAGCTTCATATGTTTTCAGTTCGTTTCATGTGATTATATATGGTAATGTTTGGCAATCTGCAACCTAAGAAGAAATGCTTTCTTGATCTCTTTGATGTGTAAGCAATATGTGATGTTATATTCTGTGGTATGAATCAAATTTATAAAATATAGTTTGCCTGTTCTTGTTAGCAAAGAAGCCATTAGGGAACTTGTTGTTCTATTTTCTTTATTTGAATTTAGAGAGAATATTGTTTGGGTTGGACCTTCATAATGATGTACTCTGAAGATATTGTTAATTCCAAAGTTGTAAACTTCAAGGTTAAGTGTGCATAATTCAAAGTTTACATACAAAGGAATTTTTAGTTACATGAGATCATATGCAGATGAAGTTGCTGGACTTTAAGTCTAGATTATGAGATTGAAGGTGGCGTGTGTGCTCATTGACAGGATTTTGTTTTTGTCAGAGAAAAAGTGGTTTCATTTCTTCTGTTGTTTCTCTTGCCTGGGGTCGCTTTGGGTGCAGCTGTGTGGTGATCTTTAAAGTATATCACCTTTTTGATCTCATAGAAAAAATATATTAGCTATTTTAGATGATTATGTTGTATATTTAAAAGAGTTAGAATTTGATATTGGGACTATTAATAATCCGATTTATATAGATAAGTAATAAAATATAGAGATTCTTCTAAATACATTGATACCATGAAAGATGAGTTAAAATCAATGGACTTTTTATCCTTCCCTTGCTTTTGAATGACTCTCACCCCTGTAATTTTGTTTCTTCATGAAATTCCTGACTATGCTCCTTCTGCTAGCTCTTTTACTCAGCTAGCTATGTCAAAATTCTTATATTTACCTTTCCTGGATTTGATCTATCATTTTTAGTTGTTTTTGGATGTATTACATGCAAATGTGGATGGGCTTGAGTAGTCCTGGTTTTAGCTGTGTCCAAAGAAAAATACCCTAGTTCTTGTTTTTATTTTGAAAATGCATAGGGGTCAAGGTCTGCTGGTGAGACAATATGGAATAAGCTTTATTGTTGAGAAGAAAACAGCCTTGATCACTAACTAAGACACTTAAATGACTAATCATGATGAAAGAGGTAGGGTTGCAGAGACAACTGTAATTTGTAACTCTATTGAAAGTACTATTGGGATGTTGAAAAAGTTGTAGATTTAATATAGTTGAATAAAACAAAGTAACTTATAGAAAACCTCAATTAGCTTTTTAGGAAGATTTTTTTAAAAAGAATTAACTCATAGCTTTTCTGAATGTAATTTCAGAAAAAATGTCAAACATACATATCTTTTGTCGGTCTCCTTCTCACTTGTTGTGCTTTTAAATATGCTTACCATTTTCCCTCTTTCTTCCCGGTTTGCATGAATTAACTTTGCCATCTATTGTTTTCTTGTTCGATTTCCTTTTTTCCCAAGCAGGAAACTTCTGAGAGTATTCCTGAAGACATAATCACTGATGCCCTTAAAGTTTTAGTAGGTAATTAAAGCCTAAGAAGCACTTATTTTCCATAGATCTTTCTCACATCCTGTTTCTTCTTTCTTTCTTTCTCTTATCTTTTATTCTGCTAAATTCAAAGATTAGATGGAGTTTCTTGGTCGTTGCAGATGTGAGAAATCATCCAGTTCTGATCCATTGCAAACGTGGGAAGGTACACTTAGGCATTCACATTATATTTTCTGTATGAAATCCGAATATTTAATATAAGCTTTTTCAATTCAATTTGGCCAGCCTACACCATGTTAGGTGAGGCTGAAATGCATATCGAAACCCAGCTCTTTCACCTTCGATTAGTCTACTCATTCAGACAAGTCCCTCTTTCACTAATTTGTCGGTGGCCCCCAAGCCTCCACATCGGGGGCAGATCTACATATATATGTAAGTATAGGAAATTAATCCTATTGAAAAACTTACAATGAAAAGAAATTAAATATAAATATGTTAACAATTGAACTATATTTTTTTTATTAGTTTTACTGAAATTCATTTATTGATTACCGTGACTCTCTTATCTTTCTAAGATGAGACAATTCTTCTCCATTTTTTATCAATACTACTAACATAATTGTTCAAATTCATAGGAAAAAATTTGTTGTGTTTCATTTTTGCCCCAAACCTGCATAATACACACAAACACACACACACACACACATACACACAAAGCCCTGCACGGTGGAAAGCAATTAGGGAGCCATTTTCTTGTGAAAATCTCAACATGGAGAAATCATTTAGAGCACGTTTCTTTGTGATTCCATGGTTTTGTAGCACCGGACGGGTTGTCTCGTGGGCTGCCTAAGGAAATTGCAGAATTGGTGTTTGTCCTCGATACTCGAGGAGTATCAGCTCTTCGCAGGCTCGAAAGCCAGGATCACTGACATGGCATTCATGGAGTCCTACGACACCTTGTGCTTGAGACAATGCCTCTACAGTCTCATCTATCGTTATCAAGGCTACGGTTCTAACAAGAGGCGATTGCTCTATGTTGATGAGACCTTGCCCCAACCCAAGGTCAGATCGAGTTAGCTAGCACGTCACTGATCAATCAGCCCCCACGCCTCACTTTTATCTTTCAGTAACTCTGGCCCCTCCGATTTTTTAAATATGGAGATGTTCAGCTTTGATGATCAGTCATAGAGTTTGCTCTTTATATCAACTTCTTGCTCAGCCTCTTGGCTAATTCATTGCTCTCTGGATTACTGAATTCTTTTTCTTTTTCTGTTTTTTCTTTCCCTTCTCTTCTGATGCTGGTTTATACAGCCATTTGAGTAGAAGCATTGGTTGGTTGGATGCTATGTTCTTTCATACAATTTATAAGGAAAAAAAAAAAAACATTTTTTTCCCTTTTTTGTGGCTGAGTCATTCCTATATAAAAATGGTAACCGTGGCACGGCATTTTCAATTCCCACACTAATGTGCTTCGTTATTTTTTTAGGTGATATAATATTTTAATTAATTTATTTATTTTTATATAAAATTATTATTATAAATAAATGGACGAGATATTAGATTATTCAATAATTTAATTAAATTTTTAAATGCTATCCCATAATCTTATATATATAGTGAATATTAAAAAAAATGAGGAAGAACCACATTGAAATAAAGCCTCATAACTTATTTAATTAGACAGGCTAGATAAATTTACTTTTCTTATTTATTAAGTATACTATTTTATGATAGTTTAAGTAACTTTAAATTTTATTTTACTGCTTAACTTTAAATTTTTTATGGTAATTATATTTTTTTATTTAATGGTAATTAACTTATATTTTTTTTAATGTTATTTCCTTTAATCAATGTTTTAGAGAACTAATATTTTTTCTTCATATAGTCCACAATATAAGAAACAGGCTGATGTAGTCCCTGCCTGAATGCGGGGTCATACATCTTTCCAAAAAGATATAATTAACATATTTTTAATCTCTATCATTAAATTTTTATTTACTAGTAAAATTAAAAAATATAATAAATTATATATAATATTTTTATATATTTATTTTATAATATTAATATTTATTAAATATTTAATTTAACAATAAAAATTAAAAAATTAAAAAAAAGTGATGGGTATTGATACCAATGGCTTAATTAGAAAGTCTACTTTCATAAATTTGGCCTATATATCAAAGAGGTCTAAGAGGTTGATTTGGCCAAATAAAGGGACCCATCCGACGATAATGAACGAGTTAAAAACAACCGTTGAGCTATTTTTTCTTTCTCATATCTACGACTTCGGATGCCAGTTAAAACCATAATATGGATAGAATTCTATCCATTCAACGGTTTCCTAGGTAGTTTTTTGGAGTTTGTTGTGGAGGCGGGCACACCCGAGAAGTTTGCAACTGAACATCCAGTCAATGAGGTTTTGACGAGCAAGATGGAGGAGGCTGCTGAGCGGTCGGAGCCCCAAGGCGTGCCTGCACCTTGGGTCACACCAAACTTGCCTAGTGCTATGGAGTAGTCTTTTGCCGAGGAGGGGCCTTTCATCGAGGTATGATTTCTTTGCTTCTCAAGTCGGGAATTTGTTTGCCGATCTCTTTTGTCCACTGTTTTCCCATGTTGCTGGGATTCATGGGTTTTCCGTCCTTTTTCTCTTCTGCAAATCTTGGATGCGATTTGATACCTCCATGTAGCTCTTTCTCAACGTGACGAGTGCACTTGTCGAGTTTAAGAGGAGGCAAAGCGGGCAGTTGCGCAGCATTGGAAAGATGAGGTCACCACCCTAAAGCAGGAGGTTGAGCAACCGAAGGGGGAACTATCGACGGTTGGGGACCTCATTTCTGACTTGTAGGATTGGTGTGCCGGTGCCGAGGCTGGCTTGCGAGTTCGGCTTTACCCGGAGGGGATAGCTCGAGTGCTAGACGCGAGGTGCTAGGACGGTACAAGCCTATGTCGTCGCATTGCGTCCGTCGCTACTCCGGGTGTCTCTATGGGGATTTTCAATTCTCGTAATGATGGAATCAAAGAAAGCTTGCGCTTGACCAACTTCTCGGAGGGACTAGGGCCTTCAAGCACTTAGGGCAACCAGATCCTTTGTACATTTTCCTCGTATAGCTTTTGAGAGTAGCCTTGTAACCTCCAATTTGAATAATCAATAAAGTATACTTTCTTTTCTCCTCATTTTTTTTTGTCTATGAATGATATTCTTCTCCTTGTTGTGTCGGCTAAGCTATTTCGCTATAGTTGCCGAGGCTCTCTTCGAGAGTCATTTGCATTGTGCTTGTCCTCGGTTGAGGATACCTTCACATCTCGCGCTTAGTGGGGTGTTTTGTCCAGTGAGTTGGGCGTCGCCACTTGCCTAAGGTGGAGTCTCTCACGAACCAACTGGATTTTGAGGCCATTGCGTGCACGACACCATTTTGGCGCTCGACCCTACTCAGGGTGTTGTTACTCACGTGCGCATGGTCCTAATTCATTGACCATCGTTGATTGAGAGTGCTCTCTTTTTCAAAAGAAAATCTCTGCACGCTTGCCGCTTAGACTCCCTAAGGTTTCAATGGCCGTTTCGTTGGGAGCTTCCAGAGCCCCCTGGCCTACATGGTCAACCGCATGGGGCCACTTGGCGTGGAGCCAAGTTTCTTGACCGTGAAGGGCCCTTTGACGCGGAGCCGACGTTTGAAGTTTGACTGCTGGTGGGTTGCTCGGCCTATGGCCGAGGTTTGGCTGCCGCTAAGGGCCTTTCAACATAGAGCCAACATTCGGAGTTTGACCTCTAGTGGGTCGCTCGGCGCATGGCCGATGTTTCATGGTCACTAAGGCCTTTCGATGAGGAGTTGATGTTCAGAGTTTGACCGCTAGTGGGTTGCTCGGTACGGGGTTGAGGTTTTTCTTGTAGGGGGATGATCATCTCCCTGACTTAGAGACAGTCTGGGTCATTTTTTATCTTTGAGATGACAAGCATGCATGCATTTACATGAACAATCTGACAAAAATATGACAACAATAATTTTATTAATAAAAACGTGATACATATACAAGCACTCCTAACCATATATGCACACCTTACTTAGGTGTGTTTGCAGATTATTGATAGTATTTTTTGAGATGGGTGGCATTTCAAGTCCGAGGGACTAATTTGCTATCATGGGTGCATAGTTTGTACACCCCATTTCGGAGGATCATTGAGACGAGGAACAGCCCCTCCTAGTTTGGGGAGAGTTTGTTCATATGGGTAGTTTTGCCCGTTGCCTCTACACTCCGTATGACCAAATCCTCGACCTCAAGTGGGCAAGCCTTCACCCGCTTATTGTAGTATCGAGTGACGCGCTGGTAGTTGGCTGCCATCCTTAGGTGCGCCACATCGTGGGCTTCTAGAAGCAGATCTAGGTGCTCCCGGAGCTGCTAAGAGTTGTTAACGAGGTCAAAACATTTGATTCGGAGGTTAGGCAGTCCTACTTTAACGAGAACAACAGCTTCAACCCCGTAATATAAACTGAAGGGCATCTCCCGTGTTATCTCCTGCGGAGTCGTTTAGTACGACCATAGTACAGATGGAGGCTCATCGGCCCAAGAACCCCCTGTGTTTTCGAGTTTAGTCTTCAGCCCATGCAAGAGCGTCCGATTGATCACTTCGACCTGACCGTTAGCTTGCAGATACGCCACGGACGTATGGACCAATCTGATGCGCAAGCTTGTACAGTATTTAGTAAATTGTTTGTCGATATATTGGGTTTCGTTGTCGGTGACTACGACCTCGGGAATCTCAAACTAACAAATAATATTCTGACGAATGATTTCCGTTGCATTTTGTTTGGTTATGCGCGCAAGGGAGGTTGCTTCGACCCACTTGGTAAAGTAGTCGATACGCACGATGAGAAATTTCCTTTGTCCAAACGCCAAGGACATGGGCCCAAGGATGTTGAGCCCCCATTGTGCGAACTGCCACTAGGCTTGTAGGCTCTGCAACTCCATGTGCGGTTGGTGGCTCATGGACCCGTGGATTTGGCAACTCTCACACCTTTTGACGAAGTTCATGGTGTCTCGTTTCATCGTGGGTTAGAATAAACCTTACCGCATGATCTTGAATACGAGGTTTTTCCCTCTGACGCGTGAGCTGCATATGCCAAGGTGGACTTGGCTCAGCGCGTATTCGACTTATCCAAGCGAGAGGCATTTTAGGTATGGGATTGAGTATCCCCATCGGTATAGTTTTTTGTCGACGATCGCATACCAACCAGTGGTCTTCTTTACTCGCCTGACCTCCTTAGGGTCTTCTAATAGCATTTCGTCCGTTAGGTATTTTCAGTATGAGGTCATCCAGTTGTCACCCTCAGCTACCTGCAACATCTCGCGCCCTGGGTTGTCAATGCTGGGTGTGACGAGGACTTCCCGCATGCTCCTAGCATACTACTCTGGAGACCCAGCTACTGCATCATTTGCTAGCTGGTCGGCTTTCCAGTTCTTCACCCTCGGGATGTACACGATCTCAAACTTGTCGAATGCCTAGGCTTCGGTGAATGCCTTCGACAGGTACTTGGCAAGTTGAAGGCTTGATGTCTCAAAGATTCCCTGAATCTAACTAACCACTAACTCTGGGTCACTATATACGACTAGCGCCTTCATCGAGTATTCCCTGGCCAATTTGAGCCCTGCAAGAAGGGCCTCGTATTCCGCCACATTGTTTGTGGTTGGGAACCCGAGCGCTAGAAAGCATTTTATCTCCGAGCCATCGGGGGTTCGGGCCACGACTCCGGCCCCACTATTTGATTGTGTGGATAATCCGTCAACGTGGAGGGTCCAGACATGGGTGCTCGCCGTGCCTGCACCTTTGACCTGGTCTAGGGCGTCGAGAGCCGGGGTCACCGTTTCGACTACAAAGTCTGTGAGGGCCTGACCCACTTGACCAATAGTCCGAACGTCTCGAGTTTCTGCAGGATTGCCTTCAAAGGCTAGTTGGTTCGGATGACAATTTAGTGCGCTTTGATGCACTGTCGCAGCTTTTGGGCAAAATAAATGAGGGCTAGGGTGATTCTTTCTACGTGAGGGTAGCAGGACTCCGTGTCTATTAGTACTTTACTTATGTAGTATACGAGTCACTGCATGCTCCCCTACTGCCGAATAAGAATCGAGTTTAGGGCTGTGTTTGACACCATTAAGTAAAGATAAAGATCCTCGCCCTCCAAAGGGGAGGTTAGGAGCGGAGGGTTGCTGAGGTATTCTTTCAGCTCCTGGAACGCGGCCTTGCACTCATCCATCCACCGGAAGCCGGTTGCCTTCTTCCCTCTAAGTGTTTTGAAGAACGGTAAGTACATCTCTATGGACTTTGCCAAAAATCGTGAAAGGACAGCTAGTTTCCCTATGAGTTTCTAAACTTCCTTTATGGTCCACGGAGGATTCATGTCAAGGATGGCTTTGATTTTCTCCAAATTTACTTCGATGCCACGATGTGATACTATGAAGCCCAAGAACTTTCTAGATGTCACCCTGACACACACTTGGTAGGGTCAAGCTTCATCATATAGGTCCGAAGTACTTCGAAGGTTTCTGCCAGATCAAGGACGTGGTTGTCGATAAGTTTGCTTTTGACGATCATGTCATTTACGTATATCTCGACATTCCTCTCAATTTAGGCCTCAAACATCTTATTTACCAGCCGCTAGTAGGTTGTGCCAATATTTTTTAAACCGAAGGGTATGACCTTATAGCAGGAGGTCCCCTTATCAGTCATGAATGAGGTGTATTCCATGTTGTTTGAGCTCATCCTTATTTGGTTGTAATTCGAATAGGCGTTCATGAAGTTCAAGAGTTTGAGCCCGGACATGAAGTCGACCAGCTGGTTAATCCGTTGAAGTGGAAAGTTGTCCTTTGGGTAGGCTTTATTTACGTCAATAAAGTAGACATGCATCCGTTACTTGCCATTGCTTTTCTTCACAAGGATAACGTTTGACAACCAATTCGGGTATTGGACTTCCCTTATGAATCTTGTGTTGAGGAGTTTCTTCACTTCCTCCCGTATAACTATCAGCTTTTCGACAAAGTGGTTTCTGTGCTTCTACCAGATGAGTTTGTGATCAGGGTTAAGACTCAACTTATGGACCATTACTCCCGTTAGTATCCCTAGCATGTCGGCAGGAACTCACATGAAGACATCAAAGTTTTGCCTGAGAAAGTCCACGAGCTGGTTTTGGACCGATGTAGAAAGGGAACCACTGATGTGCATGCACTTCTCAGGTTCATTGGGGTCCAGGGGGCCAGCTCCGTCGCCTCGCTGGACTCGGCCTGTTGTAAGGTTATTTCATTGCAAAAGTCTAGATCCTCTGCCGGTCGGTTAGGTGTGGCGGAGCGACTTGGGATAGGTAACATGTTCACCCTATCATCTGATCGCCCAACGCCTCCCCTATCCCCCATGAGTCTAGAACTTCACCTTTAAATGGGGGATCGACGTCACAGCCTCAAAGATGGTTAGGCACAGTCGACCTAGAATGGCATTGTAGACTAACGGTAGGTCGACGATGAGGAATGTAAGCGTTCGCATAACTATACGCAGATGAGTCCCTATCATGATTTCCAGTTGGATTTCTCCCTACACGGGTACCGATTCATTGTCCAGGCCGTACAAAGGGCCGTTAGCTACTCGCATCTGACTCTTTTTTAGTCTAAACTTAAAAACGTATCAAGATACAGTAATTTTTGAGAGTTTTCATTATCAATGAAAACTTATTTCAATTGGTAGTCAAGTGTACTATCTGAAATGAGGGCTGATACAACAAGAGGGTCTGAATGAGGAAAGGTTGCATGTGTCATATAATTGTTACTAAAACTAATGACATCATTTCTAACCTCTACCCTTACTCTCTTGCTACTGGACGTGGCTTCAGGGTAATCCTGGCTGCTGTTTTTGGTTGGCCTGCTCGAGATCATATTGATTACACCAGCGGTGACACTATTCCTCGGTGGCTTTCTGGCTTCGTCATTGGCGACTTTGAGGGCCTACCTCGAGCCCCTTAAGAACCATGCGAGGTGCCCCCGATGGACCACGTCTTCAATTTCCATCTATAAGGTCTGGCAATCCTCTGTGGCATGTCTCAAAGACTGGTAAAAATGGCAATACTTCGTCTAGTCTCCGGCCTCCAGGTTCTTCGACGTCTTGAGCTAGTTTAGAAACTTCTCATCCGGGATCTACATTAGAATGTTTGAGCGAGTGTCATTCAGGGGTGTCAGAGTTAGGGACCTGAACTCCCTTCGAACACTCGGCTCAGACTGCGGTTGCTTGCAAGGTTCCCGAGATCAGCCGACATCTTCATTTCTCTTCTTCCCAATGGTTAGCCCTTCTGGCTGTCAGTCCACACGTTTAGGATGCTTTGTTTTGTTAGCCTTTTCGACCGCAATGTAGACCCGAGCAATGGCCTTAACTTTTGCTAAGGTTTGGGAGCACTGGTGTGCCAAGTATTTGAAGAACTCCCCAACTGCCATCATAGCGATGAAGGCACTTGGTTTCATCTTGTCAGAGAGTTGGGGGATTCGGCAAGCTTCAGTGGTGAATCAGTGGAGGAACCGCTTTAGCCTCTCCTCCGGTTTTTGGCAAAGGTGGACAAGGTGCCAGGACTGCTTTTCCTCCCTCCGACTAGAGACAAACTGACAGAGGAAGCAGTCGGCAAGCTCGTCGAAAGGTAGGATGGAGTTGGGTCAGAGACTGTGAAACCAGAGCCTGGCATCCCCTTTTAGCATCAAGGTGAAGTACTAGCATATGACGGCCTCGCTTACTCCGTGGAAGGATAGCGGTGTCCGAAAGTAGTCCAGGTAATCCATCGGGTCTGTGCTTCCGTCATATGCGTCTAGTGTTGGCATCTTGAATTTGAGGGGGAGTGGCTGCGTTCGAATATCCATGGTGAACGAAGACCTCCTCAGGTCGAGCTCCTGTCGTCCGGCCTCCCCCTTAAACACGTGCTGACATATCTTTTTCACATTCTCCTCTATTAGGGGAGCGGACTCGCTTCTCTTCGCATTGATGAAATCTCGGAGTTCGGAGTTCTTTTAGGGGTCATGCAGGTTGCGGCAGCTGCCCGCGCGGGGCAGCCACGTACTACATGAGCTCTCTCCTCTGGTCGTGGGCTTCCTATCGTTGCGGGAATTGCAGGGGTTTCGCCACTCCTAGCTTTCTTTTGGTGTGTCCTCGCTTAGAAGGCTCCGAGCGATCATCTAGGTCCTACTACCTGAGGCCACTTGGGCCTCGACATCGTCAAGCCTAGTTGCTCTTGCTATTGGGGCTTTCGTCCCATGTCTTCTTCGTCTAGAGATCGATGCCTCGGGTGCTGGAGGGGAGGCCCCTGTCCACTACGTGCCAGCACGCACGCATGCACAATACCTGAAGCATGTGCTTCATGTCGTCTACGTTAGCTGCCAGCTTTCATACGTCTGGCTTAGGTCGATCACCAGCTCGACTACCCACAGAGGGGTCTTTGCCGTAGGCGACAGTGTCCCCCGTCGGTACGCTAGCCTGCACTCTAGTGTTGACTATCTTTCGAGTTGGAGGGTAGATGATGTGAGAAGTGGTTGGACTTTTTAATTGTTCCCACAAACGACGCCAATGACGTCTCTGGGTCCGAATTCTCATGTAGATTAGTGAGCCTTTGAATTTCTCGACTCAAGCAGATCTCGAACGGGTTTAATTTTTGCATATTTTTAACCTAGACCCTGCGCACCACAAATTATAAATAAGTGGTCAGAGGACGGCGGAATGTTCTCCCATCATAAATACTCTGATACCCAAATTAGAAATCTTTTTCGGGAGATGGAAAGATATAGGCGTGGAAGTAAAGGTGATTGAAAATGTGCGTATGCAAATATGCAGGACGTGCGTGTAATGTTTGGAGAAGGCTTGTGCTTTCTTTGTTGCACTACTACGAGTGGCTCACTATTATCGCCGTATTAGGGCGGCGACTTGAGGGAAGAGAGCTAGCTCTTTCTCCTTATTCACCTGAGAGCTTGGTGTTGGATCTATTTTCTTTGATCCCTAGGCACTAGTTTTGCTCTTCTTTAAACTTGAACGGGAGTTTGAGAGTTCAGGGATCAAGGATTAGGATTCAGAATTTCTCCCCCATCCTGTTGACGGAGAAGACATTTGTAGGTTCCACGAAGGAGGCTTTGGGCACTAGAATCTTCGATAGATGGCTTGCCAAGATTCATCAGCCGCTGAGAGTTGATGGTGATCAGCGGTGTCAGTTGTCTCCTTGTGGTGGCGCAAAGACCGTTATCGGGCGTGGTCGACACTGGCCTACTTGACCTTGCGTGGATTGGTCGAGCGTTTATCGGGACGGCGTGTGCTGCAGCTTACCTGCGTTGACTTCATCTCCCATTGACTGACATTTATTGAGCCGGCGTTTCTTGTGCTGCCAATCTGCCGCCACTTTTATAGAGGCACAGACGAAACTGATTGGGCACGCGCCAATGGAGCCATATGGGCTTCGCCTTGATTTCTCTGGGTCGTCTCTTTCTGGTTGGGCCCATCTACTGGTTGGGCCTGCTTATTGTTGTTTGGGCGACATTGGTTCGGGCCGAAATTCGTGTTGGACCTTTCAATTCATAACTTGAATCTAACTGGCAAATATTAAAGTGAATAAAATATCATAAATTTAGATTATTTTTAAACTCAAATAATGTTCAGACTTATTTTATTTTTTTCTTAAGGAAAAAATAAAAAATTTAATTTTAGTATAGCTTTTTAACTCAATAATATTATTTAAATTTATAATTCATTATATACTATTCAAATTTTTAAAAATAATTTTAATAATTAAACAAAAATATATTCTAAATATTAAATATAGAAGTCAACTAAAATTCTCATGACTCTTCAATAATTAACATCTTATTAAATGTATATCCTTTTAAATTAAAATATATATTGAATAAATAAATTAATTGTATTAGGATTAATTTATATGCACATATAATAAACTCAACCCAAAACATTTGAATTTTTTAATAAAAAAAAATATTTATACATTTAATTATATATTTATTAATATTAAAATTATTTAAAAATAATTATATATTTTATATATTTTTAATTTTTATTATTTTATTCTCATAATACTAAAAATAATAAATTTAATATAAATAAAAATAATATTTTATAAAATAGGTGAAAAAATATACAAAAAAAAAAAAAAAAAAACAATCACTTTATAGTTCCCACGCAGCATAATTTCCTCATATTTTCTCTCTTGTAAGAAGAATAAATATCCGTATCGCAAGACCGCCCTTCGACCTTTCTTCTTCTTCACTCTTCGTCTCTCTCTCTCCCTCCCTCCTCTCAAACATTCTTTTCAGAGAGTGAACTCCCGCAGGTTTACTTCGCCTTTTGATCTCTCTCGGTCTTGTTTATGAGGTATCCCTCTCTCCTTTCTCCTCCTCCGTGAGCTGATGAATTTAGTCCTCTCTCTGTGGTTTACGTGTTCACCTCCTGATATTTACTTCAGATCTGGGCTTGTTCTTGAGAGGAATTCATTCAATTTGATGACTGAACATCAGTTTTATTTCGTAAAGATCGTTTATTTACTGAACATATGATTGCTTTTTGAGGCGACGAATTATAGTTTTTGATCTTTATTTTTTTTTACTTTCTTCTTTGATGAAGTTCTTTCTGTAACTAGGGTTTTTAGATAATTCTTGAAATTGGTTTCCGATTTGGCTCGAGCCGAGGCCATTGACTCTCCTTCTCTCTTTTGAGAGCTTGGGGTTCTTTTGCTGTTCTAGATAATTGTAATTTGTCTCCATATCCGCAGTTGTTTACTGTCGAATTGGATTTTTGATGAGATCTATATGGTTTGTCTTTGCGCAGCTCGAAGGAGAGACCGACTCTTGGGTGAGTTTCATTCTTGCTTGATTATTGGTTCAATTCATCGTGTTCAAGGTTAATTTTTTATTTAGCGACTGGTGTTGGTAGTTGTTAATTTCTTTATTTAGATTTTGTATAGTGCTGATTAGTATCTGGTCGTTTATAGTCCGAGTTTGAGGCTTCTGTGTTGTCACCTAAAGTTGTTCCGTATTTTTTTTGACTCATTCCTTTATTATCTTGATTACTGGTGGTACCCCGTTGCCTTGCATGTTCAAGACGTAGCATCTGCTCGTAGCATTCTGGTGTCGAAGGGTTTTTGTATCATGGGCTTTTCAGTAATCTAAGTTTTTATTGTGTATTGGACTCTATGGACCTGTCGTCCCACCTGTTTCTGCAGACAAAAAATGAGATGGCATTGTGGTTGATGAGGATTGTTCAGATCATGCATACATATGTTGCCTTGTGGAATTTGATTCTATTAATTATGTCTTCACATAGCCCTCACAGTTTCTGAGGTTTGAGACATCAGTTCTACTGGGTTGACTGTTTTAAAAGATGTTGATTTTGCACTCCTGTCCCAAATCATGCTGTTCATCATCTCCCTTCCCCCAAAACAGTTGACTTAGGTCAGTGATAAACCATGTGAACTGATGGATGCAATTTTCTCCTCTCTCTTCTATATCCTCTTTGATTTGTTGTTAGGATATGCTCTATGATCTTCCTTGTGTTCCTCATTGCACAAAAATTTTTATTTCCAATTTAGTAAAGCAGGGTGAGACTTCCCTTATCATTTAAAATGGGGATTCAGTTATCCAAGAATGTTGGTTTATGTATTTCTTAAACCATATATATGCATACAAAAGATTTAAGGAGGATGGATTAGAGTTTTTAGATTCCAGCATATATATCAGAGTCCATGGATTTTTCTAAAATAATTATTTCAAATTTGAGATTCCTTGATGTATGAGATATGCCTATGTAAGGATGTGAATGTGCCAAACATCCATCAACTTTGTTGCTAGGTGTCTTCTCTGTATTGATTACGCACTTCTTTAAATTTGTTAACTTGGTTTTTATGAAAAGCATTAATGTGAATCAGAATATTCTCTATGGTTATGAAGTTGTTTGCTATAATACATGGATGATTGATCTATATTAGATCACTGCGTAAGATATTAGACCTAAACTGTGCATTATTAGATGCTACTGTGATTTTTTTGGTGAATTATATTTTTGTTCACCCATTCTGATAAAAGTAATTCATTGATCAGTGGTACGCGGATTAAGACCCGCAAACGGAATATTGCTGCGCCTCTGGACCCTGCAGCATTTTCAGATGCAGTGGTCCAGATTTACCTGGATAATGCTGGTGATCTGGTAATTTAATTAACAATCAGTACAGGATCAACTTTGTTTCCTTTTCCTTTTCTTCTGTTTTTAACATTTGGTCACTTAGACATTGTTTAATTGATGCAGGAACTTGTCGCTAAGAACATTGAATCTTCAGAGCTTAACTTCTCAAGATACGGTGACACTTTTTTTGAGGCAAGCATCTGGATGCTTAGGTGTTCTATTGCTGTACTTTGTTATGTAAAGAAGCTGCTGTGGGTAGTTTGTGTGTACTTGTTCTAGGTGAATGTATTGGTTATTTCTAACAGTACCTGATGTGGTTGCTTTTGTAGGCATGTCCAATACTATGGTTAGCGTCCAATGTAAAGAGCTTCTTGCTGCATGTCATGATTATTTTTTGGGCCTTCATGGATAACATTCTTGCATGATTTATCATTCACAAAGTATACTGTTGGGTACTTTTCAAGTGCTTCTGTATGGATATTAGCACAAAATGTGAGCCTTGGTATATCTGTAATATTACTCAGTTGTGACCTTGAGATTGGGTTCAAAGATAGAAATAGCATCTTCACAACTGGTGTATCTCGGACACCATGCAATATTGAATTGTACTTTCTACTTGCAATTGCATCATAAAGAGTTATTCATAGCTTTCATTATAGATTAACAGGAGTTTTTCAGAAGACTTGATATTTAATATGTGATTGCATTAATTTTTCTTGTGATTGCAAGTTCTCTTGTCTAGATGTTCTATTGCTAAATATGTAACTCTACCCAAATCCAACGATGTGGGATCCTTGTGCATTGTGTCCTCCCCATGAGGGGAAAGGGGGAGAGAGATTTAGAGTTGTCTTGAATTTTCCATCAGTCAATTGAAGTGATCTAGAGAGAGAGAGAGAGAGAGAGAGAGAGAGAGAGAGAAAGATTATTGCAAAATATGATTTTTATTTGCATTTAGTGAGTATCCCTTATTGGCATTTGCTAATAAACGGATTGATTTTTTTTTTTTTAATTTCTGGTAATAGCTAAGAGTTGCTTGAATTTGCAACGTAATTGAAGTGAGCTAGAATTTTGAGCAGCTTGCACCTTTTCACTTCCAGATTTACTTGATGTAATGGAAGAAAATTTGACTGGAATAGCATAAAAATTAGGGAGGGCACCTTCTCTTTCACTGGTGTCTAGCATTTTGATCATATTGTATTCTTCATCTTGATCCAGTATTCAATGCTTCTCACATGGTGTCTCTCTCTTGTGTTGTCATGTTAGATTTGATTGATGTTTAATATGAAGTTCTGAGGAGTAGTTCACCAATGTACATGATTTTTTTGTGATTTGTTATGTCAGAAAATTGTGGTACTATCAGTATTTTAATAGTGGGCCAATCAACAAATGTGTTATTTTGTAATTTTATTTTAAATCGCATAAATTCATATTGAGAATTGAGTGAAAACATTATTGTTATTATCATTTGTACTACTGTTTGGGAATTTTGATTCATTTTCTCTGAGCAGGTTGTCTTCACGGGGGGCCGTACACAACCTGGAACAACAAAACCTGATGAGGGGGAGCACCATCCTTACTCCATAATCGATTGTGAACCTACACGTGAAGGAATTTTGCCATCTGTAATCTACATTCAGAAGATTCTGCGTAGGAGGCCATTTCTCATAAAGAATCTTGAAAATGTCACTCGAAGATTTTTACAATCTTTGGAGCTGTTTGATGAAAATGAAAGAAAGAAGCTGGCAATTTTCACGGCCCTTGCATTTTCTCAGAAGCTATCAGGTCTGCCACCTGAAACTGTGTTCCAGCCGTTGCTCAAGGATAATCTTGTTGGGAAAGGGCTAGTTCTTACATTTATAACAGACTTCTTCAAAGAGTATCTTGTTGAGAACAGCCTTGATGATCTGATAGCAATTCTAAAGCGGGGCAAAATGGAGGACAATCTTCTTGATTTCTTCCCGTCCTCTAAGCGAACTGCCGAAGCTTTCTCGGAACATTTCACGTGAGTGATCCATTCCTTAGGTTAAATTTTGCCCTGGTAGCTTTTTAAAATATAACATAGATATAAACTGCGCTTGCATCAGCATATTGTTCAGTTTTGAAAACCTTTTTCCCAGATTCTGAATTTTTGTTTCTATCTGCAAACCTATTATACTTTAATCTGTAAGTGTGATCCTCATCACGTTCAATTTGCTAATTTTGCTTGAAATGATGCTTATATTTGCACCTAGCACTTGATTTTTGGGATATAACCATATTTTCCATTTGAGATTTTGCAGTTAATTTGCATTATGTCTGCCTCCTGGTAGAATAACACAAGCTTCCTATTTTTGGTGTCAAAACACGGTTAATGTGTTGCTTTTGATGCATTTGGGTATGCTAGGCCTAATATGTTTTCATTTCGCAGAAATGCGGGTCTGCTACCATTAGTCGAGTATAATGAAAAGAAGATATTTGAGGTAAAGGTGAAGGAAATGAAATCTGCATTAACAACTCAGATATCAGATGAAGCCGATATAGCTGAAGTCGTTGAGACGGTGAAACATCATATGAAGGAGGCTAAACTTCCAGAGGTTGAAGTTGTGCGTCTTCTATGGGATGTTATCATGGATGCTGTTCAGTGGTCTGGGAAAAATCAACAGCATAATGCTAATGCAGCCCTACGGCAGGTGATTGCACAAGAGATTTACTTGCTTTTATCTTTTGGCCAGAGCCATTTATACTTCTTGATGCTTCTTTTTAATTAGTTTGCATACCGTTACAGAATTCATTGAATGATTATTTTTCGTGGAGTTGCAGTTTTTAGAAATTGGAGTCCCAATCTTTACATACTATATTGGATCACATACTTAAAGATATTTTGATGACTAACCAGGCATTCCAATTAGGTCATGATCATTTTTCCTTTGTTATTAAAAGATCTGTGTTCCTTGATGCTGCCCAGCTTAATTTAGTAGGACAATAAAATTCAGATCACTGTTTGTTCCAGGATGTTTGGTAACCCCTTTTCTCTGTCAAGATTTCATATACAGCACAACATTTAGTTTCATGAATATACCAGGCACTCCCAATTGCTGGATGTAATTTCAGTAATTCATCTTCTATGTTAAGAAAATTATCACTCTTCCCACCCCCGCTCCAAATGTGGCAGAGAATGCCTGGCCCTTAAAGATAACAGAACGGGGCAATATTAGGTTGGTCGCCTAACTTGATTAATACTTTGAAAAATGTACCTTTGTATGATATTTTTATTTTATATGAACATGTGAAACTTGTTTATGATAAAATATTTTTAATATTCTATGGCAACAAGCCATGCAGCGTGTCCAGTTTCCACAGGAACGGATGCCAGCCAAGTTAACTCACAAGAACTCTCAAGTGCTCGGGGTTGGTCCTGGGACACAACACGAAAACTTATGTCAGGGTCGAGTTCGTAATATGCAAGTAAATTGCTAGTAAAAGTGCTAAAGTATGAGCAAGCAAGCGATAGTAACAAGGCAACAATCAATGTTTTTTGGGGAAGTAAAAACTGGTAGAGAAGGTCAAGGCAGCTACACTATTTATAGTCAATGTAATTTTTTTTTTTTCAAATATTTACCAATAATATTCAAAAATATGTACATATAGATATGTATATACCAATATAATTTATTTTATAATTTATAAAATTAAAAAATGGAAAATACTTCTAAATGATGATACCGGTCCCAACCTCCATCTGCAACGAACATTAAATCCCTGCCCTCTTCTCCAATGGGCTGGTGATGGTAATTGAAAAAACCACTGTCCCACCTCATTGCCATCCTTACTTATTATGTTGAAAGTTGAAATTCAGATCAATTATGAAGTATCAATGCATGCATTTTCATAATCTCCTTTTATTTTATGTTGAATAAAAAAATTGTTGATAACCTGTTCCTTTGCCGTTCAGCAGTATTACTAGAGCTTCTAAGTTTATGCACCAGGCAGGGGAAAATCGGCTTGCTTGTTTTAAGTAGGTGCGCATTATTAAGACCAAGCAAAAAAATAATAATTGAAGTTCATGCGGCACAATTTCTCATGTACTATTATGTTTTCTGTCCAGTCGAATTTCTCAGGATAATTACATAACATGATTTTATCTAATCCAAAAGCCAGAAAAGCTTATCACCAATTCACTTGTGAAGGTGGTTAAGTTGCTATTGATTAACTCGTGTAGCTATGTTATTGTTTGATCCCTGGTCTTTTAATGTGCTCTATAGAGTTCATCATACAAAAAAAAAATCTGTTTTGTTACTTATTATTCGGAGTCAATATTGCAAAGATACTTTTCAAGTTCATGTCATTCTGCCCAACCAGTGTCATGAGTTTCAGATACCTTATGGCATCAATTGGATTATACGATGCATTTTTAAGCCATGAGAGTGTGTAAATCGTCTTGATTTCAAAATGCTTATGTTCTCCTAACCATCTGAAATGCATAGATAGCATTGCTTCAGATATTTTAGCATATGCATAATTAAAGTCTTACTAAGTAAATATTGCATTGTCTACATTGAAGTAATTAATAAACTATTATGGGTGTTGATTTAGACGCAAATCACTGTTATCTTGTCTAAAAATTGACATAGAGGAACGGGAATAACAGTAATGTTACTCCAGTTTGACCTGTAGTCATGTGTTTAAACTACAAAATCAGACATTCTGCAATGCAATGGGTAAGCTTATATATATCTGATCTTCTCTATCCTCAACTTAGGAGCCTTGTGCACTAGGTGTTCATTTTGATATATTGAGAAATTCTTCAAATAGGGTTCTTTTAAATACCAAACACCTACAGCAAAAGAGAAAGGGAAAATATGGTTTTATTTGACCTCAAAAGTCAATCTTGGAAATTTTTTTATCAATAAAAGAAACCTGTCATCATGCTTTAGTTTTTCTTTGTGCTGTGCTTTTGCACATATACAGCTGCTTTTGCTTAAGTTGATGCGACTGAATTGCTCTGTCCATTTGCCACGGGATTGTTCTGTGATTCCCCGACATTGCTGATGTTGTGTTTGTATAGTTGACAAGATGATCTCATGCTGATATGGCAGGTGAAAACATGGGCTGCACTCCTCAACACCTTCTGCACCAGTGGAAAACTTGAGCTAGAATTAATGTACAAAATTCAGATCCAATGCTATGATGACACCAAATTGATGAAGTTGTTCCCAGAAATAGTGAGGTCTCTGTATGACCTTGATGTCCTTGCAGAAGACACCATCCTCTACTGGTTCAGCAAGGGTACAAATCCCAAGGGCAGGTTTGCACTCGCTTTAATCTTCATTGTTATCCTGTTCTGTTTGGTGCATAGATGTATCCTCCGATATGCATCGGTATCGGGCCTTTGCGACAATGATATTTTTGATACCACGACAATATCACGACATATTGCTTGTCAACGGTATTTCCACAAATATTCAAAATATCAACCGATATTTGATTGATATATCGACAAATACGGTTCTATTAGTTTATGATTTTTAGAAATTTATATTCTTCTAATATATTCGAGACTGATACGTGTTATTTAATATGTTTAATATCTATTTGACCTCGACCGATACTGATATCAATACAATGCCAATATTTTCCTCCATGGTTTGGTGCCATTGGGTTGCATAATGAATTTTTTGTTTCCATTTGATGTGTTGGTAGAATTATTGGTATCAGTATCAGTTGCAATCATGTTGGATGATACGCATCATATTGTTTATAATGTAAGCGGATATTGTTTTTATGACCACATCAAAATTAAATTATATACTAAAAATTGATATTATGTAATTATTTGTTTACCAATTTGAAGAGTCTAATTGATTTTACATTTTTCTAGGTCATTAAAAATATCCTAACACTTTTAATCTATGTGTGTTTTATATCTTTAAAAAGCATGTAGATTTAGGTGTTTTAAAAAGATTTACATATATCTAAAATGTGTGACTTTAAACTTCCGAGAGCGAAACGAAGTAAGAAAATGGCCATACATACCAGCTAAAATATTTCAATATACCACCAATATGGGGACATGTTGGACATTTTTCAATATCAGAAAATATCGATCTCAGGGCTTCTGATAATTTCTGAGACTTCAAATGATAATTTCTGAGACTTCAAATCCCGGCCCATCGGAGTAAATCCTCTTTTTCCTATTTTCCTCCTGCTTTGAGTGTCGTAGGGAAAGGGGGAGGGACGGTAAAGAAGGGGAGATCATATGTAGCCCTGTGGTTAGTTATTCACCTCCACGCCCTAATGACAAGGGTTTAATTAGCAAATGACAGGCTCAGTTCCCACCAAATTTGTGAGGGTATAAATGGTAAAATCCTGAACAAGGTGAATTGTAATCTCTTCTTCCCACGTCTTCTCCATTCAAACAACTTGTTAGTGTATAGCCAAACGCACTGTTCAGTCTTCCAGAATGGATTAAATGGCCGTGGAAGACATTGAAGTACTGATTTTCACTTTCTATCTCTTGTATGCTCAATTTTTTCAATACAATTAGATTTGTTTTTTTTATGCAAGATATAAGGGCATTTTTTAGTAGGAAAACTTTGTATGTTGGCTTATTGTTAATGGGATCAGCAGCAATCAATAGAAAGTGCAGCCAATTGTGTATTTCTTGTCATATGGTAGCAACAAGTCGGTGTCTTATTTTGGGTTGGGAGTTCAAGTATTTCTCAACATGAATGTAGCAATCAAGTGCATTGGCTTACGGTGAATGTGAATATTACCACAAAACATTGGTGAAATTATCGGTATCAACTTATCTAACACTACATATTGGTATTAAATATTATCGGGAGAATTTTTTCCTAAAAACCATAAGTTGACTGGCGATTATCAGCCGATATATTGCTATACCAGAACATTTGACGATTTTGTCGTGGTATTAAAAAATTTTTATATGGGAGCCCCTCTAGCAATATATACAAGCTGATATATAGGATACCAGCCGATATTTTTATCCATATTGCACATGTACTTGGGTCCAACGGATAGGAATGCTAGTATATCTTTTGGCAATCAATGTGAATTGTCAAGAAAATATTAGTTAATTGTTGTTGGAGAGAAGAAAAGGGAAAGGTAGCCTAGGGAAATTTATAAATGATGTGATAAAAAAATAATTTAGAATTACTTTTGCTTTCGAAGAATATTGTACTGAATTAAGTAAAATGAAAACAGTGGGTTCATATAGCTTACTACAGTTAATGAGATTTAGGATTTTATTGTTGTTATAAATGGTGTTGCCTTACAAGCATTTGATTGGTTATATTATCTATGAAAGATTATTTATTTCACGTAACTTGAAGTTAGGGGGAATAAGTGTGCTGAGCTAATGCTATGGAATAGAACCTTTCCTGGGGCATTCCAACTAGCAAGCGGGTGGCCTCTTACACAACTCATGCTATAAATTTACTGTAATTTCAGATGATGTAGCAATTGTTGTATAAGTCCTGTCAACAGGGGGGGGGGTTGGAAGAAATTAACAAGCACCGTATTTTTTTTTTAAGAATTGTCGTTAACTTATAGTAAGAGCCATTGTTGCAAAAATCGGCCGATGAGCATTGGTATCAGGGCTCCCCTGATGATGCCGATATTTCTCAATATTGCAATAATGTCATGATATATTTTTTGTATTAGCTAATATGGTTTATATATCTATTGAATAACCTAACCAGCTTACGTTTGTTAGAATTTTTTCTGTCCGATATATTTGATACCAGTGCATATTGTCCAATATGTTCGATATTGTTATGATTGTAATTAATACCGATACTGGCATTTTTATCTATGGTAAGAGTGGCATGTTTCTTTGGATTTACAGGACTCCTAGCGCTAACTTTTCCTCTAATCTGCTTCTCCCTCTGTTTTTCTATTTGTCATCTTTAAAATGATGATGTTCTTTCGAACTTGGTTCATTTTTTGTGGGTGCTCTTTTATTGTGCAGGCAAACTTTCGTGAAGGCGCTTGAGCCGCTGGTGAAATGGCTCGAGGAAGCAGAAGAAGAGGACTGATTCTCGCGGTATTGTTTCGGCTCGTTGGCACTCATTCAACCGAGCAAAAAAATCTTCGAAAACTCTGTCGGTGCTACTGGTAATCTATGATCCGGCCATTGATGGCTGTAATTCTACATTCTGGCAATAAATCTCGTTTCTCAGCCGTTTGTGCAATTTGTCATGGCATTTATCTCATCATGAGATTGATATTGTTCATGTGATGGTTGCCTAATTTTTTCTCGGACACCATTTTTCCACCGAACACCTTCGAATTTACACGGTGCAGTTCGGATGTTTTTCATTCGGGGCTGCAGTTCATTTATCCATTTATACTAACAGATCCATAAATCAATGGGCATCCTATCGCACGACAGTATTTCAAAGGTGTGCATCCGGCCTACCCAAAAGCCTGTTTTAATAAATTAAAATTTGGATGGGAAGTATCATTCTCATTCATTCATATTATTTCATTTCCATCTGCTTCTGCTGTGGAGTAAATCTGTTGGTTTCGTATCGTCGGATTATATCGGTTGCCCGTCCAACCAACGGCTATAAAAGGCCAATGCCTCTCGCGGCTTGTATTCCGGGACCGTGTGCCCTGCCCCCTGCAACATAAGATCCAACCACGGCACCATTAGCAGGCCACAATGTATGAAATTAGTCTTATGCCATTATTTTATTATAATTTAAAATTTATTAATATAGATATTAAAAAATAATGATTTTTATAATGTAACGGTAAGATTTGGTATAATTTAACTGTTATTGAAACACAAACCTTAACGGTAAGGAAGGTGAAATTATGTTCGTATGTTTGCAAAAACCTGCAACAATATCAGACATGTTAAATGTTACGTCTGAAGTTATTTTATTTATTAATATTAACTCAAGTGAAGCTTATTTATTTATTTTTTAATGATTTTTAATATTTTTAATGGTAATAATTTTATTGATATAATAATCTAAATTATTAAAATTATAAGATATATTGAATTTATTTTATAATTTTAGATATTAAGTAACTGTGATTAAATTATTATTGCTAAGGATACGAAATGGCTCTAAAAATAAGAGGATTAGGCAGCTTCTCTAATCCACTAGGGATCCTTTTATATAAAAAGCACCTTTTGAAAGTAAAAATTTAGGATGATATTCTTGGACCGCCAATAAAACATATTTAATTAGGTAACATATTATTTATTTATTTATTTATTTATATTAATATGTCATATATAAATAAATAAATAAATATTATGATATTTAAAAATATATTAAAAATAATTTTTAAAAGAATAAAAATGTGATGTACCCTGCTACTTGGTCATCGAGCATCCAAGGCCTCCAGTCATCCACAATCTTGTAACCCATGGCGCTGGTCCACGCCTGCGTTCCGGTGAACGGCACGCACATATCATGGTCACCGCTGTCATATAAATGGGACCCAAAACACCACATGTCAGTATGCAATTGGCTCAGTCTATAGTCTACGTCAGGATCAAAGACGCTCCCTCACACTTCAGGACGGAGCGCCTCCGGATTAAGGATTCTGGATTGGGGGATCTTGCTCCGCGAAGTAGGATTTTTACACTAAAAATAATAATTTTTTTTTTTGGGCATTTTGTGAAATTTAATACAAAAAAATTTACTTTTGAGGTGAAATTCTGCTCCGCAGAGCAGGATCCCTATTTTGAGGATTCTGGTTTTTAAATTAAAAGTATAAAATTATAATTTTTTTAAAAAAGCTTTTAATATTAAAATATTCATATTATAAACCAAAAAAAAAGATCATAAAAACTAAATATAATTTTTTTGTTTTTTAAATTTAAAATTTAGTCCGTTAAATCATTCAATCAATGACTTAAATGGGCAATAAAGCCCATATAAAGCGCTTCTACTTAACCTATTTAAATCGAATTTCAAGAATCCAATTTTGCAGGGTAAATGATCTAAATAATTACATAAATATCACGCAAAATGATATTATCTCATAAGAATATTGGACAATATAATAGTTTCATATAAAAAAAATCATTAAAGAGAAAAATATACTAACAAAAATAAATAAAATCATATTAAAAGATAAAATAAAAAGATATTTTAACTTGTTTAAAAATTAAACAGTATAGTCTATCTGACTTAATAAAACTTAAGATTTTATTAAAGGGTATTATTGTATTGTTATAAGTTATGCCACGAGACAGAGGAATAGGGTCACTTGCCTGTATATGAGTGCCCTGTAACCTTGAGCAGTAAGGCTCTTGTGATACTTCATCATGCCCCCAGCATCGTGGTGGTACTCTATCCCCATGCATAATGCCCATGCACCTATCACACTTTCCTGATCATTCATGTCACATTAAGGTATACCCTATAATATTTAGGCATCCATACGTATGTACATACATAAAAAAAAATACGTATGTACATACTACGTATATGTATGTTTGTAATATATATGTTATTATTTAGTTAATTAGACCCGTGTTATATTATTCTCAATTGGTTTATGTGCAATTATAAAATTAGTATAGAGTTTATCTAGAAAGTATAATTGTAGCTGATTCGGTGATATAAATGGTAGATATATCCAAAATATGGGGGTAGTAACAAAAGAGTAATATTAAATCTATTCTTAACTTTTATTTTTTAAAAATTATTTTTGTATCAATTTTATTGTAAATTAATTAAAAAAACTAAGTAAAATTGGTCATATTTGGAGTTATTTGTCCTTGGCATAAAAATTTAAATCTGTCAAAAAAATAAATAAATTTTAATGTTAGAGATTTTTTTATGATAAATTAGATAGTTTTTATGATAAATCTAATAGCAATAGGCATACGACACAACCGCTGTGCTGCACCCCACAAAACAAGGCCCCTCGATCCCTTGAGGAGGGTGGGATTTGACAGACATGTCCTCGATCCCATAATTAAATTACTATTTTGTAATTTAAATTTTCAAAAAAAAAAGAAATAAAAATAATTTACTATGGCCATACCCCAAAAAATAACAATAAAAGAAAAATAAAATCACAGCACATACCGGTTGGGCACGAATTGCTTTCCTAAGTGATTCATCATTCAACCATGCAGTAGCAACCTCATCATTCTGCATTTATCATTTCACATATTAAATAAATAGATAAATAAATAAATATATATATATATCATTGAAAATACTAAAATATTAGTAAATAAATAAATAATTTATATAAACTTAAGGTATGCTTAGAACAATACCTAGAGCTATAATTTTTTCTGACATATTACATGTTGATCTTAATGCCGTTAGTAATAATAATTTATGATATCGTAATTAGAATTTAATAATAAGTTTAACTTCTATTAATTATCATCTTAGCTTAATTGGCTCATGATCTTTATAAATACACACACATATATATATATAGATATATTATAATTTTTTTTATTGTGATAAAAATATTAATTCTTAGGATATTTTTTATTATCAAAATTTTTTTATTAATAAATTATATATATAAATAAAATTACATACCTAAATTTATAATTGTCAAATTTTCATGTGTCCATAATAATATACAAAGTTAATATTATATCGAAATAATTCCTATCTCAAAAAATAGAAAGATAATTTATCTATTTTTTCTCTCCTTTTAATTTGTAAAAATTTTATACAAATCTTATACATTTAAAATGATGGATATGAACTTTCTTTTATAGTGTGAGAGAACCATTTCTAAATTATTAAAATATTAATTATTTTTTTTAAATGATATGTTTTAAATAAACATATCAATTAAAAAATATATATTTTGAATATAAATGTCATTTAATTTTTTTTAATTAATAATTAATATTAATGGATTCCGGTACCCAGAGCCAAGAAAGAAAGGCCCAAAAAGTTAAGTCTACAAACCAAAAGACTTGCGAGGATGATTTGGCCCAATAGGCCTAAGAAGCCTAAGAGGTTAAGTTGGCTTTAGAAACCCGAGGACATGAGCCAGCGTCCCGAGAAGCCCAAATGGCTAAAATGGTTCGAGAGACAAATTTAACCCAGGAGACCCGAAGACACTATAAGAGACCTATATCTCTAATAAAATTCCGAGGACATGAAGCCAAGAACACAACACTGAAATCCTGAGGGCCTTTAGCTAGTCAAACTCCCAATTAACGTTTGAGAACACCTAACTCTATAAGCCCGAGGATTTGACAAAAATCCAGAAGGTTTTTAGGTATGAGGACTCTCTTTTCATCTCTGAATCGTCATATCAGGGGAAAAGGGGGTTAAGTGACTGAGCACGCCAACTTAGACATCTCACTATGGCTAAGGAGCACGCATTCCTTGCAACACGCTACCTCCACAGGAAATCATGGTGCTCGGAATACACTAAATCATTATGGGACTGACGTCATTTAACACGCCAAATCAGCAGAGTGGATGGCTAGTCTCCCAGCACATGCCAAATCAGCAAAGTTGGTGGCTAACTTTCCAACACACGCCAACGCCACGTGTTCCCATTTCAAGGGCATATCCCCCCTATAAATACCTCATCTAAACGACTGAGAAAATGATTCAACGGCTAGCATTCTGCATACACACTGCGAGCAACGTCTAAGAGAAAAGAAAAAAAAAAGAAAAGAGGTGCAAAAAAGAAAGTTAGAAAAGAGAATAGTGGATAAGGTTCCTACGTGTTGCAATCCTGTGTGACTATTTAAAATTCTCACTGTGATTGTAACCCATTCTAAGTGTAGTGGAACCGTTTTGGACCCAACGTTCCATCACTGTGGTTTTTTCCCTTTTATTAAAGAATGAGTTTTTCACGTAAAATCCTCGTGCATTGTACCCTCCTCCCTTTTCCTTTTTCTTCCCGTCACGTCGTTCCTATTGAGCTTAACGATTACTACTGTGTTGCACGATTTCGTCAGCCCGAGCGTACCGAAAGAGACCAAAGTACGAATTCGGACTCTTGTCATACGGCGGTCGGAACTCAAGAACGCAACAAATACGTATCTAAATTAATTATATACATGATTATATTATTTAATTATATTTAATAAATTAATAAACTATATACATTATTATATAATATATTTTTCTAACGCATATCATATATATAATAGCATGATGGAAAGCATACTAACAGTGCAAGGAACTTGGATCCCACGAAACGGTGCGTTTAGCTGATCCGGCCATGAAGGAATGAGGCCATCCTTGACTGCCATCTGAAACGGCCAAGCGCGTCCAAACATCCTCTTCCTCACCGGCAACGGCCTCTCCGTCTTGCCCAGCTGCCGGAAGCTCTCCGGCAAGCTGGAGTTTCTTCCGTTGAGCTCCTTTTCCGGTCGGTGGTAGCATGGCTCAAGAATGTCGTAGATGTTCAGATCCTCGAGCACCTGATTATATTTAACTCATGTTAATTATACTTAATTAAATTAATCGTTATGTACTTATAAATTTAATCATGATTTGATCGAGATGGATTAATTGATTGATTACCAGATCGATCTTTTCCTTGTACTTTACACATTCCGTACTGTCATTCCCACTGTAGTTGACTCCACATGCATGCGTAAATTTCTGAAATATGTACATATATATATGAAAAATATTTTTAGAATACCCCATGAATATTTTGCGTCATTTTTAGTGAGGTATGATGTCATTTTATCGATATATTTTTATAAATTTATTAATATAAATAAATAAATAAAATATTATATTATCTAAAAATATTTAAATGGTATCCCTTAGCATTATATTTTTATTTTCATCACTGCTCTTAGTGCTCGTAGCTAAGACGTGGGACCTATTGCTACGTGAAACCATGGTAGAACAAATATATGGGTACACATTTATTTGGATAAAAGGTCGGTCAGACAGAATGACACCACGTTACATATAGTAAAAGAGAAGATGAAGAAGTATACATAAATTTTACGTGAAAAATCCTTATCAAATAAGAAAAAAATTACAGGACACAAAATTCACTACAAGTCCACTATATGAAAAATTGGTTACAAACTCCTGAGATGAAGTATCCGCCACATACCTGAGAATAACAAAGAAAAACTTTTCCAGAGTAAATAGGAAACACTTTTCTCTTTTCATTCTCTGTTTTTCTCTATTCTTTCTCACTAATGGTGCACTCCTCTTCCTTTTCACACTTGAATCTCGCACACCTTTTTTTCTCTATTTTTTTTCTTACCGTTTACAGTATGCATATATATATTGTTGATCCGCTGAATATTTTATTTCAGATAAAATCTGTCCTTCCTAACAATATGAAGATATTTTGCATAAACGGTACCCTAAAATCATGCACTTCCTTTTGAGATCACACTTGCTCAGAAAATCTTCTGAGCCGGCACCCATAAACCAAACTGGATTCCAAATAGGGAATCCTGCCAAATTGGTATTCCTGCCAATTGCTCCAAACCAGTGAAATGTTTCATTCCGGGCAAAATGCATTCTGGTAAAATGGCCAACCTGCTATTTTGCCAAATCTTGCCAACCTGGCAAATTGGGCATTTTGCTTTTTTTCAAAATGGCTAAATTTTTCATTTTGACCAATCGATAAATCCTGCACATACCAGCCATTTTGCCCTCACAGTCAGTCAACCCTTTGACCAAATTTCTAACTGGGCAAAATCTACACTTGTCATTTGCCTTCTTGGCCGGTCAACTTGTTGACCGACTATTTTGCCTTAAGTCAAACTACGCTTGCCAATGAGCATCCTTAGTCGTCCCGCTCCTCAGCCACTAGCCTCCATCAGTCAGTCAACTTCATTAACCAGCTTTTGCTCTCTGAAAAGGTACTCCGATATTTTTCACTTCGAAAATGCTCTCCTCCAGTCAACCTCTGTATTGACCGTTTTTAGTTCTCCGCCGATCAACTTTCTGTTAACCGAAAATTACTTTTTGGTTTTGCTCTCCGTCAAATGAACTCCGTCATTTACTCTCCACAAAACCTTCGATAACAAGACTTATTTATTGAGTCACTCACAAGAGAATAACTAACCCCAACAACATTACCCTAAATTGAACTAAAATCCAAGTGATAAAATTACTAATATATATATATTAAGTTATACTGAATTATCTGTCTATATTTTATAGGTTTAAATAAAACTCTGTATATATAATAATTTTAGCAAGGATTAGAAATCAGATAAGTTTAAACGGGTAATAATAAAAATTAAATTTATTTTAAAGGTCTAATTATAATATTTAATATTTTTATTAATAGTATTAATTTCATACCTACTTAGGTAAGAGGATAACATGGGGCGCTCTAAAGCATACGGATGCGTAGCGCCTCTAACGCCGCGGCACTGTTGTATTTGAAATCCAACGATCTGCATTTTTATATATAAAAAATATATTTTTTTTATTTTTATTTTTTTAAAAAATATAGACCGTTAGACTTAAAATTCAATAGCTCCCAAAGACGTTATAAAGTGTAGGGCATCGTAGCCCCCCTCTTCTCCGTAAGAGGTGGGGTCACAAACCTTGTAGAGGTCATCTGATATCAAGGCCATCCCATGTGCGAATGGCACGAGTGAGTTCTCTTCGTAAATACCCTCTGCGACCACACCATTCCCTATTAGGTACCCCTGCGCCATGCAAACTCGAATTTTCATACGAGTAGCAGTAAAATAATTTTAATAAGAGTTTGTTCAGATTATGAAATTAAATTTAAAATTAAAAATATGAATTTAATTTTAATTTTGTTAGTATTAACGTTGGATAAAATTTTACTTTTATTATTTAAATTATATAAAAATTATAATTCTGATAGAAAAGTTAAAATTGAGATATGTGCAATTTTTTTAATTCATATATAAAAAAAGTAGCCAAATATGAATTTTAAATTTTTTATTGTATGAAATTTGTTTAAAAAAGATCTCATATTGAGATTTTAATAATATTATATAAATATATATTATTTTAAAATATTTTAAATAATATTTTTATTAAAATATTAACTTTTATGTTCTTAAATAATACTTTTATGTAATATTTTTTGAAAAGTTAAAAATAAAATCATATTCAGTATATATCAACCAGAACAAAATAACAGAAAATATTTTATCTGATGTGTCTTATTTTATATGATTTTATTATATTTAATTGATAAATAATTTTCACATTTAAAATTATAATTTTTTATTTTATGAAGAACTAACATACACTATTTTTTTAATTTCATATGAAAAATTGTAATTCATTTGATGCCAAATAATCAAATCGAAATTAGGTTTGAAACCCTGATTTTGATTTCAAATCATAGGGCCCAAGTTTTAGTGCCAAACGACCCCTAAAATTCAGTTCAAACAAGGTAAAAGCATTCTTTTTAATTTAGAATTATTTTATTTGTTTCATATTGAGTATTTCTTTGATTTTTTGGATCAAACACAGGTGATTTATGATCATTTATTTTCTAAAAATTCAAATAAATTGAAATTCAAAAGAATTTATATTTGAAAAATGCACTTTTAAAAATTTCGAAACATAATTTCAAAATATTTTAAACAGATATTATGAAAAAAATAGCCATATTTGGTTTTGTTGACCCAAAAGAATTAAAGAAATACTTAATATTAAATGCAGGAAACATATATAATAATATGTTGGAACCATCAATGAGTTAGATAATTTATTCAGCATGAAATTCATAGTGACTTATAAAAGTGCTACCTCAGAAATCATTAGTTTAGATTTTTTGGATTAAAAATTATATCATATAAGTAAGCTGTATAATTATTTTTGCCTACATATACGCCTTGCCCAACAATTTTACACAGGCAACACAGTATTAACTTCCTTTTTAATGATCTTCTTCATCCCTAGCTAACAAGGTAATATTTATTGACTTATTTTTTATTCTGACTGTATGAAGCTTAATAATTCTGACTGTTTATCCCATGCTTATAGTTTGAATAAATTATATGCTTGAATCTTATAGCTCTATTGAAAAACAACCCGATTATAATTGATCTTGAGATAAATTATTGATTAGGGCATGATTTCATATGGCCAACTATACAAAATTCAAGCTGGTTGAGTAAGTTTATTGTGAAAAAAAAAATGTACCTTAAAATTGATGAGGGGATTAACTTTGGCCTTAATTCCTGCAATTAGATTGATTGATTAATCTTTAATCTATGATTACAATCTCAATAAAATCAAACTGAGAAGCATGGAGTAAGTGTTAGTGTTACCTTCCACTACTTTAGCAGCAAGGGTTGGCACATAAATTCCAGCATATGACTCTCCAGCTATGTAAAATGGATTTTCAAGGAATTCTGGGTATTCCTCAAACCACTGTTTTAAGATCGTATGCAATAAATAAGTAAAAATCATACTGAATAGCAAGGATCCATGTCAATATCACATGCTCCATAATAGGAATAATAAATCAGAATATTTAAAAAAAAAAGTCAAATTAATCATATTTTCTGAGTTAATATGTGAGATTAAAAGCTGTAAATGTGCAAGAAGTTAAAATGAAGGTCAAATTTAGAGTTTTTAATCAATAATTTGAGTAAACTTATTTTTACATAGAATGAAATTAAGATTAAAAATAGAAATGATAATATTAATTCCCACTTTATTCACTTTTATTTTCTTAAAGATGCTCAAATATATATATATTTTCCTTATAAAAAGGCATGAATAAATAAATCAACTCTACATGTTATATTTACTAAGTGCAAGCTCAAATAAAAAAAAAAAAAACTCCCATATACCTTCAAGAGGAATGCGTGTGTATCAGAAGCAGTTTGCAGATCACCAGTAGTATAGAAAGTTTCATTCTGTGAGTAAGAGAAGCCAACGCCGGCTGGAGAATCCAAATAAATTATGCTCGAAACCTGCATATTATACAAGAAAATATAATTAATTTATGGAGTAGTATATGAGATTGTCAAATTAATTATATGACTCTTGAATAGAAATGGCAATAGGGTGGAAAGAGACAGATTCGAGAGAGAGCCCTGTTTTTTATAGAGATAGAGATATCTGTTCTTTTGATTTTAACCTACCCTTTTAAAATGAATGATTTTGATTGAATTATCTTAGAACAAAAAAGAAAAAATAATAGTTAAAATTGATAACTTTAAAATTATTAAATCATAATAATTAATTTTCAAAAGAATAGTCAAATTAGGTAGACAATCGCCTTCATCTATTCAAAGGATGAAACCCAAAAAGAGACAATCCTTTAAATTAGAGTTGTCGAGGGTGAAAATTGACACTCCATTTAAAAATCTATTTTATTTTTACGATTTTAGAAGTTATTTAGAAATTATATTTTTAAGTATTATACGTATGTGAATATTATATTTTGAATATTTTTAGAAAATAATTAAAAACAAGAGAATAAGATTGGGTAATTAAAGATATATCTAACTTTAAATAATTTTTTTGCACAATTGATTAATAATTGTATAAAATTATTTTTTAATATATATAAAATCGGGGTGGTTAGGTAAGGTAAAACCCTATCAACCTCACTATTTTAGGGTTGAGAGATATTCTATATTTTAAAGAGATAAATAAACTTATTATTTTTATTTTAATTATTTATTTTAAATAATTAATTATATTTTAATTATTTTAAATAATTAATTTTTAATTTTTTTAAAATATAATTAAATTATAACTATTTATTAAAAATAAACTATCAAAATATAAAAAATAAATATCATTATCTCTTACCAGATAAGGCTTCCCTGAATCTCACTCTCTTGACAAAACACGAATCTCTTGACAAATTTGGGATGAAGAGATAAAACCCAATTGGACAGGAACAAATCATGTTATTACTAGTTCTAACTTATCAGATACACAAAAATTTATCCCTATATTCAAAGAGAGATTATTATTATTATTATTATTATTATTATTATTATTATTATTATTATTATTATTATTATTATTATTCTTAATGTTCGTATTATAATAAAACAATATTACTGTCACACTAAAAATTATGGTGCCAAATGAAGAAAATGCCCCATACATATATATATCAGTACAAGATGATTAAATTCGGACCTTGGACCAGCTATATGGATTAATATGCAATGTCGGGAGGCTGTTTTTCTTCCCTCCGGCTTGAAAATTGAACGGTCCTACATAAATTCCCACTCGTAAGTTTTAATTCAAAAGGTTAATATAACTTTCTTACTATAATATAAATACTTTTGAGATTATTATTATTTATTTTTTTAAAATATTAATATTTATTATATGTAAAGTTTAAATATGAAATATATATGTATGAATTAATCGGAGGACTAGTTTAAGAAGGTAGTAGCAATACCATGCTCGTAGACAAAGCCATCGAAGCTAGAGCAGCCGGGCCCTCCATTAAGCCAGAGGACAACAGGATCCATCGACGAATTTCTTTCTGATACCACGAAATAGTAGAAAAGATTCTTTGGAGGCTTCGAATCATTTCTTCCATCAATCGTCACATAGCTCCAACAATGAAAAATACAAACAAAAATAAAAATAAAAATTTATCATGTTCTAAATGGTATGTTAGTACAGAAATCATGGAGTAAAATTATAAATCAACTTTGAAATATTTTGAATGATAATTTAAGTAATTATGTTTTAGCTTAATACAAGTTGGGTAATTTTTTTTAAAGTTAAAGGTTAAATGAAGACCTTTTTTTTGATGTAATTTTTTTCCCCCATTTTTTGACATTATTCTGAGGATTTGAATTTCGGTTTTCTGTCAATTTTTCTGCAAACTGAAATGGGTATGCATGAAAGAGAAAGGAACGTGTAGTCAGAAAGGCTTACTCAGAGTAGTGGTTGGAAGGAAAAGCGCCCTTGAAACCAGGGAGATAAGTGACGAGAGCTTTCGGAGGAGCAGCTTTAATGGCGGAAAAGCTCACGAGGAGGAAGAAAGGCAGAATCTCACAGAACAAGAACATGTCCCTGGCCATAGCCAAACGCACAGTTTTCAGCGTAAAGTATTTTCGTATAAGGCAAAACGAGGCGTTCTGGGGCAGATTAGTACGTACTCCTCTCTGTTCTTGGAGGAAAACATGGAGCTTGAGATGGGAATTTATAGGAAGAAAAGGAAAGAAACCAGTGAGAAAATGCAGAAAATAAAAGAAAATGGTGGGAAAGTAATTTTCTGATTGCTAAAAGGAAAATAAAATAAAAGATAAGTAATATTTCCATTTTTATTGACGTAATTCATGCAGAAAAGACAACGATGTGGCGTAGACTTTTATGTTATGGGCTGCATGGCATGGGTTGGTAATTTTCGTAGCCTTCTGAGAAGAAAGAGACTTAAGGGGAAAGAAAATAAATGAGTGATATTATACGTTTAATTTTTTTATTTTTTAATTATTTATTTATTTATTTATCTATATTTAAATTATATTATCAATACAAATAAATAAATAAATAAAAATATTATATTGTCTTATAGTATGTATAAGGGATGAAGAAGCCTCTGTCTCTTAAAAAAATAAAAAAAGATTCTTTTTTAATTTGGATTTTCAATTTTAAATGGAAGATTATAATTTAATAATTAATTTTTTAATTTTTTAAAATATTTAAATAATAATAATTTATTTAAAAAATAATCTCTTTTGTTATTTTTTTAAAAAGAGACGGAGGTCCCCTCGGTCTGTTTGTATATTGTGTTTCTAAAGATTGATTACTTCGAAATAAATATTCGGTTGTGGCCTTGGAAAATGACCACAAAATGAGGAGGGACCCATAAAATACCAAAAAATAAATGCCCAAAAAGATTCTAATTCAAAAAATTTAAAAAAAAATTCAACTTTGGTTAGTATATAATAAAATATAATAGTCATATAATTATATAATATTGTAAAATTTTATAGTTATTTTTATAACTCAAACTCATATAAAAATAAATAAATAAATATTCGATACATTATTTGAGAATATCTCAGATATAATTCAACATCCCCGATATATTTTTATAATTTTTTCCTTTTAAAAAAAATCATACAGATATGCAAAAATCTACGATAAATCTCATAAACCCATTAATAAAGTCTTAAATTCATAAAATTTTACCTCTTGTTGAACAAATATTATAATATTTTTCAAAATAATTATACTCATATCTTAATGTCATTATACAACTTTATATTATATCATATTTTCATGTAATTTTCGTCCTTGAAGTTTAAGCCAAACATATCATAAAGGAGGTGGGTCACTCTTCTATCTTACCCTGTTGTTACGTTGACAAGTTGATATGCATATTGCATCACAGAATAGTGTTCATTGTTGCACTGATAGCACTGCAACGAAACTGGTTAATAAGTAGAACCCACGTCTGGATACTTCTATCAAGAAACCTTTTATTTTTTTTTATATATAAAAACAATATAATGAATATATTATATATATTTATATTTATATGGTCGTATAAGTATGTGTTGGTGATATTTGACTGCTCACTAGATACTCATTCAAATGTGATTTATGATTTATTAATCTATTATTTTCATATGATTTTGCTGATATGAATTTCAAGATGTTATATTATTTGGTATATTTAAAGGATATCTTCTAAATATTTTTACTGTTTATTTATTTTTCTTAGATTAGTTTCACTTAATGGAGGCATTAATTTGGGGATCAAGGAGGCCTCCATCTTTTAGTGATATGAATGAGATTATTCTTTAAATTTAGACTATTTATTTTAAAATAAATAGTTTAATTTAATTATTTTTAAAAAAATTTTAAAATTTAGTTAAAATTAATTATAAGATTATAATTATCTATTTAAAAATAAATGATTTAAATTTAAAATAACCTTTTCATAAACAACCCAATAAACAGAAAAAGTTAGAATATATATATATATATATATTTATTTCTATTTTGCAGTAACATTAATACATGTTGCAATAAATCATGTAAGTATTCATGATTCACCAAAACATAAATATTTGCTTCATTAATGCCATTTATGTAATGTAGACATTCATTTTATAAGTAGATATTTTTAAATTTTATAATTAGCAATATTTTATATTAGTTTTTAATTCATGGTTGATTTATTTTTGGGCTCTGTCTCTATCTATTAATTTTATATTGCTATGGTCTGAATTTTCCTCCCTTTTGAAATCTTTAACCAAAATGATTTTTTATTGATTTATCATTTGTTCTGCCCTCCTTTGTCTTATGGGTAATGCCCTTTCCTTCATCCATTTACTTTAGATTGTGGGTTTTTCTTTGAACTGTTATTGCTCTTTAGGTCCTTTTGTAATGCATGATTTTTTTTTCTCCTTATGTGTATCTTGTACATTCATTTAATCCAAGATATTATTACTTACCAAAAAACATTTATAAGTCTTGATAAAATGAATGATATTTATTCTTTTAAAATAATCTAACTGTGTCACGATCTTGATCTAAACAGATAACATTAGTGACAAATAAAATTGCAGACGAGTATTACACAAGCACATATTAGGTGCTGGTTATCATTAACATAACCATTATCAATGTTTACTCACTACATACAATTAATAACGTCATAAATCTAAATTGAAAAATAGAGTGTTACAGACTATTTAGATTAAGAATTTTTTTTATATAATTTATGAATAAGATTATGTAGATTTTATATTTATTAAACTTTATATTATTAAACTCTTGTGTATTAAACTGTCTTTATTTAATATTGTGTAAGTATTTGATAGCATCAATTTTTTTCTAGTTGGGGGTGGGGTCGGGGAAGGGTTTGTTATAATTCTATTAATGGATGTATGTGAATCATTAAATTTATTAAGTGACATTTATATATAGAGATAAAAGTTGAGTGCAATAAATAAAATATAAGTAGAGATTCCTAAAGAATATGTCTTCCTTCCTGTCCAATTTGATATGGTATTTGAGGAGTTAGAGTGACATAAGAAATACCCTAAAAAGTGCTTTTGGCTTTTGATAGAATTGAGTGGGCAGCCCTAATTTCTGTATTTTTATCATTGGATGAAAATTTAAGAGTGATAATTTAAAATATAAAAATATGATAAAAATAATTTTTAAAATTTGTTTATACATTAACATATATAGATATTTAAAATAATATTGTAAAAAAATTAAAAATCTTTTTCTTATATTTTAAATTCTAAACCATTAGATTTCATCAATTGAATGGTTTCATTAATAGTGTTGAAAATATGCCAATTTTCAATAGTGAAAAAGCATTATGTTACATATTATTATTATTATTATTATCATCATTATTATTATTATAGTTGAAAGGAAGGAATAATGCAGATCCAAGCACATAATTAGATAGAGTAATTGTTTTCATAATTGTTTTCCACATTTTTGTGTTAATTTTACGTATCAGTAGCTTTAATGCTCCTTCAGGTTCTTCTGCTCAGATGGAATTTTTTGCAATATTTAATGAATTAAATATTAAGAACTGGCTCAAATCTTTGTCGGTAAGATTATAAACTTGCATTTTAAATTCTTATATAGCCTGACAGAATATAAAAGAAAGAGATTTTTCTCCATAAATAAATAAATAAATAAATATATTAATACTCTTTAATTATTTTTAAAATATTTTTAAATAATATATTATCTATTTATTTATATATATATTTATCAGTATAAATAGATAAATAAAATTGTACGTCATTTAAAATATTTTTTTAAAAAAATTAAGGGTATTCCTCTAATAATAATAATTATAATAATAATAATTATTATTCTACAGTAGCATTACTGCAGATCGTCATAAATAGGCATGCTTGCTTCATCAATGTTATTGGTATCATGTGAAGTCACTAATTTTATGATGCACAGTTTTGTGGTTAGATGGTATAAATATTCTCGCTGTCAATTGAAGGTTCACTTGCTATAATTTGAATTTAATAGGTTTAAATAATAAAAAATAATAATATTTATATATTTATTGATGTCAAAATTATTAGTTATAATTTAAATTTAATAAATTTAAATAATAAAAAAATAATATTTATATATCTACTAATATCAAAATTGTCAGTTTTATATGCACATTCATCATAATTTAATTTTTAATTTTTTTCTCTCTCTGTTCTTTACACCAAAATTGACAATTATAATATAAATAAATATTTAAATAGATATATAAATATTATTTTTATTAAAAAAGACTATAATTTGTGTTGTATTATTAATATTATATATATTTGATTTTTTTTATAGTACTTAATGTAAAAACCTCGTTCACTTCACTTAGCTGTTATTCTTTTTTACAATTTGTACTCTCTAAATATTACTTGGAACAGTAATTTTTAATTCTCACCCTATTCCCACCGACTGTTATTTTTAAATAATATTTATTTTATTTTAATAATTAAATATAAAATACTTTGATGTACGGACATCTTAAACACGATCCCATGTTTGAAAATAATAAATATTTTGGGTGATATATACATATTTATCGATTTTATTAATATATGTTAATATAAATAAATAAATAAATAAAATATTATATCATTAAATATATTTTAATAATTTTGTGACAACTTATCGGATTAGTTTAAAAATCATAACCCGGTTAGTTTATAATTCAAATCAAGTTAATTCAGATTGTTTTATGAACTTTTTTTTATTTTTAAATATATATCTTTTAAATTTTATATTTATAATGAAAATCTAAAAATATTAAATATTTTAAAATTATAATAATAAGATTAAAAAATTAACTAAGTATATATTTAAATAAACAAATTTTACATCAAAAAAAGTTACTAATTTTATGAAAAATAGATTCTATTGAAATAAAATTTTAATTTAGTATTTATTTAAAACAAAAAATAAATATATTTATAAAAAAATTATAAACTCAAGCCTAGTTAGAAAAAAATGGTCACTTTTATTGTAATTGTACCTGGTCTAAAAAAATCAATCTATCCTAATTTTTGATATATATATATATGTTGATCAAATACTATAAGATATAATTTTAAAGCGATCAAACTAATTTAATTGTATTGAAAGAAGGTTTAAGTTCCGTGGTAAACCAAATGCGAGTAAGAAAAAAATAGGCTAGCTGATAGATATTTTCCGTTGTTGAATTGATTCAATTAATATATTTAAAAAATAATATTCACATAATTTATACATAATAATTTTTTTTAATTTTATTAAATTTTACTTTATTGAAATTTTTACATATATATATATAATAAATATAAATAAAAATAAAAATAAATAAATAAAAAAATAAAAAAAAATATATATATATAGTTTGATATAAATGAGGTGGTTGCGGATGAGGTTTTCATTTTTGTCTCTTGCGTTGGTTATTTTGTTTTTATTTATTCATTTTGATTTTATATCGTGTCACAATTAATACAATTGAAGTATACAAACAAAAAACAACCATTCTGCTTCCATTCTAATAATGAAGGGTCTAACTTTAGCAATAGCTGAAGAGCCCCCAGAGATGATGAAACAAGTGGATGATGTTTTTCTTTTTTTTAAATAAATCAATGGATCCAAATACGGACGCGGATAGCCATATTATTATGAATTATTGAATGGTCATGATTATAAGAGCCATCGGCGGCCACCTTAACTTAACAGACGGGTGTCTGACCAAATTGCTATATTAATATAAATTGAGAGACCAAATGACAGAGTCATTAACATCCTACATAGGAAGGTAAATAGGTCTGGATGAGATTAGACCTCTCAAGATATGATGTGTCACTGAAGGACAACTCTAAGGTTTACCTTGAACGACAAAAGGCACCTTAGCTATAAGGCTGAGGCCGGTACCAAGAACAAGCCCTCTCCATTCCCGATAATGCGATGAATGAAAGGCCGGATGCTGATAAAAAGTTTCATAATCTATCCAAAGTTTTACAGGACCAATTAGTAAACTTTGAAGGTCCAAGTGCATTGGCTTTTGATACGGTTCGGCTTGATTTAATTGACCCAGATGGAGTTAGGATCCCCATCAATGAGACGCCAGAGATGCGAGAAAGGAGGAATTTATTTCAAGTGAAAATGTTTTTGATTCTCAGGCCACCTTCCTCCGTGAATTTGCAAGCATCCTCATAACCCACTTTCATAGAAGACTTGTCCTCAGCCAAGCAATGCCTAAGGATCAAGTCAATCTTCTTAAGGATGCACTTAGGAAGGATGAACAAAGAGGCCAATAAGCATGGGTGCTAGAAAGGATTGATTGTTTAAGCTGGACTCTACCAATGAAAGAAAGCCAACGTTTCTTCCACGAACAAATTCCCTTGAATAATCTGCCAGTAAGGCATTGAAAATCTCGAGGATATAGCTAAACGAAGTGAAAGCCACCCCATGGCAGTGGAAAGGAAGAACCAACAGGGAAGCTAGAGATCATTTGGACACCATTAGGAATAAGACGGCCCTCACAACAAATAAACAAACAATTCAGTCTTCTGGGGGTTAGCTTTGACCCCAAAAGGAGTTTGAATCCATAAGCAATTGAACCAAATGCCTATCAATTTCTGCAAAAAATAAAAGGTCATCAGAAAATCGAGGCATGATAGTAAGATACATACTATATTTCTAATGGAATTTGAACTACTCGTCGGAGGAGATTCACAATTTGACAGTTCCTTGAAGAACTTCCATGCAAAGGACAAAAAGATACGAAGATAATGGATCCCTTTGACAAAGACCGCGTTTCCCATAAAGTAGCTAATTGATTCACCACTAATTGCTATAGAGTGAGATGGGGTGGAGACGTACTCCTTAATCCAGTTAATCATACAATTTGACAAACATATAACCTCAAGAGTAGATAGGATGAAGGACCAATCAGCCCAATTATATGCATTCATCAAATTAACTTTAAGAATGTGTATTCGAGAACCCGATTAAGGTGGTACTTACGAAGCAGTTCTTAAGTGAGGAAAACATTATATCCAATATGCCAGCTAACAACAAAGATAGTTTTGCTTGAGCCAACCAAACTTGAAAGAACTACCTTGATACACTCCACAATGGTTTTAGAGATGATTTTGTTAAACACATCACAAAACGCAATAAGGTGATAGTTAGAAATTTTCCCCGACGATGGCATCTTCAAAATAAGATAGACAAGCTTGGCATTAATCTGTCTGAGGAGACGGCCGCTAGAAAAAAATTAATGCTGGCATCATGAATTTGTTGGCCCACCCCATCCCATGAAGCTTTGAAAACCGTAGCAAAAAAGTCAATGGGCCCCGGGGCTTTAGAGATATGCTGAGAGGTTGGTTAGGCGAAGATGGTGGAGGAAGAGGAGGGTAAATAGAGGCCAGAGAAGCACTCGAGACAGCAGTTATTGCCGCTATCATGAGAAGGGAGCTATGAGAGGGGCTCGGGTTTCACCAGGCCTGAGAGAAAACAAGAGAAGACGAAGTTCAGGGTGTTTCTCATGGTCCACCATATCAGTGCCAACTAATAAGTCATGTCACCGTTCTAAAACCGGTGCCGTTCAATAGCAGCATTTATATTGAAGTGGCGCATTATTCTCAATGTCACAATTATGGCTCATAATTTAATTAGGATAGTTAAGAAAGCTAAGTAAATAATGAAATAATAAATTAACTAAGTAATTAGGTTAAATTGACTACTCAATAATCATATTTAATCTCATTAAAAATGAGAACAATCATTATATTTCCTCAAAGAATAAGCTCAATACCTTATACTTTTGACCTTTTATATTGTTTTATAATATACATTATTATGATTTTATATTGTATGTAATTTAAAATCTTTCAAATCAAATCTAGATTTACAATTTGTGGCATATCTAAAGGTTAATTTAATATCAATGTGGTTATTACAAATAAGGTTTCCATTTGTGTCTTTACTTCCTTCTTTTGGTTTATAGTTTATTTTTATTTTATTTTCTTTTTGGATAAGTAATTTTCATTGAATTTCGTATGATAATTGATAAATATTGAAATTATCAAAACAAAAAATATTTTATGCAATAAAATTACCAGAATGTTTGGGTAAGTTATTTAAAGATATCTCAAGAGTGTTTACCAAATGTCTCTAAAATATATATATATATTGTAATAAAATTACAATTGACTGAAGAAATGAGAACGGAGGAGAAATGAATGCCCCCACCCATTAACCACCAATCACCGCCCCACGCTGACATCTCCTCCGCCACCACCTCGCTGCTCATAAATACAAGTGTCTAACTGTGCATAAAATTTAGCTTAAGAACATCGGAACCCTATTGTGCAATTTTCTTTGCAAAATAAATCACAAAATAACAAAATCAATAAATATCCAATCATCTATCGTCGCAACCTAATGACAAGTTATAATCATCGCGGTGATTAGCACAAACAAAAATGTCATAATTCTCACCGATATTAAAGAGCTAGCTGTGGATATATCTTGGGCATTTACGGTATACACGGCATTCGACTCCTTGTCCTTCACTTTGATGCTCGAAGAACCTGAAAATTGAAGCAAATTGTCATGGATTACCGAAAAGCATTGAACTTATATACCATGCAGACATGTCATGTGAAAAGATGTCTGCGTATACAACTTAGTTGTATAATGATGTATATGTAGCAGTGGCAGATCTATATGGTTGAATTGGTCAATTGGCCCCACTAAAGTTTGCATTATATAAAAAGAAACCAAAAACAAATATATCAATAATTAAATTAGAATTTTTTATTGCCCACCAAATGTTCCATTAATCCTACTAAATTTATCATTGAGCACTTTGGTCCACTTATTTCTCTGAAATTAGTTGATTTTAACTTTTTTTTTTCAAAACAATCATATAATTATTTTAAATTTACTCCGCAAGAACAGTAAAACAACCATGTAATTATTTTATTCTAACGTATGTGAAAACAGGTGACAAACACATTTCGGTCATAGGTTGGTTCAAAGAACGAGAGTCGGCCACCTTAGGTACGTTGTTCCTCAATAACTCAATGGTAGAGTAGTCTGGATATGTGGGGTAAGAAATTTTCTAGGTAAGAAAGTCCTAAACTGACTTAGGGAATTATAAAAACCATGAAAAAATAGATGAGGTATGCACTTTGCTCTAGAATATACTTGAATGTGGAGTATGATATAGTTCTAAAAGATTCTTAGAGGCAATGTTTGTAGGGAATGTTCTATAACATGTACCATAGTCATACATAGTGGAGGGATAGAGCAAAAATCTTAACCATTGGTTGAAGAGGCAGAATTCTTATATAAAGCGGTGACTTCCTTGTCTGAGGAGACAAGCTAAATATGCTCTCTCAGCGTAACAAAGAGACCAGTTAATATTGAGAGCTCTACAAGTGAGCAAGTGGGTGTCACGGTAGGATAGATGTTTCATACTCTTTGTACTAAAACTTCTATATTGAAGTATATTTTCTCTAAAAATCATGTCTCTACAAACTTCATGTGAAAAATCCCGGGCACAGATGATATTGGGCACAAGAAGCTAGCTATAAAGAATGCCTTCCAACGTTGAAATATGGTGATTCCAAACTACAGTAACTCTGGTTTACAATTATTCCAGTAATATATTATCCAGGATAAATAGTGCTCTCTTTGACAAAATTGATGACTAGAATAATGATACTCACAGTTATATTCAGTCCAACCGATAGCTTGGTTTTCAAGATCATACAAAACCAGCTTGTTAGATAGCACTAGATCTGCAGGCAAAGGAACAAGAACTGATTTAATATTGATTTCCAAAACCCATATTACATAAACCCTCAAAATATAAGCTGAAGAAAAATCAGTGTTTTGGGCATTGAATAAAAATAAACTTGAAACAACCTGGAGAATATAAAATTTGGGTGCTTATTAACAACCTTGAGAATATTAAACTTAGGTGGTTATTATGTAAAATATGGAAGACTGAGATAAACTGCATCATTGTAAACACCTCATGTTACTTAGCAGCGTACCGCAGTAAGTTTTTTTCTAAATCAATTTTATAATTGAACCATCACATGGTTTCACTTCACAAAGCAAGAGCAAAGATATCAACCGAGTACTTGCAAAATTGCAGGACCTATCAAGCATAACCAATATCAGTAGAACTTTGGTTAGAGATGATGATTGGTGTATAAGAAATGCCCCACACGACATAGCATATTTCCCTAATTTATTGAGCTTGATTATCATTTAGTTGTAATAATATAAAAATTATTATTAGAGAACTCATTTTCTCAAAACAAACCCTTCTTGAACATTCTTTGATTGAAAGAGAGATATTAAAGGGATTAAGAAAGTAGTCCTTTCCCTATTCTACAAGAGACATGCAACCACCATCATTTTAAATATGTAGAGATTAACTGTCTATATTTATTTGGTTAAAGGGAGAAATAGAGAGAAAACAAGTTTTGGTTTTCCAATAAAAGAATGAACTGATGTGATATAATCCTTACTCTACAGATTATCCTTCAGTAATCAGATATTTGTAATCGCAGACTCAGGGTTTTGCACAACGGTTTAGTGAAGAAAGGGATAATCAAGACTAAAAAATTAAGACATTTAATTCGATGAAGAATTTTACATCTTTGACTGGTTTTCATTTTGGACGAGAAATTGTCCAAGGTTATGATACTTTATCCATCTAAAGACACAACAGTCTATAAGGATGCTGAAAATGTAATGTCATACACATGGATGTGTTATACCATCCAAGGTCAACAGAGTAATGATGGCCAATCAGATGCAGTGTTTGGGAAACAGTTCAATGCATGGAAGCCATTTTAAACAAAAAATGATGTTCTTAATGCATCAGAAAGTGTAATATGAGCAGATGACAAACAGGAAATTATCGAGAGGGATGACATTTTGTTAGCTAAAAACATGCAAAGAAAAAAAAAAAAAAGACATTATCTTAGCAAGAACTCCACAAAATCTCTTTATTGTGTTTGTGTTTGGGTGGATAACAGCCTAAGCCTACCCACACCCCTTAATCATAAGGTCAGGCTGATAATAGGCCCTCATTTGAGGAAAAAAGGAACATAAAAGTGAAAGGAAAAATAAGGAGTAATTCAAGAAGAGTTGATTGTCCCAAATTCCCCACCCAAGGTTTTCCATACAGGTGTAGTTTTGCTCCATGTTGATTGCAAGCCATTTTATTTTTAGCCAGTGAAAGCAAGAGATTAGGTTGTAGTCAAAAGTGAGGGCCCTAATCAGATTTTAGTAAAGTCTTTTACATTTCCTTAGAGTGAGTGAGTGAAGCCTTCTTAGTGGCTTCTTTTCTTTTGTTTTCTTTTTTTTTGTTTGTTTGTTTTGAACAATCGAATTTGATAAGTTAGATTTTAAATACGTGTTTACATAAGAACAACTCTTGCAGTCGCTAGTTTTTATTTATTTTGCCCTACCTGGTCCTTGCTCCCAATAGAATGACGTATCATTTCTTAATATCATTAAGTCTTCCTATGGTGGCATCTTTTCTACAAAGATCTCCTTGCCTTTTTCAAGCCTTGTTTTTCATGTTTTTCCAAATGTGCAGAGCAAGCTATAATCGATAGAAATTTTTCATCTAGCCTAAATCTCGCTGAGGTTCATGATGGTGGAGGAGCCAAATCGAAACCTACTCCTCACTTCCACAAAATGATGTGAAGATCAGAAGAATGGATCTACTCGTAATTAGAAGAATGTTGGATATATATAATTAACTCATTTCTTGGTCTCTAACCCCCTCAGTCAACTATGAAACCCCGGATCAATGCAATGGGAAGTGTTTTCAAATTCCTCTGCAGCTTATCCAACAGAATCTTTATTGTGCTAATAGCATGATTCAGATATTCCTTTCAAAAATGTTCAAGAAACTATCAGTACAACACAACTATAGCTTAAAATTTTCCTCATATTTTATGTCATTCACAAACTTATGCCAAAAAGCTGAAACAGACACTGCCTTAATAAAAAGACGACAATGTATAGCATTCCACTGTACCTCCCAAAAGTGTAACGCCTTTCCCGTCCTTGGACTGCAATCCACTGTTCTGCCAACCAATACACCACATGTCCTCCTGCAAAAACATTTCTTTTACAATATTAGGACAACAACAGAAAGAACAACCAGTCAACCTACCCCATTGCATCTGAAATGATTCTTATACAAAAAAATAAACAAGAAACAAATCATACACCAACCAATACTCACCCAAAACCAAATAGTAACCCCAACCTAATAAGATAATCAACTCTCTTTAAAACTGTGTCCTAGAAACAATTGGTCGTAATAACCTGTCTTCATCAAGGAAGAACAGACGTCCTGCATAGTCTACTCAGCCCACAGAGAGATAAGGAAAGAGAGAACACTGGCGAAAGTAGTGATTCATTCAGAAATTCAAATTTTGATTTAATTCCATTAAAATCTTATTCCAGCATAGAAAGAAGAACAGAGTGCTGTGCCGGTTAGAGTTAAAATTCAAAATTGGTTTGGCAGTAAGTAATCCAACCTTTCAGAAGTTGTTTACATTTAAGTCCTACCAACTTTCAATTGGCCTTGAAGTCTGTAGGTATAAGTTATAGCAACAAAATTTCCAATACTATGCAACTACACTACTGCAGACAGAAAATTTTTTAATTAAATTGACAATATGTCAGTAGATTCTACCACTATTGTTTATATTGAAGTCCTATCAACTTTTTTTGGCTTTGAAGTCTGTAGGTACAAGTTATAGCAACAAAATTTCCAATAGTATGCAACTACACAACTGCAGAAAATTTTTTAATTAAATTCAGAATATGTTGGTAGATTCTACCACTATTGTTGTGCATCCTCCAACTCAGCCATTCTCAAAATTGGACCATATCTAGACACTACAGTTTGAGCCTGGGATCCTAACTGAGAGGTCCCAAGTTCAAATCCTCTTGGGTGGAGGCAAGAGGTAGTAGGGGTCTTATAGGGAAGGGAGGACAAGCCCTTGTTGTGTAGTACCTGGCCCAGATGGGCCCCAAGTGACAAAAAAAGGAAAAAGAAATGGAAACTGAATGACCATTCTAGATTACATAGTACTTACATGAATTTGGAAGAGATATTCATGAGGATATATAGTTAACGTGAGTGCCTTTTCAAAATGAAACTTGACAGTGGGAAATCCATCATCAATACTGCAAACAAGATAGAATATATTACTAGACTCCATGAAAACCCACAAAAGATTACTACAAAAGCTAATAATAAATTACAATGCACTCTATATATCATCGAATAATGATACAAAAACTCTCACTTTCAATGGCAGAAATTCATTAGGTTCCAGCATCTGATTTAACAAATTTGTGGCTTGCTGCTATGTTATACAGAATGCATCAAGCAGGTGTTTGCTAGGATAAGAAGTTTTCTCCAGACCATTCACATATCACTTGGTTAAGGAAGTTTGATAACTAAGTTTAACATCATTCTGACAATTGAGAGAGTTATGCGATATAAGAATAACATTTTGGAAAAAAGATTAGCATATATATGGTAACGTAAAAAGACACAATGTAACAGAATGCTATTTAAAGGAGTGAGGTGTTGTGAGGACGGACTAGTCAATTGTTAAAAGGGAATGTAGCTTAATTATCTGACAAGTTCACATTTTGTAGAAGGCCTCAAGGGAAGGGGAGAGGGGGAATCATCTCTCATGCCCACAACTCATCAGGGATGCTCCCCAGCCTATTGTGCTACAACTTGAGTTTCCTATATTTCTACTGTGAAATTATTTAAGCAATTTGTATTACATGGAAGGGGAAGAATGACCAGATTCAACAGGAGGGTACTCGTCTCATATTGATCTTTCAACTAAGATAATTTCCTCAAGTTTCTCTCTTCATAAGCCTGATAGTCATCAACTTCCACCATTTCGAGTAACAAGTGAGAGAAAAATGGCCTTAGAGCACTTGAAGAGGACAGCATTCTCAAGTTAATATTTCCACTAAAGATAATTTCCCCAAACTTCTCTCCTTAGAAGCAGGATAGTCATCACTATCCTACATTTTTCAGTAATAAGTCAGAGAAGAAAACAATAATTTTGAAACCAGAATAAGGTCAACTTGGTGTAAGACCAAATTTCTTAAAGCACGACAATCATGTACTGTTCAGATAGGAATTTGTGAGTGGGTTAGTGGTGCAGGATGTGGTCCAAACTAAGAAACATGAGAGATTATGTGAGAAAATGGAGGAAAGCAAAAAATTGTGCAGAAGACAGGGCACTCCTCAATACGAGAGTGAAGTAGGCAAGTGGCGTCCACAACTACTAGGACTTTCTCTTGTCTCTTAAAGATGACACCCGGCCAAATTGCTAACATTTACCCCAGATTAAGAATGTGCGCTTTTAGGATGTGCAGTTACTATGGTACGCATGCCTGACGCCATTAAAAGCAGAAACATGACTGCACTACAGAAAAATAATGTATACAAGTAATGCTCGATCACATCTTATTTGTGCCAAAACTCAGAGTCTATTTGGGAGAGAGTTAATGGAAAGGGAGGGAGAAAATTCACCTTACCTGTGAGATTTATTTCTATTTTTATTTTATTTTATTTTTTGTGCCCAGCGGGGTGGGGGGAGGAATGTGGGTGAGCCGTTCACCTCATCCACCTTCTTCTGCTTTATTTGCCCCCACCCATCCACCCACCCCAAATTGGGGATAATAAAGGCTCACACACACACTGACTCACCTGTTTAGTCAACAAAAGACTTGATATTACTAATTTATGGTAATAGTCATTTATTAAGAGTATAACTGCAAGTTGTGCCCTCACTCCTATGAAATTTTGTAATCCTGGATATACCTTCAGGTCAGCATACCTCATTCTAAAGATTTTCCAAACCTCACTCAATATCTTCCCGTCTAATTATGAGGGCAAAATTATTGAATCCCTTGTAAATGACTTAAGGATCAGAAGATACAATTTTGAAGAAAAAAATAAAAAAGCAAAAGCAACAAATTTATGAACACACAAACGTAGAGGCAAATTTATGTGCAAAAAATGATAGCTCAATGCTGATCATTTTGTAGATAAAGAAATAACAAAACAAACCAGTGAAAGAAAGAGACAAATAGGAGCTTACTTTCCAGAGTATTGAAAGCATTTGAACTGATCCTCCACTGTATGTAATTTTAAACCAGGCTGCTGAGAAATAATCTACTTTTGAAAAGGAGTGAGGTCAGGGAAAGCAAAAATCATTCAGCATCGATGATTGAACTTAAGTTTCTGTTTAGTGAACCGCAAGATATACTACATACCGCTGACATGAGCAATTCATAAACTCCATCTGGAAGATATGCCAAAGTTGTGCCACTGTCAATTATTGCCGCACTGTGACCCCCAGAGGTCCTTCCATCTGTAGAAAGTCCTATAACATCACCAGCCACCTCTATACTCTTCATGACAACATTGTAATGATTCCTAAGAGGGTAGTAACAGTCTAATTACAATAAAAATATTAAGCAACTACATAATAATTTTCCAAATATCATAGTAATGAAAGCAGTGATAAATAATACATAATAATTTTCCAAATTTGATGAATAGCACAAAATATTTCAGATAATTTCTGTGCTCAAAAGTCCTTTCTGCACATAATTTCTGATATTTTGGCACATGTTCAATGGAGATTTCGACCACCAAATACACGGGCAACTAAATTTATGAGATTGATGATGATAAGGACCATATGCATTACAACAAAATAAAACAATAGTTTGCCAACTATCAATCACCGTTGAAAGTTTCAAATCATGTAATAGATGGCCTAATTGAATGCTCTAGATTCTGAGGATTCTGGAAAAAACTGCTTTCTAAACACATAGTCCTTCACTATCCATCACAAGTGGGACTGATACTTCCCTTTCTTAGTTAAAACAGAAGCACACATGAAAGAGGTAATTCTTTGCAGTGAGATGACTAGCACTCCAAGCCACAAAAGTTATTTGGTCAAAATAATGCTCTGCTCAATAGAAGGACATTGAGCAGTTATAAGACTAATCAAGGGAAAGGGACTCCTGATGGGACTGTGAACTCCTCTTCTACTGCTGATGCAACTGCTGTCTCTGCTACTTTCTCTTTACAATAAGCCAATTAAATTACTTACAAGAGATATCTTGGGCGGTGTCTCCATTACAAAGCCAATTGTGGCATTGCCAACAAGGAGCCAGGAGCATGAAACCTTCTGTCTTATCTGGGAAACTTTGCTCCAAAAATAGTGATTTTCTTTGATGGCATCTCATTTCTTAAGAAATTTTATCTCAACTTAAACTATGTCTCGCCGATCAATTAATACCCAATAATTTCTTCTAACTGATTCAACATCTTCTCATTTGTCTTATCTTCTAAAACCATATGTAATGATTTTTCATACGTGTTTGGAAAACAATTACACCAAAATAATTTCCTTAGATGGCATTAAAATGATAGAAAGAAAGAGATTTGTCAAAAAAACTAAAATTAAAATGATAAAAATGAACTAACATTGTTTCTCTTTTTGAAAAATGTTGCCCTAAACCAAACAGAATAAGGAAGAAAATTTAGACAGTCAACCCTACTGAGTATGCGAAAAAGGCTAGGGGAGGGAAGCTGATGGGGAAAAAACAGGAGTTGGGGAGGGCTGGAACAGAAGGGATGATCTTTTAGAAATAGAAAAAATGAACCGGAAACAATTGAAATCAAGTGTTATTCCATTACTTTTTCAACCCTTTCCCATTACATTCCATTCCCTCTTCCTTGCCATTTCTAGAGTTTGAACAGACTAAATGTTTACAATAACCCTTTTGCTCAATGATCCTGCTTTATTGGGCAGGGCAAAGGAGTGGAGAAAAAATCGCTCTTACTAATGTTTTGCCACCAACACTAATAGTACTGAAGTCCACATCGTGACTCTTTTCTTAACTAATCCGCAGCTCAAAGCTACATCTTTTTAACTACAGGTACCTTCCCAGCCCCTTCAATCCCATTGAGCTCCACTTTACAACAAACCAAAAACCATCTAACCACCCTTGCCTACAAGGTGTCACGTTCACAGCATAACTCCCGAATCTGAACAGTCTGATCTTTAATTTCCTGCTAGCTTTTAAGAACTTTTCAGCCTGCCCAAAGCAAAGTTCTGGCTGTACAATAAGGAAAAAGCATAGAACATCCAGAAAGAGATTACATATTTTCCAGCTTGTCAAGACAATATCCTTCCAGTTGAGTCCCTTGGTTGCTTGATCAATCAACAAGCATCTTAAAGGCTAAAACTCTAGAACCGACAGCTGATACTGTCTTCCAAAAACAAACATGAGACCAGGGGATATATGCAGCATCACACCTGCTCAAAATCAATTTGATTGATTTACCCAACATATACACACATAATACACACACGTACATGGTTACATACGCACAAGTGAAGAAACAAAGATTGTCAGCACAAGACTATGGACATAAGAACTGGCATGGGGAGTCATGGAACTTTTTAGCCCCCACTGAGATTTTTATACAACAAATTGTCAAAAAATTAGCGAGTATAATTGATAGCATGTATATCATGGCATTAGCTTGTCTAAAATGACGACTCTCTCTTTTCAATAAATTAGCATATCTCCACTACACACTCATGCAGTTAGGTAAAATCTACAAACATTCATGACAATATTACAGTATTGACTTGCTTATTGATATACTAACCAACTTTTAGGATAGCTCACCTTTCTATACAGCATCAAAGAAGGGAGTCATAGAACTACAGATAAAACTCACTTTTCCTATTCATAGGATCAATAAAATTAGAAACTAGAAATCCAATGGAGGTGAAATTTGAGAAGAGCTTCTAGCTATTTTTCATCCAGGATTAGGTGATGCATGTTACATATTTCGATATAGGAAAGATCCCAAATTAACTCATTCTATTCTATTTGTGTTGCTGTATTAGTAAATGAAAATGTAATGCACAAAAATAAGAAAGCATTTGTTTAAAGTTTATAAGAAAAGTGTAGGGTAATATGCACAGAACCAAAAAAAAAAAAAAAAAAAAACAACGGAGGAAGCAATTGTGTATTTTAAGAATGGTAGAAAGTTTGAAATCAGAGGGTAATGTAGTTCGCTAATTCCCCCAACCTAATTAAAAAGTGGATAATTTCATCCTTGAAAGGATGGGGTTGACTAAGGACGAAACCTAAAATTGTATACTTTTATTTGATACAAATTTAGAAAATAGTGGAAGTAACATCTACAATAAACATGGGCAACAGATCCACAGACAATTAGTTAAAATAACTGAAAAGTAATTAAGTTGCAATATGATCACATACTGATGTGGAATCAACGGAGTTGTATTCAGCTTTGGCTGCACAACTTCTCCAATAGCAAAGATCCCACCTCCTTTCAAACCATCCAAGCAGTGAGCAAACATTTTTTTCACCTTGCCAGCTGCAGCAAGCTGTGAAAGCATGGATGAATTTGCTTGTCCAAAACCAATTATCCCATCAAGTGCTTCACCAGATGAACTGAGTTGACCAGCTTGTTTGGCACTACACCTTCAAGTCAAACCGATAAGACCAACATTTCTCCTTTTTTCTTTGAAATAAATGATACTCCAAATTGCTTCACTTGAAATGAGACACTAGTCTAATGCATATTATAAAACAAAAATTAAGACTTGCAACTTACCCAAATACAATACTGCCATTTCCCATTGTTGTCTGAAGATTTCCAGTTATTCTATCATAGTGAATATAATCTTCAACAAAGAATCCAGCCGTGGAGCTCCCATCTCCATAAGTAACTTCGTAATAACAAAGCATATCAGACTTACAACCAGAAAGGGTACTAGAATATATCATGGTGCACAAATTCTCATCACATGTGACCATTTTTGCAGTAGAAGATCCCTTTGGATCATACAGTGTAAGTTTAATCTGCAGCAGGATATCAATGTCAACAAAAACATAGATTGACAAGAATTTTTGGAGAAATAAGACAAGGGTCCTGCAACAATTATCTTACGATTTAAATGCTGGATCAAGATACTAAACTAGGCTTCAGAGAGAAGAAAAAATAAAAAAACACATACTCCAATATCACTTTTCTTGGGGCACTTGTAGCAGCCAGCACAATTCACCCAAAAAATGTCACTTCCTGTATCAACTTGCACGTAATAGTTCCTAGAAGGGTTCCCAATCTGAATTTTCGTAAAGTATAGCCTACAAGAACATAGCAGCTGTTTAAAACATGCAATATTGATTCTTAAGAAAGGAAGACAAAAAACGGCTCATTCGACCATGCAAAACCATTGTTTTCATCACCTGCAGAGGCATTTGGGCAGACAATCAATCATGCATTTCAATAGGCTGCTTTTTTCCCTTATTTTTCACCCCATTTATATGGAAACGCAAAAAAGACAGAGAATAAATTTAGAGTTCACGGTTTTTGACGCAAGTGCAGCAGAACATAAATATGAAGCATAACTATAACTGTATTTGTCTCTATTAAACCAAGAAAAATGAGTATTATGCTCTAGAAGGCATATCTAGGCACAAAGTCAAAAGATTGGAATATATTTAACAAAGGAACTCCAGCCGGTGTCATTCAGCTGAAAATTTGTGCAGTAATTCTCTAGCAAGTTTCCTAATTCGAGACAAAATATTAAAATAAAATTTCTCCAGACAAAGCTAATAATCCTTTGGAGAGAAGTAATACATCAAACAAACAAAAATATTCAAGTTGCCACCTTGGATACCATGAACAAGCATTCTAAAAAATAATCCGTACAGATGTAGAGCTAAACTATAAAAATTTCAACAAAGCATCACCGTTAGGTAATATAACAGAGCATAAACATCACCTATGAAACACACATACAATAGAACGATTGAACTGGGCCAATCACATCGACAATGCTGAAACCATATCCATAATTTGTAGATAGGATTTCAATTGAAAGCAGAAATACACAACAGGACATTAATCATTGGTACTTCAAAGATCATGCCATATATCTTCAAAATCAATCCTTCTCGTGAAACAACAGATAGATGGAGAAACCAAGGAACAGAAGAAAAATTAGATGAGAGATCAAAAGTTATTGACTCTTTTAAAGGAATACGGTTCATGATGTAGGTAAAACTAGCCACCGTTGGGATTCGGCCAAAACATGTACATCCAACACACTAGAACAAACCTCAACCCTCCATCAAATGTCAACTACCAAACTCATGAGTATAAAAAACATATAACAATGTACAACGATTTTTAATATGAAAAACCCTTCTCAACCAAAGAAAAACAACGGGACAAACTCCATACAAATCCATTATAGTGATAGTGCCAGTTACAAAATAGCCCATTTTAAAATTCTTTCACTACAACTCGAGTGAAGAATAGTTGAATACCAACCCCTAAACACACTTAACAAACTATAAAAAAAATATATCAATATATAAGAGTAACCAAATGAAAATATATCCTAAAAAACAGCATTAGAACAACGTACCTGACATTGGCGAGAAATAGAACTCAAATTGGACTACAATCAAATGCCAAATCTTTCCTTCTTCTATCTTTTTTCTCTTTTCTCTATCTATTCAACGTTATTTGGGTGAGAAAATGATTTTAACTACCCTAAAATCGCGTCAGCTACAACTTTATATCAGAAATGATGCACGAGCACTAGTCAGTCGCGACCTCCCAAGACAAATGATATACAAGCGCTCTTTAGGCACGAGTCAAGTGTAACCTTTTTGGACAAACTATATACATGTGCTTTTCAGGCACACATTTGACACCATTCCTCTAGGCAAATAGCACAGATGTGTCTTTCAGGCATGCACATGCGCCACTTTTCTAACCTTCAACCAGCCCTCATATGAACATTGTGCGACTTTTCGGCGTCCTTTATCACTCGAACAATCCTCAAACAACTTTGCACAAACATCTTGTGACCCTTGCTTGACATTTTCACCCGCACGTGCCATGCGCGAACATTGTGCGTCCTACCGAAAACTCATTCACATGTTGTGGCACCCACAAGGAAATGATTTAAAATACAACAAGCTTCCCCTCACGACCTTATAGGAGACCCTTCGCCTTTACCAGTAACTATTAGCTCTTGCCTTTTGACAGTTTCCCCTCTACAGGGATCTTGACATCGGTCTCCACAAGTTTGAACGATACCTTATTTCGCTTAATCAAATTTGGAGTATTCCCACTCCCTTTTGGCATCTTCTTGACAGTAAAGTTGCTCCCGCATATACTTCTCCTCAGCCTTCTCTGTCCCCCACTTTAACCAATACCCCTGCTGGTTACCTTGGCATTACCCTTGGCAACCGAAACCTCCATTAAGTACTCGCTTGAATGCTTATTTTCCCTCACCACAACTGAGGTGCATTTGGTGAGTTTCCACTGGTCTTTTCCAAATATTATGCAAAAAACTTATTTGTCAAGTTTTTCAATTAAAATCACATTTAACTATATATTCGGGATATGTCGCACGCCCTTCAACACGAGTTTCATCCTGTTACTTGTTTACAAGTTAACATCCTGATGCCAACTGCTCTTGACGAGCCATCATTACCCATCTTCAATACCCCATAGTCCTCGGGCGTATAAGCGATGAAAAGGGACTTTCTTAATATCACACGGTGTAAAGAACCACTATTCATTACCCAACTAATCTCCTAGCTTGCAAAACTTTATGTCTTCCTCGCATGGATGACTAGAAGATCTCTGTAGGTAGCAATAGAAGCCCAATTATTTTCGTTATGATTCCTCTTCTCTAGACGATTGCCACTGCCCTTCTTCTCTTGTTTCCTTTTAAAAAAAATACTGTTTCATGTGGCCCTTCTTACCATAATGGAAGCACTCCATGTTTTGAAATTTGGACCAATCGTTGCTTCTCTCTAACTTGTAGTCTCGGTCCCTCGATCTCCCGTGCCACCAACCGCTAGTAGACACCATGAGACTCGACTCCTCTAAAACCTTATCACTTCCTTTCCACCTAAATTTATACATAAGTAGAAAAGTGATAACCTCATCAAAGTTAGGTATGTTTTTTTTCCAAATAACAGCGTCGTGATAATATGATGATACGAGGTCGCAACATCAACATCTTGTCTTCCTTCTTGATCTTCCCATCAAGTGCCGACACCTGTATTAAAATCCAAATGAACTTGTCCAGGTGCTTCTCAAAAATTCTCCTTTCAACAACTGAAAGCCATAGAACTTCTTCTTCACATGTAATCTTATAGTCAAGGATTTGGATTTGTACAAACTCTTAAGCTTCATCTAGATCTCTACTAGATCCGACAAGCCATACTTCTTGAAAAATATTATTCGCGAGATATAATTTGGTTGTACCATTAGTAAAATCCTTCATATTTTACCACTCCTAATCCTTTATTCTCCCTGACTTATCCTCCTTACTTTGAAATGTTTTTACTGTTCCTTTTCAAACTAAAACATTCCTTACTATTTCTTGCCAAAGAACGAAGCTATTTTGCCTATTAAATTACTTAATACAAAATGGAAAGCTCATCAACGTTAGTGCCATCAAATTGTAATTTTTGCAATCTCAAAAAAAACTACGCACAAATAGCACTTGTTGGGATTTGGCAAAAACACGCACACCCATTGCAGTGGAACAAATCCAAATCCCCCGTCAAATATCAACCACCAAACTCGTAAGTATAAAAAATACAACAATATACAATGATTTTAATATGAAAAACCCTTCTTAATCAAGAAAAGAATACACAATAGATTCCAAATAATTTCACTATGATGATAGTGCCGGTAATAAAATAATCTCTTTCGAAATTCTTTCACTACAATCCTAGTAAAGAATGGTTGAATATCAACCCCCTTAATACACTTAATAACTTACAAGGGAAAATATACAGAGAAATAATAGTAACCAAATTGAAATATGCCCTACAAAACAATACTAGGACAAAATACCGACGAAGAACAGAACTCAAATCGGATCATAACCAGATGCCGAACCTTTTCTTCTCTTTTCTTTCTTTCTCTCACTATACAATGCTTTTTACGTGAGAAAATAATTTCGAATACCTTAAAATTATATCAAATGTAACTTTATATCATAAAAGGTACACGAATACCGATCAAGCATGCATCAGCCTAACTTCCATGAACAAACGCTGCATAAGTACTCTTTAGGCGCACATCAAGTGTGACCTTTCTAGACAAACCTCACATGTGCGTCATTTTGACACACATCGAGATATGATCCCGATGTACAGTTTTTCGGAAAATAATGCAAGCGAGAAAACGTACAAATCATACACCGAGATATGATCCCGAGGGAGATAAACAAGTCAATCAAGGAAGATAAGATAAATAGAGAGAGAGGGCGAACCCAGAATCTGAAGGATTTCCGTTCCCGCCAAGTGGCAGATCGATTCGCTCGAGCAATCTACCGTGACGATAAGCATCATGAGCTCTAAGCGCACTCAGGGACTTCTCGCTCCCTCTAAATTTGTGCTGAACCCTAAACACCGCATTGCCGGAAACAATTGAAACCAAAAGGAATTGCCAAATACAAAGTACCAGTCTTCGCAGATCCATAACTCTTCTGCTCCAAAAACTGCTTCTAAACACCAAAAAAGTCAATAAGATTTGCTTATGCTTTCGGCGTTTTTGAGAAAGTAAAACTGCTTTTTCTTCGTGCTCTCTTTACGGTGTTTTACGAATCAAATCGAATACACATTGTGACACGAAAGTTGTTCATCCATGACCTTCTTCTGTATGCCTATCGTCAACTGTGAGGATAGAGGGAAAAAGCGAATAAGGAGAGGAACGAAAGTATAATTGGGAACGAAGACAGGGACAAAGAGACGGCATTTGCGCGTTCTCGCGGCAGCTGACAGTTCGACTCATCTTTCGGAGACAAACTTGTTTTCCGTGTTTTCCATTCGTCCCTTTTCACTTGCTCTGCTGTACTGTATCTGTAACCGTTTCGTTGGATCATCGATTTGACGACGCTGCCCTTACTTAAACGACAAATTACGAAATACATCTAAATTTTTTAAATATCATTTTCAATATCGACTTATGATTAAAAATATATTATTTTGAATATAAGCTAAATTAACTTTATATATAAGATACATAATATAATATATCAAGTCTTATCAATTATAATATAGAATAGGTATTCAAATATATATATTTATTTTAGAAAATTTATTAAATTTATTTAATTATTAATATGCGTGACGATCATCTGTCTCTCAATATGCGTAACAACTGTATTTATTCTCACCTCTTAAAAATGTTGCTCAGATTATATGGTAAATGGCACTTTTTTCTTTCTTTCTTTTTTTTTTCATTTTTTGCTAACCTAACATTTGAAAAATATACTGCTATTTTGCTATCACATTATAATATACTTATCACATATTTTCTAAAAATAAAAATATATGTTTATTATAATATTAATTGTTACTAGGATCAAAAGATAACTAATAATAAACCATTTAAAAATACATACTATTAGACATCTAGTATATCATTAGATATTATAAATCCAAATGCATTTATATTGCAAACATTATTTGAATATATTTAAAATCATAAATATTATTGTTGCGTTTTTGAATCCGGGTTCTCTTGCGAATTAGAAAACCTTCGGATTTTGCGCTTAGGTCGGATCTCGAACAGGTTCAGTCTCCACTCTCATCAACCTGGACCCTACACAACATAAACTACAAATAAGAGATTAGAGGTTGGTGGAATGTTCTCCCACCGAAAATATTCCGATACTGAAGTCAGATATTTTCCACAATAAACGGAAAGATGTAGGAGTGAATGTAAGATGCGGTGGGGAATGAGTGTGAGAGAATGCAAGATTTGTTGACCTGTTTTGGGAGGCTAGGCTCCGCCAGATGCATTGCTGTGAGTGACTCACTAAGGTTACTCGATAGAGGCTTTGGGAAATCAGGATTCCAGATCAAAGAGAGATCATAGAGGTTCGAATCGGGGATTCAGAATCCCTTTCCTGTTGAAGGAAAGGATATTTATAGGCTTCATGGTAGAGAACCTTGAGCGTGGGAACCTCCGACATGTGGTAAATCGGGATTCACCGGCCGTTGACCACTGGCGGTAGCCAGCAATGTCAGTTGTCGTATTGCGGTGGCACGGAGACTGTCGTTCAGTGTTGACCACGCTTGGTCTGATGCCTGCGCGCTGATTGGCTGAGCGGCTTGGGAGAATAGTGTGCATCGCGGCCTGTAACATCGACCTTCTCCGCATTGGTGAGCATTCTCTGGGCAAGCTCCTGCCACCTATAGCTGCCTCAACATGTTGCAATGGCATACTGATTGGTTGTTGCCCTGAGATGCAGCATAGGTTGTGTACTGGACCTGCTGGGCTTCAAAGGAATTCTAGGCCTGCTACTTGATCGGGCTAGCGTCACTTTGATTGGGTTGGCGTCTCTTTGACTGGGCCTTACTTCTCCTAGCCCACCTCCGAGTTGGACCCAACACTAGCCTCCCATGCCTGGGGACGGCCTAATGCCTGGCTTGGCATGTCCATCGTGGGTCCAGCTTGCTATTCACGTGGCCTTCCTCGATATATGCTGGCTTTTGTTTCTTCATGGCGTCGCTCCTTCCCCATGCGAATATGTAGCCTTTTCAGGCGTCGCAAGGATTTGCGTCTCGCAATCCGGCTCAACATTAATGACTTTCCTTTTCCATGATAGATGGCCATCGAGTTATGCACCCCTTTGGGAACCCGTCGGGCGTTGGTGTAGCCATAAATAGAGTTCATCAGTTGAGGAGACCCATGCTTAGCCATTCTTCAAAGAACTGATGCGAATTCCTTGGCTCGCCCCGCTTCCTGTGGGGATCCCGCGACGGGATCGGATGGACTTACGGGAGACTCGGAGTTGCTATGGAAGCCTATCGTCACACCCATTATATGGGTGATTCCTCATTGTAGTGAAGGTGGTTTAGCCACCCAGCTGTCGCCATATGCCTCCTTCATGGCTAGCGGTGACTCCAGTCGGTAGATGGAGGCACATGCTCTCTCATGGGGGCTTTGTCCCTTCGATAGTGTGTCACCGCCAGCCTTTACTGTGGCTGGTAGTCCCTATATGCTACTTGGGAGAGGAGGTGGAACCCGCAGTCTCACTGAGAAGCATGCGAGTCAGTCACAACCCCATCGGGACTTTCGCGAATGATGCCTTTCCTTCTACCATGGCGGTCTACACGCACCTTCGGTGGTGGATCGGCATTGGCGACGGTGGCACGAGAGTGGGATCGGAGTTGGGGTGATGCTGCATGATCATGTTCCCCAAGCCAAGTCCTTCCGGCGGTGTTGCCATCCTGAGCTTTTTGTTCCTTGCTGTACTTTTGCTTTTTGCAATTTTGTTATAACAAATCTTGTACTTTGTAAAGAGTTCCAATGAATAAAAGCAGTAGCCTTTGTCTTCATTCTTTATATTATTGAGTACTTCTTTCTCTTTCTTGTGATATGACTCAAGGGCCGCAGGGCCCTCTCGTTGCCATACGTACTCGAGCGCTGGCTTGTTCCAAATGCTAGGTAACTTCTGGTCACTTTGGCCAGCGTTCGTCCCTTGGGTCCGAAAGGGGACTGTCGATGGGATGATAAAAAGGGGACTAGTTGCTGGCACATTCTACCTTGGGAGGCAGAACGTCATTGACGATTGTCGCATCAGGCAAAAGTGCGGGCGCATTCATTGTGCTAGGAACCCTAGGGTCATTGCATCATAATGGCTCTCCTTAGAAATGCGCGATGTTTTAGGGTGTTGCCATGTGGGGAACCTCACTGGTCATCTACGTGCGTTCCATCATTCTGACGACGCTGTTTCCCGGTGGGTTTTGGTTATTTAAACGCCTGAGAATACCTCCAAGTTTCGCACCCCACGCTTGCTGAAAGGTGCAAAACTTTGTTGTGCAGTTGCTTTTCTCCCACTTTCCTTGCTGTGGTGAATTTAATGGAGAGATCGTCTTCTTCTTTAGAGTCTAAGTCATCTTCCGATGAATCTGAAATGGATATGCAGGCCTCAACGGTTTATGGTGAGGCTGCACCTTGTGGCTATAGCAAAGGGCGGCCATTCTGAGACCTCCGTCATCAGGCCAATGAGGTTTCTGAGGGCACCACCGGGTTTCGAATTGGATGGGCATCTACGTCCTCACGGCACCTGAAGGCCTGGAGGCGCCTGTCCATCACTTAGCTATGTTCTCAAGGCGGTGGAGGATATCGAAGCCGGGTGCAGATTGCCGTCGGAGAGATCGAGCAGGTGCGAGCAGGCACGGCAGACTTTGAGCAAGCATGATCGGAGTCCGAGGCGAGAGTGTCGCAGCTGGCTGACACCAACATGGGGGCTTGAAACCGGATTGTTGCTCTCCAGGAGGAGCTCAAGCGAAACCAGGCACGACTCAGGGAGGTACATGACGCCCATGCGCGGCAGGAGGCGGAGCTGAGATCAAGAATTAGGCCGGAGAAGCTGGCTCCCTTGTTGGAAGGGAGATTCCAGGAAGGTATTTTAGCTTAGTCGGATGATAGATTCGCTGGCAGTACCAGGCTTTAATGTTGACCTTCTATACTCCCGAAACTCAGTCACCAAAACACGCTCTGAACTAACGGAGTTCAAGACTCTTGATCCTTTAGATCTTGAAGGGGATTGATAGTTGTATCTGGCGGCTCCTAGCCGCCCTTCTCTATAAAGAAACTTTATTAGTGAAAATAAAATTTCGTTACTTAACTGAGCAATTTGTTTATTTCCATTTGCTATGCGTGAATGACTCGTTCTTCCTTCTAGCTCCACACTCTGGAAGGACTGTCGTCGTCATTTCAAATGGGCAGAATCACCACATTAAATGAGGATGTGATTGCCGAGATTTTGGCAGGCGGCTGCAATGGTCATGGGATGGCAGTTTGTCAGGTACCATGATGGGCTGCTGCGTGGGACTCGCAGCATGCTGCGGAAACAGCATGTGTCATGGCCATCATTTATGGAGGCCACTGCATTTCCCGCATGTCATGGCCCATTTAAACGGTGTCTTTCCTTGCCTTCCACACTTTGCATTTCCTTAAGTTTGAGGAAGCCATGGCTAAGAAGAAAAACTCTCCCTCTTCTCCTTGCGTGATTCACCAAGGAGTCAATGATATTCAGTCCGTCTTGACAGTGAGCGCCGTCGCTGCCCTAATGGTGGATTATGGCATTTCTAGCAAGTGGGCCTATCTTCCCGCTGGCCAAACTAGAAGGGGGAACGCGCCCCCTGAGGGCTTCATCACCGTTTGTGAGCACCATTTGAGAGGTGGGCTCAGTTTTCCCATGCCGAGTGAACTATATGGGATCGTTGATATGCTGGGGTTACCCAATGCTCGGCTTCATTCCAACGCGCTTCAATACTTGGTCACCATGTGTGTTTTCGCGCGCCTTCAGGAACTTCTGCTCGGGTTGAGTTCGGTGAAGGTGATCTTTCGCTTCATTGAGTTGGAAGACTGGGTCTCGATGTCGCCGCGCTCAGGTTTTCACTTTCAGGGAACAAACCCCAACTTGGTGAAAAACTAAAAGAATTGCTTCTTCTTGAGGGAACCACCGGATTGGGAGATTTTCAATAAGTGGGGTCCAGTGAGCGATTTCTTTCGAGGAGAGATGAAGGTAGATGAAGTGGAGGAGAAAGTGCTTGATTTTATTAGGGCAAATATGGTGACGCTCTTGAAGCAAGGGTATTACACCTTAGAAGTGGGAGCTTGCATGCGGCGGGGCCACAGCCGCAATCGAGAAGAGAAAAGTGGGAGCCATCGTCCTCCGAGAACCCTCGAGGGAGTCCCCCGAGGAGAGCGGTTCGTCACTGTCGCTAGGGTCCTCCTCAAATGAAGAGGACAAGGTTGCCCCGAAGAGGATGAGAGTCGCTTGAGGCACCTCCACGCAGAGGTCGCTGAGGTTGGTCGTCGAACCGGTTGCGCCTGCTAGGACTGCTACCTCTGAGAAAGTGCAGGAGTTGCTGTCGCCAGAGGGAGCGATTGAGCGTTCTTTGATTCCCGCCGTTGTATTGGCGGAGTACGGAGTTCCCTTAATTGAGCTAGCCTCCGGTGGGGAGTCACCTTTGAGGGACTCTTTTGACCTTGAGCCGCAAGGAGTGCCCGTTGTTAACATTGAAGAAGTTGCGACCGATACTCCGGAACCTGCAGGGATCGTTGAGGTGGATGGCCTGGAGCCAACATTGGAGTCCATAGAGATTCCAGAGGCTGCTAGTGCGTCGACTAAGGTGTCGCTTGAGCCACTCACCTAGAGTCTTGCCTCCGCCAAGGAGGTCCGCGTGCCTGAGCAAGTTGTCAGCGTTCCCACTCCTGAAGTGTTTCAAGAGGCCGGCCTGATAGAGGCCGTGCTGCAGTTGGAGTCCGCTAGTGTCCCTCCTCCCTTGGCGGCACTAGATATGTCCAGCCCCGCGGAGGAGGTTGTCGGCCGGTTGGAGGCCATCGGAATGGAGGCAGCGGGGCAATCTAAGCCCCCGAGCGTGCCTGCATGCGGAGCTGCTTCCAGCAACGTGGGCATGTCCTTCACTTAAGTATGATTTCTCTGGGCCCTGTATCCTTTTGTTGGCAGGTATGCTGCGGTTTTCTAATTCCTCACTCTTCTTTGTCTTTCCATTGTAGGTTTCGGAGGCGATGTGCTCCCTCCATGCAGTGTCCTCCCACTTGGACAATCTCCTCAATTAGATTCGAGAGCAAACTGAACGGGAGGAGGCCCAACGTGTGGAGGTTGAGACCACGACGCTAAGGCAGGAAGTCAAGCAGCTGAAGGGCGAGACCGGAGCGCTAAAGTAGGAGACCAATCGGCTGGAGGGCGAGACCGATCCACTGAAGCAGGAGGTCGAGCGGCTGATGGAAGAGCTTCAAGTCACAAAGGGCCGAATTGCCGAGTTGGAGGGCCTAATTTCTCGTGCCTTAGCGGACCTCAGGGGTCCGTCTTTCCTCAAAGGAGATGGCTTGGGTGTTGGAAGTCAGATTTTGGGACAGCATTCACTTGTGTTGCCGTATCATGCCCGCCGATACCCAGGTGCTCCCATGGGGATCCTCAATTGGAGGAATGATGGGACTTCAACAGGCTCCCATCTGACTGACTTCTATAAGAAGGCTGGACCTTCAAACCCCTAGGGTAGTAGGAGCCCTTGTATAATTTCTTCTTTGTTGTTCAACCACGATCTTGTAGTCCTCAGCATACATGATTAATGAAATGTGATTTTCTCTTTAGCTTTTGGTACTTTGATTCTCATGTTATCTTTTTTGACTTTGCAATTCGTCTTGTTACGGCTAAACTCTTTAGCTATCGTTGCCAAGGTGTACTGTACTCGTCATTCTTCTGAGGATATCATCGCATCTCGCGCAGAGTGGGGTGCTCGATCCATTGGGCTGGACGTCATCACATGCTCGGTTGAGACGCACAAGGGCAAGCTCGGCTTTCGGGCCACGACAGTTGAACTTCGAGTCTTTGGCCATTGCGCACACGTTATCATTTTGGCGCATAGCCCCGCTCAAAGCGTTGTCGCTCCCATGCACATGGCCCTAGCCCATGACTGTCGTTGATTGAGAGTGCTCTCTTCTCCTAATAAGGCCGTCGCACACCTGCCATTTAAGCCCCCTAAAATCTTGATAGCCGTGTATTGGGGACTTCAGGAGCCCCCAGGCCTATTCGTTTGGCTGCACATAAGCCGTTCAACGCGAAGCTGAAGTTTTGGTTTGATCACTTTGGGATCGCCTGGCATGGGGCCAGGATATTGTGGCCGCTTAGGGCCCTTCAACGCAAAGCCGAAGTTCACGTACGACCGCTTGAGGGCCTCCTGGCACGGGGCCATGGTTTCGTGGCCACTTAGGGCCCCTCAGCATGGGGCCAGGGTTTCGTGGCCGCTTAGGGCCCTTCGGTGTGAAGCCGAAGTTTGCGTACGACTGCTTGAGGGCCGCCTGGCACGGGGCCAGGGTTTCATGGCCGCTTGAGGCCCTTCAACACGGAGCCGAAATTCGCATACGACTGCTTGAGGGCCGCCTGGCACGGGGCCAGGGTTTTGGTTTACGGGTGGAAGAAGGTTCTCCCGACTTAATTACAGTCTAGGCCGTTCCATTCTTAGAATAACAAGCACACGTGCATTTATATGATCAGTCACACAAATATACAAAAGCAACAATTTTATTGATGAAAAATGCAGTACATGTGCAAGTACTAGTTGTATATGCACACCTTACCAATCCTTGGGGCCGAATCATTGGTAGTACTTCTTAAGGTTGGTTGTGTTCTAGCTCCGAGGGACCAACTTACCGTCATGAGTGCGTAGTTTGTATGCCTCGTTCCAGAGGATCGCTGAGGCAATGAATGGACCCTCCTACCCTAGGGAGAGCTTGTTCCTGTTGACGGTCTTTCCCATTGCCTCTACGCTCTGGAGGACCAGATCCCCAACCTCAAGTGGGCGAGCCTTCACTCGCTTATTGTAGTACTAAGCAACGTGCTGCTAGTAGGCCACCATCCTCAAGCGAGCCACATCACGGACCAACGGAAGCAGGTTTAGGCATTCCATGAGCCTTCCGAAATTAGTGGCAAGGTCAAAGCTTTCGACCAAGCAGGCTGGGGAGTCCCACTTCGACAGGGACGATAGCTTCTACCCCGTAGCAGAGGCTGAAGGGTGTCTCCCTCGTGGGTTCCTACGAGGTCGTGCGATACGACCAGAGCACATATGGCAACTCGTCAGCCCAGGAGTCCCTTGTGTCTTCCAACTTTATCTTTAGTCCGTGCAATAGCGTTCGATTGGTGACTCGACTTGGCCATAAGCTTAAGGATACGCCACTGATGTGTGAACCAATTTGATACGCAAGCTCACACGGTACTTGGTAAACCGTTTGCTAGTAAATTGAGTTCCATTGCCAGTCACTATGACCTCAAAAATCTCAAACCAGCAGACGATACTCTGGCGGGCGAACACCGTTGCGTTCTACTCGGTGATTTGCGCCAGAGGACTCATTTCAACCCACTTGATAAAGTAGTCAATATCGATGATAATGAACTTCCTCTATACAAAGGTCAAAGGAAAATGTGTTATGTTCCCATGTACCTGGCAATTTTCACACTTTCTAACAAATTCCATAGCATCTTGCTTTATTCTGGGCCAGATTAGACCTCACCGCATGATCTTGAATACAATGTTTTTTCCTTCGATATGCAAGCCACATATACCGAGCTGTACCTCGCTCAGCGCATACTCTATTTCTTCCGAAGTAAGGCATTTCAGGTAGGGAGTTGAAAACCCCCGTCGATATAACCTACCGTTGATTGCATACCAACCTACCGTCTTCCTTATTCGCTTGGCCTCTTCGGCATTCGTCGGAAGTGTCCCGCCCGTTAGATATCTATAGTATGCTGTCAACTAGTTGTCGCCTTCGCTTACTCGCAGCACTTCCTGATCTGGGCCATCCCCGCTTGGGGAGGCCAGGACTTCCCGCATGCTCTTGGCGTACTACTCCGAGTATCCTGCCGCTGCATCCTTGGCTAACTGGTCAACTTTTTAGTTTTCGGTCCTCGGGATGTGCTCAATCTTGAAGCTCCCAAATGTCAGGATCTAAGATTTTACCTTTGTCAGGTATTTAACGAGTTGCAAGTTCGACGCTTCGAAGGCTCATTGGATTTGGTTGACAACCAGCTTTGAGTTGCTGCGCACAACTAGCGCTTTCGCAAAACATTTTTTTTGCCAGTCGAAGCCCCACGAGAAGGGCTTCATATTCCACCACATTGTTGGTGGCTAGGAAGGCGAGCGTGACCGAGTATTTGATTTCTGTCCCATCCGGAGTTCTGAGCACAACTTCAACCCCGCTGCCTATTTGGGTAGATAATTCGTCGACATTCAGGGTTCACACAGGAGCATTTGACAAGTCCAAACTTTCAGAATGGTCCTGGGCATCTACAGCTGGGGTCGTCGCCTCAATGATAAAGTCCACTAGGGTCTGCCTTTGAGGGCCAACAGTGGTCAAAACTCTACGTCGAACTCTCCCAACTCTATAGCCAACTCAACAAGTCGTCCGGATGTCTCAGGCTTCTAAAGGATCACCTTCAAGGGCTAATCAGCCAACACGACGATCCGATGCACCTAGAAGTAGGGCCTTAACCTTTGCGCAGAATAGATGAGTGCCAATGCAATCCTCTTGGCGTGGGGGTAGTGGGACTCCATGTCTATCAATACTTTCCTTACATAGTACACGGGTTGCTGCGCACCTTCGTGGTTCCTGATGAGCACAAAGCTCAGGATAGTGTCCGATACTGCCAGGTAGAGGTACAAATCTTTGCCTTCCGTAGGTAAGCTTAGAAATGGTGGACTGACGAGGCACGTTTTCAGTTTTTGGAATGCTGCGTCGCACTCGTCTGTCTACCGAAATCCAGATTCTTTTGTTCCTCGGAGTGATTTGAAGAAAGATGGGTACTTCTCCGCAAACTTAGCAAGAAACTGTGATAGGGCCGCAAGTCGACCCGTAAGTTTTTGGACTTCCTTCACAATCCGTGGTGGGCTCACATCAACGATTGCTTTGATTTTTTTCGGGTTCGCTTCGATACCGCGCTGGGACACTATGAAATCCAAGAACTTTCCAGAAGTTACCCCAAACATCTATGAAGGTTTCCTCCAGGTCGTGAACGTGGTTTCTGGCTACTTCACTTTTGACGAGCATGCCGTCAACGTACACCTCCACGTTCCTTCCGATCTGGGTTTCAAATATTTTGTTCACCAGTCGCTGATAGGTCAGTCCGACATTCTTGAGGACGAAAGGCATTACTTTATAGCAGTATGTCCCCTAATCGGTCATGATGGAGGTATGCTCCTTATTTTCCGGATCCATCCTGATCTGGTTGTAGCCTGAGCAGGCGTCCATGAAACTTAGAAGTTCGTGTCTGGACGTGGAGTCCACCAACAGATCAATCCGAGGGAGTGAAAAGCTGTCCTTCAAGCAAGTCTTATTCACGTCGATGAAGTCGACACACATCCGCTACTTGTCATTGCTCTTCTTCACAAGTACAATGTTAGGGCCAATCCGGGACTGGACCTCCCATACGATCCTTGCATCCAGTAGTCTCTTTACTTCCTCTCTCACGGCTATGAGCATCTCAACGGAGCGGTTCTGGTGCTTCTACCTGATGGGTTTGTGGTCGGGATCGAGACCCAACTTGTGGACCATTTTTCAGGTCGATATCCCAAATATGTTGACTGGAATCAATGCGAAGACATCGGAATTCTTCCTAAGGAAGTTTACCGGTTGGTCGCGGTCTATTGCAAATAGGGAGTCGCCGATGCGTACACACTTCTCAGGTTTGGTGGGGTCCAGAGAGACCATCTTGGTCGCCTCACTCGACTGGGCTTATTGCAATATAGCTTCGTCGCGAAAATCCAAGTCCCTGACCAATCAATCTGGCGCTGCTGGAGCAACTTGTGACAGATAGCACGTCCGTCCTACCACCTGATCATCAAGCACTTCTCCCACTCCCTACGGAATTGGAAACTTCATCTTGAGATGGGAGATCAACGTTACGACCCCAAAGAACGTTAACTCTCGCGTGACAATGCATGGGTATGTTCCCATCGTGACCTCTAACTGGATCTCCCCTTGTACGAGCACGGGCTCATTGTCCAGGCCGTACAGGGACCCTTCAACTCTTCTCATATGGTTCTTTTTCAACCCAAGTTCAAAAAATATATCGAAATACAACAAATTCCTAGAGCTTCTATTATCAACAAAGACTCGTTTTAATTGGTAATTAACCGTACTGTCCAAAGCGAAGACTGATACAATAACAGGTTCAGAATAAGGGAGGTTACATGCGTCATATTATCGCTACTAAAGCTAATGACATCAATCCTAGCCTTTACTCTCGCCGTCTTGCCGCCGAAAGCGCGCTTGAGTCGTCCCTGCTCGCTGTTCTTGGCCAGCCCGCTTAAAATCATGCTGATTACACCGACGGTGGTACAGCTCCTTGGCGGCTCGCTAGCTTTGTCTTCAGAAGCCCTAGGGGCATGCCTAGAGCCATTCAGGAATCATGTGAGATGCTCACGGCGGACCGTGCCTTCTATCTCCTTCTGGAGGGTCTGATAGTCTTCCGTACTGTGCCCCAAAGGCCAGTGAAAGTGACAGTACTTCATCTGGTCTCCTGCCTCTCAGTTCTTTAGCACTTTAGGCCACTTCAAAAACTTTTTATCTCTAATTTGCATCAGGATATTTGAGCGAGTGCTGTTCAAGGGAATCAGAGCCACCGGCTTGTATTCCCTCTTGGCGCTTGGCCCTAGCAATGGCTACTTGCAGCAGTCCTAGAAGCGGTCGCCATCTCCATTTCTCTTCTTCCCAACGACCGGTCCCGGCACCGAGCGGTCCACGTGTTCGAGACATTTCGCCTTGTTGGCCTCATCGTCCGAGATATTAGCCCGAGCGATGGCTATAGCTTCCCGGAAGGTTTGGGAGCATTGGTGCACCAGGTGTTTGAAGAATTCCCCCGCCAACAACGTGGCGATGAAAGCTTAGAGCTTCATCTCGTCGGAAATTTGGGGAATCTAGCAAGCTTCGATGATGAAGCGGGTCAGGAACTGCTTCACACTCTCTACTGACCTCTGGCAGAGGCAAACAATGTGCCATGGTTGCTTCTCCTCCATTCGGCTGGAGATGAACTTGCTCAAGAAGCAATTGGCAAGCTCGTTGAAGGATCAGATGGAATTGGGTTGGAGGCCGCAGAACTAGAGCAGGGCGTCCCCTTTGAGAGCAAGGAAAAAACATTAGCACATGACAGCCTTATTTGCCCCGTGGAGGGACAGATGCGCATAGAAATAATTGAGGTAATCCATCGGATCAACACTTCTATCGTACCAGTCCAATGTCAGCACCTTGAACTTGAGGGGAAGCAACTAATCCGGATGCCCATAGCGAACAGCGACCTTCATAGGTCTAGTGTGGATCGTCTGGAATCTCCCAAGTGGTTTCGTATTTTCTCCACCTTTTCCTCTATCCAAGGAATGGACTCGCTCCTCTTTGCATTGATGAAGTTGCGGAGCTTTGAGTTGTTCTGCGGGTCGCGTTGGGCATGGCAGCAGCCCGCACGGGGAGGCCGCGTACTGCACGATCCCTCTCGCCTAATGGCGGGCCTCTTGTCGCTGCAGGAGTTATGGGGATTTTGCCTCTTCGAGCTCTCCATCGGCTCGTCTCGAATGGGAAGGCACCTAGCTGTCGTTTGGGCCTTGCTGCCTAAGGTCGCTTGGGCCTCGACGTTGTCAGGCCCGCTGGTTCTCGCCTTGGGGGCTCTCGGACCACGTCTTCCCCGCCTGAAGGTCTATGCCTGGAGCCCCGGAGGGGGAGCTCCAATCCATTATGTTCCTGTCCGGGTGCATAGCGCCTAGATCATTTGTCTCATGTCGTCGACGTTGATAGCCAACTTGTGCACATCGGGCTCTAGGCACTCGCCAGCATGGCTACCCACTGAGGGGTCATCGCCGTGAGCGACGGCATCTATTAGAGGCACGCTTACCTGCACTAGTGTTGACCATCTTTTGCGTGAGAGAGTAGATATTGGGGTAGGAACTCAAACATTTTGCCGCGATTCCCACAGACGGCGCCAATATTGCGTCCTAGATCCAGGTTCTCTAACGGATTAGAGAGCATTCGGATTGCGCGAGGCAGGTCAAATCCCGTAAGGGAAAAAACTAGGTGTCTAATCTCCGCTCTCTTCAACTTGGACCCTGCCACAATACAAACTACAAACAAGAGGTCAGAGATTGTTAGGATACAAACTACAAATCCGAAAAATATTTCGACGCTCAAGTCAAATATCTTCCACAATAAACAGAGAAATGCAGGAGAGAATGTAAGATGAGGCGGAGAATGTGAGTACGAGAGAATGCAAGATTTGTTGTTTAGAAGGCTAAGCTCTGTCGAATGCACTGCTAGGAGTGGCTCTCTAAGGTTGCTCGATAGAAGCTTTGGGGAATCGGGATTCCAGATCAAAGAGAGATCGTAGAGGTGAAAATCGAGGATTCAGAATCCCCTTCTTGTTGAAGGAAATGATAAAAGCTCCATGGTGGAGAAACTTGAATGCAAGAACCTTCGACATGTAGCAAATCGGGATTCGCTGGCCACTGACCGCTGACGGTAACCAGCAGTGTCAATTATCGCTTTAGATGGCACGAAGACCATCGTTGGGTGTTGACCATACTTGGCCTGGTACATGTGCACTGATTGGTTAAACGGCTAGGAAGGACAGCGTACACCGCGGCCTGTAGCGCTGACCTTCTCATTGGCCAGCATTCTCTGGGCAAACTCCTGCCGCCTACAGCTAGCTCAATATGCTACAACAGCACGTTGATTGGCTGTTACCCTGAAATGCCACGTTGGCTGTATATCTGAACCTGCTAGGCTTCAGAGGGATTCTGGGCCTGCTGCTCAACTGAGCTAGTGTCCCATCGATTGGGCCTTACTTCTCCTAGCCTGCCTCCGAGTTGGACCCAACAATTACATTTGTATTAACTCCTCCTAAATGAGACCATTCAAATATCTTTAAATGACATGATATCTTATTAATTTAACTATATCAACATACTCATATAAAATATAATTACATATATTAGATGTCACATTAAAATGGGTATCCTAAGGTAGCCATAAAACATCAATCTTTTAAAAAAATAACTAAAAATTAAACAAGGGGAGATTAGGGGCTAACCATGAAAAATCTCTAACTTCACCATGGAGGCAAGATACGCTTATCCGTACAGAAGCAGCAACCAGTCATGCCCAAAATTTTAAAAAAGAAGAATGCAGCATCCATAGGAAACAAACTAGGAGCAGTCCTCTCTACCAATCAAGAGAAATAAAACAAGGCACATCGATCTTTCATTACCATTGCAGCACTGAAGAAAAGGACTAGTGAACTGCTAGAGCAATAAGGTATGCGGACCACACTAGTGACCGGGATTTGAAACAGCAGTCTCGGCTCGGAAGCAACATGATATAACGCACAGGCACACCAGCTTGCTGCAGCCTCAACAGACAGCCTAGTATCGGTCTCGATCATGACGCCTGTTAGGGAAAGAAGACAGCTCAACAACTAAGACTAGCCCAGGAAATTAAGCATCTCACTTCCATCGGAGCAACGTCCTGTGCCCTAAAGGCCCTTTGCACCTTAATGGGCCTAGCGCCTTTGCCGACATTGGCAGGAAACTATCAAAAGTCAGGGAATTTTCCCATGCAATGTAGCTTCAGAAACAAGCAGGCCATAGTCATTACAAAGACCACAAAATTGCGCAAAGAATGCCCATGTATGTGGGTGACCTAAATCTCACGAGCATTTGCAAAAGAAAATAATGGACAGAGAACAACATTTATGGACACGTGAAGGAGTACCTGTGGCGATCATAGTCCCTGGGGCGTTCAACAGACCGTGAACTGGATATTCGGTGGCTTCTCGAATCCCTCCTCATCATTGGGCTACGCTCTCTATCTCTGCCCTGCTCCCGGTGCTCCCGATCATACCCACGATCTCTGTCATGGTGCCTATCATAATCTCTACTCCTGTCATAGTCCCTCCTCCTCAAAGGACTACCACCCCCATCCCTCTCCTTGCTGTGCTCCCTCTCATGACTTCTTCGGTCTTTGGACCTGTATATGAACAAGCATTCAAACATTAGAAAAGGGGTGACAAGATCATGCAAAAGGTTTACCGGACATTATGGGGTGAAATATCAGCCGATATTTAAAATATTGACCCATATAAATCGGTATCGAGCCCCCTAATGCTAATACTTTCCATAACCACAACAAAATTGCAATAGGTTACCTGATTTCCGCTATATCAGCCTATATTGCCTCTCATATCATGATTCGCAAAAAAAAATTACAGCTGCTACTTCCAACAATAGCACTAAATATCACCCAACACAGCCAAAATCAATACAGCCGTAACCGATATCAATATTGATATTTTCTTCAATGCCGGGAAGCCATGTCAAGGTTCAATCTTGTGATATTGAAAATGACTATGAAAGAAAGTATGTATGAATAAGAGCAGGAACAATAGAGGCCAGTTACCTTCTATCTTCTCGATCCTTGCGCCTCATGTTCCTCTCTTCCTGACAACACAATAGCAAGTAATCCACCAAACAGAAGTAGACATAGTACCGGCAAGCAACTCTAAGCTAAATAATGATATATGTGTATCTTCAAAAGCAACACAACCTTCCCACAAGATTAGCACACAGGCGAACACAGGGATAATGCGCAACTAAAAGATCTGAATCCCAGGAGCAGATAGTTTCACCTACATCTATCTATCAAGACCTTTGCTATGCCATCTCTGATGACAAGTGGTATATACTATGTTCTTTACCAGCATTATGTACTGTGAAGGCATGGTATGTGCATAATACTAAACCAAATATACTAATCCATTTGAAAATACCATTATGAATGTGTAATGTAATACAATGTAACACATCAATCTGTTCCGTTATGTCTATGATAGGCAAGTCCAAAAAGGATGAGATCAATGGCAAAAAAATAAATCTTTCACCACAAATTCCATTTTTTACCCCAATATAGACCCCCTTTTCAAACTGAATAAGCGAAGGAGTCAACCAGCATAGGGATTTTTAAGAGAAAACAAAACTGAGTTGGTTATTCACCCTCGCGGAAATAATGCCTGCTAGGTAGATTGTCCGACTCTTATAGCATCTATACCATTTACTCTGTATACATCATTTGACACAATATACTATACAGTATAAGCCAAATAATATATACATCAATTCATCACTCATAGCCAACATATGTACATATACATGTGCACTTCCCCACTACAGAGGAAGCTCAGCCGTTATAAACTTACAATACGCAAAAGCAAGTGCAACTCCTCCAAGCTAGAAGAACTCACAGATGACATTGAGAAACATTATAGCAGCACCTGAACCACATATTTACAGTTCTGTTTTAAGAACGGATTGAATGACATTGTGCAGAAAATAGATGAACTCCAATGGGATCAAACTTACTAGGTATAGCACCTCTACTTTTAGTCATATGCTTATTTCAGAATCCAGATGAGAGAGAAATGGTTCAAATGTTTAAATTTTCTAACTTCAAGCAATTAGAAGGAAAACAGGAATTTTACTTCTACATTCACACCTGGCATATGGTTTTCATTTCATCCTACTTCATGGGAACATTGATAAGAAAACAAATAGGCAAAAAGGGATAAACCAATACACGAGGCTTCCTGTGTTGTGGGTTTTAGGAAGGATGAGATGTGTTCAATCTTACCCCCAACAGTGCCCATAGGTTGTTTAAGTGGTTTGAACTCATAACCAACAAATCATAATAGAGCAAGCCTATCTTCATACCAAAACTTACCCTCTAATCAAATCATATCAGCAAGTTAGAGAAAACTACCGCAAAATAGTCATATAAATCATCTTACCTGAAGCTCAGCCAATTTCTCACGGATTTGCATGTAACCCAGGTGTAATTTCCCCCCAAAATGATCTGCTAAACGGCGATCACTACAAATCACAAGAAATCCCAATTGGTTCACATACAAAAGCTATCTCATCCATCAGACATCACAAATAATTAATCCGGTTATCGTGTATCTTTTTAGCTAACAACAGCATTATCTACTAGCATGAAATGTAAAAAGACGCACATTCTTTAGCTCGAAAAGTTATCCTCGTAAAACTGGGGCCAAAAGCCTGCTGGTGAAAAGGAGGTATAATCGCCGGTCAATAGCTGAAGTACTTGAAACCCCCAATACTATTTCATTGTCACCCTCGGAAAACATAATAAAGAGCACATAAGGATGAACATTGAGTAGCTTACTTATCATAAACACTCAAGAACGCTCCACAAATGTCACATACACGCAACTTCTGATCAGTCTGCAGAAACAGAAATGAAAGTTAGAAGCAGCCATGCAAGACAGGTCAGTGTTATTGCGTACAGAGTTCAATATATTCTTAAAATTTCAAAAGAAAAAGTAAATTTTAGTACATTATCAAATTTGAATAGGCATGTAACATCAATTCGACTACAAACTCCAGATATTTAAACTGGGTAAATCCCATGATCCATGAGGCTTGGCAAAATTACATAGTGATGACTCCATATCTGTGAATTATTGCAGATATACCTTTAAATTTAAGCTGAAAACCATAATGGACTCCAAAGACAAATGAAAATGTCATTGTACATCCTACAAAACTGTGCCCTCCCAAAAACCTTTTGTTTCTATGTGGTAAGGGCCTAAAGATAGGTAAACACCTCTTTATTTTAAAAATAATTTACAGCTAACTAATTATAAAAGGTAGTCATTTAATGTGATCTCCAGCCTAAAGAGATCAAAAAATAATCGGCAGCTTTGCAACACCAAAAAGAAAGCACCATCTAATGTGGTTTCATCCTACTAAGTACCAGAAAAACCAGCAGCTTTACGACAAAGATAATTCACTCACTCTCACTCCCACTCCATCCCTCCCTCTCATCATGCCACCTGTATTTTGTAATTATATAGCCAAAAGGGCAAATCATGCCTACTGCATCATGGAACCACAGCCAAAAAGGCAAAAATCTTTTCCGAGAATCAGAACAGTGCAAGTCCTATTTCCATGGCAACATCATCAATCTTCATTACTGTATTATTGACCACTGAGTAGCACAGCTGCCACATTTTGACCTCCATAAGGCAAATGGACACTTTTAGAATTGACTCGGGGTTGATTAGTGGTAATAAATAGAACCTGAGAGACTATTTCGATTTCAAGATGGCTTGATCGAGGTTTGGCGCTCGTTGTACCAAATCAATTTAACTGGTGTTATCCCCCCCCCCCCAAACCCACCCTTTTGTTGAGCAAAGATACAAAAGGGACAGTTTGAAAGTAATTGATTTAATTTAAAGTTTTTTATACTCAGAAAAGTGTACAGAAGGTAGCAAAAGTGTAGAAAAACTAAATAAATGTATGATTTCTTTACTTGTGAAAGCAGAGGTATTTGATCGTTATTATCATCATTTATCACCTATTTAGGTTCCTGGTCTTTATCTATTTAAAATTATATCTCACTTCCTTTTCAAGAGCGCTAATCCTTGTTGGGTATTTTGATTTCACAATGCTTCAAAGTCTTCTATTATATCCTTTCTTGGATCATTCTATTTGGTATGATATTTTATAGGGATAGCACAGGTGACCCCCAAAACCACCTAAACTATTCGTCAATGACACTCCCGGGAAGGAAAAATAAGAATAAATTTTTTTACCAATCCCAAAGAGTAGCAAAGAAGACACTACCTGGCATGGTTTGGGGGCCTCCAAGTTGGCCAAGAGAAAATTCAAATTCCATACTAGGCCGATTCCTCTTGAAATCATTATTACTTGGGATAGATTTTAGGTTTTGCTCGGTTTAAAGATGTATACTTATTCCCACCTTATCCCATTACCTTCTTAGGTTGAAAATTGATGGTTGGGACAGATGTTACCTGGGAAAATCTATTAACAGTGAAGGGTAAATAACTAACAATATGTATATCAGTGAAGTTATCTATCTTCAGCCCCACCCACCACCCCTACCCTCAGCTGACCAGTTGACACCAACAGTCACTGGCACTGGTCAATTCGAATCAACACTCAGCCAATGGTCAGCCGTGTCAGTCCCCCAATCCAGTCCTCTGCACACCAAAGTTGTGGTATTCCACGCCTTATTCTTGGTGGTAATATTTATTTCCCACAAAAACAAAACAAATAATATTAAACACCACATCATTCCCATCCAATTTTATTTCTAGTAATATATGTCTCATTCACATCAAATTGTCTCCCACCAACCCTAGTGGAAATAATTATTTCCATGGATTTATATTACCAAAAAAGTGAGAATAACCAACAACAGGGGCGAGGTGGAATTTGTTTATTCCTGAACTGGTTCTTATATGTACAGTTATAATGACAAATCACAAAATAAATATTCAATGCAGATGGAACACAAGTCACAGCCAAAATCTGCAGGCCAACGCTTGTCAACTACATCCCACAGGCCACGATGGTCATGATGGTAATGAATATTCCTTCATGTAATAATTACTCCTTGAGCCAACCAAACAATGTGATATTTATTCACACTTTATCCCGTATTTTTATATTATTCTATTCTAGCCACCAAACAAACCATTAAATTTTGACATTATTCCAAAGTCTGTCAGTCTCAACTGGAAAATATTCATTTCATCATTCTCAATTAATTACAAAAGCAGTTGTGCTCCAGAACCTCAGAAAGACTTCAACTATTCCCTCAATTTTTCAATTTCAGTGTAAATATCATTTTCGAAAACATACACGAGAAATGGACTCTTCTATTACTGATTTACCAGGTTCCTACCTTGGTTAAAAACTAAATGCTGGTTCAATAAGTGAAAAACAGCAAACTGTTTTCCAGAAAATTTCCCAAAAAAATGAAAATTCAGAAAATGTGCTAAAATCTGTATGTTTTCCATTTAAAAAATTAAAAAATAGAGTTTTTCAGCTTTTCAATTTTGAACTGAATTTGAAAAACTCATAAAACATCAAAAAGATATTTTTCAAAATTTATCATTGGCTATAAGGGAAAGTTTTTTTAGTTTTCTAAATCATACTTATACAATAATATTTAAAAAAATGTGTAATTAGGAAAATATTATTTCATAAGTTTATAAAATATAAATATATATATTTAATAAAATTTTAATTTAATTCATAATCAAATTTTTTTGCAATTTTTAATTTTTTCATTCGATTAACATTTTTATAAGAACTATTAAATTGAAATATAGGAAATATAATTAATTATAAAATGAATGGGGAACAGACAGACTCGGATTCAAGACTACGAGACGGATCGCGTCGGATCGACAAACAAGAAGATCCGATTTGCGGCCCCGACCGTAGGACAAAGATTTTTTTTTTTTCTCAAATAAAATTTTTAAAAATAAGCATTTAATTATTGCAAGCCGAGAGAAAATATTCAGGTTAATTGTTATAATGACAATATTAAGATATTTATAATTTAGTCAAACCGCATCAACTCCTTTTCATAAAAAAAATGAGAAAAAATGAAAAAAAGGACAAGGAGTTTGTAGCGAAGAACAAAAGAAAGGAGAAGAGGGAAGAGAAGGAAGAAGGAAGACACGCAGACTCCGGAGAAGAAATCTCATCGTCACATTTCCACCGGACGATTACCAAATTTAATAATCACCGGTGTTCTTAAATAACTGATTTCAAACCACGCGGCTTCTCGGCTCATTTTTTAAAGGATCATCAATAAAAAAAAAAAAAAATTATTAAAAATAATTAATTGTTAATATCATATGAGAAAATTAAAAGGCATTATTTAGTGACAATAAAATATATTACAGGCTGTCTCTTATGCCAGACAAAGACTTCACTGGTGATCATCAAAAATCATAAAATTCCAAACCGTATTTAGATAGGTGCAAAGAAACAACAACAACCATCGCCGAAGAAGGCAAATCCCAAATCTAAAGCCGACAAAGCCTTCTCCATCCTTTTTGGCCAAGAACAGGAAAAGGGAGGATTGAAATCGTGAACCCTAGGTGAGAACGCCATAATCGCCGCTATCGAAGCACAGAAAATCTCTCTGCTGATAAATTTCAAAAAATCCACTCCCAAGAACAGAACGCCGGATTGCATTTAAATAATCGGTCCGCCCATGGCGTTCATCGGCGTTCCAAAATCCACTCCGGCCAGCAGTAACTATGGCATCCCAAAAATTCACTTGGCTCCCAAACTTAATTTTGCATTAAGTTAATGATTTCTAAAAGCCAAAATTTATTGATTTTACACATTTAACTCGAGTTGAACGGATAATTACCTTGATTTTTAATCACGCCGGTTTTGACAAGAGATGATAAATAAAATTTATTGAATCTACAAAGGCTGATTTTATTACAAATCAGTCTTTATTGCGATTTTTAAAGGGCTAAGTTCATGATTTGTAAGTTTTTAGCTGAGTTCAAAATAAAGGGGCTGATCCATTTTAAAGCAGCCAACTTCAGTTTCGAGGACGGTTTTGATTTTAAACACGCCAAGGAGCCAGTTTCGCTTTTCTCATATAAAAGGAGCCAGTTTCGCTTTTATCATACAAAGGATTAGATTTTCTTATGCAAAAGGGGATTTTGGTTTCTAATGCAAGAGCCGGGTTCAATTAATTAATTACAAATGAGTTCAATTTTCATGCAGCGAAGTTCATTTTGCAAATGCAGAATTCGATTTTGAAAATCAACTCGAGGACTTCAGCCATATAGCCATCCGGGTTTGAAATGCATAGACTTAGCTTTCGATCTTCAATCAAAACGATTTTCCCTAGCAAAGACGAAGCACTTCGGAAAATCTTATTTCGAATGAGCTTTGAAGGTGTAGAAAATTTCAACTTAATACGGTGTAGTACATCCTACCATGAGTAACCGAACCCAACACAACGGCCTTTGTTGACAATAACCGGTTTCAATCGCCGATACCGATCAAAATATTAAAATCCTTCAACTCCCACGTAATAAGGTCGTCCAAAGATTTAAAAAGGCTTAGATTGATAATTAATACGGTAATCAGAAATTGATTTAGTTATTTTATTAAGCCACCCGTGGATAAAAAAAACTCCTAATAACTTCTATTTGAAAAGAACCGCCATAACCAACCGAGGAAAACTTATGGGAAGTTAAGAAACCAACCGGATACAGAGTTGGGAAAAATTTATCGAAGAAGTATAACTTCTAGGATAAATTCTTAAACCGAAAGGAAGCCCTATAAAAGGAAAGGTAATCCTCGGAGGAAAGGGACTTCATTTTGTCGAGAAAATTCTCTCATTATGAAAGAAGAACAAAATTACATCCGATAATTTAGAAATGTTGAAATAACAAGAATCACCTCATTCCACCACGGACGAGATCCATATTACCATATCCGTCTAAACTCCGGACTGAGATCGCAACATTGGCGCCGTCAGGAAACGCCAAAAAGCCGCTTTACCACTATAATTATTAAATTAGACCAGAGAAATTGGATGACTTCCTATACAAATGAAAAACTCACTCGCCTTGGCGCGTTAACGCTTGGGGCTATTTCTATCTTCTCGCGATTTTCTAGTAAGGAGAAGTCTAGTGGGGGCTACTTTCTTCAACCATCCATACCGCAACTTCAAGATGAAGAAATGAAGAAAGCAAATACGAGGCAATATCTACTCGCTATCTCGCTAAAGCAATAATCTTAGCCTAAGGAATTTATAAATGGCATGGCCATCCTTCTCCATTAAAAAAAAAAAATAAAATGCGTCGAAATGTGAGGCGAGCAAATTAGTAAAAGAAGAAAAAAGAAGAAGGGAAGAGGGGAGGAAGAAGGCAACAAGGCTAGGTGGCAAATACATTCACGGGAGGAGGTATATTTAGCGATGCCTTCTTCCCTTTTCCTCCGATTCCGAATAGATGTGAGAAGAGGAAAGAATCGTGAGCCACAAGGATTCGCCACCATCACCGAACAAAATTAACAAATCAAGAAAAGTGAATCCTTCCTTCAAGGGATGCTAAGGTGCTTAATGTGGCAAATTGATTGAAAACGGAGAGAGAGGAAGAAATATGGAGCTCGCGTAAGCTATCATCGCATCCCCGTCTCGGGGTGGCCGCCATTTAAAATGAATCCTGGTCAAGGTTTACTCCGCCGAAGTAACTATGGCATCCCAAATCTACTCCGGCCCACAACCACCGCATCCGGTTACAACCACTCACGATTCCTTCCGCCTCCCACACGCCACTGGATTCCCAAAATCCACTCTGCGTGTTCTATTATGGAAAGATCTTTTGTCACCAAACAATTTTGCCTAATTTCATTAACCCCGAAATTTTGAACTAGAATTTCTCATTCGTCGCAATTTTACTCCTAATTTTGTAAAAAATTTTATTCCTAACATGGATATTGTACTCGGTTAGAATTCTCCTCCGGAAATTTCACTCAGCTAGAATTCTACTCCGGAAATTTCACTCTCGTCAGTTTCCACTCGGATAGGCTGCCAATACTGGGATGTCGGCTAACCCGGCTTCATCCACTCCAATTTCAATCGACCCGATTTAAGCAGATATTCCCTAGCACGAAGAGCTCCCGCCTAAATTAAGGCCCCAACTTCCTCCAATAAAAAAAAAAAAAGCGTAATGAAAATAGAAGAAGAGAGGAGAAGGGCGACAAGCCGGCTACAGATGCCTAATCGACAAAGCCTTCTCCATCTTTACCCTTGATTTGCGGCAGAACAGAAAAAAGGGAGGATTGAAATCGTGAACCCTAGGTGCAAACGCCATAATCGCCGCTATCGAAGCACACCGAAAATCTCTCCTGCTGATTTTCACTCCGACAACAGCGACTTCGGATTTCAAAAATCCACTCCGGCAACAGCCACTTCGGCTTCCAAAATTCACACTCCAGGGAGGAGCTTCGTCTTCCAAAATTCACTCCGGCAATAGCCACTTCAGCTTCCGGATTATAATCCAGTCACAGTCCACTGGCGTTCCAAAAATCCACTCCGGCCAGCAGTAACTATGGCATCCCAAAAATTCACTTCAGCTCCCAAACTTAATTTTGCATTAAGGAGGCCAGACTTGATTTCTAAAGGCCGGACGAGATTCTTCAAGAATCCGAACTCGATTTTTCTTGTATAAGCAACCGAATATGATTGCAAACAAAACCGAACTTGATTTCAGGACCGTTTTCGATTAAATCTACAGAAACCGACTTCGGTTTTGACAAACCGATTTCGGTTTCTACGCTAGGGCCAAGTTCAATTGAATCTACAAAGGCTGATTTTTGGTTCCGATTTCTCAAAGTCGATTTCAGTCTTTGATGCAAGTCGATTTTTAACGTAAGGGCACCACGATTTGAGTTCAAATTTGCATAAAGGGGCTGATCCATTTTAAAGCAGCCAACTTCAGTTTTGAGGACCGGTTTTGATTTTAAACACAAGGAGCCAGATTTCGCTTTTATCATATAACGGAGCCAGTTCCGATTTTCTGCTTATGCAAAAAGGGCCAATTTTGGTTTCTAATGCAAGAGCCGGGTTCAATTACAAAACCAATACCGAGTTCATGGCCAGAGGCCAAGTTCAATTACAAATGTCGAGTTCAATTTTCATGCAGCCAAGTTCATTTTGCAAATGCAGAATGTCGACGTTTAATGTATAAAGCATAAACTTTAAAACAGAGCAGGGACTTCAATCACCTCCGGACTTCAATTAACTCCGGATTTCAATCAACTCCGGTTAATTTCCACTCCGGCTCTCAAGTGTGAGACCGTCAACTCCGGAAGGCTAACTCCGAACTTCAATCGACTTCAGATTTCAGCGCAGATTTTCCCCGAGCGGCCCAAAAGAGCTCAAATACTAAACCTCGGCTACACACCAAGCGGCCCAAAAGAGGTTGAACAAATCCGGAGTGACCAAGAAGCGGGAGTCACCAAAGCCGGAGTAAATAAACCCGGAGTGACTAAGAAGCGGGAGTCACCAACCAGTAGATAAACCTCGGAGTCACCAAATCCGAGTAAATAAACCTGAGTGACCGAGAAGTGAGTCACCAAACCCCGGAAAGCGGAGTCACCAACCGAGTAAATAAACCGGAGTGACCGAGAAGGAGTCACCAAACCGGAGTAAATAAACCGGAGTGACCAAAAAGCGGGAGTCACCAAATCGGAATAAATAAACCGTGAGTCGGAGTCACCAATCCGAGTAAATAAACCCGGAGTGACCGAGAAGCGGAGTCACACCAAGTAAATTAATCCAAATCATTAAAAAGAGAAAACATGCTAGAAGTTAAAATTTTAATCTTCTAGCATGGGGACTTTATGATGGGTCAGAACTAAGAAACAACCGCACAAACCGTTTTATGGCCCGGTTTTTAGGGTGGTTATCAGCTGGTGGTTAATTATGGATAAAGTCCAACCACGATCAGTGTAATAATAGCTAAGAAACCTCCAGAGAGAAGACGAAAAGAAACCTCCAAAGAGAGGAGGTCCTATATAAAGAGGAGTTATCCTCCACGAAAAGGGAAGGAGAGAAGAGGAGAGAGGCGGGAAAAACTCTCTTTTTCTCTCGAAAATTACTATTTATAAAAATAGAATACATCAAATGGCCTTGACCATCTTGTCTACGAAGGACAATTCAAGACAAGATCAACAAACAAGAAGATCCGAACCATGAGGACAATCCAAAAGCAAGGTGTATGATCCATATCGCACCAAGATCATGGCACTCCATCTAATTTGAATAAGCGGCTTAAAAGGCGTCTAGTACATCTTTTTCCATCATCAAGACAACATCAATAAAAATCAAGGTTGATGCGAAGGATTTGATGAAGGCCGATTGAAGTGCTTCTGAAATTCTTTCAAATCGATTGAAGGCGGGCACCAGGTTCCTAGGATCAAAAAGCCGACCGGAAAATTTGGATCCGATTTAAAGTGTGCAAAAAGCGGAGTCACCAAATCCGAGTAAATAAATCCCGGAGTGACCAAAAAGCCGGAGTCACCAAATCCGAGTAAATAAACCGGAGTGATCGAAGCGTGAGTCACCAAACCGGAGTAAATAAACCCGGAGTGACCAAGAAGCGAGTCTAAAAAGTCACCAACCGAGTAAATAAACCCGAGTGACCAAGAAGCGGAGTCACCAAATCCTGAGTAAATAAACCCGGAGTGACCAAAAGCGGAGTCACCAAACCGCGTAAATAAACCGGAGTGACCAAGAAGCGGGAGTCACCAAACCAAGTAAATAAAAGTTTGAGTAAATTAATCCGAAATCATTAAAAATTCTAAGTAATCAATCCCATCATAAAACATGCTAGAAGTTAAAATTTTAATCTTCTAGCATGGGGGCTTTTATGATGGGTACATAACTTAGAACCAAGAAATAACCGCACAAACCATTTTCTGTAATTGTTATAACCGGTGGTGAGTGTTAATTATGGATAAAGTTCAACCATAGACCGAAAGGCAAAATAGCTAAGAAACCTCCGAGAGAGAGGAGGTCCTATATAAAGAGGAGTTATCCTCGGGAAAAAGAAAATTACTATCTATAAAAAAATAGAATACATCTTTCCCTTTTTATTCTCTCTAAAGCGTCCCCCAATACATCAATACTATGGAGACGGATCCGCGTCGGATCAATGCAATCAACGCAACAAATTATTAATATCATATTAAAAATAGAGCATTTAACCAATATTCAGGTTAATTGTTAATGACAATATTTAGATTACCATTTAACGTTTTCTATGACTTAAAAAAACATAATGTATTACTAATTTAATAAAAAAATAAATAACTATATTACAATAATTTAAAGGATCATCATTATTAAAAATAATATGTTGTTAATATATATTTTTGATTTATTGACAATAAAATATACAGGTGAGATCATCAAAATTTATGTATTAGTAGATTTAAAGTTGAATAATTAATTTTCTGATGATAAAATTAAATTTGAGTTTAAAACAGTAGTTTATTGATTTTAGCACAAATGAGTTGAACTAATACCTCTAATAGAGAATAGTTAATAATTAAATATTAAGAACACATATTACATATAAAAATGCATAGACATGTGTCGTTTTACATAATAGATCATAATTGAAAATCACATTCGATATACGATTTGTTATTATGCAGTGTATGAATTAATTATGACTTTTGATGATTTTGATGTAAACTAATACAGCATGGGTTTGATTAGTTAGTTTATTATAAACAAATATATTTAGTAAACTTATCAGGCAATTTATCAATTAATAACTTTTATCAAATGTCCGATGATTTAAAATTTACAAATAACTATTAATAAACATTAAGAACACATATTACATATATAAAATGCATAGACATGTGTCGTTTTACATAATAAATCATAATCGAAAATCACATTCGATATATGGTTTGTTATTATGCAGTGCATGAATTAATTATGACTTTTGATGATTTTGATGTAAACTAACACAACATGGGTTTGATTAGTTAGTTTATCATAAACAAATATATTTAGTAAACTTATTAAGCAATTTATCAATTGATAATTTTTATCATATGTCCGATAATTTAAAGTTTACAAATAACTATTAATAAATATTAAATTATTGAAAAAGTTATATTTCTAATTAAAACAAATGAATACATTTTCCAGAAAAATTTTGAAAATGAAGGGTAAAAAAAGAAATGTGATGGGTTTGAATCCTCACAGGCCGGCCCATAATTTAAGAAGGTGCAGCCTAGAAGCAGTCATGAAGGATTTCTTTTGAGCCCAAAGCCAACAAAATAAGCCCAAGCCGGCGCCACCTAGGCAAAGGTGAGCCCACCGCACGGCCTATTAAGCCTAAGGTAAAGAAGGAGACGAAGGCAGCATGACCATGGTTGCCCCTCCGCATAGCCGCTTATAACCTCGATAGCACCTGAGCAAAAATGTCATAATGCGGCCTTGACATGTTAAAGTCATTTATCACACCAAGATGGCTAGCACAACACTATAATATTTCCAAAAATGCAACAATTACCATGGGCAGCCACCCATGAGAATGACATATTGAGGCTAAAGCTGTTTTCCTCAGTGGAGGAATGATTGCTCAAAAGCATCCCTAAGGCCATACTTTGAGATGCTCTCCAAATCCTCAAACTCTCAAACGTTCCTCACCAAGCATGCCTCTCTCTAAGCCAGAACACAAAGTCAAGTGCACTTCATTCTCTAAGTCGCTCACCTGCTGAGCACACTATCAAAGCAAAGTCCTCCGGCTAACACTCAATCCCCCAATACATGCATCTACGCAATACTTTACATTCCTCCCATCTTTCTATCCAGCCAAGAAAGATTTTTGACCGGGACGAACGCCATCCTCCGAAGATAAACCGGGAAGGGAGCCATCCGCATCGAAGTTTGTTTTTGCAAGATTGAGCTCCCAAATTTGTTCGAAAATCCAGATCCAAAGACACATCAAAAAGAAAACTTGAAAATGAAAAATATTAAATTGTTTTCCAATTGTACAGGGCATAAGGTTCTTTAAATGCATGAACTATCGGTTTTCTTACTGCTCTTTAAAGACTACGCCTTTGAATTGAGAATCAACATATTACAAAGCTGTTTAAGTCCTCTGGGCAAATTGGAGCTACACAATACATTGTTCTTTATATCTCTTTAGTTCAAAGTCTTTTCTACTCTTAAAAGATTTTTCTAAAGGGGGTGGGTGGGAGTAATGCTCTTAGATGTTACACAGAAAATTATGCCCACATATGCCAACTATGGACCAGAATGAAAAAATATATGCATACTGCAAGAACAGGGGTAGATTTATGACATCAATAAATGCATCTATATTATCACTTGATCCAGCACAAATTTGTGCCTGCCCAAATATATAATTGATGCAAAAGATAACAGAAACATTAGAAGTAGAAAAAAAGACAACAAGACTTACAATGCGAACATCTGCAGCAGTGTACTTGGCAGAATCCAGGACAGGTTCCTGCCTGGGAGCCAGCTGATATAAAATAGATAAACAAGTGAGGTGAGTAAACTGAACAAGGCAAGCACATCAGAAAGCATCCCAAACAGAGGAGTGACATGAACAAAGATGAGAAATTTGCAATAAGAATAATAAGTCACACGTAAAAGCTAAACCTTCTTCAATGCTTCTGCCTCCTCCAGAGCTTTCTGTGCTTCATCAATCAGTCCTTGTTCACCTGAAACACAGAAATTTGAGAAATAAAAACCAACATTCATAGCACAAACAGGAAACCTTAATGCTCCTCACAACATGACTCTTCTCTCAAATTTGTGAATGAAGTGTCATCTTCTTCTTTTGATCAGTTACCAACATTTTTTATAAGCTCTCCCCAATTCTTTTCAGCAAAGGACATAAAAGTTGATCAAGTTGGCTACTTAACACAATATGGCAACATGGCTATGCAAGTTGGCCACTTTGAACATTATGATATCAAGGCTATATGCAATTGACCTAGGCCAACAAAGACATACCTGCACTTTGTACTATAAACCAGCCAATTCATAGCACAAACAGGAAACCTTAATGCTCCTCACAACATGACTCTTCTCTCAAAATTGTGAATGAAGTGTCATCCACTTCTTTTGATCGGTTATCAACATTTTTTATAAACTCTCCCCAATTCTTTTCAGCAAAGGACATAAAAGTTGATCAAGTTAGCCACTTAACAAAATATGACAACATGGCTATGCAAGTTGGCCACTTTGAAAATTATGGTATCAAGGCTATATGCAATTGACATAGGGCAATAAAAACATACTTGCACTTTGTACTATAAACCAGCCACACATCTAAGAGATCATCTTAAATAATTGTGAAATTGAATGCACTCCATCTTGAAGCAAAAACTTCAATTCTACACATCACGCAATTACCTTTCAAATAACTCCTTTAATTCTATTTCTTTCTTTCATCATATAGGTTCAAAACATCTGAATAAGACAACAAATACGTAAAGAAGGTTTCTTCAGTCCCTGAAAACCTTTTCTTCTGTTTTATTTTCCTATTCCTTTCTGAAATCCTATTATGCAGTGCTCTCTCATACCTTACCACTTTGGACCCCTAAAAGCCATTGTTGAAGAGAAGAGATATAACAGTGTCTCACTGGACCAAGTGTATATAAGAGTACAAGAAAAAAGTAAATGCACAAAAATGAAGGCAAAAGAGGCAAAGCAAAGGAGGAGGCAGGCAGAGGGAGAGAGGGCCAGATCAACCCAAATCACAAGCAGTGAGCTTAAGCAATATGTTTATGCAAGGAAAACTCAGCCACTGCCCACCCCAAGCAATCTTTGAATCGATATGGCAAAAAACCTCCAGATCTGGTGACTAATGTAAGTATGCTAAAAGTTTATGAGCCAATCAACCATTAAAAAGTATGCCAACAAACCTAAAAGGGAATAACTGGAACAAGGATTAATATGTAGACCCCCATGGCCAATATTTTACTCGTATCAGCAACATGCAGACTGTATTAATAGTAGCAGCACAATGCCACCAAAATATACTATTCATGAAGCTCATTGAAAAACTTACCAAGATCCTCTGCTTTCTTCAGCTTCTCATTAATCATTTCCTGCGTACGAGCATCAGGAGCAAGTACTGGCAAGGGTGCCAACGGAGGAGGATTTGGTAATGGCTGTGGTAAAGAGGCTCTGTCCATGTTGAACGCGTCCAAAAGAAGCATAGACTGGTGTAATTGAAAAGGAAAATACACACAAAAGTTACAGACTTTTGTCTTTTACCCTTTTTGACTGGTGGGAGGATGGTTGAGAAATGAACAGGATTAATAGACCACATAGCATATAGAAAACACATATGGTTACTAGGTCTAATTCACACCTGCTTGTCAGCTCTTTTGGTTCTCAGCTCCTCAACCTCTTCTAGAACTCGGATCTTAAGATCTGTGTTGCCTTCAAGATCTGCAGACGACTCAGAATCACAGTTGGCTAACAGAAGCAATGAAATCAATTTGACTACTCAGGATGAAATTGCAATGTCAAAAGGTACACCATCATCTCAGTTACAATATAGGTAATAACAAGAGGCAGCACCCCTACTTCCAACCAAAAAATAAAAACAAACAAGACATTAACAGAGTATAGCCACATCAACCAATGACCAATACTGGTTTTACAGATTCTGTGCTATAGATTTATTTTTGGTCAATAACTTTTAATCCAGACTTCCCATGTCCCCTAAGGCAACAGATAAAACCTAGGCATTCAAACAGTATTTAACAGAGAGAGCAACAAATTAGTGGCACTACTAGCAAGTTTTTGAATGAATTTTTTTAGTCAAATGAATAATTCACTATTCAGAAAAAGTGCCCATACAACAGTAAGAACAAAAACACATTTTGATCAAATGTAACAGACATATCATTAACACTGTCCAACTATTACACAGAAAACTAAAAGTGCAGCGCCAAGACTTCTCCCAATCAAGGTCAAGCCTCACTCAAAACCGAAAGGCCCATCTCCAACAATAGCCACGAGATGGATTAAAATATCAATATCAATATCGAAGTTATATCAATATCAAACATCAAACAATATATATCTATATTGGAAACATGGGAAAAAATTTTCTAAAAATTATAAAGTGACAAGTAAATATCGGCCAATATATCGGCCAAATATCGAATATATCAGGTAATATCTTGAATATCAATTATATTGGCCTATCTATAGCTATATACCTCCGATAAAGCAACATATCATACTTTTGTTGCAGTATAGGTGAATATCGGTATTGGAGAACCAAATACAGATATATATTAGCTAATATATCAAACATCGGTAGATATTTTCAACCATGAATAAGATTTGTCAATAGAAGACCCTTAAGCGGGTCTCTCATTGCCGTCTAAACTCGAGACTCCCGCACCTATCTATCCATCAATTAGCAACATACCAATGCTTCATGGTATAAGGCCCACGCATAGACAAGCCAACACTTGCCCAATCAGTAGTTTTACTTACCAACCTAGCACTTCCATGCAACTATCCTTCAATGGTGTTTGAGGCCTTGGCACCTACAACACATTCACAACACTTCAAATAATTACCTCACACTTCAACACTAAGACTTGCTAGCCCAGCAATGCACTCTACTTGTGTCCACAACATATTGTCCCAAACACTTGAGCTATTTATGCTTTTCTCAAGTAGAGCTCCTAAAACTTATGAAAGCAACTCACTTCATAATGCATCTCACTTCAACCGAGTGCAATAACATCACAACCCAATTCTTAATAAATAAAATGCATGGAAGCCTTGACCTCATGCTCATGTTGCACGAAGATGCTCTATTTTGTTCTCATTGCATCAAATTTTCTTTGCTAACTCAAGACATCCTGAATGCCTCTTGACTTAAGAGGACAATCTTCTAATATCCATGTAAGATAGCATGTCTCCAATAAACATCAATGGTAGAAACCTCTAGCTCAACCCATGTCCACAGTACCACGTCCTCTAGCCCTCGCTGAAGTGTCCACACCATGACAACATGAGGGATTGAAGGCTTGACACCATGTTTCCCATATAGAGGTTTCTAAGCCTACATGGCTTTTGAGAAGCAAACATTCAAAATCCAAACTTTCACTGGCTTTGTAGACATTTCCCTCAACATTGTCATCCACTTAGCACCTAATTTAAGCCGCATTTACCAAACAATAAGCAGACCTACTAACGTTTGTTAAGTGGAATATCCTCACACAACTCTAAAACTATTACTACTTAACAATACCTTAACTTGTATACTGTGACAAATTGCATAAGGCATAATTCTCATTTATTTTAATTAAATAATCTTTATTCTTAAATTATTTAATCCCACTGCAATCACTTGTTCTCGCTTGGATTAAATAATCCTAACAATTCTGTCAACAATTATTCTCTCTCCACAAATGGGTGAACATACACACCAATTCTTTAAATCGACATTTTTGATAGCTCTAAAAGAGATCAATAATCACATATATCGACATTCTACAAAAGGTTAAATTTATTGCCATCAACATGTTTCTCAATTTTTCAGCACATTTTTTCTCAATTTTTATCTCACAAATTATACAATCTTGATGTTTATTTGACTTCGTAAGATGAGATAAGAAGTCCTAAACTTAAAAAGAAACATGTCTAATAATACAAACAGGTTCTTAATACTTAGAGTTATGACCCATGTAAAGCATGTCAAAAGTGGCCCAAAATACATTATAATGACCTGCAAACAACAAATTCAGGGCCAGATTATGCATAATTGTACACCAAAATAATTGCAATTTACCAAATTGATCAGCCTCTTTTAACTTCTGTTTGATTTGCTTTGACAATTCAATGACCTCAGGCACCTACACAAAATGAAAATGTCAGCACCACATGTAACAGGAGCATAAAGCCTCAAATACTTATTGTAGAAAGAAAGATTGGCACTTGAAGAGATCCTTTGTCATTACCTGTGTCACCTCAGATACAGAAATGGCAATAGCAGCTTTAGCATCCTCATCTGAAAGGCGCTTAAGAGCTCTACTGATTTTCCTATCACATTCAACAATGAGCTTGTCTATAACATCCTCCAGGTCCCTATCATAGTTATCAACACCACCTTTGGCCTTCGCTTCTTCATATCTAGAAATGGTTAACAGTCCCAAATAGGCATCTTGAAGAACTAGCATAATTTAGCCAACATTGACTTCTCGTATTAATGTAATCAGCAATAACACCTGAATTAAATACTCAACAAATCCCACAGGACTGTCTCACTACCCTTTATTGACCCCTCCTAGAAGACTATTTGTACCCCACTTCATTCCCATTACATGGCATCCTCGTCTTTAAAAATAAGGCAAACTGGACAGATAAAAAATTGAGAACTACATATGGGACAATGGACTTCACCTTAGATTAACAGGGCATTTACTCCACCTTCACTCACTAATCAGAATTGCAGCACTGCCTCATTATATATGACAATTTGTTTCAATAAAGGGAGAGTAGCATATTTGACAATAATTTTCTATGAGCTCTCCAAAGTCAATGAAGTTCTTAAAAAATTGCAAATTTTATTTTTTGTGAGCTAAGAAAAATTCATCAGCTATTGCATAATGATTCCCAGGATCATAGAGCAGAGTGTCAAGTTCTAATGCATATAATTTCAAATCAAACATGTGGGGAAAATGACAAGGGGTAAACACAAGGGACACACTTGTAAAAGGATACTCTTTCCTCAGCTGCAATGAATGCACCTTCGGACACGGCCCCATGTCCATTTTCTAGACAAACAAAGCACAAATTTCAATTATAATTATTCAGCAAAGATGAAAGGAATGAATAAACAAAATACTAACACATATAAAACAATAACAGCATAGACAATTGATTTCTACCATTGCCACTATGGCTTCACTTCCTTAAATGATTATGAAGAAACTTAAACAACAAGAACTCCTGCCTTATCTATGGAAAAAGTGGATTGAATTGGTTATCTAGTATTACTTCAGTCAAAAACCTTAGTATCTATCTTAAAACTAATTAGAGAATGCATATGCAAGGCCCCACAAATGCCTCCTCATGCAGAGTGTAGAAATGAGAATCAACTTCATTTTGATTATAACTGAACTAAAATTATCAAAAAAACTAAAACATAATAAAATGCATATTTTACACCCACAAAAACAAAAATAAAATGCTACAATGATGGAAAATGTATATCTGCTAAATAACTTGTGCAAATGCAATGTGAGTAACTGGATTAGCTGGTAAACATTACTAGCAAGGATTAATTGCATTCTTCCAATGGTCAAATGAAATGCTTACGAAAAAATGGTCAACTTAAATGAATTGATGAGCGCAAGCAACAAATACTTAATGGAGCTATAAAATGAAGCTTAGCACCTTTGAAAAAAGAAAAGAACCTCGAGCATATATCCTATCAACAAGCTTTTTTTTTTTTTTTTGGTTGCAATCTATAAACATATATAGAATTAGAACCGCAGCAGATTTCAACTCGTATAACCTGAAATTTCCAAGTGAAGCGCAATTACCAGTCCTTCAACGGGACAGATAGAAAATCAACAAATGCAAGTGCTAAAAACATCCTCCTTATTAGCTAGGAAAAGGCACAAAACCCTCTAAATATACTATATTAACACTCCTACATGAATATACAACAGCGACTAGACATACAAACTACAATTTGTCAAGTACAAAACGAAAAGTAGCCGCACTCGAATACATCGGGCAAATTAGGGTTCAAAACAACAAAGAAGAGATAGTAACAACTGAGTGCTGCGTGTAGAGAAATAGATTGCCATGGAAAATCTCATAATACCGTTAGCTGGAAGAGTTCGTGAGGACAGAGACCGGACAAGAAGAGGCGACAAATATCGCGATCGTAGTACTTCCTATTCACTTCCTTAACGTCGCCGTTCCGATTCGCTCCCATCAACACGTCCAGCTGCTTCCTAATCGCATCCATCTCTCTCTCTCTCTCGCTCGTGGGGTTTGGCCTAGCTGTGAAGAGTTACTGAAATTTAGGGTTTTGCTTCGTGGTGTTTCGAAAGAACAGTCGCACATGAGCGCCCACGAAAGATCATTGTGCGAGTTATATTGATGTATAATCCCTTGCATCATCGTCCTGTAATTGAACTTAACCTGCTAAAAGCTTATGTTAATTTGTACGGTCAAAAATATTTATCAAATAAAAAAATAACTTTCTGCATAATATTTCTACCATTTTTAATTAAAAATATATTCTTATGAAAAATATTGTTTTAAAAATAAATTCAAATAGTAATATTTTTACTATGTTTAGTGTATATAAAAAATATGAACTATTATATAAATCAATCAATAATATAATATTTTATAATTATTATTACGTTTTCGGATTTAGATTGCCGTATGAATTAGATATTCAAATGTTATCCGAAATGGGTCCGTCTCCGTATACTCAAATCTAAACTTTATATAATATAAAAATATAGTTAAAAGATTGACAGGACTAATTTTTTATATATCTTTTAACGCTCAAGTCGGTATTTATCTTTTGTAAAGAAAAAATATAATACAAATTAAAAATTAAATCAATTTTATGTGAAAGCTTACATTTTTTTTTGAAAATGTTTTAGAAAAAAAAAAGAGTTGTTTCTTCCTAGAGAGTTTTATAGGCTTTTTTTTCTCCATTTTTTTGTTGAAATGAGGGTCTTTTTATAGCTGCTATAGAGCAGTTGATTTTTTCTATCAATTATCCAATAAACTGTCTAAAAAATTTGTCCAGAAAATTGCCCAAGAAACCATTAAATAAATAAAATTCTATCCAATTATGGTTTCAACTAACATCCAAAGACGTTGAAATGAGAAAAGAAAAATTGCTCTGCAATTATTTTCAATTCATTTATTATCGTCGGATGGGTCCCTTTATTGGGTCAAATTGCCTCCTTAATATATGGGCCAAATTTATGAAAGTAATTTTTCTCATTTGGCTCTTAGTATCAACACTCATTACTTATTAGTGGTTATTTTTTTTATAAGTGATATTTTTTTGGATGATAATAATAGTTCATATTAGAAATAATGTTTATATTTTCAATCAATTAATCTTGTCGTGATAATTTTTTTATTAGATAGGGTTTTAAACGTCGGTGTCATGGTCAAGGATCTTGACAGCCTACAACTAGAGGGAAGTTATTAGATGGTAGAATAATAAAAAGATTAAAAATTTATTTATTCAAATCTGTTAATCAATTTTTTCTATTTCCTCTGTTTTTGGAAATTCCTTTCACTTTTTCTCAATTTTTATCATCGATTCATATCATTTCATATTCAATTCGATTAATATTTATTATTAAAACATATCTGAATCCGAATTATTATACGAATTAAAAAACCTTCTAGTCGTTTTTTATCAAATTAAGTTCAGATCGATCCAATTTTCATCTCCAATAATGCTCCACTTGGTTATTACTATTGTTATTATTTTAATTGCATAATTCAATTAAATTTAGTTAACTATTAATTATCAAATAATAATAATTATTGTAAATAGAATCCAAATTAAAATATAATATTATTAAAAATTCAGGAGAAAGATATTGGCTTATTTTTGTCTTATTTTCTATTTATACTTGTAATCCTGCCTTGGTTGGACCTCTTTTTTTATTAGCCTTTGCCGATGTCATTTTTTAACAACGTAGGCCACCAGGAATTGGCATTTATCATAATTGTATAATTTTAATTTCTACCTTTTAATTACTTATAAAAAAAAACTTTTAAATAAGAGTGAATTTTAAATTTCAAGAGCAAAATAAAACAAAAAAAAATAAATAATATATTAAAAATATTAATAACAACATTTCCCGAAATTTATCGCACGCTTGGAACTGCATTCCCAAACAACCCGACTTGTCTATAGCGCCTCGTGGTGCGACAGATCCCAGACACAACGAGGCACTCACCCTCTCTGGCACCCCTTTTCAAGGGACTTGGGCCAAATCCGTCGTGGAAGACGCTTCTCTAGATTACAATTCAAACAATAGAGCCTACTGATTCTAAAGCTTTTTTATGCATAATATTAGCAACTTATTCCATTAATATAGAAATTTTATTAGATTGCATGAAAAAGGCATGAATAACAGGCATTAAAACAATATTTACTCAATGGCTATAATATTACAAGTTTGGTTGACAAATAATGTGTATTACTTCATATAATTTAAATAGACATTTAATATTTATCGATTTAACTTTTAAACCTAACTGTTGAGTAAATATGAAATATCATTACTTGAATGACCACAAGAGCGCCCTCGCTATTTACCCACAAGATCATGCACGGAACCACAACCAAATACCAAGGCATTATCCCTTATACGGATTTGAAGAGTATGTTTTGATCCCTTTAAATATTAAGTTTCATTATACTCTTTTGTTTTTGAATTGATTTCGAGTGTTAGAAGGATAAAAGAGCTTAATATTAAAAAGACATAATAAAACTTGAATTTCGAATGAAAACAAATAACAATGTATAACAATGTGATGAAAGGGATCTGCAGTCAGAACTAGAAAACACAGCCATAATCTCATCAGAAGCAGCAAGATTGTGTAGAACCTGAGAGATGATGAAGAGAGCCAAAAGCTTTACATGTATTTGCTTTATTTTGCCTGAGGGTGAGAAGGAATGAAATCAAGAGCCAGATTGACAGAATTAATCTTGTCTGCTTCATTGTCTGGGATCTCAAAGCCAAATTCTTCTTCAAGTGCCATCACTACTTCTACCGTATCTAGGCTATCAAGCCCAAGATCATTCTGAAAGTGGGAATTCGGTGTTACCTGCTTCAAAACAGAGTAAAACATTGAAAAATAAGCAGAAGCAATGGAGACATTCACAATGCCAAACCAAGATAACCGAGTAACGACGAAAAATAAGTAGAAGCAATGAACAAAACCAACGACAAAAAAATAGGCAGAAGCGACGGTGACATGTCAATGCCAAAACAAGATAACCGAGCAATGACAAAAAGTAAGCAGAAGGGATGGACGAAACTGAGTAATGGTAAAAAATAAGCAGAAGGGATGGAGATATTCTCAATGCCAAAACAAGATAACGGGAATAACATGACGTTTGCCGGGGGTGGGGAGGACAGTCGAAAGCTGCTAATGATATTTTTGAAAAACAATGCCCCAGCAGAACTGGTTGTGGGTAAAGTGTCCACAGGAACTTAAAAAGAGCAGTCCGGTACATAAGTCTCCTGTTATGCACAAACTTCGGAAAGGGTCAAACAATTTTGTCTTTGTACATGGTCATAAATTACATTATGCAAATGGTCATGTCAATGACTAAAACCCTTAACCTTTAGGTTATACGATAACTGTTCCACCAATTGTACGTGGTCATATATTACATTATGTAAAAAAGTCTTTTCAATGACTAGAACTCATGATCTTCAAGTTACATGATAACAATTTTGTTAGTTGCACCAAGACTTCCCATCCCACAAGAACCTAAAGAGCAATACAAAATAATTTCCCATACTACACCTACTATACTATATATCCACGTCAAAAATAGCTTTTTGTCGGCTCATTGTTCCCAAACAATGAAGGCATGCACCTCTCCAAACTTCCTATCTCTGGACTTAATCTATGTGCACACCTCCATTAAAACTCTCTTGTATGATCCATCATAATTGCACATTTTCCACCACCAGCTCCACAACCATCGGTCACTGCTTTCTATCTCTAATTGCCTTATGTTGCCCCCATGAACATCCAACTCAAGACAAGTTTGGACTTGTTTTGAACAGGCTTGGAACATGTTTTGGACAAGTTTTCATTCAAACTTTTACTTATATTTTGTATATTTTTATAATTATAAAGTATAAAATGGCAAAATCAAAATATAAAAACCAATTGATACATAAAAAAATTTGTTATATTGAGTTTTATCTTAACTTTTTAAATTGTATCATTATTAATATTCTATTATAATAGCTTATTGAATTATATAACTCATTATGTTGGTTCAATTCGTACTTTCCTATGAAGTTTTTTTGGGTAAACAAATAAAAACTATGCATATTTATTATTAATTTAGTATAAAATAATATTACCAATCAATTAGAAAATAATGAACTATAATTTTAGTTAACCTGTTACCAACGTATTATGTTCACATTTCTAAAAAAAAAGTGTGTCAACTAATATTATCATTTTATGTCTAAATCTTGTATCAATATTCATGCTTCTTGGCTTGCAACGAATGAGGTCTATATTACATATTGCTACATATTAATAACATGACCACAACTCTACATAAACAAACAACTAAAACCCTTATGGCAATATATAGGACAAAGAATCCACACATGCTAATAGATTCATTTACCCAACCCAAAAGTTCACACTTCCCAAGAATTAAAAAAAAAATCTGAATTGTCAGAAAATTTTGAAGAGACTCATCAAGGACTATATTAATGTTCCACAATTGCAGTAGCATCCCAGGAGAATAAATAATGAAAATAGTGGAAGAGATCAAAGAGAAAAGAATAGTGATGGGAAAGGCAATGTGAAGTGTCTACCATGCGTGATCGTGAGCTGGGTTTTTTTACTTTTCCCTTGCTTCTAGCAAGCAAGGCTTAATCAAAGAAGTAGTTCTCATAGGGTACATTTTAAAGTTCTCATATGGAAAATGATATTTTCATGAATTTCTAATGCTAAAAGCTTGTACGATGTTTATCATATAAAATTGCAAATATGCTTTGGGTTTCAGTGCAAAGAAATTGATGGATTTTTTTTAAGAATTTAACCGAAACAAAAACATCTAATATCAAAACTAAAAGAACACTGGCAGGGCAGGCTTTAATGTGATAATCAATTGAAATAACATTAGGATCATCAAACGGACAACACTGAAATTATACAAGAAATTGTAGCAGGGTTTATTTACAAATGACAATAAAAAAAGAAACCCGTTTTGGGTGGTCTCAAGTGGTCAGAACCAAATATCATGCACAAGAACTTTCCATTTTCAAAAGTTTTGAATTGACATCCATTATTATCAGCCACTACACTATTAGGCCTACTGACCATATACATAGAGGGAAGCTAAAATCAATAGTCCATCCTTTCATGAGGGGGAAAAGAGAGCATTCAAACCTATTTTTGATAGGCAGCAAGAAAAACAATAGAAATTTTGCAAGCATCCTACTTAAATGATGGTTACCCAGTATGTGAATTGTAATTCAGCATGTAAAACTAAAACAAATTTTGACAATATAATTTTGATCAAAGTTATGAAGTTCTAGGGGGAACCCCGTGATAACCATCACATTCGATTATGTCAAAAGTAAAGCATGTGCCACAAATATTGACAACAAAAATCTGTCTGTCTTGACCTTAGTGAATACTAAAAGGAAGCTTAATTTATCTGATCAATACCGCCAATCTTTCATGAGAAAATACAAAAATCAAAGGGTCATTATGAAGTAAATTAATCCAGCATTTTCATTTGTAATAGGTTCAGCAATGCAAAATTTAGATGAGCAATCCTTATGGACCACATACTTAAATTGCATTTCCATCAATTTACCCATTTTCACAGAAATAATATGCAAATATTTGGAACTTGCGAGTATAAATTAATGCCATTATAACATAGCAAAAAGCCTTCGAGCAATTCTCAAAACTGTATCTTACAATTGATCCATATGTATGCCACAATAAACTATTTGCTTTCATATTTCCTCCAACTTTTTTACTCAAGCCACTACCAAAATCCTGGGCTCATAACTAATATTATATAGGAGATTTCTTCTGCCCCAAGGATAACGACAGATGAACCTAATAATTAGACAACCTAGTACACTGTGATGCCTGATTTGATCAAAATACTGCGATGTCATCCCGAAATTACCTTGACGGGATCAATCTTCTGGAAGTTCTTGACGACGGATATGACGCGATCAGCGACCTCCGATTTTTCGAGAAAAGAGCCCCTAGCTTCTTCGGAGAAATGACGTATAAAGAGGGGGCAGAATAATTTGGCAAATGGGGGTTTCAGGGTTTTGGGTTACGGGTAGTGACTATAACCTTAGGTACTTTAGGAGTGCGCTCTTCGCTGCCATTTTGGTATCAGGAAGAAATAGCGAGGGAGGTAGAGAGACGAAGCGTCACTGGGGTTGAGAAATGTGGAAACGGAGAGCAGGCGGAGGGAAGAGAAGGGAAGTGGCAAATCGTCTTCCGATGTTCGACGCTCGGCAGATAGAGACGGACCAAGCTTCATTGAATATTTAATTAAATAGACATAAAAGAATTTAATTGAATAAAACCTAAGCGTTAATCAGAAAAGCAAGTTCTAAAAAACTGCCATTGAACATTTCATTTTCGACTAATTCACCAAGCTTCTACGTAACAAAGAATCTTGAGGATGGTGTTAATCTTGTCTCTAATCTCAAGAAGATGAATCGTGCAAACCTGATAGCCTGTGATATTATTGATTTTTCAAAGATGATTCTATTTCTTATGTGCCAAACCTAATAAATTATTGACGTTAAAATAAAACAGAGAATAGTAGCCCTGAAATTATTTTCCTTCCACTTAAGCCCCACCCACATAATACCATCTCTCCACTTTGCTCAGGGCCCTATATACCCTGGCTTATTGTGCAGACACGGGACCAAGTCACTTTCAAAGAGGGCATTTAAAGAAAGAGATGTGAATGAAATTCCGATAAAAGACTGCAAAAATTATAAATAGGGTGGCATCTAAAATGTCTAAAAATATGATTTTAATAGTTTTTCTTTAATAGTTAGTCACAAAATAAAAGAGTAATCTGAAATTCAACTTGGGGCTCACGCAAGTGAGCGCCAACCCACCTTGGTTTCCAAGGAGAAAAGAGAGTCAAATAGGATGTGGGAACTAAAAATACTATTAGGAGATAGGAACTTAACGATATTGTCTAGCCTTGAAACACATAGCTCATAGATGGGCTTAAAGATATAATCTTAGTAAAACCAAGGTCGGCCTCATTTGACTAACATCAAGCATTTTCATAAATGATTGAACTGGCCCTATCAGATGAATAAAAATATCAAGAAAAGACCATTGTACCTAAGAAGTTACTTGGCCTGGACTCCAAGAGGGTGCCAAAGATCATGCCACAAAAAGATATTTCATCCATTTTTAATATTATGCTAGATATGTAGTCTAATCTTTCTCCTTAGTCGAAGGATCTTCCTTAATCTTTATAGGACATCGTAAGGAAATTAAACCTCCCAAACACTGCAATATCTAAGTTTGTAAAATTTAAAACCTTTCAAACCATATAGAAGGTTTGAGAGAAGAGATAGTTCACCAAATAAGACCGAAGGCATGTGCCTTATTTCAAGATTGCAAGTTTTTAACCCCAAGACCACCTTCATTCTTGAGTTTGTAAACATTACTCCATGTTACTTTGGCTAAAATGCAACCTTTGTTAATCCTATGCCAAAGGAATTGTCAAACCAAAGCTTCTAACTTCCACACAAACTCTATGGGTATGATAAATTTGAAAGCCCGATAAGTGAGCAAATTAGAGACGATAGATTGAATAAGCAACAGCCTTAATGCAAAATGATAAACATTTATTCTTCTACGAAGCAATCCACTTGGCCACTTTTTAATAAGAGCCACACAGTTAGTGATATTATGTAAGGATTGGGTTCCTATGACATAACAACCCGGTCTAAATGAGAAATCGGCCTAGGTAGCAAGTTGGCTGATTAGGATAGTTAACCGGATTAAAATAGTTGACCAGATTTGATAATTGACCAGTTAAGATAGTTAATCGGATTAGAATAGTTGACCGAATTGGATAATTGACCAGTTAAAATAGTTAATCGGATTAGAATAGTTGACCGGATTGAAATAGTTGACCAAATTGGATAATTGACCGGTTAGAATAGTTGACTAGTTAATATAGTTGACTAGGCTTACTTATCAGCCGATTTTGACTAGAGTTTGGACTGGCCAAAGTCGGAGTGGGTGATCTGCTCCCACCGACTCCAACCTACTCCGTTGACCTTTTAAGTAGGGAAATTAAGTGAAAAAAAGAAGTATCAGAGTAGGTGACCTATTCTCACCTGCTCTCACCAGCCCGTTGTTTTTAGATATAGGATTTGTGGGTTAGGGGAGAGAGTTTGGAAAAGAAGAATGAGACGAAGGAGAGAGAATTTTCAGGCCAAGAACTAAGTAAGAAAACTTGTAGAACAAGTTAAGGTAAATGTACTCTATACTTTGTTTTTGGTTGATATTAATTCTTGTTTGATTTTTTTGGGTATTATTATTTTAATACCCTTCTGTGCTAAATTATACAGATTAGATATCATGATAACTACTTTCTCATATTTTATGAAAAAATTTCATATTTTGATGCATACACTATGTTTTATATGTCAGATTTTTCTATTTATCCCATGATTCATGTTTGCATATTGCTAGAATTTCTCTCTTCTGTTTGAGTTCAAAATTGAAATAAGATTTGATAAAGTTCAAACTATGGTACATGGAAAAAGTTATCTTACATGTTTATTCAGACTATTTATAAGTATCAATTTTCTTATTTGAAAACTTCATTGTTAAAAGTTAAGATGCAAGCAACAGGACCAAAGAAATTTGTATTCGAAATACAACTAGTGAAACTCTATAATTTGATATTTGTTATTTGTTATCTGATATATAGCTATCGAATGAAAGAATTTTATGTAAAGTTTTTATCTGAAATGTTGTAAAGAATTAAAAAACTGGATCAACAATATTAGAGTAATAACTCGAGAATTACCCTTGGGCTATGGGAACTTTTGGTGAAAACTTTTGACTATGGCTCCATATGTCGGGTTAAAAACATTATTGCCTGCCTCTAGAAGTAGAATAAAATGATCGCCCTTAGATTGTGTGGAGATTACACATTCTTTCCTCGAGATTGTTTGCTCCCATCTGGTTTCTAAAGATGATTAAATTTTCTACATGATTTTGAAGGCCCAGTATTTAAGAACAAGACTAATGGCATCCGGATTTAAAGGAAACTGGTACCCATAAAAATGTCTTCTGATTATGTTTTATGCCTTCTGCTCCTATTCCGTTTCTTTTGATTTTGTTTTGAAGTAATAATTATGCATGTCATTGCTTATTTATACCTTATTGAACAATCGGTTCACTCATTGCTATTTTTCTTACTTTCAGACGAGTAAGAGTTTATGCCAGATGAGAAAAAGTAAAGTCGGAGGACTACTTAGGTTTTAGAGATTGTTCTGGATTCATGAAGCAATTGGTGGATCAACTTTGCACGTATTTTTGGTCATTTTGGAGACACTTTCGTATAAACAATTCCGTTGTATAAATTAATGAATATTTGTATACTTCCGCATGGAATATTGGTTTAAGTATTTTGGTTCCTAGTGGCATCTTTCATGGCATGGGTTTTGTTTCTAAGCTGGCCGACTTAGATATGGCCAACTCAGATGAGATCAACCTAGTTAAGGTTGACCTAGATATGTGACCGACCTAGACAAGGCCGACTTGAAGATCAGCCAGTTTGGATCCTATGTGTTATTGTAATATTTTGCATGGTCATTTACGTTTGCCTTATTACTCTATTTGTATTTTGATATTGATAGACGTAAAGAATAGTCTATTAGAAATCCAGTCCGTCACACACTAAATCTAAAGGTAACGGGATGGATATCCAAACACCTAATAGGCAACATCCCCAACCAAAATTTTGTAATAAAGTGAATAGACTCTTTAGTAGTGGGGCATTTGGAGCAAATAAATGCTTCACTCTTATTAGAGTTTACTTTGAGGCCAAAAGAGTGAAAAAAGATAAAAGGTAGAGGTCGGTAAATTAACCAAATACGGGTCAAGTATTGAAAATAAGTGAGCATCATCAACAAAGGCAAGCATTATTATTTTGGATTTATTGCGGCGCCAATGGTATTTGATTTTTTTTAATCGTTCCTCATAATCCTCCTAGTAATACTACGAAAGACCTCTATGACAAGAGTAAACTAGTAGAGGAAAGATGATCATCTTGATGAAGCACACCGGCCCCTTTGAAGAAGCCAATGCTCTCCCCATTGATCATAATCGAATAAGGTCATAACACAGGCTCTATTTCGATGAGTGAATACTTATGGAAAATCTCATAGCCTCTATAGTTGCAAAGTTAGAGTCCTACTCAATAATGCCATAAGACTTATGGAGATAAATTTTACGGTATGTCTTGGCTGACTTTTATTGAAGTCGTGTTGATGGAGCAATTCTTAAGCAAAGAGAATATTATCTCTAATATAACACCCTGAAATAATTACTGATCAATAGTTATGTACCACAAATGGTAAGGTAACTTTCATCAGTGATAAGATAATAGAAATAATCTTATAGATAATATTATGATAGGCAAGCAGTTGAAAATTTGTATGTTTAACAACCACAAGAATTTTGGGAACGAGACGTATTAAAGTTAAGTTGATTTGCACGAAAATGTTGCACGTTTGCAAGAATTCAGTGATACATTTAGAAATCAGAGGATCCACAGCATTCCAAAATCTCTTGAAAAACCTGGTAGTCATACTATCAGGACCAGAAGATTTAGAATCACCAATGCTAAAAAACAGCCACTAATTTCCTCTAAGGTGAGAATGGCCAAAAGAGACGAATAAAAAAATATTCAAGAACCATCTCTTATCAATAAAAGGATCAACATCACAGCAATTTAAAGGAGTAGATCTAGTAGCCTGCCCCAAAAGATTGTAAATATATTTCTCTACTTCACAATTGACTTCATCCATGGTGTTTGCGAAGGAAACATCCTCTTTTATGAGCAAGTGGATCTTCCTCCTGTTATTCCTTTCAATAATAGTTATGAAGAATAATCTAATGCATTGATCACTTTCTTTCAACCAATGAATTTTGGCATGTTGGCTGAAAAACTCTCTCTCTCTAGTACACATTGGAAATAATCCCTGTGGAGGTCATTTTCTCTAGAAATAAGATCCCCTTCATAGGAAACTTGTGTTTACGGATAACGGGTGGCCTACAGATAAGGATACAAGAACAATCTTTCTATTGGTCAGAATGGGCGGCTAATTGATAAAACACACGAGTAAAGTAGAAGTAGAAATAGAAGTAGGAGAAGAGAAAATGAACACCAAATATTTTACGTAGAAAACCCTTTCGAAATAAATGAAAAACTACGTGATACTAAGTCCACAAAGAATCACTAAGTATGAGAATTTTGTTACACAAATTATAGAAGGCGAAAAACAAGAATAGAGTAAAGGTAAACAAAAACTTCAACAATTTGTTTTCACCCACCGCTATCTTTCTTTTCACTTTCTCTCCTCTGTTTTTTTCACTGTTACCTTCGTGTGTCATCTCTTTTTTGCTGAGTATGCATATTCACATATATATACACGTGTCCCTCGCCATAACCCAACTTGGTGGTTGGTGTTTAACTTTCAAGGTCTGCATGTGTGCATGCGTATGCCCTATCCTGCAGCAGGCGACACATACTTGCTCCTACAAACCGATCAGCTTTTGGAGTCCAAAGAATGACGTCTACCAACTACCCAATCGGGTAGGTCAACTGTACATATTTTGGGATATGATAGTCATTCAGACCTTCCATATTCAGCCGGTCAACTCTATAGACTATCCTCTCATATTGGCCAGTCAATCACACCGTTGATTGGTCGAAGTAATCTGTCCTGCTTCTTCAACAGAGTTAGTCGTCTCACGACTTTTGTCGGTCAACATATTGACCGACAGAGTTGACTATTCAAAAGGTTCCGATCAACTTTGTTGACCAAAATTTCTTCCTTTTAGCACATACATGCTCCGTCCAAATCCTTTGATAATAAGGATTTTCACACGGGAGTGATTCCTAGCAACTTGAAAAGCTCTCTCACTGGTAGCCTTCAAGAGCTTCTTTAGCAGCCACAATACGTTCAATAAAATTGTCATCAAGACATTCAGACATTTCAAGCTTCCTTACTGACTTCAGTTTAGAGACCGCGTTAAACTTGGGGTAGCCACTGACCGGTTTATCCCATGCAATAGCTACCATGGCTGAAAACTCCTAAAGCTCATTAAGAAAGTTGTTGAATTTGAAGGGGTGCCTTCGAGGATGCCAATTGTCACCATACAAAATAGTACAAGGGGAGTAATATGATATGCCATGAGAGGGGATAAGCCAAAGGATTGAGATATACTAGCTGCACGATCAATATTAATGAGAATACAATCAAGCATCCTAATGATGAAATCAGCCATCTCCCTTTGATTGCTCCAAGTTAAGAAGGAGCCAGGCAGTATGGTCTTAGAAACCACACTTTAAGAGGCATTTTCATAAGGCCTTTGTAGAGGTTCTATCAAAACCACCACTCAGGATCTTAGCTAGGGAAAGCGCAGCATTGAAATTTCTTAAAATTGTATATGATCGTATAAGAATGGTAACGAAGCCAATAATATCAATGCCTTATCTTCGTCATAAATTTTTTCACCAAGTGCTTACATTTGGGTGAAAATCTGATTAACCTCATCCATATACTTCTCAAAATTTTCCTTTTCCGACAACTGAATGTCATAGAATTACATTTTCACATGCAATTTCAATGTCATGGATTTGGATTTGTAATAGCCCTCCAACTTCATCAAAGCTTCGCTAAATCCAAGAAACTTATGACTTCTTAAATAATATTATCTGCAATATATAACTTAATTGTGCAATTAGCTAAATCCTCATAACTTGTCATTCCTCATCTTTCTTCCTATTCGACTTGTCTTCTTTCTTTTTTTCAGTGCTAACTATTCCTTTTTTGGTGAATACGTTCCTCACTCTTTTCTTATCAAATAACAAAATTATTTTACTTGTTAAATTACTCTATGTGGAATGACAAAACTTTCGGCATCGATGTCATCAAATTATAGCTTTGATACACTGAAAAAACCTATAATCTGATATCACTTATTAGGATTTACAAACAATAAAAATACACACACAAGTGGCATAATAAAAATAAACCTTCAATTTTTATTATTTATCTGTCACCAAATATTGTGAGAGTATAAGGAATAAAATCACACAATTAAGTACACACATATTACACGTTTATATTTAACATAAAAAATTTTTCAAATAAGGAAAAAATTATATGACAAATTTTTTAAAAATCCCTATCAAAGTGTCCAAATATAAATATTATTTCTCTTAAATCCCTCCATAATAATTTGTATATATGATCTATTAAAAATAATTCCAACGCTCCTAACAACCCACTAAAAGAATATACACAGATAAAATGAGCAACCAAACGATAATAAATCCTATAAATAAGGCAAAAGTAACATACTTGACCTTGGCGAAAAATAAAAATCGAATTAATTCTCAATTGAATATTGGACCTCTTTTTTCTTTTTTCTCATCTCCTTTTTTGCGCAATACTCCTTAGTAACGAAAATGATCTCTTATTTGTCCCAAAATCAAAATAGAACCTTTCATATTTCACGTGGTCACTTGAGTGGTTAGCTCCCGGTTATCTTGCAACATCATTGGAAAAGCTTCCTAGTGCTGGTGTTTAAACGGTTAGCACACGATCGTCTGGTAGATAGTTACTAGAACTGCTCCGCAACCTAATACTAAGAACACCAACTCGTAGTTTTCTTGTGAAACCTGCTGCAAACAATTTCAATTGAGCAAACATCGTGTGAATTTTATGCAATCTCTAGATAATTCATTCATTGGGTATAAAACTCATAAGGGAGTGATCCAAAACCTAACACACAGTTGTGACAATCTAAAACTCACAAGGAAGATTGGACAATTTAACCCATATAGGCATGTTCTCATGGACATCCTATTGGAGAGTCATCCCCGATGGCAAAATATTGAGAAATATAGCACCACCTGCGAAATTCCAGGGGCTACCTTCACAAGCCTTTAGTGAACTCTCGGTGTCCACCAATTTGAAGAAGGAAAAGTCAGTAGAGTTGCACAGATTTTAACCAAGCCAATGTTAGCCCAAACCTTTTTCACAAATGATACAACAATATGGAACCCTGGTCTTCTACTCAGGAAATACCCAACAAGGGTGGATTCCCGATTCTTCGCACCCTCAACAACCACAGAGGGAGGGGGGATGACAAGTTGTTTATCTCCATGGATGCAAGGAAGTAAGTATTGGGGGTCACTCCCATGTGAAAGTTCTGATGATCGGAAGACTTGAACGGAGCACGAGGACCTGTGTGCTACTAAGGTCCGTGGACTATACATAGTTCTAGCAGAAGAAGTTTCGGTCAACAAAATTAATCAAATGTTTTCTATAAACAGTAATACCGGTCAACTCGTTGCCTCACAAATTGTGTATTTCGATCAATATGATGTTAACCGGCCTAAAAAAAAAAAAGAAACAATCGTTGAAATGTTGGCCGCTTATTTGGAAATCCAGAAGGGTGTCAACTCAAAAGATTTTCTGAGCATGCGTGATCTCAAGAGGTTATACATGAGCCATTTTTATACAGACCATATTTATATTGTTGGTAAGGACAAATCTGATTAAGTGAAGAGAATATTCTTCATATTTGCACAATATATTTGTGCCTGTATTGAAACTGGATATAGGTATTGTAAAACTTTTTAAGTGTACGAATGATTAAGAGAAAGAATTGAAGAAAAGAGAGCTGTGAGTAAAAACAAAGGGAGTTGTTCTTGTGCTTGTGCTCTATTCTTCATTATCGCCTCGAGTGATTGTGTAGCCGCGGGTGGCTTGTAATCAGTCTCATATAGTGAAACTTATTTGTGGACTAAGTGTCCCGTAATTTTTTCTTATTTGAAAAGGATTTTTTACGTAAAATATTATATATTCAATTCTTTTCCTTCCCTCATTTTACTGTGAGTGTGTGTGACCTTGTGTATTGTTGCTCGTCCGCCTCCTTCTGTGCCAACAGTAAGATGGAATAACAATTACGATGCGAGGAACCAAGTCAACAACTAAATCGTCCAAGCATTTCCCATTCTTCGCAATCGACACAAATTTAGAAGAGAGTTTATGAGAAGGACTCAACAAAGGAGGGGAGAAATGGAGACGTATATACCTTAGCACATCATAAGCAACTATTAGGCATATTTTTAATTGGCATATTCCGTGACCGTGTCGGTTGTTTATTTAGTCTCTTGTTGGCACCTTCGATAATTGCGACAACGTATCAGCCTGCAATATTTTCATCCATTTCATACCCGAAAGTTGTCATCATCAAATCTCAATGTTCTCGCCTTCGTGTCGGGTTTTTCACCTCGTCCCGGGACAGGTGCCCGAAGGGCGCCACTTAAGCGCGTCTTTGCAACGGGCACTCGACGAGCGCTTGAGTGCCTGCTAGGTGCATTTTTGCAAGCCGGGCGCTCAATGAGTGCTCGATAACCGTTCGAGCAATGCAAGCTCATTGCCCCAAACCCTAACCAGTGCTCGAGCGGCGCGGTTCTCTTGTGTCTAACGGACACCTTATTTTTGAATCTTTTTGAGCCATCTATATATTCATGTATTATATTTTTAAACCCTAGATTGCTTAGAACATCTTTGGGGAGTGCACATCATTTGAAAAGCTCCTAATGTTTGTGCTCGATTATTGAGAAAACTTAACTCCAACCTTTATGCTAGATTGAAAAAGTTTTCTCTCCATCATCTTGCTTTCTCTTCTCCCGCCTGTTAACCTTCGTAGCGACGTTGGTGGCGTGAACATTGAGATCCAGTGAGTTTGGCAATTCAAGTGGCTTGAGAGGAAATATTGACGTAAAGATCGAAAGGTATTCGATTCCACTGCCGCGGGTAAATTTAAGGAGTTTCTTGGTAATGATCATAAGACGGAAATAAATCGGCTAGGTTAGCACGTCGTTACCACCCGATTTGTAAGTTGATTTTCATAGTACATTTCTTCCCTAGTCGTTGAAACCCAAAGGGTTTTTCTCAATTATCGTGGGTATCAAGTTTTTCCTTCATTATCAAAAAGCTTGTTTTTTATTATTATTACTGCTTTATTTTTATACTTATATAGCTCGTAACATTTAGACACAAATATTCTTTACGTGTATTGAATATTTGATTATATAATACTTCTGCTAATTTATTGTGGGGATCGAAATATTTATTGTGCAATTTGGATCAAAACGGTTCTTTCAATTGGTATTAGAGCCTTACCTCGATCCGCAACCCCCAATCTAGATGTATATGAGTAGATCACTCTCCGTACCTCCATTCTTTGATGGGAGCAATTATACCTATTGGAATGTTCGGATGAGAGCCTTCCTCAAATCGATGGATGAGCGCGTATGGGCTAGAACCCAAACCGGATGGACCTCACCCAAAAGTGGTGATATGTCGAAAGTTCTATCCTCATGGACAAAATATAAACTTAATGCATGCAATTGGAATAGTAAGGATTTACATGCTATATTTGTGGCTATGTCATCGAAAGAATTTAAACGAATTTCTATATGTGAGACATCAAAAGATACGTGGGATATTCTTGAAATCACCCATGAAGGAATTAAGCTTGTCAAAAATTTAAAATTGTAAATATTAACCACTAGATTTGAAGAAATCCATATGAAAGATGAGAAAACTTTTGATGAATTCTATACTCAGTTGAATGATATTGTGAATTTAACGTTTAAATCAGGAGAATGGATTCCTGAAAATAGAATTATTAAAAAAGTTCTTAGATCACTCCCTAAACGATTTAGATCTAAGGTCACCGTTATCAAAGAAAGCAAAGATCTTAATAAAATAAAAATCGAAGAACTTGTAGGGTCCCTCCAAATATATGAGCACACACTTCCACAATTAAGGAAGCAAAAACCAATTGCCCTAAAATCCGTTAGGAAAGAGAGATATCGTAACTCCGATGAGGAGTTCAATAGTGATGAAGATTTTACCTTATTTGTTAAAAACTTTAAGAAATTCTTGAAGAATAATAAATCTTCATCTGACTTACCAAGTTTGGATTTAAAATGAACTCCAAAATCTGATAAGAAAGACCGATGTGAATTTAAAGAATCTAAATCTAAAAATATCCAAACTGTTCAATGACACAAATATAAAGGTTTTGGCCATTATCGTGTTGAATGCTCAAACTTTAAACGCTAATAAGGTCAAACCTATAAAGTTAATGTGACCTTGAGTGATAACGAAAATAAAAAGGCTGAAAAATACTCTAAAGATGGCTCTGTCAAGTATATGGTCTCTATGACCTCAATATGTGAAAACGATGATCGCTTAGAGGCAAATCTTAAACTATCTGATAACTCTGAAAACGAGTCAAAATCTAATCTATATGACCTTCAGGATGCTTATGACAAATTATTTAAAGAATACCTTCAAATTAAGAAAATAAATGTGTCACTCAAGCACAAACTAACAAAAATGAAAAAAGAAAAATTAGCTCAAAATCCAAATTAGATACAAAAGTTTAAGATTTTGAGAACCTGAAAAGCTCTTTTACTAAAAAAATACAACTCTTGAATCTGATTTCTATGCTACTCACAATGATTTGAAACAATTTTCAAATGGGTCCCAAAAATTAGACTATACGCTCGGGTTGAAAAAAATTAGAGGAAATAAAATCGGGTTGGGTTATTCAGAAAATTTTTAAATACAAATATTAAATCTAGAACTGTATTTGCCCGATCCACTTTCACACCAAGACAAAGTAGCACTTTGTCTAACCATATTGATCAATCGTCTAGAGGTTCCCTAAAGAAGAGTGCAAATGTATAAGACCGACAAAACTTCACAAGTATGAAACAGTTTGGTCCTAAATACACTAAGAAGCCAATAGGCACTTCTGACAGCCGTGTAAAATTCGTTCCAACATGTCATGGATGCGAAATTATTGGCCATATTCGTCCCCACTGTCCCATATCTTTACGTCAGAACTCTAAGTAGAGCAGCTCAGTCATCACATCCAACATCTAAATAATCAAGTGATGAATTTAAGTAACGCCATAAAATGTGGCAAGACATTGTGGATTAAGAAAAGTGAGCTCTATTACCCTTTGATCATCCGTAACAAAAAGGGGGAGTAGAACTATGTGGTTTGAGGGGGGAGATAGGGGAAGTTATTATTGATAGGGGAGAATGTACTATTTATGCTAGGGGGAGTTTCCGTCTTATTTTTTTTTTATATTTATGTGTATCTACCTCTTACTATTATATTTCTATTATTTCTGCATTAACCGTATTTCTGCTAGCGATAGCCGCTTGAGCGACACAGGCTCATTGCCCCGAACTCTAGCCAGGGCTTGCCGAGCGCCTGATAGGCGCTCGAGCGGCGTGATCCTCTTGTGTCTAATGGACACTTTATTTTTGAATTCTTTTGAGCCATCTATATATTCATGTCTTATATCTTTAAACCCTAGAGAGCTTAGAACATTTTTGACGAGTGCACATCATTTAAAAATCTCTTAATTTTTGTGCTCGATTATTAAGAAAACTTAACTCCAACCTTTGTACTAAATTGAAAAAGTTTTCTCTCCATCATCTTACTTTCTTTTCTCCCGCATGTTAACCTTCATAGCGACGTTAATAGCGTAAACACTAGGATTCAGTGAGTTCGACAATTCAAGTGGATCGAGAAAAAAGATTGACGTGAAAATCAAAAAGTGTTCGGTTCTGCTAGCGCGGGCATATCCAAGGAGTTCTTTAATAGGGATCACAAGATAAAAGTAAGTCGACTAGGTTAGCGCGTTCTTTTGAAATTAAAATTACATATTTCACTATTGATTGTTCCGCCGGCGACCACTGCTTGTAATCGTTCTATTTCAAACCCTCAGTTGAGATTCCAAGTGCCCCTTTCCTCGAAGAAATCGAGACCCTAATTTCGAAATTTCCCATCCAAAGCGATTTCACAAACGTTAATTTATGAAGATTACACTTCGATTGCGGTACGGGAAGTAGGATTCTTGTATCGCAATATTAGGGCATGAAGTAATGGACGAAGTCATAGTAAGGTGGGTGCTCGAGTATCTCCTTCGACAACGCATCGACGATCGCATCCTCAACGACCTCTTATCGGTACTTCCAATAGCAGACGACTCTCGGTTGAAGAAGATTTTGCTCTTGCGAAGAATCGAATCAGAAGTATCGAATGCAATTGTCTCGGAGGAAATCCTGGAATTGCTCGAAATAATCGAGAAATTGGATCTCTGTGACGGAAAGGCCGCGTCAGAGTCGATGAAGGCGGCATACTGCACAGTGGCTGTCGACTGCACTGTTCGGTTTTTGGAGGAGAATGTGGAGAAGAATGGCAATTACTTTGAGGCTGTGAAGAGGATATGGAGGATCAAGGTAAGCAAGATGGAGAAGTCGGAAAATAATGCTGTCGGTTTGGTGTCGGAGAAGTTGCTGAGATGGAGGGATGAGATAGAAGGTGCGATTTGGGATTCGAATGCTCGTGATAAGATTCTGATGAGAAACACTAGAAACGAGGCTTTGAAAGCCGTTAGGTTATATTTGGCCGAAGCTTGGGAGGGTATGGGGCCATCGTTTCTCGAATTGGCTGCTCAAACGATGAGTAAAACGGGGAACAATGGGAGGAGAGCAGGTGGTGAGGATATCGTGGGTGGTTGTCGCGAGTTGGTTGTTTTGGATAACACTGCCGTGGATGGCGGCGGAGGGGTAAAAGGGGACAATCATCAAGGCTTAACCATGAATGAACCTGCTGAGGGCGATAAAGGTACCTTTTCACATTATAGATTTGGTTTGTTCATGTTTTTATTCGTCGCTTAAATGATCTTTTCTCTTGTGATACTTCTTTCTGATAAAGTAAGTAGTTCTTACTGCTATTCATAATATTGTGATTTTTTTGCGAAACCTAAGCATCCTTGGGTATGGTGTTTGTTGTTTCGACTGAATTCTCCATAAAGAAACCCGTGGCCAGCAAGGAGATAAAATCTCAGGTCTTGAATTTAACCATTTTTTATCCAATTGCGGCAAGATCAATAATTCAATGACTCTGGGCTTTTGTTGCCGACATAAAAAACATCTCTTTTAGTTTCTTCGGAAACAACCCATAAAGATTTGCCCGTTATTTCTACATAAACCCTTCTGAGGGTTTGGCTCAAATTTCAATAGTTCTTCTTCCAAAATAGATTCTGTTGCAAGGATAAATTAGATCGCTGTTCTATGTATATGCATCATTTACTTCCATTGGTGTTACAATTTACACGTTTAATCAATACTATTTACTGGCGGGACGTAGTTAATAGTTTCATTTGTCTGCTGCTTCTCGTAGAAACTCAGAAGGCGAAGAGTCTGCTTAGGTGCAAACATGTTGCTTCTCATGGCAGACGCTTCAAATCAGTAGCTGGAAGATCCAGAGGAGTGAAGATGACCAATGCCTCTAAAGTGGATAAAAACAAAAGCATGGAGCAGACTGATCTTCCTCCCACTCCGGAAATCAGTAAACTGCAAAAGTCTTAAATCTACTTCCATGGAGCTGCAGAAAGCTGTGAAGGACCCTCTTTCTGAAGCTCTGTTAATGGCCGAAACTGTGTCAACTGGGATGGGAAGAGATGACATGGATAACCCAACTGCCCGTACATATTTATGTGATGAATCAATTGAAAACTCAGCTAGTGGGTCAGGCAGTCGACCCCACTTACCGAGTCCAAAGACGGGCAACGTGGGCCCTTTGAAGAACTATAAAGATGCAAAATTTATGAGGAAAAGGAAGAGATGGAGTCCATTAGAAGAAGATACACTACTATTAGGTGTGCAAAAGTTCGGTATTGGAAATTGGAAGCAAATATCGAATGAATACCGGCACGTATTTGAGGAGAGAACAGTGGTTGATCTGAAGGATAAATGGAGAAACCTGACTCGGTAGGGCAGATTAATAGTGATGGTTGTGCATTCAGCCTGATTATAAAGGTACCATTCTTGATCTTTCATCCTTTAATTTTGGTATCTGCTAAGCCCTCACTTAGCTCTGTCCAGTGTTTTGGAATGAAAAATGTATACATGGTATGGCTGTATGCATGGCACGGTTGCAAGAGCTTTTACTATGTTGTTGATTAATTTTATAACTGAGTGTGTTTTATTCACTGTAACTTGTCGAATAGTCTGATTTTTCGTCACTGCAGTAAAGAGCTAAAAGATATAACACTTTAATTCCTGTTTCAAAATTAAATAATTTTGTATCAATTAGTGTAAGGCGGGGCAGATCTTTGAATAGGCATTGTTGTGTTAGTGTCTACGTGGGCTAAATTATAGATAGGCTATCAAATTATGTCAAAAAAATCGTCATGACAGTTGCTCTTAATAGGAAACCCATGTTTAAATGGTAAAAAGCCAGGAAGTAATGCTGTTGGGGCTGGAAAGCTGGAAAAATAGCCTCTAGTATTCTGATTTTGAGGTAAGTAATAAGAGTATATTAAATAAAAGTAATTGTACAAGAAAACAAAAAGACCCAAAATAAAAAGACAATAAGCTTTAAAACAACAAAAGCTGAGCCCAACAATCGAGCCTAATACAAATGCAAATATCACCAAAGCAAAAGCTGTTCACATGCAACCAGGCATGAAAACTATGACGAAAGGACTTGGCAAAAAACGATATGTCATTGCGTCAACCAAAAATGGAAAAACATCAAATCAGAGATTTCCCTTTCAGTTGAGAAGTGGATTAAGCCACATGAGACTAATTTTATTCTTGATGCATGCATCGATCAACTGAGCCAAATGAATAGGATCTGGGATATGAGCGTCGCCAAATATAAATTCATTCCTGGTGTTACAAATAAAATAAACTGAGGCAACCAAGATAAGTTTAGAAATAACAAATTACATGTTTTTACTTCTCTATTTCTGCTCGGCCCAAAAAATCTCCTGATGCCACTCACCAAAAGGCCAGCCACACCCACTCAATCTGCATAAAAAAACCACATCTTGTTGGAATAGGAGCAACTAAAGAAAAAATAGTCATGAGATTAATTATCGTTACCACAGATGCTACAAGTTTGACTGTAAGTATCGAAAGAATGAATCCTGTCTAAGGTACTCAATCTCTTGCAAATTGTTAACCACAAAATGAATGAGTATGATGGAATCCTAAAAGGGGCCAAACTAGATTTTGCCACACCACAATCTCAGTATGTGGCTGGAAGATCCTCCATGCTGAGTGTATTTTGAAATGACCTCCAATCTCCAAAACCAAACAAATATGTCTTGACAAAGAGGATCGAGATTATAAGAATACATGAAAGACATAATATGATCTATAAGAGGGACATCTTCATTTGGCTAAGCTAAAACTAACCCACAAATAATATTGCTAACTTAGAAGTCATGCAGAATCTAGTGAACTGGGAAAGAGAAAAGTTCTAAGTGGTAGTCAATAAGAATTCCTATAGGATGCTAACGATTAGTCCACAGGCAAGCCGTGTTGCTATCATTAATAACATAATAAAACTCTTATCGCTTGCCTAAGGCTTAATATCTTCTTTAACAACCACAGAGCATTATGAGGACTCTTAATCGTCTAAATAAATCTGTCATCAAGCTGATGCGAATAAAACCGGTCAACCTAGACAGGGTCATTACAAAATGACACAATCCTCCAAAGGTGCCCAGAAAGAATCGATTTGTTCTAGGTTTTAAGATTCCTAATACCAAGGCCGCCCCCCTCCGTGGGTTTACAAACGTTTTCCTAGGACACCTTGGTCGATAAGTGACCCAATGAGTAGCAGTGCCATAAAAAATTACGTGATAGAGACTCTGTTTGTTCAATCACACTCCCAAGGAGGATGAAAACACTAGACCTAAACAGATTGAAAGTGCCCAAAATGGAGTTGATCAGTTGCAGCTACCCCACAAAAGAGAGATGCTTTAACTGCCAAGACTCTATCTTATTTGCAATTTTGTGAGTAATCAGCTTACAATCAAAGATTCCAAGCCTTGAAGAAAGAAGAGGAATACCCAATGCCTGACCAAAAGAGAACTAGTCTCAAATCCTAGCAGCTCCTTGGCAGCAGCGAAAGTACACTTTTCAACACCACAAGTAAAGAACTCACTCTTTGACAGGTTCAACATGAGACCAGATAAGTTCGAGAATAAGGAGAGAGAATCGTTGAGGATGGTGACTAAATGGAGATTGACACTAGAGAATAAAGCAAATCATCCGCAAAAGTGAAGATAGTAAATTTGACTTGTTTACATTTATCGTGGTACTTGAAATTTTTATTAATGTTAATTCTAACTGCTATAATACTATTTAAGGACTTCTATGACTATTGTAAAGAGGTATGGGGATGGAGGATCCCCTATGACAATGGCTCAAGTGCCATTGAAAAAACCCGCTGATTTCCCCATAATAGATTAAGAAAATGCACAATAAGTAATGCCCTACTTAAACCATCTAGTAAAGTCGATTGATAAGCCCACAGAATCATAGCGGTGAACATGATGTCTCATTTAAACATGTCATATTCCTTTTGAAGGTCAACATTCAACGTGCAATGAGACATACCCCCTATCAAGGTGATACTCATTAAGAAGTTTTTGTGCCATAAGAATGTTATCAGCAATATATCTGCCAATGATGAACGTTGTCTGGAACTTGTGAATAAGCTCGTGAAGGGTAGACTTCAACCGATTGGACATAATCTTCGATAACGTCTTATAAATCACATTATAATAAGAGATTGACTTGAAGTCCGATAACCTAATAAGAACAAGTACTTTGGAAATAAGGCTAATAAGATTATGGTTAACCTACTTCTGATGTGATCCCGAAGAAAAGAAATTGAGGATAGCTTTAACAAATAAAGGACCAATGATGCCCTAGGAACTCTACTCTACTATGAAACCATTTAGTATGGGTGCTTTGTCATTACCAATATTAAAAAAAACCACCTTTAATCTTATCATCTAACACTGGAGCAACTAGAGAAGCATGTAACTCAAGAGTGAGCAAGTGGAATATAAACGGCCAAAAAATTCAAGGTCAAGAGACCTGAACCTACGTGTGCACTCTAGGATCTTGCAGAAGTTGGAGACATCCTTAGTTTTAACCTTACCAAGGTTAGCAGTATAAGAACCATCTTCCCCGGTCAAAGACAATATCCTTTTCCTATTGTTCCTTTTTGCCACGAAGAATACATTAGAGCAGTTACCCCCACCCTTAAGCCAATGAATCTTAGCCTTCTGCTTATACAAAGATACATTTAAGGCACGATTATTTAAAGAAAAGAAAAGAAAAGAATCGACCCTTTGAATATTTTAAATTGCATGGTAAAAAATGGGTCATATACATATATAGGTAGGGATATCCATCTATATTGAATTGTAGATACAAAAATGATAAAATCAGTTCTGATTGGACCAAATAGTGACTGGGCTCCCAATAGAGATGAAAGAAGATAGGCAAAAAATCAACAGTGCCTTCAGAGTCAATGCTCCTTCTCAGTAAAGGCATGACATCTTGGGTTAAGAAAAGGTTCACTCTGACAATATTTCAACTCGGGCTTCGGTTTAAGAGCAGCCACAGTAACATTGCTAGACACATCATTGAGCCTCTTCAACCCACACTCAACTTCTTTGAGTTTCTTCATCAACATATACATAGGAAAACTTACAATAAGAAAAGCTCAGAATTTGACTAGAATGTCATGAAATCAATAATGGGAAGCAAGGAAATGATTGAACTTGAACATTCCTTTCTTCATATTGGAGCAGTGGAGGGGCTTCAAAACACATGGACAATGTTCAGATAACATTGGAGGAGGAAAAAAAGCATGAGAGCTGGGCCACTTCAAAAGCCACACATCATTAACCAAAATATAAACCAATTTTTGAATAGTGCAAGCGACAACATCTCTTCTATCACTTAATGAGAAGAAGCAACCCTTTCAGCTCAAATCATCCACCTCACAGCTAAAGATACACCTCTCAAAGTCGCGACTGACCGCTTTATCAAATGAATCACCAATCAATTCAGAGGTGTTTCTAGGGACATTGAAATCCCCTAAGATAGCCCAAGGCCAAGAATTAGTGGAATAAACAATATAGACTAAAGAATTCCACAGCTGACAAATCTTAATCGCATCATTATTGCAATAAATAAATGAAACATAACAGGTAGATTGGTTAATAAATGATAAAATCTCGCAATAGATAATTTGATAGTCGACATGAAGAGTAGTAACATCCACCTCCCCGGGTCCAAACCAGTCCAGATGTGCCAAGATTGCGTAGCCGAGTGATTCATAGCCCATGCCCAATTGTGCAAGTCCTGTAAGCAATGCCAGGTGCCTTATTCGTGTGAACTTTTGTTTTAACAAGACCACAAATTTTAAGATGAAATCAGGTGATAAAAGGCTTGGCTTTCCTAATCTTAAGAAGCTCATTGAGCCCCTAATATTCTTGCATGCCAAACTTACCATTTAATCCCTTCCGAAGGGATAAATCTTTTAGATTCCTTTGTGTTGGCCACGTTACTTATAGCATTCTCAGCTCTCCACATTACTTACGGAGAATTAAATTGAAATTTTTAAATTGATGTCATTAGAATTTTTGATTGGCTCCACTAAATTTATTCATTATTTACTGTGATTCATTTATTGATGTTAGAGTAGAGTTAGGTTTGGGTGGGATATGGGCTAGGTTTTAAGTGAAATTTTGTGACAGCTCAATCGGATCAAGTCGAACATGGCCTGATTATCGAGCCAAAACTATATCCATGTTTGTCTATAATGTTAGGTACTTTTGTTTAAAATTTATTTATGCAGAAAAACTGCCAAAATATTTTAAAACTTATAGCATTTAAATTAAAATATTATATAATTATATATATTTGAAGGAAAAATATCTACATAAAAAAAAACTTATTAATTTTATTAAAATACAATTGAAATATTTTTTTAAAAATTGTATTTAATTTAAATAAAAAATATATTTATAAAAATTTATAATCCTAATCAAGCAGGGTTGAACTTACCACTTTTATCTATGAGTATGTTCGATCTAAAAAATTAATTGAGCCTAATTTTTAATCATATTTGTTCATTATATATATTGATGCGTCCCGAGTCCGGGTTATTTTTGGGATTTGGGAGCCTTAGGATTCTTTATTTCGGGTGGATCTCGAGTCGATCCGGTCTCCGTGTCCTTCAACTTGGAACTTGAGTACCACAAACTTTAAACAAAAGGCCAGAAGACGGCAGGATGTTCTCCCACTGTAAACACTCCGACGCTCAAGTCAGAAATTTTTCTCAGGGGACGGAAAGATGCAAGCATGAAGGTAAATACGATGGGGAATGCACAGATGCTAGAATGCAAGTAGTGCGAATGATAGTTAGAAGAGGCTCGGGCTCCTTTGGTGCACTGTGTGAGTAGCTCACTGAGATCGCTAGGTTGAGGCGCGATTTGAAGGGAAGAGAGCTAGTTCTTTCTCCTCGTTTTTTTGGATGCAAGGTACTGGGATCGATCACTTCTACATTGTAGGAAAAGGTATTTGTAAGCTCTGTGGAGGAGGCTCTTGAGCGCGGGAACTTGCGGCAGGTGACTTGCCTGGATTCGCTGGCCATTGAAGGCTGGCGGTGGCCAACGGTGTTAATTGTCACATTATAATGGTGTGAAAACCGTCGCCAAGCGTGGCCAGCACAGGCCTGGTTCACTTTGCTGAGATTGGTTGAGTTGCTGTAGGACAGCGGGCACCGCGACTTGCTAGGGTTAACCTCATCTCCCATTGGCTAATATTTTCTGAACTGACGCTCTTTGTTCTTTCAGTCTACAGCCGTTTCGAGAGAAACGCTGGTGGATGGCGAAGGGACGTGTGTCAGGAGCGCCTAGTGGGCCTCGCCCCAAATCTCCCGAATCTCATCACCAGACTGGGCCTCTTCGCTATTGGTTGGGCCTTGTTGGTGTTGGCCCAGATCCATACTGGACCCATTATATATATAATTTTTATGAAAGTTAGTGGTTTAAAGATAGTTGCTATATTTTTCTTATATTTTAATGATGTGATTATACGAGAGGCACAATAATAACCGAACTTGAAAAATGGCATGAAATGTCCATAAGGCTTTGTTTTGTCAGAAAATATTTATTTAATAACAAATATTTTTTTACAGAAAATATCTTTCTTAAAAATATTTTTCATATTTTTTATAAAAATAATTTCTCGCCGAAATATTTCTTAATGCTTAACATATGTAAAAAGATACGTATATCACATAAATCAAATAACGATATTTCACGTCTACTGTTATTGAATGCAGTAGTATTTTAAGGGAGATTATGATATTTTATGATTAAGAAAATATTTAAACTTACCAACCATTGGTTTTTAATATGCTTATATTTTATTTTAGTGGTGAGATTAGCGATACTGTCCATTGATAGCCAACCGCTTGGCTAGGGGAGTCAGGCAAGGTTTGGATTAGTTGTGTAGTGATTGACGCGACGGCAAATCTGGGTCAAGATGTCAGATCAGTTTACAAACGATAATGACGGTCAAAGGTATCATTGTGTGATAACTAGAGACACCGACGAACAAGACTCAAACTCAATAGTCAAGAAAGAACCAAACTCTCTTTCTCAGCACAGCTCTTTATTATTCATAGTGAGCCACTCCTTGTTGAATACATCCATGGTGAGCCACTCCCTGCCGAGTGCATCCCTAATGAGCCACTCCCTGCCGAGTGCATCCCTAGTGAGCCACTCCCTACCGAGTGTATTTATAATGAGCCACTCTCTACTGTGTGCATCCATAGTGAGTCACTCACCGAATGCAATCCTAATGAGCCACTCACCTATTAAATGCATCAATAGTGAGCCACTTCCTACCAAATGCATCCATAGTGAACCACTCCCTACCGAGTGCGTTCATAGTGAGCCACTCCCTGCTGAGTGCACCCATAACAAGCCACTCTCTACCAAGTGTACCAATAGTAAATCACTCGCCGATTGCAACCCTAGTGAGCCACTGACCGTGTGCAACCAGAAAGGAGCTTGGACCTCTTTCATCTCCAAGCCGCCGTCTGTCGGGCGCACCAACGGGAGCCAGTCTTCTTCGCACATCTCTCATTCATATGCAATTCTGTATTATTCAGCATCCTCCTTACATCTTTCTATTTTTGAGAAAAATTTCTGACTTGAACGTCGAAGAATAAACCGTGGAGTGAATCTCATCAATCATCTGACCTCTTGTTTGTAGGTTGTTATGTGTAGATTCCAGGTTAGTAGCCACGGAGATCGGATCCGCTCCAGTTTGACCCGCAGTGAAAGATCGCATGGTTCCCTAATCCGCACCAAAACTCAAAAACCAATGATGCATCAATTTTGATATTGAGAAAAATTAAAAAACTCATTCCCGTATATGATTATTTTCATTCACTTTTTAGTTATTCATTATGACGTGGTGTTTTTATTTTTTTATATAGTTATATTATTATGAATTAATTAATAAATTACCATATTATTTAAATAATTATTATAGATGAAAGAACCATTTAGAATAGGAAAAGGAAAAAATAAATATTAAACTGGCCAGTCCACAATCTGTGCAGTTTATTGGGCTGATATAAAATTGACTTGACAAAGGCCTGATTTGAAAATCCCACTTTTCCGGGCCCATCAACAAATTTAGACATTTGTGATAAAGTATGGGGAAAGAACCGGAAATTTGAAAAACTACATTGCCAGGGTTTAAGCAGAGGTGGGTGAGAGAGTGTCTGCAGCGTAGCAGCGGAAGTGCTGAGCTCGAAGCTCTTGAAATCAGAAGAAAATGGTAAATACTATCGTCTGATCATCTCTTCATTTCTTGCTTTATTTCTGGTATATCTATCAAGTTTGTTTATTTATACACTCGCCCTTTTGCTTAATTGAAAATGACAGAATTCCACCTAGCAGATCCTAGATGCCACACTGTTCGCAAAGTAGGAAATCCTAATATAGGTTATGTTTCTTTCAAAAGTTAATGAGGGATAATTTAATTTCTCACTGTGATCATCTTCAATCCGATCAGCCGTTGTATGTGATTAGGTCAAAGTTGTTAGATTCTTGATTCTTAAAATGTTTGATCGCCTGCAAATGTTAGGAATTGGTGAGAAATCGCAATTTCTATGCCATGTCTGTGGATCATATGAATTTTTGCAGTTCCATATCTCACTCATGTTTCATGTTAGACTAGCAGAACTTTTGCTGACCATGGTGGGACTGGTTAGCTTAATTGAAAGTTGTTTTGGTAGGTAATGCTTTGTATGCATACTCATTTACTGGTGGCAACTCGCTGTGAAATTGAGCAATGAAAAGCATATATGGAAGGAACAACAAAGTTTGTATCTCCAGGTACATATAAAAATGGCTTTGAAATTCACACATACTTCTTCATTCTCCGCATTTGTATTCCATAATGGAAAAATCTAGATGTATAGAGGACAATTTAACGAGATGTTTTTATAATTTGTAGCTTAATTTTCTTAATTGTTTTCCTCTCTAACAATGAAGTGAGTTTAAATGATTTATTTGCTCACACTTGCACATATTAAAAGAGGGTGAACCACAATTTTGGTCACCTCCATGATCTTTCACTGTAACTCAGTGAACCCGTCGTCAATAATAATAATGTTGCCTTTCACCACCTCTGATTGAGGGGAATCCATTGATTAGGTTGATGCATGTTGCTCCCTCTTTAGAATTTGTAGTGTCCAGCTAAATATATGAAAGCATCCCTATCTTTTTTTATTTGTCTTTTTGTGATGAGTTTTCGTTTATATAGAAGTTTACACCCTAGCTTTCTGTGTGGTTTTGCATAGCATATTTCCAGAATTTGGAGCTTGTATTTATTGCAAAACACGTCCTTGTATTTTTAAGAGTCGCTCTCTTCTATTCACTTTTTCAGTTGAGTTTACATTTTTCCAGAATTTTCCCATAGCTTCACCCTGTAACATGCGACATGTCTTATCAGTAGTGTTTTCTTGTATCATATCCTATATTCCAAAAATCATCCATGGCCAATTTGATCATTTTACTGATCAGTACATGAACAATATAATGTGTTGAATACTGATTACAAGCGCTGCTCCTGAATACTTGGCACTGTGTATGAGCGGACGCAATTTTTAACTCCATTGTCAGAATTAAACGAAAAGGGTGTTTATAGCTATTTAGCAGGCTGTCATTTGTGCATCTCTTTCTTTGCCAGTATGCTGTGACATTCCATTTGCCATTGTACAAAAGAAGATTAATTTTCACGTGTTGTATACTTAAATGAATTTGTTTGAAGTGCTATAGGTTCAACTGATAGATGGGAACAGTTATTTTCATTTCTGCATTTGAAAAATCTATGTTGGTGTTGCGTCCCGGGCCCACGGTTGTCGTACGGATTAGGGAGCCTTGATTCTAAAGCGTCGTCGCTTGCCCGGAAGAAGGGTCCGGTCTCCGTTCTTTAACTCCGGACTCGCACAACACAAATGACAAACAAGAGGTCAAGGGTCCGGCAGATTTCTCCCACCGAGGCCGCTCTCTTTTTTTCAAATCAAGCAAATTCCCGCAATAACGGAAATGGCGCACGCTAAAGTGGTGCGCGAAGAAATCTTGTGAAGCGAAAGAGGTGCTTGTGCGGTGATGTGGAGAAATGCGATGAGCGGGTGATGGAAGGTTCATTGTGCAGCCGCAATGGGTGGCTAACTTTCCCGTGATCTCGGAGGATCTTTGGGATGGTGAGCGAGTTAGCTAGATGAGTCAATATACTGCCTTGACTTTCACTCTTGTGTTTTAGAGAAGAGGAAGGTGATGATCTAGGATGCTTGAAGCGAAGTTCAGAAAAGATCCCAGGTTGATCGAACGGTCAAAAGGTCGAAGAAGATCCTCTCTCGTGGGGTGTGAGGGTTCTTAAACGCCTCACCCCATTGGACTCTTGGGCGCCAAGACGCTGTTTGGGCCATCGCGCCATGAGTCGGCTGTCATGGACGCCGGTCCACGCACGCCTGCTGCCGTGGGTGCCCGCAGCTGGCGCGTTGTTAACCACGCCCGATTTTCCCCGGCGGGGATTGGTTGGCCACACGCAGACGGGGGCGGGTGGCGTTACCGCGCCCCACGCCTCTATTAGCCTTTCCGCTTTTTGCATTCGCGACGCATTTAATGCACTACAGGTTTCCCTTGCCTTCTTCCATCATGGACTCGCGCCTTTCCACCCTCGGGCTGGGTGATACGGTCCCCTATGGGCCGCGACACCAAGCGGGCACGGGGCTGTCTCATGGGCCTGGACATGGGACCCAACACTAGCCCCCCATGCCTGGGCCGGCCAGTGGTCTATCCTGGCATGTCCTCTGGGCTCATTTCCACGGCCTCATTCCCTTCCTCGTGCCGCGCCATTTTTGTCATCTTTCAAGTTCGCGCCTTTCCCAGGAGTCGGGGCAGGCTTTTCAGGCGCTGCTGTAAAGACCGCAATCCTGAAAGCTAGGAAAGTAATTCGGACAACCTATGTAATTCAGATTATGATGGAATTAATCCAAAATAGTCTTTGACAAATATACTAAACCCCTATGCCTTAGTTTTCTTGTATACTCAAGCCCGATTCCTTTAATTTAAGTTTTAAACCTGAAAGCCTGGAATTCATTCGAGATGTGTTAGGCAACTCGAATTTTGAGGTAAATAATCTCAGTTGATCATTGACAGATAAACTAACTTCCTATGTAGTCATTTCCCAAAACCCCGACACTCGATCTTTTAAATTTCCCTTCAAACCCGAAAGCCAGGGATGTGAATCGGGAGATGATAATAAATTTGATTTGGGACAAAATTAATACTAGACGATCTTTAGTGTCTATACTAAGCTTCCATGTCCTAAATGTCCACAAACACATCCCCGAACACCTTGAAATAAATCCTTCAAGATAATCGGCAAAATGGGAAATATTCAACAACCGAGGAGGCCTTATACTTAGTTGAATCCTAAGAATTCAGCATGAAATTTGCTTCAGCACAGAGTAGAGGCCCAATTCAGCAAGGAGGGGTCCACGTTAACCTCATTTTACCATCCAATTAACATGATATACATATATTTTAGTAAGAAATTTACAGCTGTCTACCTCCCTAATATTTGGACTATTAAATTAGGGGAAGGGGAAGGTGGCAGCAGCCTGCTTGGGACAGCAGGCAGCAAACGTGGAAGAGGGGGAGCTTGGGACAGCAGGCAGCAGCCTGCTTGGGACAGCCAACAGCAAACGTGGGAAGAGGGGGAATAAACAGCAAGGATGATATGATGACTCAGCCACTTAAGTTTCCTACTATAAGAAACATGTGAGTAAAAGAGAAGAAGAAAAGAGAGGAAAACGTGGGAGAGAAGAAGGAAAAACAGAAAGGAAAATAGAGAGAAAAATCAGAAGAAAGAAAACCAAAGACAACAAGGGAGTATCGAAATTTTTTGGCAAGTGTACTTGATACTTTCTCTTGAGTATTGTTGATCCAATACTTACATATGCTTCCTTAGTTATCATAAATTCATGAGGAGTTGCAAGAAAAAATTAAAAATGGGTGAACCAGGCCTTGGACACATGATAGTGTTCAAAAAATGGCGATTCCCGATGTTTGCTTAATTTCGACCACTAAATGGCCGATTAGCCAACGACCAAAATAGTCAAATGATCATTATTTAATGAAGTAAAATTGAAAAAAATGAGCCTCTAAAGCGTTTAAGAAGGGGTTCAAAATTGGACCCAAACTCGCTCAAATCTGGTTCTGGTGATGTTGAAATTTCAGTTTCTAAAATTTAGCCAAACACCCCCAAAAATGGATTGATCCGAGTCCAACCCAACTCGATTTGCTAGAACTAGGTGTATTGTCACCATGTAAATCGGCCCAATAAAATATGGGTCGGATACCGAACCGGACCCATGAGCAAAGGGTCTTTTGGATCGCTTCTTTGAGCAGTTGGGAAAATAATTTTAAATAAAATACACCCCAAACCCAAAATGGGCCAAATCGGTGTGAAGTTAGCTAAGACCTTAGAGGTGATATTCAAGTATCGCGCCTAAAATCGGATCCAAATTAAATATGATTCTGACCCTAAAAGTTGGAACAAATGCTCTCGCATCATGTGAGAATGCTTCGAAAATTTGATCCGAATCAATCAATATTTTGACTTGGACCGCCCTAAACCAAATTTATTCTCACATTTAAGTCCCTTGGCTACAAGAGGAAGCCCGGAATCGATCAAAAATAGGCCCGAGTGAACTATAAAAAAATTAGGGAAGCGAGAACTATCCTCGACGATTTGCTGAAACCCAAATGGGTCTTGCAAAAGCCACCATCCGATCACCAAACGGCTCCAATTTTGTCACGAACTATCTCGGACCCATGTTCATGTTGTGTAAAAATTTCGCTTGAAAATGGGCTATATAACTCCGGTGAACCGATCGCTCAAATTCTTTCCCGAACCTACTTAAATGGTAATTTGAGCCCTTTATTAAAAGGGTTTCAACCGGGCCCAAATTTGATTAAAATTTGGCTGAGGCCAAGGACCAATAGACCTAAGAAGGATATTGGGATACTTATAAACAAATTCGGGAGCAAAATAATTATGAAACCCGATCCCAAGCCTCAATCGAACGTCACATGAACCGGGAGATTTTCGAATATGAATAAAATATTCAAGACCTTCCCGACTTGATTTACTAACATCAATAAGTATTGAACTAAATTATTTAAGTTAGGTAAATTAATTGGCTACCAAGTAGATTGAAAGACACTAAGTATGAAATAAAGTTTTATATGCATTTTTCTGCATGTTCAAGGCCTTTGAAATGTTATATTTGGATATCGTTTACTATGTTAAACTACATTCAAGAAAGTTTGGAAGGGACTCTATGAAAATATGAAAACATTCAGTTACGTCTAGTGACGTTCAGTTAAGTTTTGCTAAAGTTTGGATATATGAGATCCCTTCAAAGTTGAAAAAGAAAAGTTGGACCATGGATCTTTTTCAGATGGTCATATTCCCTGGCATGTCTTAGGATATTACGGTGGAAAATCGAAGAATTATTTTTGTGCCGGTTCGTCAGCTTTCGGCCCCTCTCACCGGGATTATAGGTAGTCCGCCCGCCTCGGGGTGTAAGAAGGAGGACAAGAATTGGATTGTGGAATTAAGCACAATCGTTGTGTGGAAGTAAGCACAATCTATCCTATTGCTAGGATATTTGCCTTAGATTGTGTGGGTTAACACAATCCTTTCTTCGATTTATACGCTCTTAGCTAGTGAGGCCCACCAGCCGGGGTCCCTAAGGATAAAGGAAAATAAATACATCGATAAAAGCGAGAAACAAAGAAAGGTAAATGCATTGCAGTTGCTATATATATATGGTAATGTATCGTGTATAAAATGCATGCCTTTGTATGTTATGTCTGTTTGTGAGCATTTGGCTCACTCGCTTGCTATTTTCACTTCCCTTGGACGAGTCTCAAGAAATGATGAAGGACTAACAGGATTAGGAAAGAAGTTGAGATGGCCATAATTTTGTCATGACACATATGTTGTACTTGAGATGATGAAAAGAGGAAAAAAAAATATGTGTATTGTATAAATTTGTATCTTACATATGTTGTATTTTGATGATAATGGAGTTGCTTCCGTTATGATATAGAATCTATGCTTGATTTAAATTATCATGGATGTTTAGTAAGCATCTTCCTTAATTTAGACTAATATCATGAATGATTAATGTGATATTAGAGCCGGTATAAATTATGGCTAATGTTAGGATCCACATCTATGATAATAATAATAATATTAATGATAAGTACAACGATGTATGACGTACTTGTGACCGTCACTTGCAGATCGCGCGTCTTGGGACGTAAACCACCGGTCGCCGCCATTGCTGAAAGACGTTCTTGGATGCCGTGTTGCGCTGGGTGAAGGGATAGCCTGCGTCTTGCCCATAAATAGGAGGGCACTTGAGCAAGTGGAGTCCATCCCTTTCCAGCGAATCGAAGAGGCAATGAGAAGATTCTAGCTTTCCCCGCCCTTAGTGGGCACTCGACAAGGAGTTGGATGGACCACTTGCATGCCTGGGATCCCTGGTGGAGACCGTTGTAGCCCGCGCCCTGTGGCTTGCTTTCTTTGCTAACGAGTGGCTTGCCATTTTCGCGTGCTTCCTTCCGGTTGTTCAGCTAGGTTGAGCGGATTCTTCGCCGTTGGCGCGGCTTTGCAGTGTCCACTCCGCGTGCCAAGGACTAACCGCGGAAGGAGTGCGAGGTCGGTAGCCCTTGCCCGTCTCTCGCGGAGTGCCCGACTTCGGTGCTTCCCGGACCCGGTGGATTGAATGCTTGAGACGCCCACCGGGACGCGCTCCTTCTTCCTTGATTCGCGCGGCAATTTTTTACGCCATCGGGATGTAGTAATCACGTTCACGGCTCTCTCTGGGATGAGGTACGGGAGCATTCCGGGCTTTGCACCGCAGTCTTCTTTCGTCTTTCTCGCAGCTTCATGGTTGTACATCTTGTACTTTGTAAGAAAGCATTAATAAAAGAAGTAGCCTCTTTTATCGTCAATTTTTGTCTCGTCTTCGTAAATGCTTTTCTGTTGCCGGGCGTTTTGCCCTGAGGATCCACGCGTCATCCTTTGGGAGCCTGTGGGGTCCCTATCAACCGTTACGTCCCCTGGGCAGCCAGCGCATTTAATTTCTGCGCGGCCAGGGGACGTCGTTCCGTCTTGAAAACGCGCGAGTTTTCAGGGGCCTCCCACGTGGTGAACCCTCATTGGCCCTTCCTTAAATGCTTTTCGCCCTTTGGAGTTGCCGCCTTTTCAGGAGAAAATTCGTCTATATAAACACGCCGCTTTCTCCTGAAATCTGGCACGTCTTTGTATTTGTTCATCCACTGGCCGTTCGATCTTCCTCTGCGTGTTTTTTCGTTGCGAAATCGATGGGAGACTCCTCTAGTGACACGGAGCGCACCTCTTACGAGTCCGAGTTCGGCTCTATGCCCCCGTGTCTTCCGGAGCCCACACCTCAGGAGGGGCTCGCTCTGAAGCCACGGTCGCTGGCCCTTCTCGGAGTCTGGGTGTTCCTCCGGGTTTCGAGGGGGTCCCACCGCGTCGGGAGGCTGCAGCAATCGAAATGGAGTGGCTGAAAGCCCGCGTTGCACATTTAGAGAGCGCCCTGGCCGAGTCGGAGGCCGGGCCATACGGCTGGTGGGTGCCAACGTGGGGGCGCGGACCGCATGTGGCACTTGAAAAGAAATGGAGCAACTCGGGCGGCGACACAAGGTCAGATTCTTTTGCGGCTGCTGCGACGGAGTTGAGGTCGAGGCTTCGGCGGAAGGAGTGAACCCGGCCTTGGAGCGGAGTTATTTTGACGCCGTTAGGCTTTGCCGAAGGCTTGCCTCACTGGAGGATCCAGGCTTCCGCGTGGGTGTCCTAGATCCTCGTAACTCGTCCGCCAAGACCCGTGATCAGTTGGTGGATTATCACGTTCAAGGCTCCTCCTCCGGCCACCGGGACCGTTGACCGTTTTGCTATCGTTGTGCTCTTTTCTTTTCTTTGCTAGCGTTGTAACAGAACTATTTGCCGTAATGAGAATCTGTCTTTCGTATCGTCTCGTCTGCCGAATTTTCTCGTTTCTTGGCTGTTCTTCTCTTCTTTTTTTATCTTGCGCTTTCCGTGCGCGTCTTCAGGGGTTCTGCTATCGTGAGCCCCTATTTAATGCGGCGGCGCCAGCGTGGACCCTAGCCAGGCTGCTGAAGGGTCGCGCCCGTTAGCCTGGCGCCTAGCCATCATTGCAATCGATTGAGATTCTGCGGTGCGCCCTGATGCCACCACGTGTCTCAATCTCCGGAGGCGGTGGCGTTTTGGTTTCCCGCCTCTTGGCTTGGCGTCGTCTATTTAAACCAAACGACGATCGTCTCCTTCCTTCCGCTGATTTCTTCTCCTTTTTACTCTTGTGGTTTTCGAGAGACAAATGGCTGCGAAAGTAGAGAGCTCTTCGTCTTCTCACGTTTCCAGAACTGTGCCTCATGGTGTCTGCAACACCAGGTCGGTTTTGACTGAGGGGTACATAGCCTCTCTTCGGGTAGACTATGCGATTCCCAGCGACTTGAGTTCCCGTGTTCCCGGCGCACAGGACAGAGCCAACGCCCTCCAGAGGGCTTTATTACGATGTACGAGCATCATCTGAAGGGGGGCTTCGTTTTTCGTTTAACTTTCGTTGCACGGTGGGGTTAGCGGGAGTAAATGGCAAGGCTTCATCCCAACGCCTTGCGCTATTTGGTATCTCTGTGCGTCTTCGCTCTTATGCACCAGTGCACCTTCGATGCGAAGGCGGCAAGGATAATTTTTCGGGCCACTGAGTCGGAGGACTGGGTATCGCTTTCCCCCAAACCGGGGTTCAACTTTCGCGGAACCAACCCTGACTCCGTGAAGGGATGGAAGGAGCGCTTCTTCTTCTGACTGTAAGCTTTCGAGGGCGTGGAGCCCGATCTCGGAGTACTTTCGGGAGAAGCCCACCGACGAGGATAAAATCCACCATCAAGTCGGAGGAAAAAAAGGTTCTCGGTCGGGGTTATTTCCTCACATTCACGTTTGAGATAGATGGGGACCTCCTCATTTGGTTGGCGATTACGGTCGCAAGGATCTCCTGGAGAGATCCCACTTCCCTTCCGTTCGTTCTTTGGTGTCGTCGGCGGCGATGAAGCTGCCCTCAAACGGCTAAGGGAAACCGAAGGGACCCCTTTGAGGAGGTCCGGAGAAGTCGCCGGTCCTTCCCTTTGCGGAAAGTCCGGCTCCAAAGAGATGGTGGTCGCGGAGGGAAATCGCCGCACCCTCGTCGACTTCGACCGCGGAACTAGCCGCTCGCGAAGTCTGCGAGGTCGTAGTCTCTACTGAGGATCCATCCTGGCGGTCTGAGGCGCTGACAGACGATGTCGTCATATTGGGTGCATCGGAGGAGCCATTTCGCCGTTTCTGCGACGGTGGTCGAGGAGCACGGAAAGCCTTTGTGATCTTTGCGGAGCCCCTTTCTGAAATCAGGCCTCCGGGAGAATCGATCCCGTCTTGAGGAGCGGGCGTCGCGTTCGCCGCCGATCCGGTTCCCGTCCGAGGCGAAGCCTTGAGCGCTCCTACGGCCGCCGCGCTTCTAGCCAGCCCGCCTCCAGTAGGCGAAAGAGCGGAGACCCAGGGAGAGGCTTTCCCGAGTAATCTCGCACGCTCCCCGCGCGTCGCCCCTCTTCCGGTACGGTTGCTTCTTTCTGGACTTCTTCCTTTGTTGTTTATTTTAGTAATGTTTCTGATCTTTCCTTCTATGCAGGTTCCTGGTGGTGCGGTTCCCTTCGAGGTGCTAGTGACTTTTCGCGAGGACTTAGGCCATCCTCGGCGGGCATCAACTCGTCCCGGCGGCCAGCCGAGATCGCGTCTCTTACGGAGGAGATCGGGCAACTGCGGCGGAGAGTTGAGCGATTGGAGGGTCTTCTTCTACGCTATTGCGGAGGAAAGAATTGCCGAGGTTGGTAGGAGATATGGTTGGTCGGCATTCTCCATCGTGAGGCGCACTGTAATGGATACTCGCTATTGGGATGGCATCCGCTTGTGTCGAGGATTGTCTCCGGGCGGCTCTCACGTCCCGGTTGGCGTCCTCCATCCAGGAATGCCGGGAGGGTAGGAGGCGTCGCGCTGAAAACTTTCCCCGAGGAAGCGGGTCCATCGAGTCTTCCCGATTAGCCTTTCCGCTTTGAAGTTTTGAGATTGGCTTATGTATTTGTACCACATATTTTTGCATGAATGAGAAGCCTCTTTTTACACTTCATGTCCATGCTTTTTCTTTTTCGTAAGTCTTTGCTTGCTTTTCGCTTTTGTTTCCGTCGTTGGATCATGCTTCGTGTTTGAGCATTGGGCTTTTTGGAGCCCATTGTTGTTAAGGCCCTATCCGGGCGCCTTCTTGCGTGGTGCTATCCTTCGTAAGAGGATGTCATCACAGCTCACACGTTGGGGGCTCGATCCGGTGAAGCGGATGTCGTCGCCAAGCCCCCGGAGCCTCAACGAGGGAAACAATAATAATCGAACTCCGGGTCTAGGACTCGGTCGCGTATGATTGCGGGAGGTGCATCGCTCTCCTTTCAAAGCGTTATAATCATCAAGTTGAGGTCCTAGCCCACGACCATTGTAGACTGAGGGTGCTCTCTTCTGTTGGAGAAGGTCGCCGCACGCCTGCGATTCTTTGCCCCCTAAGGTTTTGTTGGCCATAGAGTGGGGACTCAGGGAGCCCCCAGGCCTAATGCTTTGAACGGTCGTTGGCGTGTAGCCTTTGGAATGGATGGATCCTTTGTCCCTAGCCATGGTGAGTAAAGCCGTCCCGGGCCACGGGGCGTGAGGATCGGAGTCCGAGAGCAGCTCGCTTTGGACCGCTTTGGCGCCGAGCCAATGATTTTTATGGACGGACGCTTGTCCTCCTGACTTAGGGGCAGTCTAGGTCGTTTGATTTAAGAATGCAATGCATGACATTAACTCACACAAATGAATGTGCAGGATGATAAAGCAATTATGCTAATCAAAGATAAAACCCATGTTCAAGCACTCATTATGATGCATGCGTGTGTGACTTACCTAAGTCGGAGTTGCATCACTGATAGTAAAAGTTAAGTTGGCGTTGAGTCCATGGGACGAAAAGGCGCGTATACGCTCCTCTCCCGGAGGATTGCGGAGACGAGGCAGTCCCTCCCACCCGGGGAGAGTTTGTTCCTATTTGCGACCTTTCCCACCGCCTCTACGCTCCGGGAGGACCGGATCTCCAACTTCCGGTGGCGTGCCTTCACTCGCTTGTTATAGTATTAGCGCGATTCATTGTTGGTCTGATTCTAAGTCGTGCGGCGTCCCGAACCTCCGAGAGCAAGTCCGGACTTTCCGTAGCCTTCGTTCATTGGTCAGGTGAAGCATTCGATCCATGAGCTTGGCATCCCTATTTCCACGGGTACCCTGCCGGCCAGCCCCAAAGCAAAGGTCAAGGGCGTCTCCCTTGTTGGTTCTCTCGCGGTTGTTGATACGACCATAGCACCGCGGTAGCTCCTCAGTCCAGGATCCCCCTGCGTCTTCCAACCTGGTTTTCAACCCGTGCAGCAGTGTGCGGTTGGTGACTTCGACCTGTCCGTTTGCTTGTGGGTGCGCCACGGATGTGTGCACTAGCTTAATGCGAAGGTGAGATGCGCCGTGAAGCGTTTCTTTGGTGGGTGGGTTCCGTTGTCGGTCATTACAACCTCAGGAATCCCAAAGCGGCAAACGATGCTCTGACGGAGGAACTCCGTCGCATTTTGTTCTGTAATCTTTGTGAGTGGGACGGCTTCCACCCATTTTGTAAAGTAGTCGATGCCAACGATCAAGAATTTTCTCTGTCCGGCAGCCATCGGTAGGGGTTCGAGTATGTCGAGCCCCCGTTGTGCGAACGGCCATGGGGATGGAGATAGTGCGGCTCGGTGTGTGCGGCCAAAGTGCGTCATGTTGCCATGGACTGCAACTTTCACACTTGCGGGCCGAACTCCATAGCGTCTCGTTTCATGGTGGGCCGGTAGAATCCTTGCGCATGACATTGAACGCTAGGTTCTTTGACGTGTAATCCGCATGACCCCAAGTGTATACGCCAACGCGTAGTCGGCTTCCTCCCGGAGTAAGGCACTTCGGGGAGAGGGTGGAGTATCCCGCTTTGTATAATCTCCCCATTCGGGACCGTGTACCATCTGCCGTCTTCTTGATTCGCAACCCCGTTGATGTCTTCTGGTAGAGTTTCTTAAGTCAGGAACTTTACGTAGGGCGTCATCCAGCTGTCCCTCGTGTTGACATGAAGGACTTCTTTGTCTTCGGCGTCGATCTTTACGTTCGACTTCCCAGGCTCCCTTGCGTCTTGCTCTGATTATCGGGCGGAAATAGCGTTCGTTATCCGATCTCGGGATATGCTCGATCTCAAACCGACCGAACTCAGGGATCAGGGCCCTTACTCTCGCCAGGTACCTCACAAGTTGCGGGTTCGAGGCTTCGAAGTTTCCCTTCACCTGATTGACCACGAGTTCAGAGTCACTACGCACGACCAACGACCGCGCGGAACACTCCCTCGCCAGTCGTAGGCCCGCGAGGAGGGCCTCGTACTCCGCGACGTTATTCGTGGTCGGAAAAGCCAGAGTAACGGAGTATAAGATTTCCACGCCCTCCGCTGTCCTTAACACGGTACCCGCTGCGCTGCCTGTCTGGGTAGACAATCCGTCTACGTTTAGGGTCTACACAGACGTATTGTCGTGCTCCGTACCTCCGGATTCTTTGTTCTCGTCGGTCTTGGCGTCATTACCTCGACGATAAAGTCCCCGAACTGTCCTTTCCACGGTGGCCGGGCCGGAATTCTAAGTCGAATTCTCCTAACTCGACGGCCCACTTAACCAGCCGGCCAGACGTCTCTGGTTTCTGCAAGATCGACTTTAGCGGCTGGTCCGTTAGCACGACGACCCGGTGAGACTGGAAGTAGGGTCGTGGCTTCCTCGCCGCATAGACAAGCGCGAGCGCCATCTTTTCAGCGTGCGGATAGCGGGCCTCTACGTCAGTCAAGACACGGGCTCACGTAATACAATTGGCTTTGCTTGCCTTCGTGCTCCGCTACTAGTACGGAGCTGAGGGCTGACGCCGATGTGGCCAGGTAGAGATAGAGGTCTTCCCCTTCGCGCGGCGAGCTTAAAAGCGGCGCGCTGGAGAGGTAAGTCTTCAGTTCCCTGAAGGCTTCGTCGCATTCTTCATTCCATTTGAACCCGTGCGATTTGGTGCCCCTTAGTGCCTTGAAGAAGGGCAAGTATTTCTCGGTGACTTGGCTAGGAACCGTGAGAGGGCGGCTATCCGCCCCGTCAGCTTCTGAACCTCTTTTATTGTTCGCGGAGGGTTCAAATCGAGTATGGCGTTGATCTTCTCTGGATTGGCTTCTATTCCGCGCTGGGATACAATGAAGCCTAAGAACTTCCCCGGAGGTCACCCGAGCAGCGCACTTGATTGTGATTGAAGCTTCATCCCTGTGCCGTCGGAGGACGAAAGGTCTCATCTAGGTCGTTGGCGTGGTGGCTCGCGACTTTGCTTTTCACAAGCATGTCGTCGGCGTACACCTCACGTTACGTCCGATTTGGGTTTTGAACATTTTGTTTACGAGGCGATGTACGTTGCGCTGCATTCTTGAGACGAAGGGCATCATTTTGTAACAATATGTCCCTTTCATGAACAAGTTGTGCTCCTCGTCTTCTCGGGTCCATCCGGATCTGGTTGTACCCAGTATCGTCCATGAAACTCGGTAGTTCATTCCGGATGTGGAATTTGGGTCGATCCTTGGGAGCGGAAAGCTATCTTTCGGGCAGCCTTATTTACGTCCTCGTGAAGTCGACGCACATCCGCCACTTGCCGCTCTTTTCACCAACACGACGTTGGGATGACCACTCCGGTCTTGGACTTCTCGATGAATCCGGCGTCCAGGAGCCTCTTCACTTCTTCCCGATGGCGGCTAACTTCTCGACGGAGTGGTTCCTCAACCTGCACGGGTTTTCGGCTCGCGTCAAGGCCCCGGCAGGACTATGACCTCGGCCGATATCCCGGGCATACAGGACCCGAGGCGAATACGTCGGAGTTAGCCTAAGGAAGGTAATTAGCCTGTCGCGATCTGCGGGTTGAAGGGATCTCCCACGTTGGCACCGGTCGGATCGGAAGGATTGAGCGGGATCGCCTCAGTCTCCTCCCCTGACTGGGCCTGTTGAAGCGACGTCTCGTCGCGGAGGTCCAGGTCTTCGCTTGGTTTGCATGGTGCCACGGGGTTGATTTGGGACAGGTAGCAAGTCCGTCCCATTTCTTGGTCTCCAAGAACTTCCCCCACGCCCCAGGGGGTGGGAAATTTCACCTTTAGGTGCGGGATGGACGTTACGGCCTCGAAGGCAGTCAAGAAGGGTCTGCCGAATATGGCATTGTAGACGGATGGAAGGTCGACGACGAGGAACGCCAACTCGCGCGTCATGGAGCGCGGGTGAGTTCCCACCGTGACTTCCAGTCGCACTATCCCTTGCACGGGGACCGGCTCGTTGTCCAAGCCGTACAATGGTCCGTTTGCAGCCTTCATTTGGTTCCGTTTTAGTCCAAGTTTAATGAACGCGGTGAGATACAGCAAGTTTTGCGAACTTCCATTATCGATAAAGACCCGTTTCAGTTGGTAGTCATCACCACCAGCTGAAACAAGGGCCGATACAACAAGGGGGTCAGTGTGGGGAGAGGTTACATGAGCCATATCGTCACTACTAAAGCTAATGACATCATTCCTAGCCCCTATCTTCGCCCGCTTGTTGCTGGAAGTCGTCTCTGGCCATTGCATCTGCGCTTTGGCGTTCGCGAGCGTCGGCGGAAGAGATCATGTGGACTACGCCGGCACTGTCCCGGCTCTCGGTGGCTCGGCCCAGCTTCTCCGTCGGAGGGCGAGTTCCCGCGCCGAACCTTTACGAACCGCTTCAAGTGTCCGCGCCGGATCGGATCTTGATTTCCGCCGCAAATCGAGTGCCCCAGCGGCGGTGGTATGGCGGGCAAGATTGGTCTTCGCCGCATTGGGACCCTTGGGCGTTTTTGGCCACTTGAAGAATTTTTCATCCTGGATCTGCATCAGGATGTTTATTTCGTTCGGTGGGGTCGAGAATTTGTAATCCCTTTTGGGCCCAGGTGGGCCGGGCCATTCTTTCGCGCTCCGAGAAGCGCTGGCTGTCGCTGTCCCTCTTCCTCCCTCCAGAAGCTCTTGGGGCTTCCGGGGCCCGGTCCACTCGCTCGGGGCGCTTCGCCTCGTTGGCCTCTTCGGCCGTGATGTACGCCCGAGCAATGGTCTCGCCCTCTAAGGAAGGCCGAGGCGGCAGTGCGGGCAGGATGTTTGAAGAAGTCCCCGCCGCGAATACAAGGCGTTGAGTTTCGGCTCGCCCGAGAGGTGAGGGATCCGCCTTGCCTCGGTGATGAAACGGTCAAACCGCTTGAGGCTTTCATCTTGCCTTTGTCGGAGGCGGAAGTGCGGGGGTTGTCTCTCCTCCCCTTTCGGAGGCAGGCGGCTCAAAGTTGTCGACAAGCTAACAAACGAGCGTATGGAGTTCGGGAGGCCGTGGAAAGGCGGCGCGTCACCCCTAAGGGTGACGGGAAGCACTGGCACATCGAGGGCCTCGCCGCCCCTGTAGAGAGAGGTGGGTGCGGAGGCGGTTGAGATGGTCCATAGGATCCCTTGCTTCCGTCGTATCCCTCCCGGACCCGGCATTTTGAACTTGCTACGGCCTGCGTCCATGCAAGTCCATGGCGAAGGGCGATCTACGGAGGTCGGCGGAGGAGGGCGTGGGTTTCTCCTTATGCGGGGTGTCCCACAACACCTTGACTTTCTCCTCCATCGAAGGGTCCGTAGAGCCTCTTGGCGTTGAGGACGTCACGAGCTCCGTGTTGCCACGGGACATCCCGGGCTCGTCGAGGGTGGCGACTCTCACCGGGAGGCGCGTTCGCCGTTGGAGCTGCGGCGGGTGGCCTCCTATTGCCACGCGAGTTACGGGGTTGCGCCCTTCGGCTGTCCTCCTGTCATCGTCGGCGGGATGGCTTTCCGCCTCGTTCAGCCATCTTCACTTGGTTAGTCGGTTAGCTCGCCTCCTCGGCGGCTCTCGACGCCTTTCTCTCTTGGAGGTGGAGGCAATGGAGGAGCGGTCCCATGCCAGGCAGTCCCGGTGTTCGCGCACACGGCGAGGAGGATCTCCTTCACAGTATCACGTAAGCTCCGGTTGATTGTTTGCTTGGTTCCCCGCGGGGGGAACTTCGTATTGGGCGGTGACTTCCACCGCAGGAGCACTAGCTTGTGCTCGGGTGTTCACCATTTTCCGTTGTTCAGTAGACAGATGGGAAAGAGACACTTGGCTTATTGTCAGTTTCCCACAGACGGCGTCAATGTTGCGTCCCGGGCCTACGGTTGTCGTACGGATTAGGAGCGCCCGGATTCCTAAAGCGTCTTCTTTGCCCGGAAGAAGGGTCCGGTCTCCGTTCCTGTTAACCTGGACCTGCACAACACAAACGACAAACAAGAGGTCAATGGTCCTCAGGATTTCTCCCACCGAGCTCCGCGCTCCGACGCCAAGTCAAATTCAATAAGCGGAAATGGCGCACGCTAAGGTGGTGCGCGGAGAAATGTTGTGAAGCGAAAAGAGGTGCTTGTGCGGTGATGTGGAGAAATGCGATGAGCGAGATGATCGAATAGCACCGCAATGGGTGGCTAACTTTTCCGTGATCTCAGAGGATCTTTGGGATGGTGAGCGCGAGTTAGCTAGATGAGTCAAATTCGCCTTGACTCGTCACTCTTGTGTTTTAGAGAAGAGGAATTGATGATCTAGGAAGCGAAGTTGAAAAGAAGGTTGATAGTCAAAAGGTCGAAGAAGATCCCTCTCTGTGTGGGGTGTGAGGGTTCTTAAACGCCTCACCCCATTGGACTCTTGGGCGCCAAGACGCCTGTTGCTTGGGCCATCGCGCCATGTCATGGACCCCGGTCATTATTCGTGAGCGTTATTGACCACGCCCGATTTTCCCCCGAGCGGGATTAGTTGGCCACTGCAGACGGCAAGCGCTGCGCCGCCACGCCTCTGTGGCTAGCCTTTCCGCCTTTTCGCCTTTGTTCCCGACGACGCATTTAAAGTTTTCGTTGCCTTCTTCCATCGTGGACTCGCGCCTTTCCACCCTCGGGCTGGGCTGATTAATTCGGTCCCCTTATGGGCCGCGACCTGCTTCGCGGGCCTGGGCCTGTCTCATGGGCCTGGACATGGGACCCAACAGTTGGTATTTTACTTCATGTCAGCCCAGCTGTTTTAACCTGGTACATCAAACATCTTTTTTTTTTTTTTTGTTTACATTAGAGGATCGTGCTGTTCATTGTCATTATGGTTTAAGGATTCTAATATTAGTTTTTTGTTTATATTGTTTGAGAACCTTGCCACTTGTAGTATAGTGGGGCTTGAATATGCAGGGTTCGATAAAGCACTTCTTTCCATGGTGTACTGAACTATTTGCTGTTTCTGTTCTTGTTCACGCCTAATCTTATATCTCTATGGAAAATGTCTTTTTTCAATGGGCAACCATGTCATCTTGTCATTGCCGGGGCATAGCTCTCCCGAGTATGCATTTGAAAGTGAAGGTGCTTAGTAAGAAGCATTGATCATAAAGAATCTCTACCTCTCACTGTGTACGTGCTGTGTTGTGTCGTAGATGAAAATATCTATATCCATGTTAGTATTTGTCACAAACATATAAGTATTGGACAAATTTAATAATACGTATCAATATCAGATATATTAGAAGAAACAAAATTTGAAAATTGCAAACTGAAAAGTGAATATTAGCCAACATATCGTCTATATGACAACATATCATGATTTTGTTGTGATACTAGAGTGACCTGTGCTGGCATATGTATATTTAAATGTTTGTGCCCATATGCAATGCCATCATGCACACTACAAAGCTGTACTGAACAAATGAGCACGATCAGCTGCACTTTTTACTGCTTTTCTTTTGTTTTTTTCAGGGTAATTCACACGTCTACCTTGAAAATCCTTTCTGCCCCTAACAAATGGCAGCCATGTATACGAAATTCTGTTTGAGTTTTGGGGAACTGTCAATTCTATTTTGGGTCTTGCAAAAGATTATTGTCACAACTCAAACACATCATACAACGATAATTCTACTACTTTGTCAAGACTCTTTCCGTTTTGCAGCTAATCAATTATTTAATTTTCCTCGGCCTAGGCAGATTCGCGATCAAAAATTCCCTTCTCACGGCAAGAAGGAAAGATGTGAAAGTGGAGCGACGGCACGGTGAAATTCAAGGTTCATTGCTCTAAGTACCTTTATGCACTTTGCATGATCGACTCTGTGAAGGCCGACAAGTCGAAGCAATCCCTTCCTCTCGGTATTCTTGCCAAGAATCTTGATCGTCGTAATTGAGGTAATCTTGATCACCATAACCCAGTTCAAATTACGTGTCCTTGGGTCTGTGCATTTTGGTCTTGTAGGATTGATGGTTGAGGATGTATGGGGGAGATGAAATAGTGTAGCACATATTGTAATGTAAGATAGCACATAAAACGACATACCTGAATCTATTTTTTGATGTCTACAAAACCACTTGTATGACCCGGTGAAAAAGGATAATGCTATGTGTCTCATATCATCCTTACTTACAATACAATAAAATAAATTAAAATATTTATTTTATGTCTTAAATAAAATAAAATAAATTCGTGTTTTTAATTTTTTTTTTTTTAATTTCTACTCTGTATAATAGTTTATAATGACTTGCACACTCTTGGATTTTGACTCTATAGAGGAGAGTGTTTCTCATTTCTGAGAGCCTATTTTGTTTTTGCTCATTTCTGAAAGCCTATTTTTTTAAGGAATTATGATAAGAAATATCTTTAAATTATTTATATAATAATTTTAAATTTTTAATATTTTATCAATTTTTCTGAATTAATGGGCCCAAAAATGGGTGCATTTTATCTAAAAATATTTTGAAAATGACAAAATTATCCCGGAATATTTCCTAATTTTAAAAGCCAGAGTGAATCGAGATGTGATTACCATCTTCTTGGGTGAAGTTGTTTGGTTTCGGCTCTAAACGGCTACTTATTTTTTAAAATATTGAATAAAATTTAGTATATTAATTTCATATTTATAAATATTACGTTATATTTGGTAGATAACAATTAAATTAGAAAACTTAGACTTATTTTCAGTTAAATAATAATTTTATTATTTAATCAGTGCATTGAAGATGAATTAAAAAATCGTTGTATTTTTATAATATTAATATTTATTACGTATTAAATTTAACATTTTGAAAATTATAAAATCAGTTAATTTAAAATATTATTTTATATTTAAATTTTAATCATAAAATAATTTTAATTGAACAAATTAAATAAAAAAATAAAATCCTATTTTCCTTTAATAGAATTAAAATCCTCGACTCCGTTTCGTGTGAAGCATTATTAAAATAAGAACTGCATGGAGAATGGTGTAAACATTCACGTACGTCCTGCAACGGTGGCAGGCGTGGCTGCGCCGCCGATTTCTCCCATGCAACCGCCTTTCCAGCCGCCTACCTCCTCCACTCCCCCCTCACCCCACGGCGGCTCTCCCTCTTCCTCCCGCTCTCTAATCTCTTCAATTCCATTATTAGGAGCCTCACCCCATTATTATTACTCTATAGTACAGCTATCAACTTCATCCTACGATAATTTGGATATTAGGACTCTGTTTATTTGCATAAAATATTTATCAAATAAAAAATATTTTTTAATAATAATATCTTTTGAGAATATATTTTTTACATTTTTTATAATTTTCTTTTAAAAAATATTTTATTGACATTTAACTCTTATAAATAATACAGATTATCTCATAAATGAAACAATAATAATGAATATATGCAATTATTGACGGTAGTATACTGTTGATACTAGTAATATTTTTAAATAAAGGTGATATTTTACAGTGAAAAAAATATTCGCATTTATTACAAATTAATTTTTAATAAAAAATATTTTTATTAACTGTCAAATATGAATAATTAAAATATTCATAATTAGAACATTTATAAGTATAAATAAATTCACTGTATAGTCACATATAAAAATATGAGAAAATATAAATTTAGCAATTTCTTAATCAAATTAATCTATATCATATTATATTTTCTATTTAATTACTAATAAGTAATCTAGCATTTTCTATTTAATTTTCGGAGACAAAGCTAATGGTCAAACCTCTGAATATCACTGAATCTACTTACTCATCTGAGACTTAATATATTAGTGCAACCACTTAAATTAGAAAAGTTAAATAATATTATAAATATTATATTACTGTACTGTATTAATTAATTATTAAATACATATATTCAATTGTCAAATATTTGATGACTTTGAAAAATAGGAAATTGAAAAATATATAAGTATTATATATGTTTAATTTTTTTTTATCAACTATAATATGAAATTTTATTAAATTATGAAATAATTTATGTATTGATGGATACGACATCACATGGGCAGGCCCAAAACTTAGTACGCAGAATGAAGGAAAGAATGCCCAAGTAACAATAGCCCAATAGAAGACTTTCTGAGCCCATGAAACAAAATGTATAGCTGTTGATCTAAGAGATACAATCCAAACTGTTCAGTAATAAATGGGTAATAATGGATAATCAGTAAACTATTTTCAGATGATTTTCTACACAAATCTATTGGTCAAAAACTATACAGTCTAATTATCAAATATAGATGACAGTTACATAAATAACTCCCATTATACTATATAGGTGCAACACTTATATATTAAATAAGGGGTCCACCAGTCAAATAAGACCTATCATCATCTATTCCACATAATAAGGGGACGAAAGACGGACGAATGTTCAAACAAGCAAACCAAGCAATAACTTCCAAAATCACTATTTCATATGAATGCACTATTTCTAAAGCTATTCTCTTTTACGAGCGTAACTATTTCAGAGCCGCTAATTCATGCAGATGCATTCAACGGAATACAACTCTCTAACAAATATTCAATCTCCATTCACTTGCATCCATGTATTTATTTATTGTTATTTTTTTCTTCCGAGTAGAAAAATTATTAATATAAGTATCGAAAGATATATCAAAAAACGAGTCCCATATTTTTCTTACCTCTTATTCATTTTTTGTAGTATACAGATTTCAAATTTAGTGTAACAAAAATTGGATCCATTTTTTTGATCAAACACCCGAGTAAGGCGACTATTTAATCTGTTCAATAATTTGGATTTAAAAATATATCATGTATAAAAAGCCTAAATTTTATACAAAACCACAAAAATTAATATTTATTTTTAAATTTGTAAAATTTTAATTTCTTTTTTTTATATCACAATATATTAGAAACAATATACGTTGAAAATGAAATTCGAAACAAATTAAAATTTACAATAAAATAAAAAAATATAAAACTAAAAATATATATTCATAGCTTCTTCTTTTTTTTTTTTTTCGCCGAGTTGTTGTGGACAATCAACAGGCCAGCCACTCTGTCGGTAAGGGGAGGAATTACTATATATTTATAAATAAATTATTATAATTAAATTATTTTTAAAATAATTAAATTTTTTATTTGTTTAAATTAGTTGATATGACAGATGGCGTTTGTTTATTCGTGAAGGGATGTCAATTTTTCTTCCCCACAATTACTCATCCTTGTTGTCCGGTTTCCATGGCCAATTTGTCACCCACTGTCACGTTCTCGAATATAAAATTTATTTATAATTTTATAAAAATTTATTAATTTTTAAAAATAAATTATAATTAAATTATTTTAAAAATAAAATATTCAACATTATTCGTGTTAACCCATATATTCTCAAAATTAATTTAAGGCTTTTTAATTTTAATCTGTAAATCTCCAAATAGATGACCAAATAATTGACCAATGAGTTTTATTATAATTAAAGCAATTATATAATTAATTTAATTATTTTAAAAAAAATTATCCAAATTTATTTTTCTAGACTGAACTTAGATCCATCTAATGTAATATAATTGGCACATTATTTATAAAAAAATTATGTATAAAAAAATTAAAATTATATAATTTAGTTGGATATATGTATTTTTATTCATTTACAAAGGACAAAATTTAAAAGAATTTATAATTTTATATCTTAAAAATAGTTATTATTAATTACCCCATAATATGTGCCCTAACTAGGTGTGTTAAAATAGAGTAAAATAACATAATATATTATGAATATTATGTTATATAATAATTATAAAATTTTTAAAAATCAACTAATACTATAAAAATAATATAAAATTTTAAATTAAAAAAAAAAGCCAGTCAAATTTCACATTTTGTGAACCATGGCCAGAACCATTCATTCCAAATTAACTCCTTTAAATAACAGTAATATTGTATAATTATCTTATAGATATTTTTAAATAATTTTTAATATAATATTTCATATAGCTATTTATTATTATATGATTTCATTAATATATAGATAAATATAGTATTAAATTATTTAATAATATTTAAGCAATGTCTTTTAAATAACTTAATTTATTATATGTCTAAGTCAGTAGATAATATTAAAAGACACCTATTACCCACTATTAAATTACCTTTTATATCTATATAAATATATATATATGTTAACATTTTTATATAAAAAATAATTAATAGATAAAATATTATTTAAAAATATTTTAAAGATAATTAAGAATATCTTTGGTCGTAGCAGGCTTTATTATTATTATTATTTAAATTAAAAAAATATTAATTTTTAATTTCAAAACTGTGTTGGATTCCTTCGTTGACGGTCAAACTTACATTTTCCCGTCTTTCCTCGGACAACTTTCCTTAAACTATTCACTCGCTGCCTCTAAATTATGAGAACTTGAAAACAAATAAAGTAAATTTGATTATATTATTAATTACTGTTCAATGTATTTGTAAATTTTGCGTGTAACTTTGACCCCAAATATATAATATTTTAAAATATTTATAAAATGTGTAATAAATATATTTATATTAAAAAATAAATTAAATACAATATAAAGTTTATACTTTTAATAAGAGAAGAATAGTATTTTAAATTGTTATAAATATTTAAAATTAGTATAGTAATTATAAAAAAATTTTCATATTAATAGTTATTTATGTTGGATTATGGGTCACTCCCATGTGAACCTACATCCATTTAATATACTATTTAGTTATTCGAATGAGATCACATGCATATTGTACTAATACGAAAGATTGAAATTTAGGGCTTGAAGCACCAATTTTAGAGGGAAAGTGCTCGAGGTGCACCTAAAGTGTGAAATCTGGTAGCTAGGCGCTCGAGATATCGTTTCAAGTGGCACCAGTGCTCAAGGCATACTTGATAGGCGCTCGAGTATGGCTCATAGTATAAAAATGTGCTGACACGTTTTAGAATTGGCTACTTGCATTCTTTTAGAATTAGAGCGTTGTCTTTGAGAGAAAAATAAGAAAAAGAAAGATGAATGAAGAAAATGAAGAAAATGAAGATTTGAACATCGAATTAAATTTCAAATCATATTTAAATTTTCGTGAATCTTTGGCATATTGTTCTTTGAGTTACGAATAATATTTTACTAGTCATATTTTATACTAATTATTACTCTATCTATTTTATAATATATCTAATTATTATATTTGTAGGACCCGTATATTCAAACTATTGTATAATGAAGATATTTTTGAATGTATTATACCATAATTTTTCTCTCTCATTCTAAAAAGTATCTTCCGTGTAAAATCATATATTTTTTATTATTTGTGATTGATATTGTTTATTCATTGTGTGTGTATCAAATATTTTCTCATTATTTAAATAATTAGTTCGGGTATTAACAATTTATTTCTTAACTAAGAAAGTTAAAAAGAAACATTAGTATTTGAAAGAAAAAATATTTTAAGAGACAAATTATAGATTTTTAAAGTATAATTTAGAAAAAAAAAAAAACAATTTAAAAGGCCAACAGTTAATAAATAGATGACGAATAAGATTCGGACCAACTTAAAAGAAACAAAGTGTCAATTTAATAAAAGTAAGATCATACTTCTTTCATTTAAATTGTCAAAATAATAAAATCTAAATGATATGAAATATTTTTCATTTATGAATTTAAAATTGCAATGATCAAATTTTTCAAGAAAACTCAATGATTTACCTAATTGTTTTTAATATAACAGCCCATTTATCTATCTATTTATTTAAAAATATTAATATATATATATATAATACTATGTTAATCTAAAGTTTTTGACAAAGATCTGAAAATATCTTTCAAATGTTTTCCATTTATAAATTTAAAATTGCAACGGTCAAATTTAAAAAAAAAACTCAATGATTTGCCTAAAGATGAAACAAAGAATGCCTAGGGTTAATCTTACTAAAAAGCAAAGTCCCCGTAAGACAAGGACTAATGTCTAAATATAGAGGGGAGGAGGGTGCAGAAAGCAAACCCCTACATATTATGTCAATTTGCAATTTTTGTTTCTCAGATAATTTTTAGCATAATAATAAAATTATTTTATTACTATTTAAATCTGAACAATAAAAAATAATTCATTCAAAATTCGGGAACTCGAGGAAAGGGAATAGACACGATAGAGATATAAATTCCAGGTTTGGATATTTTATTTTTTATTTTCTATTATTTTTAAAATCATCTTAATTATTTTGACATTAATATTATTTTCTATTATTTAGAAAGTTTAATATTTTGGCAGTTGATTTTGCCAGATTTTGATGCAGCCCCTATATATATATATATATTATCTATTTTTATTTTTATTGGCTAGATAAAGTAAATCTAATGAATAATATTTAAAATTTAAAAATTTTTTCAATGGATTTTATCTACTTTTGATACTGAGTTTAATATTAAATATTAAAATTTAATTTACATTTAAAAGTAATTATTGCATTGTAATAATTAATAGTATAATTGATTAGAATAATACTGTTGTTACATTGCCATGTTATCCAATAGTTTAAAATTGTCCCCCAAATATTTGTACTTCTGTATTATAAACTTTAGGGAGACTTAAATTAATGAAAAATATTTAGAAATATTCTTTAGTCATATATGGGACAATTTTAAATAATGGGACGCTCATCTGTTTATTTAAGAGTAATATTTATTAGTATAGATTGATAGATAAGATGTCGAATTATTAAAAATAATTTAATTATAACTCAAAAATATTAATCAAATGTAAACACCAAATTTATATTGTTTTACTTTTATAATATAGCAATATTTATTTAGCTAGTTTGAATTATAATATTTTATCATAAGGAAAACTTCACATCATTTTTAAAATTATATAAATTAAAATATGCTTTAATTATATTGAGGCAATGGTTCAAGATTTAGTTCGATAGTTTATATTTTCTCAATAATTTTGGTTCAAGTTTGTGTCACATAATAGATTTGAACAAGGGGTTTGAGCAATGTTCGACATATATATATATATATATATATATATTACCATAGTAATTTATTTATAAATATTTGTAAAATTTTAATTAATTAAATTTATCACATTTCAAAAATAAACTTATCAGTTGAATAAATTTAAAAAGCACATAGACACAAATTTCTTATAAACTATGAATTAATTTAAGATTTATACCCAAGAAAATGGTGAGATTTGATCAGTTCAACTATAATTATTATTTTATTAATTAATGTGAATTTGGAGAGTTATCCTCCCAAAAATATTTTTTTTTGAAATTATAAATTCCTTTTTTTTTAAAAAAAAGTTTTAGTGACAATATATATGTGGCCGAGCTTGAAGCAAGATTTTAAATAAAAATAAAATGTCATGACACTGAAAATTTATAAAACTTAATATTTATTTCCAAAGTAAATTTCAATTTAAAATAAAAATAAAAATAAATTAAGTAAAAATAAAAGTTGGGTTAACAAGTTAATTATATTTTGGACCTTTTTTCCCACTAGCACAAAATATATTAATAAGAATTTTGGACTGTCCAAGACGAGGCCTAACCGTACAGCTCATGAAATTTTTTCAAACTTATATACCCTAAGTTTAAAATAAACAAATAAATATATATATATATATATAACTCGATTTCAAGTCTAAAACAAAATTGTAAAGATTAAATATCAAATTTAATATCCTAACCCTCTTATATATAAGAGGTGAGTAATATTATTTGTATATTTATCTATTTATCAATGTAAATCAAAATTATTAAAAATAAATTTAAGATTTGTTTTATTTTAATTTATCACTCTCATCGTATCTTTTCTTTGCGCTAGTCTTAATAATTTTAATAAAAATAGGTATATAAATAAGTATAAAAATATTATTTTTCATAACATAAGACATGTTTTTAACACAGTGATTCTTTTTTATTTAAATTTACAACATAGATAGGAATCAGCATGAAGATAAGCTCAATCTGTCTGTCCTTAGAAGATCAATCCAAAACTATTACTATAAACTATTATCTACAATACCAAAACTAAGACTAAGAATCAAAATTTATTACTCCTCGTGTACCCCTTTAGTTGTTTAATATTATTCTATTGTAAATTCCTTAATTTATTAACCGATATAATAGTTCAGATTTTGAGAGACACACAGTCCCTTAAACTATTCTGCACTTTCTATTATTACTTCGTTGGCCGCATATGCCATAATTTCATTAATGCCCTGCTGCCTTCAAGAAAGAGAGAGAGAGAGAGAGAGAGGTGGGGAATGGGGAAAGGCGAGGGGGGATTTATATATAAATGTTGATTTGCTTTGAAAGTGATGATCTCTCTGCTATTCTTTGACCGTTCTTCTTCTTCTTCTTCATCCTCTTCTTTTCTGACTAGGGTTTCTGTATTCTATATTTCTTGGTCACTCTGGAGAAATTTGCATCCTCTTCTTATATTCCTCGTGCATGAAGTATTATTTTGCTTCAGCATTTGAGCTCTCTTGATTTACTAAAATCACAATATTCAACTACAGATCTCAAGGGATCGGCTTAGAAGCCTCGAGAAGAAGGATCCTTTTGTGTTATCTCATGGCTTATATGAGCAACTGGTTAGGTTCCTCCGTCTCTCCTCAAGAAATTCCTTCCCAAACTCACAATCAAGATCACTCTCAAAACGCAGTCGTTTCTCGCCTCGGCTTGAACTCCGATGAATTCTGCAGTGCCGGAGATGTCTCCGGTGACTGCTTCGATTTCACATCCAACTCCACCCCTCGTCATCCTTCCATCAACCCATTCGCCATCCTTGAAGCCTTCAATAGAGAGGATCGATCACAAGGTTTGTTTTCACTACTTTTTTTTTTTGGGTGCCGTATAATTAAATAAATTTAAAACAACGCTATCTAAACGGGCGTTCAAGAAAAAAAAAAAAAACCAAAGCACAAAAAATATTCAGTTCGGATTTTTTAAGCACAAAAAAACATTGGGTTGGGATTTTTTCAATACATTTACATGTATATATAAAGGTGTATATCCAGAAAGAACTTTTTTTTTTTTTTTGTGCGCGTGTGGTTTATTTTTCAATTTTATTTGATTTATTATGAAATTTTCAACCATTTATGTGTGCAGATTGGAGTATGAAGGATTTGGGAATGAGCTCAAGCAGCTACAAAAACACAAACTCTGAACAGTACACGCTAATGGGAAGCTCATGCAATGGCCAAGAGCCAAAGCTCGAGAACTTTCTAGGAGGCAGCCACTCTTTCGCAGAAAATAGCTTGTCTTCTTCTTATCATAACAGTAATGGAGACTACATGTACACAGCAGATGCCCTTAACCCTAGGACTGGCGGTAGCAGCAGCAGCGGCAATGGCATAAATGTTTCAATGATCAAGACATGGCTGAGAAGCCAGCCCATATCGACTCAACCGCCGGCCACTAAAGAGGGTAGCGGTGGTGAAGGTGGCGGCCTAACGAGCGCGCAAATGCTCTCTCTTTCAGTGATGGGTTCTGGGTTTGAATCCACCACCGCTTTGCCATTTCTGACACCTAGTAGCGGAGGTTATGGCGGCGGAGGAGAAGGCAAGGATAGCTTATCTGATAACAACGATCGCGCCGTCGATGACAAGAAGCAGCAGAATGGTGGTGGAAACGTCACATCGTCAGGTGGCATTGAACCAGGTGGTACTGCAACACAAGCTGTGAATAGGAAGTCTATTGATACCTTCGGACAAAGAACTTCAATTTATCGTGGAGTAACGAGGTTTGTTTTCGCCTAATAATACTTGAATGTTCTTTCTGAAGAAACAAAAATGGTGAAAAAAATTACTCTATTTAGGGCAATACTGTTTGATTTTAGAGCAACTTCAATAATACTATGGAATTGTTTGTACTTCTATCAATTATTCAATACCTTTTATCAATTCCTCCCACCATAATTGTGTCTCATTAATTTCTCTGTCTAATAACTAGACAGTCTATTAAATATGAAAAAAAATGGATATATCATTTCATCATGCTATGTGTATTTAGTAGGGAAAAACTTAGTTTCGGTATGATTTGATATTGAGGCTTGCATCACACAAAAAGTAATAGACTATATCAACCTATTTTCGTTATCTAACTCAATTTGATATAATTTTTTTTTTATCAATAATAAAAAATATATATATATATATATCAAAAAAAATTCTGTTTAAACAATAAAAGAACTAATTATGGTGGTATGAAAAATCCATGTAAACAAAAATGTAAAAAATAGGATAAATTATTAAAATTTCAACAGTGACACAGTGAGCAATAATTGATAAAAAAAAATATTGAATAAGTTAGCTATTCAATTTGCTCCATATTCTCTTAAATATTTCTAAACTTCTAATTGATATTTCATCCAATCTTATGAATTTTTCATTATGTACTGCATACTGAATTTATTGAACTATGATTTTTCGTATGGATCTTTTAATGCTATAGAAACGAACCCATACTAAGCAATATTGTAGTAGTAAATATTACATAATTTCCCCCATTTTTCCTGTTTTCATTTACAGGCATAGGTGGACAGGAAGGTACGAGGCTCATCTATGGGATAACAGTTGTACGAGAGAAGGTCAGACTCGAAAAGGAAGGCAAGGTAAACTGCAACCACTTAACCCACCCTTCAATTTATTTCTTTAATCAATAATAAATTTAATTTGGTTATTCAATGAGCAATTGATCTCTTTCATTTCATGCACTAACTATTGTTTCTTTCTTTTTTTTTGTGGGTCTTTGATCAATCAACTGTTCTGCAATCTCCTTCAGTTTATTTGGGTAAGTCATTAGAAAAATGCATACAAAGGCAGTATTGTATTATTTTCTTATAATATTAATTATTAAAAAATATAATTAATTTTAATATGTTGAATTTGGATAGTTGTTAAAAGAAACGTGGTTTTTGCTTGATATATATATATTTTTTGTAATTATGGGCATCATGAAATAACATGTTTTCAATAATTTTTCATTGGTAGATTTATTATTGCCATTTTATTGTTTTAGCATGACATAATCTGGATGTTCCCTTTTATTGTGTTATTATGTAGGGGGTTACGACAGTGAAGAAAAGGCAGCTAAAGCTTATGATTCGGCAGCAATTAAATACTGGGGCACCGTTACCACGACCAATTTCCCTGTAAGATTTTGGTTAATGCTATAATGTTATTTTTATTTATTTTGATTTGATATCTCATTTATAATTATTATTTTAATTTAAATATATTAATATAGATAAATAAATATAATAATGAAGGGTCATTATGTGAACATTTCTCTTTATCTTTTGCTCTTTATAAATTCTAAAAATTAACTAAAAATTTAACTTACATTTACATAGATTTGTTAATATGAATGGACGGATGTGATATCATGTTATCTAAAAATAATTGAATAATATTTTTCATACATTTCTCTTTGTCTTTTGCTCCTCCTAAGAATCTAAATGCTAAAAATTAATTCTAAAAAGGTGACTTTTAGTGTTATTGCATTAGCTTGGAAGGCTGTTCATCTATTTTTTTAAATTCTTCATTTGTCTGCTGCAATGGTGAAAATGTCTAGTGCCCTTTCCTGAATATAAGGAGATTGTTTCATCGTGAATTATTCAATAAATCTGTCCTTATTATTATTATTATTATTATTATTTAAGCAGTATTAATCATGGCAAACAAGATTGAATTTCAGTCGGCCAATCCGCTTAAACCCTAATTTTTTATACCTACGAGGAGAGATTTATGACAACTGAATTTTTTAACCATTCAACATTTAACGACGTTAGTAGTAGTCGATTATTTTGCATTAATATGATCCGATTTCTTGTGGGTTTTGGATTTTAAGATTAAACCCACTTTCATCTATGAGAAAAGAACTTTATATAATTCAATTAACTATATAAAGAAGTAACTATATATTTAGTAGACGAATTTTATGAAGAAAATAAATATAAAATTACGTAGGTTTTGTTATACTCATTTTTTAAAATTAAACATTGCATAATATTAACTAAATATTACATTGACACTGAATCTGTATTACATGTTTATTTCGTTCTTCTTTTTTTTTTTTTTTTTTTGAATGCTGAAAATCACGATTTTCTTCAAAATCTTCAGATCGGTAATTATGAGAAGGAGATTGAGGAAATGAAAAACATGACTCGGCAGGAGTACGTAGCTTCGCTTAGAAGGTAACGATCTGAAATTATGGGGTTTCTGTTTCTCATTGAGAGAACCAAAACCCTATTTCTCTCATCTACACCACCGTTAATTTTAAAAAAGTAACATTCTAAATTTAAGTATTAAAAAATACTATTTAAATAATTATTTTTATTTAATTTTTTATATATTAGATTTAATATTCAATATATGTTAATATTATAAAAAAACTAAAAAAGATATAATTATCTTTAATATCTTTTTATTTTTAGATTATAACTATTAAATTTTAATTTAATAACCAATATAAAAGAAATGATGTGCATTGGTGATACTGAGATTTTTTTCTCTGCTGCAGGAAAAGTAGTGGGTTTTCACGGGGTGCATCAATCTATCGTGGAGTAACAAGGTAAAATATATACTTTATTATTTCTGTTCTTTGATTGTGAGAATTAATATAAATATTAAGTTTATTTCAAATCATATGAAAATTATAGGTTGAAATTATATAAATATTTACGTATAGATATCATTTACTTAATGCCATTATAATGTAAGAAAATCGTTATATGTGTAGGTTTCCCTTTGAATTCTTTTTTGATCAGTTTGAGAGAATTATCTAAATATTTGCATGCATGTCTTATAATGGATGGATTTAATTGTAAAGGGAAGAGGTCTCACATTAGTTGAAATATAGTTTGTAAGAATGGATAATTTTAAAGAATAAAATTGTGTTGAGTCCAAACTGATTGGCATAGGATATTATATGTCACGATAAAAATTATTAACAAAAATGTTAGATCTAAAAATTTAGATCATGATGTTGCACAAATTTGTTAGTATTCTTTGTTAGATTTTAGGCCACTTTATGTGAGTACCATAACAAACCAATAATTATCAAAAAGTTACTCAATATTCATACGAAGATTACAATATTCACACACGACTAACACCCGAGGATAAAATCTAAGGGCACCCAAGCGTAGAATCCAAGGGTGCTTGCGCGTAAGATGTGCTCTAGTGTTAAAGACAACGATCCACTCAAGGAGGACCTAATGGGCGTTCGACTATGACTCATAATATAAAAATACACATGAAGTATTTTTACAGTATTTTAAAATTAAATCTCATACAAAAGCGTCACAAAGAGAAAGAAAATGAGAAAAGAGAGAAAGGAAAATGAAGAGATTTGGCAACCGATTGATACTCGATTTGAGTTTTGTTTTTCGTTAAGATAGATATGTTATTCTAAAGTGAATTTATAGAGCATATTTTATTTAGTTACTTTTATTTTTTTATTATATATCTCCCTATGGATTATTAGATGTGTCAAAAGGGTTATAATCAATTATTCTTCACTCGGGATTATAGTGATAGGATATCGGAGGGGATTACTTGCAACACGTACTATTATTATAGTAAATTTATTTAAAATTTATTTTATAATTTTTTTCTTGATTAATAAAGGTTTTTCACGTTAAAAAATCGGACATTCTTGTATTTATTATATTTACAAGTTTGATAGTTGACGTGTGATGGGGGATTTAGATTTTATTCCACTATACCTAATTGTGTATTTTCGAATCAAACCCCAACATTCTTGAGCAACATCATATGAATTTTGTCACAAGATATAGACAAATTATTAAATTTGATCACAAGACTTTAGGCACTACAACAAATACCACAATAACAAAATACTACAACAAAACAAATGAAATCCACAAGTGAAATCATTGTACAACATTTACATGGGTCAAAACAGCAAGTAATCAGCCACCTATTCATAAATAACAAAACACTGCAACAAATAACACAACGAAATCCTCATAGCCAAATGTATATACAATCAACTGGATTTATGACCCTTGGTCATATTATATGACATTTATAAATAACTCAAAACACTTAAAACTGTTTCCTTAATAGCAAATTTAAAATATATAAAATTTATCATCTTTGCATGGTCGGTCAAAACAAAAGCCCTAATCCAAAATTTTTAGATAGTTTACGTCCATTAATCTAAATAGCATTGATAATGTAATACAAGTTAAAAAAGTTAGCAGGTAAGTAATGAGATGTAACAATGAGGATGAGTTTTCATAAACATGTAAGAAATAAATGATGAATCAAAGACATTGATCGGCCTCATTGATTAGTGTTGAATGCATAAAAGTTGGTCATGGAGAGGGCTGTCTATATTTGTATATTATAGTTGGGGTGATGCCCACTATTATAACCCATAAAAGGATTATCATATAATATTAATTATTTATGATATTTTATTTTAAAAGAAACGAATGAAAATATCTAGGAAATATATTTTTTTTTTCTGAATTTAAAATCAATGTAAACTTTTCATGAACTTGAATGCAAAGATTGGACATGATTTTTAAACAATATCAGGACATATAAGAGATTTTTATAATAAAGTATAGCATTTTTTATAAACATGAACAATCTACTTAAAAATCTTGAAAATAAAAAAATCATTGATGCAAACTAAACAAATAAAAAATATAGGTGAATATTTGCATGGTGAATAAGAAAATAAATCTCAAATTTTAAACAGTTTTGAAGAAGAAATTCATAAATTTCAATAATAGAGTAAAATTTAGGCATATAATTCACTTACTTTAATTTAAATCATAAAAGTTTTTCTTTAAAATCACAGTATGTGGCCATTTTTTTCTTTCTTCATCCGTTCTTTCTTTTTTTGTCTTCAAAAATAAGAGAAAATGAGTAGAAAAGAGACAATTGTCCATTATCTAGAAATTTTAGTGCGCATGTATTAGCCATATACTTGTCATGCACTGAGGTCAATTCCAGCCAATTTGTATGCACATCTCATGTGTACATCAAGTGTGGCCAAATATTAAGTGTGACCAAATATAAAAACAACGTATGAACAACCTCTCTGCACATCTTTAGATCCCCTGAATATGAAATCAGTGAACGTGCACCTTTTCATGTACCTTGATGTGACAAGTCTTCCTAAAATCTGCTCATGCCCCAATCATGTCGGATCAAGCTCTGGTTCACAGATCAACTAAACACATGCACAGCTTATTTGCCCCATTAGACACCATCAAGAGGCTGTCTAATATGTAAGGCCTTGCTTTGAACTCTTTATTATTCATAGTAATTCCTTACTTATTCTATTTCAAACTTCAATATATTAAAATTAATATTTAGATATCGTATTATATATTTAAAATAGATAGCATATCTAATGTGTTTCTAAATTCGGGTTGTTATATGGATTAGGAACTACTCGATCTTTCATTATAGATCGAATTGAAACGGGTTAGATTTTCATCCGTATTAAGTTGGATCCTGTGTATGACAAATAATGAACAAGAGGTCAGAAGATTGACGGATTCACTCTCCGATTTATTTTGTAATACTTAAATTAGAAATCTTTCTTAGAAAATAGAAAGATATAATAATATAGAAGAATACAATGATGCACGTATATACAGGAGATGTAAGAGGAGGATTGAGCTCCTATAATGTGCGTGACAGGGAGCGATTTTGAGAAAGTTGAAGGGCAAGGCTTCGATATATTGCACTTGAAGAGTGGCTTTTGGAACATCGAAGAGCGAGAGAGTTGTTTCTAGAAAGAGAACTTGGCCCATTTTGAGCTCTTTTCAATCGATTGGGATCGATCCTTTCTTCGATAGATGAGAGGAATATTTGTAGGCATTGCTAATTGTGGCATTGGCGCCAAAATTGGTGATAAGTATCCAACCAGAATTTATCGGTCGTTGGGCATTGACGAGAGTCGCCATTGTCAGGTGTCGTCTGATGGCGATGATGTAACCGTAGTTGATTGTAGCTGACAAGGGTCAAACTGTTCCTACGTGGATTGATTGGGTTGTTGTTAGTTGGTGGGCATAGTGGTTCCCCAAAGTTGACATCTACCACCATTGGTCGGTGCCTACTACGCCGGCACCCTTTGCACTGTCAGACTACCGCTACTGAGGTGGATGGTAGACTTGGACCGTGATTAATCGTGTCATAGAGGCTACTTGCTGGACCTGGACCGTCAAAACCTTCCTTGGCCCAAAATATGCTTGCTGGAGATGGGCCGTTCATGGGGTGTTTTGGGTTTCGCCACTTCTGGGCTTCGCTGACAAGTGGGTTAGCTTTTGGGTCAGCCCATATTATAATTGAACCTTTCAACATCAGAGATAGGCACAACCACCCCGCAATTTAACTTAAGTAGGATGAGCATGATGCATTATGCCCATAAATTGCTTATTAGAGAACCTAAAAGTAATTAAAATCTTTGAATTAATTATAATTATAATTAGAAGCTTCTTTTGTTAGATTTTATTCACCTTATTGACCCTTTAGATGAATGATATGTCTCAGAATGAATATAACGTAGAATAGACATTTAAAAAATATTTCTTTTTAAAAAAAATTTAAAAAAATATATAAATTATAATTTCAGATATTCAAGGTTTATATTAAATACACACATATATATAAATTTCAGTGTTGATTGTACTTTCAACCGTTCGTGTGAATTAAATTATTTATTCACTACGTAATGCATTAAATCTAGCTGAGAGCCAGCGTATCACGTGCCCACGTGAGTTCTTATGCTGGTGTGCAAAAATAGGCGACGCCTCACGCCTTAATACGTAATAGATTTAATGCAATGATATATTTTTTTCCTCTTTTTTTTATTAAAAAATAAAAATTTTAAATTTTAAAAATCCAACCCTCAGTTAGGAAAATATTTTTTGGATATTTTAAATCGCATGATATTTTACTTATTTATTTATATATGTTATTGAGATAATATAAAAATAGATAGATAGATGAAATAGGATGAGAGTTGGATTTCATTTTTAATTTTTATAAATTAGGTTTAGTATTTTTGTGGGCATTTTTTTAATAAATTTTTATAATTTTTTGATACAAATAATTACTTTACAAATAAATGTGTAGTTATTTAGAGATTTAACATTTTTGAATACAACAATCTGGCTTAATTTATGCTTATTCCATTTTATATTAAGCAACTTTTATCCCAAAAAAAAAAAAGTCAAATAAAATGAAGTTAAATATTTTAATCAATTTAATTTTGTTAGAAAGTACATGTGAAAATTTTTCAAAGGCTATTTTTCAATAATAAGTTTTTAAATTTCAATTATGTTGAACTTTTAAATAATAAAAGATGAAAATTTACTCTATTTAGCCTTACCAAATCATTGTAATGGGATATTTTATTGTAAAATAAAAAAAATATTATTTATATATTTACTCATATATTTAATTATATAACTAAGTATACAACTAAGAGAACCATATATTAGGAGGGACGCTAATAGACCTAGCACAAACATTATAAGATTTGAAAATAATTAAATATACGTAGCATTATTCCAAATTTATTAAATAATTATTTTTAATAATTTAAACATATAATTTTAATATAATAAGGGAATAAATTTATTATTGGATCTCCTCTTATTTCATATATATATATATATATATATATACACACACACACGTATGTGTTGGTCTATATTTATTTGATATTATGGTTGATTATTGTTTAATTGAAACATTGATTTTATTCGAATGACAGGCACCATCAGCATGGAAGATGGCAGGCTAGAATAGGAAGGGTTGCGGGCAACAAAGACCTCTACCTGGGCACTTTCAGTAAGTAGCATATATGCACATATAATTAAAGAAATATCCAGTATATATTTTAAGATAATATAATATTTATTTATCAATATTTTTTTATAAATTTGTTAAAAAAGGGTGCTGATAAAATCACAAATTGAAAAAAAAAATGATAATAATAATTATATATATAATAGAAAGATAGAAAAATAATATGTATAAATTTAACGTAAAAATCCTTTTCTAAATAAGAATGGAAAAATCATAGATATTTAGTCCATAAAAATTTTTACTATATAAAATTTGATTATAAAAATCTTTAATTATATAAACCTTCAAAAAACAGAAAATAGATTACAATAGTAAAAGGGCGACTCATTGTTTTTCTATTTCTTCCTCACACTTCTTCACATATTCAAATCTCAACTATGAATATATATACAAATGTACTAGGTGGTGTCTACTCTACAAGTTTGTGGTGTGCCCTACAAAACCTGCCACCTACTTTGTAAACTGCTTTCCAGTCGTAAACTTTCTGACCGATACGTTCTACATAAAGTCGGTTACCAATTCGAAAGTTTATTACCTATTCGTGAAATCAATTTGTTTTCGCACTCAGATTTTGCAGATAACTAGCTTTCCAGACAGGCAGCATTCAGCAAGTCTTTGTATCAGTATGGATCGAATTGGTTTTATCACTCCGACTTGGTGGAACCATTCTAGTGTTTCACCACTCCGGCCTAAGTGTCACAACTCCGGCCAAATGTAACCACTCTGGCAGTTTGTGTACTCTGGTATTTTTTTACTCTGGCATTTTATCATTCCGGCAAATCAGGCGCGTGACGAGTACAATAATACTTTTCCTTAATATTGCACGTATGCATATTTGGCTAAAATTATTGTCTTACGAATCGGATATAAATCTACAAAAATAACTCATATCCCAACAAAATTAATCTATACATTTATTTCAAAAATGAAGATTCAGTTCGGAGATTCTTCAAGAAAATTTCAGAAAAAACTCCGACAAATATTTTATTTATGTGATGTTATTTTTATACAGGCACCCAAGAGGAAGCAGCGCAGGCTTACGACGTAGCAGCAATCAAATTTCGAGGCACGAAGGCGGTGACAAACTTCGAGATGAATAGATACGACGTCGCCGCCATACTTGAAAGTGGCACCCTGCCCATTGGAGGATCTGCCTCAAAGCAATACAAAGATGCCAACGTTTCAGCTTCGGGTAGACGAAGATCAACCCTCGAAAGTTATTCCAACTCTCGGTTCATCGGCGACACCAGCAGCTACGGCGGTTGGCCTGTGATCGCGTTCCAACAAGGTCAGCCACAGAGCATGTACCACCACGACCGCCCGTATGGCCACCCACAGAGGCTTTGGTGCAAGCAAGAGCACGGCTCGGATGACTTCCAAGGCGTCCGCCAACTTCAACTAGGAAACACCCACAACTTCTTTCAGCCTAATTCTTCGGTTGTGCACAACCTCATGAGCTCAGGTGGTTCCTTGATGGAGCTCAGCTATGGAAGTGGCTGTGGAGGAGATACCGCTAACAGTGGCGGCAGCGGCGGCAGCTGTGATAGCAGATATGGATGCAGCGGAGGGTTTCTGATGCCGGCGGCCACCATGGAAGGAAATGGTTTTGGAGAAAATGAGGTGAAACAGGTGGGGCTTGAGAATATGTTCTACTATTTGGCTTAATTAATTTCTTTATGATGATTGTATTTCAATTAATTAGCTTAGGAGTGTAGGGAAGTTATGTAGCTTGAATTATGCAGGGATCTAACCTTAAGTTTAACAATAGCATGCGAGAGCTTAAAATAATTTTTTATTTTTTTTTAAAATTTAATTTTTAATTTTTTTTCACTTGCAATGATTTTTGTGAACTTTGGGGTTGATTAGAACTTCAGAGATTGTATGTGATTTTTGAATAGGAATTTATTAAAATAAATTAAAATAAAAATAAAAATTGAGGATAATGTTAAGAAAATAAAAAACAAGAATATATTTTCATCAAAAAGTAAAAAAAATGAGATTTTTTTTTTCCCTATTTATGGGTTAGGGGTTAAAAAAAATAAGGATAATTTTTGTTGTATTTTGGCTCTGTTATATAGATATTTTGTTTGTATAAATATTTATCAAATTATGCAAATTAATTACCTAAGAAATCGTTAAGCAATTAACGTCATAATATAATAAAAATAGTTTAAAATAACTTATACTCCTAAAACATGTTACACTAAATTAAATATAATAAAAAAAATAAATTTATATAATTGACTATACCTGAATGAGCATAAAACATTATTATTGCACATCATTTTGTATTTATTTAAATTAAGATCCAACCAATAAAAATAAACTTAAAAAAATATTTCAAAATATAAAAATAATGTAACTTTTACTGTTATTTTCCAATAAATATTTAGATATTTTACTTATTTTTATTTAGATATTTATCTAATTAATTTTTAATTCTATATGTTAAATTTACGAAAATTAAAAGAGAAGGAAGAGAAGGAGGATTATTTTCTTCCATATTTTTCTATAAATTTTTTCCGTCAAAATTTAATGAAAATGAAATTCCGTCAAAACATTTATTTTTTGTTTAAATTTCCTCCAACGCTTTTCCCCTGCGATTTAAAAAAAAAAAAGAATTTTAACATAAAATTTTATTAGACCTAAATAAGACATTGCAAAAAATGAAAAACTGCATGATGCAGAAAATGAGTTAAAACTACAAAGTATTAAGCAAAAAATATCATAAACGAAGCGTTTCAGCAACAACCCACAAATAATAATCTAAAATCTCCATTAAATAAACTCAAAATAAATTGATTATCTCAGACTGCAGATTCAATAGAGACAGAAAGCAAGAGAGAGAAGGCAGACTTTTATTCAGAAATTAATAGCCCAAAAAAATAATAATAATAATATGAAAAATGAACGTGGGCTGCATTAACATATGACGTTAAAAAGGGTACTCGTACTTCATGGCTGAGCACTAAATCATCGTATAAACAAACTTCATCACAAAACAAATGAGTAAATGTCAATAAAAAATAAAAAAAAACTGAATGAGAATTCTAAGGACGGACAGCACTATAAATAAACATCTTCTTCCACACCCAAGGGCCACAGCGAAAAGGCAGAACACCATTCTTCTGCCATTGCCCACACAACAGCAGCCAGGGTCAATGAAGCTCACTCTGGCGGACCCGAGAGGGGGTGGTTGGGTTCGGACCCAACTGCTTGTGGGTTTGACAATGCTCCTCATTTCAAGCAATGTAGGGCCCACACAAGGTTCGTATCACGAACCCTCTTATGGCTCTCCGCCGCAGCACAAGCTACACGCATCCCACAAATCATCGGAGAAGAGATACTCTTTACCATATTATTATAACTCTCCGCCTCCACCACCTTCAATTTATAAGGCATCTGAGAAGGTAAAATCACCACCACCACCTCCACCACCTCCACCACCTTCAACCTATAAGGCATATGAGAAGACAAAATTACCACAGTACTCCTATAGTTCACCACCACCACCATCCTACAAATTATTAGAAGAAACATATTCACAACCATACTACTACAACTCTCCACCTCCACCACTTTCAACCTACCAGTCATCTGAGAAGGCATCCTCACCACCAGACTACTATAACTCTCCTCCACCACCACCATCCTACAAATCATCGGAGAAAACATTTTCACTACCACATTACTATAGCTCCCCACCTCCACCACCATACTACTATAGCTCTCTACCTCCACTACCTTCAACCTACCAGTCATCTGAGAAGACATCCTCATCACCATACTACTATAACTCTCCACCACCACCATCCTACAAATCATCAGAAAAAATATCTTCACCACCATACTACTATAGCTCTCCACCTCCACCACCTTCAACCCATCAGTCATCTGAGAAGGCATCCTCACCACCATACTACTATAACTCTCCGCCACCACCACCACCACCATACTACTATAACTCTCCACCACCACCACCATCCTACAAATCATCAGAAAAAATATCTTCACCACCATACTACTATAGCTCTCCACCTCCACCACCTTCAGCCTACCAGTCATCCGAGAAGGCATCATCACCACCATATTACTATAACTCTCCACCACCACCATTCTACAAGTCATCAAAGAAAACATCTTTACCATCATATTACTACAGCTCTCCACCTCCACCACCTTCAGCCTACCAGTCATCCAAGAAGACATCCTTACCAACATACGACTATAACTCTCCTCCACCACCACCATCCTACAAATTATCAGAGAAAGCATCTTCATCACCATACTACTACAGCTCTCCACCTCCACTACCTTCAACCTACCAGTCATCCGAGAAGGCATCGCCACCACCATACTACTATAACTCTCCTCCTCCACCACCATCTTACAAATCATCGGATAAAACATTTTCACCACCATACTACTACAGCTCTCCACCTCCACCACCTTCAACCTACCAATCATCCGAGAAGGCATCTTCACCACCATACTACTATAGCTCTCCTCCACCACCAACATCCTACAAATTATCGGAGAAAATATCTTCACCACCATATTACTATAGCTCTCCACCTCCACCACATTCAACTTACCAGTCATCTGAGAAGGCATTTTCACCACCATACTACTATAACTCTCCACCACCACCACTATACTCCAAATCATTAAAGAAAACATCTTCACCACCATATTATTACAACTCTCCACCTCCACCTTCTTCAACCTTCCAGTCATCCGAGAAGGCATCCTCACCACCATACTACTACAGTTCACCACCACCATACCACAAATTATCCACAAGAACAAACTTACCACTATACTATTACAACTCCCCACCACCGCCACCTTCATCCCACTACAAATCATCCGCAAGGTTGAACTCATCACCATATTATTACAACTCCCCACCTCCGCCACCTTCATCCTACAGGTCATCTGAGAAGGTGTACTCACCACCGCACTACTACAACTCTCCAGCCCCACCTTCATTCTACAAGTCATCCAAGAAGGCATACACACCACCATACTATTACAACTCTCCTCCCCCACCACCTTCATCCAACAAATCCTTTGAGAAGATCCACTCACCTACATACTCCTACAGCTCTCCACCTCCTCCACCTTCATCCTATAAGTCATATGAGAAGATAAACTCACCACCATACTACTACAACTCTCCTCCACCACCACAATCCTACAAATCATCCAAGAAAGTGTACTCATCATTATACTACTACAACTCTCCACCTCCACCACCATCCCACAAGACATATGAGAAGACATATACCTCGCCATACTATTACAACTCTCCACCACCACTCTTTAAGTCATCTGAGAAGACACACTCTACACCATACTATCATAGATTACCAAAGCTTGCATTCTACAGGCCATCCAAAAAGACACACTCTCCATCATATTTCTATAGTTCTCCGCCACCGCCACCACTACCATCCTACAAGTCATCCAAATTGGCATACTCTCCACTAGACCACTATAACTCTCTGCCACCGCCGTCGACATATAAATTTTCTAAAAAAACACTCTCTCCATCTTATCATTACAATTCCCTGCCACCGTCGCTTTCCTACAAATCATTTGACAAGACATATTCTCTATCATACTCCTATAGCTCTCCACCACCACCCTCGTACAAGTCATCTGAAAAAACATATTCACCATCATACTACTATAGCTCCCCGCCTCCACCACTGTTCTACAGGTCATTTACGAAGACTCACTCTCCACCGTATTATAACTCTTTGCCACCACCGCCATCCCCCAAGTCATCCGAGAAAGCATACTCTCATCCCCCACCTTCACACTACAAGTCATTGGAAAAGTTGTATTCTCCTTCGTACTAATATAAATCTACCACATATCACAAGTCATGTAAGAAACCATAGGCACCATAATATTACAATTATTGTTCTATCACCCTTGCACACCCTAAACGCGCCACATAATGCCCTAAATTTACGTACCCTTCTTCGCCTTATTGGAGCAACAAGATTTTTGGGTATTCCAGTGACCAAATTACTTACCAGTGTCACAGTGTGCGGTCATTTTCCTTTTATTGTGTGAGACCTGTTTTACTTATACAACACCAAGTACATTTCTTTATTTATTGTTTCTTTGCTTTACACCATCAAGGTATTAAATGATTGTACTTGAGCATCAATGATTTATGAATGAATTGACTGAGGAATCTCTTAACCTTTATCTTCATATGCCATCTCCGAATGACTACTCGAAAATACAAGCTGCGGGGCAATTATGGTATGCCAAATGGTGCAATTGCTCCTCAGCGTTGATTTTGGAAACATTTCACCGTGTAGCTAAATGACCTAAGACCTACTCCAATTTAGCATTATTGTCAAAGTAGTTTTTCAAAATATGTCGTAACTTTCTTTAAAGAGAAAAAATATTATAGGAAGGTGAATTAAGATTTTCTAAAAATTGCTGATTTTTAATAAGTTATAATTATATATATATGTTCTTAAAATAACCCATAAGTATTTTTAGCAGAAGTAACAAATAACATCTTTTTAGTAAAATCACCTTTGGAAAAAAACAGAAAAAAAACACCTCATAAAAGCAAGAGTTTGCTACATGAATGATCGATCATACCCAGCTAAGCCCTTGTAGAGTTCTGATGATGCTTTCTTCTCTTTCTTAGCTTACGGAAATTGCCAATTAACTTAAAGGTGGAATGGCTTTCCTTGAGATACCTATAAGAGATATTCTCTCTGGCTCCCATTCTTTTGGGATCCATTCTTCCTCACCTTGGTATAGGGCATGCCTCCGGTCCATTTGTGATTGGGAAGTTCACAATGTTCCACTCAACCTAGGATATCACATGAAACAAGAAATAATGATTCCAAAATGAGAATCACTCAAACAGTTGGGAATCATAAAACACATCATAAATCGCATTTTGGCCTTCCATCAAAATGACAGATAAATCAAAGACAAAAAATCCTCAACAAGATAAGAAATGCAAATAAACCAATAGTCTGGAATATTTCCACCATACAACTATAATTTTCCACTTCATTCAGGCCTTGAATACAAGTCTTGAGAGATGAAGTGGTATGGTGAAAGAACTACAGCTCTGAGATGACCACCATCATAAAAGTCATCCAAGAAAATGTGTTGACAGCCATACTACCACACATTTTCTTGGATGCTTTACAAATCATGGTCATAATACATACTCTAGTTCTGTGGGAATTATGTCTTCTGCAAGACCCATTCAAGGTGGCAGTGGAAAATTATTGTGTGTATGGTCGAGGGAAATATTCCAGACTTTTGGTTTATTTGCAGTATGGTGGAGGGTTTTTTGTCTTTGATTTATTTGTCATTTTGTTTGCTGGCAGCAGAAATGGGTTAGGACAAATATTTAATGAGACTGTTTGTTGATTCTCATTTTGGAATCATATTTCATTGTTTCTTGACAGTGGTATCCTAGGTTGGAATTGTGTGACACTTCCCAATCACAAATGGACTAGAATTTGCCTATACCAAGGTGAGGAAGAATGGATCCCAAAAGAATGCAAGCCAGAGTGAATCGAGCTCCCAGAGGCAGGACCCCTGAGGATGAGCTCTAGGCGCCGAACTATCCCTAGGGACAAACCCCTCAAAGGCGAAGCCCTTGGAGAAGCTGAGGCCCAATTGGGTGGCTGAGGTGTTACAGACTGACGACGTTAATGATGAAAACGACAAAATAGCATATACCTATAAAAGAACGTATAAGGGGTGTCAAATCATCGGACAAATATCAAGGAGCACCATAAAGCTAGTCGGCATTTCCACCCCAAATTGTAGCCTCCCATTTACGTTCAAAAAGGAGAACATAAAAAAAAAGGTAACAGTCTTTTGTAAAACTCAGGCTATATAGCTTTAATTGAGAGGTTATTATTATCAATCTTTAGAGAACCTCACTCAGATATTCACCCTCAAAACCTGAGCCCTGGACCTAATTAGATCCACAGAGTACACTACAGCCTTCATGCAAAACTTCCTTGGGCATGAAGGTTAGTTGCAAACATTCCCCTCAATGAGGATCCCTAAACCCCTTCTAGCCAGCAAGGTATTTTATCCCTTCACCTTCTAGGTTGACTATTGCACTAGATTGACTTGAGCATTGGGGTGGAACCCTTAACACATCCCCGGCCCCTTTGATCTATTGCTTTGCGTCTCTCTACAAACGTGAATCCATTTCCCAGGTTGACACCAGTTGCAATGATCGGTTAGTCTTCGGCAATAACATATTATACTTGAATTGCAGTGATTGGTTGGTCTTCAGCAATGACATATTATAATTGAATTAGAAACAATTGCGTACACCTAGTTCTTACCTAGTTTTCTATGCACTCAGCTTTTCTTCGCTCTCTTCACATCCCTTTTGCCAGCTCAGTACCCATACATGCCTGCCTAAAGTAAACTTATACTCACCATCATGTTTACAAATTCTCTACCCCATACAACTTATTGATTGTGTCTGATTGTAAGCTGATGTAGCAGGACCTTACAAAAAGTGAAAAGGTAAAAAGCACATCCTCATATCCCCAATCAGAAATTCAATCAAAACTAATTCAATTGAAATTGGCACGCTATGGCGAGTTCATCTTTGTAAATATGTACTCTTTGAACAGGAATCCACTTTATGAAAGAACCTACCCTTCTACTTTGGTGGCTCTCCAATACCCAACCATCACCACCAACACATCTACCACTTAGGGGTAATAACTAGGAGAGAAGTTGACTTGGTTAATAAAAGGTGAATTGCTGTCAATGCGGGAAGCATGTGAAAGATCCTGACTTTGTATGTAGTTTGGAGAGTATGCAAAATGTTACCCATGCTTTAACCACATAACAAGTAATAGTAAGAAAGGTCACCCATCAGGCAGGCTGCCAATACCATAAAAATTTGAATCCTGGTGCAATAATCATTAATCAATAGAACTTTTCAAGTGGAAAAGCAATAATCAGATCACTAAAAGCGCCAATGAATAAAAAAGAGAAAATGAATAATGATGCCAACTTATGTTGTTAAGATCAATATTTCATCACAAATCTATGATGCCATCTTCAAGATCAAATCCTGAAATCAGATCAAGATAACTACACTAATGCATACAAATTCAACATAACATTCTGCAGTGCATTTCATCATTTAAACATATGTCTTCAAAATTGATAAAGACTCCTGGGTGTATAAAACATTTTAAACCCTTCCAACAAGTCTGTCATTCAAGGAGTCTTAGTCAATGCAACCTGGGTAAAGGAATCTTGATATTTCAATCAAATACAATGTGTCTCATACAGCAACTAACCTTCTAATGCGAACATCTAAACTATACAAAATTAGAAAAGATTTACTTTGATTCCCTTTGATTTTATTTGATTAAGATTTTCTTTTCTTTAATTTGCTTTTATTTGATTAAGATATTCTTTTATTTAGAAATTTCAATCATATTTAGTTAGGAAGTTATATTTCTTTTCAACTTAGTCTAGAATTCGGGTTCTTTATATAAGAACCCTACTTTTATTGTATTGATAAAAATTGATGATTGATGAATGAATATTTGAAAAATTAAATGCAATTGAATAATTGTGATTTCCTTTCTCTTCTCTCTCTATTAGTTGTTTCTCCTTCTTATCTCTACCTCTCTAGTCTTTGTTTTTGTCTCTATCCCTCTATTACTCTTCTTTTTACTTTTTCCCTTCTCCCTCTATTAAATTGGTATCAGAGACTAATTCCATACAACCACACACTATTCAGTGTCATTGCCAACTCCTCTGGTCCTTGGCCTTCCACCCCGTCATTACCTTCGACAATAGTCTCGTCCCCGTGTCTCCTATCACCAAACCGGTACAAACAGTTTTGCCCCTCTGGACCTCATTTCCTTCGTCCTCGTCTTCATCTCCTTCGTTTGCACCCATCGTCGCCTTCATCGTCGTCTCCGTCGCCTTCATGGCCATCGCCGTCGTTGCCGTCGCCGTCATCATCGCCAGACCAAGCAAGTGCCGCCGTCGCTGCCTGAAAGGGAAGGCGTGCGCTGATCATCCGTGTCCCTTCTCTTTCTCCACGTCTATGAGCTTGAAGCCTCTAATATAAAAAATAAAAAAATAAAAAAGAAAAGAAAAACAAACAAAAAAAAAGAAAAAGAAAAGAGAGGCAAACCACAGGGCAAGGCAAAAAAAAAAAAACAGATTGAAAAAAAAAGCAGAAAAAAAAAGGAGCAGAAAAAAAAGCAAAAAGAGAGAGAGAGAAAGAACAAAATAAGATAAAAAAAAACCATTTTTGATTGCACATCTCTAGACCAAACGTCTCTATTCCTTCGGACAACATTGGCAACTCGATCCAATTTCGGCTCCCCTCTCACATGTCCATCAACGTTAGCGGCCGCTTGCACCGCTGCTCGACTTGCGGTTGGAAAGTTCACTATAGAAGTTTTAACTGACGGGGTTGAGTTTCAACCGTCCGGGGAGAATTGATGCGGACATGTAAACTATACCAAATTAGAAAAAATTTACTTTGATTCCATTTAATTTTATTTTATTTGAAAGATTACGATTTTATTTGATTTTATTATGTTGCAATTTTATTTGATTTTATTATGTTGTGATTTTATTTGATTAAGATTTTCTTTTCTTTGATTTGCTTTTATTTGATTAAGATTTTCTTTTCTTTTAGAAATTTTAGTCATATTTAGTTAGGAAGTTATATTTCTTTCCAATTTAGTTTAGGATTCGGGTTCTCTATATAAGAACCCTACTTCTATTGTATTGATGGAAATTAATGATTGATGAATAAATATTTGAGAAATTGAATACAATTGAGCAATTGTGATTTCCATTCCCCTCTCTCTCCCTTAGTTGTTTTTCCTTCTTGTCTCTACCCCTCTATTGCTATTCTTTCTACTTTTTCCCTCCTCCCTACACCACCTTCACTTCGAAAAGACAAATATATCCTTCCATGGGAAAAAAGGAAAGAACAAAATACGAACCCTCTTCTCCGCTTATCTCACCTCCATCTCTTAGACGCTTAAAAGCTCTGCCACACCCTAACGGCACTTCCATCAAGCATAACAACCATGACCAACAGAACCAAATGGAAAACCCAGTATCAATGCCCATAAAATTATTTTTAATACCATGAAACAGACAAGGATAGAGAAATATATAGCATTGCATAATTATACTTAAATATCAGCTACGTCCTAATGCTTCTCTGTTTATAATTACTTATTTGTAATGTAAGGAATTCCAACAACTTTTTTCCTATCTATCAATCTAATTTAGTATCCAAAGTTGAAAGAGAAAGTATGTTACCCATCTATCAATCTAATTCAGCATGATATGTGGAAAGTTGAAAGAGAAAGTATGTGTGAACGTCAGAATTTACCTGCAAATCAACAAAGTATGATACAGAGGGCGTCGGGGGAGAAAAGGAGAAATATGGTCGCCCTTACTAAACCCACCAGCATGTTGGGAAAAATAGCGCTGGCAAGATAGAGGAATTGAGAGGAAACAGCAACGACACACAATTACACAGAGCAGGGAGGAAGAGAATCAAAACACATAGTATTTTTACGTGAAAATCCTCTTCTGAATAAGAGGGAGAAAATCACGGGACACTTAGTTCACAAATCTTACTATGAAAAATTTTGGTTACAGAAACCCTGGTTATACAAACCCTCAAAAAACAGAGAACAAGAGTAAAGTACAACTCTTTTTGTTCTGCATTTCTTTCCCCTTTAAAACGCAGCAATGTACACATATATATACAAAAGCACCGGACGACACCTATTCTGCAAGACAATTGTGTGCACTGCAAATCCTGTTACCTACTCTACAAAGTTGCCTTCCCGTCTTAAACTTTGCAGTTGACTTACTTTGTAAAGTTGGCTATGAACTCTAGAAAGTTAACTATCTGTTCCACTGCCTGCACTGGACTTTGCAGGTGATTTTCGGCGCATGCCAAATTTGTCCACCTACCCAACTCTACTACCAAAATCACCCTGACAAATTTCATCACTCCGGCCTTGTGAACCACTCTGAAATTTCCACTCTGAAGGAATTTTGCTTTGAAATTCCACTCCAGAATTCCATTCTAACCTTTTTTCCACCTTGGCAATTCTTCATACCGCCCAAGTGTTTGTAATTATCCCACACGAGAGTGACCCATATCCCAACACAGCAAACCCTAATTCACCACTTTCGACTCAGTCCAACACTAACACTAATATCCATTCACACTCCAAAATCTTAAAAACATTACAGAAAAAACCATCATGAATAACAACCCTAAAAGCAAAGAGCCAAGACACATTTGGTAGTGACTTACTGGAAATGATGGCATAAAGTTTAGTGGTGAATTGCCACTTAATTATTCTCGGATTGATGATCAAAATTCTTCATAATGAAGAATCCATCAAGGAAGTTGCGGCTACCTTTGCAGAACAAAAATCCTGAACAGCCAACCACCGTGATCCGATCTGGTACCATTTGAGAGGGACGACTTGTGAACTATCCCGGCGGATTAGAGATAGAGAGGGAGAGATGCCAAAGTGGACTGGTATGCTGTGAAAAAACAAATTACTAGGAAGACAAACAAAACTAGGAATCCATTCACTTCCTTATTTTTTAATTTTTAGTTTTATTTTAATATTTAAACGATTATAATTATAACATATTAATGATATTTCATAAATTTAATCGTTTAAATTATTAAATTAAATTCTCACTAATAAATTTCACCCTAATTTTATATTTTATCAATATGATAATTGGTTGATGGCTAAACTTTGATTTTCTAATATGATTTTTAACATTACATATTAGAATGTTATTTATACTACCAATATTGAAGTGAGTTGAGCTATTCTTTTCTTGTGAACTGTCTCATCCAAGTGCCAATGATAAGCAAAGACCAAAGATACACGAGTCTTGTTTATTAGACATATTCTGTTATACCATCAGTCCAAGCCGGATTATTATATCCCATTATTTTATTTTATTTATTTAACTTTTATTTTTTGTTCTTTTAATTTGGCACAAATATATCAAATAAAAAAAGCTTGCAACATTTCTAATAAATAAAGTTAAAAGATATATTAAAATTTTCGGACTCCCTGAATCTTCCTTTAATTCTTAGTTACTCAAGATTATTGAGTAAAAATACTGATTAAGCAACCGACAATATTTCGGGAAGCAAATCCCATCCTCTTCAAAGATTTTATTTTCTATTATAATGTATAGGATCTGAATTGAAGAATTTAGAAGTTTAGATTTAGTTTCTCTAATCTATATCTAGATTTAATGTACAAATCACGACATCGTCTATGAGATCGAGTTGAACAAACTAATTCATCTCATACTTAACTGCGAAGATCCACAAATTTACCATGGTAAACATCCGAGCACATGGTTAGTCTAATTAGCATTCTAGGAATGTTTCGCCACTTGATGCCCTTGCCATCAATCACAACCAATTAAGCACCCATACTAGACGTTGGGGCAATGACAACTCAACTATATGATATGTCAAGAATGTTGAAGTTCCTTCCGGGCTAATTTGGGTCTCAACCTCATCACATAGATGCCCCCTTGCCTCAGATGTCAACTCAAAAAGGAGGTACAAAAATAGAAAAGCCACCTCAAGGAAAACACAAATTCAGCCAAAATCACAAATTGTCTTCGAGGCACATCACTATCCTATCTATGAGCAGATTAGTGATAAATTGGACAACACAAACTTAGCTAAGAAGATTTTCGGGGCAGATTGCCTCTGCCCTTGTTACCCAGCAAGTCCTCAAAATCAATCCTTTATTCCTCTCCTAAGAGTGATGATGCATTTCCGGCCAAACCCATCAGTAACTCTCATACCCGTAGGCTTGTATTTCAATCTTTCCGGTATGTTTATTGAGTGGCGTCTACCATTTAGAGACGTCTTTTCAATCCATTGGTCAGCTTCTCTCATGTATGCGCCGTCAGTAGACGCATTAAATGTAGGCCTTGAAACTTGAGCCATTCCTTAATCACCACGCCAATTATGATTACCGGCGTCAGTCACTATTATTGGGCTTTAACACGTGTCATTGCGTAACAGGCCTGACTTTTGAATTTGCTTCAAGGAACCGTTTTGCCTTGATTTGTTTGAACTGCACTTCAAACCTCTTTCATTTCTTCTTCTTGCTCCAAAAATCATTCCCATGGCACCTAGCGTAGTTAATATTGAATTTGATGTAGGGAGGGAAAGGTAGGGAAGAGAGACAGAGGAGTAGAGATAAGAATATAGATCAGAGGGGTAGAGATAAGAATAGAAATCAGACCAAGGGAAAGAGGAAAAAGGAAATCATAATACTCGATTATATTTAATTTTTCAATCATTCATTCATCCCATAAACAATAGAAATAGGGTTTCTTATATAGAGAACCCGATACCTAAAATAATTGAAAATAAAATTATCACCAAATAATGCCTAATTGGGAAATAGAATCAAAGCGAAATAAAATCAAATCTCTACTAAATAAAAAAAATCAAATCAAATCAAATTAATAATTAAAACTACTATGAAAAGAAAATCAAATTTAATTTGGACGGCAAATCAAAGCAAATCTTCATCTCGGATGTCCACATCAATTCGCCAGTAGGGCTGAAACTCATTAAATGCGAGTTAAAACTTTGTAGTGAATTTCCTAATCGCAAGCCAATTAGAGTGCAAGTGGGACTGTCAATGTTGATAGACATAACAGAGTGGAATTGAAATCGAGCCTGAGCCACCAATGTCACTTGAAAGGAACAGGACTTGGCTCTAGAGATATGCAATGCACTTCAGACTTTGATAGAGTTGTAATATCTTGCTCCAAAATCTTTCTCATGGCACTTGCGCATAGACCGTGGATATTGTCCGCTTTAGGAAGGTAGGAAAGAACGAGGGGTAGAGCCAAGAATAGAGATCCCGCAAAGTTTTGTAGAGATTAGATATGGTAGCCCGCCCCAAAACGCGTCCACATGGAAGAGTATCCCACGCCCTTTATTACAAGGCACACTTCGCTCACCTCCCCATCCGATAAGGATTCATCCACCCATAAACAATAGGGAGATCTTATATAGAAAACTGCACCGATGCCGGATAATTGATACCAAATAAAGTCACAACAAAATGGGGCCTAAACGTAAAATAGAATTTTATAAGGGTGTGGATAATTCTCCTAAATAAAAAATTCAAATCAAATCAATTTAATACCAGGAACAAACCGAAAAGAAAATCAAATCTAATTTGGGACGCAAAGTTCCCAAGCCCAGAGCGGATAATATCGCATTAGTTCTTCCCAGTGGCTAAAATGACGAGTTGAGTTAAAACTTCGTAGGAAATTGGTCCCAGGGGTGGACTGTAGAGTTACAGCACGGATGAGGAGGTGAACAAAGCGTGCCTTATTATAAGGGTGTGGATATCTTCTCCAGAGCGAAGTTTGGGGCGGTGGATTCCGTAAGCCAGAACAAATGCGGGCTGCGTGTTGGGGAATAGGATTCGGGACCGGAAATGTGCAATATCGTATGATGCGCAGAAGTGGACGATTATGAAAGCGGTGGCGTGTCTTGCGAGCAATCCAAGTAGTCTCGGGCTCCGTCCGGCCAATCCATTTGACAAGGAAGTGCTGAATTGCTTAATCCTTGGGAGACATAAGTTGCTCATCTAGAATAGTATCAATTTTATCGTTGTGTGTTGGGAGGGTGGAGAGGTGTATAGAAATAGGTGGATATGCAATATATGGTGCGTTGAGGGGCACGTTAAAGGGATCAACTGATGGGTTAAAACCGAAAAAATTATCAACATAGAAAGTAGTATCAACAGGAGATAAAATATTAATAACATATGCAATTGACCCGAACCACTATAAAATCTTAAATGAACTAACATTATAAGTATGCAATATAGAAACGGGCCCATATAGACACTGTTGTGGTATGATCCAAACCATAACAAAACCTCCAATATAAAATGCAACATGGATTTTATGCACATCAGTGTGAAATTGGCATGAGGTATGAATTGTTTCCAAATATGTATTAATTTTGATGTGTAAGTTATGAAGATGTGGTGTAAATGTTTTGGCCATCATGGATTTACGAATATGTTGGGATATCGGGATAAGGCCTAATGGTTTTGGAAAGGCTCCAAGAATAATATTAGCAAACACAACAAGCTCGATGATGGTTACATGATCACATGATGTGAGATTAATGATATGTAATCATTTTGTCTCTATTACAACCTTTATTCCATTGAGAGTCATCGGTTTTGGGGGTAAATGATGGATGTGAATTTTCTTACCTTTGTGAACAAAAGAATAGAAATTAGAACGACCTTTAATTGTGACATCCAAGTCGTATAACCAAGGGAGCCCGAGAATTACATGACCCACATCCATTGGTATAACGTCACACTAAATATGATCTTTGTACTCTAAAAATTGAATAGGTACATGACAACGTTTTTTAATGAATATAGAAGATTTATCAATTCAAGAGACGCTGTATGGACTTGGGTATGTGACCGTTTTTAACCCCAAACGAGAGATAGTATTAGCGGAGACCGTATTGATACAACTACTGCTATTCACGATAATTTTGTAAGCCTTCACATTCATCTAAATGTAAGTATGAAAGATAGCATGACGACGCTAATCGTCAACCGCTTTTGATTGCATCAATGTGCATCATATAATGCTTAGAAATGGCTTATCAAGGATAGACGATTGGAAGTTTAGGCCAGAGGAGTTAGTCTTGAGGCATCTCACAATGTGTCAATATAATTGCCATCTAAGTCATCAAATTCCTCTAACTTAGGTTTATATATTTGTTCTTCAAGGGGTTTTTTGTTTATTTCATCTTGTTTGTCAATTAATAAAGCTTTATTTGGATATTTGAAAGAAATATGTCCAAAACTTTTACGATTAAAGCACTGTAATTGAGAATTTTTGTTTCGAATTTCAACACTCTTTCCTTGAACTTCCCTTGCAGGGGAAATGGTGGATGGAAGGGATCCTATGACAGACTTAGAGGTTGCAGTAGGAGTGTGATATGTTGATTGACAATACGATATCCTAGTAACTAATTTAAAATCTCGGACCAAATTATATGCATAGTCCAATGTAGTAACTCCACGGAGGACAAGTTCTCTCCTAAGGTTCTCATGTAGTCATTGTCGAAATCTACTTAATGTCATGGCGTCATTCTCAATGATGTGGCATCTCATCTAAAAATCATCGAATTGAGTCACATATTGGGTTACGAATCGATCATCCTGTTGAAGGGCATTTCATTGATCTAGCAAGTTATTACCGTATGAGCGGGGTAAGTATTTCTCTTGAAGGCGTCGTTTCATTTCGGCCCAACTCCTGATAAGGGCTGCTTGACATCTAACAAAGAGGTCTTCAATACTTTTCCAAAATAATTGAGCATTTCTGGTCAACTTGAGGCTAGCAAACTAAACTTTCCTGTCTTTTGACACACCATATCATTCAAAAAAATAATACATATCCTGAACCCATTGAGTGAAAACTCAAGAGTCCAAGCAGCCGTCAAAAGTAAGGGCATCTAGTTTGATATTTTTAAAGAGATGGTCGTCCGGATCTTGCTCTTGATTATAGTGTCGGGGTCTGTGATCGTGTTTATGAGGGGTTTGACTGCTTTGTCTTTACCGGTGAACCTCGTTATGGGATACATCAGAGTTTTCAGCATCTGATGAGTGAGGCCCTAGTTTTAAAGTGACAACCCGATTTACAAGATCCAAAGTCAGTTTGAATGGCAATCATGTGATTTTGTAATTGTTGTTGGCTGAAAACTAATTGGGTTAACCGTTGACTTAGAGTTTTAAGTTGATTAGAATCCATGGTTAGGTCAAGGGTATGATGAAAAATAATACGACCATTTCGCAAGTGCATGTAATACTAACGAGATTGAGATCAACAAACAAATAAGGCAATCCAAGTTTTTCAAAATAATTGGAGAGAAGAAATAGAAGATATGCTGCCTGTCAGAAGAAGATGCAAACAACAGGCTATGGTGCGGGTCGGAGGGGTGGTGGAGGTGGAGGTGGAGGTGGTGGCACTGCTGGTTGCGGGTTGCGAGAAGGGATTTAGTTTCTGACACCAATTTGATGTAGAGAGGGGAAGGTAGGGAAGAAAGACAGAGGGGTAGAGATAAGAATAGAAATCAGAGGGGTAGAGATAAGAATAGAAATCAAAGGGATAGACACAAGAAAGAGAGAAGACCAAGGGAGAGAGGGGGAACAAAATCACAATACTCAATTGTATTCAATTTCTCAAACATTCATCAATTCCATAAATAATAGAAGTAGGAGTTCTTATATAGAGAACTCGATACCTAAGATAATTAAAAATAAAATCACCACCAAATAGCGCCTAATCAGGAAACAGAATCAAAGTGAAATAAAATTAAATCTCTACTAAATAAAAAAATCAAATCAAATTTAATTAATAGTCAAAGTTACTATGGAAAGAAAATTAAATCTAATTTGGACGGTAAATAAAAGCAAATCTTCGTCCCGAATGTTCACATCAGAATCCATCCTTACTTCTAAAGACATGGAGTATTTGCGTGTTTGGTATAGGATTCCTTCCTCCACGATGCCAATGATGCGTTCTGGGTCTGGATTACAGTACGGATTAAGGAGTTAAAAATTAGATTTTTATGTCGAGTTAATTTGATTCTAGTCCAATCCCCGTATTCTTGAATATGGAGCCTGCGCAACATAACAAACAAACACGAGGTTAAAGAATAGACGAGACTCATTCTCTAATATATCGTCCGACGTTCAAGTCAGTAATCTTTCCAAAAGTATAGAAAGATATAAGAACGATATAAGAAAAATGGGTAGATGCATGTGGCAGGAATTGAGTGTTTGGGTGCGTCCAACTAAGGGGCGTCTTAGAGAAGCGTCTAGTTGAGGGGCAGCTTAGAGGGGTGCTCGACTGAGAGGCGGCTTAGAGGAGCGCAACCGGTCAGATGTATTTGGCCAAATCTGATGACGACAGCACTCATGTTCAGCCGGCAAGCGAGTTCTCCCTGTGCCATGAACTCCTCTTGGTAGGAGTGAGTGCAGTCCGGGGTCACGCCCAGGTTGACCTCGATGGTAATAACAATGGTAGCGCTCGCTCGACTTTCCATCTCTTTCATTGCTCACTCCTAAAGCACATTCTTGCAGCCTAACGATTCAGATTGGGGCTCGAGATTCCTCCTCAGTAGGCTCCTGGATCTCGCTTAAGGCTCGGACAGCCAACAGTCGAGGCAAGTGGCTAGCATAGGACCCTCCGGTGCCTCAACGATGGTAATGACAGCACTCAACTGGCGAGAAGAAAAGTATTGGACGAAGGAGTCCAGCATGAATAATAAAAACGTCAACAACAATGATCAAAGTGATCCAGTTGACTCATCAGGATACACATTTAAAGATACCTAATGGCTTCAAAAGATACAAGATGCTACCTGCGCCAACAGCCTAATTGAATGACTATCCTAAGTACGAGGGCCCCCAAAGAATGTGACCCAAGCCCTCCACCTTTTCTAAACAAGAAGCCTATCCGGTCAGAGCAATGAAGAGTTCCAGCATTCCTAGAATCCAGAAAGCTGACAGGAAAGTTCAGAGTCGTCGGAGAGACTATTCATCAATAGAGGCGAATCGGGGCCACCCCATCTAAGCGGAGCATGGCCCTTATCTCTCCGCTCAATTAGGTGCACGTGTTCGGCAGATCAGTAAGCCACCGCTGGCTCTCCCGAAGCTTGTCCTCAAGCGACACTATCCAATCTAGAGTCCAAGCATTAGCCTCTGAGAGCTTCTAAGATCTCGTCTTAGACTCGGACAATGCTTGGCTGAGGTGGCTGGCTCGCTTCTGGCTTTGAAGCGCCTCGGTAACAGCAACATTGACCCGGTGCTCCATTTTCTCGGAGTCAGCATGTGCCTGAAGGATGTGAGTAGCTTTTCCCTCCAACAAGTGCAGGTCCCCTTCCATCAGGCGAGGCGCCCCCTGGCCCACCATATCCTAAGGGTGGCTAGACGACAATGCTCAGCTCTGGTAGATTTAAGGTTGATCCGATCGGCCATTTCCTAATAGAGTATCAATCCCAATTGCCGCAAGTCGAACTGCCAGAAGACCGAGTTGCCAACTGACCAATCCGTCAGGTCATCAAAGAAGTCAAGTAGCAGAAAATACTTGACCCTGACAGACTCGAGACCAGGTCGACCGACCTGCACCTTGACCAAATGTTGGGATGAGAGGCTGAGCATCGACCCACTAGAAGACCGAGCCATCATCATGCCACCCTGTTAGAATGTCAGATATTTGAACAGTAGGAGACCAATGGAAATCGAGAGATCATGCCAGACTTTGAAAATTTTCTCAAACCTCACAAAACTCCCCTCGGTGCCATGACTTCTTTTTACAAGAACAAACGCTACTAAACTCAAGTGATCAATCGAGTCCGGCGATGATATCAGGCCACACTTAGCTGGCCAGCAAGTGATCCTTGTGCCACTATCTCCTCCCGACCAAAGCGAGCATAGCCGAGCTAGCACGTCCTTCCAAGCTCAGCAACCATAGCAACAAGGCCTCGGTAGGAAAGTCTAAATCGATAAATGTTCTCTAGGCAAAGCCGAGTCTCCAGCACTGTCCCTCCGAACACCCTTGCTCTGAAGATTAGCAGGACGCCACTTGGCCTCCCGGTGCGTTCTCATAGTAAGGCAACCGATCTAGAGCCCAAGACTTTCCCTTTGTGAGCTCTTGGATTTTGCCTGATACTTGGACCACTCACGGTCGACACCAGTGGCTCGCTCTAGCATCGGAGTCCGTTGGGGGCTCATCGCCCATGGTCCATCCAGACAAGTTGCTCATGCCCAGGTCGACCGACGAAAATTGATCAATGTCTGGCCTCCTCAACAACTCATCAGCAGCCAAGGCAGACTTCAGATGTATCCCCAGAATATCAGCTTCAAGCAAGGAAGGGTAACTCCCATCGATCCTGGTTTGTGGTTATGCAGGCTCCATGCCTCCAAACTCCCACATCACTTGGCTGGTGGAGACGATTTGTAACATAAGGCATAGATAGCCCTTCCATTTATAGTCGAAAGAAGGCATCCACTAGCATTGAGTCAACGAGATCACGCATGATGATGTCCCATCATGACATGCCGGGGGTTAAATTCTTGAACCTCCCAACATGGGAAGCTCGTGATGAGTTCGGTAAAATTTGAGCTGACCCAACTCGAGGCCCACAAAAAAACCACTCAGCCTAGAGGAGTTCCCGCCCAGCTTGTGATCTAACCGACACCGACCCAGCAAACACAGTTTGGGACGAGCCACAGCATAGCCTAGAAGCTCTAGCCCAACAGATCTATAAAGGCCCACACCAAATGTCCCACATCGCCTAAATAAGATAGAGCCATTCTGTGAACCACACTATAAAGTCAATTGCTGTAATAAGTTCCCTCAAGCTCTGGAAGGTTTAACAAATCTGCAACTGTCGTAGAAACTCCATCCCAGGAATTTGAGTTTCCATCTCAGGAGCGCCAGCTTCCTTCCTCCTAGGGAGGAACCCTGTCCTCTTCTCCATCCCAAGGAGGGGCCTTGTCTTCTTCCAGGAGCCCCTCTTTCCAGCTGTCCTCTGTTTAGGCGCCATTCGTCCAATGAGCCCTCCTTCCAAACACGCTCTGTTTAAGGAGCCCCATTTCCAAGTGTCCTCCGTCCAGGGACACATCAAGTGAGGTGGTATATCAGCCACGACATCACCCTCGATAACAACATACCATCCAACAGCTTCCAGAATCCTAGAAGCAAGGAAACCACCTGTTTCTCATAACTCATCAACATGTTGAGTTACAAGATTCGTACAGGCTTTGGCATTAAAAGTTTCAACTTTTCCCACACTTCCAAAATAAGCCTTTTTAACATCCTTCCATTTATTAAAAAGAATCCAATCTTCATTAACATTAATAAAAAAGAATCAATCTTTCTAATTTTTGACAGAATCAATATTTTCTCTACTTATTTTAAAGTTATTCCAAGGAGTCAATAAAATCCAATTTTTTCCTAATTAAACTGAAATATAATCTTTTCTATGTTGGCATTAAGTTTCATTTGATGGCGGTGAAAGAAAACGCATAAAACTACCAAGTATCGATTGGCGTTAGGATGAAGACGCACAATAGGGATTTGAAGGGCATCCATTATTTCCCCTCGCTATAGGAATGCAAAGTCGACTTTTCAAATGGGATTCATAAATCATAATGAAACCAAACCTAGGGAAAGAATCCTATCCTCAAGGAGTAGAAATCATGTAAGGAATGATGATATGAATATTATACCTATCATAGAGACCAATTATATCATCAACAGGAATAGACAAAACAATGTTAAAACCCCATCGGAAGAAGAATCACCACCTCGTCGTGGTGCCATGAGAAAATAGCGAAAAAAAAAAAATTAGAAGTGCAAGATATCCAAAAAGTAGTAGCAATTCAAGAAGGCGCTATTTAAATATTTGAAGATTAAAGTAAATCAAGCACCAAAATCAAAAGATAAAGAGCCACACCCTTTTTCAAAATTAAATGTGTAAAGTGGAACCTATCATCAAAACATATTGTATCTATGGCCAAGAGGAGTGTTCTAATAAACTTAACTAACTCCTCGAAACGACATGTAGGAGATGAAATATAGCTTGTCAAGTGGCATGTTAGGCAAAAATGAAGAGACCCACTTAAGAGAATTGATATGCACTTAGTGCAAAATTGGTCAACCATTTTAATATGAAGATATTATAATTACATAGAAATTATTTATCTGCAATGGAATGACTCTTCTGAATATAAAGGATCTTTCTACACATTTAGTTGGTCCACAACTGCTAATAGTTGATATTTATAATATCATACTTGGGATCATAGAATGATCTAGAAAAAGTGATGATATTTTAGATTCAAATCTTATTTATCGATTTACCAACCAAGAAATGCTCTCGGGAATCATAGACCCAAACTGTTGAGACTTTTGTTTCTAGGTTATCAATTTTAAGATTTGTTACAATGTTAACATGATACATTTGAAACTTTGGATAAGATGTCTGCCAGATTCATTTATTAATTACTGCCTTGAAGGATTATATATTTTTAAATTATTGTAAATCCGAGAAGAAAGAGATCAAGTTAATAGCTCAAGAGATCAAATATATGGATAAATATGAAGCATCCAAATTTTTCATTCATTTCTACTTGAAAAATATGTACAAGTTATAACTTAATACATAAGTGTCAAGTCATAAAACCCATATAAACCGAAAAGGGACAACATTGGGGTGATGATCATCAATAGCCGAAGCAAGACCACCCACTGCTAAAGACACCAATAAAGTTACCCGATAGATAGGCCCGCTGCAAGGAGATGTTGATTGTTCGAACTAGTTGCCTCCCCCCTTGAAAAGAGAGAGGGCGAAAGACAAGAATAAAGGACAGTCATATAGCTTCTAGAAACCGAAGATCAAACAAGCGGTCAACCATCTCCCTGTATCATGATAATTTGATTGAGGAAACTGCATGAAAAGATAGGAACCATGACTGTTCCCAATCTAAAATGAAGAAAACAAGTAAGTCTTCATAATGAGACTTTAGAAATTTGGACTAATCTTTCAATTCCTGACGCCTCGGCTGACTAATTCTCCATGTAAATACAAGTTGAGAAAAGTTTGATGACTCCATCGATAATAAGAGGAAGAAATGTATGAGATTAGGAGTAAATCATCCCTCTTCTTGTAGATAGTAAGCCCAGTAGGAAACACTGCATTTTGAAGGGCTAACAATCATAATAAATTCAAAGATTCTCCACCATTACTATCAGTCAAAACACTGTAAAAATGAATGACATAACAAGATTGGTAAGGAGCTTTAATGGGTCAGTCTTATTGAAAGCGGACGTCTTTTGCATGAAAGCCAACAACTGGACTCTAAACTGAACATATAGCCTTAAAGTTCAATTTTAAACTTCAAAGTTGAGAGGCTAGTATTGGATTGGTTGAAGCCAAGCCTGACAAAAGGAGAAGAGTTAAGGCGTGAAAGGGCCCTATTAGAGACAAAAACTCAATATCAACCCAATATTGCATGAGCCATAAAAGAGGAGATCATATTACTGATAGTTTGAAGAAAATGATTCATTGCAAATTGTCCCCATGTGCCACACAACTTACAATTTTTCCTACCGACAACAGCCTATCAATTGCCTACAGCCGGTGCAATTGACAGCTGTTATCATAAGAAGGCTAGGAAACAACAGGCAACCATCCATTACTCAAATCAATGGAGAGAACCACTCAACTTAGGAAACATTCCTGAAAAACTAACTCTAAGAAGCCGTTTATGATAAAATGTCTTCAAAGAACACTATAAAAGAGAAACCCCTTCTTCAGAAGAGATAAGGAAGATAGTCTTAGAATTAAATCTTCCACTCACTTTCAATAAATCATATTAAAATTCTCAGACTCACACAATCTTCCTTTAATTCTTAGTTACTCAAAATTGTCAAGTAAAATAATAACTTGAATGTTGAGTGATATTTGGGGAGCAATTTCCGTCCTCTTCAAAGTTCTTATTTTGGCTGTAATGTATAAGATTCACATTAAAGAGTTTAGAAGTTTAGATTAAATTTTTCGAGTTAAATTCAGATTCAAAGTACACATTAATATTCGATATAAATTTTACAACTTAGTATAAAAGTACAAAAATTTAATTTTTTTGCAACTTCTATTTTCACAAAAGTTTTAAATTATATAAATTTAATTAATATAACTTCAGTTTTGAAAAAAAATAAATAGCACAAATTCACATAGATTGACTTGATGCTCTTTCTTCTTTTATATGTATATTCTATACATCTATCGGATCTTGATAAAAATTTTAAAACTACAATTTATTTAATTATAGTATTGACTTTAGAATCGGTATACTATAGTATCGTCTTGCCAACATAAGCATGTCAGCATAATTTGATATGAATTATTGAAACATCAAACAATAACCTAATAATAATTATTGTTATAAAGTTTCTCCATACACTTACAAGATCAAGCAGTCACTGCTTTAAGTGAAAGAAAGTCTGAAATCTTGTTGGTGTAGAAATCTGGCTGGATGGAATTGGACGGACTGTGGAGGGCTGACAAAGTAGTCACACCTGTGGGGAAAAAAATTCCTTTAACATTTTTCTAAATAAATTTATAAAATAATTCAAATAAAAAATAAGTAAAATAAACTAAAAATGATCGTAATATTTTGATAATTCTCCGTTAGGAAAGAAGAGTTGCCATATCCCTCAAAAAATATGTTGTTTGGATAATGGACATAAAAAGGAGAACTAAATTCAGTAGTATTACTTTTATTAATTTATCATTATCGGCTACATTTTAAAATTATATATAATAAATTTAAAGTGATCCAATTTTATATCAGATTTTACGTATAACAAGAATTTTATATATTGGCTATTGTTTTTATGAGCTAAAACAATATTTCCTTTCATTTCACATCATTTTAAATAGAAATAAAGTTTCACTCTCTCTCTCTCTTTCTCTCTCTCTCTCTCCTTAATATTCCCTCATTTTTTCCTCATTTTCTCCTCCCTCAGCAACAATATCCGAATCAATATAATTTTATTTCATCCCATTTCATTCAAAACGCAGCGTTTGTCCACTCTTGTAAATGTAACTGCGGGGCAATATAGACAAGGCTGTTACCTGAGAGAACAAGGAGGGTTTTGCAGCCACCATTTTGCCCAAAGAGAATGTCGGTGTCCAGCCGGTCCCCAACCATGCAAATCTGTGACTTGAGAATCCCAAACCTGCCGTTTGACAGGAGCATAAAATCCACATTAAAAACTTAAATAGTTGAAATTTAGGCATTTCCTAGGAAACAAATTAACCTTTATATTTTAATTACCCAAAAGCTTAAGATGTTGAGTGACTACTTAAAAATGGTTTTCTTCTCTACTATACCCCTTCACACGACATCTTTTATGTGTTTGAAGCATAGATTAATCGCAGATCTACATCATACAATATGTTCAAAAATAGTTATGAGAAAATGGGGAATTCTAGGAATCAAACCTGTGACATTTTAATGAGTTCTAATACTATGCCAAGGAATCAATAGATCCCAAAGCCTAATCAAATGCCCCTTCACATGAATATCTTTTCTGAGTTTGAAGTATGGATTAATAGCAGGCCCATGTCATAACATATGATAAATAGTTTAAGAAAATTAGAGATTTCAGGAATCAAACTCATAATCACTTGAACAGTGAGTTCTTATACTATATTAAAGGACCAACAGATCCAAAAGCTGAATCTCAAACCCCTTCATGCAAATGTCTTTTCTAAGTTTGAAGTATAGATAATCACAGATTCATATTATACCATATATTGAGAAATTGTTTTACATAAATAGGAAGTTTCATGAATCGAATATGTGACCACTTCAACCACAAGTCTCTTATACCATGTCAAGAAATAAATAGTCCAAAAGTTTGAGCTTATCATTACCAAAGGAAGCCAAATGTCAATAGGAACAAATTATAATGAATTTGAAGCAACATACTTGTGTGCTAGATAGTCCATCATAAAAGTTGAGGGCTTTCCAACGACCAGCGGCTCAAGCCGGGTAGATCCACAAAGAGCACCAACCATAGAGCCGCCACCTGAAGAAAAGTAGGAAAAAAATTGATCACAGCTAACAAAATCATGCCTGCATGAACTTCTCAAAGCAAGAAATATCACAATATGCCATTTGAAAGTACTACTTTTAACTGAGTGGGAAAGAAGGATGAACCTGCCCATTCTTGAGCATCTGTAAGATGAGTAACAGCATCACGATTTGTGGCAATGAAAAGACATCCTGGATTTTCACGAATGCATAGTGTTCCATACCTTTCAACATCAAAGGGAGGAGAATTATTCGCGATATTTTAAACAACAAAAAAATGTTGACAGTTGTTATTAGGAATTAGGGACCATCAAAAGAGAAAGACCTCATCTCACTGCCAGTTCGAACAGGTATAGAGCTTACTGGCAAGTATTGAATATCATCCAAATCCAAAAGTGAACTTTTGGGTTATAGGCCTAAACACATTTATAGGTTACTACAATAACTTCTAATTCTTTAATGTGAGACCGTTTCTTAATTTGTACATGTTCCCAATAATCTCCTCTTGTGAGAGTCTAGCCACACTCCCCTTTGAACTCAGACAGTGGAGCATCGCAGTAATTGTCATTAGCTTCAAATGCTAACTAGTTATGTTGTAGCAATGAATTATACTCCATCACATCCAAGCTATGTTGAATACTCGTAAATTACACTAACTCCATCTTAGCGTTGCTAATTTCCCTACACATGGCCCTTATCGATACCTGCATGTGTAAAACAAGCCTTCGGCTATAATATCACTGTTAAGAACAAGGGATCATCAAGGAGGGAGGTGTTACTGCATGTAGGTCTCAATTAAATATATTTGGATACCATCCAAATCAAAGAGCCTATGATCCATATACTATAAACTACTACAACAGCTTCTAATTCTTCCATGCGGGAATTTTTTCAATTCAAACATGTTCCAGATAGTCCCTTATTATAACTCAAAAATATGAGTTAGTGTTTTTTATGGTTGAAATGCATTTGTAGAATTTTTTTGGTGCCATTTTGTGTAGCAGCAATCATCTAGAATCTTGCTACAAAAAATGAAGCAAAAGTAAAGCCTGATTGGTCGGTAAGCACATACTGACACATAAAATGTTGAATATTACTGTAAGAACATACTGAACTTAATGCGTGATATCCAAGCTCCAGCAACATTAACTTAGAGTGGGAAGATTGGATTGAACATTATTATACAGATTCAATGAATCGACATCAACATTATAACATGCATTCAAGGAATTGACCTGAACATCATTAGCTAGTACTAGGGCTATCTCATCTTGACAAAAATAGAGAAGCATGAAATCATGATTCTAATGTCATCTTTCCGTCTGTTTAGTGCACCCACATACTCAACATCAGCTCTCTTCCACAGCAGCTTGCAGAAATCCAAACATATTGCCCTGTCCACTTTTTACTTTTTAATAGAAAATAATTTACGGATTATGAGTATTGACATAATAATAAGATTATTCTATTTTAACATATAGGTCAATGGTTCAAACCGTAGAAACAAACTTGTGCAATGTAAGGATAAGACTGCATACATTTGAATCTCTCCAGACCCCACAATGTTTTATATACCATCCTTTTAATGAAAATGGGGATAGTGGAAGCAAACATCATGCACAAAAATGCATGGAAGTTGGAAACCCATACATTCTGATAACACAAGCTAAAGGTGGAACTTACTGAACTTTATAGTAGTTGAAGTATCGATCAAATCCTACCACAACAGCACCAACCTATATGGCATAAAGGAGTTTCAAGTACAAGTACGATTTTCAAATGGTATGAAATCAGTGCATCAGAAGGAATTCAAGAAATCACTGTTTGTTTGATCAAAGAAACATTTGTGGACAAACATGCCTTCTTAGAACTGTATTGATCCTCTGTTATATAAAAGAGCAGAACAGAGAGAGTAGAAACATAAATGTTACATTCTTATCATGCTCCATCATGAAACCAGGCTTCAACTCTATCTTTTTGTCTCCATCTACCTGCAGAGATAAGTATTTTAGTCTTAGTTCCATGAAGGTAAGAGAATACCAGCGCATATGAAAGTTACATTGCTTTCACAGCTCAGGCATACGCAAACATGCATACTAGAGAGAGGAGGACAGGGAGGGAGGCAGAGAGAGTTTTGCCAGGTAGGTAGATAATACAGCATAGCATATTTCTTTCACAATTTCACATTTCTTAACCAAAGTACTCAAAATATCATGCTAGTTAATATGGACCACTAAAACTCATATCCAAGACAGGACAGCCACTGTATGCCAATAGCATCGAAGAAAAAGTCAAAATTCAAAACAGATTATATCCAGTCACTGCAAGTGGACAATCGACAATGGAATCAACAAATGCAAGAAAACTTTGATGTATATAATACATCTAAAAAGATTGCAAATTACTTGTGCAAAAATGCTCAGGCAGTATCATCCGTGTTAGTTGGCTTGTTCATGCAGGGTCACAAAGAAATACAAGGAAATCAATGATTCTGGCAGAACAGATATATATTCCATAGGCAAAAAAATCCATTTTTCTTCTTTTTTCCCCCAAAAACTGTAATTATCATGTCACTTAGTATGGGCCACAAGGTAAAAACATTCCAGGTACAGAGTTACAGAATCATGTTAAAGCTCTTGCATTATAGTCTACAGATGGCCATACTACTTGCATTATACAGTATGCTGTTATAATGAAGGTCATGCCTTTTTCTTTTATCTTAATGACCCGGTAAGTTAACTCATATGCATGACCCAAATACAGTGCAAGGTGAGCCTTCCATTACAGATTTGCAGACAATATGAGAGGTCTCACCCTACAGGATCATTTTGCCTATTTCTTGTACTAGGTAACAAAAATGTAAATACACATTTGTGAAGTAATAGCATGTCACAAGGCATTTGGCAGGGGAACTCATGATGTTTAATTCAAATATACCGGCCCACCAAGGTACTGAAATCCTGCAAGCTCAAGTTCCTTCAAGATACCATCCTCACCAATTACATAGATCTGCAACATGTAAGAGTTTACTGGCTAGTGTGTATTCAAATATTACTGGCTGACAAAATATGAGACAAGAAATCATTTTATAACTACAACAAATGCATAAGGATATGCAGATGTATCAAATATAGTCCTAGAAGGTTAGGAATGGAGAATAAGAGGGAGGTGAAACATTTTCCTTTTTATCTGTAATGATCATTAGAAACAATGAGTAAATGAGAATAACATCCCACTGCGTGACAATGAAAGGATCGAATTCCTCGATCAAGTTAGGTGAATTCCAAGGTTTCTGTTAAGCCAGGGAATAATAGCCCACCAAAGCAAGGGCTTGGATTGCTGCATATAATTAACACCTGAGAGCATCATTGGAGTCAAATGGTTGTTTCTTTTACATCCTTCACAAAGCTAGAGAGACAATTATATTGATAAGTACTCTAGTTTTGCTTTCAGGTGTTCCTTTATACCTCTGGCAACGTTTATCCATAAAATTTTCCACCAGCCCATTCCACAATAATTTGTACTACTAGCAACTATACCATAACTTAAGAGCTAATATTTTACAGGTGACAAATTCATCACCAGAGACCCTCTGCACTTTACACAGAGATCTTTATAAATAGATCTAATAATAAAAAAAAAAAAAGCTTTTTCTAGAATAAGCAGCTGACTACCTGCTCAAAGAGAAATGAGGTCCCAGTTTTCAGCATTGGGTAACTTATTTGAGAAGAAATTGTTTTGGAATAGGTATCTTTTCCAATGGAAGATTGAGGTACACTCATAATACATACCTTCTTATCCTTTGGAAAATTAATTGACTTGAGGTATGCGGCAGCAGCAAACGATGATGCAAAAATTTCCTCCTGAAAAGATACCATTATGCTTAGACTAAAATCACAGAGTTTGATGAAAGAGGTCATTAACCAACCTCGCTGACATTAAGCCCAAGTGACTCAAACTTCTTCCCATACTGTTTCCTAGACTTCGTGGAGTTATTGGTTACAAAAACCAATCTCTTGCCCTGAGGAAAAATGAAATCAGCAACTGCAGTGTGCAAAGAACAATTAGATAACGAACCATAAAGAGTAGTTCCATGCGTGGGAAATCACAAGGAAAGCACTCTGTAAAACAAAACCAAGTATATTCTAGACATGCTTGTAGATTTCAGCATAATATAAGATGCAAACCTTTGACCGGAGCATGTCAAGAGTTTCTGGGACTCCATCTATCAGTTTATCTCCTTTCCATATAACACCTGAAAGAAGTAGACTTTAAATAAAATGTAGTCTTATATGTGGAAGATCCACCCCACAAGACCCCAAAGCCACTTCCCACAGAGAGAGACGGAGAGGAGGGTGCATTCCACATACAAAGAGGAAAAGGTTAAATGGATAAGAAAGAAAGATAAACCGTAAAAATAGAACTTTTTTTTTCGTTTTTATATTGGTCAAGACAATATGATGGAGAAAATTAATAACAATGATAAATATCTAGTTACATTCATTGACAACACTTTCAGAGTGCTGAATCTTTTTATTTTGCTATTTTCTCAGACCATTGTCAACTTGCCATTGAGCTGTTATAAATATATGATGAAGACTTTAAAGGTCATGCCACAAAATACAAAATGAGGCCAAAAGAAAAGATGGAACCTGATGATGCCTACTACATTTATCTGTGTACATTACTGATAAGTAACTATTTCTCAGTAGAATAATCCCACATCATACCATGTTCCATTTCTTTGCTGTCAAAGAATCTAAGGACTCAAAAAGTTCTCATTATGACGGGAGAGAAAAAAGTGTCCAACTCATACTCCCCCAGGCCAATGCATTCCAGTGTCTCTGGCATCATAAGCCTACTCGGACATTAAGCAATGACATCAAAATTTAATGTGGATATTATTGGATTTTAATCATTCCTTTGTAGGTGCCACAACAAATGGAGAGTCATCCAAACGGTAAAAGATATTAAAGGGTCGTATGACAGACGCCTGATTCATGCCTGTGCATCAATTCTAAATTGGAGGGCACTTAAGGAGCGTCTAAGGGGCGCTTGTGCATGCGCGACGAGGGCTCGTGCACTGATTTCAGTGGTGCGCACACTCGAGGTGTGCCCAACGCGAGCTCGAGCGCCGATTTGCATTATAAAATCATGTTTGACGCAATTTTAGAGTATTCTAAAATCATATTCACATAAGGAGCGCCACACATAGAGAGAAAAAAAAGAGATAAGAGAAGGAAGTTCGACATTCGATTGAAGTCCAATTTCAATTTCGTTTTTCACCAAAATTAGGTATATTGTTCTAGAGTGGATTTCTAGAGTTATTTCGTTTGATTGCTCTTATTTCTTGTTATACATTTTCTTATTGGTTGTTAGGTATATTGAGTGGGTTGTAATTAATCATTTTTCACTTAGGATTATAGTGAAATGATTGCGGAGGGGGTTATTTGTAACCGGCACTATTGTTATAGTGGATTTATTTAAAATTTGTTTTGTGATTTTTTTCTTAGTTGAAAAGAGTTTTTCATATTAAAAATGTTGTACATTATTGTATTTCTTGTTTGATGGTTGATGTTCAACAAGGAGTTTAGGATTTGTTCCATTGTGCCGGATTGTATATGTCCGGATTGAATCCCAACAAATATTCCCATGGAGAGAACAAATTGACAGACAACTTAGATACTCTTTAGATTAAGGCCTTTCATTTATCTTAAATAGTCACCTTTGATAAATGCACCTACAAAGAAAAGATTTACTGCTTAATAGATTTATAAATTTGACAGGACATGTTAATATCAAGGATTACCTACAACACTGAACATTACATCAGATGGAATGAATAAAAGAATAGAAACTGCAAGATGAGATTGAACAAAATACTGCAAGGGTGACCTTCCATAACATTTGCTCAAAATTAAGGAAACATTTTTACACCTTGAAACGTGACCAAGATCTGGGTAGAGAGATTGGTTAGTGAAGAACAATAACATCTGGTAGAGAGCCTGGTTGTTGAAGAATAGTAAAATCTGCCTTCTTTTGGATGGATAAAATTGATCCTTCCTTAATGGATACCAGTGCAGCATTGAAAAGAATAAAAACCAACTGTCAACATATACATCTTTGAGGTAGTCTATTATATTTATACTGGGGAAAGATAGAAATTTTGACCGTATATACCAGCAGATTGATTCAGATTCCTTTTTCTAAATCTAATGTCATATCTCACTCCCAAATAAAGCCACATAAGGAAGAACAGTAATGTCCTGACCATTTGCATGATTTGATGTGATGTCTTGTTAAAGTATTAAACCTATAATTGAGCTCACTTAACAGCTCAACCCTTTGTGATTAGTTCCCTACATTTGTATTGGAGCCAAACAAATTGTCTAGGCTCCAAGCCTATTGGGCTTGTGCATAATTCACACTTACAGCTTAATAGGTGATCTAATGAGCCAGGGGCTTTCACTCCATTAGGTACTGGTGCGCCTTGTATCCAAGACCCGATGGAATGACAACCCCGAAGAGCCTCCTCAGCCCTCTTATTCTCCCCTGACCTAGTTGGAGGGCAGGAAAGAATGCCAAAGGCCGAAGGAAGACCAAATCAACAAGCCAAAAGACACATCAGTACCTAACCACAAATGTCACTCATTGGTCTACTATAGGACCAGTGGGAAAATTCAGGCTTAATCCACCTGGCATGCCGAATAGACACCTGAAGGTCCTAAAAAGGAGATTTCTCAGGGGATATGTAATGGGACAAAACGGCCATATTAGGAAAAAGTCTTAGCACTTGTATAACTACTCTCTCGACTATAGCTACGCGGCCAATAAACCACCAACTCTTCTCTTAGCATATAAATATATCACCAACTCTCATTTATAAGAATCTAACTCTTAAGAGAAAAAAAGGAAGCTGATAACACTCAGTCTCCCTTTCATTAAATAGCAGCCATTGAACACTCATAACTCAGCAATGATCAAAGGTAAACCTTTATCTCACAAGGATAGTGCCACGTCTAAAGTTTTAAATCGTAAAATAATGATGTAAATAAATCTTAACACTTAACTCAAGAATACTGAGATGCAAGCATGCAATAAATACTATTAGATAAACTCAATAAAATAGACAAAATTTTAGGAACAAATGGCCACACTCTAAAAATGGCCCTAAATCAATCCACCTGCTCAACAATAATCCAAATAAACTAGGAAAATCATCAACTATTCCAAACAAACAACTTCATATAATATATAATTTGAAAGCCTTTAGCCACAAATACATACAAACTTAAAATCAAACAACTAAGGTAACATAATTAAAACCGACTATAAATTTGACAACAATAAAAATGTTCAAAAACAACTAAAAGAAAAGTCTTTCTTACACAATCCTGCAATAATATCCAAGCTCACTAATAAAAATTATAAAAATGGCAAGAGTGAGTCTAATAGTCAGCAAACATATATATTATATATATATTGATATACATGAATGAAGCATGAGGAAGGACAAAAATAAACATATGCAATTGAACTAATAATGATAATATAATGATAAAAACACACGAAAAACATGAGAACCAATAAAATAATCAACAAAGGTCATACGCCATTATTCAAAGCTTAAATGAGCATTGTATTTACTAAAATGATGATGGATAATAATAAATAAAATTAAGATATATCCAAATATATTACACTAATTTTCTATAATGGTTTTTATTTAAAAAATGAGAACAACAAATGATAAATATGTAATTTTTTATAACTAGAAAATAATAATCTTTATAAAGTAAAATTTTTTTCAAATAATTATATAAAAAACTTGAAAGATCAAATATTGAAGATCATGAGTTATGAAATGTTTCAAAATCCTCTTAAAATAATGCAAAATAAGGATAAAAAGGACTGAAGCCATGTTTAAACAATGGTCAAAACATTATTTTCAAATGAAGAAAAAGTTTAAATACACTAATATTAACCCAAATATTACCAAGATCTAATGTGAAAATACTTAAAAATCAACTTTCTTCACATTCTCTTTCATCTTCTCTCTTCACATTCTCTCTCCTCTTCTCTCTCTCTCCTTCTTTTCTTTCTCTCTCCTCTCTCGAGTTCTCCATTAAAAATGTTCCAAAATCACAAAGGAATCACTTAAATAGGTAAACTAACACACAAGCATCAATCATGTATTCATCAGGCACAAAGACAAAAGAAAAATGTATGCACAAGCACCACATACCCCATGCACAAGCGCTGCCTAGTCTGCTAACTCACACATGAGTGCACCCCCACCACACACAAGTGCCCCTCCGCCACGCACAAGCACCACTCATTCTACTAAGTTACGCTGGAGGACTGCACATGCAAGGGTCAAGTGCTGGTCCACTTTTTTCAGACAGTTTTTCTTCCAAATGCACAATTATTCCCTAAAATTATCCAATATAATTTAATTTTAGCATCATAATACATTATTAGGGATTGGGTATTACAGGCTAAGTCATTGCAAGCCTCTAAAAAGGAGAGCACAAAGTGCCAAAGAGACCTCTTCTACTCCGAAAGCGAAGTGTTTTCCACACTCTTGAAAGAGGAGATCACGCTGAGGGAGAGCACCAACCAACGCCTCCCCTTCCCAAAGACTGAATACCGTTCAGCACTCGAAGTGCCTGGAACCTGTCTCCGCAAAAGACCATATATCTCCTGCTGAGCTCATCACGATGCTCAGCTCCTCCAACATAACAATTCGAGGTTTTGGGAACAGTAGTACCTCACCAGTTTGAACTAAATGTCCAGAGTTTTAAGCCATATGGCCACCTATTTTTATAATCATATTTTAGCATAATGAATGGAGTGAACTGATTCTTATTCCACGCTTTGAGTTCAAAGAGTATTTGTGTGTGTGAAGTAAGTGCATTCATTTGGATGAAGACGAGTGTCGGGGTGATTTGCGAAAGCAGTTAAGGTTTACTGTATCATCCCAACGAAATCAAATTGAACCACATTGCATCTCAGATACTCCAAGACCAAACGAAAATGCATATTCTGATAAGCTGATAACCGATATTGCCTTTCTTTAATAATCTCACAATCAATAATGAATAGTGAGATAGCCGCTCACCGTCGCAATCGAAGATGAACGTCTCCACGGAATCGATGAGTTCGTCGGGATTCTTCAAAGGCTGCGCCGAGGCACGCATCGAGAAATTCGAGGCCATTCTAGAGAACTTGTTACCCTTACATTTAAAGGACACCAATTGAGTGAAAGGGTTTGAATAGTAACAAATTCGTTTGAACCCTGAAAGCTTGAAATCAAGGTTTTGAGTGAAAACTCGATGAGTGTATATCGGATTGAAGAGAGTTGCTGAAGTTGAGAGCGCTTTGCTGCTTGTAGCGCTTAGCATCTCTCTTTCCCTCTCTGCGTTTCGTTTTCTCTCTCTTTCGTTCCTCTCAGGTATTTCGGATCGCATATTTAGGGAGGTGGGTGAGGTGATCAGCTGTCTGTCTGTGGCCGTTGAAGTGTTCGCTGTGGCTGTTAGAGCTGACGTGGTCGAGCGAGTGGACACGATCACGGGATATCGGGAAAGACCGTCAATTAAAAAAAAAACTAATAAATTTATTCTAAACTATTTTACTTCGAAAAAATATTGATTTTTATCTTTCAAATATTCCGTCTATTTATTAAAAAAAACTAACAACAAAATGTTTCTTATTTTTTAAAAATTTGACATATATGAAAATATATTTTCATATTTTTTAATATTTGATATTACATAAAAATAATTTTTTATAATTTTTTATATTTTATATATGTAAATAAATAATAGAAAATATTTTTCTAATAAAAAAATATAAAATAATTTAAAAATAATTTTATATTTTCACACGATAAATGACTTAATAAAGCTCGTCTATTACTTAATTATGACCACTAACACTCACTAATAAATTTTTTATTTAAAAATGACATCATTCGTTCATAATATCTCAACCTGTTGTCGGTTACCAATCGGTAATGTCTTATGCCATCATTATTGGTTGCTGGATAGAATCAACAGCCACAATCAATCACTAACTGATGTGTGACATTTTAAGTAAATACTATTTATCGTCGACTATTCAATATCTCCGATCTTATCGTCAGCCTTGACAATAATATTTATGAACACTATTTTTTATTTTTGAGATAGCAAGATAGCATGGCTTAACCTAGACAAGCTCGATGTTGTCAATACGTTGACAACCACCACCACTTTTCATCAACCATCAATGCCTACAACTTTATCATTAATCACTATTCATTGTGTCCCTCGCCCTTATCGCTAGTTACCTAGCAATTATATTGGCAATTGATACTATCATTAATTGGTCAATATGCCTTAGTTTAGAATTTTCAATCAAAGGTTGTACACAAGTATTTTTAATTGTATATTTTTATGATTGATTTGAAGAATTTTTTATAAATGTTAAATGTTGAAAAATATTTTGATAAGAAAATTATTTTTTTAAAAAATATTTTTCATAAAATGTGAAAAATATTATTTAGGTTAAATGTGATAAATATTTTATGCAAATAAATGGAGAGTTAATATATTTTGGATAATTTAAAAGCCTTTGACTCGGAATAATATTTTTAGAGATTTATAAAAATGGTAGAATCGAGGTGGCCGTTAAACGACGGAGAAGAAGGGTGAGAGGTGCGGCTTTATGGGGAGAAAAGAGAGGAGCAACGGTTAGACCTCCAGCCGCTATCACAAGAATAGCTTAATTACTGCCCGTATCACAAGGTTGCTCTTGGGAGATGGAGAAGTAGGTCTCTTTGTGAGAGGCCTTGTACTCATCAGCAGGCGGCGTATAATTGCAGACGCGATGCATCGGTGTTCCGGCTGAGGAAGGTCAGCGAGCCCGGTCAGCGAGCAGATGGCCGGAAGGTTCCAGTGAGTCAGACTCAGGGAAGAACTCGTCTTTGTGGAAGGGAGAGTGACACATTAGATAAGAAAAATTGAAGGGAGCCCTAATGGTTTGCGACGACCTGTTGGCAGCACCGATGGGATTTATGCTTGATTTACGAGAGGTGAGTGATGAACTCAATAATTAGGCTATTGAGTTAATCAAAGGGTTCAGATTTTCTATTACAAAATTAACATTTATTTTTTATCGGCTCGACTGGTTTGGAGTCCAATCGATCTAATTTTTTACCAAATTAATGCTTCATCAATCAAAGCATAAATTAGGAATTTCAGGCACTCAATGCACAACCGCCGTCATTATTTCCTTGGGTTCACCTGCTACTGCCGCTGACGCTGCCGCATGTCACTGTCGCCCGCGCCGCCAGCGACTGCCATCCGATCAGACCTCCTCAGCCTACGACGCCGTACCGTCGCGCCCACAACCGCACCCACCACTCGCCAAAATTATATTTCTGTCGCCGGAACAATTTTCCGCCGTTGCCACTCCAGTTGATTATGGGGGTTTAGAACTATATGACCTGACGTGTGTCAGAAAAGTAAATTATTAGCTCAACAAGCATTTTTACGGCGGCGATAGAGACGGCGACTGTTGACGGCTAGGGCAACGGGAGTTGTGGCGGCAGCAATACAAGGAGGCTACAGCCAAAAAAAATCTGGCGAATGCTGGTTGCGGAGGCGTGTCCGAGGGTGCGACGTCATGGGCGATGGTGGTGGCGGCAGCGCAGGTGATAGTAATCAAGTCCTAACATGAGGGACAATCTTGAAACAAACACAAATTCTATTCCAAAGCCAAACGTCGATGAGAATTAACGTGAATTCATAGAGAATAATATTTATTTCTTAAGTTTTTAAATAAAAATGCTACAAAATATTACGTTTCCCAGCTTTCTTACAACTGGAGAAAGGAGAGTAAAAATCATCAGTTGGGCTTTTACCAGAACTCAAACAATGTCCATGCCTATGAGGCACATGTTGCTTAGGATTTATTGCATCATAGAGTCCATAGTATGGTATGGTCATCATGAACATATATGACATTTTAAAGACTTTTTGTTCCTTGATTATCCATTTCAAGTGAAATCAAGAGAACACCAAAAAACCCAGGCTAAACAGGATACTGAGGATAGCTTGCATAGCGGGATTCTGATTGAATAATCTTTTGCTCCTTGATCATCTTGTTAAATAATGGTTGTTGCTGCTGATTTATCTGCTTAATTTGATTGATAATACGGGCCTTGAGCTATATGACTCAATTGAATGGATATTTTTCTGGCAGTAGTGGAGCTACCCCAGAAGTCCTACACAATTATGTTTCAGATGCTTTGGGCATGTGACATGATGTCTGTGTTTTCCTTGTGGCAGCTTAAGGAAACTGCATGAAACTATGTCTCCAATATAACGCAAAGTTTTTTTGTTTCGTGATCAATGATGCTGAGAGATGTCATGTATTACTCCTGAATGCTGCATACAGTTAGAAAACTCTTACTGCCAAGAGTGATACGTTCGTACTGGCGTTTCACATCCGAATTCACACATAATCCGATTGCAACGAAAAATCCGAACCCTCCCGTCAGCCGTTAGCCACTAAGAATGTGAGTATAAAAAATATAAAAATGTACAATAATTTTTAACGTAGAAAACCCTTTTCAATTAAGGAAAAAAATCGCGAGACAAACTCCAAAAAATTTTACTATGTAAAATTGGTTACAAACAACCCCCGAGACAGAATATCAGCAACCCACTCGAGACAGAATAAGAAAAACAATCTAGAGAGTAAGGAAACTCTTCTTCTATCTTATCTCTCTATTTTTCTTCTTTCATTCCTCTCACTGGTGGTATTCTCCGCTCACTGATTTTACAAGTGTGGCGATAAACGGCGAACGGTAAGAGCTCCCTTCTGCACCTTACTCCGTTCCACGTTCCACCGCAGCTCTGCGTAGCTTTTTCTGAAGCGCTTGGTGCGCTTTATAATGATGCCGCCTCTAAGTCTCATTTGTTCATTTGGACTGATCTTGTAGATAATTTGTCACACCAACTTGGTAATTTTCTGTGCATTCATTAGTTTCCTCGTTTTCACATAAGGCGCATGCTCTGTAGGTCAATCTACTCTACATAAACGGCGCATGCTCTGCAGAGTCAGCTTACCAACTTTGAAAGTTTACTACCTGTTCAGAAAAACTTGCCACCTACTCCTCATAATTTAGTGCTCACTCTGTAAAGTCATCTACCAATTCCGCCAGGTCGACTTCTCTGAATTAGTGTTGTCTAGTCACCTTTTTGCATTAGCCTCATCACAGCTTGGCCGGTTGGCCTCCATGACTAGCCGGCTTCTTGCTGCCCGGCTGGCAGGCTTCTTGCAGTCTTGTTGGCTCCGCCCTTGGCCCTGCCCGGTTCCGCTGTTGACCCTGCTGATTATTGTCTCTCCGATATTTGCCTACTCTAACAAATCGATCTTTCCGATCTTTACTATAGCCAGTTTGTAGCCCTTCAAACTTCGCATAAGTTTTGTGCGATCTTCCGATAACTCATCCGTTTGTTGAATTATCCACAAGGGAGTGACCAAACCCAATAATTCGATAGTAGACTGGTTTTTTGAGATCTTTTTACTTTAGTAATTTTTTTCTTTCCTGTGCTACCTTTCTTCAACCAAACATCAATGGAAAAATTTTGCAAAATCTATGCTCCCTAATCCACTCTCCCTCGTTAATCTTTACCCTCCATTTCCCTATGTTCTCAATTGAGGCCTTGGGAGTTATTTAATTTAGATTGTGGTCTCTCTCTCTTGCTTTTCTCGTCTTCTGGTCTACTTTATGTAGGGATCTCGTTTTTGTAGGGTTTAGTGTTAATTGTTACATTAGTGGCTGTCATTCTGTTCCTAGAGTTTTGGCTAGACTCCCAACGTGATTCTTGCTTGTTAGGCTCATTTATATCCACACATTCTTTGTGAAGTTTAACCTCTTGCTTACTGTATACTATTTCCCAAATTTATTTAGATGCAGTGCCATGTTAGTGCCTTGTTATGGGAGATCCATTGTTTATGAGCCCTCCCCCCAAGAGAAAACATGGAGAAGTATGTGAGGGTTACCTTTGTGATTGCAAATGCTGCAAGGACTATAAGCTTTTTGTACCTACAGTAGTAACTTTTGTCTTATTGGATTACGTATTGAAGGGAGTTGCTTAGTTGAATTAGCTAGCCTGTGATTTTCTCCACACTTCCCTCGTACAAGTTGGTTTGTGGTCAAGTTTACAGAAAATGTTCTTAAACCTTGAATTAAAATTAACCAAAATTATGCCTCTTCAGTAGAAGTTCTTGCTCTATTTTGATCCTAAGGAGTAGAGATATAATATTTCGGATACTTATTTAGATTATTTTAATATTAATTATAATTTTTGGTAATTTAGACGTAATAAAAATTAATTTGATATTGTGAAATTTGAAAGGATAATTGGATCAATTGGACTGCTATCCGAGGTGTGCCTGTGTTGTCGTTTGAATATCGATTTAGATTTTAGAATAAAAGAAAAAAATAAATAATAATAATAATAATAATGATAATAAAAAAAAGAAAAAGAAAGAGAAAATAGAGAAAGGAGTGTTGGGGAGAGAGAATGAGGGAAGAAGAAGAGGGGAAAAAGGGGAAGAGGAAAAGGGCCGGCACGGGAGGTAGCGGCTGATTATCGATTGGTGAATTGATGTTGGAAATGGAAGCCCGACAAAGCCCACTTTGCAATTCTACCATCCATTTTATGTGTTGGTGCAAATCGAAGAAGGAAGGGTGATCGAGCTGATGTAATATTTTGAATTTTTATTCAGATTAATTTAATATTAATTATAATTTTGGGTAAATTGGACGTGATAAAATTATTTAAATGTTGAAAAATTTTGGGAAGATATTTGGATCGGTTGTATTGTCGCCTAAATATTTATTCGGATTTTGGAATAAAAAGAAATAAAAATATAAAAATATATAATAATAATAATAATAATAATATATATATATATATATATATATATATATGAAAAAACGAAAAAGAAAAAAAAAAAAAAAAAACAGAGAAGAGGGATAAGGGTTGGGGGAACAGTGCAGCAGGATGGGATCGGGGAGAGAAGAAGAGGGGGGAGGAGGGTTTCGGCACACTGTTCACGGTGCTCGTCGAGGAGAGAAGCGGAGGTGGCCGGCGACTGCGCGGCGAAGGTGAGATAAGGAGGTGGGTTGTCGACGGCGGCGGCGCACGGAGGAGGCCGTGCGGTGGTGGTCGGTGAGGGCGGCGCGCACGAAGAGGATTTGCGCAAGAGAGAGAGAGAGCGGCTGCTCGAGGAGGAAGGAGTGAGATGGCCGACTGTCGGCCTGAGTCTCGACGCGGGGAAGGCCGGCGAGGTGCGGTGGGGAGACGGTGGCTCGTGGGTGGCTGCGGCGGTGCCGACGTAGAGTGCGACGGTGAGAAGTCGCGCGAGGAGGAGGAAGACGGCGGCGCAGTGGTGCCGGTGCCAGCGTGGTGAGGCCAGGGAGGCCGGCGACAGCCGCGTGTGAGGCGGCGCGGTGGTGGAGCTGCGATAGAGAGGCGGCAACGGCGCACGGCAGTGGCTTGCGCGGTGAGGAGAGAGAAAGGAGCGGCGACAGGAGAGGAACGGCGAAGCCGCAGGCAGCGCGTGAAGTCGAGAGACAGTGTCGATTCGGACACTTTGAAGCATCTTTTCTTCAGATCTGCAAAAGATGGCGCCCGCGCAAGATCTCGTGAAACCCTCTTTGGCCTAATTTAATTTTCGATGTATTTTGAATCTTGTTTGAAATTTTTACTAAACGTCATGAATTAGCAGACACCCATTTAATTTATTCGGGATATGCATGTGTAGTTCATTTAGATATTTTGGGGTTGTTGGATTGGGTTTTATGATTTTAGAGAGTTTAATATTTTTAAGAAAATCAATAATTTATTGGACATTGTATATTTTTATATTAATATATTTGTATAAAAAAATGAGCATGAAGCAGCGTCACAGTAATACACGCACATGCCTGAGGACTATGGTCACTACATTTGGATTTGAAAATTCGACACTTTGCCGGTTAAAAGACGGGGAGATTTATTTGTAAATCCCTTTCTGCCGACAGAGAGGAAAAGAGCTTGGGTAGTCCCCCCGTTTGGATAATTTGAGCGATCTTGGAATATATTCAGACGTCCTAATATATCCGATAAAGGCAAGAACGAACCCAAAGTTCATGGGTGGGTGACAAAATATAGTGAAAGAACCTTATCTATGATGACACAGTATATGGATTTTGGCTGGGTTCACTGGGATTATGTGTAACCCTTCCTCAAACTAGTCTTTAAATAATTAGAACCCAGATTTGGTGCATAATTTGTATTTTTGCATTAATTGGTATTGGACTTTGATTTGGATATGGATTTTTGGACTTGGATTTGAGATTCGCCGATTTTTGCCTATAATTAGGTTTAGAATGTCTCGTACAAATGATTTTGATTATATGTTTTGATCTGGACCTTTGGAATATCTGTCGTGATGCTGCTTCGGTCTTTGTGCACGTTATTGGATCATCCGGCTATCAGATTCTGCCCCAGATCACAAGCTGATCGGGCATCAGATTTGGACTCGGACTCGGATTTGGATTCGGATCGACATCGGTTTTGGAATTGGTTCGAATATATATATATATATATATATACGTCTTGTTGAAGACTATTTTCAAAATTTGGACATTTGTTTAGACTTGGATATTTGATTTGAGTACAAGACTACCATTGGATTTTGAAATTTGGATCTTGGATTTTGGTTGAATTTGTTTTATCGGCGATTTGGATTTATTCTGAAATTTGATTGGATTTTCATCCATTGACTTCTCATCTGATTTATTGGACTCCTTTTGATTAAATATGATACTTGTTGGGTATTAGGCTCATTTTTCTATTTTGTCCATTCAGAGTAGAAGATTCGGATGCAGTACAGGAGTAAAGACGTGATTGATCAGATATTCGTCCTTTTTGGTGAGATTCAGTTTTATTATGGTTTATATTGATATTTGATGTATTTGGATTATGGAATTGGTCGGATATGAACTTGTTGTTATATTTCGGGAATAGTTTGAATATTATATTATGTTTGATTATGATTTTTGGGTCAGATTATTACCTCTCTTATGATGATTGTAGAGCAGGTCGTATTTATATTATTCGGACGGTTGTTCGATGAGTTCCTGTGAGGATTTTAATTTTGTTGAGTGTATATTTTGGTTTGTCATACCCGAATTTTGGGACTTAATATTATTTGTTTAAAATTATTTGGGATTTTAGATTTTAAAAATTATAATTAACTATTTAAATTGACCTGCTTGGTGCGGGTTCGTAACAGCCGAGGTTTTACGGGAGGAGAGAGGTGGTAGAGTTGCGGCAACGGCGTTGGTGAGGTTTCGTCGGGAAGGCTAGTAATGGCCATGCAAGGCGGCAGAGGCAGCGGCGGTCGCGAGCGAGATGGGCTTGCATAGGAGAGAGAGGGGGGCAGTGCGCGGGTAGAGAAAGAACGCGCTGATAGGAGAGAGAAACATCCAATTCGGGTATTTTGAGACATCTTTTCTTTATATCTATGAAGTATGAAGTCATGACAAGTATCTATATACCCCCTCTTTGATCTGATTTAGTATCTGAAATATTTTGGATATTGTTTGAAATTTTTACTAATATGCATGTCTTTTTTATATACCCAATCTGTTTAATCTAGACATGCATGTATGGTTTATTAGCTGATTTGGATGTTTTTGGACTCGATTTTATGATTTTGGAGGGTTTTTTATTTTTTTGGAAGTCTGAAAAATTTATTGGATACTGTATATTTTTATATCAGTATATTTGCATGAAAATGAGTATGAAACTTTATATAGGCCGTACAATCACATGCATATGCCGGGTTGTGGTCACTACATTTGGATTATTGGATATTCTGGCCAGCTTCCGACGAGGAGATTTATTTGGAAATCCCTTTTCGTCGGCAGGAAAGGCTTAAAGTAGTGATCCTTCCCATTTGGATGATTTGATTTGACCTTATAATATATCCGGATACCTTAATATATTTGACAAGTTTGAGAATTACACCCAAAGTCACGGGTGGCAAAATATAGTGTGCAACCTTATCTGTAGGTACAGAGTACATGGGTGGTTATACATGCTAACCTAATTTGCATTTGATTTGGTCTAAGGTTACCGGGATTATACGTCACCATTTCTTAAGCTAGTCTTTAAATAATCGAAACTTAAATTTGATGCATTATTTTTATTTCTACATTGATTTGTATTCGATTTTGATTTGGACTTGAATTTGAGATTTGCCGATTTTGTTCACATATGAGCCTTAGTGTATCTCGTACAAATGATTTTGACTATATATTTTGATTTGAACTTTTGTAATATATATCGCGATACGGCTTTGGTTTCTATACATGCTATTAGATCATTCAATTATCGGATTCTACCAGAGATCATGAGCTGATCGGGCCTTGGACTTGGATTGGACATCGACTTATTGGAATCGGTCCTAATTACTTCTGTTCTGTTTATATATATATGTATATATATATTCGTCTCGATGAGGACTATTAGTCTTGATTTGGATATTTGTTTTGGCTTTTAATATTTGATTTGAGTACGAGATTACAATTGAATTTTGGATCTTAGGTTTTTATTAGATTTATTTTATCGGCAATTTGGATTTATTTTGTCATTTGAATGGATTTTCATCTCTTTGATTTTTCCTCTGATTCATTGGACTCATTTTATTTGAATATGATACTTGCTGAGTATTAGGCTCATATTTCCTATTTTGTCAATTTAGAGTAAATGATTAAGCCATATTGCAAGAGCAGGATCGAGTTTCGGCGCGGTATCACATTTTTCGGTGAGTTTTATATTTATTTAGATAAATTGTATCAATTGTATTTGATTTATTGAAGGATTCTGGAGGACTATCTTTGGCGGTTGGAGTCGGCCGCATGTGAGCCTTTGGATGGCGTATTGAGATTTCTTGGGTGAATTTCTTTATATGGATATGTTGCTGTTATTATTTGGTTTTTTCTTTACGACTGTTTGGCGTAAGTTATAATTATTTTATTCAGATGGTTGTTCGATGAGGTCCCTTAGAAATAGAAGATTGAGCCATATTGCAAGAGCAAGATCGAGTTTCAGCGCGGTATTGCACTTTTCGGTGAGTTTTGTATTTATTTGAACAAATAATATCGGCCATATTTGATTTATTAATGATTCTGTGGGACAGTCTTTGGCGGTTGGAGTCGGCTGTATGTGAGCATTTGGATTGTGTATTGAGATTTCATGGGTGAATTTCTTTATATGGATATGTTGCTGTTATCATTTGGTCTGTTTCTTACGACTGTTGGCCGTAGGTTATGATTATTTTGTCCGGACGATTGTCCGATGAGGTTTTGTGTAGATTTTTGATTTGTCGGATCCTTTATATTTGGTTTGTCACACCCGAATTTTTGGGACTTAGTATGATTTATTAAATTTCTTTGGGATTTTAAATTTTAAAAATTATAATTAATTATTTAAATTGACCTACTTGATTTGGGTTCATAACAAGAGAGAGCTACATAAAGCAGATGGCTTAAAATAGCATATGCTTCCCCTGACAACTTTCTCATTTTCTCAATGCATTCATTGTTGCCCACTAATAACAACAACAACAAAGCTTAAGTTGACCATTGAATAAAAAAAATAAAAAAAAGATCTTTGTGTTGAACTATGTGTGTCAGACCAATCAGTCATAGTTGTGGTAGCTGAAGCAATTTCGAATCTTATTTACTACGTTGATCCAAGTTTTTCCGAGCTTGACTCTCCCCTTCTTGCTGGTTTCAATCTCAAAGAAATCATGCAACTGAATTTCAGCTTCGGTACCCATCTTAAATTTCCTTTCTTGTATTGTTTTCTATAGGTGCTACTTTTTTAACATGGGTAACATAGCATATATATTCACAAACTTTTCCTGAGTTTGCAAATTTATTCTCAACTTTTTTTTTTTTTTTCATGCAAACTCATTCTTGACCTCTGGAAAATTTTCAATGTTAGTCACTTTTGAATTTTCTGGGCAAATTAAGCACTTTTTGTTGTAATCTTTTGTAGGAAGTTTTTTCCCCTTTGCCCAACTTGTCTTAATATGACCTTACATGACATTCTGAGAATGATAGATTTTGCACTAAAACTTGTTAAAGTTTTATATTTGCACTCACCTTAGGTGACATTTGGAAATATATTTGGCAAACTTGTTAAAGATTGCGAGTAGATTTTCCATATCACCCTTTTTAGGTTGGTGCCTATGGTGTCAACTGTCAACCATAGCTGTAAGGTAAGGAAAACGCTACTGGTTTGCACTAAAAATGGCACCTATTTTGTATCTTTGGTAGCCACATAGATATAGTTGGCAACATATAAGCATTATCATGATCCGGAGATGAGGAATACTTTGAAATTGCATTGTTATTTTTCCTTTCTTGTTGGTGATGGGGCCGTCAATCATATTTTTTTTGATCTTCATATGGTTGGAAACCTTTATCACGTGACTCATTAGAGAAGAAGGATTCTAATGCAAACTCTTGCTTTTCTTCTCGTGATGTCAGATGTTTATATTTTGCTAATTTGGTGATTCTTTCCCTCAACAGAGGACAGGCTGGGCTTTTTCTTTGTTGGAGGCCAATAATAAGATCCACTATTCCTTCCCTCTGCTTTAGCCATTTCCCGAAGGCTAAGAAGAATGTTGCAAGGGCCCTGAAGAAGGCAGGTCTTAGTATTGCTTCTTCAGCTAAGCCTGCTTCCGAGTTCCATCTTTTGGTTGGAGAGTATGTCCATCAAATTCTAGCTAAAAGAAAGAAGAGCTGCTCTGAAGCACAGTGTAGAAGTGATGCAGATGGAAGACCCCTGTAATTGAAGTTTCTGATGAAAAAGAGTGGATCGCTTTTGTATTTGGAAGGTATCTGCAGATGTTAGATTGGCTGATGCTTGCAATTGGATGGAGCAATGCATTAGATTGATGTGGCGTTGGCATCCAATTTGAAGTTCTGATACATAAAAAGATTTCGCTTGCTACAGGTAGCAGGTTAGTATCTTGAACCTTTAGTCCTGTTTTTTTAAACGCTTCCAGTTCTGCTGTCTATGTTGCTCGTGAGATAATATAGAGGGAGGTTGTTTTCCTGTGTCTACCGGCAGCTTAGCTGACATGTCAGAACAAGAGACGAGTATGCTTTTGGAAAGCACCGATCCAAGTATTCAACAAAACCCATACTAGTACTGACATGGAACTCTACCCATCGATGTATGATGCTTCTATTGACCTGAGCGACAAGAACTGACTTTGCCTGGATATGGACAGCATTTTAGGTTATGTTTGTTATGAGCTGTTTCATCTAACGTTAGATTTTACCAAAAGTGTTAGTTCCAGAACTGGTTACTGTCAAAACGAAGGAGTTAATTTCAAAAACGGCGAATGTCCAAATGATGGTAGCCTCAGCAATTACATCTTTGACTTCATGTCCGATGATTAAGCTCTTCAAGTAGGGAGTATGCTTTTCTTTGTTTTGTCATGCATCTCTTTATTTATCCTATTCAAGGTCTAGATTTTATGATCTTGCTGTGTATGACATTTTTTCTGCCTTGACTAAGAGAGCATGTGCCCATGATCATTTGTTTTTCTTTCATACATATATAGATGGAAGTGCCAAACCCTGAATTGGAGCCAATATTATTCAAGAGAAAACTACAAAGGAAGTCAGTATCTCATCTCATGGTTTGGGGACAATGTCGCCCAATAGAAGGTCTCAAAGCTATGCCCAGTTGTTCCCTTCTTTCCGTAACTCCAAAATTTCATGATTTGATTGCTTTCTTGCCTCCATACCATAATTGATTGGAAATAGGTGGGTCTCTTCTATATGCCCCATGAATTTTCTTGGTTGTCCATAGCCATTATCTGCTCATCTGGTTCCCTGGTCACATCAATCTACACAGCCGCCGAATTAGTTTTAAGGAAACTAGTCCACTTTGGAAAAGAGTTCTCTCTCAAAGAAAACACTCATGACAATCTAGGGGATTTATGAAATCCAATAATCTACCGAAGTTTTCTTTTCTACAGGATTTAAGGGAAACATCTGTTGCTTTAAACATCTTTTTTACTCGAGCCGGTTTTTCCTAATACTATGGTTTCCTATTTCTAGATCGGAAAGAAGAGAAATCTTAACCCAGCAAGCCACTGATATAGATTAGTTTGAGAGATTTGGCGTGTGGTTTTGTGTGTTTGCTGGACTATTAGACTGAATATACATGGACCCGCTTTGGAGCGAAATACAAATGCTAAACCCAGGAGAGAATACGAGTAGTAGATTTTAGTGAAGGCAATCCAGACTAGAGGGACTACTCGTGATGCATAATAGCCAGTCAATAATGCTATCCTAGAAGGTTTATGTATCAAAATAACCTTGCATCAGGGCTCGAGTGATTCACAATGCAAGGGAGAAAGCCTTTCCAAAAGTATAAATGATAATCCCACTTTAGTGGACTTAACAAATTAAATATAATGGCCATATCAGGGTCAGGGAGGAATTGAGCTGCACTCGTTTCAAAGGAATGACCAAAAGATTAAAATAAGAGCTAAGAGGGAACCCCATAGGATTTTTGTGGATTCTTTGTAGTTCTGTTATCTTCCTTTTGATCCTAGATTTGATGAGCCAAAGTTTCACCCACCTCATTTTGTGCAGTAACAATGGCTAAAAGTGGTTGGAGTTCTAAAAATCTTTCAACTGCTGAGACTCTGTTGTGTATCTTGATAGAAAAGATTGGCTCCAGTGGGGATGAAATGTCATAATATGAGATGCCAAATTGGGTCGAAGGATCCTGCTGTTACAAGTGCATACTGGATCGTCTGTTTCCACTTTGTGACGGAATGCCCTTAAGAAACAGAGGTAGTTGACCCTCAGATGAAAAGGAGACTCTATCTACTTGTTGAGGCGGATGAATTTCTATGTTTTTTTTTTTTTTTTTTTAAGGATCATGCGAAAGTCTCATTTGAGTTTATTTTTTAGATGAAAATTGTTGGGATTCAACAGAAATATGCACACAATCGATGCAGTAAAAATAAACCTGAATTTTCTACCAGTCGTTAACCACAAAACCCTTGAGCACAAGGAACACATTTAATTAAGCACATAAAATTATATAATAATATTTAATATGAGAAATTATTTTCAAATAAGAGGAAAACTATGAAACGATTTTTGAACAAATGCACTATAAAATAATGACCAGCTAAAAATATAATTTTCTCAAAGAGCCCTTAACTACAACTTGAGTAAATAATAGTTAAATACAACTCCCTAAACGTATCTTATAATCCATAAAAAAATAAATATATATATAGTGAGAATAAAAGTAATCAATCAGTGATGTATCATAAAATTAAGATTAAAGTAATATATCCGAATTTGGTGAATAAAGAACTCAAATTGGACCTTAACTAGGTGTTGAAAAATCTTCTTATTCTTTATTTTTTTCCTCCTCTCTTTTCATGCAATGTTGTTCTATTGAAAATGCTCTTAGATCTTGGCCCAGAAACACATTAAATATTTCATACTAATATCAGTATATGAGTGCCAATCATGTGTGTAGTAGGCATGACCTTACTGATAATCCGCATACAAGCACCCCTTGGTGCACATCAGATAAGCAAACAACTAACGTAGTGAAAACAAACCTAAATTTCTCATCAATTGTTGATCACAAAACTTTTGAGAACAACAAATATATGTGACTAAGTATATAAAATTGTATAGTAATATTTAATATGGAATTTTCTTTTTAATATATGAAAAAATTATGAAACGATTTTGAAATAAACTTGTTAGTCGTATTTTGTGTTGGTATATTCCGTAATCGTGTCGGATCGTTCGTTGTCTTCGATATTGTATTGCCTAGAAGATCTTCATTAGATTTTCGTTTGAGGATCGCCATCGTATCTCTCCCCGATGTCCACGGCTGCCTATTGCTCGATCAGCGTTCGAGTGCTACTTACAAAGTAGCTGGAACTCAAGGTATGCTTGAAACTCGCTTGAGAGCCGATTCCCGAGAAGTTGAGCTCGAGATACGCTCTAGCACCGTATCTAGTAACCCCGTGCCCGAAGATCATTCGATCTGCGCTCGAGTGCTATTTCTAGAACAGGCACGCTTGAGGGCCACTTGACCCCCCTCAAGTGTCGTGATGCGTGCCAGGAAAACCCTAGGGGCGCTTTCTGTGCTCCCAAGTGGCGCTCAAGTGCCGAGGTGCGATATTCGAACAGTTATAATTTTAACCGTGTTTTTGAGCCTCTATATATATATTGGTCTTATGTTCCTTTATTCTAATTTTCTGGAGACCTTTTGGATGACTATTTTAGCAAAGAAAACCTTTTCCTTTGTGCTTTTTATTTCTTTACTTAAGAAAACTTGGCTTCTACAATTGTGTTTCTTCGATAAAGTTTTTTCACCACCTTGATCTTTATCATTTACACCTCTTTTTTCTATTAACCTTCGTGACGACGTCGGTGGCGTGGATACTGGCTTTCAGTGGTGTATGGTAATTTAAGTGGTTCATGAAGGAAGATTGACGTGAATATTTGAAGGCGTTCAGTTCCGTTACCGTGGATAAGTTCAAGGAGTTTCTTGGTAAGGGTTATAAGATGGGAGTAAGTCAGCTAAGTTAACACATCTGTACTACCTGATCTGTAAGTTAATTTTCATAGTGAATATTTTTCATGACCGTTGAAACCCGAAAGGCTTTTCTCGATAGTCATGGTTATCGAGTTTTTCATTCGTAAAAAAAAAAAAAACGTCTTTATTGCTTATTGCATTACTTTTTATGCTTGTTCTTATTTATATTATTTAGATTAAAATATTCTTTACGTGTATTAGATTTTTATATTTTTACTACTTTCATAAATTTATTAAATGATTGAAACTTTATTGTGATTCGGAACGAAAAGTTTCCTTCAGAATTCATTATAAAATAATGACAGGTTAGAAATATAATCTTTTCTGAGAGCTTTTCACTATAATTTTAGTGAATAATTGTTGAATGCAACCCCTTGAAGATATCTTATAACTCAAAAAAATAATACAATGAGAATAAGAGTAATCAATGGGTGATATATCCTAGAATTAAAATTAGAGTAACATATTTAAATTAGCAAAGAATAAAACTTAAATCGAATATTAATCAAATGTTGAAAATCATCACCATCTCTCTTTTCTCCCTCCTCTCTCTTTGTGCGATGTTGTTATGTAATATCTTGAACTTTTATCTGATTTAATTAGAGTTATTTATTATTTTTTGGGTAATATGGATATGATAAAAATTAATTAAATATTATAAAATTTTGAGAAATGATCGAAATTGTGAAGTGACACCCGGAGCATGTCCGTGCTATTATCCGAGTACCGATTTAGATTTTAGAATTAAAAAAAGTAAAAATAGAAATATATATATATATATATAAGTAAAAAAAAAAGAAAACAAGAATCATGAGAGTTTCCGGGAGAGAGAAGGAGGAGAGGGGAGAAGAGATGAGAGAGAAGGTGACCAGTGCGGGTTGCTGTCGTCGCCGCCGGAGGTCCCAATGCCCAGAATGAAAGCAGGTGAGGCCCTTTCCGTGGTGTTACCTTCCATTTATGTATCTGTGTGAGTAGAGAAAGGAATCACAAATCGAAGCAAAAACAACCATCATCTGTTCACCGTCGTTGTTGGAGGGAATCGGTGGAATCGAGACACGTAAATCTTTTCATTCTCTTTGTGGATGTTGATTTTGGGGTTCATGTATCGATTTTGAGAATAATCGGGTGAATCGGGAGAAATGGGGGAAAGAAAGGCACGTTGGAGAGTTGAGTCGCTGATGGCTGCATGCACCGCCATCCGTTCTGTCGCTAGGTGCTGCCGCCAACGTCGCCCTCCATTGGCTGTGCCGGGGCCATTGTCGGTGAAGGAGAACGTGAAGAGAGAGAGAGAGAGAGGCAAAGGCGTGCGAAGGGAGGAGAGAGGAAGGGGCGCGCATTGGCAAAGAGAGAGGACCCGATTCGGGTACCTTGAAGTATCTTTTTGGCAAATTTGTTTAGAATAAAGTTGAGACAAGTATCCTTTGGCCCTATCTTTGGTTTGATTTTGTGTTTGATAATATTTGATTATTGTTTGGTGATTTTACTAATATACGTGTTATTGTTATACGCCCATATGTTTATTCTGTACATGCATATATAAATTATACCGGTTGTTCGGTGATTTTACACTGGTATTTGAGATTTGGAGATTTAATGTATCATGAATTATATGTTATTTTTCAGTATTAGGTTTCTATTTTATATCGATAAATATACCCAAAGTTTCTGTATAATTGAAATTTGAGAATTATAATTTATGATCTATTTATGTTAAAGTCTATAATTTTCTGCATATTTACTTTTTATAAAGAAACACCTATTAAAACCTAAGATTTAAATTCATCTGAATATGAAAATATGTATCTATATAAGTTCAAAGGAATATAAAATATGTATCTGTATTCTCAAGAATATAAAATTATAAATCTGTATTAAAAAATTGAAACTTTACAATCTATTATTTATTTTGATATTTTCTCCTCGAGTGAGAAAATCAAGAAAAAATGACTATGAATATTTGTATAGAGTTTTAATATGAAATATGAAAAGAAATCAAAAAATTGGATCAATGATTTTTATTTCAGAGGATAATATTTCATGACATGCCTTAGAATATTATAATGTAAATTATTATCTGAGTAAGTATTGCTGTGCAATTTTGACATTTGATTGTGTGGATTGAATACAATCCATCCTACCCTCGGGATGTAAATAAGGAGGATATGACCTTTTATTGTGTGGATTGAATATAATTCATCTTATCTTCGGGATGTAAATAAGGAAGAAGTATCGCTGTGTTATGTGATTTTGGTCTTTGATTGTATGGACTGAACACAATTCAGACATTGATCAAACGCTCCGTTAGTTGGTAAGGCTTACTAACTCTAATTTCTAAAGATAAATAAGTTTTTTGCATGTTTAAAAGTTAAAGGAATCAGATATAAAATAAGAAAAATGTAACGTATTCAGAAAATACTATTTAATCATGTTTTATGTTATATATGCATTATGTCCTATTCCGTTCTTTCGATTTATTTTAAAAGTATACTACATTTATTCTTTGTTTATATTTATACCTCGTTGAATATTTGGTCTACTTTCTTACTATTTTTATTAACCTTCAGATGAGTAGGAGATGTTGGAATTCTTGCCCAACAAGCTAAGTTAAATATTCGAAAGAGTTTATGCTTGTTGGTTTTGTTGTTTAAGTACTGTTGTGTTTAGATAGGTTTAGATCGTTTTACTTATTGTAGATTAGTTAGTTTTGGTTTTTGAATATGGTTTTTGATATATTATGGATTTTTAGGCGATACTATCAGCTCGTGTGATATTTTATGATGTTCGAAACTGTCGGTGTTATGTTTGATTATGGACAAGATTATTATTTGTACTGAATTATTTTGTGAAAGTGAAACAAGATATTTCACATTGTGCAAGTTTAAGGAAGTTTGTTGGATATGTATGTATATGTTGGATTGATATTTTTACAGGCATCTTTCCTTACTAAAGGTCCGACGTCGTATTTTTGGGTCGTTATCGTATCCACCGAAGTTGTGGCATGATTTTGGATTCTGTGCAGGTTTGATTTATATATATATATATATATGATGGTTTATTGTGATTTGTTTTTAGTTATTGACGGATATTATATTCAGTGGTATTTAGTTCATTCGATCCATCACACGTTATGTTGAATATATCTCAAATCTTACCATAAAATCACGTCAGAATATTTTGATGCCAGTGTCGGCATACAAGCGTTAATTATGTGCACATTATGTACGATTTCACTAGACAATCTGTGTATGAGTGCCCCCGGCATGCATTAGACCCACCCATTTTATCTTTAAATACACATAGGTGTCCATCGTGTGCCTATAAGACACAAATGCCTCTAGTTCACCAAGTACAATGCATATTGTATGAACCTCTTGTGGAATTCGTCGCTTAAGTGACACTCATATGAATATTGTGTAACCTTTACTTGACAACTCTGCTTGAGTGTTGTGCAAATATTACATGTCATCAAGATAACTCATCCATTTGATTTGTGAAATTAGGATTCGACTAAAAACACACACAACCTAATGGAACAAATTTGATCCTTTTCGTCAAATGTTAACTATTAAACGCCTGAGTATAAGAAATATAATATTATATAGCGATTTTAACGTGAAAAATTTTTCCATATCAAAGATAAATTATAGGGTAAATTCTGAACAAATTTATTATAATTAGTATCGGTTATAAAGTAATACTCTTTGAGAGTGATTCACTGTAATCTGAGTGAAAGATCAATTGAACAGTAACTTCAAACACACTTAACAACTATAAGAGAACTATAACGATGGTAAGAGTAATCAAATGGTAATGTGTCCTAAAACGCATTAGAATAGCATATTTGACTTTGGCGAAGAATGAAATTTGAGTTAGATCTTGACCAAATGTGAAACATTTCTTCTCTCTTTTATGCAGCGTTCCTTGTGCTGTAATTTCTCTCACAACTTTCTTTTGCCTACTATCGCGTCACCTTTTTACCCATGTCGTTGTCGTATTGCATTAACATTTAAATTATATCAGGTTTGACTTTGTAGTAATATTAGTGCATTTGTGATCCTCACGCATATTAGGCATGATCCTCTCTAGGCAATTTATGCACGTGCCCTTCAAGCATTGGTTCCACTGGAATTGGCGCATAGGAATCCCTTTGGCATGTATTAGGTGTGTCCATTTTGTCCAAAAAGCGCACGATTGTCTATTATATATATATATATATATATCTAGTGTAGATACCAATTTTTAAAACAAATACCTTTTGTTCAACTACTCATCGCATGTACCTCCAATGAATTCCATTACTCGATCAATATTAGACTGACACTTGGCCGATCTCGAGCGACTTTCAATACCCTTTATCGCTTAGACAATATTTGATTAACCGTCAGTTAATTCTTACACGAATATCACATAAATCTACCTTTGGTTGACCCTTTGAAGAATATCACGTGACTTCTATCTGATTTATTCATTTGATCATGTCACATGTGAGGAACGTTATTTAGATAAGTCACGTATTAATTTTAAGACTTAAAATGGAGTGATCCAAAAGTAAACAACAAAAGATTTGTGAGAATGCTTAAACAACTTTTAAAATAAAATAAATAAATAAATAAAAAAAAGATTTTTTAATTAAAGAAAATAAAAACCTGTAGGCTACATTTAGTTGGTAAAAATAAAATTTTTATCCCACCTTATTCCTAATGGAATATTTATTCTATTATTTAGTTGCATTTTAATAAGGAACAAATATTTTTTTAAAAAATAGTTATTATCAAATATCTACAAATTATCATTATTGCGTGTGTATAGGTATTAATTATTCATAGGTATTTAAAAATAACCATTCTTGCACCACTTTTTTTTATTTCAAAAATACCCTTATTTAAGTATTATATATATATATGATAATTGTATATATTTTATTAAATTATATTTACATAATTATATATTTAAGTATATATGTTATATCAAATATTTATTAAATATGTATTTTATATAATAAAAATATATATTAGAATAAATAATATATTGTATATATAATATTATATAAATTATATAATGCATATTATATATATATGATAAATTATGTATATTATAACAAATTATATATATCTAATTATATATTTAATTATATATTTATTAAATATGTAGTCTATATGATAAAAATATATGTTATAATAAATAATATATTATATATAATCTAATAAATAATTTGTTATATATATATATATATATATATAAGAATATTTTTTTTGAATTAGGGCAGAATGGTAATTATGATAAATTAATATTATTTTTTATATTATTCTACAAATTAAATATTAAAATACTAATTCTCAATTTATTCTATCCCAATAACTAAATATGATAATAATAAATTTTAACTTTCTTTTTATTATATTCTATTATTTAAAAATAATTATTCTATTCTAATAATCAAACGTACCAATAGAGTTCAATTCTCGGGGTAAGGATAAATAAATAAAAAATCATCCAAAAAATTTATAGAAAAATATATCTAAAAAGTATTTACATTTATGGAAAATAATTTTTTTCCTTTATTGCTATTTTTATTTCTTTTCAGCCAAAAAAAATCTGCATAATTCTTCAATTTTTAGGTTAAGATAATCCTCTTACTTATATTTCATTCGTTATTTTTGACACAAGCATACCTATACATATATATATATAGGATCATAATGATAACATAATAAATATATTTTAATTGAAGTTAACAATTATTTCAATAATCATAATCCATTTAGACTTATTTTCTATGTCAAAGTGAAGCCTAATATTTGATTTAATAATTTTGTCAAGTTGGTAATGTTCCTGTAAATTTTAATAGCTGGTCCAAATTTTACTATGTATGGACCAACATATGAGTAGTATAATCCTTCATTAGTGAAACATGATTTTGATTTTTAATGTGTAGGTAATTGAGTGCCAGATTGCTTATACAAACCCTAAAATTTGTTTGTTTAATTTTTTTTTACTTACACCTCATATTGATGCGTTTTTACCTTCGTAATTATTACTCTCGAGCTATGCAATGTTTAGTTTAGTGGTATATTATCGGGCCTTAGTTTTGATTTTTCAAAGCTGTGGAAATCGAGTAATCATGTGACCTGTCAACCACAGAATCTGATTTTCAGATTTTTTTATCCGTGTGACAAGTTATATTCGCGCTAATCAGTTATATAGTAAATAAATATAATCGTGATTGTAATTTTATTGATAGTACTCTTTGACCTGCACGTTTTAATATTAAAGCAGATAAAATACAATTTTAATTATCTAAAGATATATAAATTTGTTGGCAAATATGTGACGATAAACACCCCAAAATCGGGCTTCTTGCACCTTGGCTGAAACTTTCTGATCTATTATATTGAACCATCTCTCAATCCCGGTGTGACTAAGTATTTGGATTTATTATAACATAACTTGAAGGTGACCAACGGATCTCTTTAACTATAAAAAAAATAGGACATTTTGAGAGCTTGAATTGACGTTTTATCTTTTTAGTAGCTAACTCGAGAGAGAAAATAATAATAGAAGAAGATTCTTACAATCATTTAGGGTTTCGATTCTTATTCCGTCTTTCACCACATACGGGTATATTATTTTCTTTATTATTTTGGATATTTTTATCAATATTTTTTTTAATCTTTTGTTATATTACCTCAATTTATCAGTATTATTGTGAAATCAGAGAATGAGTTTATAATCAGTGTATTTATATTTAAAATTAACAGTGGAGTTACACTGACCTAAAATTTCATGATTTTACCCCACAATAAAGGGATTCTTATAAGAAATATTGTCTGCCTTAATTTTGCTTATTATTTTAATTATATTATGATAATTATTAAATTATCGCCAGATTTACTTACAAGTCCAGATAACGGGCTCGATATTTCAATCACATAGAGATTTTCTCTCAATTAATTAAGAAGCTTGGTGTCCCGGACGAAGCACCATTTCCCTATAACAAAGCATATGGAAAGTATGGTGATATACCTTAGTCCAAAAATCTAAGTAAATAATGAACTACAAACTATGATAATTATTTAATATAATCTTTACTTTTTTATTTTTTAACTTTTAATTTTAACTATTTAACGTATATAAAGAATCTAAAATTACGAAAAAAGCCCCAATAATTCTTGCAAATTTCAGGTCTGACCATATGCTTCGCCGGCATTGCGGTCGATCGAGTAAAAGCATCAAATTTTAACATAATCAAATTATATAATTTATTAATTTCCTTTTTTTTTTGGGTTAAATTTTCTGTACTTAATTCAGCGCTGGGGACGAGTTATTTGATGAGTAATTAACTCGGCACGTGACGTGAGTGTGAAAACGACAAGGCATGCAACACGAAAAATGCTGCTTGGTTTTTGGGCTTAAGATCCTAAGGAAATTACAGTGTGACCGACGGAAACTTCAAGTTGTCCAGATCTTAGGCAGGAAGGAAGCATTTAATCGTCACCGTCGGTTTGACTGCTGTTAGGGTACTCATGTTTCATTCAACACCACCCTATGCAAAGACAAAATATATCTTGAAATCATTTAGCAAATATTTTTAAAATATCATTAAATAATATATATATTTATTTAATATATAATGTACATTGATAAATAGAATAATATATCACAAAAATAATTAAAAATTATCATTTAATGATATCATTTACCAAATCTATTTTCTTGGCTCTTAAAATAAATATCTCTTTTTTTTTTCATTTTAATACTTATAATAATATCTTTCATTCTTCTTTACTTTTGATTACTTGTTGAATAGTCTATCTTTCTTTAATATTTTTATTGAACAAATTCATATAATAGATAGCATATTATCGTTTTTGGTCAAATTATATTTACTTTTTAGTAAAAATAGTATTGCTCAAAATATACAATTTGGCCGAGTAAGCAAATTGATGTTATATATATAAGTTGAATAGTTATAAATCTGCAAAAGAAGATAAATTCGGCATTTTTCTTGCTTAAATATCATTCATTAGTTTAGAAGTAGTAAAACTTCAAAATATAAAAACTAGTCATATTATCACCATATGGCCATACAAAGGAAGTTATTCAACTTCTTTGTGCTTGATTCATACGAGCAAGTAGCAGGCACAACAAAACTTAGGTCTAAAATATGAGAAAATTAGTAACATTAAGAGTTTAATTGTAACCTAGTACTACATTCATAAGGTTTTAGGTATATCCTTCTATCTTTCGATCTCCTTAGCATGCATGGATCACTTCTTCAATGAATGGCTATGGCGGACGAGAAGTGGACGGGAGAACTATCGCCGCCTTCCACCAGAGCCTCCCTCCCTCTGGCAGTTGAAGTAGACTGCAGCGACCGGCAGGCCGAGATTGTAAAGCTCTGCAAATTCCCTAGTGCTAAAATTTTGGCGCCACCCAGGAGCGTAAACAGTCTGCCTGCCTAGCTGACGGAACAATGCAAAGATAAATCGATGAATCCCCACAGTCGGGCGAGGGCTCTCATAACATACCACCTCTTGACCTGAAAAAAAAAAAAAAAAAAAACCAGTTTAGTATAAATAGCTATGCAAAAATAAAACCATACACATCTTCACACATTTCCTCAAAATTTAATCTTTTTTCCTTATTGCATGGGGTGTTTTTAACGTACAAACACATTAATTTTTCATAGCTTATACTTAAACCCCACCTCCCCCACAAAAATAAATAAATAAATAAATAAAATAAAATAAAATAAAAATTTAAAAATGAAAATAAGTAATTACAATACATACGTACAATGAATTATATGAAATAAGAAGACTCTATCTTGAATGAAATGAGAAAAATTATTCTTTAAATATGGACTGTTTTATTATCAAATAAATAATTATATTTTATTTATTTTTAAAAAATTAAAATTAATTATTAAATTATAATTATTTATTTAAAAAATAAAAATATTTTCTTGCCGTTGTCATAATGTGTAAGAAAAATATTGTAGCCTGGCTGAGTATAAACACCACCCCAGATGGGATTCGCATTGATCCTCTCTGCCTGCAAGCTTAAGTCACTTCAGCCGGTGAGCTGTCAAGAGGCAAAATTCTTGTACTGATTACTTACATTACTAAGAAACAGTGTAGCCATACTTAATTAATATTTTTGAAATAATAATATGATATTTATTTATTTTATATAAATTTATTATTATAAATAAATATATAAATAAATAAAATATTATGTTTTGAGAAATTAATTTAAAAATTTATAAAAAGTTTTATGCTTACGTAACTTCCAAAGCCTCCGGGGAGACCACGTTTTTCTGTTGCTGTTTGAACGCTTGTCACCGCTTGGGGTTGACATGCGTAACGTCTTTTCAGAAAAAAGGAAAAAAAAAAAGGACCTTTTTTTAAATAAAAAAGAAATTAGTAACCTTTTAAAAAAATATAGAATATATATTTTTTTCTTATAAAATTATTTCTCAATTTTTGATAGGATGTAATGGAACAAAAAATATGATACCAGATGATTACTGCATAATCATGAAAGATTCCATCTCTTAAAAGACATAAAAAAAATTATTTTTAAATTTAAATAACTTATTTTTAAATAGATAATTAATTTAATAGTTAATTTTAATTATTTTTTAAAATATAATTAAATTATAATTATCTATTTAAAAATAAATAATCTAAATTTAGAGAATAATTTGCTCCATCTATCACGGGGCCCCCTTGATCCCGACTATTATGTACATTTTTTATTGTCTTATATGAAACTATACGTGAATCAACATGCATGCAAGGCTAGCTCGAATAAGAGAAACAAATTAAATGCATACTCACCAAAAGTTGTCCCGGTAGTTTCCGGAATGTCAGTTACCATCCTAAGCAATTTAAGAAAAACAATGTCGTCAGTTGTAACACTTGAAATTCGAAGGTTCAACAATCATGATTAATGTATCCCGTCTCGAGTTCCTGATAATTTCTCGTACTTCATCGGTTCTGTTTGCAGGTGAATAATTTCTACGTACACTATAACAAAAACTGTATTAAATCGTTCATTTATCAATCGTTATTATAGATGAGACGACCTATCATAATAAGACGTCAGAGATATCTAAATTGAATACCTCAAAAATTTTTTAAATTTGATATTTAAAAACACTGCATTGTACTTTAATTATTCTTCAAAAATATTATCATGCAAACTTATATAATATATATATATATATTTATGGTATGAAATATCGTGCCATGGGCGACAATACTATACCAAGTTAAGGTAATATTTTCTTACTAATAAGCTAAAACAAGACCACTGACCAGTGTAAATACTCCCTTAAGTTTGGGTCACTTGGGCTCGGGGCATCAGGATCCACCATTATCTAGGATAAAAATCATATACAATCAACATAAGTAGGGCAAAAACATTAATACAATAAACTTAGGGAAATTAATTAAAGTTAATTAATTACTGCATGGAGATCATATCAAACAGACAGAGGGGTTAGATAATTAAAGTGGAAGAGGAAGAAGAAGGAAAGGTACCAGAGTGTAGAAGGTTCTAAGGTCATCGCCTCCAATTTCAACCCTAGGTTGGCTATCGACCTGAGAAGGCCTGAGCTCACAGCCATTGGCAACTTCCCTACTAGTGTAGATTACCCTCAGAGGGATAGACCTAGTGAAGGGCTCCAGGACGTCCCCTACGACCCTCCCTACAATCAGTGGGTCTCTTTCTCTCGGCATCAGAAAACAGAGTTCTCTTTGCTCTCCAATACGATATCAACTCAGGAGTATTTAATGTTGTGGTGTGCAACTGCACCCTCTTCGTAGGGTACCCCTCCAATGCTATCGTATTGGTGCTCTCCTAAGTATTTATAGTGGTTCTCCTTTTAGGGTACCTTTATCACCTGTCATCTCAACGGTGGTTCACACAGTTTGATTTGCATAAGTATCATCTAGGTATACTTCTCTTATACTAAGTTGCAGCCATTGCCGTATAGATTGAGAGCTTCAAAAATGCCAAATCTTGAGTTTTGTACTAAGAGAGCGACAGATACCACGTTGATGCATGTGCCAGTCATAGTACTTGATGAACAAAGTTCATGTCACAACATCATACTGTAAAGTGGATCGCGTGGACCTGGAGTTTTAGATTCTGATCGAATAAAAAACAAAGTTCCTGTAGCGTTCTGTCCTCAGGATAAGAGGTTGAAAAAAAATCAGAATATTCAAAATAATGAAAACTAACCATGAATATTCTTATATAATAACTTAATTAGCATCATGTTGTTAATAAATTTGGCGAACGGACATTTTCTTCTCGTGCTGTTGATGCAGCAGACCTTCGTCCTGCTTTAATCTTCAGAAGAATGTTTTTGATATTATTAATGTTTCATTTCTTTCTTATATATATTTCCTTCCTTCTATTATTGGTTAGTCTATATATACAAGCATTCACCTACATTATGAGGGCCAAACAACTTGGAGATAGAAACTTTCTTACTTCCAAGAAATTTATTTCACTTAACACTTACATAAATAATAATATTTTTAGAATTCGACATCTTTATAAAAAATGATATTGTATCATATTCAACCTTAGTCATTTAAATTTCCTTCGTGCTATACACAAAATCCTTGTCAATCACAAGTTATAAGGAGCCATCGTCGTGATAATTTCTATCTTTTAACAAATATCTTTATCGATAGTCTTATATTTTGATATTAAAAGGTCAATAACTTTTAATCTTATAAGTCTTATTATTATTGATTAGTAACTACCAAGAATAAACTTGATAAATGGTAATATAATTAATAGATTTTTGAAAGCCCAGTTAAACTTTCGTATGATATAAAATTTTGTATTCCGTAGAAGGTTCTGTTGAATGAAACAGCAATGCCCTGACATGAGTCAAACAGACGGTGATGTTGACATCCAACTTTCATCCTCAAAATCTGGATCGCTCAAGTTGCCAACGGTCACTTGGAATTTACACGGGGCCGAAAACTGACGCTGAACAGCAGTTTTCATGCTGCATGCCTTGTCTCACTCACACTACGTGCCGCTCCAAACTCTCCTAGCTCTCTGCCACACGCACAGATAATTTAATTTAATTTATTTTCAGAAAAGGGGAGAAAAACAAATTATATAATATTATTTTGTTTATAGTATTAATAAGTAATAATAAAAAAGAGATTAAATTTCAACCGCACGATCAAATATAAATTTATAATTCCTTAGGTATCATAATTCATCTAATTAAATTATGTCTGCTAATAGGATTATAATTTAACGCCACTTTATTTTCAATAATTTTAATTTTTAAGTAATTCTTATTTTTATTTAAATAACCAAACAGATAAATTTTAATTGGGTATATATTTATCACTACATGAGTTAATGTGAACTTAGGCATTAAGTATTTTAGCTCATGTTACCGCTGTTTTTACTACTGTCTAATGATATATATGCTTATATATGTGTGTGTGTGCCTCAATGCATTGACTTGCTATTGGCCATTTTTCCAACTTGTCTCGATAGATTCTCACGACAAAAGAAATACAAATAATTGTAATTATATTCTTTCCTTTCAAATTATTAAGGGAAAAAAAAACAATAGGGATTCTTTACAATTTCTTCTAGCTTATTTTATGAGATATTTGGCATAAACACACCTTGAAAAGAGAAAAGATTTCACTATAAATCTGTAATGACTAGCTTTTGATAAACTCATAAATAAAATGATCTATATTTGGCCATGGAGATGAGGGGAGGAAGGATATGCTACCTTTTTGCACCTTAAAGAAAGAAAGAAAAAGTAATTATTGAGTGTGCACAAACATGTTATATTTCAAGGAATTATATGGTATATCAAAAGTGTAATATTGTTAAATAATATTGTTATTATTAAAGGTCATCTATGGACAATATCTATTGTAAATTATTGGGTATTAAGTCATGTGAATATTCACATATCTTTAATTAATAATTAACTTGTATCATAGAGTGACATATACTCATATTAATGGTATATTTTATCAATGTTGCTTTGCAGTTCGGTGGTCCAATTGATTCCAATTTGAGATAAGGATTACACTAGCTCCATGCTTTATGCTCTCTAATTCGTCTCAACATAGCACACAAGAGCACCATACCATTCAGCTGGTTTACATTAATTATTATTCATTCAAGGGTAAGCATTGGCATTATCATCCATAGTGAAAGTTGTCAGATTATTTACTACCTTGTCAGACTTTCATAATTAGGTAAGCATTGGCATTGTCAGACTTTCACAATTAGATAGCTATCAGCTCGCATATTTTTTCAAAGTTAGTAATAAAGAATATTCTTGATAGCACAATTGGCTTCATGGCAACGTATTCTATTGCTGTTGTTGTTCAAATGGACTCATATGATATATTCTCCTCGTGGATAAAGGCGTAGTCGTTATTGAGATGCCAACTGATTCGCGTAGTCGGTATGGGCAACCTTATGATTCCTTTGCATTTACACTTTGAATAATGTCATATTGCAACTTTTCAGATGTAATTCGAGTATCTATTTTGAAATAACGTCTATCTATTAATAGTTTTTTATAAAAATATGCTAGTATGAATAAATAAATGATATATTTAATATTGTTTGGAGAGTGGTTGAAGGATATCATCTAGTTGATTGTGAATGCATTAACAACACACTGAGGATAGGCATTTTATATCTTTGATTCACTTTAAAAAATGACTTCAAAAGAGGAGAATAGAAAACTAATAGTTCATTAAGTTTATGTTCGAATCCCCTATATCTATCAATTCGTTGTTGTCCTTTCTTTATTCCATGATAAATTTTTTTGTGTTGTCTATGAATTGCGTGAGAACGGTTCTAGTCAGCACTAAATGATAATTCTATAATTAAAATTGTAAAGCCTTTTGTGCGTTATATTTGATGGCGTGAATATTTTGATTATTAACTTCTTGCAGTTAAGGTTGAGGAAAACGTATGAAAATATTAAGAAATTTAATCGAATGGGGGTTATTATACCTTAGTATAGTCTATACTTATCCAATACCAATTTTCGTATTCTAGTGTTGATGAGGCATAGTTGCCTAGTGTGGCGGAATGCTTACGGCCATGTGACCATCGTAGAGTACGATATCGAAGATATCATGGCGAGAGATATTGGGTTTGACCTCAAAGACATGTGTGTTGGTATCTGTACGCGCTAGTGAGACGTGTGTGTTGGTCTCTGTACACGCTGGTGAGATGTTTATATTGGTCCATGTATGTGCTGATGAGACGTTTATATTGGTCCATATGTGTTGGTGAGATGTCTGTATTTGGTTTGATGGAATCTCTGATGACCATGGATTTGGTCGGAGGTCAAACTTACGAGTATCGATTAGCCATCGGGAAATATACGTGGCCTTTGGTTCACAGTGGCGAAATAAGATTCAGGAGTTTTCTTTATGATATCCTATTCTTGATGATACCTCATGAGTTTTGGGATTCGATGGAATCTATGAGTAGTATTCGGTAGGATCCTTGTGTCAGATTCTACAGCAGTCTGATTTAGTAAAATTCATAAGTTGTATTTGGTAGAATTCATGAGACGAATTATATGATATCCATATTTAGTAGATTCCATGTTGTTAATTTTTATTTAATATTCAGATTATTCACGCTGACATTTAGACTCAAAAATTTTTATTTATCTTTTTATATTGGATTATGAGGGATTTTTTTCTATTATTGATGAATCTTATAATCTTTATCATATGAGGGTTCGGGGTGACTTGCTTTACTTTTACTTTGAGTCGTAGATACGATGAAATATAGATTCTCAGATAAATTTATAGTTAGAGTTTCGTATTACTATTGCAGCTTTTATATCTTTGTATTTAAAATATTTTTAATTTGTTATGTTTTTTTTATTATTATCACTTGTTGAATATTTTTTTTACCCTTATATTTTATTGGTTTCAAATTGAGTTAATTACATAAAGCTAACAGGTGATCATACTTCTATTGCAGAACTTCCAATTAGAGAAGGTTTTGGAGGTTAGTTACTATCATATCAGTGGGAGACACATGAAATGTATTTCAAAAAAATTTAACGGTTTATTTATTTATTTTAGCCGCAACTCGTTAACTAAATAGTATGGATTTTTGGTTGATATGTAAATTAAAGAATGATGAATGTATTAATGGAAATGTTGATACTATTATAAATATTTAATAAATTTAAGATTTGAGGTTTTCCGTATGAGTGGTTCGAGTCGTGATTGATGGTTAGAGTTTGGGTCGTCGCATATATATTTTCGATTTATGATTTTATCTTTCATCTTTTGAGTTATATATTATGATGTTTTTTAACATAATTCAATCAGAGGTCTTATTAACAGTAATTTGCATTAAAGGCAAAGACTAAAATAACCATGCAAGAAAGGTTATATGATTGTTTTAACGTATAATAATAATAATAATAATAATAATAATAATAATAATAATAATAATAATAATAATAATAATAATAATAATAATAATAATAATAGTCCTTTTTTGAAAAACCATTTATACAAAGCCAAAAAAATCTTAAGAAATTTTGCATTGTTTATATATACATAAAATGCATATAAGTTATTAAAATTGACTTATTTTAAAAATAAAAATATATATTTATGCATGTATTTTAAAGCTATTTTATTTGAAAAATATGAAAAAAGTTTTAAAAAATAGTTTTGAAGTAAATTTTTATTTTAAAATTTTTACTAATAAAATAATATCATATCTTTTACATATTATAAGTAATATCAATGAAAAATATGTGTAACATTTCTAAAAAATATTATTCGATCGCGTAGATGATTTTCATCGTCAGCAAAAAGTTATAAAAAAGTATCTTTTACATATTATTCGACCGCGTTGTGATAGAGTGGGACTCCACTTTTCCCAGACTCGGGGTCCTTGTTTTATCTAGATAGTCAGAATTATGCCTTTTTGTATTTAAAAAATTTAATAGCTCAATTTGTAATATTAAATATATATTAATGTTATAAAAAAAGTTAAATACATATTTTTATTATTTATATTTTAAAATCTTGATAAAAAAAAAAGGTCCCACTTTCATTTGATAAAAATAGAATCCCCATGGGCCCACTTTTCGGGTTGGGGATGACTTCATCTCTTAGATGAATGTTTTTTTTTTTTTTTTATCTCAACTATTTATTTTAAAAATAAATAATTATAATTTAATAATTAATTTAAATTATTTTTTATATTTTAAAAAATAGTTAAATAATAGACATTCATTTAAATATCAACGATTTAGATTATGAAAAAATGGCCAACATATATAGAAACATATATATATCCCGTGTTGTATTAGCATAACATGTTTATGTATAAGTGGCTTGATTAAATGGGTTATACCGATTCGAAATAAACCATTTAATACTAGTATAAGTGGTAACCATTAAGCATGTTTCTAAATAACATATGCCATATAAAATATATTTATAAATTTATTAAAATGTTTCAAGGTTTTCAAAAAAATAAAAATAAAAACTCTTATGATATATTTGATTGTTGGAATGGAATAAGGTAAAAATATAATAGGATGAGAATAGAATTAAAATTATTATTTTCATATTTAGTTGTTGGAATAGAATAACGTTGGAATTGGTATTCAATTATTATATTTAATTATTGGAATAGAATAATGTAGAAATTGGTATTCAATTATTTGGTTTGTAAAATAGTATGAGAAATAAAGTGATGTGATGTAATAATAATAATAATAATAATAATAATAATAATAATAATAATAATAATAATAGAAATAGTTGTTTTCTCATATGTGGGAATAAATATTTTTATAAAAATATTTATTTTTGATTAAATTATAACAAAATAGAAAAATATTTATTTTTCTAAAAATAAGGAGGGAATAAAATTTTATTCCCTCAAATGAAATGCCACCTTAATCTTAAGTGTAATCAATAAAAAAACACACTTTTTATTATCCAAGTGTAAAAAGCTTAAAAAAATATGTTCTTTTTTAAACAAACTCTCAAAATTTTCCCAAAAAAAAAAATCAAAAAGTGTTTATAGGGCTAATAAATAGTAAAATTAAATATGGGTAAAATTTAAATCCACAACAAATATAAATATACAAAGATAAAACATCAATTATGTTATTCTTATACCTTAGCCACTTGCTAGCTACTTTAAGAGATAATGGTAGCCACCCATGAATTAAGTGATAGCAACTACACTTTATGCAATGGCCGTGGAGGTATCCGTCAAGCTGGTTTTTCACGATAATTTTTGAGCTTTTTTTTTTTTAAATAAAAGGATATCACAAGTATCAAAAGCTAATATTTGTCCCTAAGATAATATTTAAAATTTAAAGCTTTCACATATTAAATAATTACTTTATGAAAACATAAATTTAAGCTTAATAAAGAAAAAACATAAAAAAGGTGAACCAATTCAGATTTAAAAAAAAAAAACTATACTAAAAAAATTATACTTATTCAAGCGTCATTATAAGGCCTAAATCTTTAAATTATGATAATCATAAATAATTAAATTAATATAATTAAAATTAATGTTAAATGACATGAAAAATTTTATCAAAAGTTTATGTTGGGCTAGATGTGAGTCAAGTGGAGTGGCGCCCGAAGGAGGGTTGAATCACGCTCGAGCACTGATTTCAGTGTGCTTGACACTTGATGAACACTCGATGCACACTCAAGCCTAGATTTTTGTTTGTGTAGCATTTAGGGAATACTCGATATACACTTGACTGGTACTCGAGCGCTAATGTAGTATAAATAGGACCCTTGCATTTATTTTTGCCATTTTTTAACTAGTTTTTAGAGAGAGAAGAGAGAGAGAACCAAGGAGAAGAGAGAGGAAGAGAGAGAAGGTTTGAGAAAGTCCAATTCAAGTAATTTAAGGCTAGAATTTGGAAAATTTGGAGAAAAGATAAATGTATTCTATACTCTCTTTCCTTTATTGTTGTCAATTTTTCACTTCTATGAGTAATTCTTATTCAATTGTTCAACTATATGATAAATTTTAAAGTTATATTGTCTATACTAAATATGCATGTAAAGTTTCAATGATTTTGTAGCAAGTTTATATAAAATTTCTACTTGTATTTATATGTTCATACACATGTCTTGAATATTATTCTTTGGCTACATGCATGTCTTCAATTAATGATTTAATAATTTTACATTCGATGAATTTCGTATCTCATACTATAATATGTTTTCAACTTACAAGATAAGTTCCATGCTTCAAGAATATAGTGAAATAGGCTCTGCATATGAAGTGTAAAATCTAATATTGTAAAATTTATTTATGTTACTGATTTTTGTTACATTTTTACCAAATTTTGCTGAAGTCCATACTTTAATTTTGTGTTGTAGCTTATAGAGGTTCTAAATTATCAAGTATATGTTTTATAGAAGCTAAAAATATATACATATATGTTGGCAATTAAGGTTTGAAAATAAAGACACATGCTGAATTTGCAGACTCTTGCTGAATTTTTGTATATTTCTGTATTTTAAAACTGTCCAGAATTTTTCATGCCTTCAATTGTAATATAATTAAGTTCCTATAAAATTATAAGTATGAAATTATAAATTTCTGAAGGAAAATTTTATAATTTTGTTAAGAAATGATGAATTATTTTTTAAAAGGGTGAGAATAAAAAATTAATAAGCTAAGTGTAGAATTTTTTAAGTCAGATATTGGACCATGGATTATGTTTAGCGTGTAGTATATTATAGTGGTACATTGATAACTTGCCCTATTATCCATAGGATTAAAAAGTGACGTTTAGTTTCGTTTATAGGGTTATATGTAAATTACTCATCTCTAGGTCTTAAATGAGAGCATATAACCTTTGATTGTATAAAATTATATACAATTTGATTTTTAATTGTCCACTCATTTAACTGGTAAGGCCTACCGGCTCTAATCCCTAAAGAAAATAAAAAATTAAGTATTTTTTAATGATACAAAGGTAATAAGATAAGACAAAAAAATCTAAAAACTTTATCATGACTTTTCTCTATACAAGTTAATGTATTTGCATTCAATTATATTCCATAATCTATTTTGAGATACTTTAAATGTTAATACACATCTATTGATATATTATATGCCATTCTGAACTTTTAACTCACCTCCTTACTATTTTACTAATCCGTTCAAATGAGATGCACAAGTTCTTATCAAGCGATCGGGATTAAAAGATCAAGAAGATAAGAAGAGTTAGATTGTTATGTTTATGGATGATTCACGTTGTTTAATATATTCAAACGTCATTCAATGTATCGATATACTGTATTTTAGTTTAATTTAAGTTTCAGTCATCAATTTTTGATGTATTTGATTTTCGGGCAGTGTTTAGATATATAAATTGATATTTTATGATGTGTCATACCTGTTAATGTATCAGTTTAGGTTTGGACAGCTTATCACTTGTTAGGTGATGTATTTTGTTGATGTTATTGAATCCAAGCAGTAGGTTGAAATTCATCTGGAAGGTTGCTGTAGTCTTATAATTTAATTTGGAATGTCGTTTGTGTATTATTTTGGTGTCGGTAACCACGTTTTGGGTCGGTTGCATCATAAATGTCATTTGCTTCCACAGATTACTATTATTATGATAAAATATTATTATATAGATATTATTCCTTACTTAAAGTCCAACGTCACATTTTACGTTGGTGTCGGGGCTACATGGGATGCGACATATTTGGTTCCCATGTATGTTTTAAATCTATTTCTTTGTGGTTGATTGAGGTGTCATCATGCAATTCACGTCCAAAAGTTAATTAATTGATGAATTGATCTAATCATAATTTTATTAATGTTGATTATAGGATTAAAATTTGGAACGTGACAGTGATAGCCTAGTTCAATTGGGGACATAGATTGTAGAGATTTTAATTGTTTTAGATATAATTATTTATTTATAGGAAAAAAAATATCAGTATAATAAATATTAGTGAGTTTGATATAACCCGTAAAATTTATATGACAAAACAACCGTTTGTTAAATATCTCTCTTGTTTACATAGAGAGTGAGAAGTTATTCAACTATTTTTGGAATAATTAAATAATATAATATTTTATTTATTTGTTTATATTTAAAATTTTTCTTAAAATTGATTTAAAAAAATAGATATTTTTTTATTTAAAATTGTATAAAAATGAGTGTGCCCTTGATGAGAAAGCAAAGTTAATTGGCTTGCGGGAATCATGTTTGCCACTATCACTCTTTAAACTTGATTGATTCCATTTTACTAAAAAAGTAAAATAAAATAATAAAAAGTTTGATTCCATTTATAAGAATTTTATGGAAAGTGTTACTCTGATATTTATTTGAATCAATGTTCACATTGTAATATGATATTTACTTTAAAATGTATTATTGCATTAAATAACTAACTATTTAGTGCAAATAACAAGTTTACTTTGATATATTAGCAAATCATATGAAAAAAAATTAATAAAAGGGGCAAACGAATAACAGATAATTAGTGATTTAAGTAGGATATTCTCAGATAATATAATATTTAGTCGTTTAACTCAACTTAACAATATTATATAAAATATTACATAGCAGTCACCCATAGCATTATTCTTTACTATACTCATCTCAATCTCTTGCAGATAATCCTTTGTACTTTTTCTGCTTTCTTAGCCCTTTATCTTGATGAATCTAAGAGTGAATTCTTTTTGAATTTGGATTATCTGTACTCACTATTACACAATAATTTTTCAAGTACGATTAGCCTATTAAAAATTTTTATGAATATTATTTGGACAATAGATTTATGTAATCTCATATTAAATAATTCATAATCACGTATAAAAATATTTATTTTAATTTTTTTAATTTAATTAGTTTTTTTATATGTAATTTTAAGAGCTTTCTATACTTCATGAGCTGATTGGAATATCTAAACTCTAGTAAGCTCATTTCGGTGTAAAGAACAAGGAAATGTATTTATTGCCATTGCATTAGCACTATAAAATTTCATTTTATTGTCACTCTAATTTTTCATTGGTTGAAAAGTATAATTATCAGTAGTGGAGTTTTTTTTTTATCGTTGATTCAATATATTTAGTTTAAGTTATATATATTTTTTAAAACTTGATCGACCCTTGGTCAATATATTCTCATTTTAGTTTTTAATATGAATAATTGATTTTATTAAAAATGGTGGTCTAGAAATTGATTGAGCCACAGTATTAGAGTTGTTAGAAGCCCTGTTTATAATAAGAAATTAATTCAATAAATTCAATAAAAAAGGATTAAAATAAATTATAAAATAAAATAAAATAAATCTTTAAAGTTGTCAAATTCTATTTCTAAGAGCCAATATTTGACACCAATTATTGTTCCAATAGTCAACTTATGAGGGGTGAATTATACTATTATCAATTTTTAATAATTTTGATTTATTTAGATATTAGTTATACAAAATAAAAAAAAAATAAGATAAATAAATAGAGAATAAAAAAAGAAAAATTTTATACTGTATTTTATACTTATTCAGCCATACTTATATCTGTCCCCCAAGTCACACTTGAGATTTCAAATCTATTAAATCGATTTTCTTCTTCTGTGTGAATATCAAACATTACAAAATAAATTAAATCTCCAACCATGAAGATTTTTTTTAAAGAGTGATATCTCACTTTTTAAATCTTATAATGATTAATTTTAAATTTTTTCTCAAAAAAAAAAAAAGTAATCAAGTGAATATAAATTTCTCTCACAAATATATCAAATTTTTGTGCTCAAGAGAATATAAATATTTTTCAATATTCACTATAAATTTGCAAGTTAAGAAGTGGTACTCTCAAGTGTGAAGAAGAAAACTTATATAAAAGATGAGAGCAAAAAACCCACTGGTACAAATAACCATCTAAGTGTTAAAGTATTTATTTAAAAAAATCAAAAAGTAGTTATTATTAAATTGCAAAAACACTATAAAAAAATCTTAAAGTATTATTTTTATGTCTAATTTTAATCAAGAAAAATCAAATTCAAATGAGTTATCATTTAAGAGATAATATTTAAATATTAAAGTTATATGAATCTAGTATTTACTGTATTAGTAGAATTATTACGTTCTTGAATCTTTACTCTGATAGGGACAAGAACCCGACAACAATTCTAAATAGTGCTCGTGCGAAGAGAAAAGAGAGGGAGTATGAGGACTGATACTCAAAGCGTTTTTACGTAGAAAACTTTCTCTTAAAAGAGAAGAAAAAATCACAAAATTTTAGTTCGAGAACTGTTTTCTCTATCTTGTGTTTGGTCACAAAAAGGTTGCAAAATGCGCTCGAGTACAAGAAGTTGAGGACTAAGTGTATGGAAATTCTTAGGGGTTACTCTTACAATACAAATCCTCTCATTCTCTCTCTTCTCTGTTAGGGCTAGCAAGAGTAGAACGTTGGGATCGTTCATTTGGCGAATAGTTAATATATTTATAGCGGTTGAACTTCTCATTAAGAGGAGTCCACGTGAGGTTGGCATGTGCAGGGGGTGGGTCGGCTCTAGCGCCTGGACCTCTCGGGCCTTTTGGGCATGTAGGGTCTCTGTGGTATCAAGGTCCAATTCTAAAAAAATGGATCTCAAAGTGGGTTTTCGGTATTTGTACCGATCAATAATATATTACTGTTTTAAAAAAGTTAATGTATATTTTTTTATATTTTAATTATGAAAAAATTAAAAAATAATTAATGAAAAATACTAAAAAACCATAAAAATAAGGATTTGTTTTTATTTTTTTCTTTATTTTCTTTGACAATCAAACAAATAAATTACTTTTTGATATAGAAGAATTGTGTCCTTTTTAAAAAAATTTAAATATTCGATTTTATAAAATAGTTGCCAACGTTTTGCGAGGATCTTCAAATAAGGGAACCAAAACTTTATGGGCGTTAGGACGAAAGAGCAAAACCATGCGGCCGTAAAAGTTTTTTTTTTCATAAAATAAAAAAAAAATTACTTAATAAAATCTCTAAAAAGTTAAATAGATGGCATGGGATTGGACAAATGATGAGGGCGAAATGCATTAAAAATCATCTTTTTAGCTTCATAGTCTTGCAGTGTGACTTGTCTTTAGCGTGGGAGCGATGTATAGACGCATCCATGCATCCTTTTTGAAGTGTCGAACATTCATAGGTCTATTGGAGTTTTTCGGTATAGAATCGAATACTAATAACTTTTTGATGAGTGCTAACAGCAAATTCGGTGGGCCAGCCTTAAGTGGGAAGAAAAAAATTAGCGGCTATTACGTTTGGGTTCATTGTGACGACTACAATATTTGTAATTTTGACATAAAAGAAATTCTATTATCTTTAATAAAAAGTCCAACAGTGAGTCAGAATAAATGATGGATGCAATGTTATAATCCGTTCAGCAGAACGTCAACATGATGGAGAGTTAAAATCTTGATGATCTCCTGGCACTTTCACCGGTTCATATCTACAAGAGAATTGTAATATGTTTTTCGGCATAAAACTGAATGCTAATGACTTTTTGATGAATGTGAACAACGAATTCGATGGGCCAGTCTAAAATGAAAAGAAAGAAGTCAGCGATTGCTATATTTGGGAAATTTAAATAGTGACTCGAAGTATGTGATGGATGTGATGTTATAACACGTTCAGGAGAAAATCAACATGATGGAGATTTAAAATCTTGATCATCTTCTGGCACTATCACTGGCCTACCTCCACTAAAGAATTGTAATCTTGCAAAGGAACCTTTAGATTATTGGGAGCATTGGATTCTCATTAATATTTACGTTACACAAGCTGACATTCCTACTTCTGCTTTGTTCACCATAGCTCACGTCGATGCGATCGGTTCCTCCTAACAATTGATTTTGGGCTACTCCCGAGTAGCCCAACAAGTGAAGATGACTAGGCCTGACGACGTCAAGGTGAAGACAACCTCAGGAAGTAGGGCCCAGACAACAACTAGGAGCTCTCCTAGTAGGGATGAGCCGGTAAAAAGCCCGGAGAGGCAAAATTCTCGCAAATCTTGTAGCGACAGGAGGCCAACAATCAGAAGAGAGGGCTCGTGCAATATGCAGCCACCCCATATGGGCAACCGCCACGACCAGCTCGACCCACAGGATAACTCTTAGCTCGGAGACTTCATCAACGCGAAGAAGAGTGGGTCCACACCTTGGATAGAGGAACAAGTGGAGAAGATATGGAACCATGTGTTCAAGGGGGGGCTTGGACGACTAGCGCTCGACCTGCGAAGGTCACCATTTGCTATGGGCATCCAAATTCAACCACTCCCCCTCAAGTTCAAGATGCCAACATTGGACAGGAAAGACAGAAGTGCGGTTCCGATGGACTACCTAGACTACTTTCATATCCACCTGTCTCTCCACAGCGCAAGTGAGGCCGTCATATACTAGTGCTTTCCCTACACAGTCAAAGGGGATGCCATACTCTGGTTTCTCGCCGATTACTTCTTGTGATAGGGAAATGCATTAAAAATCATCTTTTTGGCTTCATAGTCTTGCACAGCGTCTTGTCTTTAGCGTGGGAGCAATGTAAAGACCCATCCACACGTCCTTTTTAAAGTATCGAATATTTGTAGGTTTATGGTGGTTTTTCAATATAGAATCGAATACTAATAACTTTTTGATGAGTGTTAACAATAGATTTAGTGGGCCAGCCTCAAGTGGAAAGAAACAATTTGGCCGTTGTTACATTTTGGCTCATTGTGGCGACTATAGTCACTATAATTTTGACGTGAAAGAAATTCTATTATCTTTAATGAAAAGTTAAACAGTGACTCAAAGTAAGTGACGGATGCAGTGTTATAATATGTTCAGGAGAACGTCAACTTGATGGAGATTTAAAATCTTGATGATCTCTTGATACTTTTACTGGCTCATATCTACTAGAAAGTTATAATCTGTTTTTCAGTGTAGAATCGAATGCCAATGACTTTTTGATGAATGTGAACAGCGAATTCGATGGGCCAGTCTAAGATGAAAAGAAAAAAGTTAGCGACAGCTATATTTAGGAAATTTAAATAGTGACTGAAAGTATGTGATGGATGCGATGTTATAATACGTTCAGGAGAAAATCAACACGACGGAGATTTAAAATCTTGATCATCTCCTGGAACTGTCGCTGGCCCACCTACACTAAAGAAAATTAATCTTACAGAGGAACCTTTAGATTTTTGGGAGCATTGGATCCTCATTAATATTTATGTTACTCAAGTCGACATTCTTACTTCTACTTTGTTCACCACGGCTCACGTCGATGCTATCGGTTCCTCCTAACAATTGATCTTTGGCTACTCCCTAGTAGCCTAACAAGTGAAGACGACCAGACCTGATGACGCCGAGGTCTAGGCGACCTCAAGCAGCAGGGCCCTGATGACAACTAGGAGTCTCTCTAGTAGGGCCGAGCTAGCGGAAAGCCCAGAGAAGTGAAATCCCCGCAATTGTTGCAGTGACAGGAGGCCAACAACCAGAAAAGAGGGCTCATGTAGTACGGGGCCACCTCGTATGGGCAACACGACCCACAAGAAACCCTATGCTCCGAGACTTTATTAATGCAAAGAGGAGTAGGTCCACCCTTAGATAGAGAAAAAAGAGGACAAGATATGCAACCACATGTTCAAGGAGGAGCCGAGACGACTAGCGCTCAACCTGAGAAGGTCACTGTTCGTTTTGGGCATCCAGACTCAGCTGCATCCTCTCAAGTTCAAGATGCCAACGTTAGATGGGTACGACGGAAGTACGGATCTGATGGATCACCTTGACTACTTTCGTACCCGCCTGTCCTTTCACTGGGCAAGTGAGGCTATCATGTGCCAGTACTTTCCCTTCACACTCAAAGGGGATGCCAAGCTTTGGTTCCATGGCATCCAGCCCAACTCCATCCATTCATTTTACGAGCTCGCCAATTGCTTCTTGTGCCAATTTACCTCCAGCAGAAGGGTGGAGAAGCAGACCTGTCACCTTGTTTGCCTCCACCAGAGGTCGGAGAAGAGCTTGAAGTGGTTCCTCACTCACTTCATCATCGAGGCCATTAGATCCCCCAATTCATGATGAAAGGAAGCTTAGTGCTTTCACGGCCACGTCGGAAGTGGGGGAGTTCTTCTAACACCTAGCGCACCCGCACCCTTAGCCCTTTTTGAAAGTTGAGACCATTGCTCGAGCCTATATCTTAGTCGAGGAGGCCAACGAGACGAGCCGTCCCAAACGCATGGACTAACCACCGGAGAGGCCTGTCATTGGGAAGAAGAGAAACTGAGATGGCTGCTGCTTCCAGGAGTACCGCAAGCAACCACGGCCCGAGTCGAGTGCCTGGAGGGAGTACAGGTTGATGACCCTGACTCCCCTGAATGACACCCGCTCGAACATCCTAATAAGATCAGGGATGAAAAGTTCCTGAAGTGGCCTAAAATGCGGAAGAACCCAGAGGTTGGAGAAGAAACAAATCACTGCCATTTTTACCGGTCTTTAGGGCAATCCACAAAAGACTGCCGGACCCTACGAAAGGAGATAGATGATTTGGTTCGCTGGGGGCACCTCACACGGTTCTTAAAAAGCTTGGGGCAGGCCCCCAAGGCTTCCTAAGGCGAAGCCATAGAGCCACCAAGGAACCGCACCGTCACGAGCATGAACAGCATGATTTCAAACGGGTCGGCCAAGAGTAGCGGGCAAGGACGACCCAAACACGCTTCCAGCAGAAAGAGAGCGAGAGTAGAGAATAGGAGTGATGTCATAAACTTTAATAGCGACGATATTACGTATGTAATCTCCTATCATTCTGACCCTCTTGTTGTATTAACCCTCGTTTCGGACGATACACTTGATTGCCAATTTCTATTTATAAAGGAAGCTATAGAAATTTGCTATATCTTGATGTATTTTTTAAGCTTGGATTGAAAAAGAGCCAGATGAGAACAGCTGAAGGCCCTCTATATGGCCTGGACAATGAACTCGTGCCCGTGCAGAGGAAGATTTAGCTGGAGGCCACGATGGAAATTTACCCGCATGTGGCCACGCAAGAGTTAACGTTCCTCATCATCGATTTGTCATTAGTCTACAACGTCATCGTAGGAAGACCTTTCCTCACTACCTTTGGGGCTGTAACATCCATCCCTCATTTGAAGATGAAGTTTTCGACCTCGTTCGAAGTGGGGGAGGTGCTTGGTGATCAGCCAATGGGGTGGATATGCTACCTATCCAAAGTCATCCCTCGCTGCACCAAACCTACTGGTTGGGGACTTGGACTTCAGCGACGAAGCTACGTTGCAGCAAGACCAATTGGGTGAGATGGTAGAGATGGTCCCTCTGGACCCCACCGAACATGAGAAGTGCGTGTACATTGGCGGTTCCCTGATGACAACGGTCTGCGACTAGCTCATGAGCTTCCTCAGGAGGAACTCTGATGTCTTCACATGGGTTCCCGCTGACATACCCAGGATATCTACCGGAGCAACGGTCCACAAGTTGGGTATTGATCCTGGCCACAATCCCGATAGGCAGAAGAGCAGAAACCACTCCGTCAAGAAGCTGATTGCCATAAGAGAAGAGATGAAGAGGTTGCGGGACGAAAGGTTCATAAGAGAGGTCTAATACCCAGATTGGCTGTCGAACGTCGTGCTCGTGAATAAGAGTAATGACAAGTGGCGGATGTGTGTCGATTTCACTGACATGAATAAGGCTTGCTCAAAGGACAACCTTTCGCTCCCTCGGATCGATCAGCTGGTGGACTCCACGTCCGACCATGAACTCTTAAGTTTCATAGATGCTTACTTAGGCTACAACTAGATAAAGGTGGACCCAGACGATGAGATGCATACCTCCTTTATGACCGATCAAGGGACGTACTACTACAAGGCCAAGCCGTTCAGCCTGAAAAACATGGGGGCAACTTATTAGCAGATGGTAAACGATATGTTTAAAGACCAGATCGAAAGGAACTTGGATATATATGTGGACGATATACTTGTCAAAAGTAAGGTAGCCGGTAACCTAGGAAAAGGGATCCCCAATCTCAATCTGATCCCCCGACCTGAATTCAATCCTGGATCTCAATCCGATCCCCGATCAATCGAATGCCATAGATCCTCAATCTATCAAAGACGACTGATCTTAAAGTATCCATTGAGAAACATTAGTAAGCCACTCCCTACAGTGCAAACCAAGGAACTCAGCCTCCCACAATCGCTGAATGCACGAGGCATCTTTGTATCCTCACATCCCTCACCATATTTTTACCTACACTCCTAAATCTTTTCGTTCTTGGAGAAAGATTTCTGATTTAAATGTCAGAATATTTTTAGTGAGAGAATATCACGCTGACTTTTAACATCTTGTATGTAATTTATGTTATGTAGAGCCCAGGTTTAGCAGAGCGAAGACGGGACCCATTCGAAATTCGATTCAGTCGTGGAATCTGGAGGCTTCCTAATCCGCCAGATAACCCGGACTTAGGGATGCAATAAGATAAAATTTAAATATCAAAGTTATATCAATCTAGTATTTATTCTATTAACAAAACGTATTACTATTTTAAAAAAGTTAATATATTTTTTTATATTTTAATTACAAAAAATATTTAAAAAATAATTACTGAAAAATACTAAAAAACCATAACAATAGGGATTTTTTATTTTTTCTTCTTTATTTTTTTGACACTCAAACAAATAAATTCTTTTTTAGAAAAAAAAAAAAGAATCGTGCCCTATTTAAAAAATTTTAATTATTCAATTTTTTAAAGTAGTTGCCAGCATTGTCCGAGGATATTTAAATAAGTGGACCAGAACTTTATGGGCGTCACAACGAAAGAGCAAAACCATGCCACCATGAAAGTTTTTTTTTTTTTTTATAAAATAAAAAAGTTACTTATTTAATAAAACCTCTAAAAAGTTAAATAGATGGCATGGGATTGGACAAACGATGATAGGGAAATGCATTAAAAATCATCTTTTTAGCTTTATAGTTTTGCAAAGTGACTTACCTTTAGGGTGGGAGCGAGGTAAAGACCCATCCATGCATCCTTTTTAAAGTGTCAAATATTCATAGGTCCATGGGAGTATTTCGACATAGAATCAAATATTAATAACTTTTTGACGAGTGCCAACAGCAAATTCGGTGGGCCAAGCTCAAGTGGAAAGAAAAAAAAATTAGCAACTATTATATTTGGGTTCATTGCGGTGACTATAGTCTCTATAATTTTGACTTGAAAGAAATTCTATTATCTTTAATAAAAAGTCAAACAGTGACTCAAAATAAGTGATGGATGCAGTGTTATAATACGTTCAGGAGAACGCCAACTTGATGGAGATTTAAAATCTTGATGATCTCCTGAAACTTTTATTGGCTCATATCTACTAGAGAATTGTATTCAGTTTTTCGGCATAGAATCAAATGCCAATGACTTTTTGGTGAATGTGAACAAGGAATTTGATGGGCCAGTCTAAAATGAAAAGGAAAACGTCAGTGACTACTATATTTGGAAAATTTGAATAGTGACTGGAAGTATGTGATGGATGTGATGTTATAATACGTTCAGGAGAAAATCAACACGATGGAGATTTAAAATCTTGATCATCTCCTAGCACTGTCACTGGCCCACCTCCACTAAAGAATTGTAATTTTGTAGAGGAAACTTTAGATTTTTGGGAGCATTGGATCCTCTTTAATATCTACGTTTCTAAAGCCGACATTCTTACTACTGCTTTGTTCATCGTGGCTCACGTCGATGCTATCGGTTCCACCTAATAATCGATCTTGGGCTACTCCCTGGTAGCCAACAAGTGAAGACGACCAGGCTTGACGACGCCGATGTCCAGGCGACCTCAAGCAGTAGGGCCCAGACGACAAGTAGGAGCCTCCCTAGTAGGGACGAGCCTGTAGAAAGTATGGAGAAGCAAAATCCTTGCAACTCCTGCAACGTTAGGACGCTAGCAACCGGAAAAGAGGGCTCATGGAGTACGTGGCCACCCCGTATGGGAAACCGCCACGACCTGCACAACCCAGAGGAAAACGTTGAGCTTCGAGACTTCATCAACACGAAGAGGAGCGGGTCCACACCTCGGATAGAGGAAAAAGTGGACAAGATATAGAACCACGTGTTCAAGGTGAGCCAGGACGACTAGCGCTCAACCTGCGAAGGTCATTGTTCGCTATGGGTGTCCTAACTTATCCACTTCCCCTCAAGTTCAAGATGCTAGCGTTGGATGGGTACGATAAAAGTACGGTTCCGATGGACCACCTAGACTACTTCCCACCCACCTGTCCCTCCACGCGGCAAGTGAGGCCATCATGTGCCAGTATTTTCCCCTCGCACTCAAAGGGGATACTATGCTCTGGTTCCACGGCCTCCAGCCTAACTTCATCCACTCATTCGATGAGCTCGCCAATCGCTTGTTGCGCCAGTTCGCTTTTAGTAGGAGGAAGGAGAAGCAACCGTGGCACCTTGTCCACCTCCACTAGAGGCCAGAGGAGAGTCTGAAGCGGTTCCTCACTCCCTTTATCAATGAGGCCCGACGGATCCCCCAACTCTCTGATAAGATGAAGCTCAGCGCCTTCATCGCCACGGTGGCACCGGGGGAGTTCTTCAAGCACCTGGCATGCCAGGGCCCTCAGTCCCTCCGGAAAGTTGAGGCAATTGCTTGGGCCTATATGTCGACCGAGGAGGCCAATGAGGCGAGGCGTCTCGAACGCGAGGTGAAAGAAGAGAAATGGAGATGGCGGCCGCTTCCAAGAGCGTCGCTAGCAACCGCCACAGCCGAGTGTCCGGAGGGAGTACAGACTGATGACCTTGACTCCCCTGCATGACTCCCGCTCAAATATGTTGATGCAGATCAGACATGAAAAGTTCCTGAAGTAGCCCAAAGTACTGAAGAACTCAAAGGTTGGAGACCAAAAAAATTATTGCGATTTTCACCGGTAGTAGGGGCATTCCATGGAAGATTGTCGGACCCTTCAGAAGGAGATAGATGACCTGGTCTGCTGGGGGCACCTCACGCAGTTCTTGAAAAGCTTGGGTTAGGCTCTTGGGGCTTCCGAAGGTGAAGTCAGAGAGCCCCCAAGGAACTGTACCGCCACGGTATGATTAGCATTATTTCAAGCGGGCCGGCTAAGAGCAACGGATAAGGACGACCTGAACAACCTTCTAGCAACAAGGGAGCAAGAGTAGAGGCTAGGAATCATATCATTAGCTTTAATAGCGACAATATGACGCGTGTAATCTCCCATCATTCTGACCCTCTTATTGTATCAGCCCTCTTATTGTGTCGGTAACCACGTTTTGGGTCGGTTGCATCATGAATGTCATTTGCTTCCACAGATTATTATTATTATGATAAAATATTTATTATATAGATATTATTCCTTACTCAAAGTCCAATGTCACGTTTTAGGTTGGGGTCGAAACCATATGGGATGTGACATATTTGGTTCCCGTGTATGTTTTAAATCTATTTCTTTGTGGTTGATTGAGGTGTCTTCACGCAGTTCACGTCCAAAAGTTAATTAATTGATGGATTGATCTAATCATAATTTTATTAATGTTGATTACAGGATTAAAATTTAAAACGTGACAGTCATAGCCTAGTTTAATTGGAGACATAGATTGTAGAGATTTTAATTGTTTTAAATATAATTATTTATTTACCAAAAAAGAAAAAAAATATTAGAATCATAAATATCAGTGAGTTTGATATAACCCATAAAAAATATATGACATAACGACCGTTTTTTAAGTATCTCTCTTGTTTATATAGAGAGTGAGAAGTTATTCAACTATTTTTGGGATAATTAAATAATATAACATTTGATTTATTTGTTTATATTTGAAATTTTTCTTAAAATTGATTTAAAAAAATAGATATTTTTTTATTTAAAATTGTATAAAAATGAGTGTGCCCTCGATGAGAAAGCAAAGTTAATTGGCTTGCGGGAATCATGTTTGCCACTATCACTCTTTAAACTTGATTGATTCCATTTTACTAAAAAGTAAAATAAAATAATAAAAAGTTTGATTCCATTTATTAGAATTTTATGGAAAGTGTTACTATGATATTTATTTGAATCAATGTTCACATTGTAATATGATATTTACTTTAAAATGTATTATTGCATTAAATAACTAACTATTTAGTGCAAATAACAAGTTTACTTTGATATATTAGCAAATCATATGAAAAAAAATTAATAAAAGGGGCAAACGAATAACAGATAATTAGTGATTTAAGTACGATATTCTCAGATAATATAATATTTAGTCGTTTAACTCAACGTAACAATATTATATAAAATATTACATAGCAGTCACCCATAGTATTATTCTTTACTATACTCATCTCAATCTCTTGCAGATAATCCTTTGTACTTTTTCTGCTTTCTTAGCCCTTTATCTTGATGAATCTAAGAGTGAATTCTTTTTGAATTTGGATTATCTGTACTCACTATTACACAATAAATTTTCAAGTACAATTAGTCTATTAAAAATATTTATGAATATTATTTGGATAATACATTTATGTAATCTCATATAAAATAATTCATAATCACTATAAAAATATTTATTTTAATTTTTTAAATTTAATTAGTTTTTTTATATGTAATTTTAAGAGCTTTCTATACTTCATGAGCTGATTGGAATATCTAAACTCTAGTAAGCTCATTTCGGTGTAAAGAACAAGGAAATGTATTTATTGCCATTGCATTAGCACTATAAAATTTCATTTTATTGTCACTCTAATTTTTCATTGGTTGAAAAGTATAATTATCAGTAGTGGAGTTTTTTTTTTTTATCGTTGATTCAATATATTTAGTTTAAGTTATATATATTTTTTAAAACTTGATCGACCCTTGGTCAATATATTCTCATTTTAGTTTTTTTAATATGAATAATTGATTTTATTAAAAAATGGTGGTCTAGAAATTGATTGAGCCACAGTATTAGAGTTGTTAGAAGCCCTGTTTATAATAAGAAATTAATTCAATAAATTCAATAAAAAAGGATTAAAATAAATTATAAAATAAAATAAAATAAATCTTTAAAGTTGTCAAATTCTATTTCTAAGAGCCAATATTTGACACCAATTATTGTTCCAATAGTCAACTTATGAGGGGTGAATTATACTATTATCAATTTTTAATAATTTTGATTTATTTAGATATTAGTTATACAAAATAAAAAAAATAAGATAAATAAATAGAGAATAAAAAAAGAAAAATTTTATACTGTATTTTATACTTATTCAGTCATACTTATATCTGTCCCCCAAGTCACACTTGAGATTTCAAATCTATTAAATCGATTTTCTTCTTCTGTGTGAATATCAAACATTACAAAATAAATTAAATCTCCAACCATGAAGATTTTTTTTTTTAAAGAGTGATATCTCACTTTTTAAATCTTATAATGATTAATCTTAAATTTTTTCTCAAAAAAAAAAAAATGTAATCAAGTGAATTATAAATTTCTCTCACAAATATATCAAATTTTTGTGCTCAAGAGAATATAAATATTTTTCAATATTCACTATAAATTTGCAAGTTAAGAAGTGGTACTCTCAAGTGTGAAGAAGAAAACTTATATAAAAGATGAGGGCAAAAAACCCACTGGTACAAATAACCATCTAAGTATTAAAGTATTTATTTTAAAAAATGAAAAAGTAGTTATTATTAAATTGCAAAAACACTATAAAAAAATCTTAAAGTATTATTTTTATGCTTAATTTTAATCAAGAAATATCAAATTCAAATGTGTTATCATTTATGAGATAAAATTTAAATATTAAAGTTATATGAATCTAGTATTTATTGTATTAATAGAACTGTTGTGTCCTTGAATCCTTACTTTGATAGGGATGAGAATCCGATAACAATATCAAATAGTGCTCGTGCGAAGAGGAGAGAGAGGGAGTATGAGAATCGATACACAAAGAGTTTTTACGTAGAAAACCTTCTCTTAAATGAGAAGAAAAAACTATAAAATTTTAGTTCAAGAATTATTTTTACTATCTTGTGTTTAGTCACAAAGAGGCTACAGAATACGTTCGAGTACAAGAAGTTGAGGACTAAGTGTATGAAAACTCTTACAATCTGAATCCTCTCTTTCTCTCTCTTCTCTGTTAGGACTAGCTGGAGTAGAACGTTGGGATCCTTCATTTGGCAAATAGTTAATATATTTATAGCGATTAAACTTCTCATTAAGAAGAGTTCACGTGGGGTTGGCGTGTGTAGGGGGTGGGTCGGCTCTATCGCTTGGACCTCTTGGGCCTCTTGGACATGTAGGGTCTCTGTAGTATCAAGGTTTAATTCTAAAAAAATGGATCTTAAAGTGGATTTTTGGTATCAGTACCCATCAAGAATATAATACTATTTTAAAAAAGTTAATGTATATATTTTTATATTTTAATTATCAAAAAATTAAAAAATAATTAATGTAAAATACTAAAAAACCATAAAAATAAGGATTTTTTTTTCTTTATTTTTTTTTGACAATCAAACAAATAAATTACCTTTTGATACAGAAGAATCGTGTCCTTTTTTAAAATTTTTAATTATTCGATTTTATAAAGTAGTTGCCAACGTTGTATGAGGATATTCAAATAACAGGACCAAAACTTTATGGGTGTCGGGACGAAAGAGCAAAACCATGTGACCGTAAAAGTTTTTTTTCTCATAAAATAAAAAAAAACATTACTTAATAAAATCTCTAAAAAGTTAAATAGATGGCATGGGATTGGACAAATGACGAGGGCGAAATGCATTAAACATCATCTTTTTAGCTTCATAGTCTTGCAGAGTGACTTGTCTTTAGCGTGGGAGCGATGTAAAGATGCATCCACGCATCCTTTTTGAAGTGTCGAACATTCATAGGTCTATTGGAGTTTTTCGGTATAGAATTGAATACTAATAACTTTTTGATGGGTACTAACAGCAAATTCGGTGGGCCAGCCTCAAGTGGGAAGAAAAAAATTAGCGGCTATTACATTTGGGTTCATTGTGACGACTACAGTCTTTGTAATTTTGACATGAAAGAAATTCTATTATCTTTAATAAAAAGTCCAACAATGACTCAGAATAAATGACGGATGCAATGTTATAATCCGTTCAGGAGAACGTTAACATGATGGAGAGTCAAAATCTTGATGATCTCCTGACACTTTCACTGGTTCATATCTACTAGAGAATTGTAATATGTTTTTCGGCGTAAAATAGAATGCCAATGACTTTTTGATGAATGTGAACAACGAATTCGATGGGCCAGTCTAAAATGAAAAGAAAAAAGTCAACGATTGCTATATTTGGGAAATTTAAATAGTGACTCGAAGTATGTGATGGATGTGATATTATAACACGTTCAGGAGAAAATCAACATGATAGAGATTTAAAGTCTTGATCATCTTCCGGCACTATCACTGGCCTACCTCCACTAAAGAATTGTAATCTTGCAAAGGAACCTTTAGATTTTTGGGAGCATTGGATTCTCATTAATATTTACGTTACACAAGCCGAGATTCCTACTTCTGCTTTGTTCACCATAGGTCACGCTGATGCTATCGGTTCCTCCTAACAATTGATTTTGGGCTACTCCCAAGTAGCACAACAAGTGAAGACGACTAGGCCTGACGACGTCGAGGTCAAGACGACCTCAGGAATTAGGGCCCAGACAACAACAAAGAGCTCTCCTAGTAGGGACGAGCCGGCGAAAAGCCCGAAGAGGCAAAATTCTCACAAATCTTGTAGCAACAGGAGGCCAACAATCAGAAGAGAGGGCTCGGGCAGTATGCAGCCACCTCATATGGGCAACCGCCACAACTACCTCGACCCACAGGACAACTCTTAGCTCGGAGACTTCATCAACGCGAAGAGGAGTGGGTCCACACCTTGGATAGAGGAACAAGTGGAGAAGATATGGAACCATGTGTTCAAGGGGGAGCCCGGACGACTAGCGCTCGACCTGCGAAGGTCACCATTTAGTATGGGCATCCGAACTCAACCGCTCGCCCTCAAGTTCAAGATACCAACATTGGACGAGAAAAAAAAAATACGGATCCGATGGACTACCTAGACTACTTTCATACCCACTTGTCTCTCCACGGGGCAAGTGAGGCCGTCATATACTAGTGCTTTCCCTACACAGTCAAAGGGGATGCCATACTCTGGTTTCTCGCCGATTACTTCTTGTGACAGGGAAATGCATTAAAAATCATCTTTTTGGCTTCATAGTCTTGCACAGCGACTTGTCTTTAGCGTGGGAGCAATGTAAAGACCCATCCACACGTCCTTTTTAAAGTGTCGAATATTTGTAGGTTTATGGTGGTTTTTCAATATAGAATCGAATACTAATAACTTTTTGATGAGTGTTAACAGTAGATTTAGTGGACCAGCCTCAAGTGGAAAGAAACAATTTGGCCGCTGTTATATTTTGGCTCATTGTGGCCACTATAGTCACTATAATTTTGATGTGAAAGAAATTCTATTATTTTTAATGAAAAGTTAAACAGTGACTCAAAGTAAGTGACGGATGCAGTGTTATAATACGTTCAGGAGAATGTCAACATGATGGAGATTTAAAATCTTGATGATCTCCTGATACTTTTACTGGCTCATATCTACTAGAAAATTATAATTTGTTTTTCAGCATAGAATTGAATGCCAATGACTTTTTGATGAATGTGAATAGCGAATTCGATGGGCCAGTCTAAAATGGAAAAAAAAAAAGTTAGCGACTACTATATTTGGAAAATTTAAATAGTGACTGAAAGTATGTGATGGATGCAATGTTATAATACGTTCAGGAGAAAATCAACACGATGGAGATTTAAAATCTTGATCATCTTCTGGAACTGTCGCTGGCCCACCTACACTAAAGAAAATTAATCTTACAGAGGAACCTTTAGATTTTTGGGAGCATTGGATCCTCATTAATATTTATATTACTCAAGCCGACATTCTTACTTCTACTTTGTTCACCACGTCTCACGACGATGCTATCGGTTCCTCCTGACAATTGATCTTTGGCTACTCCCTAGTAGCCTAACAAGTGAAGACGACCAGGCCTGATAACGCTGAGGTCTAGGCAACCTCAAGCAGCAGGGCCCAGATGACAACTAGGAGTCTACCTAGTAGGGCCGAGCCAGCGGAAAGCCGAGAGAAGTGAAATCCCCGCAATTGCTACAGCGTCAGGAGGCCAACACCCAGAAGAGAGGGCTCATGTAGTACGCGGCCACCTCGTATGGGCAACCACCACGACCAGCACGACCCACAAGAAACCCTATGCTCCGAGACTTTATCAATGCCAAGAGAAGTAGGTCCACCCTTAGAGAAAAAAGAGGACAAGATATGGAATCACGTGTTCAAGGAGGAGTCGGGGCGACTAGCGATCAACCTGTGAAGGTCACTGTTCGTTTTGGGCATCCAGACTCAGCTGCTTCCTCTCAAGTTCAAGATGCCAACGTTGGATGGGTACGACGGAAGTACGGATCCGATGGATCACTTAGACTACTTTCGTATCCACCTGTCCCTTCACTGGGCAAGTGAGGCTATCGTGTGCCAGTACTTTCCTTTCACACTCAAAGGGGATGCCAAGCTTTGGGTCCACGGCATCCAGCTCAACTCCATCCACTTATTTGACGAGTTCGCCAATTGCTTCTTGTGCCAATTCACCTCCAGCCGAAGGGGGGAGAAGCAGACCTGTCACCTTGTTTGCCTCCACCAGAGGTCAGAGAAGAGCCTGAAGCGGTTCCTTACTCACTTCATCATCGAGGCCGTTAGATCCCCCAATTCTATGATGAAAGGAAGCTCAGTGCTTTCACGGCCACGTCGGAAGTGGGGGAGTTCTTCTAACACCTAGCACACCAGCGCCCTTAGCCCTTCTTGAAAGTTGAGGCCATTGCTCGAGCCTATATCTTGGCCGAGGTGGCCAATGAGACGAGTCGTCCCAACGCATTGGACTGACCACCGGAGAGGCTGGTCATTGGGAAGAAGAGAAACTGAGATGGCTGCTACTTCCAGGAGCACCGCAAGCAACTATGGCCCGAGTCGAGTGCCTAGAGGGAGTACAGGTTGATAACCCTGACTCCCCTGAATGACACCCGCTCGAACATTCTAAGAAGATGCTGAAGAACCCAGAGGTTGGAGAAGAAACAAAGCACTGCTATTTTTACCGGTCTCTAGGGCAATCCACAGAAGACTGCCAGACCCTACGAAAGGAGATAGAAGATCTGGTTCACTGGGGGCACCTCACACGGTTCTTAAAAAGCATGGGGCAGGCCCCCAAGGCTTCCAAAGGCGAAGCCATAGAGCCACCAAGGAATCGCACTAGCACTAGCATGATTTCAAACGGGTCGGCCAAGAGTAGCGGGCAAGGACGACCAAAACACGCTTCCAGCAGAAAGAGAGCGAGAGTAGAGAATAGGAGTGATGTCATAAACTTTAGTAGCGACGATATTGCGCATGTAATCTCCTCTCATTCTGGCCCTCTTGTTATATCAGCCCTCGTTTCGGACGGTACACTTGATTACCAATTTTTATTTATAAAGGAAGCTATAGAAATTTGCTATATCTTGACGTATTTTTTAAGCTTGGATTGAAAAAGAGCCAGATGAGAGCAGCCGAAGGCCCTCTATATGGCCTTGACAATGAACTTGTTCCCGTGCAGGAGAAGATTCAGCTGGAGGCCACGATGAAAATTTACCCGCATGCGGCCACGCAAGAGTTAACGTTCCTCGTTGTCGATTTCTCATTAGTCTACAACGTCATCTTAGGAAGACTATTCCTCACTACCTTTGGGGCTGTAACATCCATCCCTCATTTGAAGATGAAGTTTTCGACCTCGTTCGGAGTGGGGGAGGTGCTTGGTGATCAGCCAATGGGGTGGATGTGCTACCTATCCAAAGTCATCCCTCGCTACACCAAACCTACTGGTTGGGGACTTGGACTTTCGCGACGAAGCTACATTGCAGCAAGACCAATTGGGTGAGATGGTAGAGATGGTCCCTCTGGACCCCACCGAACATGAGAAGTGCGTGTAGATTGGCGGTTCCCTGACGACAACGGTCCGCGACCAGCTCGTGAGCTTCCTCAGGAGGAACTCTGATGTCTTCACATGGGTTCCCATTGACATACCCAGGATATCTACAGGAGCAACGGTCCACAAGTTGGGTATTGATCTGGCCACAATCCCGTCAGGTAGAAGAGGAGAAACCACTCCGTCAAGAAGTTGATTGCCATAAGAGAAGAGATGAAGACGTTGCGGGACGAAAGGTTCATAAGAGAGGTCTAATACCCAGATTGGCTGTCGAACGTCGTGCTCGTGAATAAGAGTAATGACAAGTGGCGGATATGTGTCGATTTCACTGACATGAATAAGGATTGCTCAAAGGACAACCTTTCGCACCCTCGGATCGATCAGCTGTGGACTCCACGTCCGACCATGAACTCTTAAGTCTCATAGATGCTTACTTAGGCTACAACTAGATAAAGGTGGACCCGGACGATGAGAACCATACCTCCTTTATTACCGATCAAGGGACGTACTACTACAAGGTCAAGCCGTTCAGCTTGAAGAACGTGGGGGTAACTTATTAGCGGATAGTAAATAATATGTTTGAAAACCAAATCGAAAGGAACGTGGAGGTATATGTGGACGACATGCTTGTTGAAAGTAAGGTAGCCGGTAACCTAGGAAAAGGGAACCCCAATCTCAATCTGATCCCCCAATCTCAATTCAATCCTGGATCTCAATCCGATCCCCGATCAATCGAATGCCATAGATCCTCAATCTATCAAAGACGATTGATCTTAAAGCATCCATTGAGTAACGTTAGTAAGCCACTCCCTACAGTGCAAACCAAGGAGCTCGGCCTCCCACAATCGCTGAACGCACCAAGCAACTTTGTATCCTCACATCCCTCACCATATTTTTACCTACACTCCTAAATCTTTCCGTTCATGGGGAAATATTTCTGATTTAAATGTCAGAGTATTTTTAGTGAGAGAACATTACGCTGACATTTAACATATTGTATGTAATTTATGTTATGTAGGGCCCAAGTTTAGCAGAGCGGAGACTGGACCCATTCGAAATTCGATTTAGTCGTGGAATCTGGTGGCTTCCTAATCCGCCAGAGAACCCGGACTTAGGGACGCAATAAGATAAAATTTAAATATCAAAGTTATATCAATCTAGTATTTATTGTATTAACAAAACGTATTACTATTTTAAAAAAGTTAATATATATTTTTATATTTTAATTACAAAAAATATTTAAAAAATAATTACTGAAAAATACTAAAAAACCATAACAATAGGGATTTTTTATTTTTTCTTTTTTATTTTTTTGACACTCAAACAAATAAATTACTTTTTGAGGAAAAAAAAAGAATCGTGCCTTTTAAAAAATTTTTAATTATTCAATTTTATAAAGTAGTTGCCAGCATTGACCGAGGATATTTAAATCTGGGGACTAGAACTTTATGGGCGTCATAACGAAAGAGCAAAACCCTGCCACCATGAAAGTTTTTTTTTTTTATAAAATAAAAAACTTACTTATTTAATAAAACCTCTGAAAAGTTAAATAGATGGCAGGGGATTGGACAAATGATGATAGGGAAATGCAATAAAAATTATCTTTTTAGCTTTATAGTTTTGCAAAGTGACTTACCTTTAGGGTGGGAGCGATCTAAAGACCCATCCACGCATCCTTTTTAAAGTGTTGAATATTCATATGTCCGTGGGAGTTTTTCAACATAGAATCGAATATTAATAACTTTTTGGTGAGTGCCAACAGCGAATTCGGTGGGCCAGGCTCAAGTGGAAAGAAAAAAAAAATTAGTGGCTATTACATTTGGGTTTATTGTGGGGACTATAGCTTCTATAATTTTGACGTGAAAGAAATTCTATTATCTTTAATAAAAAGTCAAACAGTGACTCAAAATAAGTGATTGATGCAGTGTTATAATACGTTCAGGAGAACGTCAACATGATGGAGATTTAAAATCTTGATGATCTCCTAATACTTTTATTGGCGCATATCTACTAGAAATTGTAATCTGTTTTTCGGCGTAGAATCGAATGCCAATGACTTTTTGATGAATGTGAACAAGGAATTCGATGGGTCAGTCTAAAATGAAAAGAAAAAAGTCAGCGACTACTATATTTGAAAATTTTGAATTGTGACTGGAAGTATGTGATGGATGTGATGTTATAATACGTTCAGGAGAAAATCAACATGATAGAGATTTAAAATCTTGATATCTCCCAGCACTATCACTGGCCCACCTCCACTAAAGAATTGTAATTTTGTAGGGGAAACTTTAGATTTTTGGGAGCATTGGATCCTCATTAATATCTATTTTACTCAAGCCGACATTCTTACTACTACTTTGTTCACGATGGCTCACGTCGATGCTATCGGTTCCACCTAATAATTGATCTTGGGCTACTCCATGGTAGCCAACAAGTGAAGACGACCAGGCTTGACGACGTTGATGTCCAGGAGACCTCAAGCAGTACGGCCCAGGCGACAATTAGGAGCTATAAGGGACGAGCCTGCAGAAAGTACGAAGAGGCAAAATCCTTGCAACTCTTGCAGCGATAGGATGCTAACAACCGGAAAAGAGGGCTCGTGGAGTACGTGGCCACCCCGTATGGGAAACCGCCATGACCAGCATGACCCAGAGGAAAACTTTGAGCTCCGAGATTTCATCAACGCGAAGAGGAGCGGGTCCACTCCTCGAATAGAGAAAAAAGTGGACAAGATATGGAACCACGTGTTCAAGGGGAGCCAGGATGATTAGCGCTCAACTTGCGAAGGTCATTGTTTGCTATGGGCATCTGGACTCAGCCACTCCCCCTCAAGTTCAAGATGCTAATGCTGGATGGGTACGACAAAAATACGAATCCGATGGACCACCTAGACTACTTCTCACACACTTGTCCCTTCACGGGTTAAGTGAGGCCATCATGTGCAAGTATTTTTCCCTCGCACTCAAAGGCGATACAATGCTCTGGTTCCACGGTCTCCAGCCCAACTTCATCCAGTCATTCGATGAGCTCGCCAATTGCTTGTTGCGCCAGTTTGCTTTCAGTAAGAGGAAAGAGAAGCAACCGTGGCACCTTATCCACCTCCACAAGAGGCCAGAGGAGAGTCTAAAGTGGTTCCTCACTCGCTTTAACAATGAGGCCCGATGGATCCCCCAACTCTCTGATGAGATGAAGCTCAGCGCCTTCATTGCCATGGTGGCAGCGGGGGAGTTCTTCAAGCACCTGGCACACCAGCGCCCTCAGTCCCTCCGACAAGTTGAGGCTATTGCTTGGGCCAATATGTCGACCGAGAAGGCCAATGAGGCGAGACGTTCTGAACGCGCGGTGGAAGAAGAGAAATGGAGATGGAGGCCGCTTCCAAGAGCGTCGCTAGCAACCGCCTGAGCCGAGTGTCCATAGGGAGTATAGACTGATGGCCTTGACTCCCCTGAATGATTCCCTCTCAAACATGTTGATGCAGATCAGGCATGAAAAGTTCCTGAAGTAGCCCAAAGTATCGAAGAACCCATAGGCTCGAGACCAAAGAAAGTATTGCCATTTTCAACGGTCTTTGGGGCATTCCACGGAAGGCTGTCAGGCCCTTCAAAAGGAGATAGATGACCTGGTCTGCCCGGGGCACCTCATGCAGTTCTTGAAAAGCTTGGGTTAGGCCCTCGAGGCTTCCGAAGGTGAAGTCAGAGAGCCCCCAAGGAACAGCACCGCCGCCGGTAAGCGGGCCGGGGAAGAGCTACGGATAAGGACGACCCAAACACCCTTCCAGCAGCAAGAGAGCAAGAGTAGAGGCTAGGAATCATATCATTAGCTTTAATAGTGACAATATGATGCGTGTAATCTCCCATCAATCTGACCCTCTTATTGTATCAGCTCTCTTATTGTGTCAGTAACCACGTTTCGGGTCGGTTGCATCATGAATGTTATTTGCTTCCACAGATTATTATTATTATGATAAAATATTATAGTGTGTAGGTATCATTCATTGCTTAAAGTCCAGCGTCACATTTTAGGTTGGTATCGGAACCATATGGGATGTGACATATTTTGTTCCCGTGTATGTTTTAAATCTATTTCTTTGTGGTTGATTGAGGTGTCGTCATGCAATTCACGTCCAAAGGTTAATTAATTGATGAATTGATCTAATCATAATTTTATTAATATTGATAACCGGATTAAAATTCGGAATGTGATAGTGATAGCCTAGTTCAATTGGGGACATAGATTGTAGAGATTTTAATTGCTTTAGATATAGTTATTTATTTACCAAAAAAGAAAAAAAATATTAGAATCATAAATATTAGCGAGTTTAATATAACCCATAAAATTTATATGACAAAACAGCCGTTTTTTAAGTATCTCTCTTGTTTATATAGAGAGTGAGAAGTTATTCAACTATTTTTGGGATAATTAAATAATATAATATTTTATTTATTTGTTTATATCTGAAATTTTTCTTAAAATTAATTTTTTTAAAAAAAAGATATTTTATTATTTAAAATTGTATAAAAATGAGTGTGCCCTCGATGAGAAAGCAAAGTTAATTGGCTTGCGGGAATCATGTTTGCCACTATCACTCTTTAAACTTGATTGATTCCATTTTACTAAAAAAGTAAAATAAAATAATAAAAAGTTTGATTCCATTTATAAGAATTTTATGGAAAGTGTTACTCTGATATTTATTTGAATCAATGTTCACATTGTAATATGATATTTACTTTAAAATGTATTATTTCATTAAATAACTAACTATTTAGTGCAAATAACAAGTTAACTTTGATATATTAGCAAATCATATGAAAAAAAATTAATAAAAGGGGCAAACAAATAACAGATAATTAGTGATTTAAGTAGGATATTCTCAGATAATATAATATTTAATCGTTTAACTCAACTTAATAATATTATATAAAATATTACATAGCAGTCACCCATAGCATTATTCTTTACTATACTCATCTCAATCTCTTGCAGATAATCCTTTGTACTTTTTCTGCTTTCTTAGCCCTTTATCTTGATGAATCTAAGAGTGAATTCTTTTTGAATTTGGATTATCTGTACTCACTATTACACAGTAATTTTTCAAGTACAATTAGTCTATTAAAAATATTTATGAATATTATTTGGGTAATAGATTTATGTAATTTCATATAAAATAATTTATAATCACGTATAAAAATATTTATTTTAATTTTTTAAATTTAATTAGTTTTTTAATATTTAATTTTAAGAGCTATTTATATTTCATGAGCCGTTTGAAATATCTAAACTCTAGTGAGCTCATTTCAATGTAAAGAACAAGCAAATGTATTTATTGCTATTGCATTAGCACTATAAAATTTCATTTCATTGCCACTCTAATTTTTCATTGGTTGAAAAGTATAATTATTGGTGGAGTTTTTTTTTTATTGTTGATTCAATAAAATAAAATAAATCTTTAAAGTTGTCAAATTCTATTTCTAAGAGCCAATATTTGGCACCAATTATTGTTCCAATAGTCAACTTAAGAGGGGTGAATTATACTATTATCAATTTTTAATAATTTTGATTTATTTAGATATTAGTTATACAAAATAAAAAAATATGACAAATAAATAGAGAATAAAGAAAGAAAAATTTTATACTATATTTTATACTTATTTAGTCATACTTACATCCAGTCCCCCAAATCATACTTGAGATTTCAAATCTATTAAATTGATTTTCTTCTTCTGAGTGAATATCAAACATTACAAAATAAATTAAATCTTCAACCTTGAATATATATATATTTTTTAAGATTGATATCTCACTTTTTAAATCTTATAATGATTAATTTTAAAATTTCTTCAAAAAAAAATGTAATCAAGTGAATTATAAATTTCTCTCACAAATATATCAAATTTTTGTGCTCAAGAGAATATAAATATTTTTCAATATTCACTATAAATTTGCAAGTTAAGAAGTGGTACTCTAAAGTGTGAAGAAGAAAACTTATGTAAAAGATGAGGGCAAAAAACCCACTGGTGCAACTAACCATCTAAGTATTAAAGTATTTATTGAAAAAAAGGAAAAAGTAGTTATTATTAAATTGCAAAAACACTATAAAAAATCTTAAAGTAATATTTTTATGTCTAATTTTAATCCAGAAAAATCAAATTCAAATGGGTTATCATTTAAGTGATAAAATTTAAATATTAAAGTTACATGAATCTAGTATTTATTGTATTAATAGAACTGTTGCGTCCTCAAATCCCTTACTCGATCGGGATGAGAATCCGATAACAATACCAAATAGTGCTCGTGCGAAGAGGAAAGAGAGGGAGTATGAGGACTGATACACAAATAGTTTTTACGTAGAAAAGCTTCTCTTAAAAGAGAAGGAAAAACCTCAAAATTTTAGTTCAAGAACTGTTTTCATTATCTTGTGTTTGGTCACAAAGAGGATACAGAATGCGCTCGAGTACAAGAAGTTAAGGACTAAGTGTATGAAAACTCTTAAGGGTTACTTTTACAATATGAATCATTTCTTTCTCTCTCTTCTCTGTTAGGGCTAGCAAGAGTAGAACGTTGGGATCCTTCATTTGGCAAATAGTTAATATATTTATAGCGGTTGAACTTCTCATTAAGAGGAGTCCACATGGGGTTGGTGTGTGCAGCGGGTGGGTCGGCTCTAGCGCCTAGACCTCTCAGGTCTCTTGGGCATGTATGGTCTCTGTGGTATCAATGTCCAATTCTAAAAAAATGGATCTCAAAGTGGGTTTTTGGTTTCTGTACCCATCAAGAATATATTATTGTTTTAAAAAAGTTGATGTATATTTTTTTATATTTCAATTAGGAAAAAAATTTAAAAAATAATTAATGAAAAATACAAAAAAACCATAAAAATAAGGATTTTTTATATTTTTTTTCTTATTTTTTCTGACAATCAAATAAATAAATTACTTTTTGATAGTGAAGAATCGTGTCATTTTTTAAAAATTTTAATTATTCGATTTTATAAAGTAGTTGCCAATGTTGTATGAGGATATTCAAATAAAGGGACCAAAACTTTATGGGCGTCAGGACGAAAGAGCAAAACCATGCCACCAAAAACGTTTTCTTTTTTATAAAATAAAAAAAGTACTTATTTAATAAAACCTCTAAGAAGTTAAATACTGGGATTGGACAAATGATGATGGGAAATGCATTAAAAATCATCTTTTTAGCTTCATAGTCACGTAGAGTGACTTGTCTTTAGCGTGGGAGTGATGTAAAGATGCATCTATGCATCATTTTTGAAGTTTCGAACATTTATAGGTCTATCAGAGTTTCTTGGTATAGAATCGAATACTAATAACTTTTTGATGAGTGCTAACAGCAAATTCAGTGGGCTAGCCTCAAGTGGAAAGAAAAAAATTAGCAGCTATTACATTTGGGTTCATTGTGGCGACTACAGTCTTTGTAATTTTGATGTGAAAAAAAATCTATTATCTTTAATAAAAAGTCCAACAGTGACTCAGAATAAATGACGGATGCAATGTTATAATACGTTCAGAAGAACATCAACTTGATGGAGATTTAAAATCTTGGTGATCTCCTGACACTTTCACTGGCTTATATCCACTAGAGAATTGTAATATATTTTTCGGCGTAGAATAGAATGCCAATGACTTTTTGATGAATGTGAACAACGAATTCGATGGGCGAGTCTAAAATGAAAAGAAAAAAGTTAGCGATTGCTATATTTGGAAAATTTAAATAGTGACTCGAAGTATGTGATGGATGTGATGTCATAACACGTTCAGGAGAAAATCAACATGATGGAGATTTAAAATCTTGATCATCTCCTGTCACTACCACTGGCCTACCTCCACTAAAGAATTGTAATCTTGCAGAGGAACCTTCAGATTTTTAGGAGCATTGGATGGTCATTAATATTTACGTTACTCAAACCGACATTCCCTACGCTTTGTTCACCATAGCTCACGCCGACGCTATCGGTTCCTCCTAACAATTGATTTTGGGCTACTCCCGAGTAGCCCAACAAGTGAAGACAACTAGGCCTGACGATGCCGAGGTCTAGACGACTTCAGGAAGTAGGGCCCAGACGACAACTAGGAGCTCCCCTAGTAGAGACGAGCGGCGGAAAGCCTGGAGAGGCAAAATCCTCACAAATCTTGTAGCGACAGGAGGCCAACAACCAGAAGAGAGGGCTCGTGCAGTATGCGGCCACCCCATATGGGCAACCACCACGACCAGCTCGACCCACAGGACAACTCTTAGCTTGGAGACTTCATCAACGCGAAGAGGAGTGGGTCCACACCTCGGATGCCCGATCAATCGAATGCCATAGATCCTCAATCTATCAAAGACGATTGATCTTAAAGCATCCATTGAGCAATGTTAGTAAGCCACTCTCTAGAGTACAAACCAAGGAACTTAGCCTCCCACAATCGCTCAACACACTAAGCATCTTTGTATCCTCACATCCCTCACCATATTTTTACCTACACTCCTAAATCTTTCTGTTCCTGGGGAAAGATTTCTTACTTAAGTGTCAAAATATTTTTAGTGAGAAAACATTCCGCTGACCTCTAACATCTTGTATTTAATTTATGTCATGTAGGGCCCAGGTTTAGCAGAGCGGAGACCGGATACATTCGAAATTCGATTCAGTCGTGGAATCTGGAGGCTCCCTAATCCGCTAGAGAACCCGGACTTAGGGACACAATAAGATAAAATTTAAATATCAAAGTTATATCAATCCAGTATTTATTGTATTAACAAAACATATTACTGTTTTAAAAAAGTTAATATATTTATTTTATATTTTAATTACAAAAAATATTTAAAAAATAATTACTAAAAAATACTAAAATACCAAAACAATAGGGATTTTTTTATTTTTTCTTCTTTATTTTTTTGACACTCAAACAAATAAATTACTTTTTTTTTTAAAAAAAAGTATCGCGCCCTTTTTGAACAATTTTAATTATTCGATTTTATAAAGTAGTTGCCAGCATTGTTCGAGGATCTTTAAATAAGGGGACCAAAACTTTATGGGCGTCACAACAAAAGAGCAAAACCATGCCACCATGAAAGTTTTTTTTTTTATAAAATGAAGAAGTTACTTATTTAATAAAACCTCTAAAAAGTTAAATAGATGGCACGAGATTGGACAAATGATGATAGGGAAATGCATTAAAAATCATCTTTTTAGTTTCATAGTTTTGCAAAGTGACTTACCTTTTGGGTGGGAGCGATGTAAAGACCCATCCACGCATGCTTTTTAAAGTGTTGAATATTCATAGGTCCATGGGAGTTTTTCGACATAGAATCGAATATTAATAACTTTTTGACGAGTGCCAACAGCAAATTCGGTGGGCCAAGCTCAAGTGGAAAGAAAAAAATTAGCGACTATTATATTTGGGTTCATTGTGGTGACTATAGTCTCTATAATTTTGACTTAAAAGAAATTCTATTATCTTTAATAAAAAGTCAAACATTGACTCAAAATAAGTGACGGATGCAGTGTTATAATACGTTCAGGAGAACGCCAACTTGATGGAGATTTAAAATCTTGATGATCTCCTGAAACTTTTATTGGCTCATATCTACTAGAGAATTGTATTTTGTTTTTCAGCATAGAATCAAATGCCAATGACTTTTTGGTGAATGTGAACAAGGAACTCGATGGGCCAGTCTAAAATGAAAAGGAAAACGTCAGTGACTACTATATTTGGAAAATTTGAATAGTGACTGGAAGTATGTGATGGATGTGATGTTATAATACGTTAAGGAGAAAATCAACACGATGGAGATTTAAAATCTTGATCATCTCCTAGCACTGTCACTGGCCCACCTCCACTAAAGAATTGTAATTTTGTAGAGGAAACTTTAGATTTTGGGAGCATTGGATCCTCGTTAATATCTACGTTACTCAAGCCGACATTCTTACTACTGCTTTGTTCACCGTGGCTCGCGTCGATGCTATCGGTTCCACCTAATAATCGATCTTGGGCTACCCCCTGGTAGCCAACAAGTGAAGACGACCAGGCTTGACGACGTCGATGTCCAGGCGACCTCAAGCAGTAGGGCCCAGACGACAAGTAGGAGCCTCCCTAGTAGGGACGAGCCTGTAGAAAGTACGGAGAGGCAAAATCCTTGCAACTCCTGCAGCGTTAGGATGCTAGCAACCGGAAAAGAGGGCTCATGGAGTACGTGGCCACCCCGTATGGGAAACCGCCACGACCTGCACAACCCAGAGGAAAACGTTGAGCTCCGAGACTTCATCAACACGAAGAGGAGCGGGTCCACTCCTCGGATAGAGGAAAAAGTGGACAAGATATGGAACCACGTGTTCAAGGTGAGCCAGGACGACTAGCGCTCAACCTGCGAAGGTCATTGTTCGCTATGGGTATCCTGACTTAGCCACTCCCTCTCAAGTTCAAGATGCTAACGTTGGATGGGTACGATAAAAGTACGGATCCGATGGACCACCTAGACTACTTCCCACCCACCTGTCCCTCCCCAGGGCAAGTGAGGCCATCATGTGTGAGTATTTTCCCCTCACACTCAAAGGGGATACTATGCTCTTGTTCCACGGCCTCCAGCCCAACTTCTTCCACTCATTCAATGAGCTTGCTAATTGTTTGTTGTGCCAGCTCGCTTTCAGTAGGCGAAAGGAGAAGCAACCGTGGCACCTTGTCCACCTCGACTAGAGGCCAGAGGAGAGTCTGAAGCGGTTCCTCACTCCCTTTATCAATGAGGCCCAACGGATCCCCCAACTCTCTGATAAGATGAAGCTCAGCGCCTTCATCGCCACGGTGGCAGCAGGGGAGTTCTTCAAGCACCTGGCATACCAGCGCCCTCAGTCCCTCCGGAAAGTTGAGGCAATTGCTTGGGCCTATATGTCGATCGAGGAGGCCAATTAGGCGAGGCGTCCCGAACGTGCGGCGGAAGAAGAGAAATGGAGATGGCGGTTGCTTCCAAGAGCGTTGCTAGCAACCGCCAGAGCCGAGTGTCCGGAGGGAGTACAGATTGATGACCTTGACTCCCCTAAATGACTCCCGCTCAAATATATTGATGCAGATCAGGCATGAAAAGCTTTTGAAGTAGCCCAAAGTACCAACGAACCCAGAGGCTAGAGACCAAAGAAAGTATTGCAATCTTCACCGGTCTTTGGGCCATTCCATGGAAGATTTTCGGACCCTTCAGAAGGAGATAGATGACCTGATCTACCGGGAGCACCTCACGCAGTTTTTGAAAAGCTTGGGTTAGGCCCTTGGGGCTTCCGAAGGTGAAGTCAGAGAGCCCCTAAGGAACTGCACCGCCGGCGGTATGATTAGCATGATTTCAAGCGGGCCGGCCAAGAGCAACGGATAAGGACGACCCAAACACCCTTCCAGCAACAAGAGAGCAAGAGTAGAGGCTAGGAATCATATCATTAGCTTTAATAGTGACAATATGACGCATGTAATCTCCCATCATTCTGACCATCTTATTGTATCAGCCCTCTTATTGTGTCAGTAACCACATTTTGGGTCGGTTGCATCATGAATGTCATTTGCTTCCACAGATTATTATTATTACGATAAAATCTTATATTGTGTAGATATCATTCATTACTTAAAGTCTAATGTCACGTTTTATGTTGGTGTCGGAACCACCTGGGATGTGACATATATGGTTCCCGTGTATGTTTTAAATCTATTTCTTTGTGGTTGATTGAGGTGTCTTCATGCAATTCACGTCCAAAAGTTAATTAATGATGAATTGATCTAATCATAATTTTATTAATGTTGATTACAGGATTAAAATTTGGAACGTGATAGTTATAGCCTAATTCGATTGGGGACATAGATTGTTGAGATTTTAATTATTTTAGATATAATTCTTTATTTGCTGAAAAAGAAAAAAAAATTAGAATCATAAATAATAGTGAGTTTGATATAACCCTTGAAATTTATATGACAAAACAACCGTTTTTAAAATCTCTCTCTTGTTTATATAGAGAGTGAGAAGTTATTCAACTATTTTTGGGATAATTAAATAATATAATATTTTATTTATTTGTTTATATTTGAAATTTTTCTTAAAATTGATTTAAAAAAAAGATATTTTATTATTTAAAATTGTATAAAAATGAGTGTGCCCTCGATGAGAAAGCAAAGTTAATTGGCTTGCCGGAATCGTGTTTGCCACTATCACTCTTTAAACTTGATTGATTCCATTTTACTAAAAAGTAAAATAAAATAATAAAAAGTTTGATTCCATTTATTAGAATTTTATGGAAAGTGTTACTATGATATTTATTTGAATCAATGTTCACATTATAATATGATATTTACTTTAAAATATATTATTGCATTAAATAACCAACTATTTAGTGCGAATAAAAAGTGGCAAATAACAAGTTTACTTTGATATATTAGCAAATCATATAAAAAATAAATTAATAAAAAGCTAGAACGAATAACAGATAATTAGTGATTTTAGTTGAATATTATCAGATAATATAATATTTAGTCGTTTAACTCAATTTAACACTATTATGTAAAATATTGCATAGCAGCCATCTATAGCATTATTCTGTACTATACTCATCTCAATCTCTTGCAGATAATCCTTTATACATTTTCTAGTTTCTTAGCCCTTTATCTTGATGAATCTAAGAGTGAATTCTTTTTGAATTTGGATTCTCTGTACTCACTATTACACAGCAATTTTTCAAGTACAATTACTCTATTAAAAATGTTTATGAATATTATTTAGATGATAGATTTATGTAATCTCATATAAAATAATTCATAATTACGTATAAAAATATTTATTTTAATTTTTTTAATTTAATTAGTTTTTTTATATGTAATTTTAAGAACTTTTTATATTTCATGAGCCGTTTGAAATATCTAAACTTTAGTAAGCTCATTTCGATGTAAAGAACAAGCAAATGTATTTATTGCTATTGCATTAGCACTATAAAATTTCATTCCATTGTCACTCTAATTTTTTATTGGTTGAAAAGTATAATTATCAGTAATGGAGTTTTTCTTATTTTTGATTCAATATATTTAGTTTAAGTTATATATATATTTTTAAAGTTGGTCGGTCCTACGTTAATATATTCTCATTTTAGTTTTTTTAATATGAATAATCAATTTTATTAACAAATGGTGGTCTAGAAATTGATTGAGCCTCAGTATTAGAGTTGTTAAAAGCCATGTTTATAATAAGAAATTAATTTAATAAATTCAATCAGAAAGGATTAAAATAAATTATAAATTAAAATAAAATAAATCTTTAAAGTTGTCAAATTCTATTTCTAGGAGCCAATATTTGACACCAATTATTGTTCCAATAGTCAACTTAAGAGGGGTGAATTATACTATTATCAATTTTTAATAATTTTGATTTATTTAGATATTAGTTATACAAAATCAAAAATATGATAAATAAATAGAGAATAAAGAAAGAAAAATTTTAGACTGTATTTTATACTTATTCAGTCATACTTATATCTTGTCCCCCGAGTCACACTTGAGATTTCAAATCTATTAAATCGATTTTCTTCTTCTGAGTGAATATCAAGCCTTACAAAATAAATTAAATCTCCAACCTTGAAGTTTTTTTTTTTTAAGAGTGATATCTCACTTTTTAAATCCTATAATGATTAATTTTAATTTTTTTTAAAAGTAATCAAGTAAATTATAAATTTCTCTCACAAATATATCAAATTTTTGTGCTCAAGAGAATATAAATATTTTTCAATATTCACTATAAATTTGCAAGTTAAGAAGTGCTACTCTCAAGTGTGAAGAAGAAAACTCAAGTAAAAGATGAGGGCAAAAAACCCACCGGTGCAAATAACCATCAAAGTATTAAAGTATTTATTTAAAAAAATCAAAAAGTAGTTATTATTAAATTGCAAAAACACTATAAAAAATCTTAAAGTATTATTTTTATGTCTAATTTTAATCAAGAAAAATCAAATTCAAATGGGTTATCATTTAAGAGATAAAATTTAAATATTAAAGTTATATGAATCTAGTATTTATTGTATTAATAGAACTGTGACGTCCTCGAATCTTTACTCTTATAGGGTTGAGAATCCGAGAATAATACCAAATAGTGCTCGTATGAAGAGGAAAGAGAGGGAGTATGAGGACTGATACTCAAAGAGTTTTTACGTAGATAATCTTCTCTTAAATGATAAGAAAAAATCACAAAATTTTAGTTCGAGAACTATTTTTACTATCTTTTGTTTGGTTACAAAGAGGCTACAGAATGCGGTTAAGTATAAGAAGTTGAGGGCTAAGTGTATGAAAACTCTTAGAGGTTACTCTTACAATGCAAATCCTCTCTTTCTCTCTCTCTCTGTTAGGGCTAGCAGGAGTAGAACGTTGGGATCCTTCATTTGGCAAATAGTTAATATATTTATAGTGGTTGAATTTTTCATTAAGATGAGTTTACATGGGGTTGGCGTATGCAGGCGGTGGGTTAGCTCTAACGCTTGGACATCTCGGCCCTCTTGGGCATGTAGGGTCTCTGTAGTATCAAGGTCCAATTCTAAAAAAGTGGATCTCAAAGTGGGTTTTTGGTATCTGTACCCATCAAGAATATATTACTGTTTTAAAAAAGTTTATGTATATTTTTTTATATTTTAATTATGAAAAAATTAAAAAATAATTAATGAAAAATACTAAAAAACCGTAAAAATAAGGATTTTTTTGTATTTTTTTCTTTATTTTTTTTGACAATCAAACAAATAAATTACTTTTTGATATAGAAGAATTGTGTCCTTTTTAAAAAATTTTAATTATTCGATTTTATAAAGTAGTTGCCAACGTTTTGCGAGGATCTTCAAATAAGGGAACCAAAACTTTATGGGCGTTAGGATGAAAGAGCAAAACCATGCGACCGAAAAAAGTTTTTTTTTCATAAAATAAAAAAATTACTTATTTAATAAATTCTCTAAAGAGTTAAATAGATGGCATGGGATTGGACAAATGATGAGGGTGAAATGCATTAAAAATCATCTTTTTAGCTTCTTAGTCTTGCAGAATGACTTGTCTTTAGTGTGGGAGCGATGTAAAGACGCACCCATGCATCCTTTTTGAAGTGTCGAACATTCATAGGTCTATTGGAGTTTTTTGGTATAGAATCGAATACTAATAACTTTTTAATGAGTGCTAATAGCAAATTCGGTGGGCCAGCCTCAATTGGAAAGAAAAAAATTAGCGGCTAGTACATTTGGGTTCATTGTGGCGACTACAGTCTTTGTAATTTTGACGTGAAAGAAATTCTATTATCTTTAATAAAAAGTCCAACAGTTACTCAGAATAAATGACCGATGCAATGTTATAATACGTTCAGGAGAACGTCAACATGATGGAGATTTAAAATCTTGATGATCTCCTGACACTTTCACTGGCTCATATCTACTAGAGAATTGTAATATGTTTTTTGGCGTAGAATAGAATGCCAATGACTTTTTGATGAATGTGAACAACGAATTCAATGGGCCAGTCTAAAATGAAAAGAAAAAAGTCAGTGATTGCTATATTTGGGAAATTTAAATAGTGACTTGAAGTATGTGATGGATGTGATGTTATAATACGTTCAGGAGAAAATCAACACGATGGAGATTTAAAGTCTTGATCATCTCTCAGCATTGTCACTGGCCCACCTCCACTAAAGAATTGTAATTTTGTAGAGGAAACTTAAATTTTTTGGGAGCATTGGATCCTCTTTAATATTTACATTACTCAAACCGACATTCCTACTTCTGCTTTGTTCACCACAGCTCACACCGATGCTATCGGTTCCTCCTAACAATTGATTTTGGGCTACTCCTAAGTAGCCCAACAAGTCAAGATGACTAGGCCTGACGATGCCGAGGTCTAGACGACCTCAGGAAGTAGGGCCCAGACAACAACTAGGGGCTCCCTTAGTAGGGATGAGCCGGCGGAAAGCTTGGAGAGGCAAAATCCTCGCAACTCCTGTAGCGACAGGAGGCCAATAATCGGTAGAGAGGGCTCGTGCAGTATGCAGCCACCCCATATGAGCAACTGCCACGACCAGCTCGACCCACGGGACAACTCTTAGCTCGGAGACTTCATCAACGCGAAGAGGAGTGGGTCCGCACCTCGGATAGAGGAAAATGTGGACAAGACATGGAACCAAGTGTTAAAGGGGGAGCCTGGACGACTAGCGCTCGACCTGCGAAGGTTACCATTTGCTATGGGCATCCGAACTCAACCGCTCCCCCTCAAGTTCAAGATACCAACATTGGATGGGTACGATAGAAGTACGAATCCGATGGACTATCTAGAATACTTTCATACCCACCTGTCTCTCCACGGGGCAAGTGAGGCCGTCATATACTAGTGCTTTCCCCACACAATCAAAGGGGATGCCATACTCTGGTTTCACGGCCTTCAACCAAACTCCATCCGCTTCTTTGATGAGCTTGCCGATTACTTTTTGTGATAGGGAAATGCATTAAAAATAATCTTTTTAGCTTCATTGTCTTGCACAGCGACTTGTCTTTAGCGTGGGAGAAATGTAAAGACCCATCCATACGTCCTTTTTAAAGTGTCGAATATTCGTAGGTCTATGATGGTTTTTCAATATAGAATCGAATACTAATAACTTTTGAATGAGTGCTAACAATAGAGTTAGTGGGCCAGCCTCAAGTGGAAAGAAAAAATTTAGCGGTTGTTACATTTTGGCTCATTGTGACGACTATAGTCTCTATAATTTTGACGTGAAAGAAATTCTATTATCTTTAGTGAAAAGTCAAACAGTGACTCAAAGTAAGTGACGAATGCAATGTTATAATACGTTCAGGAGAACGTCATCATGATGGAGATTTAAAGTCTTGATGATCTCCTGATGCTTTTACTTGCTCATATTTACTAGAGAATTGTAATCTGTTTTTCGGCGTAGAATCGAATGCCAATGACGTTTTGATGAATGTGAGCAGTGAATTCAATGGGCCAGTCGAAAATGAAAAGAAAAAAGTCAGCGATTACTATATTTGGGAAATTTAAATAGTGACTCGAAGTATGTGATGGATGCGATGTTGTGATACGTTCAAGAGAAAATCAACACGATGGAGATTTAAAATCTTGATCATCTCTTGGCACTGTTGCTGGCCCACCTACACTAAAGAATTGCAATCTTACAGAGGAACCTTTAGACTTTTGGGAGCATTGGATCCTCATTAATATTTACGTTACTCAAGCCGACATTCTTACTTCTACTTTGTTCACCACGGCTCATGTCGAAGCTATCGGTTCCTACTAACAATTGATCTTTGGCTACTCCCTAGTAGCCTAACAAGTGAAGACGACTAGGCCTGATGACGCCGAGGTCTAGGCGACCTCAACCAGCAGGGCCCAGATGACAACTAGGAGTCTCCCTAGTAGGGCCGAGCCGGCGAAAAGCCCGGAGAAGTGAAATCCTTGGAACTGCTGCAGCAACAGGAGGCCAACAACCAGAAGAGAGGGCTCATGTAGTACGCGGCCACCCCGTATGGGCAACCACCACGACCAGCTCGACCCACAAGAAACTCTGTGCTTCGAGACTTTGTCAATGCAAAGAGGAGTAGGTCCACCCTTAGATAGAGAAAAAAGAGGACAAGAAATGGAACCACGTGTTCAAGGAGGAGCCGGGACGACTAGCGCTCAACATGCGAAGGTCACTGTTCGCTTTGGGCATCCAAACATAGCCGCTTCCTCTCAAGTTCAAGATGCCAACGTTGGATGGGTACGACGGAAGTACGGATCCGATGGATCACCTAGATTACTTCCGTACCCACCTGTCCCGTCACCGGACAAGTGAGGCCATCATGTGCCAGCACTTTCCCCTCACACTCAAAGGGGATGCCAAGATTTAGTGCCACGGCATCCAGTCCAACTTCATCCACTCATTCGAAATTCGATTTAGTCGTGAAATTTATAGGCTCCCTAATCCGCCAAAGAACCCGGACTTAGGGACGCAATAAGATAAAATTTAAATATCAAAGTTATATCAATCTAGTATTTATTGTATTAACAAAACGTATTACTGTTTTAAAAAAGTTAATATATTTATTTTATATTTTAATTACAAAAAATATTTAAAAAATAATTACTGAAAATACTAAAAATCCATAACAATAGGGATTTTTTATTTTTTATTCTTTATTTTTTTGACACTGAAACAAATAAATTACTTTTTTACAAAAAAAAAAGTATCGTGCCCTTTTTGAAAAATTTTAATTATTTGATTTTATAAAGTAGTTGCGAGCATTGTCCGAGAAAAATTAAATAAGGGGACGAAAACTTTATGGGCGTCACAACCAAAGAGCAAAACCATGCCACCATGAAAGTTTTTGTTTATATAAAATGAAGAAGTTACTTATTTAATAAAACCTCTAAAAAGTTAAATAGATGGCATGGGATTGGACAAATGATGATAGGGAAATGCATTAAAAATCATCTTTTTAGCTTCATAGTTTTGCAAAGTGACTTACTTTTTGGGTGGGAGCGATGTAAAGACCTATCCACGCATCCTTTTTAAAGTGTCGAATATTCATAGGTCCATGGGAGTTTTTCGACATAGAATCGAATATTAATAACTTTTTGATGAGTGCCAACAGCGAATTCGGTGGGCCAGGCTCAAGTGGAAAGAAAAAAACTAGCGGCTATTACATTTGGGTTCATTGTGGTGACTATAGTCTCTATAATTTTGACGAGAAAGAAATTCTACTATCTTTAATAAAAAGTCAAACAGCGACTCAAAATAAGTGACGGATGCAGTGTTATAATATGTTCAGGAGAACGTCAACATGATGGAGATTTAAAATCTTAATGATCTCCTGATACTTTTATCGGCTCATATCCACTAGAGAATTGTAATCTGTTTTTCGGCGTAGAATCGAATGGCAATGACTTTTTGATGAATGTGAACAACGAATTCGATGGGCCAGTCTAAAATGAAAAGAAAAAAGTCAGCAACTACTATATTTGGAAAATTTGAATAGTGACTGGAAGTATGTGATGGATGTGACGTTATAATACGTTCAGGAGAAAATCAACACGATGGAGATTTAAAATCTTGATCATCTCCCAAAGATCACACCGGCCTTCCTCCACTAAAGAATTGTAATTTTGTAGAGGAAACTTAAATTTTTTGGGAGCATTGGATCCTCATTAATATCTACGTTACTCAAGCCGAAATTCTTACTACTACTTTGTTTACGATGGCTCACGTCGATGCTATCGGTTCCACCTAATAATTGATCTTGGGCTACTCCCTGGTAGCCAACAAGTGAAGACGACCAGGCTCGACGATGCCGATGTCCAGGAAACCTTAAGCAGTAGGGCCCAGACGACAACTAGGAGCCTCCCTTGTAGGGACGAGCCTGCAGAAAGTACGGAGAGGCAAAATCCTTGCAACTCCTGCAGCGATAGGACACTAACAACCGGAAAAGAGGGCTCGTGGAGTACGTGGCCACCCCGTATGGGAAACTGCCATGACTAGCACAACCTAGAGGAAAACTTTGAGCTCCGAGACTTCATCAACGCGAAGAGGAGCGGGTCCACTCCTCGGATAGAGGAAAAAGTGGACAAGATATGGAACCACGTGTTTACGGGGAGCCCGGATGACTAGCGCTCAACCTGCGAAGGTCATTGTTCGCTCTGGGCATCCAGACTCAGCCACTCCTCCTCAAGTTCAAGATGCTAACGTTGGATGGGTACGACAAAAATATGAATCCGATAGACCACCTAGACTACTTCCCACCCACATGTCCCTCCACGGGGCAAGTGAGGCCATCATGTGCTAGTATTTTCCCCTTGCACTAAAAGGGATACTATGCTCTGGTTCCACGGCCCCCAGCCCAACTTCATCCACTCATTCGATGAGCTCACCAATTTCTTGTTGTGCCAGTTCGCTTTTAGTAGGAGGAAGGAGAAGCAACCGTGTCATCTTGTCCACCTCCACCAGAGGCCAGAGGAGAGTCTGAAGCGGTTCCTAACTCACTTTATCGATGAGGCCCGACGGATCCCCCAACTCTCTGATGAGATGAAGCTCAGCACCTTCATCGCCACGGTGGCAGCGGGGGAGTTCTTCAAGCACCTAGCACCCCAGCGCTCTCAGTCCCTCCGGAAAGTTGAGGCAATTGCTTGGGCCTATATGTCGACCGAGGAGGCCAATGAGGCGAGGCGTCCCAAACGCGCGGTGGAAGATGAGAAATGGAGATGGATGCCGCTTCTAAGAGCGTCGCTAGCAACCGCCCGAGCCGAGTGTCTGGAGGGAGTACAGACTGATGACCTTGACTCCCCTGAATGACTCCCGCTCAAATATGTTGATGCAGATCAGGCTTGAAAAGTTCCTGAAGTAGCCCAAAGTATCTAAGAACCCAGAGGTTGGATACCAAAGAAAGTATTGCCATTTTCACTGGTCTTTGGGGCATTACACGAAGAACTGTCGGACCTTTTAGAAGGAGATAGATGACTTGGTCTGCCGGGGGCACCTCACGCAGTTCTTGAAAAGCTTGGGTTAGGCCCTCGGGGCTTTCAAATGTGAAGTTAGAGAACCCCCAAGAAACTGCACCGCCGCTGGTATGATTAGCTTGATTTCAAGCGGCCAGCCTAGACAACGGATAAGGACGACCCGAACATCCTTCCAGCAGCAGGAGAGTAAGAGTAGAGGCTAGGAATCATATCATTAGCTTTAATAGCGACTATATGATCCGTGTAATCTCCTATCATTCTGACCCTCTTATTGTATCAGCCCTCTTATTGTGTCAGTAACCACATTTTGGGTCGGTTGCATCATGAATGTCATTTGCTTCCACAGATTATTATTATTATGATAAAATATTATATTGTGTAGGTATCATTCATTACTTAAAGTCCAACGTCATGTTTTAGGTTGGTGTCGGAACCACATGGGATGTGACATATTTGGTTCCCGTGTATGTTTTAAATCTATTTCTTTGTGGTTGATTGAAGTATCGTCATGCAATTCACGTCCAAAGGTTAATTAATTGACGAATTGATCTAATCATAATTTTATTAATGCACAGAATTAAAATTTGGAATGTGACAGTGATAGCCTAGTTCAATTGGGGACATAGATTGTAGAGATTTTAATTGTTTTAGATATAATTATTTATTTGCCAAAAAAGAAAAAAAAATTAGAATCATAAATATTAGTGAGTTTGATATAACCCGTAAAATTTATATGACAAAACAACCGTTTTAAAAATATCTCTCTTGTTTATATAGAGAGTGAGAAGTTATTCAACTGTTTTTGAGATAATTAAATAATATAATATTTTATTTATTTGTTTATATTTGAAATTTTTCTTAAAATTGATTTAAAAAAAAAAGATATTTTGTTATTTAAAATTGTATAAAAATGAGTGTGCCCTCGATGAGAAAGCAAAGTTAATTGGCTTGCGGGAATCATGTTTGCCACTATCACTCTTTAAACTTGATTGATTCCATTTTACTAAAAAGTAAAATAAAATAATAAAAAGTTTGATTCCATTTATTAGAATTTTATGGAAAGTGTTACTATGATATTTATTTGAATCAATGTTCACATTGTAATATGATATTTACTTTAAAATGTATTATTGCATTAAATAACCAACTATTTAGTGCAAATAAAAAGTGGCAAATAACAAGTTTACTTTGATATATTAGCAAATCATATGAAAAAAAAATTAATAAAAGGGGCGAACGAATTGTAAGGTCCTACATTGGATTGGGGGAGGGGAACGAAGTGTCATTATATGAGCGTGGACACTTCCCCCCTTGTAGACGTGTTTTGGGGGCGGTTTAGGTCGTCTGCCAGGAATAAAACCGTGAGGCCTGTAGGCTTGGAGATGCCGTGAAACTCTCCCAGGTTGCGGCCTGTAGGCTTGGAGACGCCGCAAAGTTCTCCCGGGCCAAAGCGGACAATATCTACATGCGGATGCCCCGAGGATGTTACAAATGGTATCAGAGCCGGGATCCGGTCCAATGTGCCAGCGAGGACTCTGGGTTCCCAAGGGGGGTGGACTGTAGAGTCCCACATCGGATAGAGGGGCGAACGAAGCGTGCCTTATAATAAGGGCGTGGATACCTCTTCCTTGTAGACGCATCCTGGGAGCCTGTGGGGGGTTCGCCAGGAGAAAAACCTTGAGGCCTGTGTTTGACTTGGGACGCCGTGAAGTTCCCCAGGCCAAAGAGGACAATATCTACATGCGGATGCGCTGGGGATGTTACAAATGGTATCAGAGCCGGGATCCGGTCCAGTGTGCCAGTGAGGACGCAGGGTCCCTAAGGAGGGTGGACTGTAAGGTCCCACATTGGATTGGGGGAGGGGAACGAAAAGTCCTTATAAGTGCATGGACACCTCCCCCCTTGTAGACGCGTTTTGGGGGTGGCTTAGGTCGTCTGTCAGGAATAAAACCGTGAGGCCTGTAGGTTTGGAGATGTCGTGAAACTCTCCCAGGCTGCGGCCTGTAGGCTTGGAGACTTCGCGAAGTTCTCCCGGGCCAAAGAGGACAATATCTACATGCGGATGTGCGGGAGACGTTTCACGAATAACAGATAACTAGTGATTTTAGTAGGATATTATCAGATAATATAATATTTAGTCATTTAACTCAATTTAACAATATTATATAAAATATTGCATAGCAGTCACCCATAGCATTATTCTTCACTATACTCATTTCAATCTTTTGCAGATAATCCTTTATACTTTTTTTGCTTTCTTAGCCCTTTATCTTGATGAATCTAAGAGTGAATTCTTTTTGAATTTGGATTCTCTGTACTCACTATTACACAGCAATTTTTCAAGTACAATTAGGCTATTAAAAATTTTTATGAATATTATTTGGATAATAGATTTATGTAATCTCATATAAAATAATTCATAATCACGTATAAATATATTTATTTTAATTTTTTTAATTTAATTAGTTTTTTTATATGTAATTTTAAGAGCTTTCTATATTTCATGAGCTGTTTCAAATATCTAAACTCTAGTAAGCTCATTTCAGTGTAAAGAGCAAGCAAATGTATTTATTGCCATTGCATTAGCACTATAAAATTTCATTTCATTGTCACTCTAATTTTTCATTGGTTGAAAAGTATAATTATCAGTAGTGGAGTTTTTTTTAATTGTTGATTCAATATATTGAGTTTAAGTTATATATATATTTTTAAAGTTGATCGGTCCTACGTCAATATATTCTCATTTTAGTTTTTTTAATATGAATAATCGATTTTATTAACAAATGGTGGTCTGGAAATTGATTGAGCCTCAGTATTAGAGTTGTTAAAAGCCATGCTTATAATAAGAAATTAATTCAATAAATTCAATAAGAAAGGATTAAAATAAATTGTAAAATAAAATAAAATAAATCTTTAAAGTTGTCAAATTCTATTTCTAGGAGCCAATATTTGACACCAATTATTGTTCCAATAGTTTTTTTTATAAAATAAAAAAATTTCTTATTTAATAAAATCTCTAAAAAGTTAAATAGATGGCATGGGATTGGACAAATGATGAGGGCGAATTGCATTAAAAATCATCTTTTTAGCTTCATGGTCTTGCAGAGTGACTTGTCTTTAGTGTGGGAGCGATGTAAAGACGAATCCATGCATCCTTTTTGAAGTGTCGAACATTCATAGGTCTATTGGAGTTTTTTGGTATAGAATCGAATACTAATAACTTTTTGATGAGCGCTAACAGAAAATTCGGTGGGCCAGCCTCAAGTGGAAAGAAAAAAATGAGCAGCTATTACATTTGTGTTCATTGTGGCGACTACAGTCTTTGTAATTTTGACGTGAAAGAAATTCTATTATCTTTAATAAAAAGTCCAACAGTGACTCAGAATAAATGACCGATGCAATGTTATAATACGTTCAGGAGAACGTCAACGTGATGGAGATTTAAAATCTTGATGATCTCCTGACACTTTCACTGGCTCATATCTACTAGAGAATTATAATATGTTTTTTGGCGTAGAATAGAGTGCCAATGACTTTTTGATGAATGTGAACAACGAATTCAATGGGTCAGTCTAAAATGAAAAGAAAAAAGTCAGCGATTGCTATATTTGGGAAATTTAAATAGTGACTCGAAGTATGTGATAGATGTGATGTTATAATACGTTCAAGAGAAAATCAATATGATGGTGATTTAAAATCTTGATCATCTTTCGGCACTATCACTGGCCCACCCCTACTAAAGAATTGTAATCTTGCAGTGGAACCTTTAGATTTTTGAGAGTATTGGATCCTTAGTAATATTTACATTACTCAAACCGACATTCCTACTTCTGCTTTGTTCACCACAGCTCACGCCGATGCTATCGGTTCCTCCTAACAATTGATTTTGGGCTACTCCCGAGTAGCCCAACAAGTGAAGATGACTAGGCCAGACGATGCCGAGGTCTAGACGACCTCAGGAAGTAGGGCCCAGACAACAACTAGGAGCTCCCCTAGTAGGGACGAGCCTGCGGAAAGCCTGGAGAGGCAAAATCCTCGCAACTCGTGTAGCGACAGGAGGCCAACAACCGGTAGAGAGGGCTCGTGCAGTATGCGGCCACCCCATATGAGCAACCGCCACGACTAGCTCGACCCACAGGACAACTCTTAGCTTGAAGACTTCATCAACACGAAGAGGAGTGGGTCCACACCTCGGATAGAGGAAAAAGTGGACAAGATATGGAACCATGTGTTAAAGTGGGAGCCTAGACGACTAGCGCTCGACCTGCGAAGGTCACCATTTGCTATGGGCATCCGAACTCAACCGCTCCCCCTCAAGTTTAACATACCAACATTGGATGGGTACGATAGAAGTACGAATCCGATGGACGACCTAGAATACTTTCACACCCACCTGTCTCTCCACGGGGCAAGTGAGGCCGTCATATACTAGTCCTTTCCCCACACAATCAAAGGGGATGCCATACTCTGGTTTCACGGCCTCCAACCAAACTCCATCCGCTTCTTTGATGAGCTTGCCGATTATTTTTTGTGATAGGGAAATGCATTAAAAATAATCTTTTTAGCTTCATAGTCTTGCACAGCGACTTGTCTTTAGCGTGGGAGCAATGCAAAGCCCCCTCCACACATCCTTTTTAAAGTGTCGAATATTCGTAGGTCTATGGTGGTTTTTCAATATAGAATCGAATACTAATAACTTTTGAATGAGTGCTAACAATAGAGTTAGTGGGCAAGCCTCAAGTGGAAAGAAAAAATTTAGCGGTCGTTACATTTTGGCTCATTGTGGCAACTATAGTCTCTATAATTTTGACATGAAAGAAATTCTATTATCTTTAATGAAAAGTCAAACAGTGACTCAAAGTAAGTGACGAATGCAGTATTATAATACGTTCACGAGAACGTCAACATGATGGAGATTTAAAATCTTGATGATCTCCTGATACTTTTACTGGCTCATATCTACTAGAGAATTGTAATCTGTTTTTCGGCTTAGAATCGAATGCCAATGATGTTTTGATAAATGTGAGTAGTGAATTCGATGGGCTAGTCGAAAATAAAAAGAAAAAAGTCTGTGATTCTATATTTGGGAAATTTAAATAGTGACTCGAAGTATGTGATGGATGCGATGTTGTAATACATTCAGGAGAAAATCAACACGATGGAGATTTAAAATCTTGATCATCTCCTGGCACTGTCGCTGGCCCACCTACACTAAAGAATTGTAATCTTACAAAGGAACCTTTAGATTTTTGGGAGCACTAGATCCTCATTAATATTTACGCTACTCAAGCCGACATTCTTACTTCTACTTTGTTCGCCACGGCTCACGTCGATGCTATCGGTTCCTCCTAACAATTGATCTTTGGCTGCTCCCTAGTAGCCTAACAAGTGAAGACGACCAGGGTTGATGATGCCGAGGTCCAGGCGACCTCAAGCAGCAGGGCCCAGACAACAACTAGGAGTCTCCCTAGTAGGGCCGAGCCGGCGGAAAGCCCGGAGAAGTGAAATCCCTTGAACTGCTGCAGCGACAGGAGGCCAACAACCAGAAGAGAGGGCTCATGTAGTACGTGGCAACCCTGTATGGGCAACCACCACGACCATCTTGACCCACAAGAAACTCTGAGCTCCGAGACTTTATCAATGCAAAGAGGAGTAGGTCCACCCTTAGATAGAGAAAAAAGAGGACAAGATATGGAACCATGTGTTCAAGGAGGAGCCAGGACGACTAGCGCTCAACCCGCGAAGGTCACTGTTTCGTTGTGGGCATCCGACTCAGCCACTTCCTCTCAAGTTCAAGATGCCAACGTTGGATGAGTACAACGGAAGTACGGATCCGATGGATCACTTAGGCTACTTCCGTACCCACCTGTCCCGTCATCAGGCAAGTGAGGCCATCATGTGCCAGTACTTTCCCCTCACACTCAAAGGGGATGCCAAAGATTTGGTTCCACGACATCCAGTCCAACTTCTTCCACTCATTCGATGAGCTCGCCGATTGCTTCTTGTGCCAATTCACCTCCAGCAGAAGGGAGAAGAAGCAGACCTGGCACTTTTTTTGCATCCACCAGAGGCCGGAGAAAAGCCTAAAGCGGTTCCTCACTCACTTCATCATAGAGGCCGTTAGATCCCCCAATTCTCTGATGAATGGAAGCTCAGTGCTTTCATGGCCACGTTAGAAGTGGGGGAGTTCTTCTAACTCCTGGCACGCTACCGCCCTTAGCCCTTCTGGAAAGTTGAGGCTATTGCTTGGGCCTATATCTTGGCTGAGGAGGCCAACGAGGCAAGCCGTCCCAAATGCGTGGACTGACCACCGGAGAGGCCGGTCATCGGAAAGAAGAGAAACGGAGATGGCTGCTGCTTCCAGGAGCACCGCAAGTAACCACAGCCCGAGTCGAGTGCCTGGAGGGAGTACAAGCTGATGACCCTGACTCCCCTTAATGACACCTGCTTGAACATCCTAATAAGATCAGGGATGAAAAGTTCCTGAAGTGGCCTAAAACGCCGAAGAACCCCAGGGCGGAGACCAAACAAAGTACTGCCATTTTTGCTTGTCTCTGGGGTAATCCACAGAAGACCGCTGGACCCTACGAAAGGAGATAGAAGGCCTAGTCTGCTGGGGGCACCTCACGCGGTTCTTAAAAAGCTCAGGGCAGGCCCCCAAGGGTTCCAATGGCGAAGCCAAAGATCCACCAAGGAACCGCACCGTCACCAGCGTGATCGGTATGATTTCAAGCAGGTCAGCAAGAGTAGCGGGCAAGGACGACCCGAGCACGCTTCCGGCAGAAAGAGAGCAAGAGTAGAGATTAGGAGTGATGTTATTATCTTTAGTAGTGACGATATGACGCATGTAATCTCCTCTCATTCTGACCCTCTTGTTGTATCAACCCTCGTTTCGGACGGTACACTCGATTGCCAATTTTTATTTATAAAGGAAGCTATAAAAATTTGCCATATCTTGACGTATTTTTTAAGCTTGGATTGAAAAAGAGTCAGATGAGAGCAGCCGAAGGCCCTCTATATGGCCTCGACAATGAACTCGTGCCGGTGCACGGGGAGATTTAGCTAGAGGCCACGATGGGAATTTACCCGCGTGTGGCCACGCAAGAGTTAATGTTCCTCGTTGTCGATTTGTCGTTAGTCTACAACGTCATCTTAGGAAGACCATTCATCACTACCTTTGGAGCCGTAACATCTATCCCTCATTTGAAGATGAAGTTTTCGACCCCGTCCGGAGTGGGGGAGGTGTTTGGTGATTAGGCGATGGGGTGGATGTGCTACCTATCCAAAGTCATCCCCTGCTGCACCAAACCTACTGGTTGGGGACTTGAACTTCCGCGACGAAGCTACGTTGCAACAAGACCAATTGGGCGAGATGATAGAGATGGTCACTCTGGACCCCACCGGACATGAGAAGTGCATGTACATCGGCGGTCCCCTGACCACAACAGTCCACGATCAGCTCGTGAGCTTCCTCAGGAGGAACTCTGATGTCTTCATATGGGTTCCCGCTGACATACCGGGATACCTAATCCGCCAAAGATCCCAGACTTAGGGACGCAATAAGATAAAATTTAAATATCAAAGTTATATCAATCTAGTATTTATTGTGTTAACAAAACGTATTACTGTTTTAAAAAAAGTAAATATATTTATTTTATATTTTAATTACAAAAAATATTTAAAAAATAATTATTGAAAAATACTAAAAAACCATAACAATAGGGATTTTTTATTTTTTCTTCTTTATTTTTTTGACACTCAAACAAATAAATTACTATTTTTTAGAAAAAAAAAAGTATCGTGCCCTTTTTGAAAAATTTTAATTATTCGATTTTATAAAGTAGTTGCGAGCATTGTCCGAGAATATTTAAATAAGGGGACCAAAACTTTATGGGCGTCACAACCAAAGAGCAAACCATGCCACCATGAAAGTTTTTGTTTATATAAAATGAAGAAGTTACTTATTTAATAAAACCTCTAAAAAGTTAAATAGATGGCATGGGATTGGACAAATGATGATAGGGAAATGCATTAAAAATCATCTTTTTAGCTTCATAGTTTTGCAAAGTGACTTACTTTTTGGGGGGGGGGGAGCGATGTAAAGACCTATCCATGCATCCTTTTTAAAGTGTTGAATATTCATAGGTCTATGGGAGTTTTTCAACATAGAATCGAATATTAATAACTTTTTGATGAGTGCCAACAGCGAATTCGGTGGGCCAGGCTCAAGTGGAAAGAAAAAAATTAGCGGCTATTACATTTGGGTTCATTGTAGTGACTAAAGTCTCTATAATTTTGACGTGAAAGAAATTCTACTATCTTTAATAAAAAGTCAAACAGTGACTCAAAATAACTGACGGATGCTGTATTATAATACGTTCAGGAGAACGTCAACATGATGGAGATTTAAAATCTTGATGATCTCCTGATACTTTTATCGGCTCATATCCACTAGAGAATTGTAATATGTCTTTCGGCATAGAATCGAATGCCAATGACTTTTAAATGAATGTGAACAAGGAATTCAGTGGGCTAGTCTAAAATGAAAAGAAAAAAAGTCAGCAACTACTATATTTGGAAAATTTGAATAGTGACTGGAAGTATGTGATGGATGTGATGTTATAATACGTTCAGGAGAAAATCAACACGATGGAGATTTAAAATCTTGATCATCTCTCAGCATTGTCACTGGCCCACCTCCACTAAAGAATTGTAATTTTGTAGAGGAAACTTAAATTTTTTGGGAGCATTGGATCCTCATTAATATTTTCGTTACACAAGCCGACATTCCTACTTCTGGCTTTGTTCTCCACACTCACGCCGATCCTATCGATTCTTCGTAACAATTGATTTTGGGTTACTCCCGAGTAGCCTAACAAGAGCAGACGACTAGGCCTGACGACGCCGAGGTCTAGAAGACCTCAGGAAGTAGGGCCCAGACAACAACTAGGGGCTCCCTTAGTAGGGATGAGTCGGCGGAAAGCCCGGAGAGGCAAAATCCTCGCAACTCCTGTAGCGACAGGAGGCCAACAACCGGTAGAGAGGGCTCGTGCAGTATGCAGGCACCCCATATGAGCAACCGCCACGACCAGCTCGAGCCACAGGACAACTCTTAGCTCGGAGACTTCATCAACGCGAAGAGGAGTGGGTCCACACCTCCGATAGAGAAAAAAGTGGACAAGATATGGAACCATGTGTTCAAGGGGGAGCCCGGACGACTAGCGCTCGACTTGCGAAGGTCACAATTTGCTATGGGCATCCGAACTCAACCGCTCCCCCTCAAGTTCAAGATACCAATATTGGATGGGTACGATAGAAGTACGAATCCGATGGACAATCTAGAATACTTTCATACCCACCTGTCTCTCCACGGGGCAAGTGAGGCCGTCATATACTAGTGCTTTCCCCACACAATCAAAGGGGATGCCATACTCTGGTTTCACGGCCTCCAACCAAACTCCATCCGCTTCTTTGATGAGCTTGCCGATTACTTTTTGTGATAGGGAAATGCATTAGAAATAATCTTTTTAGCTTCATTGTCTTGCACAGCGACTTGTCTTTAGCGTGGGAGAAATGTAAGGACCCATCCATACGTCCTTGTTAAAGTGTCGAATATTCATAGGTCTATGGTGGTTTTTCAATATAGAATCGAATACTAATAACTTTTGAATGAGTGCTAACAATAGAGTTAGTGGGCCAGCCTCAAGTGGAAAGAAAAAATTTAGCGGTTGTTACATTTTGGCTCATTGTGACGACTATAGTCTCTATAATTTTGACGTGAAAGAAATTCTATTATCTTTAGTGAAAAGTCAAACAGTGACTCAAAGTAAGTGACGAATGCAATGTTATAATATATTCAGGAGAACGTCATCATGATGGAGATTTAAAGTCTTGATGATCTCCTGATACTTTTACTTGCTCATATTTACTAGAGAATTGTAATCTGTTTTTCGGCGTAGAATCGAATGCCAATGACGTTTTGATGAATGTGAGCAGTGAATTCAATGGGCCAGTCGAAAATGAAAAGTAAAAAGTCAGCGATTACTATATTTGGGAAATTTAAATAGTGACTCGAAGTATGTGATGGATGCGATGTTGTAATACGTTCAGGAGGAAATCAACACGATAGAGATTTAAAATCTTGATCATCTCCTGGCACTGTCGGTGGCCCACCTACACTAAAGAATTGCAATCTTACAGAGGAACCTTTAGACTTTTGGGAGCATTGGATCCTCATTAATATTTACGTTACTCAAGCCGACATTCTTTCTTCTACTTTGTTCACCACGGCTCTTGTCGATGCTATCGGTTCCTACTAACAATTGATCTTTGGCTACTCCCTAGTAGCCAAACAAGTGAAGACGACTAGGCCTGATGACGCCGAGGTCTAGGCGACCTCAACCAGCAGGGCCCATATGACAACTAGGAGTCTACCTAGTAGGGCCGAGCCGGCGGAAGGCCTGGAGAAGTGAAATCCCTGCAACTGCTGCAGCGACAGGAGGCCAACAACCAGAAGAGAGGGCTCATGTAGTACGCGGCCACCCGTATGGGCAACCACCACGACCCACAAGAAACTCTAAGCTCCGAGGCTTTATCAATGCAAAGAGGAGTAGGTCCACCCTTAGAGAAAAAAGAGGACAAGAAATGGAACCACGTGTTCAAGGAGGAGCCGGGATGACTAGCGCTGAACCTGCGAAGGTCACTGTTCGCTTTGGGCATCCAGACTCAGCCGCTTCCTCTCAAGTTCAAGATGCCAATGTTGGATGGGTACGACGGAAGTATAGATCCGATGGATCACCTAGACTACTTCCGTACCCACCTGTCCCGTCACCGGGCAAGTGAGGCCATCATGTGCCAGTACTTTCCCCTCACACTCAAAGGGGATGCCAAGATTTAGTGCCACGGCATCCAGTCCAACTTCATCCACTCATTCGAAATTCGATTTAGTCGTGAAATTTATAGGCTCCCTAATCCGCCAAAGAACCCGGACTTAGGGACGCAATAAGATAAAATTTAAATATCAAAGTTATATCAATCTAGTATTTATTGTATTAACAAAACGTGTTACTGTTTTAAAAAAGTTAATATATTTATTTTATATTTTAATTACAAAAAATATTTAAAAAATAATTACTAAAAAATACTAAAAATCCATAACAATAGGGATTTTTTATTTTTTATTCTTTATTTTTTTGACACTCAAACAAATAAATTACTTTTTTACAAAAAAAAAAAAGTATCGTGCCCTTTTTGAAAAATTTTAATTATTCGATTTTATAAAGTAGTTGCGCGCATTGTTCGAGAAAATTTAAATAAGGGGACCAAAACTTTATGGGCGTCACAACCAAAGAGCAAAACCATGCCACCATGAAAGTTTTTGTTTATATAAAATGAAGAAGTTACTTATTTAATAAAACCTCTAAAAAGTTAAATAGATGGCATGGGATTGGACAAATGATGATAGGGAAATGCATTAAAAATCATCTTTTTAGCTTCATAGTTTTGCAAAGTGACTTACTTTTTTGGGGGGGGGGGGAGCGATGTAAAGACCTATCCACGCATCCTTTTTAAAGTGTCGAATATTCATAGGTCCATGGGAGTTTTTCGACATAGAATCGAATATTAAAAACTTTTTGATGAGTGCCAACAGCGAATTCGGTGGGCCAGGCTCAAGTGGAAAGAAAAGAACTAGCGGCTATTACATTTGGGTTCATTGTGGTGACTATAGTCTTTATAATTTTGACGTGAAAGAAATTCTACTATCTTTAATAAAAAGTCAAACAGTGACTCAAAATAAGTGACGGATGCAATGTTATAATATGTTCAGGAGAACGTCAACATGATGGACATTTAAAATCTTAATGATCTCCTGATACTTTTACCGGCTCATATCCACTAGATTTTGTAATCTGTTTTTCGGCGTAGAATCGAATGCCAATGACTTTTTGATGAATGTGAACAAGGAATTCGATGGGCCAGTCTAAAATGAAAAGAAAAAAGTCAGCAACTACTATATTTGGAAAATTTAAATAGTGACTGGAAGTATGTGATGGATGTGATGTTATAATACGTTCAGGAGAAAATCAACAAGATGGAGATTTAAAATCTTGATCATCTCCCAGCACTGTCACTGGCCCACCTCCACTAAAGAATTGTAATTTTGTAGAGGAAACTTAAATTTTTTGGGAGCATTGGATCCTCATTAATATCTACGTTACTCAAGCCGACATTCTTACTACTGCTTTGTTCACGATGGCTCACGTCGATGCTATCGGTTCCACCTAATAATTGATCTTGGGCTACTCCCTGGTAGCCAACAAGTGAAGACGACCAGGCTTGACGATGCCGATGTCCAGGAAACCTTAAGCAGTAGGGCCCAGACGACAACTAGGAGCCTCCCTTGTAGGGACGAGCCTGCAGAAAGTACGGAGAGGCAAAATCCTTGCAACTCCTGCAGCGATAGGACACTAACAACCGGAAAAGAGGGCTCGTGGAGTACGTGGCCACCCCGTATGGGAAACTGCCACGACCAGCACGACCCAAAGGAAAACTTTGAGCTCCGAGACTTCATCAACGCGAAGAGGAGCAGGTCCACTCCTCGGATAGAGGAAAAAGTGGACAAGATATGGAACCACGTGTTCACGGGGAGCCCGGATGACTAGCGCTCAACCTGCGAAGGTCATTGTTCGCTATGGGCATCCAGACTCAGCCACTCCTCCTCAAGTTCAAGATGCTAACGTTGGATGGGTACGACAAAAGTATGAATCCGATAGACCACCTAGACTACTTCCCACCCACCTGTCCCTCCACGGGGCAAGTGAGGCCATCATGTGCTAGTATTTTCCCCTTGCACTAAAAGGGATACTATGCTCTGGTTCCACGGCCCCCAGCCCAACTTCATCCACTCATTCGATGAGCTCACCAATTTCTTGTTGTGCCAGTTCGCTTTTAGTAGGAGGAAGGAGAAGCAACCGTGGCATCTTGTCCACCTCCACCAGAGGCCAGAGGAGAGTCTGAAGCGGTTCCTAACTCACTTTATCGATGAGGCCCGACGGATCCCCCAACTCTCTGATGAGATGAAGCTCAGCACCTTCATCGCCACGGTGGCAGCGGGGGAGTTCTTCAAGCACCTAGCACCCCAGCGCTCTCAGTCCCTCCGGAAAGTTGAGGCAATTGCTTAGGCCTATATGTCGACCGAGGAGGCCAATGAGGCGAGGTGTCTCGAACGCGCGGTGGAAGATGAGAAATGGAGATGGATGCCGCTTCCAAGAGCGTCGCTAGCAACCGCCCGAGCCGAGTGTCCGGAGGGAGTACAGACTGATGACCTTGACTCCCCTGAATGACTCCCGCTCAAATATGTTGATGCAGATCAGGCTTGAAAAGTTCCTGAAGTAGCCCAAAGTATCTAAGAACCCATAGGCTGGATACCAAAGAAAGTATTGCCATTTTCACTGGTCTTTGGGGCATTCCACGGAAGACTGTTGGACCTTTTAGAAGGAGATAGATGACTTGGTTTGTCGGGGGCACCTCACGCAGTTCTTAAAAAGCTTGGGTTAGGCCCTCGGGGCTTTCAAATGTGAAGTTAGAGAACCCCCAAGAAACTGCACCGCCGCTGGTATGATTAGCTTGATTTCAAGCGGCCAGCCTAGAGCAACGGATAAGGACGACCCGAACATCCTTCCAGCAGCAGGAGAGTAAGAGTAGAGGCTAGGAATCATATCATTAGCTTTAATAGCGACTATATGATCCGTGTAATCTCCTATCATTCTGACCCTCTTATTGTATCAGCCCTCTTATTGTGTCAGTAACCACATTTTGGGTCGGTTGCATCATGAATGTCATTTACTTCCACAGATTATTATTATTATGATAAAATATTATATTGTGTAGGTATCATTCATTACTTAAAGTCCAACGTCACGTTTTAGGTTGGTGTCGGAACCACATGGGATGTGACATATTTGGTTCCCGTGTATGTTTTAAATCTATTTCTTTGTGGTTGATTGAAGTATCGTCATGCAATTCACGTCCAAAGGTTAATTAATTGATGAATTGATCTAATCATAATTTTATTAATGTTGATTATAGGATTAAAATTTAGAACGTGACAGTGATAGCCTAGTTCAATTGGGGACATAGATTGTAGAGATTTTAATTGTTTTAGATCCAATTATTTATTTACAGAAAAAAAATATTAGAATAATAAATATTAGTGAGTTTGATATGACCCGCAAAATTTATATGACAAAACAACCGTTTTTTAAATCTCTCTCTTGTTTATATAGAGAGTGAGAAGTTATTCAACTATTTTTGGGATAATTAAATAATATAATATTTTATTTATTTGTTTATATGTAAAATTTTTCTTAAAATTGATTTAAAAAAATAGGTATTTTTTTATTTAAAATTGTATAAAAATGAGTGTGCCCTCGATGAGAAAGCAAAGTTAATTGGCTTGCGGGAATCATGTTTGCCACTATCACTCTTTAAACTCGATTGATTCCATTTTACTAAAAAGTAAAATAAAATAATAAAAAGTTTGATTCCATTTATTAGAATTTTATGGAAAGTGTTACTATGATATTTATTTGAATCAATGTTCACATTGTAATATGATATTTACTTTAAAATGTATTATTGCATTAAATAACCAACTATTTAGTGCAAATAAAAAGTGGCAAATAACAAGTTTACTTTGATATATTATCAAATCATATGAAAAAAAATTAATAAAAGGGGCGAACGAATTGTAAGGTCCCACATTGGGTTAGGGGAGGGGAACGAAGTGTCCTTATAAGGGCATGAACACCTCCCCCCTTGTAGACGCGTTTTGGAGGCGGCTTAGGTCGTCTGCCAGGAATAAAACCGTGAGGTCTGTAGGCTTGGAGATGCCGTGAAACTCTCCCAGGCTGCGGCCTGTAGGCTTGGAGACGCCGCAAAGTTCTCCCGGGACAAAGCGAACAATATCTACATGCGGATGCGTCGAGGATGTTACAAATGGTATCAGAGCCGGGATCTGGTCCAATGTGCCAGCGAGGACGCTAGGTTCCCAAGGGGGGTGGATTATAGAGTCCCACATCGGATGGAGGGGCGAATGAAGCGTGCCTTATAATAAGGGCGTGGATACTTCTCCCTTGTAGACGCGTTTTGGGGGCGGCTTAGGCCGTCTGCCAGGAACAAAACCGTGGGGCCTGTAGGCTTGGAGATGCCGTGAAACTCTCCTCCCAGCCGCGGCCCGTAGGCTCGAGACGCCGCGCGAAGTTCTCCCGGGGCAAAGCAGACAATATCTACATGCGGATGCATCGGGACATCGATGGAACAGAAAAATGGATCCGGTCGGTCCAATGTGCCGAGAGGACCGGGTCCCCATGGGTGGATCAGAGTCCCACATCGGATAGAGGGGCGAACGAAGCGTGCCTTATAATAAGGGCGTGGATACCTCTTCCTTGTAAAAGCGTCCTGGGAGCCTGTGGGGGGTTCGCCAGGAGAAAACCTTGACGCCTGTGTTTGGCTTGGGACGCCGTGAAGTTTCCCATACCAAAGAGGACAATATCTACATGCGGATGCGTTGGGAATGTTATAAATGGTATCAGAGCCGGGATCCGGTCCAATGTGCCAGCGAGGACGCGGGGTCCCTAAGGGGGGTGGACTGTAAGGTCCCACATTGGATTGGGGGAGGGGAATGAAAAATCCTTATAAGTGCATGGACACCTCCCCCCTTGTTGACGCGCTTTGGGGGTGGCTTAGGTCGTCTGTCAGGAATAAAACTGTGAGGCCTGTAGGCTTAGAGATATCGTGAAACTCTCCCAGGCTGCGGCCTGTAGGCTTGGAGACGCCGCAAAGTTCTCCCGGGCCAAAGAGGACAATATCTACATGCGGATGTGCCGGAAACGTTACACGAATAACAGATAACTAGTGATTTTAGTAGGATATTATCAGATAATATAATATTTAGTCGTTTAACTCAATTTAACAATATTATATAAAATATTGCATAGCAGTCACCCATAGCATTATTCTTCACTATACTCATTTCAATCTCTTGCAGATAATCCTTTGTACTTTTTCTGCTTTCTTAGCCATTTATCTTGATGAATCTAAGAGTGAATTCTTTTTGAATTTGGATTCTCTGTACTCACTATTACACAGCAATTTTTCAAGTACAATTAGTCTATTAAAAATTTTTATGAATATTATTTGGATAATAGATTTATGTAATCTCATATAAAATAATTCATAATCACGTATAAAAATATTTATTTTAAATTTTTTAATTTAATTAGTTTTTTTATATGTAATTTTAAGAGCTTTCTATACTTCATGAGCTGTTTCAAATATCTAAACTCTAGTAAGCTCATTTCAGTGTAAAGAGCAAGCAAATGTATTTATTGCCATTGCATTAGCACTATAAAATTTCATTTCATTGTCACTCTAATTTTTCATTGGTTGAAAAGTATAATTATCAGTAGTGGAGTTTTTTTTAATTATTGATTCAATATATTTAGTTTAAGTTATATATATATTTTTAAAGTTGATCGGTCCTATGTCAATATATTCTCATTTTAGTTTTTTTAATATGAATAATCGATTTTATTAAAAAATGGTGGTCTAGAAATTGATTGAGCCTCAGTATTAGAGCTGTTAAAAGCCATGTTTATAATAAGAAATTAATTCAATAAACTAAATAAGAAAAGATTAAAATGAATTATAAAATAAAATAAAATAAATCTTTAAAGTTGTCAAATTCTATTTCTAAGAGCCAATATTTGACACCAATTATTGTTCCAATAGTCAACTTAAGGAGGGTGAATTATACTATTATCAATTTTTAATAATTTTGATTTATTTAGATATTAGTTATACAAAATAAAAAATATGATAAATAAATAGAGAAAAAAGAAAGAAAAATTTTATAGTGTATTTTATACTTATTCAGTCATGCTTATATTCAGTCCCCAAAGTCACACTTGAGATTTCAAATCTATTAAATCGATTTTCTTATTCTAAGTGAATATCAAATATTACAAAATAAATTAAATCTCCAACGTTGAATTTTTTTTTTTTTAAGAGTGATATTTCACTTTTTAAATCTTATAATGATTAATTTTAAAATTTCTTTCAAAAAAAAAGAAGTAATCAAGTAAATTATAAATTTCTCTCACAAATATATCAAATTTTTGTGCTCAAGAGAATATAAATATTTTTCAATATTCACTATAAATTTGCAAGTTAAGAAGTGGTACTCTCAAGTGTGAAGAAGAAAACTTATATAAAAGATGAGAGGAAAAAACCCACCGGTACAAATAACCATGTAAGTATTAAAGTATTTATTTTAAAAAATCAAAAAGTAGTTATTATTAAATTGCAAAAACACTATAAAAAATCTTAAAGTATTATTTTTATGTCTAATTTTAATCAAGAAAAATCAAATTCAAATGGGTTATCATTTAAGAGATAAAATTTAAATATTAAAGTTATATGAATCTAGTATTTATTGTATTAATAGAATTGTTACGTTCTCGAATCCTTACTCTGATAGGGATGAGAATCCGATAATAATACCAAATAGTGCTAGTGCGAAGAGGAAAGAGAGGGAGTATGAGGATTGATACACAAAGAGTTTTTACGCAGAAACCTTCTCTTAAATGAGAAGGAAAACCATAAAATTTTCGTTCGAGAACTGTTTTTACTATCTTGTGTTTGGTCACAAAGAGGCTACAGAATGCGCTCGAGTACAAGAAGTTGATGACTAAGTGTATGGAAATTCTTAGGGGTTACTCTTACAATACGAATCCTTTCTTTTTCTCTCTTCTCTGTTAGGGCTAGCAGGAGTAGAACGTTGGGATCCTTCATTTGGCAAATAGTTAATATATTTGCTAATAAGATCAGGGAGAGGCTGGTCATTGGGAAGAAGAGAAACTGAGATGGCTGCTGCTTCCAGGAGCACCGTAAGCAACCACGGCCCGAGTCGAGTGCCTGGAGGGAGTACAGGCTGATGACCCTGACTCCCCTGATTGACACCTGCTTGAATATCCTAATAAGATCAGGGATGAAAAGTTTCCGAAGTGGCCTAAAACTCCGAAAAACCTTGAGGCTGCAGACCAAACAAAGTACTGCCACTTTTACCAGTCTCTGGGGCAATCCACAGAAGACCGCTGGACCCTACGAAAGGAGATAGAAGACCTGGTCCACTGGGGGCACCTCACATGGTTCTTAAAAAGCTCGGGGCAGGCCCCTAGGGCTTCCAAAGGCAAAGCCAGAGAGCCACCAAGGAACCTCACCGTCACCAGCATGCTCAGCATGATTTCAAACGGGTTGGCCAAGAGTAGCGGGCAAGGATGACCCGAACATGCTTTCAGCATAAAGAGAGCGAGAGTAGATATTAGGAGTGATGTCATAAATTTTAGTAGCGACGATATGATGCAAGTAATCTCCTCTCATTCTGACCCTCTTGTTGTATCAACCCTCATTTTAGACTATACATTCGATTACCAATTTTTATTTATAAAGGAAGCTATAGAAATTTGCTATATCTTGATGTATTTTTTAAGCTTGGATTGAAAAAGAGCAAGATGAGAGCAGCCGAAGGCCCTCTATATGGCCTCGACAATGAACTCGTGCCCGTGCAGGGGGGAGATTCGCTGGAGGCCACGATGGGAATTTACCGGTGTGTGGCCACGCAAGAGTTAACGTTCCTCGTCTTCGATTTGTCGTTAGTCTACAACGTCATCTTAGGAAGACCATTCCTCACTACCTTTGGGGCTGTAACATCCATCCCTCATTTGAAGATGAAGTTTTCGACCCCGTCCGGAGTGGGGGAGGTGCTTGGTGATCAGGCAATGGGGTGGATGTGCTACCTATCCAAAGTCATCCCCCGCTGCACCAAACCGACTGGCTGAGGACTTGGACATCCGCGACGAAGCTACGTTGCAGCAAAACCAATTGGGCGAGATGACAGAGATGGTCCCTCTGGACCACACCGAACATGAGAAGTGCGTGTACATCAGCAGTTCCCTGACCACAACGGTCCGCGACCAGCTCGTGAGCTTCCTCAGGAGGAACTCTTATGGCTTCACATAGGTTCCCGCTAACATACCCGGGATACATACTGGAGCAATAGTCCACAAGTTGGGTATCGATCCTGGCCACAATCCCGTCAAGCAGAAGAGCAGAAACCACTTCATCAAAAAGCTGATTGCCATAAGAGAAGAGATGAAGAGGTTGCGAGATGAAAAGTTCATAAGAGAGGTCCAATACCCAGATTGGCTGTCGAACGTCATACTCGTGAATAAAAGTAATGACAAGTGGCGGATGTGTGTCGACTTCGCTGACATGAACAAGGCTTGCACAAAGGACAACCTTTCGCTCCCTCAGATCGATCAGCTGGTGGACTCCGCGTCTGACCATGAACTCTTAAGTTTCATAGACGCTTACTTAGGCTACAACTAGATAAAGATGGACCCGGACGACGAGAAGCATACCTCTTTTATGACCAACCAAGGGACGTACTACTACAAGGCCATGCCGTCAGCCAGAAGAACGTGGGGGCAACTTATTAGCGGATGGTAAACAAGATGTTTGAAAGCCAGATTGAAAGGAACATAGAGGTATATGTGAACGACATGCTCGTCAAAAGTAAGGTAGCCGACAACCCAAGAAAAGGGATCCCCAATCTCAATCTGATCCCCCGATCTCAATTCAATCCTCGATCTCAATTTGATACCCTGATCTCAATCCGATCCCCGATCAATCGAATGCCATAGATCCTCAATCTATCAAAGACGATTAATCTTAAAGCATCCATTGAGCAACGTTAGTAAGCTACTCCCTACAATGCAAACCAAGGAGCTCAGCCTCCCACAATCGCTGAACGCACCAAGCATCTTTGTATCCTCACATCCCTCACCATATTTTTACCTACACTCCTAAATCTTTCTGTTCCTGGGAAAAGATTTCTGATTTAAGTGTCGGAATATTTTTAGTGAGAAAATATCCCGCTGACCTCTAACATCTTGTGTTTAATTTATGTTATGTAGGGCCCACGTTTAGCAGAGCGCAGACCGGACCCATTCGAAATTCGATTCAATCGTGGAATCTGGAGGCTCCATAATCCGCCAGAGAACCCGAACTTAGGGACGCAATAAGATAAAATTTAAATATCAAAATTATATCAATGTAGTATTTATTGTATTAACAAAACGTATTAATGTTTTAAGAAAGTTAATATATATTTTTTATATTTTAATTACGAAAAGTATTTAAAAAATAATTACCGAAAAATACTAAATAACCATAACAATAGGGATATTTTATTTTTTCTTCTTTATTTTTTTGACACTCAAACAAATAAATTACTTTCTGAGAAAAAAAAAAAAAAAGAATCATGCCTTTTTTGAAAAATTTTAATTATTCAATTTTATAAAGTAGTTGCCAGCATTGTCCGAGGATATTTAAATAAGGGGACCAAAACTTTATGGGTGTCACAACGAAAGAGCAAAACCATGCCACCATGAATGTTTTTTTTTTTAATAAAATAAAAAGGTTACTTATTTAATAAAACCTCTAAAAAGTTAAATACATGGCATGGGATTGGACAAATGATGATAGGGAAATGCATTAAAAATCATCTTTTTAGCTTCATAGTCTTGCATAGCGACTTGTCTTTAGCGTGGGAACGATGTAAAGACCCATCCACACATGCTTTATAAAGTGTCACTTATTCAAAGGTCTATAGGAGTTTTTCGGTATAGAATCGAATACTAATAACTTTTTGATGAGTGCTAGCATCAAATTCGGTGGGCCAGCCTCAAGTGGAAAGAAAAAAATTAGCGGCTATTATTACTTTTGGGTTCATTGTGGTGACTACAGCCCCTGTAATTTTGACATGAAAGAAATTCTATTATCTTTAATAAAAGGTCAAATAGTGACTCAGAATAAATGACGGAAGCAGTGTCATAATACATTAACGAGAACGTCAACATGATGGAGATTTAAAATCTTGATGATCTCCTGACACTTTTACTTGCTCATATCTACTAGAGAATTGTAATCTGCTTTTCGGCATAGATTCGAATGCCAATGACTTTTTGATGAATGTGAACAGTGAATTTGATAGGCCTGTCTTAAATGAAAAGGAAAAAGATAGCAACTGCTATATTTGGGAAATTTGAATAGTGACTCAAAGTATGCGATGGATGTGATGTTATAATATGTCCAGGAGAAAATCAACACGATGGAGATTTAAAATCTTGATCATTTCCCAGCACTTTCATTGGCCTACCTCCGCTAAGGAATTGTAATCTTGCAGAGGAACCTTTAGATTTTTAAGAGCTCTGAGACTTTATCAACGTGAAGAGGAGCGGGTCCACCTCTCAGATAGATGAAAAAGTGGACAAGATATGGAACCACGTATTCAAGGGGAGCCCGGACAATTAGCGCTCGACCTGCGAACGTCACTGTTTACTATGGGCATCCGAACTTAGCCACTCCCCCTCAAGTTCAAGATACCAACGCTGGATGGGTATGACGAAAGTGCGGATCCGATGGACTACCTAGACTACTTCCTACCCACCTGTCCCTCCATGGGGCAAATGAGGCCGTCATGTGTCAGTGCTTTCCCCTCGCCATCAAAGGGGATGCCATGCTCTGGTTCCACGGCCTCTGGTCCAACTCCATCCGCTCGTTTGACGAGTTCGCTGATTACTTCTTATGCTAGTTTGTCTTTAGTAGAAGGGAGGAGAAGCAGCCCTGGCACCTTATTTGCCTCTGCTAGAGGCCAGAGGAGAGCCTGAAGCGGTTCCTCACTCGCTTCATCGTCGAGGTCCGACAGATCCCCCAACTCTCTGGGGAGATGAAGCTCAGCGCTTTTATTACCGCGATGGCAGCAGGGGAGTTCTTCAAGCACCTGGTGCACTAGCGCCCTCAGTCTTTTCGAAAAGTTGAGGCTATCGCTCAGGCCTATATGTCGACCGAGGAGGCGAGGCGTCCCAAACGCGCGGTGGAAGAAGAGAAACGGAGACGGCGGCCGCTTCCAAGAGTGCCGCAAGCAATTGCCACTCAGGCCGAGTGCTCGGAGGGAGTACAGACTGACTCCCCTGAATGACACCCGCTCAAATATCCTGATACAGATCAGGGATGAAAAGTTTTCGAAGTGGTCCAAAGTGTTGAATAACCCAGAGGCTAGAGACCAAATAGCATTGCTATTTTCACCGGTCTCTGGGGCACTCCTCGAGAGATTGCTGGATCCTACAGAAGGAGATAGATGACCTGGTCTGCCGAGGGCACCTCACACTGTTCTTGAAAAGCTTGGGTCAAGCCCTTGATGCTTCCAAGGCAAAGTTAGAGAGCCACTGAGGAACTGCATCGCCGCCGGAGTGATCAGCATGATTTCAAGCATGCCGGGCAACAGTAGCGGGCAAGGACAACCCGAACACACTTCCAGCAGCAAGAGAGCGAGAGTAGAAACTAAGAGTGATATCATTAGCTTTAGTAGTGATGATATGACGCATATAATCTCCCCTCATTCCGACCCTTTCGTTGTATCAGCCATCGTTTCTGACGAAACACTAGATTATCAATCGAAACGAATTTTTATTGATAATGGAAGCTCTAAAAATTTGCTATATCTCGATATATTTTTAAGCTTGGATTGAAAAAGAGCCAGATGAGAGTAGCCGAAGGCCCTCTATACGATCAGGACAATGAACACGTGTCCGTGCAGGAGGAGATCCAACTGGAGGTCATGATGGGGATTTACCCGTGTGTGGCCACGTAAGAGTTAACGTTTATCGTCGTTGGCTTGCCGTCAGTCTACAACGCCATCTTAGGCAGACCGTTTCTCACTACATTTAGGGCTGTAAGTTCCATCCCTCATCTAAGTATGAGGTTTTCGAACCTGTATGGTGTGGGGGAGGTGCTTAGCAATTAGGCGATGGGGCGGACATGCTATCTGTCCCAAGTTGCCCCCACTGCACGAGACCGAATGGTTGCGGACCTGGACTTCTGCGATGAAGCTACGTTGTAGCAAGCCCAATCAAGTGAAATGACAGAAATGGTCCCTCTGGACCCCACCAAACCTGAGAAGTGTATGCACATCGTCGGTTCCCTGACCACAGCGGTCTGCGACTAGCTTGTGAGCTTCCTCAGGAGGAACTTCGATGTCTTCGCATGGGTACCCGCCGACATGCCCGAAATACCGGCCGGAGCAACAGTCCTATTTGAGATTTGATCCAGTCGTAAAATCCGGAGACTCCCTAATCCGCTAAAGAACTCGGACTCAGGAACGCAACAAGATAAAATTTAAATATTAAAGTTATATCAATCCAGTATTTATTGTATCAACAAAATGTATTACTTTTTTAAAAAAGTTAATGTATTTTTTTGTATTTTAATTACAAGAAAAATTAAAAAATTATTAATGAAAAATACTAAAAAACGATAACAATAAGGACTTTTTATTTTTTTTCTTTATTTTTTTTGACACTCAAACAAATAAATTACTTTTTGAAAAAAAAGAATCGTGCCCTTTTTGAAGAATTTTAATTATTTGACTTTATAAAGTTGTTGCCAACGTTGTCCGAGAATATTTAAATAAGGGGACCAAAACTTTATGGGCGTCGCAATGAAAGAGCAAAACCATGCCACCGTGAAAGTTTTTATTTTCATAAAATAAAAAAAAATTACTTATTTAATAAAACCTCTAAAAAGTTAAATAGATGGCATGGGATTGGTCAAATGATGATTGGGAAACGCATTAAAAATCATCTTTTTAGCTTCATAGTTTTGCACAGCAACTTGTCTTTAGCGTGGGACTGATGTAAAGACCCATCCATGCATCCTTTTTGAAGTGTCAAACATTTATAGGTTTATGGGAGTTTTTTGATATAGAATCCAGTACTAATAACTTTTTGATGAGGGCTAACAGAAAATTCGGTGGGCCAGCCTCAAGTGGAAAGAAAAAAATTAGCAGCTATTACATTTGGGTTCATTGTGGCAACTACGGTCTCTATAATTTTGACGTGAAAGAAATTTTATTATCTTTAATAAAAAGTCAAATAGTGACTCAAAATAAATGATGGATAAAGTGTTATAACACGTTCAGGAGAACGTCAACATGATGGAGATTTACAATCTTGATGATCTCCTGACACTTTCATTGGTTCATATCTACTAGAGAATTGTAATCTGTTTTTCGGCGTAGAATTGAATGCCAATGACTTTTTGATGAATGTGAACAGCAAATTCGATGGGCCAGTCTAAAATGAAAAGAAAAAAGTCAGCGATTGCTATATTTGGAAATTTTGAATAGTGACTCGAAGTATGTGATGGATGTGATGTTATAATACGTTCAGGAGAAAATCAACATGATGGAGATTTAAAATCTTGATCATCTCTTGGCACTGTGACTGGCCCACCTCCACCAAAGAATTGTAATCTTGTAGAGGAACCTTTGGATTTTTGGGTGCATTGGATCCTCATTAATATTTACGTTACTCAAACCAACATTCTTACTTTTGCTTTGTTAACCACGGTTCACTTTGATGCTATCGGTTCCTCATAACAATTGATCTTGGGCTACTCCCTAGTAGCCCGACAAGTGAAGACAACCAGGCCTGACAACGCCGAGGTCTAGGCGACCTCAGGCAGTAGGGCCAAGACAACAGCTAGGAACCTCCCCAGTAGGGATGAGCCGGCGAAAATTCCAGTTGCTAGGAATGTCGTAGTCGATCCTCACAGCTGTGACGGTAGTCACCGACAGGATGAAGATTATGTCACCAACTTCCTAGCGAATCGTGCGAGAAGAAGAGGGAGAACTTTTCTTCTTAGCCATGATCTTCTTGATGCGGGAAAAGGCAAAGTGTGGGAAGCCAGGTGAAGTGCCACTTAAATAGGCAACGCTTGGAAGGTGAAGTGGCGTCGCACGGGAAAATGCAGAGGATGCCCTAAATGGTGAACGTGACATGCGCCCGTTCAACACATCGCCACAATTCATTCATGGCTGCCCATCATGGTGCTTGACAGACTGCCATCATCAGTGGCCGCCTACTAGAATTTTGGTTGTTACACTCATATTAAATGCGATGATTCTGGCCACCAGAAGTGACGACGACAGCCCTTCTCGACCATGGTGCCGAAAAAACGGGTTAATCGAATGCAACGAATGGCGATAAGCGAATTGCTTAGTCAAATAATGAAATTTCATTGAGTATTTTCACTGATAAGATTTCTTTACACGAGGTGTCGACTAGTGGCCACAAAATACAACTATCTGCCCCCTCTAGGCTCTACAGGATCAAGAGTCATGAACTTTGTCAGTTCCAAGCGTGACCTAGTGCCTGAATTTCGAGAGTCCAAGAGGCCGATGCGAAAGCTTGGCACCGCCAACGAAGCTATCCTTCGGCTAAGTTGAATACCTTCATGGAATCTCCTTTCTAGCAAGGGAGCCTGCTCTTCTGGTTGGATCCTCGATCTCAGCTCAGCCTCCTGCTACGCATGGACAACGTGTTCCTCCCTGAGCCGCGCCCAATATCACTCGAGCTCCTCCTGAAGAACAACAATTTGGTTCTAAGCCTGCGAGTTGGCGTTGGCCAACTGAGACACTCACGCCTCCGCCTCCGACCATGCTTGCTTAAAGTGAGCCACTCGTGCCCAAGTCTGCTCGACCTCTCCAATGGCTACCTGCACCTGGACCTCCATGTCCTCCACTACCCTCAAGACATGACAAAGCGATGTACCGGCTCCCCAACCCTTTGCCGCCATGAGTAGTTGGATGCCCCGTCAGATTCAGAGCCCAGTGGTACCCTTAGGAACCTCATTCACCCAATGACGGAAGGCTCCGAATGACAACCCTCCGCTGCCACCGTGGAAGGCATGATCTCATCATGCTCCCGCGAGGCTTGCTCTCCTCGTCTGGATTCCTCAGTGGGAGGTTCATACTGCAAGGAAGAAAACAGTCTTGCCATCAAGGTCACCACAACAAGAAAGGGGGAAGAAAACAACTACTGGCTAATATTTTGCGTCTCCCAGCGGGTAAGAAGTGTGAAGTCTGGAGAGATACTTGGCGCTTAAATAGCCAAAGTACCCCCAAGAGGGATCCTTCCACGTGGTGGAACGCTAGAGCGTCATGCCTTTTCAAGAAAGGCAATTATGACGCAACGACCCCAGGGTTTCCAACTTAATAAATGCGCTTACGCCTTTGATTGACGTGACAGCCGCCAGCAACATTCAGCCTTCCAAGGCAGAGCAAGCCTACGGCCAGTCCCCTTCAAGTCCTCCCATCGACGGTCCCCATTCAAACTCGATGGATGGACACTACCCAAGGCAACCGAAGGTCACCTAACGCTTAGAATGAGCAAGCACTCGAGTGCGTATGGTGACGAGAGGGTCCTATGACCCTTGAGTCATACCATACGAGAAGGAAAAGAGAAGCTCAGTGACGCGAAGAATGAAGACAAAAACTAAAACTTTTATTCATTGAAGTATTCTTTACAAAGTATAAGGCTCTCGATTACATGAGCGCTGAAAAAGTAAAAATACAGCAAAATGCAAGAGGCAGATGAAGAACTTAGCTCGCTGGGGAGGATCGACCCTAAGCATAGAAGCACACTGCCATGCTTTAGAGGCATCTTCCCCAGAGCCAACTCCCCCACCTAAGGTGAATTGGATACAAATCCCTAGTGCCGAGAGGATAAGACCATAGCAAGGGATTGGCATCCATCAAGTGTCCACTGGGACCGCCGCATGCCCGTCTGTAGTCCCAATGGAACACCGAGAATTGCCTCAACTCCCGATCAACCAAGAAGGCCATCAGCCACTGACGAAACCCGGAGCCAACGCCCTATCGAGGGAATGGAATCCTTGACCCTGAGTGCTCCCCAACCACGGTTTCGCTCGACGACCGAAAACCTTGGACGACAGAAGAGGATGCGCATGATAGCAGTAGAGTGGCCGAACCACCCTCATTAGAACGAGGAAGCGCCCACGTAAGGAGCGTGACAACAAGCTTCAAGGATAGCTATGAGTCTCCCGTAGATCCATCCGATTCCTGTCTGGAACTCCCTGGAACATGGTGCACCCCATAGACTCCCCATTGTTTCACCAGCTGAGGGATGAGCTTGGATCTTCAGAGTTTGGGAACTCCTCAATTTATAACAACGCAAAGAGGCTCTAAGTCACCCAAATGGGCTTGCCCTTCAATGGCCATCGATGAAGAAACAGAAAAGCCATCAATGCGGAGCTCATTCCAAGGCCACGAATCCTTCCCAATAGGGCTTCGAATTCCTATGGTGATTGAAAAACCTACATATTCGCATGGGGAAGGAGCAGTGCCATGAAGAGATGAAAACTAGTGCATCTCGAGGAAGGTCACGCAGATAGCCAGTTGGACCCACCATGGGCATGCCAGGGCCCGAATTTGGGCCGTCCCCAAACATGGGGGGCTAGTGTTGGGTCTAACTTGGGAAAGGGACAGGAGCAGCAAAGCCCAAGCCCCTGTGAAGCCCAAAGAGTCCTGGCGAGCGGCCCACGTGGTGCCCCAGAGCAACAGCCAATCAGCGCTTCTCCGTAGCCTGCTAAGGCGACTGCAAATGGTAGGGGTTAGGCGAGAGGATACTAGCTAATAGGGAACAAGGTCAACGTTGGCCAGCCGTAGCGTGCGTCCCCGGTAGCCTCCTAGCAAATCCAAGCAAGGTCAAACGGACCCGTGCCACGTCTGGCAACGATCCTCACGCCATCGCAGGGTGACAACTGACAACGCTTGCTGCAACCAGTGGTCAATAGTTGGCGAATCTCAGCTTACCACATGTCGAGAACACCCGTGCCCAAGGTCCTCCTCCATGGAGACTACAAATATCCCTTCTTTCAACAGGAAAAGGGATCCCCGATTTCAATCCGATCCCCGATCAATCAAACGCCATTGATCCTCAATCTATCAAAGACGATTGATCTTAAAGCCTCCATCAAGCAACCTTAGTGAACCACTCCCTATAGTGCAGACCTAGGAGCTCAGCTTCCCACAATCGCTAAATGCATGATGCATCTTTGTATCCTCACATCCCTCACCGTATTTTTACTTACACTTGCATTTTTTTCATTTGTGGGAAAAGATTTCTGACTTAAACGTTTGAGTATTTTCGGTGAAAGAACATCCACCGACCTCTAACCTCTTGTTTATAGTTTGTATTGTGTAGGGCTCAGGTTAAGGAGAGCGGAGATCGGACCTGTTTGAGATTCGATTTAGTCGTAAAATCCAGAGGCTCCCTAATACGGCAGAGAACTCGGACCCAGAGACGCAACAAGATAAAATTTAAATATTAAAGTTATATTAATCCAGTATTTATTGTATTAACAATGTTTTAAAAAAAGTTAATGTATTTTTTATATTTTAATTACGAATAATAATTAAAAAATAATTAATGAAAAATACTAAAAAACCATAACAATAAGGATTTTTTATTTTTTTTTCTTTATTTTGTTTGACAATCAAACAAATAAATTACTTTTTGAAAAAAAAAAGAAAAGAATCGTGCCTTTTTTGAAGAATTTTAATTATTCGATTTTGTAAAGTAGTTGCCAACTTTGTCTGAGGATATTTAAATAAGGGGACCAAAACTTTATGGGCGTCTCAACCAAAGCGCAAAACCATGCCACCGTGAAAGTTTTTTTTTCATAAAATAAAAAAATTACTTATTTAATAAAACTTCTAAAAAGTTAAATAAATGGCTTGGGATTGGACAAACGATGATAGGGAAATGCATTAAAAATCATCTTTTTAGCTTCATAGTCTTGCAGAACAACTTGTCTTTAGCGTGGGTGCAAAGTAAAAACCCATCCACGCATTCTTTTTATAGTGTCGAATATTCATAGGTCTATGAGAGTTTTTTGGTATAGAATCGAATACTAATAACTTTTTGAAGAGTGATAACAGCAAATTCGGTGGGCCAGCCTCAAGTGGAAAGAAAAAAATTAGCTGCTACTACATTGGATTCATTGTGGCGACTACTATCTCTGTAATTTTGACATAAAAAAAATTCTATTATCTTTAATGAAAATTTAAAGTGATTCAAAGTAAGTGACGGATGCAGTGTTATAATACGTTTAGGATAATGTCAATATGATGGATATTTAAAATCTTGATGATCTCCTAACACTTTTACTGGCTCCTATCTACTAGTGAGTTGTAATCTGTTTTTGGGCATAGAATTGAATGCCAATGAATTTTTAATGAATGTTAACAGCGAATTCGATGGGCTAGTCTAAAATGAAAAGAAAAAAGTCAGCGACTGCTATATTTGGGTTCATTATGGAGACTATAGTCTCTATCATTTGACGTGAAAGAAATTCTATTATCTTTAAGAAAAATTTGAATAGTTACTCAAAGTATGTGATGGATGTGATGTTATAATATGTTCAGGAGAAAATCTACCCAATAGAGATTTAAAGTCTTGGTCATTTTTCGGCCCTGTCACTCGCCCACCTCCACTAAAGAATTGTAATTTTGCAGTGGAATCCTTAGAATTTTGGGAGCATTGAATCTTGATTGATATTTACGTTACTCAAGCTAACATTGTTACTTCTGCTTTGCTCACCACGGCTCACGTCAATGCCATTGTTTCCTCCTAACAAATGTTGATCAGAATTTGGTCGTCATCTTTAATTACTTGAATATGATGAGAAATGATATATTCTCGTTATTTAAATTGAAGAAATTCAAATTATAATAAGTTGGTTTTAAAATTGAGTTATCGATCACCCTAACATATGACGTATATATAAATATATTTATATTATTCTAACTAAAAATGATGATAATATAGACCTAATTAAAATTAAATTTAAATTAAATACAAATTAAATTTAAATAAAAATATATCACTGTTAAATTAGGTTAGGCTGAATAAGGTATACTCACTCGAGGTAAAAGTTTTAAGCACGTCTGTCCATAAGTCGGACCGAGCCAATATGACCCTGTTGATGGACTTTTTTTTTTAGTATGTTTATTTGATAATTTATATTTTTATGAAAATTATCTAAAAATATATAATACTTTAATAGTTTATAATAATTAAGCTAAATTATCATGTAATTGTATATTTTAATAAAAAATTTTATATAAAAATATTAATTATATGAACATACAATTTATTAAAGTAATTTTTTAAATTCATCATTTATATAAAATACAATATATATATTTATAAAAATAATTATAATTCGGGCTAAACCAAACTAAATTAGACACTTTTACACCTGACTCCACCCAGTCCAAAAAAATAATTGGGTCTTATTCTACGTTCATGCTTTTTCTATAATACTTTTATATCATAATCAAATTGTATAAAATTTTAAGTCGATTAAATTGAACAAGTCAAATAATCTGATTTTAATCAGGTCTATCATAATAGTATATTTTCATGGAATATTATTTATGAAACCTAAATTTGAATTTATTAACTAAATAATTATGTGCTTAAGCTATTAAAAAACTCTGAAAAAATTGTTGATTTAGTGAAAGCAGATGCTGAAATTATAATGCTACGTCGTTTTGTTTTGTTTTGTTTTATTTTATTTTTGTTCAGCTATTTTTCACAAAGAGAAGAGAATAACTGCATCGGTCCACGACACTCGGAACCTTCTACTTCTTTAATTTTTGGTCATGACAACTATTATAGTTACGTGACATAAAATAAAAAGTTAAAATTTAATTTTTAATTTATTAATTTCTTTTAATCTCGGTCGCGCATCAATATATATATATATATATATATATATATATATATATGTAAGTTTTTATATAATTTCAAATATAAATGTATGAAAGTCTCAAATAAAAATAGAACGAGATAAAATTACCAACATCATCCAATAAAAAATACAGACAACAAATAAAATAAACAAAAAAATTAAAAAGACATTTCGTCTCAAAATCCAACAGAGACAGTAAAAATCAAATGCAAAAGCAGAACAGAACAGATGAACCTCCTGAAACATAGTGACCCTAAATCATTAAAAATATTATTAAAAGCTCTCTGTTGTCGTAAGATAATCGAATATCAAATGAGTAGTCATATTATTTCCTTCTAAAAATACATTTGTTTTGATTTCATCTAATAAAGCAGATTGTAGCCACAAATATAAGTCGTATTTTATAATCGTTTTTATTCTTATCGTTTTACTTAACTGTTATTCAAGTAATTATACCATATAATCATTATCAGGTCAGGAGCAATCAATTTCCTAATGAATAATATTGCAGCATGGTGGTACAATGGAGCCCAAACCAAATGCACCAAATCAATATTCAGTGGACCACGTTGAAAAATTTTCCATGCTAATTTAACATATAATCTTGCATAAGTCTATAACAAAGAATAATTTTAAATATTCTACGTAATTGACAACATGGTGGGACCGTAGGTGTTGGGGGATGGTGGTAGATGGCACAAAGGATGGGACCCGTGCCGATGAGATAGGTGGCCAACACCAGCGTGGTGCGATCAAAGGTGGCACGGGGCGGTTGGCGGTGGCGGGGACATGGCCAACGGGTTACTAGAATTGACCGTGTACACAAAAAGTTGCAATTAGATTAAATCCGTAGATTTAAATCTTCTCCAAAAAAAATTCCTCTCTCAAAAGTTCAACTGAACAATTAAATCTTTATTTTTTTATCCAACAAAACACACCTAAATATGAAATGGGCCACGTTATGAGTGCCGTGGTCCGTGAGAAGGCTCTGGGCCCGTCTTAGTCCCAGCCTTGAATGGGCGGGGCCGTTTTCTCTACCCATTCTGGCCCAATCAGATTTTGGTTGTACTGTGGGCCTAGGCCCAAGATGAAGCGCTCAATCCAATTGGCAATGGACATCACCGCTGAAGCCCGCAATAAAAACTCGCCGTCTGCCCATTTTCTCACAGGGCGGGAAAATTCTCGGCCCAATCAATCGTAAAGCCCAATGGATGGAACCAAGAAATTAAATAACTCAAAACCTCTCTCTTTTTTTTTTTTGTAAATTAAAATATTAATTTAATCAATCACTTAGACAATATTTATTGAATGAGTTATAGTAAGCCATTGCGAGGCCTTTTTTTCACGTAGAGTGGATACACATCTTCTCTTTTGATGTGCATATAGAAATTGAATTCGACCAATAAGATATTTATCTAATGACAAATAAAAACTAATTTAATGAGTTGTGATTTCTCACATCATATTAGAAAACTAAGGGCCATAATACCTAAAGATATGTATTTAGCGGCATTTTTCTTTGTTCAAGTCAGCGGTTGCTCTAAATAACCTAGAATGTGTAAAATTGCCAAGGAAAGAGATATTGTCCTTGTAATGATGATATGATGTAGGGATTCTCATAAGGAGAAATACAAAAACTCGTCGGAGGACTAACTCTATGCCCAAATGAGCTCTGTGTAATGCACTGAGTAGAGCTAAACAAGTCATAGACTTTGGTCGAGTGAATGAAAAGCCGAGTAAACTTTTTCTTTTTCTGACTTGGGCAATAAATGATTTTTCAGTTGAAGCTCTTAAGATTTTTTTTAATCGAAGAATGTTTCCAATTGTCCACATTTGGAATTAATGTTTCTAAGGGAGAGTTGTTGAGGGTGGTTGTTTAATATGGAAAAATCTTGATTAAAGTTATGGTGCCTCTAAATTTTTATCACATGAAGTGATTTCTATAATCATGAATTTTTTATCGGTTTAAATCTAATCACAGTTAATGATGAGTCACATCATTTTAAAAGGCTGGCTTAGGCTTTCCAGCAGAATTCTTCTCGTGGTGCTAGTGGTTCATTTATGGGCCCACCATAGCCTCGGGTATTTTTGAATTTTAATATTCCCCTAAGCTCATTGATGGAGTACAAAATTCGTATTACAATAATAATATAAATTGTAGAACTTTGGTTTATAGTAGGTAATATTTAAAATATTACTTAGCCTTTAGAGAGATACTCAACCTTGCATAGCCTATTTGGGGAGCCAATCATATAACAGTTGAAAATCACTTGCCAATAGATGAGAATAATATTTTGATAGTCTACATAGGGAATCACATACTAAATAGTTAGAAATCATTTATTAATAGAGGATCATTACATTCTAATAGTCTAATTAGAAAATCGCATGCTTAAATGTTCAAACTCAATAAATAACTAGATGATCATTTTCTAAACGTATATGTGATAAAGTTATAATTAATACACAAATCTATATTGGATATTTATTTTTAGTAATAATGGTACTATTTTAAAATTAAAATAATATTTTATGGTTAAAAAAATATTTTCAATCATATTGACTCGTATTTGATGTAATGATTATTCATCTAACGATGGGCTTAAGTCGCCAATGATGTTAGTAGGGGCGTCATCAACTAGCAAACAATGATGCAGATTTTTTCGGTGGTAGTTCAGGAAGCGACAACTACAATATAAGGTTGAGACGTATTGTCCGATGATCAACATGATTGTCTTATCTGTCTTTGGCTAGGGACAAATGATGGGATTTGTCGGGTCATAAAGTAATAAATTTTCATTATATTGAGGTTCAAGATTAAAATTAGATGCTATGTTATACTGTTGTTTGATGCGGGCCTTCATCTAACCGCAGCAGAGGAAGAAGATTTGAGATTCTAGCAAAAGGGAAGACGAGGAGAAGAGGACCTGGTGCGCTTATAAGAAGAAGGAGAACGCATCAGACTGAGAGTGAGGAAGAGAAAGTGATAGAAAAAGTGACAAAGAGGGAGAAGAAGTTTCGAGAGAAGAGTAAAATATCTTTTTTTTCCCTCCACTGTAGCAAATCAACTAGTTACATATACAGTAATATTTCAACCAATTCAATTGAAACTAGATGAAAACTCTAACAAAAAGAAAATAGTAACCAATGCAGTAAGAAAAAAAAATAGAATAAGTGGAGCCTAAGTAACCGAAAAATAAAAGGCATGAAGTTAGAAAAAAAACATGGGGGGGTAATTAAATATAATCATAATAATTAAATGTAATCCCAAAATTTGTAAAGTTATTGAGAATTCCAGAAACTTCTTCTCACAATTGGAAAGGGAATAGTAACTAATATAGTAAAAAAGAAAAATAGAATCAGTGGGGTCAAAGTAACTAAAAAAACAGAATGCCTAAAGTAAAAAAAAAAAAAAAGAAAATCAGAGGAGGGATAATTAAATATAATTTTAATAATTAAATGTGATGTATTTTGAATCCAAATTTTGAACAGATTTAGATTAAATTGATCGTTTGAATCCGTCTCCGTCCATTGAGTTCGGATCCTGCACGCCACAACTAAAAACAAGATGTCAGGCGTCGGCAGGATGTTCTCCTACTGAAAGCATTTTAACGCCCAAGTTAGTAAATAACCTTCAAACTTGGAAGATAAAAGTAATGAAAGCGGTGAAAATGTAGGGAGTGCTGAGATGGGTGTTTTGCTCTCAATGAGAGAGGCTTTAGTGCCCGTAAGAAGTGTAATTTCTGAAAACTGTGTTCGTTAGAAACGTGGTAACAGAAATGGAGAGCGTTAGCGTTTTGAAAACGCGAGAGCTTTGCTGAAAAAAGCTTCTCGTGGGTAAAGAAAGTGATTGAGAGCATAAGAGTTTTATTGTAGGGAATGCAGAGTTTGTGAGTGTTTGTGAACAATTTTCAACGTGTCTAAATGCCTCCCTTTGGAGTGAAGACTTCGTGACCTTTTATAGGCATTGTCCTGGACTGGCTTCTTTGCGTGGAAGGGTTTGATTCTCGTACTCTGTTGGGATTACTTCCTCTTTTGGCAGAGAGCTTCTATGGCAGTAACGGTCGCTGCCTTATTTATCTTCCTTCTACGTTCTTGTAACCGTTAGGGTTAGTAGCAGACAATGAGAAGATTCTGGTGTCTTCCCTTAGGATGCGTGTTGGATCTGCTGTTGACCGTTATTGAATGGATTGCTTCTGTGAGGAGCGCGAAATCAGGGAAGAAGACCGTTGCCGGTCGTGGATAGACGTATGGGCCAAGTTGGGTTTGGGCTGCGTTAAGTTTGGTCTTCAAGTGGTTAAGATTCCGATCAACAGAAGTGTTGACCGTTTTGAAAGTTGGCCATCCAAGTTGTCAGTTCTGATTTCTTCTTCTTCTTTGGTTCCCAACCAATTAGTGCGGGGCATTGACCATCACCATGCAAATGGGTCGCAGCGACTTTGGGCCGTTTCTTCCTTTCCATGCCAGATGATTACTGGCATACTCATCAAAATGTAATTCCAAAATTTATGAGGTTATTGGGATTTTCGGGAATTTCTTCTTGCAGACGAGTGCATTGATGATTCTTCATAATTTGTATCAATAAGACCTATAATATTGTTCCACTGCTCAATTGTCCTATTATGTTTTACTGGACAATTCTATTCTACTGATCTACGAGGCATTTCTATATAAATCAAAAACTCATTCAATCAAATCAATGTGAGCACCTACTCATTATCAACACACTTCCGCACACATTCTAAAATATTAGAAGGGTCAGATACATCAACAAGTAATGATCGGTGGCGGGGTGGCGATGCATCTAAGTAAATATATAGGAGATTTTAATTATTCTAAGTATAAAATAAGTGCATTTAAGTCCATCTTTTTTATTATCTTTTCTGATATCTATTGTATTAATTGTCTCAAATACTCATGCATGTTATGATTTCATATCTAAGATATTTATATTTCATATGCATATACTTTTATTTCTATTCATATAATTTTTTTGAAGTTCATGTATTTAATTTATATATTTAGTATTTTTAAGCTAATTTTCTAATACTCATACATGTCTAAAATTATATTTAAATATTATTATATGTTTTGATTTTTATATATAATATTACTATATGCCTTAAATCCTTAAGTATATACTTTGCATGCATTGAAATTATATTAAATTGTTCCTACATTTTCATAGTTGAAGTAAGATAGGAAATTTTACAAATTACACTAAATTCCTTTATTTTCTTAAATGTACAATTTTTACATGTTTAAATTTTAATAATATAACTTTTACATATTTTAAAATTATATAATCAAGTTTCTATAGAAATTATAATTTATTATATGTTAAGTATTTAAAAAATTAAGAAAAAAATTCTATATAAATTAAGAGATAAATGTATTTTCTTTAATATGAGAAAATATAAAGAATTATTTATATATGAGTAAAGTTTCACATTCGATTATACACGGACTAATTGTAAAGAATTAATGGTAGTATATTATGAAATATTTTAATAAATTATAATGGCAATCGAGTTCTAACATATCATTCATGGATTAAAAAAAGCAATCGGCCCGTTTAGAGAATTATATGTATGATAGCCTATCTATAGATATTGAATAGTAGTATATGAAAATATACATAACTCAAATTTTAATTAATCGCTCCTCTATCAGTGAGGATCTTATTGATCTTGGTCCATAAAATTTGCATGGTTTGAATATATTTTAATGACGCATAGTTTAAAGAAATGGATTTTGATTATTAACCTAAAATTATATATAAAATATTATGAAATTAATACGACATTTCATATGATTTTATATCATATTTTATTTTAATATGTTTTGATGTAAAGTATTTGTTTAATTATAAAAATTATATACCTTATTAAATAATTGATTTACTCTTACTATGATTTTCGCCAACCGTTCAAATTAGAAGGCTCAAAGTACATTAGCAGGTGACGGGAGTTAATAGATAAACTGTCCAAGGATTAGAACTAGGATTTGGAATTTCAAATGATGTATTTATATTCATAACAATAGATTTATAGCTTTATTTTGTTACAGATTTTGGTACTATAATAATTAGTTCATGAAAATATATTGTCGGTGATTTAGTTTGATTTCAGTATTATCTAATAGTATGTTTACTTTAATTTCAGTGTGGACGTATCTCTTTTATATATTTTAAGATCATTTACGGTCGATATCAAAAGTCGCATTTGGATGTAGCATTTTGGGCCTTATGATTTGACTTATCACTATACTTGGATCATTTATCGATAATTGTCTTTTTTATTCACATCCTGACCTGATTTTATTGGATTTTGATGGGTAGATGAATAAGAAATTTTGGTAATTAAGGGCTAAATCTTTGGTCAACTTAAATAAGGATAATTAATTAATATAACTAGAATTTGGGATTTAGGACGTGATAATAATGTTCAGCAAGCTGGTTTTATTTCAAGACAAATTCTTTATGATGGTCTTCTGGGTTGTCCTTTTCGCTCATTTCAATGGTACTAATTTCGAGTTCTAAGTCCTTCTATTTAATTATTGGACCTATAAAAACCTTAATTTTTTTTTTAATACAACTTAATTTTACTATTTTATCATAAACATTAAATTTAAGTTGAATATCAACGGCTCCTTTGAGAGTGAAATTATTTTAAGGTTTTATTATTTTAGTTTGGCACCAAATAAAAGTGTGGAATCAATTGAAATAACTTAAATTTGATCGATGTAATTGGCTTTTTAAGCAATGTTTAGCAACTAAATGATGCATTATTTATCAATAAAATTATGAAGCAATGTGTGTGTGGGTTGTTTTGTTTTGTTTTTTTTTTTTTTTTTGTAATTTGTTTAGCAACTAATTTGTTTAATTTGTATGGAAAATAATTTTTTTAAGTATTTAATAATATATATATGTTAAATTATCGACTGTTTTATATTAAATCAAATACATACTTTTTTTTTAATATTTTTGAAGTATTATATTTTGATATACATATTTCTCATATGATAATATTTATTCCAAATGAATTAGATTTGATATGATACCATCAAGTATTCAATAATACATAGTTATTCAAAAATATATATATATATATATATATATGATGAGTTTGACCTTTTAAAGTTGTATAATGACTAGATATATTTTTTAAATATTTATTTAGTAATATAAAATAATATGCATTTTATTGGGGCTAAATAAAAAAAAATCAAATAACCCAAATTAAATCAAAACAAGCCGTCAAGAACGATGTGATTCGATTGCGATTTAAATTTTTATTCAAATCTCATTTATAGTTTGTTGGGGTTTAAGATCTTAAGCTAAATTAAACCACCCCCACACACACATATATATAATAAATACATTCTTTATTATAAATAAAAATATTTCACCACATTTATTTGTATCATATTTCTAAATAAATTTTTATATAAATAGTTAAATTATCAGTCTTTTTAAGAGTTTATTATCACTTATATTATTATAATTTTTATCGGTCTTTGACATTGCCCATATTTTAAATAAATTTTAAAAATATTAAAGAAATTTTACCCAAAATTGGAAAGTTTCAAGAAATATATCATATAGTATTTTTCTCTAAATAATATATTGTATTATTTTCATAATATTGCCTAATTTAAATAGTATCTTGCAAATATTTTCATCATGGGATTATTATAAACTAAGTTTAAATTTGAGTGTTCCATAATTAATAAATAATTTTTTACTTATAATATTATTTTATATTTTTTATTATATATTTTTACTATATTTATTATTTTATTTTAAAATATGTTTAAGATATTATTATATTAATATTATTGACTATTATTTTTATTTTTATATTATATATTAAATTGAATAGGTAATTTTTTAGACAGATGTGTTTAATACTACAAATTATACAAATAGCTCAAACTATAATATACAGTTTGGTAGAAAATTGAAGCGTACCTGGATCTGACTTCGAACAGATTCGGGTTTACTTGATCGTTTGGATCCGACTCTGTTCACTGAGTTTGGACTCTATACAACACTACAATAAACGAGAAGTCAGGTGTCAGTGAGATGATATTCCACCGAAGACACTCTGACGCTCAAGATAGCAATAAGTATTCGAATTACAAGAAGGTAACTCGAAATGTAAGTTGAGATAGAGAAGGAGATTGGGGTAGGAATGAGTGTCCGCATTTAGATGTAAGAGGCGCTCTTGCGACTTGTCGAGAGCACAGTTTCCCGGCTCAATGTTCACAGGGAGCAAGCAGGCGACCAAGTCCTGTAAGCGTGGAAGCTTAATGGACGGCTCTCGGGGAGTGGGTGAAGCCTCTGAATCTGAAGGCTTGGAATGAAATTATTGTAGTAAGCGATTGCATGTTTAGGGATGAGCGCTAGTATACTCAAGGATTTCTCTGTCGTAGTTTTTTGTTGTCTTTTGGTTTTGTCCGTCCCTCAGAATGGAAACTTTGTGGGGTTATATAGGTAGTAGCCGGGCGACCTTCTTTGGCCAAGAAGGCGTGATCCCTGCATCGTGTTGATCGGCCTTCCTTAAGCAAGAATGCTTGACTGGCGCATTCTGTTGGGGTCGTTTCTTTTCTGAGCGGGTAATAGTTCTCCAAATTATTTGTCTTCTTTCTGTGTTTCTGTTACCGTTAGAATTCATTATAGGTAAAAAGAGATAATCTGACGCATTTCTCATGGGAATGGCGTCGAATCTGTTGATGCCTTCTTTAGTGGAGATTGGCTTCAAGGAAGGCGTGAAATCAGGAAAATGGACCATTATTTGTCGTGTACGAAAACGTCTGCCAAATTGGGCCTAACCCATATTAGGTTTTTATCTTTTCACGGTTTGTTGTTACAATACTTTCGGCCAATAGAAATGTTGACCGTCTTGAGGGAGCACGTTGGCTGCCTAGTTGGCGCTCCATACGGTCAACACTAACGTTGACCGTCTAAACGCATATCTGAACTTTTCTAAATTTTGAGCCATTTTTTTTATTGGACCTGCCTGTTATGAGCTTACCCATAAAAAAAAATTAACCCTTAATTCATACCAAATTAAACCATTTTCCCACATATTTTATAATTTTGCATAAATAATCAATTAAATTCAACATAATAAAAAATTGAGAACTTACTTTTAAATAATTAATAATATATTTAATTATATGATATATTCAATGCTCATATTTAGTCTAAAAGTTAGCCAACTGTAGAACCATGTAGTTTCTTGAAAGCATTAATTGTTTTCATTGTTGACTATTGTATTCCTGATTCCTACATTCCTCAAACATCATTAACCATGACAAAGAGCCAGGTTGAATATGCCATTAGATATGAAAAAAACCATTGATGCGTCCGAGGATTGAAGTCTCTCATTGGACGAGGGCAATTAATCCGGTGGTCTTTATTCTTGCCGTCAGTTACTGCATTAAATGCAAGCCTCTTCGAGTTCTGCGCCGCTTGGTGAAAATGCGCAAGTTATCATTATTAACATTGAGCGATTTAACACACGGTAGAGCTAAAGAGCGACCGATACATATCATTGTCATAATGAGGCGTACGGAGCCCGAACCCACTTCATACCCGACCAGACAAATTATGACTTTTCTTATCTGTACAATAATCAGGATCCTCTGACGCATAAATCATATCATATTAAATTGTTATAAATCAACAAACCTAGCTGAATTGCATCAAGATATGAAAGGACTTTGATTCCAAATGCCAAATACCTAATTTTCTTCCCAGTAAAATATTTTTGCGTTATTGATTTGGATATTGTTCAAGCGTACTTAGAGTTTTTGACGATCATCCAACTGCATAATTTTATGAGATCCTGTTAGTGTATATAAACATATAAGATATCATGTCATTTTTCACTTAATATTAGCAGAAATACTTAAAAAACTTTATATTTATAAAGTAGAAATATAGACGTACTCCGACGAATTTAAAAAATATACCGATGTTCAAAAATTATCTGAATACTATCTTTGTGATATTTTTGGATATTTTGTTAACATACTTGGATGAATTAACAATCATCTATCCATTTATTTTTGTAAGATTACACTACTATCTTTATAAGATCACATTTTGTTGGGGGGTAAGTAAGAGATTATGTTAGTATAGAAGAATAAATAAGCTTATATTATTTAATGATATCCCAAAAGAATATCTACAATATTATTTTGGACATTTTTCAAGCATGCTTGGATGATATGGCTATTATTCATTTATCTATTTATATAATATTTTGATAGTATAGATGAATAGATGATACGTTATATTATTTGATATTATCTTAAAAATTTTTAAAGTATGTTCGTCTAATTTTACTTTTTTTTTAAACTAAAGCCTTCATACTATAACACCATAAGATATTAAAAGATAATCTAATGTATGAGACTCTTAAATGATGAGTTATTAGTAGGTTTTATATACCTGTTGGTTAATTATATAAATTAAGATTTGATATTAAAAATTTTAATGTGAAATGAGAATAAAATAAAATTTTGGTACGAAATGGCAGTATAGTAAATTAATCACATGTTTTTCGCAGAACTGGTTTTCCTTATATAAGCCCGTCTGCATTTGCTATTCCTCCGTCGGCCTTGTACATTTGCTGGAGCCTCGATTTCTTCGTCGAAGCTCTCTCCGTCTTCTTCTTCTTCTTCTTCTTCTTCTCTTTCCGTCCAACAATCAAACTCCAAAAGCGGGGGAAAAATGTCGCTGCAACTAGAACCTATGGCCTTCCAGTTTCGCAAGTTTCCATCCTTCGCATTTCCTCGGTTTCATCGCCTCAGATCACACAGAGTTTTCATGGCTTCGCCCGCTTTTGGCGTAACTTCCAAGTGAGTTACTTTCAATATCCTTATTCCCGCTCTTTTTCTAATCAATGTTCTTCTTTTACCCTGGAAATTTCGCACGCTTGCGTTTGTAAAAGTGAATGTCGAACTCTTTTTTTTTTCATTTCATGATTGTACTGATATTTGCCACTGTTCTGTCTGTTTAAACCGGCTCATATGGTTTTGAGTTTTCCATCTTTCCCCTGTGCTTTTGGCGCACCAATTTCGAGCTCAAACGATAATGTTCGTGTTTCCATCGATTGATCAATTCCGTGTAATTTTACATTTTTTTAAATTTGTATTTGTAACAAGTGGCGTAGGCGGATATAATGATGCAGCCGAAGGGAGAAATGTTTAATTAAACTAGGATACATAGTTTTAACCAATTAAAATTTACTCAACTATTTCAGAAAATTAAATAATCGTAAAAGCTAAAACCAATTCTTTGATTTATATTTGACATATCTATTTTATAAATAATTCTTAAAACTCCTTAAATATAAAAAAATTAATTCTAGGTGAATTGTGTTGGGGTCCAGACAACCCGACTCACCCGATCTGGCGCAGCAGAAAATCCGAACCCTCTGTCATCGTTAGCAACTGTTTTAGTAGGCACAAGGAACAAAAGATATACAACATTTTTAACGTGGAAACTCATTCTCAATTAAGGGAAAAAACCACGGGATAAATTTAAAAAAATCTTACTATATAAAATCGGTTATAAAAACCTTGAGATAGAGTATTTGCTATATATCCGAAACAGAATAAGAAAATCAATAACCTAGAATAAGGAAACTCTTCTTCCATCTTATCTCTCTATTTATCTCCACTCACAGACATTTTACAAGTGTAGTGAAATGTCAACCTCCATTTCTCCCCCATACACATGCAGCCTGGCGCACAGCGCCCCTGATGATTTCTCACACCATGGCTTGACACACAACTTTCTGAAACTCCTGGCGCATTTTATAACTATCCTGGCTCGAAATCTCCATTTGCTCACTCGATTGATCTTGCAGATGATTTGTACCACGTTTTACCAGTTCCCGAGCTTTTTGCAGACGCATGCCCTGCAAGACGGGGCTGCCCTACACTGCACAGATGCGTACCCTGCAAGTCGGTGCATGCCTTACACTGCACAGACGCGTGCCCTGCAAGTCAATTACATGTACTGAAAAGTTTGTCACCAACTCTACTGCACAGACTCAACCAGTCAACCTCGTGTTGACCGACTGGCCAACTTCCCATTGATCGGTAGGCTGTCCTCTAACAACCTTGTTGACTCCATCATGCCAAAATGGCCATCTTGGCATTTTGCTCCAAACCGGCCATTTTTCCCAAACCGAGCAAAATGGGCATACCGTCCATTTTGCCATACTGGTCAATTTCAACCATATCGGTAAATCCATCCATACCGATAAATCCTGACATACCAACCATTTTTTCATATCGGTCAATTACCCATATTGGTAAATTCATCCATACCAGTAAATCCCGCGCAACTGGCAAATTTCGCGAGCCTTCAGTCGGTCAACAAAGTTGACCGGTCATTTTGCCAACTGGCCAATTTGCCCTCTCTCTAGCAAATTGGCCACACCGAAATTCTACTACTGAATTCCTCCTCAATTTCTCGGGCCTTTACTGTGTAAAGTCCTCGGGGCTTATATCCACAAAAGTCCTCAACCCTTCTATTGCAGCCAATCCTCGGGCCTTATCTCTGTAAAAGTTCTTGGCCCTTCTACTGTAGTCAGTTTGTAACACTCCGCACAAATCCTGTGCGATCTCCGATAACGTCTCCGTTTGTTGAGCACCCACGAGGGCGTGATCAAATCTAATAAACATCCCCTTATGACCTTGTGGGAAACCTTTGCCCTTTATCCGGTGACCGTTATCGCCTACCTTTTGGCAGCTTTTCTCGATTGGAATCCCGATTTTAACTCCGTTCTCAGCCCTGCTCAGCTCCACCTTCTCCGGCCCTGCTGGCTCCACTCTCGGCCCTTCTGGCTCTAGCCTTGGCCCTGCACAGCTCCATTGTACTTTTACAATTTCTTCCCGCGCCACATAAAATGGCAAGCTCCTTGACGATGATACCAAACTTCCACTTCAATAGTCATAGACCTCGGCGGCTACACTTTTACGACACTTCATTCGACAGCATTCCCTCTACGATACTTTACTCTGTCCCGGGGTACCGGCAACAGGTCAGCACCTCCGCAAGTAGCTCTTTTCAATCAACACCCACCACACGTAGCCCTTTCCGAGCCTGAGCCTATTTCAATCTGTCTTCGATACCACTTGTTGGGGTTCGGACGACCTGATCCAACGTAGCGAAAAATTCGAACCCTCCGTCATCGTTAGCTACCAATTTAGTGGACACAAAAAATAAAAGATGCATAATATTTTTAACATGGAAATCCCTTCTCAATCAAAGGAAAAAATTATGGGACAAATTCTGAAAAAATTTCATTATGTAAAATCGGTTATAAAAATTTCAAGATAGAGTATCAACTACATACTCGAGACAAAATAAGAAAAATAATCACCTAGATTAATGAAACTTTTATTCCCTCTTATCTCTCTATTTTTCTCCTCTCATTCTTCTCACCAGTGGTGTACTCCACTCACAGACACTTTACAAGTATGATGAAACAGTAACCTCTGTTTTACCCTCGTATACATGTGGCCTGGCGCACAGCGTCCCTAGTGATTTCTCACACCATAGTTGGCACACAACTTCCTGAAGCTCTTGGCGCCTTTTATAACGATCGTAGCTCAAAATCTCAATCTACTCACCTGGCTGATCTTGCAAACGATTTGTGTCACGTTTTCACCAATTTTCAAGCTTCCTATAAACGCATACCCTACACGATGACACATGCGCTACACTACACGGACGTGTGCCCTACAAGTCAATTGTATGCTCAGAAAAGCCTACCACCAACTCTGCTGCACAGACTCAGTCGGTTAACTTTCTATTGACTGGCTGGCCATCTTCTAGCCAACCCCCTGTTGACTGGCAAGCCATCCTCTAGCAGCCTTGTTGACTCCGTCCTGTCAAAATGGCCATCCTGGCAATTTGCTCCAAATCGGCCATTTGTACAAACTGGCTATTTTGCCCAAATCTGAGAAAATGGCACAATCGGACAAAATAGACATACCAGCCATTTTGTCATACCGATCAATTTCAGCCATATCGGCAAATCCATCCATACCGGTAAATCCTGGAATACCAGCCATTTTGCCATATCTGTCAATTTGTCATACCGGTAAATCTTGACATATCAGTCATTTTGCCATACTGGTCAATTTGTCATACTGATAAATCACTTGCAATTGGCAAATTCTGTGCGCCTTCAGCCAGTCAATTTGGTTGACCGGTCATTTTGTCAACCAGCCAATTTACTCTCTCTCTAGCAAATTGGCCACACCAGAATTCTACTCCTGAATTCCTCCTCAAGTCCTCAGGCCTTTACTGCATAAAGTTCTTGGGTCTTATATCTGCAAAAGTCCTCGACCCTTCTACTGTAGCTAGTCCTGGAGCTTTATCTCTGCAAAAGTCTTTGAACCTTTGCTTGTAGCGAGTTTACAGCACTCCGCACAAATCCTGTGTGATCTCCAATGACGTCTCCGTTTGTTGAGCGCCCACAAAGGAGTGACCAAATCCAACAAATTGAATAATAGAGGAGAGGGGTGGTTTGTAGCTAATTAATTTAATGCATAATTAAGGAGGGGAGGGGAGAGAGAAGGCAACATAATTGAGGGGATAATAATTAAGAGGAAAGATGGGTAGGGGATAGGTGGATAATATAATAAAGGAGAGGGAAGTGAGGAGAAGGGGTTGGCCATGGAGGTGAGGAGGGAGAGTAGTTTTGCTTTGTTGGGAAGGGAGAACATTTAGTTGGGGATATGGTGTCGAGAGAGATTGAGAATATAAGAAAAATAAAGTATCCTTTTGGTTAGTATCATTTTCCTTTGCTTTAAAAAAGCTAGTCCTCGTAAGCACTATTGGAGGGGGGGGGGGGGGTCATCTCTTTCTGAATGGATTGGTAGCTGAGACAAATGGACTCTTGGTAAATGAACCTTGGGTATCGAAATTGGGTGGGGTGGACTCAACAGCGGAGATGTCTGTGTTTTCAGAATAGTGGAATGATGGTGAGCGGTGATGGTTTTGTGATTAGGAGTTGCCGTAGGTGGGACTAGCATCGGTTGTCTTTCTGTTGTGGTAGGAGGGGGAGTGGGAGAGTGAGTGGGATGACATCTTGCTGAGGGTAATCTCGGTGAGGTAGACTTAGAGATTTAAAATTCTCCATCATTTACCAAGGTTTCATTAGGTGTGAAGAAAGGTGGGCGCTTAGGAGTGTTGTGCCCATACTCTGATTCCCTTCGTAGAAGGCCATCTGTCATCCTGTGTAGCTTGGCATCGATCTGTCAAAGTTTGGCAAATTTTTCATAGAGAGCTGGCAGTTCTCAAGTCATTCATTCTCTGATATAAATTTAATGCAGCCAAAGATAGAGGTAATTTTGATCCAATTAGGGACCCACAGTCCACTTGATTAGAACTTACAAGACCAATCTAAATGATTAAATATTTATAAAAGTGAAAGATAATTTTTTGATTAATATTCTAAATCTCTATCTTATAAGTGATTTGCAAACTTCATTAAATTGAAAAAATAATCTTAATAGTATATTTAGTTGGTGGGAATATAAATTCTATTTTTACCTTATTTTTAATAGAATATTTATTTTACTGTTTGATTATATTTTAATAAAGAATAAATATTTTCAGATCTCAAAAAATAAAAAATATTATATTTTGTTAGATATTTTTTATTCCTTGATACGAAGAAATAACTATTCTCGCATTCTATATTTTTTATTCACATATTACCCTCTCCTTTTCTCTCTAGTAGCTGCCTTGTGTTCTCTTCTTTTTCTACGAAACCCTTCCCTGTCAAACTACCATGCCGCCATACGGCAATGGGGAGGAAGAGAGAGAGAGAGAGAGAAATCAATCAAAATTGGATGATAAATTACAATTTTTATGAAAAATTTTATTAATAATAGAGAGAATCAAAAATATAAGAGGTTGCCATTGCCAACATTGTCGTGCCATGCTGATTTGCCATCGGTCTTTGTTTAAAAGGAGAGGTTAGGGCAATGGTAGAGCAGGAAAAAGGAGGAAGAAGGAAGAAATGGGGAGGGAAGAAAAAGGGAAAAAAAAAAGAAAAAGAAGAAGAAAGGGGAAAGAAAAATAAGGGAATTAAAAGATTTGGGAAATGGGTTTGACGTGGAGAGAGAGAGAGGGGAAGATTATATTGATATATTATATATATATTAGTAAATATGTTATATTGAATATATAAAATTATGTATATTATATTAAATATATATTTAAATATATATTATATTATATGATAAAAATATATATTATATTAAATTAAAAAATTAATTTAAAAATAAAATTATGAATTAAAATTATTATAAATTTTTAAATAAGGGTAAAAAAGTCATTATTATAAATTCTTACCTTATTTACCATACTATTACTACATACCCAATTATAAAATACTAATTTTTAACCTATTTTAATCTAATAATCAAACATAAAAATATAAATTTTTAACTCTATTTTTATCTTATTTTATTACCTGTGAATAATTATTCCATTCCCATTCTATTCTATTTTAATAACCAAATATGTTATAAGTGTATATTTAGTTGGTCGGAATAGAAATTTTATTCCCACCTTATTCACAATAGAATATTTATTTTACTATTTGTTTAGTTTTTGACACGAAATAAATATTTTCTGATAAATATTTATTTTTTAAATTTGCAGAATAAAAAATACTACATACTCTTAGGTATGTTTTATTTACATTTTATTCCTTACATGTTGAAAATAGTTATTGCCATATTATTATTATTATTATAAATTCTCACCCGATTCTTCATACTATTATTACATGTCAAATATTAGAATACTAATTCTTAATTTATTTTATTTTAGTAATTAAATATAAGAATAAAAATTTTTAATTTTATTCTCATCTTATGTTATTTTTTAAAAAATAATTATTTTATTTTTATATTATATTATTTTAATAATTAAATGTGTCTTAAATTAAATAATAGGGGAGAGGGGTGATTAGTAGCTAGTTAATTAAATACATAATTATGGATAGGAGGGGAGGGGAGAGGGAAGACACATAATTAATGAGGGGAGGGGAGAGGGAAGACAATATAATTAAGGATGGGGATGATAATGAAGAGGGAATATAGGGAGGGGATAGGTGGCTGACATAATTAAGAGGGGTTGGTCGTGGAGGTGAGGAGGGAGGAGGTTGTTGCTTTGTTGGATAGGGGAACATTTGATTGGAGATGTATTATTTAAGGGACATTGAAAATATATAAAAAAAAATGAATCATCCTTTTAAAATTATTTGGAGTCATCAGATCTATATTTGACGGCTTTCATTTTTTTTTTTTTTGAATCTTAAAATTAAGAAAAATATATTAAAATATTATTTTTTAAAATCAAATATAAAAAAAATATCAAAATAAAATAAAAATAACTAAATTTTTTTTTTTTAATATATATCACCGGCCATTGGATTTTTTAATCCAACGGCCGAAAATACGTCGCAGCCCTCCTGGTTCGTTCAAATAGTGACTGACCTCGACAATAATTGCTTCAAAATGTCTTTCTTTTCCTCTTTTTTTTTTTTAAATGAATGCATGTGGGGATCATGGAGCTAGTGGTTCCTCTTGAACAGTATTTGTTTTGCATAAAAGTTTATTGAATTTAAATTATTTTAAAATTAAATTATCATGTTATTTTATAATTTAATAAAACAAAATCAATACTTACCAAATTTAAATAATAACAATGTAGATGAATTGATGCCAAGTGCTTGTTTTTTAAAATTTATGGAATCAGTTTTTCCTTGACAATGGCTAAAAATATAATTGTTTGGAATTTGAAACTCCTTTTTTTTTTTTTTTCAAATCATTGAAGATACCCCTCAATGATCCAAAAAAACTACCCATCAAACCTACACATATATGATAGATAGCTCTGTCATTTATGAAATAGAAAGTTGATTAATTTTTTAATTATATAGATATTTTTCTTTCAATAAAGACTGAACTCATTAAGAAAATAATATCTTTTATAAAATATAATAAAATTGTATAAAATTATGATGTTTAATCATTTTATTAAGTTACTAAATATATTTCATGTCATGTGGAGCGATTTTGACATATTTTACTTTTCATTTAATAGATGTGGATTTTCTTTTGTTTTTGTGGGTACAAATTAGGTTTAATTTTATTGTCTCCTGTATATTTTGTTAGTTTGTATAACCTGACACTGAGAAATTCATAGCATTTTTTCTAAATATTGGTTTCAGTAAATACTACTGTGTATTAACAACAGGGGAACGCATTTTCTTATTTAAAAAAAATTGTTCTTGTGAAAGTGGAAACACATGATTTCTTTGTGAAAAAGCACGTTTCGGTCTTCTGAGTGTTTCAATTAAGATTCTACAAGATATAGCGGAAGAATAAAATAAATTAATTAAATTAAATATCCGATACGTAAGGGATATTTAACTCTAAATGTATAAGAACTAATAAGCATGCACAATATATATATAATAACAACAATAATAAAGACCGATTTTTGGTGACGAAGTAAAACTCGATACCAACCGTATCGAGAAAAAAATACTCCGGGCTTCAACGGCCGGGGAAGCAATGCACTATGAAAATCAACTTACGGGTGGGCAGAACGACGCGCTAACCTAGCCGACTTACTCCCGACACGTGATCCCTACCAAGGAACTCCTTGGATTTGCCCATGCAGAACGAACCGACACTTTCTGGTCTTCAAGCCACTTCGTGCCAGTTGAATTGCCAATCACGAACGAGTCTCCTTCTTCAACACACCAACGTCTCCAACGAAGGTAGAAGGATGAAAGCTTTAATGGTGAAAGAAATAGAAAAAGTAATGAGAAAACCTTTAGAACATGGAGCTCAAAGTTGTAGCTTTTTGGTTTTCTCAAAAGGAACAATCACAATGGAGCATAAGAGCCTTTTCTTCTCAAGGGGGCACGAAATTGCTCTGTCCAGAATCTTTAGGGTTGAGAAATATAAGTCCAATATTTATAGTGGAGCCAAAATTTCGTTTGAAAAATCTGCCCGTCGGGCGCGCGCTCGATCGGGGCTCGAGCGCGTGGCGAGCAGCCGTAGGGTTTCGTGGGAAACCCTACGGGCGCTCGAGCCGGGATCGAGCACGCAGTGAGCGGCCCCCATTCTGGGATTTCGGCTCGAGCGGCCAGCGAGCATGCATCAAGCGGCCCCCATTCTGGGATTTCGGCTCGAGCGGCCATCGAGCAGCAGCGAGCGGGGGAGGTTCTGGTTTTAAGGCTCGAGCCGCTATCGAGCACAAGGCGAGCGGGCGGCCTTTGGGCGGGCTCGAGCGTGTGGAGAGCGGACCGAACGAACTATAACCCGACACCCCACAACCCGACATCAAAACAATGATACATATGGTCACGGAATATGCCAATAAGACAAATGTCTCTAACAATCTCCCCCTTTGGCAATTCCGTGACAAAACTCATAAAATAAATAAATACAAGAGAATCACGGGTTTAGACACCACCGAGATAAAACCCGTGTACATGAAAACCTACGCCTAGTGATACACAAAAATACAAAAAAAATTAAATAGCTAAACAAGAGCTGCTGAGGCGATGTGATGTGATGAAGACTTGCTTGATTGCCTGTGTCACTCTAGTTTCCTGATCAAGTAAGGTTAGTACCAGCAAGGCAAAAAAAAAATAATAAACACAAAACAGCGTGCATGGTACATAAGCATGAGAAGCAGCTACAACAATAGAACACACCAATTCTCCCCCTAACGAAAATAATCAATACTCCCCCTAACAAAAATAATCAATACTCCCCCTAACAAAAATAATCAATACTCCCCCTAACAGTAATAATAAACTGAAATAACAAGAATACCCCCAAAATAAGTAGGCTCCGCTCCGTCTCCCCTAAGCTCCCCCTATCAAAGAGAATTAAGTCTCCCCCTTTTTGTCACGAATGGCCAAGGGGTCATGTAGCTCACTCTTCTTAACCCAAACTTGTCTCCCCGATGCTACTTTTTGATTTAACATTTTAACTTGTTTATTCAACTGCAAAATGTGACCAACAAGTTGATTCATGTTTAGCCCTTTTTGTTGGTTGTACCAATGATTTATAGTGTAGCATTGAGGACGAATGTGGCCAACTTTTCCACAAGTATGACAGGTAGGCACAAATTTAGGGGTGGAAAAAATATTCATAGCCTTGTGATTACCTAGATTAGATGACCCGAATATGTTATTCACACGTTGAGGCATGGCCTTGATGACTTTGGGTGTGTGAGCATGATTATGTGAAATTTTCTTGGCGGGAACAAAAACAGTTTTAGGTTTTATGTCATTACGAACAATATTTCAAAGATATACCCCAAACCTTGTTTATTTCCACCACTTTTTCCCAATCCGAGCATGTGATCTAATTTAGTAGACCCATTTGAGAATTGTTTTAAATCTTTTCTCATGGCCTCCATTTGATTCCAAGGTCGTGATTTGTTTAGAAGATGAGATTTTCAAATCCTCAAATTCTTGGCGTTTAGAATCAACATTGGATTGTAGAGATATTTTTCTTGTTCCAAATCAATGATCCTATTATTTAGGTTCTATTTAATTTCTTAACTTTCAAACATTCCCTAAATAATTTATCGTAAGCCTCTTGAAGGCCGTCAAATTCAGCTTCTGACTCGGCCTCAGAGTCATCAGATTGATCAATATTGTCTACTGAATTTCCACACATTGAGGTCACAAAAGCCATGTACTTGACAGGGCCATTTGCAGAACAATTTTCACCATCTTCTTCTTCGTCATCGCTAAGGGTCACATTAGCTTTGAAGGATTGGCCTTGTTGGCGTTTAAAGTTTGGGCATTCAGCCCGATAGTGGCCAAAACCTTTACACTCATGACATTGGACGCCTTGGGTAGATTTCGATTTGGAGTCCTTACTCTCACGGCGGTCCTTCTTCTCAAATTGATGTGATCGTTTTAAGTCCACATCCAATTTTTCTGATGATGAGTTATTTTTCTTTAAGAATTTTTTAAAATTTTTAACAAATAGTGCAAAATCATCATCGCTACATGATTCTACATCGGAATCCCGATTTCGCTCTTCCCTACATGATTTTAAGGCAAGTGATTTTTGTTTCTTTGATTGAGGCAATGAGAGCTCATACGTTTGTATGGACCCTACCAACTCTTCGATTTTCAACTTGTCTAAGTCTTTACTTTCTTCAATTGCTGTTACTTTTGGCCTAAATCGTTCAGGCAAGGATCGTAAGACTTTTCTAACAATTCTATTTTCCGGAATTCGTTCTCCCAAATTAAATGTAGAATTGACAATATCATTCAATTTTGCATAGAACTCATCAAAGGTTTCATCATCTTGCATTTTTAGTTCTTCGAATCTAGTGGTGAGCATTTGCAGTTTTGAATTTTTCACTAGTTTCGTTCCTTCATGAGTGGTTTCTAAAATATCCCACGCATCTTTAGAAATCTCATACATTGAGATTCGTTTAAACTCATCGGGAGATACAGCCATAAAAATAGCATGTAACCCCTTACTATTCCAGTTGCAAGCATCAAGTTCTTCTTTTGACCACAACGATAGAGCTTTTAGCTCATCACCACTTTTAGGTGGAGTCCACCCAATTTGGGTACTCGCCCATACACGCTCATCCATTGATTTAAGGAAGGCTCTCATCCGAACCTTCCAATAAGCATAGTTACTCCCATCAAAGAAGGGAGGAACGGAGAGCGATCCACTAGTATACATCTAGATCGGGGGTCGCGGATCGGGGTAAGTCTCTGATACCAATTGAAAAAGCACGTTTCGGTGCTACCGTGTTTCGACCCCGTTACAAGTATAGCGGAAGCAATAAAATAAATTAATTAAATTAAATATCCAATACACGTAAGGGATATTTAACTCTAGATGTATAAGCAACTAATAAGCATGCACAATATGTATATAATAATGAATAACAATAATAAAGACCCGATTTTTGGTGACGAAGTGAAAACTCGATACCCACCGTATCGAGAAAAACACTCCGGGCTTCAACGGCCAGGGAAGCAATGCACTATGAAAATCAACTTACAGCTCGGGTGGTAACGACGCGCTAACCTAGCCGACTTACTCCCGACACGTGATCCCTACTAAGGAACTCCTTGGATTTGCCCGCGGCAACGGAACCGGACACTTTCCGGTCTTCAAGCCACTTTGTGCCAGTTGAATTGCCAATCACGAACGAGTCTCCTTCTTCAACGCACCAACGTCTCCAACGAAGGTAGAAGGATGAAAGCTTTAATGGTGAAAGAAATAGAAAAAGTAATGAGAAAACCTTTGAAACATGGAGCTCAAAGTTGTAGCTTTTTGGTTTTCTCAAAAGGAACAATCACAATGGAGCATAAGAGCCTTTTCTTCTCAAGTGGGGGCTCAAAATAATCTCTCCAGAATGTTTATGGCGTCCTTAGGGTTTGAAAAACATAAGCCAATATTTATAGAGGAGCCAAAAATCGCGTTTAAAATTCTGCCCGTTGGGCCACCGCTCGAGCGGGGCTCGAGCGCGCGGCGAGCGGCCGTAGGGTTTCGTGGGAAACCCTGCGGGCGCTCGAGCCGGGATCGAGCGCGCAGTGAGCGGGGGAGGTTCTGGTTTTAAGGCTCGAGCCGCTATCGAGCACAAGGCGAGCGGGCGGCCTTTGGGTGGGCTCGAGCGTGTGGAGAGCGGACCGAACGAACTATAACCCGACACCCCACAACCCGACATCAAAACAATGATACATATGGTCACGGATTATGCCAATAAGATAAATGTCTCTAACACTTTGCATAATCTGCGAACTGTTTTTTCCTGTTTCTTTTCCCCTTGGTTATTTCTGGCTTAGAAATTGGCTTTTGAATATGTTGGTTTCTCTCTTTTTGTAATGCATATGACTTTCAGCTGTCTGTGACTGGCTGATCTTCTTCTTTCTCTCTCTCTCTCTCTCTAGTTTACATTATAATTTATGAAGGTAGTTCAATTCTCTTTGTGGCATATCTAAAGAATGAGCTTGGTAGTTTGGATTTACCAATTTTTTACCATATTAATGGGATGTGACTGATGGAGTATCTTTAGTATTGTTTGCTGTCCACATTTCTATATTGTGGGTAATATTTATGAATAGCTGCACTTGTACTGTAATGCTGCCATTCTTTATGGCTTTTCATTTTCAATGTAAATTGCTTGTTGCATTTGTAATGAATTCTTGAACCTTGATGCAGGGAGATTATAAAAGACAAAAGGCCATACATGCCTCCACGAGACGTACAGGTTCAAAAACTGCATTCCATGCCGCCACAAAAGCTTGAGATCTTTAAATCTATGGAGTCATGGGCTGAGCAGAACATCTTAGTGCTTCTGAAGCCGGTGGAGAAATCGTGGCAACCGCAAGATTTTCTACCAGACCCTGCATCCGAGGGATTTCATGAGCAACTCAAGGAGCTGAGGGAAAGAACGAAAGAAATCCCCGATGACTACTTTGTCGTGTTGGTTGGAGATATGATCACGGAGGAAGCCCTTCCGACTTACCAGACGATGATCAACACTCTTGATGGAGTTCGAGACGAGACAGGTTCAAGCCCTAGTTCATGGGCTCTCTGGACCCGGGCATGGACTGCGGAAGAAAATAGGCACGGTGACCTCTTGAACAAGTATCTTTACCTCTCTGGACGAGTTGATATGAAGCAGATAGAGAAGACAATTCAATATTTAATAGGATCGGGGATGGTAAGACTTTCATCCCTTCATAAAATTTTGTATATTTCATGTTCATATTTCTAGTTTCCTGTGATGATCACCTAACCAGGAAGTTCCATTTGTGGTTAAAACTAAGCTCCTTTAGGACCACAATCTCTTCACATAAATTAATGTAAAAATGGATGAAAATATTAATATTGGTATTAATTGTAGCTATATTAATATTAAACCATTCGTATCGGAATCAAGTATATTTGAAGAAAAAAAATCTTTGAGAACCATAAGCTGATATAATTGTATCGGCTGATATATTAGCCAAATATTAAATATTTCAACTGATATTTTTATTATTACTTGATATATGACTGATACGATAATATATTATAATATTGTTAAAGTATTTGGGAGCCTGATATAGCAATGTATATTGACTGATATTTATATATATGATGTCCCTAATTCCTTACAATTCCGAGATGGTGTCAACTGCATGCAATTGTCTTTTTTAAGTGTTGATGGTTGAGATTATTGTCTGGTTAATAACTATTCTAAAGATCATTTGTTTCTTTTATTTTTTTATTTTTTAAAACTCAAGTGGCATGATCATGTAGACCCAACAGTTAAAAGCCGAAGATACTCACTTTATCTTGACAATTTGGATGAAAATGAATATAAAAATGGTCCCACATATTTTATTATATTGTCGTAATTTTAATTATCTTAATTTTCATAATAAAATTCTCACCATTGATAATTTGACAATATTCATAGATAAAATTTTTTTTAATTTCTGTCGTGGGTTATTGCAGGACCCTGGGACAGAAAATAATCCTTATCTAGGTTACATATATACTTCCTTCCAAGAGAGAGCAACCTTCATTTCTCATGGTAATACTGCTAGACTCGCCAAGGAGCATGGAGACATTAAGCTGGCACAGATATGCGGCACCATTGCCGCCGATGAGAAGCGCCATGAAATCGCATACATGAAGATTGTAAATAAGCTGTTTGAGATCGACCCGGACAGCACGATCTTATGCATGGCCGACATGATGAGGAAGAAGGTATCAATGCCGGCCCACTTGATGTATGATGGCAACAACGACAGTCTTTTCAAGCATTACTCTGCCGTCGCACAACGGATCGGAGTCTACACTGCCAAGGACTATGCCGACATTCTCGAGTTTTTGGTGCACAGCTGGAACGTCGCTAACCTCTCGGGTCTCTCCGGCGAAGGGCGCCGAGCGCAGGATTTCCTTTGCACGTTGGCTCCGAGGATTAGGAATTTGGAGGAGAGAGTTCAAGCCCGGGTTAAGCAGTCATCGCTCCTTCCATTCAGCTGGATTTTCGGTCGAGAACTGAGAGTTTGAATTGCCGGCTAATTGAGGAAAGTGATCTTCATCTCATCTCTTATCTATTGAATTTTAAGTCTGTGTGCTATCTTTTTGAAGATGTTGGTTGAGAAGATTTTAAAACCTGCTGGTTAGGTGCTTTGGGTTTCTCAGTTTGGTTGGCCTCTGACCACCACGACCACCACCTCCACCACCAACAGTGTATGATATCTCTTACCTGTTCGGATGGCAAGCACCTATAAATAAGTTGCTCTGCTAGATTGAGAATTCTTAATGTTGCTTTGGATTAATTGTTTTGTTAATCACTTGATAATTAAAAGAGTTTGGTAAGATATTTCATTGCCTTCTAGATTTCACAGGTGGAATATTTATATTCTTGTCTAATAGTTAAAAAAGAAAATTAAGTTTATATATGAGATAAGTATTGTGTAAGTGAATATCGATGTGAATGTGTATTGGCTGATCATGATATTAACCTTATTTGACTATGGAGTATATTAAAATTTTGAAGTATTTATTTTTTTCCCTTTAAATTAAAAATAATACTTTTATATTAGTTTGAGTTGGGTGATTTTTACCTAATCCTAATTATAATGGATTCGATTTAGGTTGAGAGTTTAATGTTTTGGGTTGGATTTGTAAAGGAAATAAATACTAAAAAAATATCATGTGATCATTTTATTGGATTTTTTGTCATTTCTAACAAACGAAAGGTCATTAGAAGATCGTGCGAGGTTTGTATGAGGATTGAAGTATTCACATGTGCGGCAAAGAGACAGGGGTCGAGTCGAACGCTTAAAACTCACTTGAGCAGTGAAAATTCTAGAAGGTGGGGGCCTAAGTAGTGCCTAAGGCGTGCATCAGGTACAAATTCTAGTATATGCATGTCTGATCTGCACCCGATCGGCACTTGAGCTTCAATTCTAGAGGCTTGGCACTTGAGTGGCGCTTAAGCGTGCCTAAAGTTTATAAAATTACGTTTGTGTGATTTTAGAATAAGAATTTTGAAATATTTCTCCACAATGGACACTGCATAGTGAGAGAGGAGAGGAAGAAGTTTGGAGTCCAGTTGAGGTCCGATTTAAGTTTGTTCTTTGCCAAAGTCGGGTACGTCGTTCCAGATGTGACTTCTGGAAGCGTATTTTAGTTTGATTATTTTATTTGTTATATTTTTCTTGTGAGTTGTCGAGTATATTGAGAGGGGTTATATTTAACCATTCTTTACTCGAGTTCGGAGTAGAGGGTTTTGGAAGTGGTTATTATAACCGATACTATTTATGGTATATTTATTCGAAAATATATAATAAATATACTATTATATTTATCAAATAAGGAGGATGAGGAGGAAGCCACAGGGAGAGGTGTTGAGACGCTTGACGCTGCGCCTACGAGGATGCAGTTGATGAAGAGGAAGACATGTTGGGATAGATGGCGTCTGACTACCACCACAAATAGACACTGTGAAGGAATGAGGAAGAAGAAAATAAACACACGAATTTTTACGTGAAAAATCCTTATCAAATAAAAAAAATTATGAGACAACTAGTCTACAAAACTAATTCCACTAGTGAGGCTGAGAATGATTTCCTACAATTACACAATCACAAAAGAAAGAAAAATCGAAGAACATAACACAAGTAATATAAAAACACACTATATTTTTGCTCATAGTTCTCTCCTTCTTTCACCGTTCTCCACTCTCTTTTTATTTTTTACACTTTGCCACACACACACAACAAGTCTGTCTACTTACTTTTAATATAGAAGCCCATATTTAGAAAATCTGAGGAATATTCTATATCTGCCGATAAAATCTATTCTTACTAACAATATGAATATACTCTGTATAAAAATGGCTCCTGTATAACCGTCTGAGATTACGTACGTTCAAAAGATCTGCTAAGCTGGCATCCTTCTGGATTTCTGTGGCGGACAGCCAACATTACACTATCCGCTTCTTTCACAAAGCCGGTCAACGCTTGTTGACCGTCATCTCCACAATACTGGACAGTTGTCTGCCTGAAATCCCTCAAAAATGTTGGGCGGCTCATTCTTACAACCAATCAATATATTGACCGGCCATTGTTACCCGTCGAAAAGGTATGTTAATCGGAATTTCTTCTGCTTATCCTGTGTATAGTAGCACACAAGGTGCACGTGCTCCGTTCATATTCTTTGGTTACAAGGACTTCCACACGGGAGTGATTTCCAACAAACTTTCTTTCACGATCGTGAGAAAGTAATATCTGTCATCCCAACCAAATTGCAGCAACTTTTATTTTTATCCTTTGATAAAATCTAGGTCATCATATTAGCCCTATTTTTCTCAGTACCAATCTTCTCCAATGACAGCAGACCGGTTTCAAACACATCTCTCACCCAATGGTATCAAACATTAATGTGATTCGATTTAGAGTAGAATGAAGAGTTTTTACAGAGATGTATGACACTATGACTGTCACAAAATACATTATACTTTTCCTATCTATGGCCCAATTCTTGAGTAAAATTCCTCATCTACAACATCTTCTTATAAGCTTCTGTCACTACGATATACTTAGTTTTAATAGTTGACAAGGTGACGCACTTTTACAATTTCGATTGTCAAGAAATCGCACATCCCATAAACTTCACTAAGTACCCTGAGGTAGACTTACGAGAGTCAATATCCCCGGCGATATCAGCGTCCGAGTAGCCCACCAATTATGGCTCATTACTTCCAAGATACAAGCACTTCTTGAAAGTTTCTCAGATGTATCTCATAATCCATTTGACCATGGACCAGTAATCCTTCCCTGGATTTGACAGAAATCGGTTGATTGTGCTTACAGCATGTGCTATGTCTAGTCTTGTGCACACCAGGGCATACATCAGGCTTCTTACAGTTGAGGAATAGTGAATGCCTCTCATGTATACCTTTTCTTCTTCCGATAACGAACACTAGCGAGTGCTCAACCTGTGGTGGTTTGCCAACAGTGTGTTCACAGGTTTTGACTTGTCCATATTGAATCGTTGAAACACTTTCTCAATATAATTATCTTGAGACAGTCACAATTTCTTTGCCTTTTGTTCGCGGACAATTCTGACGCCAAGAATTTAGTTCGCCGATCCCATGTCCTTCATAGCAAATGACCGCCCTAATTGATCATTTAGCTCCTTTATCCGAACATTATTACGTTCGACAATTAACATGTCGTCCATATATAAGAGAAGGATAATAAAATCATCATCGGAGAACCTCTGTATAAATATACAGTGATCACAAGTAGTCCGCCAATACCGTTGACTAGTCATAATCAACTCAAATTTCTTATATCACTATCTAGGAGCCTGTTTCAAACCGTACAGACTTTTTCTTAAATGACAGACAAGTCGTTTCTTCCCCTTAACCTTGAACCCTTCCGACTATTCCATATAAATCTCCTTCTTTAGTTTACCATGGAGGAAAGTCGTCCGGGCATTCATTTGCTCCACCTCAAGGTTTTGAGTATCAGTCAAACCCAGCACAACCCGACTGGAGGACATCTTCACGACTGGAGGACATTTTCACCACTGGTGCAAAAATCTCATCAAAGTCAACTCCTTTTTGTTGACTGAAGTCTTTCACTACTAGCCGTACCTTGTACCTCTACTTCGTGGTATTCTCATCTGTTTTCAATCGAAAGACCCACTTATTCTTTAGAGCCCTCTTTCCTTTGGGTAGCTTAGCCAAATTAAATGTATAATTTTCATAGAGAGAGCTAATTTCATCTTTATTGGCTTCCAACCATCTCTCCTTATTCTTATCCTTCATAATTTCTTCAAAAGTCTCTGACTCTCTGGTATCAGTGAGAAGTACAAACTCACTGGGAGACAGATGGACGGACGACCATCTGTTATGTGAGAATCGTCTGATAGGAACGTTCTCGACTAGTAGAGGAGTGATTTCATCCTGGTCCTCGTCTGGTGCCGTCACGACCTCATTCCTATCCTCGGTCATATCAAAGTCAGTATTCTCGTCTTGTAGAGTCAATGGACGGACAACTTCAACACCCACATGGTCCGTCCGATCAACATCACACTTGGCCTTCTTGTCAATGTTCTCAATCGTTTCATCTTCAACAAAGATCATGTCCCTTTACCGAACAAGTCTTTTCTCAGTTAATCATAAAATTTGTAGCCCAACTCATCTTCCACATAGCCCAGAAAGACACACTGCATCGTCTTTGGCTCTAATTTTGTCCTTTCATCTTTTAGGATATGAACGAAGACTTTACATCCAAATACTCGTAGATGATCATAGGATGGTTCCTTGTTCGACCATATTTACTCCGACACTTCACTCTTTAAAGGTTTATTGGGCGACCTATTTATGATATAGGTTGTCATCTTCAATGTTTCAGCCCAAAAAGATGCAGAAAGTTTGGCTTTCGAGAGCATACAACTTACTCTCTCCAGAAGTGTGCGGTTCATTCGCTCAACCACTCCGTTCAACTGTGGCTTCTTTGGTGGTGTTTTCTGATACCTAATACCATGTGACCAATAATAGGCATCAAAAGGTCCTATGTATTTGTTGTCATTATCACTTCGGACGGTCTTCAATTTTTTCCTCGTCTGACGCTCAATTAGAGTATGAAACTGCTTAAATATACCGAGTATTTGGTCCTTAGTTTTCAGTTGGTAGACCCATAACTTTTTGGAACAGTCGTCAATGAAAGAAACGAAATACTGTGCTCCACCAAACAATTTCTCCTTAAACGGTCCATACACATCTATGTGAATGAGATCAAGCATCTCTGTCTTTATGGAGGACGAGTCTCCATAAAATGATACTCTTCTTTTCTTATCAGCCAAACAATGAGGACATGTTTTTAGTCTGTCCTCCCTTATTTCGGGGATAAGGCTCTTCCTGACCAGATGATACAATCCACGTTCACTCATGTGGTCCAACATCCTATGCCACAAGTTCTCAGACTCATTGCTATTTACGATATTCACGTCCCCAGCTACTGCACAGGCCTTCATCACATATAAGCCGATGCACATTTTTCCTCTTGCCACAATAAGAGACCTCTGGTCAGTTTTCACTCGCCTTCACAGAAGGTATTATAGTAGCCTTCATCATCCAACCGACCGGTTGAGATAATGTTCAATCGGATATTAGGGACATGACGTACATCCTTTAACATCAGTTTCATCCCATTATTTATGACTAGGATAACATCACCTCTGTCAACAATCAGGGATATTCCTTCATTTTCTATTATTATCACTCCAAAATCTCCTAAAGTGTAGGATGTGAATAATCCTCTTCTGGACATAGCATGCAGGAAAGAGCCAGAGTCGACTACCCAGTTGGCCTCATGACCCATCAGGCTTACAACATTTTCTTCACATGTTACCTGGAGGTTGCCTCCTATGACCACTAAAACCAAGGACGTTTCCTCTCCTCATCCATTATATCCTTTCTCTTTCTTCGCATTTTTACACTTCTACTTAGAGACAGAGTTGACTACCCAGCCGGCCTCATGACCTGTCAGGCTGACAATATTTTCTTCACATGTCACAAAGAGGTTGCCTCGTGTGACCACTAAGACCGAGGATGTTTTCTCTCATCATCCATTATCTAATTTCTCTTTCTCTGCATTTTTACGCTTCTACTTAAAGTAATACTTTTTGATATGACCCTTCTTACCATAATGATGACACTCAGTATTTTGATACCTTGATCATGACTTACTATAGCCTTTCTCTCCTACTTTCTGGCCGCGACCTCTACTTCTTCTCCTGGATTCGGTCACAAGTACCATAGAGTGAGAGGACGACGAGATCCCTTGTGACCGCCTTGACTCATTCATAAGGAAGCAATAATCTTGTCCAATCTTAGTGTATCATTTCCAAACAATAAGGTTGTGACGATGTGATCATAGGAGGCTAGTAGAGAGACTAGGTAGTACCAATGCCTTGTCCTCCTCATTGATTTCCTCATCAATGGCGGATATATGTGTCAATATTCTGTTAAATTCATCCAGATGCTTCTCGAAGCTCCCACTTTTCAACAACTGTAAGCCATAAAATTGCTTCTTTATATGTAATCTGATTGTCAAGGATTTAGACTTGTACCTACTCTCCAACTTCTCCCAAACCTCCGTCGGATCAGTCAGGCCAATGACTTCTTGGAGAGTATTGTCTAACAGGTATAATTTAATGGTACAGTTGGTAAGGTCTCTTTTATCTTGCCATTCATCGTCGGTCAAATTTGTAGGCTTCTCATCCTTCTTCTTCGGTGCCTTCACTGTTCCCTCTCTGGTTAGGATATTCATCACCCGCTCTTACCAGAGGATGAAATTGTCCTACCCGTTAAATTGCGCCACGCTAAATGATAGGTTCTTCGAAAACAATGACACCATTTAGAAAGAGTTCTCAACCTGTCTTTGATACTACTTGTTGGGGTAGATGGCGTCCAACTATCACTACAAATAAATACAGTAAAGAAGTGAGGTAGAAGAAAATAAACACACGAATTTTTACGTAAAAAATCCTTATCAAATAAGGAAAAAATCACTAAACAACTAGTCCACGGAACTAATCCACTAGTGAGGCTGGAAACGATTTTCCACAATTACACAGTCACAAAGAAAAAGAAAAATCAAAAATAAAGTACAAGCAATACAAGATCACACTATATTTTTGCTCACAGTTCTCTCCTTCCTTCACCATTCTTCACTCTCTCTTTGTTTTTCATATTTAGCCACACACAGCAAGTCTGTCTACTTGCTTTTAAAATTCATATTCAGTAAATTTGAGAAATATTCTATATTCACCGATAAAATCTATCCTTGCCAACAATATGAATATATTATGTATAAAAATGACTCCTACATAACCGATTGAGATCACATACGTTCAGAAGATTTGTTGAGTTGGCAGCCTTCCGAATTTCCTTGGCGGACGGCCAACATTTCACTATCCGCTTTTTTCATAAAGCCGGTTAGCGCCTATTGACTGTCCTCTCCACAGTGTCAGACAGTTGTTCGCTTGGAATCCCTCAGCAATACTGGGCGGCTCATGCTTACAATCGGTCAACATACTGACCGGTCATTGTTACCCATTCAAAAGTTTCAGATCAACTATATTGGCCGAAATTCTTTCTACTTATCCTATACATAGTAGCACACAAAATTTACGTACTCCGGCCAAAGTCTCCGATTATAAGGACTTTCACACGGGTGTGATTCTCAATAAGACCTTGCGCGTTCGGTGGTTGTGAAAGCTCAGAGCATTGCTCTTATTGGCGATGGCATTTCTATTTTCTTAGAAGGATTTGATGAAATTTGTTGCGGAAATTTCCAATTGGGTTTTCGAAATCTTTGCTTTGCGTTTTTACGGTGCAGAGAGAAATTTGGGTTATGCCCAACGGTCAGATTTTATTCTATTTATTTATTTATTTGGTAAGTAAATATTCTATTTATTTACTTGTTTGAATTTTGTTACAGGGAGGGGGAACATGACCGTTGGAGAATACGTCAGTGTCAATTTTTTATTTACTAAGATAACGTTCACCCAAAAATTTTTTAAAAAAATCAACCGTTGGATACAAAATTTTAGGATTTGAATACCACCGTCCAGGATTAGGGAGGATACACCTCACCCGCTAGATTATTTAATGAAAATTTAACAATTTATATATTTATTTTTTAAAAAAATTATAAAAACTAAATTTTTAAAAAACAAATTATTCAGAATATTAAATTTATATCTAATAATTTTAAACTTAAATCAAAAAGACTGTATTTGATATTTGAAACGCTTTATTTTTTTAGAAATATAAAATATGCTTCTAAATAAGTAAAAGTAAGAACGTTTTTAATAGTTTTGAGATAAAAGGCTATGCTTGATGTTGGAGCCGCTTCACTTTTATAAGAAAAATAAAGTATCCTTTAAATCAGTAAAAATAAGAGCATTATTAGTAATTTTGAAATAAAAGCACTAATTGATTGTGCTAGATATAACTCGTGATAAATAATATTAAATTATATCAGATATCACTTAAAATTTTAATCTGTATCAAGTTGGTTAACTTCTGTCTTGGTGTTGTGTCGGCCCACAGCAGGATTATACAAATAAATTTTTTTTTTTTACAATTGAGTCGGCTGCTGCCATTTTTCATTTTTTATATATAAAAAATAATTAATTAGACAAAAAAATCATAAATGCTCTACTATTATATAATTTATGTGTTAATATTATTATTTTATAACTTAATTTTTAATTATAACATATTATGTTTCTAATTTTGGTAGCGAAGAGATATAAAAAAAATTATTTTTATACTCTCATGCCGACTAAATTATATACTGATAGTTGTTTTAAAATACCAAAATTATAACCTATCTCATACATCATCACTACTGTTTCTACTCTTGGGTGCCACCTAAAAGATATTCTAGTATTATTTGATAATTTTTTTAATTTAAATTTATTAATGATTAAGAATGGGTTATTTATTAAAAAGATATTAAAAAATTGTATTTATAAAAATTTTAAATGTAGCGAATACTTAAAGTGACACATAAAAAAATATGAGAGATAATTATTATCCTCAACTAAATTAAAAAAGGATTTACAGAATATATAATTTACTTAAATAACTATTTTCTTATAAAGGAATATTACAAGTTTAAAAGGTATATAAAAAGGTATTTGCAAATTAGTTATGTAAAATATCCTAACATATTATTAAATGTAATATAATTTATCATTTTTATAATTTAAAGAAAAATTTATTTTAAAATTAATAGAAATAAAATATAATATTTTTTAATTGATAATATATGATCTACATATAATAACTTACTTTGTACTTGTATTACCATATATTGAATCATTAAAAAGTAGAAATTATAAAAAAAATTATTGGTTCTAAAGTTTTTTTACTATCCACGCAGTACTTTTATATTGTTATCAACGAATATAAAATACTTAATAAAAATTTTTTTACTATTGAAAATACTTCAAATAATAATACCATCATTTTTTATTTAAATTATAATTTTATGAATTTTAAATGGTAAATTGTTTTATATAAATGTGTATAATATTATTAATATTTGTGTTAAGGAAGTTTTACAATTAATTTCTCTTCATGTAAAAAAATTAAAGAGTGTTATTCTATTTATTAGAATAATTTTTTTTAAGAAGTAACTGTTTAAGATATTATACCGACAAAACAAACTCACCTTTAAAAAGGCGAAGACGGTTGCACAATGCGATCAAACTCTACTTATTAAATGTTGGATGCTGTATATCCTTTTTGTTCTATTTAAACTATTTTTAGCAGCAAAAATATTCCAATAAAAAGAACAGATTATGAATGCTAATTAGAAGATAATTGATTTGATTGAATATTTTTTAAAAAATATTTTATTTTACAACTAATGAACTTATAGGTAACTATTATAAAATATAAAATCCAATGTTAAGACAATTATCATTATTTACTGACAACTTTTTAATGTATCATAATGATTATGATTTTTATTATATAATATTAGTAATAGAGATAAATATAAAAATTTTTTAAAAAAATTTTAATATAACATATTTACTAATTCTATAGTTAACCATATTTTTTAAAAAAAATTAAAATATTAAAAAAATTTCTCAATACTAACTTATATCACCATAATCATAGGACCTCATAAATTTATATAAATTGTACATTTATCTTAAAAAATTCTATACCAACATTAGGATGAATGAAAATATCGAAGAAATAAGGGAATATGCCCATAACCGCTATGCAATGTACAACATATATATATCATAATTAATACTAAAATTGTTTAATCTAACAGTGGAAGCAAATAGCAGTTACAAGATTTGCTTTATTTGAAACAGGCTTTATGTAAAATACAGTAGGTTGGTGAAAATATAATACTGAATGAATTTTTTTACTCTTTATAGTTTGACTTCGTTTTTAATTTTACAAGCAGTTGATCAAAATTTAATATTTTTAAATGGTGAAAGGCTAACAAAAATATATTTTTCGTACTTATATTAAAGGGTTCATTTCATAATGTGTTTTTGTTTTGACTAAAAAACCTAGTTAGTGTAACACGTCTTTTTTCCTATTGATGGATCGACCTTTTAACATTACCGGTAAATATAATATCGCTCCCCACTTGAAAAAAAGGAGCGATACCAGTAGATTTGGGAAGAGCCCCTCAATCTCTTAATGCTAATTATTTATAATTAAATAAGTATTGATGATTTAATTAATTTATAATAAATAATTTTAACTAACTTTTAATTTTATAAAATTAATTTAACGATAATCATTTATTTAAAATATAAATGATCAAAGTTAGGAGACTAGGAAACTTTAACTCTATGATTGATGTAGCACCCTCAATGAACTCTTAGATTAGTCATATAGTTTACGTGTTTTTAGTGATTTATAGAGCATCGTCACATGTTCTATCGGTGATTAACTTATTACTAAAATATTGCACAATGAACTTGCTCTTTTGTTTTGCCTAAGGTTCTTAAAGGCGTGGTGTACCAAAGGAAATTTGGCATTTTTTTTAGGGTTCTTGAAAAACTCATGGCAACGGTGAAAAAATTCTAACTCGATACCGCTCGACATGAATTAATTAAATTTTAGTTAATGTCTTTTGGATTTGGATTTAGATGAAAACCAAAACTTCATTTGTGGGTTGGCTTGGGTTTGGATAGTTATGGCCAAACTCAAATTGACAAAAATATTAGGTATATAATATATAAATATCAACATAATCCTAACATAATTTTTCATATTTTATTTATTTTATACAATATAGATTATGGTTTTAAAATAATATATGGTTGATGAGTTGTTCAGTCTTGAAGAATCGTGGATATTTTAGTTGCCTTGTGAATTTAAACATTAGAATATTTATATTTTTATTTGATAGTTTAGAACTTTTTAAAAATTTTTAATTCAGCTAAGTTATATTTAACAAACTTTTAATTTAAAGGTTTATTACTAAATTTTGCTATTGACTTAATTGATCAAAAATTATAGTAACATTATTGGATTTTTTTTAATATTTCTTTAAGAGAAAAAATAATTTTAGCTTTAATTTTGGTTCAAGTATAACTTAAATTAACAAGTTTTTATCAAATCAAATGATAGTAGTAGATGGATAGAATTCACCAAGGCATGTTGCACATTATAAATATAAATCGGTGGGAGTTTTTAAATTAAAGTTAAGGCCACATAATTTAGTATTTGAAATAGTTATAAATTGAATGTTTTTGAAAAAAAAAGCTTTAATTTGGGTTTTTTTAAATACCCAATAGTAATTTTGTTAGAAACATAAATTATCAATTTTTTTTCTCAAAATATAAGTAAAAATAAATTAACAAATACACACTAAAACATCAAAATACAAAAAAAAAAAAAAAAAAAAAAAAAAGTGATTAGTCTTAACCTTCAGGGAGCACGAGACAAAAAAATTTCTCTAATGAGATTTAGATTTTAATTTTTGAAATTTATATTATTATTATTTTACTATATTATTTTATAGATCTATAAATTGACGTATTTATATTTATAAATATAAATTTTATTAATTGTTAAAATAACTTGAAGCATTAGTAGATTGAATTTGTTCTGATTTTGGAAAACTTTAAAAATAATTTCTCTCATTTATTCTGGGTTTTATAACGATATGGCTATGATGCAATGCCATAATTATAAAAATGCATTATCTTTTATAAAGAAAAGATTATTATCAAATTATTAAAATATATCTCATTTTCATGAAAGTGTGTTCCAAATGGACATACCTATTAGAAAAATATAACTCTTCTATTGATAAATAAATATTTAATACGTCCAAAATATTAATAGAGGATGTTTAAACTGTATTAATTTATAAAATAAATAAAATATATGTGACATTATGTGATATTTTTTAGAGAGACATGCTTGGAATATTAGTATAAGAAAAATACTATATTACTATTAAAATATTTTTGATAATGTGTTATTTTATTTATCCATCTATATTAGTATATTTGAAAATAAATAAGTATTATATTATTTAAAAATATTTTAAAAATTATTAGATAATGTCCTCTAAATTTCTGTTTGTTTATCAAAAAATAATTTATTAGAAAATATTTTTCTTATTTTTCAGTGTTGGTTTTTAAGGAAAAATATTTTTCATATTTTTTGATATTTAGAATGTAAAAAAAAAAAAAGTCAATGAAAAATAATTTTATGATTAAAGAAAAATAAGGCATAAATTATAAAAAAAATAACTTCCTTTTTTTAAAATAAAAACTCATTCATTAATCAATAATGGCCATTAACTATTATTAATAAAAGTTTACCAAAAGATAATACCATTACAACCCATAATGTCTTGATTTAATATTGAAGACTCGCCAACAATATCTCAGTATACCACTATCAGTCTCTAGACAGTATGTCAACTATTATATGTCGTGAAATGATGTGCAATGCATCAAGCCTCTACCATCAGTCGATAATCATTGACATCCCAAATCTTATCGCCACTCATAGGGTGGTGATGCCTTATGTTACCATTATCATATGTTAACTGTCATACTTTGACTCAAGCCTGTTAATGCCCCTCATAGTCGCTGCCTGTCATCGGTGATTGACGGTCCTTCCTGTAAGATTCAAATGTCATTTTGATAAGTGATATTTAAATAAAAATAATTAAGTAAATTATCGATAATAGTTATGGGCTCAAATGAGAAATTAACTGTTGGACTATAGGGGTGTAAGCTTAAGGATTACATTAACAATGCATGAAAACATTTGTTGTAGTATCCCCATGCCCATTGCATGCATGATTATCATTCATGGGAATCTGTTCTAGTAGTTCAGTGCCTGAAAGATGCGAATGTGATGACCGAATTTGCTACCATGCTTGATATATGCATAACTAGCGCATGTACATTAATATATTATTTAAGGCATTTGTGTCACTTTTTAACCTATTTGTCATGATTCTAATATGATTAGATAATAATAACAATATCAATATAATAAGTATCTATAAATAATCACGATCCACTAATTAAAAACCGAGTTGAATACTAAAAACTAAAATTATAAGCATTAAAATTAAATATAAATTATAGTGGTAACAGGACCGCCTAAACTATTCCCGTATGAACTTAAAATAATATTATACATACTCATTTTATAAATATCTACAAGAGAAATATATCTAATAAAAATACCAAATATATCATTGCAAAAAATATTACATAACTTAGTCAAGCAAATCGGCTCAAAATCCAAAATTTCAAAACTAAAAAAATGCATAAATTCAATATATTATGTAAAATCTAAATAATCCTCAATACTACAAATATAAACTAAAAAAACTTCAATAATCTTTTGTTCTTATCTTATAAGAATTCACTGCCTATTAATCTAGAAAGTATTTTTAAAAATATTTAAAAATATGAGTCTAATACTTAACAAAACTTATATATATATATATATATATATGTATAAATGGAAGACAAAATATTATAAATTACATGTGAAAGTCTAATTTTTATTAAATATGTTTCAAACTATGATTTTATACAAAAGTTCTAAAATATGTAAATATTCAAAACATACAAATTATATAAAGAATATCAAAATACCAAAATATACAAAAACATGTAAAAATATAAAAAAAACAAAAGCATGCCAAAACATTAATTAAATATTGGTAACTCGTATACTATTGATCAAAAGGACAATTTTGAAGACTATTCTACTTATATTTTTGATAACCTTAAGCTAATATGTAACTATTAAAACCTCATGAATGGACCATCTATATTTCCCATGGATGGGTTCTATAATGCCCAATTTTTCTTACATGATTATGATATTATTATCAATATGTGTTGGATCAATATGAAAATTAATTCTATAATAAAAATTTGAAAAAGATTTAAATTAAGGAAATTAGGATCAATGTTTTATAGGCACTCATTCCCACACTTGTACGTATATTTGGCAAAATCTCATGCCTGAGCAGTGCATATGGGGTGCTCATATGTAATTCAGGTAGAATATGTTGTACTTGAGGTATGTTTATGATATTCTTGTGAGTGAATGAGACCGAATGTGTAGCACTTAAGATGTGTGACGGACTGTATTTTTTATCAAAAATTTGGCAGAGTTCCATTTGTCATACGACCATCAAGGTAATACAAAACCTGTATAATATCCTGTACAATACATAATACATCCATAAATCCCCAACCCTCGTCAACATATAACAACAACACAACTATACAGGATCCAAAAGTCACTACTTAGTTGTGGCTCTAACGTTGTGTATCCAAACACAATATCGATCAAAGAGATGCTACTAGGTACTTATTACAAATCACAATAACCTACGGAAGCGTAAATAGACCCAAACAACAGTGAAAACTAAATCATCTGATTATCAATCTTATTTACAATATACTATAAGATTCTAAAGAAAATATAAATATATATACAATTTTCCATGACATAAATAAAGTTACAATTTCTAAGTCATCGACATGGTCTTCTAAATCAAAGTTTAGTCCACTTTCAATCTTTACGCTATCCCATCAGATATATCAGATATGTGCTAACTGGAGACAATGAGAAATAATTGTGAGCTAATAGCTCAACAAATGAACATTGTCAAAAACAATAACAACATATATGCAAAATAAGGCAAATAAGGAATTTGTGAGCACGATGAGGATGCGTAATTATTAACATGATCGAATATGCTTTATGAGTATAGTTAACTTTTTATGTTTCATCTTTCTTTTTTTGGATGTAAATTATGCATGATTATTCGTTTTTACAGACCAGAGCCAATAGATAGTATTAGCTAACGATACGAGAGAACGAGGAAATGATCATAATACTTCATATAATTAATGTCGTGAGCGCTTATTCTAGACCCAATGTGGGGGGATATCTACATATTATGCCTATAAACGGACCGATAATGATTCATCCCATATCCCCCGGGGTACCGGGGCAGTTCTCGTTCTTCCACAGTAATATCCTAAGGCGTGCCACGGATATCACCCGCTCTAATAAGCAGTTAGGATACGTGGTCAGGGTAATCTTTGAATTTTTATTGTGATGTAAATAGCAAGCCAGAGAATACTACCCTATAACGTAAATCCGTGGTCCTGATTTCATGATTTCTTATTCTTTTGAGGGAAGACCCACCATACTTCTTTTACATGATTCTCACTTTAGGAGAACGAATCATATATCATATCAATTTGTGACATTTTTTTCGTATATTTGCATAACTTTTATCTTTCTTTCAGATTTAAATATATTATCATGACTCATTTTGTATATACGAATATCATAAGTATAGTGAAGGATAGAGATTCTTACAACCGAGAGGTAATTATAACTTTAGAGGCATCCAGATCATATTTCTTTCATAATTAATTAATGAATATGTTTCTGATATAACAATTAATCATATGCGAATGTATATGCAGTTTAATTAATAATTAGACAATGCGAAATTATGTAAAAATTATTAAAGAGCTCGGGAGAACAGTGCACTTGATGGTGCATGTGAACACGTATCTGTTAATTCTTGAAATTTCGGACATCGAATAGATAAATTATCAAATTCAAGGTATGGGTAATCATAATCCTAACTCATTTTATGCATCAAACTCCAAATTGAAGCTTAAATGGGGTCTGGGGGTGGGTCTAGGGTTTCGCAAACAGAAATTCACATAAATCCGCTAAATCGGATATCTAATCGATAAATTAACTTACATAAAATATGGACAATGATATTCTAGTATTAATTTATGTAAAAGCTCCAAAAATCGAGGCCTAAAACTACCCGACGTGGGGTTAGGGTTTTAGACTTGAAAATTGATCAAAACCTATGAATTTGGATATAAAATTCATATATATACATACTAGGGTCATGAGTGTCACAAATATATACATGGAGTCGGGTATCAGGATAATAACATCTTGAGGGGATCGAATGAAAAAAAAATGGAAGAAAAGGGTATGGATGCACTTATCTCGATCCGATCTACGATTTTTTCAACTAGCTCGAAATTGAAATCGAACTCGAGAGCCTTCGCTCCTCGTCTCACTCTCTTCTCCTTCCCTCTCTCTCTTTTATCTTCTGGAAATAGTGTAAAATGACGTAGAGAGAAACCCAACGCGGCTTTATAATAGGCTTGCGCTCGAGCGCCTAACCAGTGCACTTCGAGCACGGATCCCCTGGATTCAGCGCTCACCCTGGGAGCTCGAGCGTCCGGTGGGCGCTGGGCTCCTGGAATTGTTGTCTGTTGGACGCGCCGTCCAACAAACAGTTGCTTAGCACTGCCTTTGACTTTAAAATTTTTACGTATCTTAAACCTAATTTTCGGTTATCTTAATCTAATACATTGTGGTTACCTTAAATTAAAACCCGATTCGTATACTAATCTAAATTTCAAAATTTATAATGCCGGTTTCACAATCCTCCCAATTTCGGGTCTTCGGGCCTCTCGATCCAATTTCTTCTGTATTCTTGGGCAACGATTCACTTATTTTAATTTAATTATTTCTAATTACCATATCTTTAAAATTGGCACTTCACAAGGTGTATCTGATGCAGTATTTGAATGCACTTGTATGCGTATAATGGTGTTTAATGCACCTTCTTGTCACTCATGTGCCGATTAAGGATATAAGAGTTCATTTGCCCCGAATTCAATCATTTGTGCAGAAAAAGATAAAAATGGGAAAGGAAAGAGAATTTTAAACCTTTTTGAATCAGATATAATAAATTTTATGTTAAAGACAATTTATATCTAAGCTTATTTTTTTATTTATTTTATAAATCATTCGATTTTACTTACAATTATTATTTTACTGTATATACATATCACCATTTGCATTTATTTTTTTTTTTACATTTGTTGCATATATATATATATATATATATATATATATATTTCTGAATGTTTTAAAAGTTTTATTTGATTTTATTTAATATTTAAAGATTTTCTTTATTTTTTACGGAAAGTGAACATTTCGCAAGAAAATTTTTGTATATGAATATATTATGAAGAAAAGTCTTAAAATATTGTATATTTAACCTTTTTTATGACATTTTATGCAAGTATTTGGTGAGCACTTTATTTTTATTATTTGATCTGAAATTACCCTTTTTTTAGATAGTGAAAAATTTTTATATATTTATTATATAATCAATCGTTTATTTTTGCTAAGTACCATTATAAAAATTGATGGTATATAGTTAGATAAATTTTAATATATTAAACAACTTGAGAAATGCACTAATGATCCATAGGTAAAAAAAAGTGGCATTTTTTTTTTATAGAAAGGAATATGTAGATAGCCCACCTATAAATTTCAAATAGTAATATATTGACATAATGTTATTTGGAGTATAAGTAACTGTTTTTCAAAGTTTAGTATTTTGATTAATCAGTATGCGAGTTACGCGCCCTTAGTTCTTTAGATTTGACTTGCATGGTATTTTTATATTTTAAAATATTTAAATATTCTAAGTTTTGGAAGTTTTGATATGATTTTTTGATTGTATGATTTTGTGGATGCATTATACGTTTTAAACTTTTGAAACTTTCATACGGTTTGTATGATTTGGATATTCATATATGTAAAAAACTATTCGTATAAAATCATGATTTAAAATAAGTTTATGAAAAGTTTAACATATCGAACTTTACATATATTTTACAGTTTATTGTTATTCTATTATTTTATTGACAAATATTTGTATATCGCATATATATAATTTCTAAGTATTACACTCATGATTTGTAATATTTTTATAACCTTTCCAAATAAGTGAGTTATGAATATTTGCAGATTATGGACGAAAGATTGATGAAGATTTTTATTTAGTCTGTTTACTTTATATTTTAGAAGGCTAAACACGATTTAGTTTAGCTTGGTTTCTATATTTGCTATTGAGTTTATAAATTATCATGTTACATGTGGTTCAATTTATATTGTTCAATTTGGCTTAGGTTATTTGGGCTTTGATTAGTTACGGGTAATTATTATTTTGATATCATTATTATTTTTGTCTATTTACATTGGTATTATAATATGGTTAAATATCACTTTTTTTTACCTGTAGAGGATAAATATTTTCTTCAAGTGTACCTAATATATTAAAATATGTTAGGATGCCATACTTATCTACATACACGCATGGGAGCCACGTCAGGTACACCTTAGGCACTGCACATTTTATCTGAATGACACATGAGTGCCATATATGTATCCTTCAGGGGTGAATATTTTGCCTAGACCATGCACAGGCATAATATCATATGTAGAGCTTTTGCCAAAAATAAGCATATGCGTCGCACTTGTATTAATTAGATATTAATTCTGTTTCTTTATATTATGATTTTTCTAGAAAAATTTTCATTGCATCATTATTTTTCATATCAACGTAACGTATAGTAATTATTGTATTATAAATATTACTTAAAAAATGAAATGTTATGCTATCTTTTCGAGTAGAAAAGACCAGGAGAGAGTAGAATAAGAAAAATAAGCTTTTGAAGCAAAATTTTAAATGAATGTTTAAACTTAAGATTAGATAAATAAATTTTAAACCTAATCATTTACTTTTTAGTCAAAATTTATAATTTAATTTTTACATTATTTATAATATGATGTTTTTAGGTCTAAAATTTTATGCGACCTTTTCTTTTCTCTAGTCCATGATGGGCATCCAGCAGTTGTATGCCAAGGCTTTCCGCATTCTTCTTTCTTTCCTTGGTTTTTTGTTCTGTCATATTTCTAATAACTTATTCAATTACAATGCATTAACCGCTAATGCATCTTCCTTTTATTAAATCTCAGGGACGAGCTTAATGTGCCAAAAATCCCTGCCGATAACATCCAATTTTCCAGAAAGGGCATTTCTTCGGAAGTGACTAGTGCTCGTAAACGAAAGCCCATTGCCAAGGCAAGTCCTCAGGTCATTTTTCAAGAACAATAGTTAAGGGCCCTGAAACTACCACTTGGATCTGGAATCTACATGCTGATACTCCCGATTTCAATAGCCATATCGGTAATTTGGAGGAGATATCTCAGAAAGGATTTAGTGCCTATTTCGGTCTACTTTCCATCATCTTTCTTTATGATAACGTTTCCTACTATGCTTACCTTATATGCAATTTTTTTTTCCCCATTATTTCAAGAATTTAAAAGCTTGAACCCAAATTGACCAAACTTTCTTAAAAATCCTAAAATTTTTGAAATTTATTGAAGGATATCATTTTATATGTTTTTTTATGCAAGAATTTGAAGAAGAAATTTTTTCATATTCTTTATTTTTACAAAAATCATGCTAAATTATTACACCTAAATTAATAAAAAGTTATTTTCAATTTGGGAAATATGTTGTCTCCTAGAGATTTTATATATATATTTTTTCAAAATAAATAATCATAAAAAGTTATCGAAAATAGTTCATATTATAATATGTCGTAATATATTAACATAAGGTCGTGCATGGTCTATCTATAAGCAATAATAATGATTGAGGTTCGGTCGATATAATGATTTATAGACAGCTTATTCATGAATTTAAATAGTAAAGTATGTCTATAATTTATAGAGATGAAGTGTAAATTAGCTTTGACAAATTTTACCTTATTGGAAATATAATCTCAGCTTATTTTCATTATACTTATATTTATTATATTATTTTTTATTTATTTACTAAATTTTTAACTTACCTTACATTATCATTGTTTTAGATTAGTAAGTTTGGTCTTTGATCGACATCAGTTGATCGTCGTATCGGTCACTAGACGGCTTGACCCAAACCCATCTTGCTAGCTATTGAAAACGATTGTTAGAAGTCAAAGCTTCCAACCAAGTTGTTGGTCATTGGCGGCCAGTGTTTTTGACTCCATTACTAAAATGAAATATAAAATATTAAAAGTTATTTTTGATGAATTTAAATATTTTATTACCTGTGAAATATCACCATTTTTTCAAAAGTATCGATACAATCAATGACAACAGACATTCAATATTATTGATGATTTGTGTGATACTTTATATTTTTTATACATATCAGATGTAGAATATTATTTTGATAAAAATTATTTTTAAAAAAATATTTTCTATTCTAAATATAAAAAATATTTTTTATAAAAAAATATTTTTATAAAAAATATTTTTTATTGGATAAATATTATCCAATAAAACACAACTAGGCCATGTGAAGACAAATGAGAGTGAAAGGCTTCCCTGGTTACACCATAACTTCAAAAATCATGATGGAGATTTATTTAGCGACAAAAAAAAAAAAAAAGAAATTGAGACGAGTATATGAGATTTATTGAGATCATAATTACAAAAAATATTACTTTTATAATTTAAATATAACATATTTAGATCATAATTAAATAATCTTATTTTTATATTAAAGCTCACCACAAAAATATAAATTTCAGCAAAAAAAATATTAATTATAAAAATATGTTCAAAACACGCTGTGTTATCAAATAATTAAAACGAAATAAGATTTTAAAATTTTAATATTCTTAAATATTAAATTATAAGGTAAAAATTTAAAAATTATTGATAGTCAGACGTTATTTAGGTAGGCTGTGAAATTCTCTCATTATCAAGAGTATTCAAATTTTATCTAGAAGACGTGATTTTTCAGTAATTATGCAAAGAATTTTCAATTTTGAATAGTATGAGGGCTTGCAGTCAAATTTGGGTGCATTTGTTCAATAATAGGCGGAATTGAAGACGGAGACTCTTGGTTTTTTTTTTTTTTTTTTTCAATCTAAATTATTTATTTTTAAATAAATAATTATAATTTAATATTTAATATTAATTAAATTTTATTTTTTTTAAATTAAATTATAATTATTTATTTAAAAATAAATAACCTAAGTTCAGAGAAAAAATACCTCTATAAATAAGATGATGATTTCATCAATAGTCTAACAATAATAACATAACCTTATGACTATATAATTTTGTTTGTGAAAATAAAAATGCAATTTGCATCGATTTTATAATTTATTTATAATTTTTATATACAAATTTTATTAAATTTAGAAAAAATAAAAATAATTAAATTATATATATTATAAATAAATTATAAGAATGAAATATATAGTAATGATACCTCCTTTATAGATATATATATATATATATATATATTATATGTTAAATAGTTATAATTATAATAGTATAAACATAATATAATTATATACTATTTATTTTAAAAAATAGCTACATTTTTTTTAATATATTATTAATATAAAATAATTATAAAGCGAGATTACGCTATTATTTTGAAAAAATATGATCTCTTTCTCTATATATGTTGAAGAAGCATCTTCCACGTTACCTTTCTCGTCTCTCCCGCCGGCTCTGTTTCTCTGAATTAAGACTTCTGGAGTAACAGCGTGAGCAAGCTAACTTGCAGCTCCAATGGCTAAGAAGCCAGCTAAAAACGCAAATGAATGGGCGATTTCCGATAGAGAAGTAACGAGAAAGGACTTCCCTCCTGATTTTATCTTCGGCGCCGCTTCTTCTGCATACCAGGTTCTCTCTCTCTCTCTCTCTCTCTCTTGTGAGCTAATGTTCCGGATGGATCTTAGAAATCACGACCAAGGCGCACAGCAATTATGCGAATTGATATGTTGTTGACTTTCTTTTCACGCGAAACAGATCGAGGTTATTTGATTTCTATGATTTGAGATTTCATAATTTATGGACAAGATAAAGTTATCTTCAAGAATTATTGCTGTTGCGTTGATTTAATACGAGTAATGTCAACTCTGAAGTCTTCTAAACTGATAAATAATGGAGGACAAAATGCATATTTTGCTGTATAAATTTTTTTAATCTTCTGACCGCTGACTTAATTGCTGCTTGTCCATCTCTCTCTCTGTCTCCCTCTCTCTCTCTCTATCTTTTCTTCTTATAAAATTTACTGTTGCTCCATTACCATTTTATATCTACTTCCAGTTTTCGAATAGCTAATCGAATCTCGCGAGGGACGTAAGCAAGACTAGAGATTTTCGTTGATGTCATTTGGCGAGAGCTTTCCTTTGAATTAGTCAATCCTACAAAAACTTGCAACTCAGTGTATTGTGTAACTTATTTTATTTTTCTAAATGAAACTCGGCCGCCTTAACAGGAGTTTTTGATTGCTACCTTGGTGTTGAAGTTACAAATGGATGAACCATAAATCAAAACTGCCAAATCTTCTACTGGTACACAGATAGATAATAATTGTTTTCAAATTGTACCAATAAGATTGTCAAATTGTACACAGATGGATGAACTCAGTTTTTGATTGTCAAATTGTTTTCACCATACACAGATTGTACCAATAAGATAATAATTTATATGGAACACTGACATCATTTGTGACCAATTCATCAACTAAGCTGATGTGAACATCCAATAACTAGAAAATTTGGCCTCTGGGTTTACCTGCTATTTCCATCACCGAACTGCAGGTTGAAGGAGCTGCCAAGGAGGGCAACAGGGGTGCCAGCATCTGGGATGCCTTTTCACACACAGAAGGCATGTTATTTCACGATATCTTTTACTGTCACCTTCAATTTTTTATTTTGGGGGAACAATCTTCCATGTGATAACTAAATGTTCTATCCAGTAGGCTTGCTCCCATATCTATTAAATTTTTTTTATGAAAAGTTGAAAAATAAATAATAAAGATTAAATAATTATTTAACTAAATTAATGCAATTCCCATTATTAATTTTCTATCTTATTATCACTGACCCTTGGATAAATGTGGGAGTTAGTCCACTGAAAATACCAAAAGAACTCTCTTTTTTCATCTAGCACCTTCGTAATAATTCCCGCTGATCACTCTTGCGCTACCAGGAAATATTGTTGATGGAAGCAATGGGGATATTGCTGTTGATCAATATCACCGTTACAAGGTAATTAATGAATGATTTATTTCATTTTGCTTCTTCTCTTGATGTTATTTATAAGGAATTCAATACTTTTAAGCCCTGAAGTCTTAATTACACCTAAGTTTAATATTAATAAAAATTATAATTTCGGACCCTACAATTGTCGTGTGCCCCTTATCGCTCATGAGTGCTTGAGGAGTCAGGCCCTTTGATACAACCGAAGGGGGATATTTGATTAAGCTATGGACATACAATATTGGCTAAGATTCACTCAACCAATTTAAAAAATTAAATACATATAAAAAGCTAAAGGAAATTTTTTGATTAATATTTAAAATTTATTTATTTAAAAGTAATTTTTAAACTCATTTAAATAAGGAAAAACTAATCCTAAGTGAATAAAAATAATAGAGAAGAGGGGTAATTAGTAGCTAATTAACTTAGTAACATAATTAAATTGTGGGGATGATATAATTAAGGAGGGAAGGAGGAAGACAAAATATTTAAGGGGATGATATAATTAAGAGGAAAGATGGGGAGGGGATAAGGTGGCTAATTAATTCGGGGAGAGAGGTTGTGGGGAAAGAGGGTTGGCCGTGGAGGTGAGAAGAAGGGAGAGAGCTGTTGCTTTGTTGGAAAAGGGAAACATGTGAATAGGGATATGTTGGAAAAGGGAAACATGTGAATAGGGATATGTTGACTATATTGAAATCCTCACCGCTTATTTGAATCACAAAAAAATATTAACAACACATAACAAGTAACCAATAATCACAAATAATAAAACAAGATACGAGTTTTACATGAAAAACTCTTTTTAAAATGAGAAAAAAAAATCATAGGACTAGAAGTTCGTAAATATCTCTACTATATAATATTTTTTATGGGTTCGGCGACACCATGGGCCAGTCCAATCTCAACCTGAACTATCAACGCGACAAGAGACCCAACAAGCGGCATGCTAAGCCTCAACAAGGAGATTGATCTGGTCCAATCCATAGGACATAGCGGCGATCAGAATAAGGCTGAGGAAGCGATGGGTCAAAGGGAACAAGCGTCAACGGGCCAACCAACAATATAACCAGACAGACCAATTCAAAAGGCTCTTCGATAGGTGGCTAGCATAGCGGTCAAAGTACGCGTATATAGAGCTCTGCTTGAAACCACCTGACGATTGGATTGATAGATCACTTAAGATCTCCTCACCAGAGCAAGGCGATGCTCGTCAAAGGCGTCTCCCGTTAGCCCGTTAGTGGCAGGCAAACCCGAAGGCGACACTTGTTAAGGACCTTGGCACCAAATATTCACCCACGAAACATTATAAATATTCCTTGCCACCACGAGGCTAAAAAAAGAGAGGGAAAAAAAGGGAGGACGGAGGGAGGAGCTCCGGCATTAGAGGGGAGATCCTTCTCTGACGTCAATGGAGCGCCTTACTCAAATTCATAAGGCCCCTTTTCGGGCCTGTAAAAGTTTGGGTCCCCTAAAGAATAAAAGGAGAACTAGGCACTTTTCCTGCACAGCTCTCCCTCATCATAAAATCATTCCTCGCCGAATGCATTCACAGTGAGTCACTCTATGAGTACATTCGTGGTGAGCCACTCCATGAGTGCAACCTTAGTGAGTTACTCATCGAGTATAACCCTAGTAAGTCACTCACCGATTGCAACCCTAGTGAACAACCGACTGTGTGCAATTAGAAAGGAGCTCGGTCCTCCTTCCTCTCTAAGCCGTCCCCTGTCGGGTGTATAATATGACCCAGTCCTCTTCTCACATCCCCCATTCATTTGCAATTCTGTATTATCTAGTATCTTCATTATATCCTTCTATCTCTTGAGAAAGATTTCTGATTTGAGTATCGGATGATAAATTATAGAGTGAATTCCGCCAATCCTCTAACCTCTTATTTGTAATTTGTAGTGCATAAGTTTTAGATTAGTATCATCGAAGATTGGACCTACTCTAATTCGACCCTCAGAAAAGATCGAGTGGTTCCTTAATCTGTACCACAACCCAAAAACTAAGGACACATCACTTTCAGTTACACAAACCCTAAATATAAGATTACAATATCTTGCTTCAAACAAGTACGAATAATAAAGAATATAATATGAAAGAAAAGGAATAAAATCGGTAAACGTTCTTCTTAATTTCAAGAATAGCGTACCTAAAGTCGGTAGAGATTGAAACACAATTCAGAATTCAACCGGATGTACGAATCTTTCTCATTTTCATTTTCTATCTCTTTCTTTTCTTTTTCTCTCATAAAATGGTGCTCTAAATGCAAATAAATAACTCTAAAAATGCGTTGATGTATTTTTATACTGCAAGCCGTGCTTGAACACTTGTTAGGTACTCCTCGAGCGCAGGTGTCTCTGGAAATGACGCCTTGGGCGTCCCTCGGGCCCTCCTTGAGTGCAATGCTTCTGAAATTGATGATTCAGGCCTTTGTTGGGCGCGCGAAAAACTTCTCATCTGTACCACCAATTGTCATGTCAAATGGATATAGACTCGTACAGAACTAACCCATAACCCTACAGATTAATGACATTGAAATGCTGCATCATTCTCCTCCACTAAAAAAATGCATCCTTAAATTTAAGTAGGTGGCATTGATTTTTAAATGGATTGGCAGTTCAAGTGAGTGGACTGGTGGATGTTGCAATTGTACTGGATGAGAATATGTAGGTGGTGGAGGGTAGTGGCTGGAGGCGTTTGTGTTGTCCCAATCCACCAGTAAGCATCTCCAGTTTGAACCGTCCCACCTGAGATGACCTGCATCTCCTGTCCTAGCAGTTACTCCAATATACCTTCATTCTGATGCATCTTCCCCTTCAAAATGCACTACAGAGTCATAGCAGATGTTGAAGGCACGCCTAGCAGATATGGGAAACACAGTTTCAAGACTGCCGTGGATCCACTGTTCACAGGGGGGACAGCGACAGACTGATTTCTTTGACTTGAGCCGCTCTTCAGATTCCTAATCTCAATTCTCCACCAGCATCTTTGAGAAAGTGCACAGCATCTCCTAACACGAGCCTTTTCTTGTTCACAAAAGCACTCCAGCCCATAGTTAGCAAGTGCCTTCTTGGCCGGCCTCTGCATATGTGCCTGAACCTCCATTCCAAGCCATGCAAATCCTTTGCTATGAGCTCTTGAGAAGGCCTCTGTTGCTTGTAATCCAGAGGTGGGGAACAGTCCTTGTCGCAACTATGGACAGAGAAGCCACCATGAGTGCTGTTATCTGAAGCAATAAGAATCCTGCAGAACATATTTGGTGTATTAGACCTGGCCACATCTTAAATATCCTCTGCTTCTCCCCCCACCACCAGCTGCTTCATTCTCCACCATTTTCTATTCAATTTGAATTTCAGAAAGCAGAGAAACTCGCACATAGACCTCATTTGTTGACGCCTCCGCTGGGCCTTCACTAGGCTTTAGAAAGGCGGGCACTTGGGAGTATTGTGACCATGCTCTTGCTCCCTGGATAAAAAGGCGACTATCAATTGGGAATCACTCTCATGTTAAAATCCTTGTAACTGGAGGATTTGGATGGAGCACGTGGACCTCGTGTATGATTATGCACAAGATAAACAAAAGGAATTTCGGTCAACTATGTTACTCGAAACCTTTTGGACGGGTAACAATTACCGGCCAACATGTTGACCAGTTGTAAGCATGGGTTGCCCAACATTACTAAAGGATTCCAGACAGATAACCAACAGGTTAATGGGCATTGACCGACCTTGTAAAGAGGATGCTCAATGAGCGTTGACTGACCTTGTGAAGAACGCGAATGATGGAATGTTGGCCGTCCACCAGGGAATCCAGAATGGTCCCAGCTCAAAAGATCTTCTGAGCGCATGCTGACCGATTGTAAGTATGGGCTACCCCGCATTGCTGAAGGATTCCAAACGGAAAATCGACCAGTTAATGGGCATTGACTGACCATGTGGAGAGGACGGTCAACGAGCGTTGACCAGCCTTGTGAAGAACGCGGACGATGAAATGTTGGCCGCCCGCTAAGGATTCTAGAATGGTACCAGCTTAGAAGATCTTCTGAGTGTATGTGATCTCAGACGGTTATGTAGGGGCCATTTTTATACAAAATATATTCATATTATTGGTAAGGATAAATTTTATTGAAAGAATAAAGAATATTCTTCAAATTTGCTGAATATTGGTATCTGTATTTTTTTGAAAGGAAAGTAGAGGTACTTGGGTGTGTGGCTAAGTGTGAAAAATAGAGAGAGTGAAAAAAGGTGAATGAATAAGAGAATTGTGAGCAAAATATAGGGTGTTTTTGTATTACTTGTACTCTATTCTTCGATTTTTCTTTCTCTTTTGATTGTATAATTGTGAAAAATTGTTCCCAACCTCACATAATGGAATTGATTCCGTAAACTGATTATCTCGTGGTTTTTTGTTTGGTTGATAAGGATTTTTCATGTAAAATTCGGATATTTATTTTTCTTCTTCCTCATTCCCTTTACTGTGTCTATTTGTGGTGGTCGTCTGACATCATCTACCCCAACAAGTGGTATCAAGACAGGTTGAGAACTCTATCTAAAGGACGGTATCATTTTCGAAGAGTCTTCCGTTTAGCGTAGAGTAGTTCAACGGGTAGGGTAATTTAATTATCTGACAAGAGACGATAAAAAATATCCTAATCAGATAGGAAATAGTAAAGGCGCTAAAGAAGGATGAGAAGCTTACAAATTTGACCGAAGATGAATGATAAGATAAAAGAGACCTTACCAACTGTACCATTAAACTATACCTGACGGACAACACTCTCCAAGAAATCCTCAGTCTGATTGACCTGGCGGAGGTTTGGGAGAAGTTAGAGAGTAAGTATAAATCCAAATCCTTCACAACCATATTATATGTAAAGAAGTAATTTTATAACTTACAGTTGCCGAAAGGTGGGAGTTTCGAGAAGTATTTGAATGAGTTTAACATAATATTGATAGAGATGTCCGCTCTTAATGAGGAAATCAATGAGGAGGATAAGGTTTGGTATTGCTAGTCTCTCTGCCGACCTCCTATGATCACATCGTCACAACCTTATTGTTTGAAAATGATACACTGAGGTTGGACGAAATTATTACTTCCTTACTCATGAATGAGTCAAGACAGTCACAAGGGACCTCGACGTCATCTCACTCTAAGGTACTTGTGATCGAATCCAGGGAAATGAGTAGAGAATGCAGCCAGAAACTAGGAAAGAAAGGCTATAGCAAGTCACGGTCTAGGTGTCAAAACCTTGAGTGCCATATCTGTGATAAGAAGGGTCACATCAAGAAGTATTATTTCAAGTGGAAGCGTGAAAATATGGAGAATGAGAAAGATGATAAGGGACGATGAGAGAAAAAGTTATCGGTCTCAATAGTCACAAGAGGCAACCTTCTGGTGACATGTGAAAAAACTGTGACAAGCCTGACGGACTATGAGGTCGGCTGGATGGTCCACTCTGGCGCTTCTCTGTATGCTAGGTCTAGAAGAGGACTGTTCACATCCTACATTTTAGGAAACTTTGGAATGGTAAGAATGGAAAATAAAGGAACATCCTCAATTGTTAACAGAGGTGATATTATCCTTATCACTAATAATGGAATGAAACTGATGTTGAAGGATGTGCGTCATGTTTTTGATATCTGGCTAAACATTGTCTCAGCCGGTCGGCTGGACAATGAAGGCTACTATAATACCTTCTGTGAAGATAAGTAAAAACTAACCAGAGGATCTCTTGTTGTGGCAAGAGAAAAAAAAGTGCTCCGATTTATACGTGATGAAAGCCTGTGTTGTGGCCGAAGAAGTGAATATTGCAATCAGTAAGGAGTCCGAGAATTTGTGGCACAAGAGGTTGGGTTATATGAGTGGACGTGGATTGTGTCATCTAACTAGGAAGGGCCTTATCCCCAAAATAAGGGAGGACAGATTGAAGACATGTCCCCATTATTTGATCGGTAAGTAAAGGAGAGTCTCATTCCATGGTGACTTGTCCTCCATAAAGGCGGAGATGCTTGATCTCATCCACACAGATGTGTGTGGACTATTTAAGGAGAAGTAATTTGGTGGAACTTAGTATTTCGTTTCTTTTGTTAACGATTGTTTCAGAAAACTGTGAGTCTACCCACTGAAAAACAAAGATCAAGTCCTCAGTATATTTGAATAGTTTTATACTCTGGTTGAACATCAGACAGGAAAAAAACTAAAGGCCATCCGAAATGATAATGGCGGCGAGTACGTATGGCCTTTTGATACCTATTGTCGGTTATATGGTATTAGGCATTAGAAAATACTACCAAAGACGCTACAGTTGAATGGAGTAGCTGAGTAGATGAACCACGCACTCATGGAGAGAGTCCGATGCATACTTTCAGAAGCCAAGCTTTCTGCATCTTTTTGGGTCGAAGTATTAAAGACGGCGGCCTACATCATAAATAGGTCACCTAACAAACCTCTGAAGGGTGAAGTGTTGGAGAAGTTATGGTTGGGTAAGGAACCATCATATGACTATTTACGAGTATTTGGATCTAAAATTTTGTTCATGTCTCAAAGGATGAAAGGACCAAGTTGGAGTCCAAGACGATGCAGTGCGTCTTTTTGGGTTATGGGAAAGATGAGTTGGGCTACAGATTTTACGATCCAGTTGAGAGAAAACCTTCCAATCAAGGGACGTGACCTTTGTGGAAGACGAAACGATCGAGAATATTAGCGGAAAGGTCAAGTGTGATGTTGATAGAACGGACAATGTGGGTGCTGAAATTGTCCATCCATTGGCTCTACAGAACAATGACATTGACCCTGATGTGAACGAGGATAGGAATGAGGCCCTGGCGGCACCAGATGAGGATCAGGATGAAATCACTCCTCAACCGGCCGAGAACGTTCTTGTCAGATGATCCTCATGTAATAGACAGTCGTCCGTCCCTCTATCTCCCAGTGAGTATGTCCTGCTCATTGATGTTGGAGAGCCAAAGACTTTTGGAGAGGTTATGGATGATGAGAATAAGGAGAGATGGTTGGAAGTCATGAAAGATAAAATTAGCTCTCTCCATGAAAATCATATGTTTGATTTGGTTGAACTACCCAAAGGAAAAAAGGCTCTAAAGACTAAGTGGGTCTTCCGATTAAAAACGGATGAGAATGTCATGAAGCCGAGGTACAAGGTACGGCTAGTGGTGAAAGACTTCAGTCAATAAAAGTGAGTTGACTTTGATGAGATTTTTACACTAATAGTGAAGATGTCATCCATACGGTTGTGTTAGGTTTGGCTGCTACTTAAAATCTTGAGGTGGAGCAAATAGATGTCTAGACGGCTTTCATCAATGGTGAACTTGAGTAGGAGATTTACATGGAATAGCAGAAAGAGTTCAAGGTTAAGGGAAAGGAACGACTTGTCTGTCATTTGAGAAAGAGCCTGTACAATTGAAGCAGGCCCCTAGACAGTGGTATAAAAAATTCGAGTATGTTATGACTAATCAAGGGTACTGGCGGACTACTTGTAATCACTGTGTATTTACACAGAGGTTCTCCAATGATGATTTTATTATCCTTTTCCTGTATGTGGATGACATATTGATTGTTTGACGCAACAATACTCAAATAAAGGAGTTAAATGAGCAATTTGTGCGGTCGTTTACTATGAAGGACTTGTGATCGGCAAAATAAATTATTTACGTCAGAATTATCCATGATCAAGAGGTAAGGAATTTATGGTTATCTCAAGAGAGTTATATTGAGAAAGTGCTCCAACAATTCAATACGAATAAGTCAAAACCTGTGAACACACTGTTAGCAAACCACCACAAGTTGAGCACTTGTCAGTATCCGTCATCAGACGAAGAGAAGTCATACATGAGAGGTGATTCTTATTCCTTAACTATTGGAAGCCTGATATATGTCCTAGTATGCACAAGACCAGACATAGCATATACTGTTGGTACAGTCAGCCGATTTCTGTCAAACTATGAAAATGAGTACTAGTCCGTGGTCAAGTGGATCATGAGATATATTCGAGGAACTTCTAAAAGGTGCTTATGTCTTGGGAGTGACGAGTCTCAGTTGGTAGGTTACTCGGATGCTGATATGGTTGGGGACATTGACTCCCGTAAGTCTATTTCAAGATACTTAGTGAAGTTTGCTAGAGGTGCAGCTTCTTGACAATCCAAGTTGCAGAAATGCGTCGCCTTCTCAACTACTGAGGCCGTGTATATCGCAGTGATAGAAACTTATAAAGAGATGTTATGGATGAGGAGATTCATTCAAGAATTGGGTCTCAGACAGAAAAAATAAAAGGTACTTTGTGATAGTCAGAATGTCATACATCTCTACAAGAACTCCTTACTCCATTCTAAATCAAAGTATATTAACATTCGATATCATTGAGTGAGTGATGTGCTTGAAGTCGGTCTACTATCACTAGAGAAGGTTGGTACTGAAGAAAATGTGGTGGATATGATGACCAAGATTTTACTAAAGGGTAAAAATAAAACTTATTACAGATTGGTCGGGCTTACAAATATTACTTCCTCACGGTCGTGAGGAAAAGTTTATTGGAAATTACTTCCGTGTGGAAGTTCTTTTAACCAGAGGACTTGGATGAAGCACGTGGACCTTGTGTGCGACTATGCATAGGATAAATAGAAGAAATTTCAGTCGACATAGTTGATCGGAATATTTTGGACGAGTAACAATGACCGGTCAATATGCTGACCAGTTGTAAGTATGGGCTATATAGTATTGCTGAAGAATTCCAGACGGACAACCAATCGGTTAATGGGCATTGACTAGCCATGTGGAGAGGATAGTCAACGAACGTTGACCGGCCTTGTGAAAAACACGGACGATGAAATGTTGGCCGTCCACCAGGGAATCTAGAATGGTGTCAGCTCAGAAGATCTTCTGAGCGTATGCGATCTTAGACGGTTATATGTAAATAATTTTTGTACAGTATATATTCATATTATTGGTAAGGACAGATTTTATCGAAAAAATAGAGAATATTTCTCAAATTTGCTGAATATTGGCGTCTATATTTTTCTGAAAGGAAAGTAGAGGCACTTGGGTGTGTGGCTAAGTGTGAGAAATAGAGAGAGTGAAAAATGGTGAAGGAAGAAGAGAATTGTGAGCAAAATATAAGGTGTTATTGTATTGCTTGTGCTCCATTCTTTGATTTTTTTTTTCTCTTGCGATTGTGTAACTGTGAAAAATCATTCCCAACCTTATATAGTAGAATTGGTTCAATGGACTGATTGTCTCGTGATTTTTTCCTTGGTTGATAAGGATTTTTCACCTTTTACTATGTCTATTTGTGGTGGTAGTCTGACGCTATCTACCCCAACACTATCACCCTCCACAACCTGGCATGAGTTTATTGGAGTTTGGCAATTTTTTCACTAAGACTTGGCAAAACTCGAGCCATTTCTCTGATACTAATTTATTTAGCCGAAGGAGGAAACATTTGATCAAACTAGGGACGTGTAATCCCAACTGAGTGGGATTCACTCAATCATTTGAGAGAATGAAATACTCACAAGTCGAAAGCAATTATTTAATTAATATTTAAAATATTTTTCTTCAAAAACAACTCTTACGTTCACTTAAATAAAAAATTAATCTAAAATAAATTGAATAATAGGAGAGAGAGGCAATTAGTAGCTAATAAACTTAATAACATAATCAATAAGGGGAGACGAGAGGGAAGATAACATGATTAAGTGGAAAGACAGGAAAGGGGGCAGGTGGCTAATTTAAATAAGAAAGGGGCAGTGAGGGGGAGAGGGTTGGCTGTAGAGGTGAGGAAAGGGGAGAGGGTTGTTGCTTTGCTGCGAAGAGGGAATATATAATTACAGATATGTTGCCCAAAAAATATTAAAAATGAAAAAAAAAAAAAAAAAACCCTTATTTTGCTTAATTATTGCCTTGTCACCCTTATACTATAAGAAGTTGTAGCACCTCACACCTATATAGGTAGATTTTATTAAAATTATCCCATAATATTAAATAATCAATCAGAAAATTATTATAGGTCTATTTAGAATATTTTTTTGATTAATCTTCTCCTAACTAATATAGAATATAAGTACTAATTTTACATTGGGATGAAAACATAATTAATATGGTACTTATAATTATTTTTATGATATATTTTTATTTAAGAATTTTAAAACTTAAAATAATAATAAGTGTTAAGTTGAAATTATTTATTTATTTTAAATAGTTTGAGACTTATTTTAAATATCATAATTTTACTAATTATTTTACTGAAATAACTGTCAAATTTGAATTTCACCTTGTAAATTTGACATTAATCACATCATTTGACAGTATGATTATGATAAGGTTATTATTCAATAAATTTTTTAATCAATTTTCATCTTCACTAAAAAATTAATAAAATATATTTAATTATTATCGTATATTTAGTTATGCATATTTAATTTTTAAAATTTCAAAAAATAGAATCACCTTTATCATACATGAAAATCTATTGATTTTATAACTAGTGATTTTTCTGATAATTATTTATAATAGATATATAGATCATTCTAATATTAAATAATATCTACAATAACTCATACATAATTGAATATTTCATTAGAATATTTTATATAATTATCTCTAAATATCAAGAAAAGTTACATAAATTGTTAAAAATATATTTAATTTATCCATAATAGAAGATATATTTAATCTTATATGAATATATAGTGCATAAGATATCTAATTATTATTAGATATTTTATATCTATCTGTATTTGTATTTAACTGCCCCGTACTAAGATTGTTTTCAAAAAAAAATAATAATTGTTTTATTTTCATTTTTATCTGAAAAAAACTCAAGCCTCAATTTTTTTCCATTTCTTAATCTTTTTCCAGCCATCTTTCCACTGTTCCTTTCTTATTCTTCCTGCAGCCGACTCTCTGCAGCTTTAACGCCCACCAATCAGTGTACTTTCCAACTGTCGCAGCAGCCCAAAAACTCCCGTTTTGATCATTTTCTTAAACATATTATAATAAGTAAATAATTATCAAGGAATCGTGTAATATTTGTATAAAAATTACAACTTCGCGTGTGTGACCAATGCTTGATAATGGAACCCATGGATGTCTACACCTAAAGTACGCTCAACCACTGATTTTTGAAGGTGCACGCTCGAGGGCGCCTGAGGCACTATTCCCGGTGGTGCCTGTACCCGAGACACACCTAACGGGTATTCAAGTGCAATTAGTAGTATAAAAGCATACCTGACGTGTTTTTTGGGTATTTTAAAATCAAATCTCATACTAGGAGTGGCGTATATAGAGAGAATAAAAAGAAAAAGAGAGAATAAAAAAATATTCGATATCCAGTTAAAATTCGATCCGAGTTTCGTTCTTCGTCAAGGTAAAGTATATTATTTTAGATCTATTTTTTATTGTGTATTTCGGTTTATTACTCTTATTTCTCATTGTATTTTTTTATTGTGGGTCGTTGGATGTGTTAAGAGCGCTTGCGACGCCGTTCCTAGTAGCACTCATACCCGAGACGCACTTAACGGGTGCTCGAGCATAACTCGTAGTATAAAAACGTGCTTGACGTATTTTTTAGATATTCTATAATCAAATCTCACACAAGGAGCGTCGCACATAGAGGGAGAAGAGGAAAAAAAAGAAAAGAAAAATGTTCGACATTCGGTTGAGATCCAATTTGAGTTTTGTTTTTCGCCAAGATTGGGTACATTGTTCTAGAATGATTTTTTAGAATGTATTTCGTTTGGTTACTCTTATTTTTAATTATACTTTTTTCTTGTGGTTGTTAGGTGTGTTGAGGGATTATAATCAACCATTTTTCACCCAAGATTGTAGTGAAGGAATTTCGGATGGGTTTATATATAACCGGCACTATTATTGTTATAGTGAATTTATTTAAAATTTATCATGTAATTTTTTTCTTGGTTGAAAAGGATTTTTCATATTAAAAATGTTATTTATCATTATATTTCTCATACTTATGAGTTTGGTGGTTGATATGGTACGGGGAATAATCAACCATTTTTCACGCAGGATTGTGGTGAAGTAATTTCGGATGGGTTTACCTATAACCGGTACTATTATTATTATAGTGAATTTATTCAAAATTTATTATATGATTTTTTCATTAGTTGAAAAAAAATTTTTATATTAAAAATATTATATATCATTGTATTTCTTATATTCACGAATTTGATGGTTGACGTGTGATGAAAAATAATCAACCATTTTTCACCCAGTATTGTAGTGAAGGAATTTCAGATGGGTTCACTTGTAACCGGCACTATTATTATTATATTAGATTTATTCAAAATTTATCCCATTATTTTTTTCTTAGTTGAAAAAATTTTTTTACATTAATAACGTTGTGCATCATTATATTTTTTATATTCACGAGTTTGGTGGTTGACGTATGATAGGAGATAATTAACAATTTCTCACTCAAGATTGTAGAGAAAGAATTTCATATGGGTTTACCTATAACCGGCACTATTATTATAATAGATTTATATAAAATTTATTTCGTAATTTTTTTCTTTGTTGAAAAGGATATTTCACGTAAAAAACGTTGTGTATCATTATATTTCTTATACTCACAAATTTGGTGGTTAACGTGTGATAATGGGTTTGGGTTTTCTTTCGTTGCGTTGGGTTTTATTTGTTTGGGTCGGACCCTAACACTTACAAAGCGGCCAGTGGGATGAATGCTTGTGGCGCCACTCAGGCGGCCCTTGGGCATCCACCATTCGGCTGTTGTTGGCGATTTTTCTTTATTGTCTTTTCTTATGTGTATACTGCCCAATAGAAAAACCCACCACTAGGCGGGCGAAGTCGAAGGTGTTGGGGTTCGACGCCCGGATCCACCCGATCCAGTAGCAATGGGATACCCGAACCCTCGTCATCGTCAACCACCATTTAGTAGGAATAAGGAACACAAGAAATATACAGCATTCTTTTTATATGGAAACCTCTTTTCAATTAATAAAAAAAACCACGGGACACATAATTCACCAATAAATTCACTATGTAAAATGGTTACAAAAATCAAGAGATAGAATACAAGCAACCACCTTGACTACACAAGCCATAGAGGTGAAAACCGAAGAACAAAATACGAAAATACAAAGACCTTACACTTTATATTTTACTCACTGCTCTCTCTTTCTTCTCTATCTTTCTCTCCTCACCGTGGTGCCCTCTGCTCTTGCATTTTACAAGTATTGGTGAGACTCCACACACAGTGACCAGTGCATAGTACCCCCACAGCCTTTGGTGTCCAGCACCCTGGCCCCTTGGTGTTCTCAAACATACCTGGTGATTTTTTACACGTTTCCTGAAACTCCTGGCGCGCCTTTACAATGATTGGCTCCAAATCTCCACCTGTTGACCTGGCAAAATGATCTATCAAGCCATTTCTATTATTTCTATGCCTTCACCGATTTTCAAGTTTCCTCTAGATTCATGCCCTATAAGACGGCACATGCTCTATACTCCACAGACGGCGTGCCCTACAACTCTTCTAGCACAGTAAAAGTTTTGCCAATTCTACTGTACAGAATTAGCCGGTCAACCACCGCGTTAACCGGATTCTTCACTTGGGCCGGTCAACCTCTGCGTTGACCGACATTTCATGCAGACCAAAGCAAACTGGGATTTCCATACCGAAAATCCATTCCTTCACCAAAGCTGCCAACTTGCCCCAAACCGCGAAATGGCATACCGTGCAACTTCTCTCACAGACAACTGGTTTACCATCCCGGGCAGAATGCCCAAACCCGCCAAATGGCCATCCCGCCATTTTGCCTATTCTGCCACTTGTGCTACAAACTGGTCAAAATGGCATACTGGGCAAAATGCTCCAAATCGGCATTTTTTCTTCATTTCCGGCAAAATGCCCATTTCGTTATTTTGCCTTTTTTATTCTGCCAAAATGCATTCCGGGCAAAATACCATTCCGACATTTTACTGCAAACCGTCCAAAATGGGCATTTCGAGCAAAATGACCAACCTTCCATTTTGCCCAATCATGGCGTTTTGTCTTTCTGGGCCGGTCAATGCATTGGCCGGCCATTTGCCATTTTGACAGGTCAACACGTTGACCAGCACTTTGCACCAAAGGCCTTCACACGCCTTCTGCTGCAGCCAGTCCTCGAGCCTTCTGCTGCATAAAGTCCTCGGCCTTTCTGTTGCAGCACTCAGCACAAATTCTGTACAATCTCAGATGATGTCTCCATTTGTTAAGCGCTAACAAGGGAATAATCAATACCCAACAGAAGGCCGATAAGCCAGTCCTTAGGCGGCCATCGTCTAGACCAGCCGGATCCGTACTAGGCACGAACGGGCAATTTTCCTTTGGCATGCACTGAAATTCGGTGTTTTTTCCATTCTCATTCTTCCTTTTGCATTCATTGCCCAGTTTCAAAAGTAAACTATGAACCATATAAATGATTTATTCAAAAATTATACACTATGGTTCATCTAATGAGAAAACGTAAAAGAAAGTACCAAATAATGGAAGCTAGATGAAGATGAAGAAGATCACTGTATATCACGCCCATTTAAATAAATATGGCAAAGAGATAAATATGAATAGAATTGTATAGTGGGACCCGATATTCTCACTTATATTAAAATTGTCAAGAATAAATATGATCTCCTTTTATTTTAATTTTTTTCTCTCTCATCTTTTTATACCAAGTTGGACAATTTTGAGACAAATTAGTTTACAATTTGATATATAAATATTATTTCTCTTAAAAAATTAAAGGGTCGACATGTAACTTAATTTATACAGTTAGTATGATTTTTTTAATATTACGTTAAGATTGATGTGTCCCTGGGTTCGTATTCTAGTGCGGATTAGGAAGCATTTAAATTCCTCAATTGAATCAGATCGCAAACGGGTCCGGTCTTTACGTCTCTCAATTTGGGTCATGCGTACCACAAATTATAAATAAGAGATCAAATGACGGTAGAGGTTGTCCCACTTGTATATACTTGACGCTCAACTCAAAAATTTTTCCTTGTGAACGGAAAGATGTATGCGTGGAAGTAAACGTGATTAGAATGCAGAGATGCTAAAATGTAGGGAGTGCGTGGGATGTTTGATGAAGGCTAGTGCTCCTTTTGATACACTGCTAGGAGTAGCTCACTATCGTTGCCGTAAAGAGGCGATAATTCAAGGGAAGAGAGTTGATTTTTTCTCCTCACTGCTTTGAGTGCTGCGTGCAAGGATCAGTATTTTAATCCCAAGTCACCGTGTAGGTTCTTTTTTGGAAGTAGGAATCCTCCCTCTTAGCTGATGGAGAGGATATTTGTAGGCTCCTTTGGGAGGCTTTGGGAACCAGGATCTCTAACAAGGGACTTGCCAGGATTCATTAGTCGCTGAACGCTGGCAGTGTCTAGTGGAGTTAGTTGTCTCATTGTGGAGGTGAGAAGATCATTGTCAAGCATGATTAATGCAGGCCTGTTTGACTTCGCTTGGATTAGCTAAGTAGCTGCTAGGGTGGTGTGTGTTGCGGCTCGTCAGTGTTGAACTTATCTCCCATTGAATGACATCCTCGAGTCGATGCATCTTGCTCCGCTAGCCTGTGATCGCCTCTATAGGGGTGCGAACAATGCTGATTGACTACATACCTGGGGCACCAAGTGGCCCTCGTTTCTGAATCTCCTGGAATGTCGTTGCTAGTTTGGGCCCTTCTATTGATCAGACCCGTTCTTCTTTCAATTGGGTTTTGTTGGTTTTGGCCCAGATCCATGCTGGAGCTATCAAAGATTATTAAAGAAAATAGACTTTTCAAAAATATACGATTAATAAAAGAACATTTTAAAGAAAAGTTTTATGACATGTTGTAAATTTATTTATTTATTTAGATATTATTCTTCCCTATAAATAAAATATGTTTGTATAAATCGTCTTAAAATTACGGTAGAGATTTATTTGATTGTATTTTTTATTAATAAAATTAAATCTGAAACTTTAAATGAAAATAAGATGGCATATTGTAACAATATTTTTTTAAAATATATTATCTATCGTTAAAAATAAAATAGATTTGTGCGAACATATTGAGAATACAATAAAGATTATTTGCCTTTATTTTTTACTAACAAATTTTAATCTAATACATAAGACGAGAACAAGATTCACTAGCAACTAATAATTATTTTATACCTTAAGTAATTACTAAAAATAATTTAAAATGTGGGTGTTTTTTTTCCCACATCTTCCCTTTTTTAAGTCCATAACCAACCATGATGTGACTTTACAGTGAGTAAAATGAAAGTGAACGCGTATCTTAAACAGTTACGTTTTCTGGGTAACTAATAAATAATCATGTCTATTTATTAACGCTTCTAAAACAAAGCCTGTTCGAATCAAACTTCATTTGAATAATCACATTTAGTTTAACAATCAATTGTGTTCAAATATTGCCCCTTTCATTTCACATATATCCCACAAGACAGTATGATAGATTGTTCAATTTAAGTTTCGATGTTTGCTTTCTCGTTCAGTTTTCGAAGTCAGCAGGGTAACTACTGCAAAGCAGCTTATCACACAGTAAACAATGGAAATAGCATGCTGTTAGTTTTTATTATCACTAATTTTATCCATGCTTGTCCTTTAAACAAGGAGTTAGCATTTAAGCACTACTTGAAACGAGAACATCCCTCACAGTCCTATCCATTTGATTGCTATTTTATGCCTTGGAATTTGCAAAGCTATATCAGAGTTGTTCAAACGATTGTCTCTTTACTTCATATGCGCCGCAGTAAGAAAGTTGTCGGACTAAGAAGCCACAGAAGTTATACTTGTGCTGATTGATTGTTCTGTAAACCGATCTATATCTTGTTCCTTTCCAGTTAGTTTGACTCTGTTTCTTGAAACAGGAAGATATTGAACTCTTATCCATGTTGGGTTTTAAAGCATATCGCTTTTCCATATCATGGTCCCGAATATTTCCTGGTAATTTACTGATCTCATTCACTATCAGATTTAAAAACAACGGTGCAATAGGCTCAATGTTTTTTCTTTATGCATGGCCAAACTTTTCTTTTTCCTTGGACTAACAATGCTTTCAATTAGTGGTCATATGCTTCTTATTGCTATATCTGTCTTTAGTTTAGAAACTGATTTAATGTTCGTTTTTTATTTTCAAAGAATTAGATAGGAAATTACAGTCTCTGAAGGTTTGAAGTGCTGGACTCTCAGCACTTAGAGGAACCGTGAGGAAACGCTCGACAACGCACAACCAACAAACAATAATTACAGATAAATAGATAAATAAGATTTTATGTGGGAAACATTCTTTTAAATAAGAGGAAAAAACTATAGGACGATGCGCCAAAATTATCGACTATACAAAAATCGGTTACACAAACCCCAAATATAAAATATAAGAGCTCGACGTCTTGTATCAAATGACCCGAGTAACATTGAGAACATGATGAATTGAGAAAAAATTGGAGATTGGAACACAGTTTGAAACTCTACCAAGTGCTTGAACCTTCCTTTTTTCTCTCTTCTCTCTCTTTTCTTTTTTTCTCATTGACAGTGCTCATTGGTTTGTAAAATTACAAGTGATATTTCTGCTTTTCTAACCATAAAACACATTGGTGCATTTTTATACCGTGGACCACGTTCGGGCACTTCTGGACTTGACACCCGGATGACCATCAATATCACCACCCCATCTCTCCTCGGACTCAGCACCTGGTCGCTCTTGGACTCTCCATTCGGTCTCTCCTAACTCGGCATCATGTCACTCTTCGGCTTCACCGCCTGATCCCCCTTGGACTTGGCATCCAGTGCATGAGCCCTCGGCAGCTTGCCGTACGAGCTTCGCGCGCTCGAATACTGCAATATTTTATCTCAGTATAGAATCTGTGTGTATTCCACTGAACTTTCGAATAGTTCGATAACTGGTTATGGGCTCACACGGAAATAACCTATAACCCAACATGAAAGACATAAAAAATGGAGAATCCTTTTTGTAGTTGCGATTTATCTTTGCTTTCAAAGACTGCGTAAATAACATAACTACTCGAGGTTGAAATTCTGTTCAATTTCCACTTGAGTTACTTTGGTAGGCATAATTAGAGAACAAAAAGAGGCTACAAGCGACGTCAGATGTGGTCTCCACTCTTATCATAATACTTCAAAAGAACTTTGTATGTACCTTCTCAATTATTTTTGTTGGGATTTGGCCGTAACATGTACAATCGGTATGGCGGAACAAATTTGAACCCCTCAACAAGTGTAACCAACCAATACTTCAATACAAGGAACATAATGGTGCATAATAATTTTTAAAATAGAAAATTCTTCATGTTAAAAATGTTTTATATTAACATATTTTATAACTGGGTAAAGCAGTTATTTTGAAGAATTATCAAGTATCAGAAAAGACTAGTACCGAATACACGCCCATTATTCACAAATGAACCATCTGTCAATATTTACACCGAACTTACACTTGGTAAGCGCATGTCCATATTTTATTCAGAATGCTCATGCCTGATCCGAGTATAAGCACCATTTATCTAAAAAATTTACATTTAATGTATGCCTGAATTACGCATGAGCGCATTTTACCCAGTATGCTCATGCCTGACGTACACCTAAGTGGTACATGTGCATTGGGGCGCGAACTCTTGCTAAAAATTCTGTGCCTAAAATGCATCTGTGTGACACACGTATGTTGAGGCACTACTTTCTAATGGCCTTGTGTTTTTAACTTAATTTTCAACATTTTGTATATATACCTCACTTCCATTTAATAATGGGTGACCAAAAAACGTGCAAATGGCTACAATCTTAAAAACTCTTATTGATAAAAGTGAATAGCCACGATTTAAAAAAAAACAAAAACAAAATATTTACTCTTGTGATAACTATTAAAGTTTTCTCTTCCTATACATTTCTCCATTGTATTGCATATTAGCTCCAACCTGTAAGCATTCTTTAAGAAGTTAGTGGTATGGACATTGGGATTCAATAATGTATGGAGATTCTACTTTAAGTGAAATAGGATTGACAAGAAAATCGGAAGGCATCTAGTTTTATTGTTGCAAGCAAATCTAATGAGTTTACTAATAGGAGTCATAAGTCAAAAATAAATAAATTAATGATTAACACGTTTGTACCACTTTGACTGTAGGTTGACTTTCTTAGTGTATTATTTTCACTGGTTGTAAAAGCCCTGAGAGTTTTACTCAATAACTGTTAATTATTGAGATTTTTCTTCATCATCAAAATTTGTGTTATTTTTTTATTATTCAAATTTATTTTAGTGCAACAATTAATTGTTAATATTTGTTTTGATTTATATTTAGTTGTGAATATACTTTATGTGTATTTTATATTCTGGAATATTTTGCTTCCACAAGTTTATAGAATCGAAATTAATCGATATTAGAGATCCCTTAGTCTTTTCACTTTTAAATCAAAGAAAGAATTATGAAATAAATTATGGACAAATCTACTACAATCTAATAAATTAGTTGAACATAAGCCCCAACACACTTGGCAACTCATAAGAAAAAATACACAAAAAAGAGTAATCAAATGATAATATACCCATGAAAAAAAACACTAAAATTGCGTATTGTCGAAAAGCAAAACTCAAATTGGATCTTAACTGAATACTGAACATCTTCCTTTTCTATTTTTCTTTCTTCTCTATCTCCATGCGGTGCTCCTTAAATTGCAAAATGGTTCATATCATGCGTGATTTTATATCAGTGTCAGCACATTAGTACCTTTCTAGTGTGCATCAGGTGCAAACTATTTAAATAAATGGTACACATTCGCCTCTTAGGCTCGTATGAGGTGCAACTTTTTTGGACAAACCACACACATGTATCTTCAAGCACACATCAGGCGTTACTTTTCTGAGCAAACAGTTTTTTAGATGCCTATCATGTGCCCCTTAGTTGAGCTTCAACCAACTCTCGATTGACCCTTATACGAATATCGCTGGATCCTTGCTTGACTTCTCTACTTGAGCTTTCCACATGCAAACACTGTGCATCTTCCTGATGAGCCATCCATTCTTTGTAGTACCCATAGGAGAGTAATTCAAAGCCCAATAATTTTTTGCATCAATTTGGAAAATATAAGTACCCTCTTGGTTTCATAGTAGACCTTTTTACTCTATTTTATTATATAGGTTTAGGGAAAAGAATTTTTTTATACACCTAGGATAGATCTATATGAACGAACCAATGGATCATGTCATATCATATTTTTGTGCCTGCACCTTGTTACTTTTCTGCCGAATTGTCGATTATTACCAGCATACCTTATAATCTGTTTTTATGTGCAAATTCCTAGGATATTCTCCCTGTATTCTAACTCCACGATATCTACTTACTGCTATAATGGTCTGCTCCATTCCTTCAGATGGCCTAGGTACCAAAGTGAATGATGAAGGGATCACCTACTACAATAATGTCATTGATGCTCTACTTGAGAAGGGTATGGAGTCAATTCACTCCAAGAATTTCCCCACTTTTTTTTTAGTAATTTATATGTTGAAAATTCTCTGCAGGTATTCAGCCATGGGTTACTCTGTATCACTGGGATCTTCCTTTGCATCTTCATGAGTCAATGGGAGGGTGGTTAAACAAAGAAATAGTGTAAGTTCCTTGACACAAATAGCTGCTGAAGGTGTTGATGATCATGCCAAGCAATTGATAATATTGTAAAGTAGTTGATCTGACTGAGTTGACCAGCAGACTATATTTCTTCATTGAGACCATTTAGTCATTATTCATGACGTGTCAATGACAGAATTTGTGGGCCCATGAAGCATATTCATTTTTCTAGAATTTCATCATTACTATTTGGTAGAGATCTTCCATGAATTCCAAGGAAAAATTGAAATCTTTGTGATTACACCTCCAAATTCTGGATGTCAATGGTTTAGAAGAAAATTGTGATGTTTAAGTTTGTAGATACTGTTGTGTCAAAGCCTAATGATCCTTTTTAACATTTAGTATGCATATTGTTTAACCATCCATATTGCCGCTTACATAACTATCTAAGTAGCAAATTCATTTTTGAAGTTTCAGTAATTAATTTTTTCTTGCATTGAGATAATTGACATGACCACGAAATTTGGCAAACATGCAGAAAATACTTCACAATCTACGCAGAAACTTGCTTTGAGAATTTTGGTGATAGAGTCAAGAACTGGATGACAATTAATGAGCCTCTTCAAAGCGTAGTCAATGGATATTGTATTGGGATATTTGCACCAGGAAGATCTGAAAACCCATCAACAGACACATATTTGGCCGCACATCACCAACTCTTGGCCCATGCTTCTGCTGCTTCACTATATATAACCAAGTACAAGGTACGGTGTTTTGATTATTGATTCAGCCAACTCTTAGACATACTTATACAGATGACCCACTTGCTGAATTCTACTTGGAAAATATAAGTAGAAAAATATATTGGGATATTCTTGGATGATATGAAGTCTTTTTCATTCATCTATTTTTTTATGGATATATTACTATAGATGGATGAATGATGTGACGTCAATGAAATATATTCTAAAAATAATTGAAAGATTTTTCCCCCCTAACATTATCCATTTAAGTTTCGCCCCCCTCATGTAGTCACGGAACAGTATTGGGGGCAGAATGTTGCATCCAATTCATATTAAAGACAACAAAAGGGTGGCGGTTGTTATCATGGCTATTTATCCCCTCCATCCAGCGTGCACAGTTTGTCAAGTGTGATGCAAGAAACATCCTGTTGGCCGGAAATTGGCGGCGACACAAGCACACAAAGATCGAAGAGAAGGATAGAAAGATAAATGACAAACGATATTTACGTGGAAAACCCTTATGAATCAAGGGAAAAACCACGGGACGATGAGTCCGAAAGATTGCACTATATTTGTGAAGAAGATTACAAAACAGTAAGGCGGAAATGCACACACACTCAGTCGGGCCTTCTTCCACTCCTTCGTGTTTCCTTTTTTTTTTTTTTCTCCTCTCACACTTAGTTTTTCTGTGTCCTTATCCTTTTACATGCACACATACACATATATAAGCATATACAATACCACCGGCCAGCACGTTCATCCTCGTAGGTGCACGGTTCCCAAGAGGCATGCAAATGACCTAGCGTAAGACGGCGCATGCCTCGCGGTGAATGAAGGATATGGGTTCCCAAGGTTACCTAAATAGGCAGGTCAACCAACTCTCCTTTAATCAAAGAAGGTGCTCAGAAAAGCCTTAAAGAGCCGGTCAATATTCAATTGACATCCCTTCCGGTCAACATCTTGTTGACCGACCATCCGGTCAACATTCCGTTGACCGCCCATCCGGTCAACATTCCAGTTGACCGGAATTTCTTCATGGGAGAGATTTCCAACAAACTTCCCCTCTCGACCAAGAAGAAGTTGACTCTGCTAGCCCGGCCATCTTGCAGATGCTTCATTCTTCCTTTTCGCGTAATCTTCGTCATCATATCTCGCCACGTTCTCCTCCGTGCTAATTTTATCCAATGACGTAAGACCTTCCTCCAACACCTCTCGCACTCCAATGATATCGAACATCAATGTGCTTGGATCGGAATGGAATGAAGAGTTCTTACATAAATGTATTGACACTTTGATGTCACAAAGTACCACATATTTCTCCGTATAATGCCTAACTCTCGGACGAACTCTTTTATCCACAAAGATCTCCTTGCAGGCTTGGTGATCGCAATGTATTGCCCGGTTGTGGATAGAGCTACGCACTTTTGTAGCTCGGGATTGCCAAGAAACCGCACCGCCCGCAAATTTTACCAAGTAACCCGATGTGGATTTGCGGTGTCAACATCTCCGGCCATATCCGCATCTCGAATATCCCACCAATCGAGGTTTATCACCTCCAAGACACAGGCACATCTTGGTAGTACCTCGAATATATCTCATGATCCACTTTACATGGATGGGTGGTGTTCCTTTCCGGATTATTTAAATCGGCATCAGCCTGACGGCATTGAGCAATGTCCGGTGCAGTGTGAAACCAGAGCATACATCAAACTTCCCACAGCTGATGAGTAGGGAACGTCTTTCATGTGATTCTTCTCGTCATCCGTAGCTGGACATTGACAAGTACTCAACCTATGGTGATTTGCCAATGGAGTACTCACGGGTTTTGATTTCTCCATATTAAATCGTTGAAGCACCTTCTCAAGATAATTCTCTTGTGACATCCACAGCTTCCTTGCCTTTCGATCACGCAGAATTCTGACTCCCAGAATCTGTTTGGTAGATCCAAGATCCTTCATGGCAAAGGATTTTCCAAGCTGCTCCTTCAGCTTCTGTATCCGATCTCTATTGCGTCCGACGATCAACATGTCGTCAACGTATAGTAGGAGAACAACAAAATCATCACCTGAGAATCTTTGTACAAATAAGCAATGGTCACGAGTCGTCCGCCTGTACCCCTGACTGGTCATAACAGACTCGAATTTCTTGTACCATTGCCTGGGAGCTTGCTTTAACCCGTACAGACTTTTCCTTAATCGGCAGACAAGCTTCTCCTTCCCCTTGACTTCGAACCCCTCCGGTTGCTCCATATAGATCTCCTCCTCTAGTTCACCATGGAGGAATGCCGTCCGGACATCCATTTGTTCAACCTCCAAGTTGGGCGGCGGCCCGTGCCAAGCACAATCCTGACGGAGGACATTTTGACAACCGGCAAAATCTCATCAAAGTCAATCCCTTTTCGTTGATCAAGCCCTTTACAACCAACCGTGCCTTGTACTTAGGCTTCTTGGTATTCTCATCCGCTTCAGCGAAAGACCCATTTATTCTTGAAGGCCTTCTTCCCTTGGGAAGTTTTACCAAGTCATAGGTGTGGTTTTCAAGAGAGCTCATCTCCTCCTTCATGGCTTCCAGCCATTCCTTTCTACTTGTTGTCCTTTATTGCCTCTTCATAATCCTCTGCCTCCAAGCATCGTTGAGCATTACATATTCATTTGGAGATGACGGACAGATGGCCGTCTTTCGTGAGGACCGCCTAACATGGACATTCCCACTGGTTGAGGTGTATGACTCCATCAGAGCCGTAACCTCCTTCCATTTTCTTCAACCGTCTCCCCGATCAGGATCCTCTCCTTCTAATGACACCCGGACGGACAACTTCAGCGCCCATCCGTCCGTTTGACGCCGTCACACTCGGGACATTTTCACAATGTCTTCTATTGTCTCATTCTCAACAAAAGTTACGTCCCCGACCGGACGAGTTTTCACGTGGTGGCTGGATCATAGAACCTAGAGCCTGATTCATCTTCCCGTGAGCCCGAGAAAGACGCACCGAGTCATCTTTGGCTCCAACTTTGTCCTTTCATCTCTAGGGACATGTACAAATGCTTTGCATCCGAATACTGCAGTGATCATAGGACGGCTCCTTGCCCGGTCCATATCTTTTCGCCACTTCACCCTTTAGAGGCTTCACGGGCGACACGTTGATGATGAGGCCGCCGTCCGGAGTGCTTCGCCCGGAAGCACGCATGAAGCTTTGCTTCGAAAGCATACAACGAACTCTCTCCAAGAGCGCACGATCTATTCGCTCGCCACTCCGTTCGGTTGAGGTGTCTTGGTGGTGTTTTCATGCCGACACCTGCAACCCGCAGTAGGCATCAAAAGGTCCCAAATATTCACCGCCGTTGTCGCTACGGACGGCCTTCAGCTTCTTCCCCGTCTAACGCTCCACAAGAGCATGAAAATGCTCAAAAACTCCAAGAACCTAATCCTTGGTCTTTAGTGGATAGACCCACAGCCCTTCTGGAGAAGTCGTCAATGAAAGAAACAAAATATTGGGCTCCTCCAAAAGACTTTTCTTTGAATGGCCCACACACGTCTCGTGAACTAGTTCTAGGAGCTCCGCCCTTGGACCCGGACGACTCCCATAAAATGAAACTCTTCTTTGCTTTCCGCCAAGCGGTGAGGACACTTTTGTCCTTCCTCCTTTGCTCCAGTAATCAAGCCTTTCGCTAAGTAGGATAGCCCTTCATTACTCATATGACTTAGCCTTCTATGCCACAAGTTCATCGCCTCGGAGCTGGTTGTGGCATTCACGTCTCCTGTCACTTTACAAGCTTTCATCTGATACAGGTCGGAGGCCTTCTTTCCTCTTGCTACAACAAGAGATCCTCTCGTCAGCTTCCACTCACCATCACAGAAGGTGTTGCAATAACCTTCATCATCCAGGCGTCCGACTGAGATGACATTCAACCGGATGTCAGGAACATGACGAACATCCTTTAGTATCGGCTTTGTTCGTTATTTGTGACTGTGGCAACATCTCCTCCGCCACAACAGGAGATGTTCCTTCATTTCCCATTCTTATCTCTCCAAAATCTCCTGGAGTATAAGATGTAAACAGCTGCCTTCTGGACGTGACGTGCAAGGTGGCACCAGAGTCGACCACCCAACCGGACTCCTCATCCGTCAGACTTGCCACTTCTCCTTCACTTGTCAGCAGGAGACCGCCTGCTGTTACAACTGAGACGGAGGACTTTTCCTCCTCCCGTCCACTGTCACCTTTCTCCTTTTCCGCATTTTCCCTCTTCCATTTGAAGCAATGCCTTTTAATGTGGCCTTTCTTACCACAATGGTGACATTCAAGGTTTTGATACCTCGATCTTGACTTGCTACGAGCTTTTTCACCCTATTTCTGACCACGGCCTCTGCTCCTTCCTCTGGATTCGGTCACAAGTACCTCAGATGTCGAGGCCCCTTGTGACCTCCTTGACTCATTCATGAGTAAGGAAGCAATAACAGCATCCAACTCCAAAGTGTCCTTACCAAATAGCAAGGTAGTGACAATGTGATCATAAGAGGCCGGCAGAGAGGCCAGCAGGACCAACGCCTTGTCCTCCTCCTTGATATTTTCTTCAAGAGCGGACATCTGCGTCAATATCCGGTTAAACTCATCCAGATGCTTCTCGAAGCTCCCTCCTTCCGACAGCCGTAAGCCATAGAATTGCTTCTTTATATGGAGCCTGGTTGTCAAGGACTTGGACTTATATCGGCTCTCCAACTTCTCCCAGACCTCCGCCGGGTCAGTTAAGCCAAGCACCTCCTGGAGAGTATTGTCAGCCAGACAGAGCTTAATGGTGCAATTTGCAAGGTCTCTTTTGTCTTGCCACTCATCATCAGTCATTCTTTCAGGTTTTTCATCCACCTTCTTCAGCGCCTTAATCGTTCCTTCTCTGGTGAGAATGTTCTTCACCCGTTCTTGCCAGAGAATGAAGTTACCTTGCCCGTTGAACTGCTCAACGCTAAATGGCAAGTTCTTCGATGATGTCGACGCCATCAGAACAAAATTCTCAACCTGTCTCTGATACCACTTGTTGGCCGGAAATTGGCGGCCTACCGACACAAGCACACAAAGATTGAAGAGAAGGATAGAAAGATAAATGACAAACGATATTTACGTGGAAAACCCTTATGAATCAAGGGAAAAACCACGGGACGATGAGTCCGAAAGATTGCACTAATTTGTGAAGAAGATTACAAAACAGTAAGGCGAAAATGCACACACACTCAGTCGGGCCTTCTTCCACTCCTTCGTGTTTCCTTTTTTTTTTTTTTCTTCCTCTCACACTTAGTTTTTCTGTGTCCTCTCTTTTTACATGCACACATACACATATATAAGCATATACAATACCACCGAAGCCAGCACGTTCATCCTTGGTAGGTGCACGGTTCCCAAGAGGCATGCAACAGCCTAGCAGAAGACGGCGCATGCCTGCAGTGAATGAAGGATATGGATTCCCAAGGTTACCTAAATAGGCAGGTCAACCAACTCTCCTTTAATCAAGGAAGGTGCTCAGAAAAACCTTAAAGAGCCGGTCAATATTCAATTGACATCCCTTCCGGTCAACATCTTGTTGACCGACCATCCGGTCAACATTCCGTTGACCGCCCATCCGGTCAACATTCCGTTGACCGCCCATCCGGTCAACAGGAATGTTGACCGGAATTTCTTCATGGGAGAGATTTCCAACACATCCTTTAGTCAACTTTTATTGTGATAGAATCTCATCCATCCATATATATAACAACATACTTAATATGATAATACATGAATAAATAAATATCATATCAATTTCAATGCAGCTAAAGGATGCCCAAAACATTTCTCTTTTGTCAAATATACAGTTTCAAACTTCTTCATTGATTTTAACATGAAGAGCTCATTGTAAAGCTTAACAGCTACCCGTCCTTTTCTACCTAAGATTTGAGACCTGATGGGAAGACACACCCTCACTGCTGGGTCTTGTTCAGGATTAATAAAATCCGATGTTCTCTCTCTTCTTCAGGGTTTTCCTTCCTGTCATAGTTTCAATTTAATCTGATTTAGCTGAATTTGGCGATGCTGAAATCAGATAGAAAGATAAAAGTTCACAAATACATTCTATTTCACAGGACAAGAGGAAGAAATATTGCTCAGGTTTTAATATGTATCCAGTGGTTTCCTTGTATGATCCCTGGCGCTAAATTTGTAGCTGGTTTGAAAGGTCTTTATATTGAGATTAGACCGCTTATTTAAATCGTAAGGAAAGAATCAATGATGTAGGACAAGAACACAATAATCACAAGTCATAAAACAAGACACGATTTTTATATAACAAACCCTATTAAGAATGAGAGGAAAAAATCACGAGACAATACATCCAAATAAATCCACTATAAAAGTATAGGTTACACGAACCCTATAAATACAAGGATTAAACGCCTTATAATAACGGTTATACAAACCCCACAAATATAAGAATTAGACACCTTGAAACAATAGTTACAAAAATCCCACAAATACAAGAACTAAATACCTTATAACAACAATTATATAAACTCCACAAATATAAGGATTAGATACTTTATAACAAATAGATTATGCAACATTAAGTATAATACGAAAGAGTAAAAATATGACTGATAAAGATATTCTTCTCAACTATAAGAATAGCGTACCTAAGGTCGACGAAAATTGGAACATGATCAAAACTTTACCGGATGCACGAACCTTTGTCTTTTTTCTTTTCTCTCTCTTTCTCTCCTTTTTCATTCAACTCATGAATAATTGTTTGATTGCTTGAATCTCTAACATTAGGGTCCTTTATATAGAGCTTCTACCCTAGGTTAACGAGGAAGTAAATATAATTTTTTAATTAATAATATCTTCAAATTAGAAAAAATCTCACCAAATATTTTTCTAAATCTTTCCTAATTAACGATATATCCAAATTAGGAAATAGTTTCACCAAATATTTCTCAAAATTAAAATCGAATCTTTCTTAACCAACGATATCTCCAAATTAAAAAATAATCCAACTAAATATTTCTAAAAAACCAATTTTTCTTAATCAAAGAGAATCAAATCTCTTATAATTTGAAAAGTCCATGACATTAGTATGATACTCATGTGATTTCGTTCGAACCACCAAATGACATTTCAAATGGGTGTGGATTTATACAGAAGTAACCCATAATCCAACATTTTATAAGTTAATTGGCATTATTGTTAGTTGAGGTTTTTTTTGTTGGCTCGGAGGACCCGTACAATTAACTTGTTTTATCGTGTTTATTGTTATTGCCGCTGCTTCCAAATAGGAAAAGCAAGGTGGACAGATAGGCTTGGGATTGGATTGTGAATGGGCTGAGGCTTGGTCAGATAAACCCGAAGATGTAAGTGCTGCAGCAAGGCGTCTTGATTTCCAGCTTGGATGGTAATCTCCCTCCTTCTGAATGCTGTTTTCTTTTTCTTATTCCATGAATTTCCGAATGGTTAGAGTCTTTCCGAAACGATTTAATCTTGACAGTTTATAAAATTACCAGTATAAAATAAGTCCAATATAATTTGAAGTGTTATTATAATCTTACTTGTTCAAGTTCTCATTATAAAATCCTGATTTTAGGAAGGAGCTACTTCTGTCATATAGAGCTACTTCAGGATAAGTCTTAACATATGGAGCTACTTCTATCATAACCATGTTTCAATTGAAAGGAGAGGTGGGTTGCTAAATACTGGCTTATGGGGGTCCACGAGTGTTACCCTTAATTTTTCATTGAAAAAATATTACTCATTTCATCCACCTATGACTCATCTATAAATTAGTTGACCCTATATTTAGAGAGGAATTATTTATGAGGTGTATGATGATGGAACATCAAGCAAAGCTCATAAATATTCCATAAAAACATGTTTCTTATATTTTTTATTCTTTTTGAAAACCGCACATTAATGTGGCTTTTATAGATAGTAGGATGAAAGGGTATATCCATCCTAAATAATTGTATCTTTTCACATTACTATTGAAATGATGAAAGCTAAGTGGTGTAATTAATGCGTGTATCAAGGATGCAGATTTGATTTGGTACAGATTTGATTTGATTGTAAATTTGACTTGATTGTACTTTCAACTTAAATTTGATTTTATTCTACGGTAGATTTGATTTCAATTACTAGAGATTTGATTTTATTTTCAATTTAGAAGAGATTTGATTTTATTTTTCATTCGATTTTCTTTCTAAATTTGAAATTATTTAATTATGATTTTGTTTCTAATTATCTTAGGTATAAGATTCTTTATATAAATACCCTAACTCTATTATTTGAGTCAGAATTGATTTAAATAAAAATTAATTTAGTATGATTCTTCCATCTCTCTTGGTGCCTACTCTCTCCTTCTAGTTTCTCCTTCTCCTTCGCTTGGTCCTCATTCTGTTTCTTCTCCTCCCCTGATTTCTCTTTCCGTTTTCCTATTCTTCCTCTTCCCTATATCAAATTGGTATCAGAGATAAAATCTTATCTTTTTTTTGCCTCAGTAATATCACCTTCTCGCAACCAATAACCAGCCACACAAATTCTCGAAGTCGGCAACCCACCATACCACCACCTCCACTATCCCACCGCCCACTGTCTCACCACCCGTTGGCTACCCTACAAAATACTTACTGTGCATTCAGTCGCATCTTCTACTTGCAGACCTGTCTCCACTAGTATTGTCTCCTTTGTATATTGTCAAAAAAAAATAGTGTTTTGTTTGTAAAAAAAAAAAAAGATAAAGAAAGAGGCGTTTACTATCTTTGTCAAAAAAAGAAAAGAAATCAAAGAGATAGAGCAGATTGATGCAGCCGTCATAGCAACCGCCACCACAAGAAGGCCCAATCGCGGTGGCCCTACTCATAGAACCCGTCACCCATGGCGCCGCTGACCACCGCAATTACCATTACCCTAGTTGCCGTCGAGTTAAGCCAAACCACACCCAAATCCAAACCCAACCCCACTACGAACCCACCCGAAACCCTAAATGACCACCTTCATCAGATGACCAAAAAAAATAAAATAAAAATAAAGGAAGAAATGAGTTGGAGAGCCTGTGATATATGAAGAGGTTATGGAGGATGAGAATAAGGAGAGATGGTTGGAAGCCATGAAAGATGAAATGAGTTCTCTCCATGAGAATCTTACTTTTGACTTGGCCGAGCTTCCTAAGGGAAAGAGAGCGCTAAGGAATAAGTGGATATTCGGTTGAAGATGTCTGAGGACTCCACGCAGCCAAGGTACAAAGCACGACTTGTAGTGAAAAGTTTTAATCAACGTAAAGGTGTGGATTTTGATGAAATCTTTGCGCTAATGGTAAAAATATCCTCGGTCCATGTTGTGCTTGGCTTGGCAGCTGTTTTGGACTTTGAAATATAGCAACTGGATATTCGGACAATATTCCTCCACGGTGACCTTAAAGAGAAAATTTACATTGAATAACTAAAGTGGTTCGAGATCATGGGGAAGGAATGATTGGTTTGTCGTCTGATGAAGAGCTTGTACGGTCTAAAATAAGCTCCTAGATAGTGGTATAAAAAATTTGAGTCTGTCATGACCGGACAATGATACCAAAAGACTACTTTTGACCACTGCATCTTTGTGCAGAGATTTTTCGAGGACGACTTTGTCATTCTTCTCCTTTATGTGGACGACATACTGATTGTTGGACACAATGGTGCTCAGATAAATGAGCTGAAAGAGCAGCTTGGACAGTCTTTTACCATAAAAGACCTAGGGTCGACAAAATAGTTTTTTGGCGTCAAAATTATTCGTGACTGATGGGTAGGAAGATTATGGCTGTTCCAAAAAAACTACATTGAGAAAGTGCTTCAGCGCTTTAACATGGAGAAGTCCAAGCCATTGAGCACTATATTGGCCAACCACTTCAGATTTAGTAAGAAGCAATGTCCGTCCTCAGACAAAGAAAAGGTCCGCGTGAGAGGAATTCCATATTCCTCGGCCGTTGGTAACTTGATGTACGCAGCAGTGTGTACCAGGCCAGACATTACTCATGCAGTCAGTATTGTCTGCAGATTTTTTTCAAATCCAGGTATGAAGCTTTTATATGAGATAGAGGAGAGGAAGAGTGGGAGAAAAGAGAGCTGTGAGAGAAAAGTACAAAGAGTGTTGTTCGTGCTTTGTTCTTCATTTCCGTCCCTTATGGTTTGTATAATCAAAATATCATACTTAGTGATTTATTTGTAGATTTAGTGTCCCGTGACTTTTTTCCTTATTTTAGAAGGGTTTTCCATGAAAAATATCTGGTATTCACTTTTCTTATTCTTCTTCCTTCCTTCCCTTCTCTGTGTGTGCATGATTGGGTGTTTGTGGTCCGACCGGCCATTCTGACACCAACAGTTTGTACAAGTGGTGGAGCATGTTGTTTAATTAATACAAAGCAATGAATGTTACCGAGGCTTCATATGCCACAAATCCTCTTGAAAGAGGTCGGTGCCTTCGAGAATGCAAACACAGGTTGTGCATGATTGCCATCAACTTTTTCTTTAAAGTTGGGTAAAGCCTCTCAATGAGCACAACCCTCATGTTTATTCCTAATTTGAAGGGATAAATCAATTCAAATAATATCTGTTTGAACATTCGTATTTATTTGAAAAATTATATTTATTAAACAATCAAACTTGAATAAATATTCGTCATTTTTATTTTGAAAATAACCAACAAATTTATCTCTTCTACTTGTAGGTTCCTGGATCCCATATACTATGGAGATTATCCTGAAGTAATGCGAAAAAAATTAGGCGCCCGGCTCCCACAATTCTCAGAGGAAGACAAAAATTTGCTGAGGAACTCTTTAGACTATATTGGTTTGAATCACTACACCAGCAGATATATTGCACATTCAACAGAGAGTCCTGATGGTCATGAATTCTATCAAACTCAGGAGGTGGAGAGAATTGGTAATTACTGACACTTTGATGACTCTCTTCTCCAACGTCGTTTTGCTTTAAAATGCAGATGGTTAATTGTGTTCTTCCAATAACAGCTGAATGGGAAGGAGACCAAGCAATTGGTGGGAAGGTAAACATCATTTATTCTAGTTGTAATGTGCCATAGTAAATTGCAGTTGACGGCAGATTTTTCGAATGTCATTACAAATGGCAGGGAGGATCGTTCTGGCTTTATATTGTCCCTTGGGGCATCCGGAAAACTCTCAATTATATAGCACAGAAGTATAACAATCCTCCTGTTTATGTTACCGAGAATGGTAATTGGCTTCCTTTCTCATCTCTCAGTGTAAAGTTATTATTAAGTCTACACTTAACAGTTTAAATTATTAAATCTGTTGATTTATTGACGTGGTAATAGAGCGATGGAGTGGTTATAAGTTCGATTCCTAAAACTCTTATTTGTATGGAATGAAATTGTGTTTAATCCCCGTTTTGATCCCAAAAGGGGCATTCACGTGAGGGGTGTGGTAGTATAAAATCTTTCTTCGACCTTTATATCTAACAAGTTTAGTTTTTGGTTCTTTTAGTTTATAACATAGTGTTGAAATCCAATTAATTAAGGTCATTAGTTCGATTCATGAAAGTTTACTAATTATTTTGCACACATAGTAAGGAGTAAAACTAAGCTTAATTCCTGTTTCAAGCTCAAAAAAGGCATTCATGTGAGGGGTGTGGTAGTTTAAAACCACTCTTAAGCCTTTACCCAACAGTTAAAAGATTTTGAGTTAGTTTATTAACATCATAGCAGAGTCTGACCAATTAAATGATCATTAATTTGATTCCCGAAATTCTTATTTTTTAATAATTATTTAAGCTATTCAGCAATGAGAAGTACATTGGTGTCGTCTTGCATCTACAGGTGTAGCTGATGAAGAGAAACGCTCTGCTCAGCTCCATGAGATGCTAGATGACAAACTGAGAGTCAATTACTTTAAGGATTACATTGCCCAAGTCGCTCAGGCAATCAGGTGAGTTGTCCTCATTTGTCAGGTTCTTAAAAAGTCTAAGACCGATGAGTACTCTTTAAAATTCAAACTCATGAGAAGTTGTTTTTGAAAAAAGTTCAATTTTTTTTGAGTAATTCACTTCTTACTTAGAGAGATTACCATAAAAGCAGTGATATCTTGAAAGGGGTCTTTAGTGATATTGGTGAGAAAAAAGTTATGTTGTGGTCTTTTTTTTGTTTTTTAAAATAGTTGTCAGAGCATAAAGCCATTCTTAACCTTTTATCTAACGTATTAAACTTTTGGATCTGATAGATTTTTAACATGGTATTAAGACTTTATTGATTGTGATCTTGAATTTGATTCCTAAAACTTTTACTTTTGCAACTATTTTTAGTACATAAAATGGAGTGAATCTGTATGTACTTAATATGTGTTTTAAATCCAAATGACATTTTCTCATATTAGTGGTGCATTAAAGTATAAAATTATTCTTAAACTTTCACCTAATAATTTCAACATTTAGGTCTGTAGGTTATTTTGACAAGAATTACCTTTATAAAACCATTGTTGGATTTCAATCTAACCGTTTTAACTTCTGAATACGTTGGAGTTGATCAAGGAATCTGAGTTCAGTTCTTGAACCCGTCCCATTTTCTTTATAATTATATTTCAGCATATGATATAAAATGAGACTGTAATTAACCCATATTTTAAGTTCAAAAAGAGCCTATTCTCAATGTGCAGATTTGTATTAGAATATAAAATCATTCTTAAACTTTCCCATAATAACTTCAGCTTTTGAATTCATTGGTTAAACCATTTTACTAACAAGATTAATGTTCCTATAATATACTACTTAGATCAATTAGCACCATCTTGCTCTTAGATTTGGAGATGATAAAAATATACTTTATTCCACAAAAAGAGTAAATAAAATGTCTACTTAACTCATTAAACATCATGCATGAACAGGGATGGAACAGATGTGAGAGGTTACTTTGCGTGGTCGCTATTGGACAATTTCGAATGGTGCCTAGGTTATGCGCAGCGTTTCGGCCTGATCTTCGTCGACTACGACAATCAGCTCTCTCGCCACCCTAAATCTTCTGCATATTGGTTTATGAATTTCTTGAAGGGTGACAAAGGGAATAATGGGAAAGAAGAATAACTCAATTCAGCACGGTTTCATCTACAAAACAGCTAATTTATCGAATAAAATTGAGCATGTTATAAATACTATATATGTGTTATGATAAATTGCATATTTATTATAAAATTATTGTGGCATACCCCAATATCAACTTTAGAAGAATTTTATGGGCTTTTGTTTATCCTTTTTCTTTCTCAGTTTTTTTATTTTTCTCCTCGTATTGCCCTCACAAAATAAAGGTTATCTATATATTATATTACTGGTACTATATGATCACCATTTAATCATCTTTAACCACTCTGTATAACATGATATATTTTTACGTCAATTTAATAATATTAAATTGATAAAACATCAATGCTAAAGCTCCGTATGGCCACCGTTTGAACACTTATCAGGTCAGGTCGATCCATTGTGTCATTTAATGGAGGGTTTAAGTAAACTTCTAGTTCTGATATGATTTTTAATTCAATAAATATTAACCTTTGATACAATTTGTCTATGTATATAATTTTATTATTTCTTTGCCCTTCAGATGCAACAATATTCTTATTGGATAATTTTACAATTATCTAAATTGAAATACTTGTTTAAATGGATTGATTATTGAAATCGATATAATTATTCAGATAAAAATGATTGATCTAAACAGGCATAATGCTAAAAACTTAATACAAACTAATGCCAATGTTCAAAAATATTATAAATAAATACAATCATTTAAAATAAATATAATTATTCGTTCCACAATTTATAAAAATCATATAGTAAAAAGAACTCTTAAATTTCGTCTCCAATATTATATGGTTCATAATTTTTGCTTATTGCAAAGAATAATTTTTAAGCATTAGAGATCACTGTTTTTTTGTGGAAACTTGAGTTTGATTTTATTAGTATAAAATATAATAAATAAATATATTATTATATTATAAAAGTGATTTGTAAAAATCTATTTATATTAACTATAGCTTATAAGAAAGTGACTTGATACACATTTTTCACTTATTTATTTTTGCACCCCAACTTTAAGTCTTATTAAGTATTTCTTTCGAGCTCAAACTCATCCATAATAAGGCTCAAAGGTAAATTCAACGAATAAGATTAAACTATGAAAATTAAAGAATTTAAATTAAAATTTTAAACAAAAAAAAAAAAAAAAAAACCTTAAATCCAACCTCAATTAATATTCAAGGCTGTGTTATTATCCCATTATTTCTTTTTCATATATATATATATATAGTTTCATGGTCACCTTATATCATTAACGCAATATTTAGACATTCAATCCAAAAATTTGCTTACTCCGGAGCTAAAACCAATGATTTTATTTAAGAATATGGTGCGATGCCCAGAAGTTTCGAATTCCAGGGACCTACACTGATCATTCCCGGGCTACACGGACGACCTGCTTGCCAATGTTTTTGCCGGTGAAAAGTCCGGCAAGGGCTGCCGGAGAGCTTTCCAAGCCTTCATTCATGTCCTCAATGTACACAATCTTGCCTTGCTTGTAGTAACTGCTGACCTGCTCTACAAACTGAGGGAACAAGTGCAAGTAATCACTCTGTAAGAATCCTTCCATTCTGATGCGTTTGGTTATGAGGGCGAAGAGATTGTGTATCCCTTCAGGATCGTAGTAGCTGTGCAGCGTCACCATCCCACAGACAGCAACCCGGCCATGAACCCTCATGTTAAGAAGCACAGCGTCGAGCATGGCTCCACCAACGTTCTCAAAGTATATGTCTATGCCTTCTGGAAAATACCTGTTCAATGAAGATAGCACACATCATACGGCTTGATCGTGGGATTCAGATTTTGGTATAACCCTGTCTATACTATTAATCACAGCAATAACAATATTGGACGCTATCTTTTTTATTTTTTGCCAACCATAACAAAATAAATTAGGGGATATCAGCAAATATGTCCCAATCATTAATAAAAATATCGATATCAGACAACATATATCGAAAATCAGATATATCGGAAAAGCAACTTCCAAAAATTATAAGTTAACTGACAAATATTAACTAATATATATGCCAAATATCGAGTATATTAGCCAATGTATTGAATACTGGAATATCGTAATATTGCTGATATAATAACATATTATGATGATGCCATTGTATCAGAAAATATTAGTATCATGGGAGCAATACCAACCATGACCATGACATATTCACCATAAATATCATGATTTCGTAGTATCAGGAAATATCAATATAGGAGGTCCAATATTGACACAAGTCTGCTAATATTCTGCATCAGCTGGTATTACATTCCATGTATATAACTCAAGCCAATGTGAATTCGGAATAAACAGGCAAAGTATTCTCCTATACTCATTTAAGATCGCAACCATTTTCACTCAAATGATACCCTTAAGTTGCGAGTGACAAATTGTTTACACGAAATACATTACAAAAATCTCAAGGACATTTGAGCCTTACATCCCACCGTGTGAGTCAACTGTATAAACAAGGTTTCAAGGTAACTTCCTCTGAAATTTTGAGCTAGTCAAACTCAAATCCTTCTTCACCACCTAATACTTTTTTTTTCCACCGCTCAAACTCATTTTATCCCATCTAACCTTCATCAAATCCTTTTCCATCAACATTCTTCATTCATTTAATATTCTACAGTCGTTACTTTTAACTTTTTATGAATGCTTTCATTTCTCATCTTATATGTAAGAACTGCAACAGTAATCCATCATATATAATTTTGATTTCATCTAAACTTGTTTTTCCGTACATGATTTTCAATTGCCCAAATTTCAAATTCACACAAATAACATGTCCGCTGGTTCTAAGAATATCAATAACAAAGTCAGGGAAAGACATTACACAAAAACATCACAAACCTTTTCAGTGTTGCGTCGAGATCACTCTCTTCTTTGTAGTTGAATGCTTCATCAAATCCAAGTTTATTTTTCAAGAGATCAACCTTGTATTCATCAATGATATCATTAGTTCAATTCCTTCTATATTATTGGCGAGAACCAGTAAGTAAAGGAAGAATGTAAAGAAAAAGAAAATGTGCAGTCTTAGAGTACTAAGAAAATGTCACCTTTTGATTTGTGCCTGCACTACCAACAACATAGCAGCCATGTAACTTAGCAAGTTGGCCAACTATCTGACCAACAGCTCCAGCCGCTGCAGAGACAAAAACAAATTCCCCCTTTTTCGGGGAACACACCTCATAGAAGCCTACATAAGCAGTAAAACCGGGCATACCTGCACAAAACCGAGCAATGAACAACAAAAGAGCAAATAAAAAAAAAATAGAGGTAAAAATATTCTATACAATGATTTGAACAATATATTCTTGAATGGCAAATATTCCAAAATATAATTAAAAGCCCAACAATTGGCTAAATCTCCTCATTTTTTTATTCTGCCTTTCTATTTAGGTTCAATGCTCAAACAGTGTTTCAAAAATAACCCACATTCAACTGCTTTAAAAACAGAATAAAATGCTTGTAATTGTGGAACAGCAAGACAAAACTGCGACCATCATTTAAGGGGTCAGCCTGTGAATCACCAGCGGCCAGCCACTGGAATTCTTTCTAAATCTGCAGCATAAGCGATCAGCCATTGACACACATGCACACTTCATGTAGTCATCAGGCCAAGATATTCTATCTACCCGCGCACATGCATCCATTGGGCAAATATTAGGCACCGTACACCTATGACCGAAAATGGCCTTCGCTCAAGCAAAATTTACTACTTGCATTAGAGTCTAAGATCAACATATATAATAGGTGGGACTCACAAGGGGAATGACCAAAACCCCTACACTTGTGAGGTCAGATGAATGTCATGCTTTGCTGTACCAACGGGCCTAGAATTCAACAAGTTCTATGCAGAGCTGATGATTAAACTAAAGAAACATACATAAAATGCAAGAGTATTGAACTAAAGAGAAATTCCCAACTCTACAGCATGGTTGGAACTGATGATTAAACTTCTAGTATTTACGTATATGCAGAGCTGCTGAAATATTTCTATTTGAACATCAACCTCTCTGTAGGATGTGGAATTGGAAGAAAGGAAAGAAAAGGTAGCATGAAAACAGATTACATCACATTAATAATGAAAACAAGGAGTCAGGACAGCATACCAAGAAGACCCAAGTGATATGAGAGGGGGATGTCATCCTGTTGAAATTTTCTCAACTGATTAGCCTTCTGTAGTAAGCTGTATTCTTCCCAACCTACAAACCCTGAAACAACATCTCCAGGCTTGAAGTTAGGATCATCAGAATCCACAACTTTCGAGATGCCAAGACCTTCAATAGGCTTCAACAAGATAAAAGTTGGTCAGAGTCATATATGATAACAAGAGTACTGAAACTACTACATAACATGGAATAAAATGTTGGATGATATGTATCTTGTATCAAAAGGTCCTAATACTGAGAGAATATTTGATATATCGGATAATTTTCCAAATATTGGACAATACGATTGATATGTCAGTTATTTTTATTTTCCCTGCTTCGCTTTTGGAAGTACAAATTCACACATTATAAACGTAGCTATATCTTCCGAGAAGTCCATCTCATATATTTTGAAGAGATATACAACATACATAAATGAAAAGTTTTATGACATTTTTTCAATAATCGAATCTCTCAAGTTTAATTTTAATAAAATTAACTAAAACTCTTAAAATATGTAAATATATGATTAAAGATGGCGAACTTTTAACATATAACCGCATTTAATATGGTCATGAAAAGTTTTTTTTTTTGGGTCTATGATATCTGATATTGATACATATCATTCAATATGGATTAATTCTAATACATCCATGACCGATATCGATATTTTAATCCATCTATCATAAACATTAGCATGTAAGATAATTAAAGCCTTCTTTTAATGTACAATTGCATCAAAATTGGTATACATCACATCATGATGAAAGTAAACATGTCCAAGCGAGATATTCAAATATTATCAGAACAACTCCCAATGCCCATTATTTTTCACCCAAATTCCCTTTGTTTGAAATGCACTTAAGGCACACCATCTTAATATCTTACATTGATCGATTGTTCAGCAATGTGAAAATTCCACACTTCATATTTGTTCTTGGATTAATATGTTTTTTTAATGGTCTTTATTTTATGCAGTTAAAAAATTATAAAATAAGTTATTCTCAAAAAAAAAAATTATAAAATATTAAAGTATTAAAATATCTATATTGTAAAAAAAATTATCCAAAAAAAAAAAACGATTAACATATTTTTTGATTTTAAAAAAATATAAAATATGAACTGTTGAATTTTCATACCACGGCTAAGGAGAGAGGGGCTCTAACCAGCGGGATTGAGCCCCTGGGCCCCTCTAAACCGTGGGCCCAGCTACTGTTAAATATAAAAGATTAATTTTCATACTACGGCTAACGAGGAAGGCCAAGATCTTTTTGAAAGAAAAGGCTCAATCGAGGTTTTCCTTCGTGATATTATTATTGTTGTAAGATGCCACGAAAACACAAAATAGCTTATTTTTATTATTATTGGAGCTCCATTTGTGCCAAGATCGGAAAAACTGACAAAAATGGAAAGGTGACAATAATGTCTGCTATTATCTTTTTGGTCAAAGTTATCTTTATAATACTTTAATTATTAAAATAAAATAAGTTAAAAACATTAAATATCTTAAATAAAATAAAATAAGTCATGAATAAAGTCAAGATTAATATGACATAATTTGGCTTCACATTAGATGACAATTTTAACTCAGTATAACACGACCAAACTATCACCAATACCATAACAATATACCAACATGTCGCTACCACCGCCACCACATTTTTATTCTATAGGAATTAGAATTCCTATCTTGTAGACAAACCAAGCAATAGAATCCCATTTTTAAACTTGAAATAAAATTATGGCTTTATTTTAACAAGCAAGCTACTAGTTGTCTGTGGTGATGACCGATGGAAACGACTACAATCAACCCAAATATGCCCTTCATTGCATAGGTTATAGTCCACAATCCAACTCTTGGAACTAGCAATCCTCGATGAAACACCATTCAAATAATAAGCCCTAACTTCAGTTTCAACATATGCACACATCTGAAAATCATGCAGAATGATAAGTTGCTTTAACTCCTTTATCTTGAGGTCCTTATTCAGACTTCCAGAATTCTAATGAGCAACTTTAATCGTTTGATACTAGATGGAGGAGGATTTCTTTTAAGGCCACTTTGAGAATCCAAGCTTTGCAACCCCTGGATTCACCTTAGGACCACCTGGTTTTTTCACCAGAGAGAGAAACTTCTTCCTTGGCCTAAAGGACTCCCCCCTCTCACCAAGAATATACAAACAAGATATAGGATATATCTCGGATCACAATAGCACCATCCGGCCCCATAATCAAAGGATAACTCAATTAGGGTGTAAGATCCTCCGCCTCAACCACCTCCACAGACAACATGCCAAACAGATTCAGGGAGATGACAGGGGCACAACAGGGATGCTACCAATGCCAATTTGATCATCGATCATTGGAGTTCCACACCCATTCAGGGCCTGCTGAATATACAGTTGACTTACAATAATCACTGGAGTCTTACCAGCATTAACGAGCTCCTTACTTGCAAGGCTAGCTGCTTATCGTTCTTACTTAGAGGATCATAGAATTTATAAACTGCACAGAAAATAAGCTTTCAAGAATAGTCAAGGCTAACCTGCACCACGATCTAATTACCCAAAACCAAATCCGAGCTAGCAATCAATTCCACCGAGTCTGGTAAGAAGGCATCAACTTTCACATAAATGTAAACACAACCAAAACCAATTCTAGACATAGATGAAGTATGGGAATCAACAAATAATGGACACCTACTGCATTTGTAACATGGCTTGGTTCTTCAAACAACTAAAATTCGAATAGAAGGTTGTGGAAATCAACCCATGCAGGAGTCCACTCATGCTCCTCTCGCTCTTAAGGATCGTACCCAATTCCCAGACCTACAAAACGATGGGCATGTCAGCGAATGACCAAGGCCCACATTCGCACACTTTCCTCGTGTCATTGTTGTTAGAGAATTTGAAGAAGAAAAACCCCCACAAATTGAACAACACCTGGGTAAGGCCATAATTGTCCCACAGCTTCTTTGCAATAGAATTCACAGTAGCAAATGCCATTTAACTATCCAAAAAGTAGCCAACTAGAGTAGAGTCCCACCACTTAGCACCTTCAGCCGCTACAAATGGGGGGAATCGATGATTACTCGATCCCCATCAATAGACAGAAGGGTAAAACTTCAACCATGGACAAAGCATTGTAGGCAGTTCCACAATAGTGTTAACCCCGCTTTAGCTATTAAAGATCATGAATAGACTATTTCTATAGAAAATAAATATGAAGAAATTTGATTATAATCAACATCATCCATAGACAAATTTAAACATAGAGGATAAACCATTAATCAAGTTAGGAATTGATACTCCAATACTCTTATGTCTTAGAGATCAAACATTATTAAAGTGCAAAGACTCTATGTTGGTAGTAGTTCAATCCAACTTAGGCAATGGACCTATTTATTTCAACTGTGCTCCAAATTTTACAGTCGATCAGAAGGATCCTACTATATTAAACACCTTAGTATTAAATGTTCATCTTCTTTGACTAGCACAACAAGAGGATAGCAGAGGTTTCCATATTTTATATAGAATCTATTTCAAATTATTAAATACTCAACTTAAACTAAAATGCTTAATTCAAACTCCTTCAGGAGAAACCACAATATTGCAAGCATAAGCAGAACATGCTACTACTTTTACTCCCAAATTATTAAAATGAAATGAGATTACTCTGCCAAATGCTTAGCAGATTAATCTTACTCAACCCCCTAGACATATGACCAAAAGGGAATTCTCAAATATTACTAAGACACATGATGGTAATATTGTTTTCAACTTCAGGCCATCTATTAGTACACAAATACCTAGGTCATTAAGTTTTAATACATCAAGACCACACTATATTATTAGAATACGAGACCTCTAGACCATTTACCAATACACAATTTAAATCTACTTATTCACAAGAGAATCTAGGAATGCAGAAAATAGAAATCCTATTTCAAAAATAATTAGTCAACCTACTCCACAATCATCAATATTATCAGATATGCAATCTATAAATGTAATTACTTTAGAAGATGATAAATTTATTCTAGATATGGAATACCTAAGGAAAGAATTTATGTCAAAAGAAAGTAATTATCTTAGAAAATGGTATTTCAAATTTTTTACAAAAGAACAAACTAAAGAATATTGAATCACATGGAAACAAACTATGCATAAAAAAAAACTTCATATTATTCTACAGGTATCTACCCATTTTTTAAGGACTTTCCTCAATATGTTCAAGAAACTATTATGACTCAACCTGCACAAGATAGTCAAAAATATCAATGGATGGAGTTTATCAATTGTATAAACTAAACTAGATATTCTACAACAACACCATCAACTAATACTCTACAATAACAGTATCCACAATACCCAAAAGCAGATGCTCTACAGTAACGCCATCAACTTTTTCAAACTTGGCCAGCAAGCATGACAGATAGCATGTGATGCCATCATACCTACCCACCTAACAATTGAACGGATGAGATTATTCAAGGATCAAAGATCCAAATCAATTCAGCTACATTACAAAAGGAGACTCAAGCTTTAGGGACGATCATCACCGGATAGAAAGCATAAAGCCTCCAAACTTCTTTCTTATCCTTATATCCATTGTATCCCTACTCACTAAAATTTTGTATCAAAAATCGTAAACATTCTATTATCAATCAAAGTTTGAAGACATTATCCAAATTGTGGTATTACTTCTCTCTCTCTCTCTTGTTTTATTTTATCATATTGGATTATTGAATTATTGATCTTTCTTTCATTTTGGCACAAATTAGCAAGATGATGCTACAACAAACCTAGTGACCTGAAACACCTAAACCGGGACCACCAATCCTCAGGCTGACCAGCGGTATGAACAGGTTTACCAAAGATGTCTAAGTGAAGCGCAGCTAAATTATGCAATAATGTATGCAATAACAAACAACATATCTCTGATACCAAAACGAAAGTAGGATCAATAATTCAATAATCCAATATAACAAAATAAAACAAGAGAGAGAGAGAGAAGTAATACCACAATTTTGATAAAAATCTTCAAACTTTGATTGATAATAGAATGTTTACAATTTTTGAAACAAAATTTATTGAGTAGGGATACAATGGATACAAGGATAAGGAAGACGTTAGGAGGCTTTATACTTTCTAACTGGCGATGATCAAGCCAGAGAAATCAACATCAACTATGTCGGCCCATTTCTTCATTGTTAATTGCATATGGGCTAAGAACTCGCCAAATTGGGCCTTCTAGGATGATTGCTTTGAGGAGACTGCTGGTGTAGGCAAAGTAGTAGTATAAGGTTCTGGTGGAGTGGTCAGTTGAGCAGCTGGTGTAGGCTGGACTGGGGCTACTGGAGTAGCTGGTATTGATAGAGGAAGAGATCTGGAAACTTCTTTGAGAGTTTGGTTTACGGCCTTGAGTTGTTGGGAATGTGATTGAATAAGAGTTGGACTAATCTGGGAATGGTCAAATTTGTCCCACCATTTGACCCGGAATTCTCAAACAATGGATAATGGTGTCTTGACATAGTGTTGTTGGCCAGTAAAAGCCAATGCCATAATCCATGAGATTTCATAATCAATATGAAAACCGATTTTCTTGTGATATGGGAACAAATCTGTGCATAACTTTTCATAATATAGTCGTGATTCTTGGATATTGGGTAGATAAATAGTGAAAATATGGCCTAAATAAAGCCACAATTCCATAAAACAATGTGGTAATTGCTTCAGACATGATTTATCAAACCGGATAAACCAAGAATAGCTATACGATCTAAGGTAAAATGCATTATACTATGCATCTTTATAATCTTGCTAATTATAACCTATAGGATGGTAGTGGATTGAAAATAGTTTAATGTCCCATGCATTGAGAGCAATTTCCTAGGGTTGCCTAACACACATGATCTTACAAATTTAGTAATCAATTGAGTTATCCTGGGGACTCCGGTGGTGCTTAAGTTCAATAGATCCAGAGTCTAAAAGGATGAATTCATAGTGTTGTTGGGTTTTCAAAATATCCACGGCGTTGAATAAGCAATTATCAGAAAACATCCTGCTGGTAATTGCTAGCATGTCTTTGAGTAATGGTTGCTAGAGTAGGGCGATCACATCTATATGTAATGTTAAAGGTTTAGTTACATAATTGGTAGAGGTCTCCATGAGTATGGTGAAAGAAAATGATGCTTGTTGGACAAAATCTTTAAATATGAGTGGTGGATAATCACGCAGAGTAGAAAATTGGTTGGATACAAGAACTTTTTGTGGTATGGGCATGACATATTCCTTGGCTGATTGTTTTGCTAGGGTTGAAGGAGGTTGGATAGTTTTGCCTTTATTGGCTTTAGGAGGCATGGAATCCCTGTAAAAATTCGTGTGTTAAAAAATCATGTAAGGAATTTGAAGATCCTTTGATAAATTCAATATCAAAATCAAATACGGATAAAATTGATTGTCATCTGACAAAAATTTGTTTAGAAACTAAATTTTTAACATCCTTTTGTAGGACATCTTTAGCGGCTTTGCAATCTATGCGTAAAAGGAATTTTTTGTTATATAAATCATCTTAAAATTTTGATATGCATAAAGCAATGGATAAAATTTCTTTGTTAATTGTGGAATAATTTTTTTGTAGTCCAAGCCATAATCTTCACTGGAAACATATGATCAGTGTACATGTACTTGATTTCTAGTTTTTGTTTAAGGATACCTCCGTATCCAATGTTGGATGTATCCGTTTCTACTATAAGGGCTGCAATAGGTTGGGGGACACCTAAACAGGGTAGATGTTGAATCTGTTTTTTAAGACTCTTGACAATATTGGTATCTACAATATTTGTAGATGACACAACTAAACCATTATGTCTTATAATATGTAGAAATCGGTGTAAATGTTTAAAATGTTGTTCTATTGTCTTTGAAAATACTAAAACATCATCGATATATACTATTATAAATTGTGCATATGGATTAAATATTTGATTTATTATATTTTAAAATTCTGATAGACTATTTTTTAGTTTGAAAGGTATTATATTCCATTCGTAATACTCAAAAGAGACCGTGAATGATGTTTTATATCTATCTTGATCTTTTATCTGGATTTGCCAAAATCTAGATTTCATATTGAATTTTGAAAAGATATTTGCATTACATAATCGATTGATTAAATCTCGTATATTAGGTATTGGATATCTAAGACATTGGAGTACTTTATTTAGTGGTTTATAGTTGATGACTAATCTCGGAACACCTCATTCCATTTCTGCTTGTTTCATTATATAGAATGTAAAACAGCTCCAAGGTGATTTAGAATGTCTGATTAATTTATTACATAACAAATCCTGAATTTTTTTTTTTTACAGTATTTTAACAATTCTTGATTTATTTGAATGGGTCTAACTTTGGTTGGAATTTGATATTCCTGAAAACCTTTTTCATAAAGTAATTCTACTTGATATTATTTATGATCCCAAAAGGCATTGGGAAGGTTGGAGCAAACATCATGTTCAAATGTTTGGATTTGTTCTTTTTAATTTTTTCTTGCAGTAATGGATTTGTTAATTGTTGTTCAATGTTTGCTATTTGTAATTCTTCCTATAAATATTGAATTTGTTTTTCTTTATTTGTTATAGCATTAATTTGTCGATATATAGATGCAACTTGTAATTTTTAGATTTCTCTTTGTTTAACAGGGCGTATAAAAGAGAAAAGAATCATGTTACCTAAAACTTGGGTTGAGATGCCTTCAGCAAAAGCAGTAAAATGATAAATTTGTGTAAAGAAGGGGATTCCTATTATGATGTCTTGTAGGAGATCTTTTACTACAAGATGAAAGTGGATTGGAAACAGTGTCCCTGATTACAGATTGTTGCATCTGTTAATTTATAGTTCTTATTTAGTATTGATCCACATGTTGTATGTAATTTCTCAGTTGTTTTTTGATAATATTTGGTAAATATTAAGCCTTCTTGTATACAATTTTGATCGGCTCCAGTATCTATTAAAGTCATTAATTTGAGATGGAATTCATTATTTATTACTATTGTGATCTGGCATTACCATTTTTGGAAATGTATTTTGGTGATTAAATGGAGATATTGCTCTTCACTTTGGGGTTCTTGGCTAATAGGTTGAATAGGTATGGATGGTGGTGTTGTTTATAGTGTAATGATTTTTTATTCAAGTAATAATAATCATGTGTCTAATTATAATTTATTAAATGTGTTCTTTTAATTGATTTTTAAAATTTTTAATTTCAACTTTTAATTGTTTAATTTTATTGTATAGGTCTCCAGTAGTCACTTGTTGAAATAATGATTGTGACGGATACTTTTTAAATATTTTTGTCAGACTAAATGGTTCTAAATTTTCATATTTTTATTTTTGGGTTAATATGTTTTTTTAATTTCAAATATTATTGACATTTCATTTCTGGATCATCAATTTTGTCTATGATGCTGAGAAGAAATTATTTCTCATCTTTTGTTCCAAGCATATTAATTTATTGTAATTTACAATCGCATAAGTGATATAATTCAGAAATATCATCTTCTTTCTTTTCTGATTCAGGATAAGAAAAAGAATTGCTTGGCTAGTTTTCTTGTATTTCGTATAAGTCACTTTGGTCATCTTCTTGCTGATAATCAAGTTCTTCAAAATCGCTAAGTAACAAGGAAGCTAGGTTATTGCACATCTGTTCATCATCTTTGAATAATTTATATATTTTCTTTCTGAATTTACATTGATTAGATTTATGACCTGGCTTTTTACACTTACAAAATATTAATTTGGATTGGAATGGAGGTTTCTTAAAATTTTTCCTTTGATTTTTACTAGGTTGAGGGTTCGTGTTGGTTGATCAATATGGTTTTCTAGAATACCTTGGTTTTGTGCGAGAGGGTGCCCGTATCTAGTCTATTCCATATTGCTGACAAAACGCTCCTAATTGGGGTTTAAACTACGTATAATTCTTATAGAATTTAGATTGTTTCTTATGTTCTTGACATGATTGTAAACCTTCTTTTTTAATAAATGAAAATAGTTGCCCGAAAGTCATCTGGACCCCAGAAATGGCTTTCCGCTAGAAAGGTCAATGAGCTTAGTAATAACTCGTTCGGCAAAAAGTGTAGGAAGGCTGACAACAACTATTCTTTCCAAAAATGTTCATTACAGTCTCGTTTTCGAAAAATATGAGTTATAAATAAGTCTTTATACCACCAAAAATATTAAAGAGTGGGGCAACGTAAATTGGATAAAAAGATTTTTGAACTAATTAATTCTTCATCATTGCCTATGAATGATTGAGTGATAGTTACGATGAGAATTTCGATGACATTTTCTCATTGTTCAAATTAGATCTCACCATTTTCGCCCTCAGTTTGAACGGATTCAGTATGATTTAATATACATTCTTTTTGTTGTGGGGTTAGAACATTATCCCGCCAAAATTTAATTGTTTCGATAAATCCTGAAATAATATATTTACATGCTTGATGGTCTCGTATTTGTTGGACTTGGAATGCGGTAGCAGTCATTCCAATATCATGAAACATACATGCAATTTCATATTCTGATTTGCAATTTCATAAATATCAAATTTATTTGAATTTTCCAAAGGAAAATAAAAGGCAAAGGATGTGATGTTTCACTATTTTCAAAAACAGGGTAACAAGAGTTTGACGATTACAAATGTGTTTCTCAAAAATCTCACAGCAATCCTTACGGCCCAGTTCCTCTTCTACTATCACTAATTTCCATTCAAAATTCATATCAAACTTTTCAAGTCTAATCTTCAAACAAGCCAGTTATTAAAAAATAAATTCAGGTCACATTTGAGTCTGAAAATGATTCCACTATTCAAGCGTTTGAGTACAAATGGTGGAGAACAAAGTATACGGTGAATCCCAATGATCATTCTTACAAACACAAGTGTTCTCTCAATTGGAAGTGTGAGTGACTTGCTTTTTCTCTCTCTACGGGTGTAAATACAAGAGAAGTCAATTCGGGGGTCCTTTGTTAGGTACACAATGAAGGCTTATATAGTGGTTGAGTCCTCCTGCATTAAGTAGTCACGTGGAAGTGGTGTGTGCAGTGAAGCCTGCCACCAACTCTACAAATCCATCTTACCATGTCAGAAAGATTGCGTGCACGTGGGCTATCTCTGTGAAACGTTACTTCAGCAATGATCACACCTACTCTGTGAGCTATCATTCCCTGTGAAGATCGCGTGTTGCAGAGATCGCGCGTGCCTTTATGAAAGTCAACAATCTGAGCTAGTGTTCTCGGTTATCCTGAGCTTCCTTTCTAAGCTTATGCCATTGGAGACTTCTCAGAATCCGCGTCTTTAATGAACACTTTAGCCTCCCTCGAGTTCGCAAGCTTTTAGTGCCAAATGTCCTTGTCTTCATTGAGGTCTTTGATCTTTGTCACGTCCTCGGGTTTCAACTGAGGACTTGCACAGCATTAAGTCTTCAGGCTCTTAGAGCCATATCTTCTGTACCGTGTCCTCAAGGTTTTATTGGAGTCTTTGGTCTCTTGCGGAGTCCTCGAGCCTCTTACGGAGTCCTCGAGCATCCAAAGCTAAGCTAACCTCTAGAACCAATTTAGCTCTTTGCGCTTCTTGCGTCATAATCCTGAGTCCTTAGGCCCCTTGTGCTAATTTAGCCTCTTGAGCCAAATCAACTTCATAGGCCTGTTGAAACACAAGCCTAATTCGAGGAAGCGGGATCCTTGATTGAGCCCTATGTATCTACCACCCATCACTAGCCCCCTATGTTAGAGGTTCGAGGATCTCAACCTTTGGCATATGCGACTCTGGCGTTGATTTGATCTTTCAGAACGTCTCTTTTTGTCCGCGACTTAACGCTTTAATTTCCAAGAGCAAGCTTTTCAAGTGTCCGTGTACTTTTTCTGAATGACTCAACCAAAGTCCTTCTAATGAAGTGATCATAACTTGATAACTAAGGAAAGCATCCGAGGACATTGCTAGAATCAATGATCTGCATAGGCGTTGTCCGCGGACTTTCATATCCGGTCCAAGGCGCGGCGCTGCGCCGCTATTTGGCACATTAAAAGTGCACCATCATGGCGCATTAAATGTACGTTACTTACGACGTTGGGAAGGGAAAGGCCATCATTGCCAGCGACCTGTGAGAAGCTGATGCGTAGTAAGGCATTTAATGACGCACGCCTTTTTGAATCTTGCTGGCCGTTTAAACCATTACTTCTTTTGCCATTTCATTTGCACACCCGAAAGTTTCCAAGTGCTCGAAATTCTCTCTTCATCCAGGCTTTCCTTTTGGTGATTTCCCTTTTCTTCTTTGATTTCTTAGACTTTTTAATGGCTCTTGGAGTGAAAGACTTTGCTTCCTTGCTGATTTTGGCTAATCTTGAAGCCATTCGAGCACGATATAGGATCCAAAGCTCAATGGACATGATGGCTCCTAACGCCCACGAAAGGGCTTGCAGCCCTCTTGACGGCTTTATTACCGTCTACGAAGTCCACCTCAAAGGTGGTCTTCGATATCCCATACCCTTGGAGTTTTTCGAGTTGATGAGGGACCTCCAAGTCCCTGTGGCCAGACTTTAACCCAACGCTGTGAGGTATTTGGTCTCACTTTGCGTCTTTGCTCGTTGCCACCATAAGATCTTTGATGTTGTGGCATTGAAGACCATTTTGAGGTTTAGCTATGGCCAAGATTGAATCGTAATCACTCCTCACCCTGAGTTCCTTGCCATCAACAATGGAAACCCTGGTTCCACTAAGCGGTGGAAGGACAAATTCTTTTCCCTTGGTGTGCACGAGAATTGGGCTATCCCCAATGAGTGGGACATGGAGTTGAAATTTTGCAAGGACACCATGCCCGAGGAAAGGGCTGTCGCAAAGGACTTTACGGACTTGCTGCTGGCCAACCTTGGTTCTTTTAATGAAAACAAAAAGAATAGGTGGCTGAGGTCCAAGTCCATGGAGAAGGCCAAGTCAGAGCCTTAGCCCGAGGACTCTGGCGCCCCTTCTGCTCCTCCGAAAAAGAAAAAGAGCAGAGCTCTGAGGATTGAGGAGTCATCCAAGCAGACAAAGAAGAGCCATTGGACGGAGACTTTGGAGCGTCCCACAATGATCATTGAGTACCCTTCCTCTTCCGATGATGCCTCAGCTCTTATTGAGCGGCTAATAAGAAAGAAGGGGCCCATCCAAGGAGCTAAGAGCGTCGGGCCATCTGTTGTCGTGGAGCCTGTTGAGCAGCCCTTCGAGGCCATAGGCTTGTCCGCGGAACCTTCTGTTGCCCCTCCTCTTTATGAGCCCATGCCTAATATTCCTACCGTTTTCACTGGAAAGGCTTCGGACTGGATTGACAGCCCATCCGAGGACATTATCGAGGGACAGGCAAAGGAGAAGATTGAGATAACTCAGGCCGAGGAAGCAGTGATGATGACTCCAACAACAATTGCTAAGACTGCTGAGGCTAAGGAAAGCTTGGCCATGGAGTTGCCCATTAGCAAGACTGCTAAGCCCCCTTGCCTTGCAATCCAAATCTTCAGTCCAATTGAGCACCCGCCCAAGGTCCATGATGAAGCCTTGGTTGAGGATGTCGTTGGGACTTCACACGCTATGGAAGCGAAGTCTGGGACTACGGAGCATCTAATAGCAGCAGAGCCCCCAACCCTTGGTTTTGTTAAAATTGTCCCCACAACCAGGGCGAGAGCTGAGGTTTCTGTGGTGCAGGAAGCAGCCGCAACTGAGCTAACTGAGCCCAAGGCCCCAGGGATGAGAGTTTAACTAGGAGCACTTTCGTCTCGAAGGTACTTCTCTACTCTCTTTCTAGCTCTTTATTCATTTCCTTCTGTGCCTTAATGACACACATTTTTTTTTTGCCGCTTCATGAGCTGGCTGACAGTCTTAATCTGATCATCCAATTGTGATAGGGGGTCATCCAACTGTTGACGTTGGATATCTGCATCACATCTGGGTCGAAATCTTTCGCGTTGGGTTTGTCAAGGACCTCGCGCATTCCTCAAGCATATTGCTCTAGGTCTCCCGAGGCTACTGCTTTCGCGAGCTGGTCAGCTTTTCCGTTCTCCTCTCATGGGATTTGGACAATTTCTACCTCCTCAAAAGCCGAAACTAGTCCGCGGAATTTTGAAAGGTATTTGGATAGCTGTGGACTGTTCGACTCAATGTTTCCTTAGACCTGGTTAACAACTAACTCGGAGTCACTATAGACAACCAGATCCTTGGCCGAGCACTCCTTTGCTAACTGTAGTCCGGCAAGTAAGGCTTCGTACTCTGCGACGTTGTTAGTCGCTGGGAATCTAAGGACAATAGAGTACTTTATCTCTGATCCCTCAGGCGTCCTCAGCACAATACCAACTTCACAACCATCCTTCATGGAAGAGCCGTCCACATGCAGAGTCCAGATAGCTGGGCTGTATGATTCTTCAACATCACATCTATTCGAGGCCTCCAAAGTTAGTGCCGTTGTCTCAAGAATAAACTCTACCAAGGTTTAGCCTTTTAGAGCCAGCCTCGGGCAAAATTTTATGTCGAATTCTTCCAACTCAACATCCCACTTGACCACCCATCCCGACGTTTCTAGTTTCTGCAGAATCGCTCTCAATGGCTGGTTAGTCAGGACGATCACTTTGTGTGCTTGGAAATATGGCCTCAGTTTTCGAGCGGAATACATGAGCGCCAAAGCCATCTTCTCTATGTGAGAGTACCCTGTCTCAGTATCAGCCAGGATCTTACTGATCTAGTACACAAGCTGTTGCCTTTCGTACTGTTGCCAAATCAAGGCTGAGCTAAAGGCTGTCTCGGACACAACAAGGTACAAGTACAACTTCTCGCCTGGTTAGGAGAAGTCAACAGAGGGGAGTTTAAAAGGTACCCCTTGAGTCCTAAGAAGGCTTCTTCGCAGTCAGCCGTCCATTGAAAATCGTTAATCTTCCCCCCTCTCAGGGGCTTGAAAAACGATAGATACTTCTTGGCCGACTTGGCCAAGAAGCGAGACAGCACTACCAGCCTCCCAGTAAGTTTCTAAACCTCCTTCACGGTCTAAGGGGATTTCATGTTAAGGATGGCCTTGATCTTTTCTGGATTTGCCTCGATCTATGGGCGTGAAACAATGTAATCCAAGAATTTCCCTAATGTCAGTCCAAATGTACACTCGGCTAGATTGAGCTTCATTTGGTGAGTTCTTAGAACACTGAAGGTCTTGTCCAAATCTTGGATGTAGTGATCTATTATTTTGCATTTGACAAGCATATCATCTACATAGACCTCTACGTTCCTTCAGATCTGACTTTCAAACATTTTAGTTACGAACCTCTAGTAAGTGGTACCAACGTTTTTAAGGTCGAAGGGTATGACTTTGTAACAGTACATCCTTGATCCGTCATGAACGATGTATGCTCCTCGTCTTCGGAGCTCATCCTTATTTGATTGTAGCCCGAGTACACGTCCATGAAGCTTAGGAGCTCATATCCGAACATCAAGTCTACAAGTGAATCGATCCACGGAAGTGGGAAACTGTCCTTTGGGCATACTTTATTGACGTTTGTAAAGTCCACGCACATTCTCCACTTCCCGTTATTCTTCTAGACTATCACAACATTGGCAGCCAATCTGGATAGTGCACCTCCCATATGAATCCGGCGTCAAGAAGTTTCTTTACCTCCTCCCAAATAGCCACTAGCCTTTTTACGTAATAATTTCACCTCTTTTGCCAAACGGGTTTGTAACTAGGATCTAGGCCCAATTTATGGACTATTACTCCAGTCGATATCCCTGGCGTGTCACTTGGTGTCCAGGCAAAAACATCCGAATTTTTCCGTAAGAAGCTAATGAGCTAGTCTTGAAAAGGCTGAGGTAGTGAACTTCCTATCTAGACGATCTTTTCAGGATCTCTGGGATCCAAAGGGATTCGGTCAATTGTGTCTCCAGACTCGGCCTGCTACAATATCATCTCGTCGAGGAAGTCCAAGTCTTCAATGGGCTGAGAAAGTGGCGTCCATGTGACTTGGGACAGATAGCATATTCGTCCAGCAACTTGATCTCTAAAGACTTCCCTTATCCTGTACGACGTGGGGAACTTTATTTTCAAATGCAGGATTGAGGTTACGGCTACGAAAGCATCCAGGTAAAGACGTTCGATGATAGCATTGTAGACCGACGGGAGATCTACTACCAAGAAGGAAAGGGTCTTAGTTGCTGTCCTCGGATAAGTCCCTAATGTGACCTCAAGCTAGATGACTCCCTGCATTGGTACTGGCTCATTGTCTAATTCGTAGAGGGGTCCTTCGGTAGTCGTCATTTGGCTTCTCTTGAATCCTAATTTAAAAAAGGCATCAAGGTAAAGCAAATTTTGAGATAATCCATTATCAATGAACACTCGTTTCATCTGCTAGTCTAATACTCGGTCAGAAACGAGTGTGATTACAACCAAATGGCTAGAATTGGGGGATGTTACATGAGCCATATTTTCATTACAAAAATTAATGACTTCATCCCCAGATTCTTCCATAGGTTTCCTCTATCATGCCACTGGATCCTCCTAGGCACTTCTTCCAGCTGGGCGAGTTGATATCATGTTCACGACTCCCGCGACCACTCAATTCCTTGGATGGTTAGCCTCACCATTTTCTATTGTTCCGGAAGCTTATTAGGGTCTTTGCAGAAAATGGTTGAGGTGACCTCTTTTGATCAGCTCTTCGATCTCTCTCTACAATGTCCTACAGTCCTTGGTATGTGACCCCCACAGTGATAGTAGTGGCAATATTTGGACTGGTCACCACCTTCAAGATTCTTCAGCGCTTTGGGCCACTTCAAGAATTTTTCATCCCGAATCTACATCACGATATTGGTACGCGAGTCGTGCAAGGGTGTCAGGTTTAAGGGCCTATACTCCCTATGAACGATCTGCTCGGACTTCTGTTATTTCTTAGGCACCTGGGAGCCTTGTCGGTTTTCATACTTCCTTTTTCCTTCCGCTGTCCTCAGGGAGAAGCTCTCTACCTGGACGGGCCTCTTCGCATCGTTCGCTTCCTCCGCCGCGATGTATGCTCTCGCTATAGCCTCGGCCTTCCTGAACGTTTGAGGACCCTTGTGCACGAAGTGCTTAAAAAAGCTTCCTCCCTCCAATGCGGACAGGAATGCAATCATCTTGACTCTATCGGTCAACTTTGGGATCTGCCTGGCCTCAGTGATGAAGCGGGATAGAAAATTCTTCAGGCTCTCCCTGGCCCCTTGCATTATACGAGCAAGGTGTCATGGTTACTTATCGATCCTCCGACTAGAAGCGAACTAGGAGAGGAAGGTTTCTGCCAACTTGTTAAATGAGCGAATAGAGTCCGTAGGCAACCTGTAGAACCAGATCCTCATGTCACCCTTCAGCATCAAGGGGAAGCACTGGCATATAGTCATCTTATCTAAGCCTTGAAGGCTCAGATGCTTACGAAAGTGATCCAAGTAGTCTATTAGATCAGCACTTCCACCGTATGCATCGAGATTTGGCATTTTGAACTTCGGGGGAAGCTGCCTCGTCCTGATCTCCATTGTAAATGAAGATGTGCGTAGGTCAGCAGCTCCTCCCTCGTTGTTGCCAAAAACTCGCCGCCAAACTTTCTCGAGCTTCTCCTCCACTTAAGGCCAAGCCACCGTCTTCTTCTCGTTGAGATAATTCCTCAACTCATAGAGGTCCTGAGCAGCTTGCATCTCTAGCTAGCTCAGGACTCTTGGGGGGATCTCATCACGAGGGGCACCTCCAAAACGGTAAAGAGCGAGGATTTCACCTCTTTAGGCTCTCCTCCTAAACTCGAGGACCCAAGCAACTGTGAAGCCGCGACGAGCCCTTGCTGCTCGAGGCAACTTGTGTCCCAGGGTCCTCGTGCTGACCAGCCTACTTTGAGGGATGTTTTTTTTCCCTTACCCTTCCTCTGGGACGTAGCGACCTAAGAAGCCTTGGATGGCGCTCCCCTTGGTTGCTTGTCCATTTTCGTGTAAAGGGTCTTAACAGCCCTTGAGATGTCGTCCATCCTCAGGGCCAGCGTCCGAATATATGTATCAAGATGTTCCTCTATCCTAATGCCCGCAGCTTGGCCATTGCCACATGAAGCAGCTTCCCTGGCCAGGGCACTGGTCTGCGCTCGGGTGTTCACTATTCTTTCAGTTTTCAGTTTCTCAGAAGATGTATTAACCTGACTTTTTGTCAATTCCCACAGATGGCGCCAAATGTTGCGTCCTCAGATTTGGGTTTCAATATGGACGAGGACCTAAAAACGGAGCAACACAAATACGGAGTTTAAGTAGTAGGAAGAGAGAAAGAGAGAATAACACGTTGCATTTTTATATGGAAAGCCCCCTTCTAAATAAGAGAGAAAAACCACGGGACTTTGAGTTCGAGAATGAATCTACTATTCAAGCGTTTGAGTACAAATGGTGGAGAACAAAGTATACCGTGAATCCCAATTATCACTCTTACAAACACAAGTGTTCTCTCAGTTTAAAGTGTGAGTGACTTGCTTTTTCTCTCTCTACAGGCATAAATACAAGAGAAGTAAATTCGGGGGTCCTTTGTTAGGTACACAATGAAGGCTTATACAGTAGTTGAGTCCTCCTACATGGAGTAGCCACGTGGAGGTGGCGTGTATAGTGAAGCCTGTCAACAACTCTGCAAATCCATCTTACCATGTCAAAAAGATTGCGTACATGTGGGCTATCTCTATGAAATGTCGCTTCAGCAATGATCACACCTGCTCTGCAGGCCACCATTCCCTGTGAAGATCGCATGTTACAGATATCGCGCGTGCCTTTCTGAAAGTCAACAATCTGAGCTCGCGTTATCGGTTGTCCTGAGCTTCCTTTCTGCGCTTGTGCCGTTGGAAACTTCTCGAAGTCCGCATCCTTGATGAACGCTTTGGCCTCCCTCGAGTCCACGAGCTTTTAGCGCCAAATGTCCTCGTCTTCATCGAGGTCTTTCGTCTCTATCACGTCCGTGGACGTTTGTCTCGGGCTTCAATTGAGGACTTGCGCAACATTGAGTCTTTGGGCCCTTAGAGCCATATCCTCTGTGCCATAACCTCGGGATTTTATTGGAGTCTTTGGTCTCTTACAGAATCTTCGAGCTTCCAAAGCTAAGCTAACCTCTCGGACCAATTTAGCTCTTTGCGCTTCTTGGGTCGTGGTCCTAAGTCCTCCGGCCCCTTTACTAATTTAGCCCCTTGGACCAAATCAACCCCGTTTGTCTCTTAAGACACGGGCCTAATTCGCGAAAACAGGCTCCTTGATTGGGCTCTGGGTATCCACTACCCATCAATCATATTGTGAGTGCATGTCTAAAAAAATAGAGGTAACTACCAAAGTATTAGGAACTATTACTTGCCTGGCATTCATAGATTAAAATATCAGTATCGGTTGGTTGCAATTGTATTGTTATTAATTATATCAAATAATATGTACCAATATAAGACATTTTGATTGCAAATTTGTTTCCTCAAAGAAATTTAAAAATAATTTATATAATAAAATTCAACTATCTTTTATTATATATTTTTCATATTTGAAGATTTTTTGAAAAAAGTAACCAAAATTCCTTAAAACATGTAGATTAGGCTTATTAAAGAAAACAATTGCCAACATATTGCAGTCAATTTTTGGATTGGGAAATATAAGTATCACAATCTCCGGATGCCAATAAATAAATATTAGTTAATATTATGATCAATGATGGCATCAAATGTGCAAAGGCTTCAACATCCAAAGTAAGAAGCAAAAATATTTTTATAAAGATGTTCCTCGGTAATATGATCATGCAAGACCTTTTGGCGAGAACGGACTTAGATTATTTCTAGTTTGAAGAATGGTTGGCACTTGAGACTTGTAGGTGCACCAGCTTCATTGAGGAGTGACCAACCTCTAATGGAATTTTCAGGAAATGTACTATGGGCTAAGCCATTATACAAGGGATCCCAACTACTTCCCATTCAATTACCCAAGAGTGAGACCAAGACACATTAACAAGACAAAAATTTTTGGATGTTGTGTAGGGGAACAAACCAACATTTTCTAATGGGATAGTAGCACTTCCCAGGCCGCTTTCTTACATTGAGGCCAACTGAAAGGCCTATCGCTAGACCTAGTGATTAAGGGAAACTACATGAGACTTTTTTCACTTGTTTAGGAGACCAGTGTCAAAGGAAACTCCTTTTGCATTCACAATAACACAACCTCCAATAATTGTGTAGGTAAAACTTCCCGGGTTCCAAAGCCAGCCTTATGTAATATGTAATTAGACATATTATCTGTACTTTTATGATTACTGACTCTATTACAAACAGGTATTCTGGCAAATCATCACTGTAAAGTGGATTTAAGGATTGTTGTTATCTTATTTATGATGAAAACTGAGAAACAAAAGGCTAAGATAAACCCTAAAAGAAATAATAAAAATATAGAACTGCTGGGATATATTAGAGGGGAGGAAAAAGCGCGACTCGAGTTGTAACGGTAAAGCTGCTCCATTTTGAATTGGAGATCAGGAGTTCCACCTATGAAAATTACCAATATTTGAATAAGATTGTGGATATCTAACTCTTAAGTACAATGTGAGAGTATCATAGATTTAGAAAAGTAAGAGATAGTTGGTAAAAAATATTTTAAATTGTTTTTATTAAATTGAGTGCAATGAAGAAACTGAATATTAGATCTTCTTATATTTGATCTAACTCCACGAAAATATTTGATTTCTAACTTATATTTAATGTTCAGAAAATAAGTTAACAGGTATTTAGTAAGAGTTTCCAACCATACTAAATAGATCGTGAAAATCCATATTGAAAATGCTAGCCTACATTAAGATTGGCTCTCAAGCCGTCACGTGTAACTCAATTCTAGTACCAACCCATAATTAAGCCGTTTGGTGAAACTTAAATCCGGTGGCACCTCGCGAGATAAGCACTTAAGCAGTTTGATGAAACTCAAATCTAGTAGCACCCTGTGACATAGTCACAAGCTGGGCGCTTAAGTCGTCTTGTGAAACTCAGATCCAGTAGCATTTTGTAAGATAGCCACAAGATGAGCGCCTAAGCCATCTGGTGAAACTCAGATCCAATAGCATCCCGTGAGATAGCCGTGAATTGGGCACTTAAGTCGTTTGGTGAAAAAATGAAGTCCAATAGCACCCGTGAGAAGACCACTTAAGCCACAAGGAGTTAATCCATTTTCAAGAAAACAACTGCTAGATATTCAGGCAACTAGCGCCTAAGAGAAAATGGTTATTTTCTCGCAACAATCTACTATTAGCTAACCGCGAGACTGGTGCTCAAACGAGACATTGTTATCTCCACTACTGTGAAAATTTGAACAGCTACTAACTGAAAGTTGAGATCAGTTGTTGAAGCCCTCACTACATATAGCAGGTAGAGGCATCTGTAATACTAAGGAGGTTGAATCATTTATGAAAAGTGAAAGGATTCTTGAAAAACTAAACACATTCTTAAGAATCAAGTGGTTTTTGTATCTTTTGTTTTGTATTTCCTCCTCAAATTGAGTCCCTTTTTTTATGGAGAATCAAATCTTGTTGGATGGTAATGAGATTCGCATTACTATTCATCATAAAAAATTCACTTAGAGAAACCAAGGGTACCTAGATAGCTGTTATGATACAGATCTAAAGAAGGCCTTCAATAGTTACTAGTTCGGAGTCAGTCCGCATGGATAGCATATCTGTAGTTTAATTTGTAAATTACTTCTTCTCGTTATGGTGAATTTTTAGTTGGCCATTGATAATTCGGAGGGTTTTCTTAGAATATCTTGTTACAAGTTTCCCTTCGTCACCAAATTTTTGTGTTCACTTATTTTGGTAAATGAATGTATGTTCAGCATTATCTAGATCTATAAATCATTTACGTGTATTTGATTTGTGGTTAGTGCTTTGTTAAAATATTAAAATTCTGTATGACACCTATTCATCCCCCTCTAAGTATCTAGAAGTCTCGACTATGTATTTTTCCAGATCATTGACTCACTCTATTTAGACAATGCCAAATCAATCTTTATTAGTTCCTCCCCACATTGATGGGAGTAGTTATACTTACTAAAAAGTCCACATGAGAACATTCCTTAAATCTATAGGTGAACATATTTGGCAAAGCACTCAGAAAGAGTAGAGTACTCCTACTACAAAAAATGGAATTATAATTGTGATAGACCCATGTCTCATGGTCACAAGATGAAAGGGATGAATCCAACTAGAATAAAAAGACAGTAAATGCTCTTTTCTCTGCTATATCCCCTAATGAATTTAAAAGAATTTCTGTGTGAAAACCTAAAGTATTTATGGGATATTTTAGAAACTACTCATGAAGGTACTAAGGCAATAAAAATTTCAAACTACAAATATTGACCTTAGAATTTGAAGAAATTAAAAAGAAAGAAGATAAAACCTTTGATGAATTTGACGCTAAACTAAATGATATTGTCAATCCTAACTTTAATCTTGGAGATAAAATTTCTAAATCAAAAATTAAGGAAAACTTTAAGATCTCTTCTTAAAGGATTTCAAATTGCAATAAAAGAAAGTAAAAATCTTGATCTAATTAAAATTAAAGAATTGGTTGGCTCGTTACAAACTTATGAACTTACATTTTCTCAAATTGAGAGAAACAAATCCATTCTTTGAAATCCACAGATAAAGAACATGAAATCGAATTTGAAAAGGAATGTTTCGATAATAAAGAAATTGCCTTGTTTGTTAAAAGATTCAACAATTTTTTTAAGAATAACTAGAAGAAACCTGAGTTTCAAGGAAGCATCTAGTAACTAAAAGAAAGATAAAATTGAAAACAAGGAAAATAAAAAGTCAAACTCTAAAAAATCTTCAAATATTCAATGCTTTGAATGCCAAGGATTTAGTTTATCTAGAATCTAGAATCTCAAAAAAGGAGATTGTTAATGGTTTATCAAAATTAGAGAAAAATAAAAATTCAATGTGTGGATCTTATCAAGCAAGAGAACAAACTCAAACTAAACATTCGAAAGTCAACAAAATCAAGACTAAGTTAGAACTTCTTCATATTAGACTTGATCAGGCTGTCGTGAAGTCAAAAATTAGGAGGAAAGAGATACATCTTAGTTGGTATTGATGACTCCACTAGGTTTTCTTGAGCTGAACTGTTCAGAGAAAAATCTGACACAATTACTATTGTTATAACCATATGTAAGAAAATTAAGAATGAACCAAGAACTTCAATCATCAGGATTATGAGTGACCATGGGAGAGGATTTGATAACATAGAAACTGAAAACTACTGCAATGATGAAGCAATACATAAAGAATTTTTTGCTCCTAGAACTCCTCAACAAAACGGTGTTGTTGAGAGGAAAAATAGAACCATTCAAGAAATTGCTAGAACCATGATATACGGTAGGGAAATTGCTATTCATTTTTGGGGAGAAGCTGAGAATACTGCATGCCATATGATCAACACAGTTTATCTTAGACCTAGAATGGATAACACTCCATATGAACTATGGAAAGGGAAGAAACCTACCATTAAATATTTTAGAGTCTTTGGAAGCACTTCTTATATCCCAAGAGATCGGGAAAATCCTAAAATTTTTGATACAAAATGTAATGAATGTATTTTCTTAGGGTACTCCCTGAATAGTCATGCGTAGAGAGTCTATAATATTTGCACTATGAGTATTATGGAATCTACAAATGTTGTCATTCATGACATGGGCAAAGGAGCTCAAAATAACCGGGAGAATAATTTAGAAAAAAAATTTTGATGATCTATACATTGAAGAACCTAGTATCAAGAATATGAGTCCAAATAGTTTAGAAGGAACACCTACTCTTGAGCCATCTTTTACGTTGAATTAAATCACCCTATTCACTCTATCATTGGAAATGTTAATGAGGGGATGAGATTGAGAAATTGGGTCCTAAACCAAATGGCTTTTACTAGTTATGTTTCTCAAATTGAACCAAAAGTGGTCAAAGGAGCTTTTAATAATGCATGTTGGATTAATACTATGCATGAGGAAATTAATCAATTTGTTAGAAATGATTTTTGGCGATTGGTTCCAAGACCTATAGATAGAAATGTTATTGGTACTAAATGAATCTTTAAAAATAAAATTGCTGAGAATGGCATTATCACTAAAAACAAAGGTAGACTGGTTGCTAAAAGACATACTCAAATTAATAGAATTGATTTTGATGAAACATTTGCTTCAATTGCTAGACTTGAATCTATAAGAATTCTTCTTTCAATTGCATGTACTATAAGATTTAAATTTTATCAAAAGGATATTAAAAGTGATTTTTTAAAACAGTTCCCTTCAAGAAGAAGCCTATGTTGAACAACCAATAGGTTTTGAGCATCCGAAATTTTTAAATTATGTCTATAAATTGAAAAAGGCTTTGTATAGTCTTAAAAAAGCCCCTAGAACTTGGTATGATAGATTGACTACTTAACTTGTTGAACATGGATATTCTAGAGGAGTAGCTAGAGCTATGTTTATTAAACATCATAAAGATTGATTTATTATTGCTCAAATATATATTGATCACATTATCTTTGGATCTCCTATTGACTCTGTGGTTCATGAATGTGCTGATTGCAAAAACATGAATTTGAGATGAGTGTGGTTGGAAAGTCATACTATTTTCTTGGTTTAATCGTCAAACAAGACAATGGAATGTAAATCTCTCAATCTAAGTATGCCAAAGATTTAATGAAAAGATTTTGCTTAGATAGCACAAAGCATACGAGGATTCCCATGAGGACAAACATGAAACTTGACTTGGACCCGTCAGGAAAGAATGTTGATCAAACATTATATAGGAGCATGATATGTAGTCTTCAATACTTAACTACAAGTCATCATACCATTGCCTTCAATGTTGGTATCTGTGCTAGATTTTAATCCAATCCCAAGGATTCTCATTAATTTGCTGTGAAACATATTATAAGATATGTAATTGGAACAAATGAATATGGCATTTGATACTCTCGAGATTCTAACTTAAATTTAGTCAAATATTCTAATGCTAATTGGGCGGATGATCAAATGATTGTAAAAGCACTTCAAGTGGTATGTTTTTACATCGGTACAAATCTTCTAGCCTAGATGAGTAAAAACGGAACTATATATCTCTCTCAACTACTGAAACTGAATATATAGAAACCGGGTGGTGTTGTACTCAACTTATATGGATGAAACAAATGTTGAATGACTACAGTATTAATCAAGAAACCATGATTATTTATTGCAACAACTCCAATGCCATAAATATCTCTAAAAATCTTGTACAACATTCTTGAACCAAACACATTGACATTCGCCATCATTTCATTCATGACTAGGTTGAATCTAGAATCATCTCATTGAACATATCTCCACTGAAAATCAGTTGATCGATATCATTACCAAACCTTTGGATAATCTTATATTTGAATATTTGAGAATCGCCATAGGAGTCTGTGATATACCCTTACTATCATCTTGTTAATTATTTTTGCTATTTTTTTATTAGTTTCTTGCATTCAAATAAAAAAAAAAAAGGAAATTTGTTTGATTGAATTATCAAATATATTTGATAAATATGTTGAGTTACTTTTTCTCCAAAAATTTATCTTTTTATAATAACAATGCTTTGGTTCACTGCTCTTACAATAGTCTTGATATTCCTCATATTATATCTCGTATACTTTGCACCAATCACACATAGTATTCCATTTGCAGAGACTTGATCGAAGATGTGAATATTTGGACGGAAATTCTAAGTGGGGCAAATTGCCCTTAGATTTTGATTGACCTCTAAGTAGTTAAACTTTATCTCAATTATTACCTCAGATGTACATCTCCTAGTGTTAACAAAATTAGAGTAAAAATAAAATCATTTGTTGCATATATTGCTCCTCAATGTAGGGCTCATATTTAGGGGGGCAAAAAATAGAAATTAAGGTCTTAATGGAATTGGGTTTGACTTTCATATTCAAGGAATATATCGATCCTCAGTTAAGAAAACTAGCCATTATTCATTGTTTGAAATTTTGAATTTCTCTATGGAATATTGTGCTTTCACCTCACCTAAAATATACAACATGACTTGTTTTTATGCTATAATAAAAGTGTGTCCCATTGAATTATTATCCCTTTAAAAAAAATTAGTTTGAAAAAGTTTACCCAATAAATTTTTCAAATGTTTTTTTGATAATGCCATCACAAAAATTTTATTTAGTGATATACATATGTACATATATATTTTTAATTGCATTCCTCATTTTCATTTTTTTTCTCTCTTTCTTTTTGGTTCATTATGATTATTGTGAGCCAACGACTTAAGTGGTCTACAGTTCACGCTCCTTTTTAAAATGCATTTAGGGTTCAATGTTAACACATTTTCTCACTCAGCACTTGCGAGGATTTCTTCTCTCCATCACGTGGTCATCTTCTTCAATCTCCTCAAACTTTTTCTCCTCTTATTTTTTTTTATATTAAGGCAATATAATCTATCAAACCAACTATGTTGTCATGTTTTCTTGTAGATTTCATCATGATTTCTCAATAAATTCATCATGTGTTCTTCATTCTTCATATATTCATAACTTGCACTTCCTCATTTTTTTCTTTATGTTTTCTATAACTACAAATTGTTCTCAATCCTAGGTTTAAATTGGATTTACTGGTTATTCCCTAATTAGTGTCTTTTTTAAAAAAATTATTGTGGTTAAGTTTCTTTCCATATAGTTTCATTTAGTTTCTTATTTTCTTGTGAGATGCCTCGGACTTAATCAGGTGGCCACAGAAAATCACACATAGAGTCACCATTTGACTTTACTAGATTTGTTAATCAAGAATTTGAAAACCTCTATCTGACCCATATGATGAAACACTTACTTCTTGAAGGAGAATCTGCTCTGACATTGACCCTTCATATGCAATTCTAATTCACAAATTTTACTTGAATATTCAAGACATTTCCCTTGACAACTCTCAATCCTCCATGTTCATTCGTGGCCGAAGTAGTACAATCTCATCTGATCTTATTTCCAACATTCTCAACATTCCTCGATCTCCATCTCCTACTTATCCTTATTCCACTTCCACGTCTCCTTCTCCTAATGAAGTTGCTTTGTTTCTTTTAAGTGAACCCACGAAGACTAGAGGCAGACCATTCCAAAGTTCAAAATGTCTGTCAATAGAATCATATGTGCTGCATCATTTGCACAAATATTTACCCCATTTCTCATATGACTTCTCTCCCTCTACCAAGAGTTCATTTCCTTTATGCACTTACTCAGGGTGATCCTATTGATCTTCCTCAACATTTTATCTCCCATATCCTTGAGGTTCATCGTGATATTCATAGGAAGATTAAGTTACCTTTTGGTTGTCTCATACAAAAAATTTTATCTCATCTTGAAGTAAATCTTTCATGTGCTCCTCTCAAACTTTCACTTCCAATAAATGCAACCACTTTACAAAAAATCAAATCACATAAATGGTCTGAACTGCTTGCTCGATCCATCTCCAATGAGGATGAACCTTCACATCCAACAACATCTCATCCAAGTTCATCTGATCCACCACAATTGTCACTGCAAATAGATAAACTAAATGAAATCCTTGAGCAACAATCTCTAATTCAATCCCAAATCAATTCCCTTCCATCTAATTCAGACTACAGGAAGCTGGAGAAAAAATTGGATGATCTTCAACTATCTATCCAAAGATTGCTTCAACAACATGGTACTGGCTATGGTTCAGAAAATGCTGATGATAATATGTGACTCTTTGGAATTCAATGACAAAAAGGGGGAGACAACAGTAGTTTTTTGTTTGCTAACTGGTAGTCTGATGAAGGTTGTTTTTTTAATGTGTATTTATGTTTTGACGGTTGAACTAAATTATCATGTGGATACTTTATGAGTCTATAGATGTATAGATATTTTATTGGATTACTATTGTTTGTATTTTAAATGTTATCCACTTCCAATTAGTTTGTTTTGTCACAGAATTCAAAGGGGAAGATTGTTTGATCTTCTTTGGTTAGCATATTCTATGACACTATTTGATTTCTAACTTCATTTCAATGTTGAGAAAATAAGCTGTAGGTGTTAGTAAGAGTTTCCAATCATACTACATAGATTGTAAAAATCCATATTGAAAATTCTAGCCTACTGCAAGATGGGCGCTCAAGCCATCAAGTGTAACTTGATTCTAGTAGCAGGCCGCAAGATGAACGCTTGAGCCATCTAGTAAAACTCAAATCCAGTAGCACCATGTGAGATAGCTGCAAGATGAATGCTTAAGCCGTTTGGTGAAACTCAGATCCAGTAGCACCCCACAAGATAGCTACAAGATGGAAGCTTAAGCCATCTAGTAAAACTCAGATCCAGTAGCATCCCATGAGATAGCCGCAAGATAGGCACCTAAGTCGTTTGGTAAAGCTCGGATGCAATAACTTACAGATTGAGCTGTCTAGTGGAAAATAAAGTGCACTAGCATCCCACGAGAAGACCACTTAAGCCACGAGCTAGGAAGCACAAACACTATCAGGTTTAAAGTGTCGGTGTCTGACATGTATTAAACACCAGCACGCCGCAGACACGTTGGGACACATGTCGAACATGTTCTGACACGTGTTAATTTATTTATTTTTTATTCTGATATATTTTAGACACGCTCCAGACACATCTCAACATGTTTTAAACACGCTCTAAACACATCCAACACGTTTGGACTTGCTCGAGACACATTCCGATACATTATGGACACATTTTAGACGCATTGCATAATTTTACAATTTTTTAAAAATTATGGACCATATGATAAATTATAAAAGTTGTGGACTTTTTTTACAAATTCATAAAATTTTATAATTTGTCGGATTTTATTCATTAAAAAGCCCTTACCTTTCCCTACATTTCATCTCTCCTCTTCTATTCACTCAAAGAGCCGTAACCTTAAGGTTCTAACTTTGAATCCAATCACCACTCTCCACTTTTAAGTTTCTCACACTCTCAACTCACGAACAAGAGATCTCATTCATTTTCGTCGGTCGATTTTGATTTCTTAGCCACAAGACGCAAACGATTGGATAGAGAGAGAAATCAAACATGAAGGTAAAGTAATTGTCAAGTAACAGTATATATTATTATTTTCAAACCCTAGAATTTGATTTTATAATCCTTCATTTCAGTTTTCAAGCCTGAGAATTTGATTTTGAAATCTTTCATTACAGTTTTGAACCCCAGAATAGGATTTGAAATACATTATTTTTACTTTCAAACCCTAGATTTTGAAATCTTTCTTCGTTTGCTTTTGAATTCCACTGATTTTACCATAACAGTATATTACTATTAATATATTGTTTTACAATATTATTAATTATTTGTTATAATATTATTTTATTGTTACAATATTATTTAATTAATACAATATTATTAATAATATATTGTTATAATATATTTTATTGTTATACAGTAATAATGTATTATAACAATATATTGTTTATTTGTTTGTTATAATATACACTGTATATTATAATATACTATTACTGTATATTATATAGTAACAATGTATTGTAATTTGTAACATACTATATAGAACGTGTTGCGTCCCGATGAATCGGCCGTACGTCGAATAGGGTACGAGCAGCTTTTTTAAGCGCGCGGACGGGCAGATTGGAGCAACACAGAATAAGTAGAACTCGAATAGAGAGAGAAAAATACGGGGACAGTGGGAGAACGCGCCTGTTTACGTGGAAAACCCCCTAATCTGACGAGGGGTGAAAAACCACGGTAGCGGACGAGCAGTCCGAGAAATCTCACTATTGTAAAGAGAAGGTACAATAGATGCCTAGGACACTTTCACGTTCTCAGGGTATTACAGCGTAAGGAAGATAAACTTCTCTCTTTTCTCTCCTCTCTTTGCCTTGTTTTTCTCTGGAGGGTTCTTGCTCGAACGTGAGTAGATGGATCCAGAATCAAGATCCTTTTTCAGTTGCTAAAATAGGGTATTTATAAGGAACGTGATGCCGTAAGGGAGGCGACAGGTGGCGTTGGCGTGTCAGGGTTGCCTGCCACCATCGCCACTACTGTGGGTGCGGCTGTGATAGGGACACTTGTCACGCTTTGCGATGCGGCGCATGGCTGCGCAGTACGGCGTGTCGAGCCATTGGTCGCTCGTGCAAAGATACGCCGCGCAAACTATCTCGAGCCGGGCGCCCGGGTCATTTTGGCTTTTCTCGTGGTCCCGTCCTCAAATGGATCTCTGTCCGTGCGGGTTGCAGTGCTCGGAAACCGTTAGCCATTTGGATTTGACGGCTTGTGGGCCTTTTGGGCCAGCCTTCTTACGCGACTCTTTGGGCTCATGGTCTCGCGATTTTGGGCCTTAGGTTCCAGGACCCATCACGAGCCCCCATGTCAAGCGGGTTCGAGGACTCGGCCGTTTGACATGCCTTGCAAACATCTTTCGCCGTGATAGTGATCGCGGTCTTCGTCGCCGGGCGCGAAAGATGTCCGAGACCTTCTTGCGAACACGAGACCTATCTTTCGCCGCCGTTTCACCTCCCCGTGGAGCATTGAATGCGATAGGCGATTGATGTGACGTCGCCTCGGGAAGCCCTAAGGCCTGCGCTCGCCTACTGCGTATGGGGAGCTGACACGTGGAATGGTCATGATAAGGTCGCCTTTTCACTTGTTTGAAAATTTCTTTAAATCTTTCGTCGCATTCTCATTCATTCCTCGCGTTTTCTTCTTTCTTTCCTTGGCGTTCTTCGAGAATCTTCACGACGCTTTGTTTTCCTTGCTTGCTGCCATGGCTCCCGTCGTTAAGGATATTGCCTCTTCCCTTTCTTCTCAAGATCTCGAGCAGATCAGGGCAAAATACAGCATCCCGGCGTCTGATTCGATGGTGGTTCCAGGAGCCGCAAAGAGGGCGTGCAGTCCACCGAGCGATTACATTGCCGTATACGAGGTTCACCTCAAAGGTGGACTTCGTTTCCCTGTTCCCTCCGAACTCCGCCGCCTGATGGAGAAGTTGGCTGTTCCGCTCGCGAGGCTTCAGCCCAACTCCATCAAGTACTTGGTTTCTTTGTGTTTCTTCGCGCGCTGCCATAGCAAGACTCTTGAGGCGGTCATGATGAAGATCATGTTTTGCTTCAATCATAACCTTGACTGGATCGCCATGACCCCCCGCCCTGAGTTCGCTGAGATGAGCGGTAGGAACCCGGATTCTACCAAAAGGTGGAAGGACAGGTTCTTCTTCCTTAAGGCGGCTGAGGACTGGCAGCTCTCCTCCGTGTGGGGAAACGTCGCGAGCAAATATGGCTCCGATATCACTGACGAGGAAAGGGAGGCAGCTAGGGAGGTCACGGACTTAGTGCTGGCGAACCTGGGCGGCTTCAACATGGGGAAGAAGAACATTTGGCTGTCCCCTGAAAAGTTGGCGGAAGCCAAGTGGACAGTATTATCCGGTGATTCTGCCATTGCTGCTTCGAAGAAGAAGTTGAGGAAAAGATAGGGTCCTCTTGTGATTCAGGAGACCTCCGAGCGGCCTCCGAAGAGCCCGCGGATTGAGGTCCCTGAGGACCCCGCCGAGCGTTGCTGGTGAGTCTCCCTCAGAGGATGACCTCGTCATAGTCCCCATGGTTAAGAGGGCCGCGGGGCTGACTTCTGGTCCTTCCGTGGAGTCCGGGGTCGCCGCAGCACCTTCCTCTGGTATTGAGGCCCGTCCTGAGGCCTCTGCCGTCTCTACGGATCGTCCATCTGATAACCCTACAGCTTTTGATGCCTCGGAGGAGGCAACCTTGGACAAGGTCGTCGAGCCTCATGAGATGGAGGCCGTCGCCGCTGTTACTGCTGGGGATATCTTTGACCTTCTTAGCGGCGAGGAGGCTGTGGTCACGGTCCTGGAGATCCTGGCCGTCGCTGACGTCCCGGAGGTAGCGGAGCCCCCCATCCCTGAAGGTCCTTCCTCCGAGGCCGCTCTTGATGCTTCTGCGGCGCCCGCGGAGTGCCCGCTCGTGCCCGAGGTCTCAAGGGAGATTGCCTCCACCCAGGATCCTGTCGTTTCTCAGGTACTTTGCTACATTCCCCTTTGTCTCACTTTCTGTTGACTGCTTCTAAGTGGTTTTGGTTCTTTTTGCAGCTCCAGGATCTGATCAGTGGCCTTAGCCAACTGGTGGATGAAATCGCTCGGTCTCGTCGGGAGGCGGAGTCTTCGAGGGCCGCCCAAGAAGAGATCCGGCGGCCGCGGCGCTTGCTTCATCTATCCGAGGAAACCCCGAGGCTCTTAGAGGTTCGAGCATGGTTTCCGATGGAACGAAACCTTGGGGAGGAGACGCAAAGGACCCTGAAGATTGGGCCGACACGGCCCCCGTGCTAGAGGCCAAGTTCTGGGACGACATCCATCTCTGCCGCCGGCTGATGCGGGTCCTGTATCCACGCTTCCCTCGTTGTGTTTGATCCGCGTAACTCGAGCGCCGTGCGCCCTCAAGATGTGTACGGTCTTCGAGACAGGCCATTTCTTGGGTCCTCGGGTCCAAGCTCCTCAGCGGGTCCTCGCTCATCAGACTAGTACTTAGTGAACCGCTTTCCAGTAAACTACGTCCCGTTGTCAGTCACGATGCACTCGGGCACTCCAAACCTGCACACAATGTTCTGCCGAAGGAACTCCGTCGCGTTTTGCTCTATTATTCTGGCCAGCGGTACTGCTTCCACCAATTTGGTGAAGTAGTCTATTCCCACAATCAGGAATTTCCTTTGTCCGGGAGCTAGAGGAAATGGTCCAAGGATGTCAAGCCCCCATTGGGCGAACGGCCATGGGGATTGCAGCGCCCGGAGATCGGTGTGGGGGTGATGGCTCATGTTGCTGTGAAGTTGGCAACTCTCGCATTTGCGCACGAAATCCATGGCGTCATATTTCATAGTCGGCCAGTAGTACCCTTGCCTCATAAGCTTAAAAGCTAGGTTCTTTCCCCCAACATGGGATCCGCATATTCCGAGATGCACCTCTTGCAGGGCGTATTCGGCTTCCTCTGGAGTGAGACACCTTAGGTAAGGGGCCAAGAAGGCCCGTCGATATAGCCGGTCGTCCACGATTGTGTATCAACCCGCTGTTTTCTTTATCTTCTTGGCCTCGCTCGGGTCCTCGGGCAACGAGCCATCAGACAAAAACTTCAGGTAGGGAGTCATCCAGGTGCTCCCGTCCGCGACCTGCATCACCTCCCGCTCGGGGTCTTCAATCTTGGACCTGCTCGTGATTTCGCATCCCCCGACGCATCGCTCGTGATCTCCCGAAGTCGTGGCTCGCGCAAGCGTGTCGGCTCTGGCATTTTCCTCCCGCGGGATGCGGATGAACTCGGCCGTCTTGAATCCCACGATCATGTCCTTGACCTTTGAAAGGTACTTGGACAGGTGCTCATTGTTAACGTCGAAGCTTCCGCGGACCTGATTAATGACCAACTCGGAGTCACTATAGATAACCAGCTCTCTGGCCGAGCATTCCTTGGCAAGTCGAAGTCCGGCTAGCAAGGCCTCGTACTCTGCGACGTTGTTTGTGGCTGAGAACCCCAACGTTAACGAGTACTTTATCTCCACCCCCTCAAGTGTGCGCATCACAATCCCGCTCCGGGCAGCCGCTTCATGAGAGGAGCCATCCACGTGCAAGGTCCAAGTGGAGGCTCGCCGAACTCGCCCGTGGTAGTCCGGTTCGCCGCAAGTGGGCGGTGCCGCTGCCTCAACGAAAGTCCGCGAGCGCTTTGTCCCTTTAAGGCCGGGTCTCTGACGGAACTCTAAGGCCAAATTCCCCCAATTCAATGGCCCACTTGATCACCACGGAGATCTCGTGTTTCGTAAAATGGCCCTTAAAGGCTGATCGGTCAGGACTATTACCTTGTGCGCCTGGAAGTATGGCCTGAGCTTCCTCGCGGAATAGACCAACGCCAAGGCCACCCTCTCCGTCAGGGGATACCTGGTCTCGGCGCCCGCGAGAGCCTTGCTAACGTAATATACGGGCTGCTGCTTTCCATGCTGCTCTCGTACTAATACCGAGCTCAGCGCTGCGTCGGACACGAAGAGGTACAAGTATGGCTCCTCGCCCTGCTGAGGAGAAGCTAAGAGGGGCGGACTCGAGAGGTAGCTTTTGAGTCCTTGGAATGCCTCCTCGCAGTCATCACGCCACCGGAAATCCCAGGATTTTGTTCCTCTTAAGGTTTTGAAGAATGGCAGGTGCTTCTCAGCTGACTTGGCTAGGAAACGGGAGAGGGCAGCCACTCGCCCAGTAAGCTGCTGAACCTCCTTCACCGTTCGCGGAGACCGCATGTCCAGGATCGCTTGGATCTTCTGGGTTTGCCTCGATTCCTCGGTGTGATACGATATAGCCCAAGAATTTTCCGGAGGCAACACCGAAAGTGCACTTACTCGGGTTGAGTTTCATCCCGTGGGTTCTGAGCACATGGAAGGTCTCGGCCCAAGTCCTCACGTGGTCGCCGCTCATCCTCGCTTGACGAGCATGCCGCCAACGTATACCTCCACGTTTTCGCCCATCCGTGTTTGAACATCTTATTCACGAGCCGTTGATAAGTCGCTCTGCGTTCTTCGAGACCAAAGGGCATTAACTTATAACAAGATGTCCTCGTCCGCCGCGAATGACGTGTGCTCCTCGTCCCCGGGGCTCATTTTGATCTCGGGGTTGTACCCGGAGTATGCATCCATGAAGCTTAAGAGTTCATGGCGGACGCCGAGTCCACAAGTTGGTCAATCCCGGGCAATGGGAAGCTGTCTTTGGGGCACGCCTTATTGAGGTCGGTGAAGTCCACGCACATCCTCCACTTCCCATTGCTCTTTTTCACCATGACAACGTCACAACCGGGCCTGGGTCACTGGACCTCTCTGACAAATCCTGGCCCAGAGTTTCTTGACCTCCTCGCGAACGGCCACCAACTTCTCTGTGGCCACCAAATGTTCACGACCCCCGTAGCCACTCGGTTCCTGGGGGGCTCCGCGTCTCCACCGTCCTCGGGCCCTGAGGCTTGTCCTGGCCTCTGAAGGAAACGACTGAGGTGTCCTCTCTGGATAAGCTCTTCAATCTCCCTCTGCAGGATCCTGTAGTCCTCCGTGCTGTGACCCCCGGAGCGGTAGAAGTCGCAATATTTCGATTAGTCCCCACCGTCCGGGTTCTTCAGTTGCTTGGGCCACTTCAGGAATTTTTCTCCCCGGATCTGCATGAGGACATTGGTGCGGGAGTCGTTCAGCGATGTGAGATGGATTGGCCGCGGCTCTCTCCGAGAGCTCTGCTCGGCCTTATGGTGCTTCTTTGACGTCTGGGGGCTTTGGTAGTCCCTGCATTTCCTTTTCCCTCTCGCGCTTCTCGCCGAGGGTGCTCAAATCCCTCTCGTGCCTTTTGGCGTCGTTGGCCTCTTCGGCCGCAATGTAAGTTTCGCCACAGCCTCGGCCTCACGGCGAAGGTCTGCGGGCCTTTGTGGATGATGTGCTTAAATAAAGCACCCCTTCGAGGGCCGAGAGGAAGGCGTTCGGCTTTACCTCATCGGTCGGCCACCGAATCTGTCCTCCGCCTCCGCCGCAAACCGTGCCAGAATCCCCTCAAGCTCTCCCCGGCCCTCGCTTGATTCGAGCGAGGTGCCTGTGGTCCATTTCTCCACTCTTTCGCTAGAGGCAACCGGGACGGAAAGCCATCGCTGTGTCTCCAAAATCGCGAATAGAGTCCGCGGGCATTCCGTAAAACCATATTCGTGCATCCCCCTCTAGAGTCAGATGGAAGCACTGGCACATGGTTGTCTCGTCCAGGCCCTGGAGGCTCAGGTACTCCCTGAAATAATTAAGGTGGTCCATGGGATCACCACTGCCGTCGTACAACTCCAGGTTGGGCATCTTGAACTTTGGGGGGAGCGTCCTCGTCCTAATCCCCGTGGAAAACGGAGATTGGAGTGCGTTAGCCCCTCCTCCACCTGCTTCTCACGCAAAGATCGATATCATCCTCTTTCCGGCCTCGCCTCCACTGAGGTGGGGCAGCCGGCCCTTCTCTCGCTCGGGATAGTGCCTTAACTCGTAAGGCTCCTGAACTGCACGACGCTCTGGGACCGTGCGGGCTCCTCTTCGGAGAGCATCTCGGGGAACTGCCTCTTGATCGTTATGGTCGCGGCGGTTCCGTTGGGCCTCAGAATGACGCCTCTCGGGGCTTTCTCTTTGGACCCGAGGATTTGGTTGGTCCTCGACCCTTCGTGGTACTATGCTGCTGGAGGCCACCTGGGTCCTCGGGTGTTCTCATCGACTAGGAGGTCTTTCGCGGCGACTGCCTCCTTCGTTCCCGGCCAGGTGCCTCGGCTGGGAGGCCTGTCGGGAGCCGCCGCTTTGCCGGTCAATTTTGGAGCAGAGGGCAACGAAGGCTCGCGACATGCTCGGCTACCCGGGCGGCCAAGCCCTCACCACCGGTCGGGATGATCCTCAACCCCAAAGACAGGGGTTAGCGCCACCGCCTTGTGAGGCCACTTCTTTGGAGGCTGCGTTCGCCTGCGCCCTTGTGTTCACCATTTGGAGATTTGAAGCTTAGATTGTTGTGTACTTGTGGAAGATGTGAAAAGCAGACTTTCAGTCGCTTCCCACAGACGGCGCCAATATTGCGTCCGATGAATCTGGCCGTACGTCGAATAGGGTACGAGCAGCTTTTTTAAGCGCACGGACGGGCAGATTGGAGTAACACAAAATAAGTAGAACTCGAATAGAGAGAGAAAAATACGGGGACAGTGGGAGAACGCGCCTGTTTACGTGGAAAACCCCCTAATCTGACGAGGGGTGAAAAACCACGGTAGCGGACGAGTAGTCCGAGAAATCTCACTATTGTAAAGAGAAGGTACAATGGATGCCTGGGACACTTTCACGTTCTCAGGGTATTACAGCGTAAGGAAGATAAACTTCTCTCTTTTCTCTCCTCTCTTTGCCTTTGTTTTTCTCTGGAGGGTTCTTGCTCGAACGTGAGTAGATGGATCCAAAATCAAGATCCTTTTTCAGTTGCTGAAATAGAGTATTTATAAGGAACGTGATGCCGTAAGGGAGGCGACACGTGGCGCTGGCGTGTCAGGGTTGCCTGCCACCATCGCATTATCAGGTGCGGCTGTGACAGTGGACACTGGCATCACGGTCCGCAGATGCGACCCTCAGAGACGCATGGCCTGCAAGTACGGCGTGTCAGGAGCCGTTGGTGGCTCGTGGCAGCATGCGCCGCGCAAACTATCTGAGCTGGCGCCTGGGTCATTTTGGCTTTTCTAGTGGTCCCCGTCCTCAAATGGATCTCAATGTCCGTGCGGGTTGCCAGGTGCTCAGAAACGAGTTAGCCATTTGGATTTTGATCGGACTTTGGGCCTTTTGGGCCAGCCTTCTTACGCAACTCTTTGGGCCTGCGTCTGCGATTTTGTGCCTTGGGTTCCAGGACCCATCAGAACGTATCTTTTGTTTTCAAGTTCAGTAATATCTTTTGTATTATAATTTGTATTGTGATTTATAAATAATTTATTAACGTATAACTCATATATTTTTTTTAGTTTTTTAAGAGATATTATATTAATTATTTGTTTGTTGCTTTAATAAGTTGTTGATATGTCATCTTTCGAGGTTGACACTAGTTTACCTTCACCTTGTAACGAAAAAGACAATAATAAACCATTATGGATGTATGTTACAAGATAATGACAAGCTTAATGAATGAAGTAAAAACGTCTCTTGGCAATACAATTTTTGCCATCAAATGAAGAAATTTTCCTATACAAGGGTTTGTACTCATCTACTAAAAATATCCGATTTGGGGATTAGTTCTTGCAAAAAAATAATATCAACTGATATAGCAAAAATGTAAAAAAAAAAAAAAAAAAAAAAAAAAAAAAGGAAGGCAACGCAGAGGCAAAAGTAAAAAATAATACACCAAAAAAGGTATATTTGTCCAACCAAGTATCATTGGGCAGTATAGAATCTCTCTAAATCCAATCTTCAATGGAGAGCTTTATTCTAGGAGGATATGATCTAAAGATGAAAAAGACAAGTGTAAGTGAAGGTACATCTTCTAATCTTATTTCGAAAACTTTCAAAAAAGCAACACGCCTTCAATTGTATGTTGAAATTGTTAGAATGTTTTACTCTACCGACTTGCCATTTCACTTGACAAACAACTCATATTATATGAGTTCTTATACCTTTGTAGCCAATAACTCATTTATGGGCTATTTAATACCTAGATATTATATGTTGAGAACTACATTACTCCAACAAAAAAAAACTAATATCAAAAGATTGTTACAACCTATTAAAGAAACATGGAAGGAGAAAGATGTGAGCATTGTGAGTGATGGGTGAAATGACTCTCAAAAAAGATCATTGATTAACTTTATGGTCATGACAGAAGGTGATCATATGCTTCTTAAGACAATTGATTTTTCGAAGAAAAACTAAAAATAAATACTTTATCTGTAATTTGATAAATGAAGTCATTAAGGAGGTAGGTCCTGACAATGTTATTCAAATGATGACTAACAATGCAAAAAATTGTCCAGGTGTCAGGATATTAATTCACCAACTTTATCATCACATCTTTTAGACTCTATGTGTAGTCCATACGTTTAATCTCGCCTTACAAAATATTTGTGTCACAAAGAATATGGAGAAGAATCAAGTGGCATTTGATTAGTATTCTCGGATCATATAAATTTTCGATAATTGTTTGTTTATCAAGAATTTTATTATGAATCACTTCATACAATTGTCTATATTTAATGATCATATTCCTTTGAAATTAGTTTCGGTGGCAACTACTCATTTTGCCTCGATTATTGTTATGTTGAAGAGATTTAAATTCATTAAGGCGGCACTTCAAACTTTGATTATTAGTGAAGAATAGGAAACATACAAAGAAAATGACGTAGGATAAGATAAACATGTGAAGGACTTAGGACAATATTGATTATATACTTTCATTTGCCGCTCCTATATATCATATGCATAGGGCTTATGACACAAACAAGCTTTGTCTTCACTTATTATATTACATGTGAGATACCATGATTGAAAAAGTAAAAATTGCAACATATTAACATAAAAAAAGCAGATGGAAGAATTATTTACATTCTATGATATGGTGTACAACATTTTTATTGACCAATGAAGCAAGAATAACACCCCACTTCATTACATAGCCCATTCTCTAAATTCAAGGTGATTAAAGTATTATGATTTATCACTTGTGAATTATCTATATTCATTAAACAAAATTGAATTCAAATCTAATAGTTCATTCTTAGTTATTAAATTTGTAAGGTACTATGGCGATCAATGGCTTAGTGAAAAGTCAAATGGAGTTTCTTCACATAAAGACTTAGAAATTTTTCAAGAAATGATGAAATAAAAAATATATAATTCCCTAATCCAGAAGATCAAGCTAAAACTAATATGGAACTTGCTAATTTTTCAATAAGGACAAATCAATTTGCAGATATTGATTATATTAGTGATCGCTATGGTATGGATTCGAAAAGTTTGTGGATTGTCTATAGTCCAAGTACGCCTTTGTTCCAGTCTTTAACTTTAAAGATACTTGTGCAACCATCTTCATCATCATGTTATGAGAAAAATTGGAGTATTTACTCCTTTACCCATTTATTGAGAATGAATAAAATGACTACAAAACGTACCGAAAATTTAGTTTTCATTCATAACAATATTTACTTACCTTCAAAAAGAAGTCCACAATACTCGCAAAAGAGGTAGTAAGATGTGGGATATCTATGGAGATGCATTTGACTCACTCGATGATATTGGAGAGTTGAAATTATGCACCTCTCATTGGATGAGCCGGAGTTAAAGTATATCATTTTTACTAATACTGATGATGAAAATAGAGACAATAAAGAAAATGTAGCCATGAAATCTTGAAAGTGATATACTTTTTGCATTTGAGTATCATTGATATTTTATATTTATCATTTTTGAAAATTATATCAATGTTATTGTCCTTATACGAATGTATACCGCTTTTCTTCCTATGATTTTTTATGAGATTCAGGAAATATATATTTTTATTTTACACTAACTATGAAATACAAGTATTCATCAATTAAAAAATATATAAACCATTATTTTAATTTATGTGTTCCCAACGTATGGTGTCCTTGATTTGTAAAAAATAGCGTATCTGTGTATCGATATTGTGTTAGACATACTCTGTGTGTACATATTCCGTAACTATATCTGGTTGTTCATTGGCATATTTTCCAATGTCATAAAAATCTGTATCAAATTCACACTCGATACTTGCAAATGCGCAACTCCCAGTATCTACACCTGCCTAGTGCTTGACCCATGCACGAGCGCCTTTTCCAATATGTCCACGCTCGAAGTGCACCTGAGGCCGGCGCAAAGTGCAGTTTCCAGAATACTCGCACTCAAGGCGTGCATGAGACACAAATTCCAGTATATACGAGCTCGAGGTATGCCAGAGGCACGCTCAAGTATTGGGGCGCAGACCCTGTGCAAGCCAGTTGCGCACTTGATACGTATTCGAGCGCTAGGGCACGCATTTCTAAATGGCCACATTTTGACCTAATTTTGGAGCCTCTATAAATACCAACCTTCCTATCTTATGAAAAGAACTTTCGATGATATATTTTTGACGGCTGCTCAACGAAAAGCTCTCTCTTTTAAGCTTGTAAATTGCTCCCATTTGAGAAAACTCACCCTCGATTACTGAGCTTCAATTCTAAAGTTTTCTCACTCCATATATTTTATCGTACACACATTTTTCTGTTTGTTGACCTTCGTAAGAGACGTGGATAGTGTGGAAACTGAAATCTAGTGGTGTACAGAGATTGGACAGCTCGTGAAGCTAGATTGACAAAAAAATTGAAAGATATCCGATTTTGTTGCCAAAGGTAAATCCAATGAGTTTCTTGATAGGGGCTACAAGACGGGAATAAGTTAGCTAAATTAGTACGTCTGTACTACCCGATCAGTAAGTTGATTTTCTTAGTGCATTTGTTTTACTGGCCGTAAAAACCCGGAGGGTTTTGTTCAATAAGCGTGATTATCAAGGCTCCCTTCGTCACCAAAATTCCATCTTTACTATTATTACTATTGTTATTTGCTGTTTACATTTAGATCTGAATATAATTTACGTGTATTATATATTCGAATGCATTTTTATTTCGCAATTTGAAAAAAGTTCAAATCGGGTTGTAATTAGGGACTCCCTAGTCCATTTCACGTCGTATCGTATCCATGTCCCGTATCGATATCCGTGCTCCATAGGTCACCAGAAGTTAATCCATTTTCAAACAACCTACTGCTAGATGATCGTGCCACTGATGCTTAAGCAGGACATTGCTACCTCCATAACTACGAAAACTTGAATTACTGTTAACTAAATGTTGAGATCAGTTTTTGAAGCTCTCACCACATATTGCAGTTCACGGCATTTGTAATGCTAAGAAGGTTGAATCATTTGTGAAAAGTGAGAGGATTCTCGAAAGGGTCAAGTGGTTTCTGTATCTTTTGTTTTGTATTTCCTCCTCAAATTGAGCCCGATTTTTTTCACGTGGAGAATCAAGTCTTGTTGAATGGTAGTAAGATCCGCATTACAAGAAATTCTTTAAAAACATTCATCCGTACAAAATTCACTTGGAAAAACCAGGAATACCTGGGCAACTATTGTGATATAATTCTAAGCATGGCCTTAGATAGTCAATTATTCGGTGTCAGTTGAATGGGATAGAGCATCTGTAATTTGACATGTAAGTTGACTCTTCTCATTATAATGAATTTTTAAATAGCAACTGACAGACCAACGGGTTATCTTGAAACATCTTGATACGAGTTACCCTTCGCCAAATTTCTGTGTTTATTTAATTTTATAATTTATTTTGGTAAACGAGTATATGTTCAGCATTATTTAAATCTGCACATTATTTACATGCATTTGATTTGCTGTTAACGCTTTGTTAAAATAATAAAATTCTGTAGGATATCTATTCACCCTCTCTAGTGTCAATGAGTCTCTAACTGTGTATCTTTCACTGAATTCGTCTAAGTTAGTGGGATTTAAGATCTTTTGTTAATGTTTTACATTAAGATACCAAAATTTCACACAGTCGGAGAAATTTCAACCTGGTCTCAGGCCGTCGTGATTATTTTCGTAAGGACTACGATCCTGGAATACCTAGAAATATCTCTTCACATAAAATTAGTTTCCCCCACAAGAAAATATGGCCCGAATATAAACAAATAAGTTGAATAGAAATCAGGGAAAAGCAAATTTCACGAAGAGCAATTAGAAAAAGCGGAAGATAGAACAATTTCAAACAAGGCAAAAAGGCAAAATGTGGAACAAGGTAGAGAAATGAGGAGTGAATTACCGAGCCGGGAACAAAGGGGGGAAGATAGGACCCATAGAATTCACGCATGCGAGCACGCATGTACGGATCGCAGGAGAGATAAAGGTTCTTGAGGAGAACAGCGCCTGACCCTTTTGGGACTTTGAGCTGCGTAATCTTATTTCCCGCCTTGACTTCCATGTCTGTCTCTAATGGAGCTCTCTCAATATACCCTTTGAATATCACTTGCTTGTTCTCTACTTCCATTCCCACTTCCATAACCAAGATCAACGAGAGCTCTCGAAACTATAACTAAGGGATAAGGTTTGTGGGAATGCTGTACCAAAAATAATAGAAGGGCATATGGAAATTCAGCGAGAGAGAGAGAGAGAAAGAGAGAGGGAGAGAGGTGGGGGTTTGAAAGTACAGCATTGAAACGCGAGTCCCCTCCTTCCTAGCAGCTTTACTGAGCCTCATACTACTATTTTTTATATTTTTAATAAATAATTATAATTTAATTATTTTTAAAAAAATTAAATTAAACCGTGTGTATATATATATATATAACAACTGCATATGTTATTATAATTAAAGATAACTTGATTATCTTATTTTTGTTATATTTTTAAATTAATTTGTAATATAAATTGTTACATTTTTAAGACTTTTAAAAGTCATTGTTATCTAATTTATTAAATATTTTAATTTATTATTGAGATTGCTCATGTGTTAAATAAGTTTTTATCATATTAAATGTTTTTGGATGATATTAAAAAGTTTAAATAAATAACATTAGATAATATTTTTAAAAAATATTATATTTTACTATTTAGTATTAGTTTTAATTCAATAATATAATATATTTATTTTTATTTATTTATTTATCATAGTATCTGGAAACTAAGTTTAAATTTAATATTATAATATTTATTAATCCATGATTGATTTTTAACTCCAAATATTTCTTTTAATTTTGATACCAATTTTTTTTTATAAAAAAATTTCCAAATTAATGCAAAACTCAAAAACTATATTCATTGTAAATTTACATTATCATGATTGTCTTCTGATTATTAGCAATACCATTAAATAATATAATATGCCAATATAGTCTCATTTTAGAATATTTTCATACTTTTAATGGTAAAATATCTTATCTCTTAGACTGATTTAAATTATAATATATTTTAACAATTATCATAATATTAATTATTATAATAAAATTTGCACCTTTAAAATGTAGGAATAAAATATCTAAAAAATCCTAATATAATTTTTTATCAGTTCTTTATAACTTATGATTTCTTATCTTCACAATATCTATCTTGTTAGGATCTTTTTATTTTTTATTATTTGTTATATTATTAAGGCAACAATTTTATTCAACAATTTAAATGATTAAAATAATAAAATATATTAAAATACATTAAACTCATCTTATAATTATATCCATTTAAATTATAAAAATAAAATTTTTACTGTTTAAAAATATGAAATAACTCTATAATTAAAAGACTCTTAACAACTCCGTAGAACACTCTCTGAGTTTAAAGAAATATATCGCGAATCCAGATCAAAGATAAGTAACAATCTATAGATGATAATTTAGATTCCAAGAAATAAATCCCCAATCAAAAAAGAACTACCCAAGTCCAAATACTCAATATCGGGACAGACTTATAAAATATTAAAATATTATTTAGTCATATAATTATTATTATAGGATCACTACAAACTATTCATTTAAATGTCAATAAAATTGATTATAACCTACTGATCCATAAATTATAAGGAAAAATGATAATCCACAAAATATAAATAATCCAATCATGCCTCTATCAACCACAATGTACGAACATTGGCAGATATATAAATCCCTCGTTACCAAAAATGCATCAAAATACAAAAACGATCCTAGCTACAAACTAAAAATCATGAAACACAACTAATTCTCTATCGATGTCTTCATCTAAGCCTCCTTTTAAGCTATCAATAGCTCTTTAATATGAAAGGAATTACAAACAATATAATCACAAACTAAATATTTAGCAAGTATATATATATAACAAATCACTATTTCTGTAAAATCATGGTGAAGGAACAAAATAATAAAACATAAAAAAAAATTTATGTAAGCCAAAAATCCAAATATAATAATGTAACAAATTAGCAAAGGTCTAAATATTGATTTATACATAAAGTGCATAATCTAAAAGTGAATATCAAGCAGTCCAAATATACAAAATCAACCAAAGTCCAATATTACAAATCGGAATAGTAGCCAAAACCTACAAATCATATAATCAAGTGTCTCAAGTTTAAAATCAATTATAGGTAAAAATATTAAAAATTCAAAACATATTCAAATCGAAGAACCAAAGACCAAAACATTAATACATACTTTTGGTAACTTTAGGCCAAATTATTACTATTTATGTCACGACCTATGAACATTATATAAGCAGGTCAAAAATAAAATTTAAAATAATATATTCCATTAATTATAGAAATCCAATCTGAGCATGACAGTCCATACATATATATAACCCAATATAATAAAACCAGTATAAGATCTTATCAGATATAAATCTGAATAATAAAATAATACCCTACTATTCAAAAATCGCAAATGAGGTATCCAAATATACGACAACTCTAATATTTTTCATACAAATATCAGGGTCATCATCTTGGCATAAAACAATAATCATAAGATATCATTGGGATCAGAAACATACTCAACATAAATATCTCCACTCACCGATAGAGATAAGCTGCGTTAAATCACGTTCGAACTCTTCCAAGCGTCTTCATACCACTAGTTTGAAGGGATAAAATATGAAAATATGAGTCGAGGGCTCAACAAGTATTATTATCGTATAAAATAATATACAAATCAAATGAAAAGATATCATATAACAATCATGTAAAACAAAACACAACGTCTGTAAAATTCCTAAAAATCGAGAGGATGTCTCGTACTAAATTATCATTCGTATCAACAGTCCCTCCGAGATATAATCGTAATAAAAAACGATCTGGTCAAATCTCATTGACGATATCGTATCATATAATTCGATGCCGCATTAGAAAATCGCGACCATCACCACATCCATATAGGACATATGCCATTGTTTGAATCTAAATCTCATATATCATATGTTGAAATAAAAAAATACCCGGAATCAAAACATATACAGATAAAATATATTCTAGGGCTTGACATATCAATACGTACGAGATATTCCTATCGTCCATCCGTGGGCGAAACCACGTATCTCAAATCATAGTCTACATAATACATATAGAAATATAAAGTATGCATAAAATTAGAGAATCAAAAATAAATAATACCAACTTGAAAAAGGATTACTATCGTTCGATAATCACGGCTTTATCGACTGCGATTTAAGCCAACAACTCAAAGCTCGATCGCGGTTTAGGCTAGTAGCTCAAAGGCATCCATGTACTCCGTCTCCCATAAACTAAGAACTTACTAACTATATTATACCACCTACGATTTTGTGTGTAACCTAACGTTTAATTTATATATTAGAATTTTTAAATATATTATTCCGTCAATTTTTTACGATGGTTCTCATTTAAATATACAGTGGGGTAAGTTAACTACACCAAACTCACTTTCCTGCCGACGAAAGGGAGATCACATATCACTTACGTTTTCATCGGGATGAAGCCTCCTGTTGAAAGCGGTACCAATATCTTATACATTGGATCATATATAACGACCCCTCAGGTCTCGAACCGCCATGATTCCGTAATGACCCCGCCCTTGGCGGCATGCATGTGGACCAATACACGGCCTGATTCATTGTTCCACAATGTACGGATGCACAAATATACATATATACCATCTGAGTGTCTCCAAATCATATATAGTCGTGTAAAGCCACCGTACGACCAGTAAAATATATATACATGTACAGAATAAATAGATTTTGGTATATATAAAAATACATACATATTAATAAAATCTCCAATATTAGTTAAAATGCTTCAGAAATTAAATCAAACTAAAGGTACAGTTAGAAGAAACTTGTATCGATTTTATATTCCATAAATCTGAAGAAATGATATCCCAAAGCACCCAAATTGAGCATCTCTCTCTACCAGACGCGTGCTGCTTTCTCTCTCATCTGCGCCACCCTTTATCGCGCACGCCACCGTCACGCTGCCTCGCCCGCGACCATCACTACCTCATCCGCAAGTTGCCGCCGCCTCTGCCTCCCATCACGGCCACCAACCTCCCCCGGCGAGCCCTCTCTCTCCTCGCCACACGCGCCGCTAGCGCTCCAGCCCCTCTCTCTTTGCGCAAGCCCTCTATGCACGCCACCACCATACCGTCTGTCCACCACCTACGCACAACCTCCGTGCACTGCTGCCGGCACCCCACCTCCTCTTCTTTCCTCTACCGCGAGCCTCAAACGGCCGCCGAAAATCCTCCTTCCCTTCTCTCTCTCCTCTCATCTTCTCTCTCCCTGACTCAACTGTCCACTATTCTTCTTTTTTCTTCCATTATTATTATTATTATTATTATTATTATTATTATTATTATATTTTTTATTTTCTTTTTTTATTTTAAAATTCAATCGGTACTTGAATGATAACACGGGCGCACCTCGGACACTATTCCTAAATTTTGATCATTTCTTAAAATTTTATAATATTTTAATTTATTTTTACCATACCCGAAACACCCAAAATTATAATAAATATTAAAATAATTCAAATGAGAATCTGAGATATTACAATTTAGATCTATAGGTGGGTTGTCTATATATTTCTACATATAGATGGAATCAAATATTACTTTTTTTAATTCTTGTGGATAATAGGTATAATTCTTCAATTTGTCTAAATATATTATGACGTTCGAATATATTAGTTTCATTAAATTATTTACAATGATTCTTATTAAAATACGAAATTGACAGGACTCTATAACAAATGTCTAAAATTTTTTCTCTTTGACAAAAAAAATACAAAACTTTTACTCCAAAAAATACAAATATAAAATTTTTAACCTTTTAAAAAAATACACATGTCAAACAAATAACAAAATGATATCCAACAAAAAACACAAATATGGAATAACACATGCAATGTCAAATGCAAGTTTTTATGACTTTCCTCCGTAAATATTATTATATATAAATATAACATATCAAAATATTTATCTATTTTTACAAAACAAATAAAATCCTCAAATGTTGACAAAATCAATACAAAACCTCAAAATATCTAATAAATCTATATGTATCCTTGTAAAATTAAAATAGTGTAAGTAAAAATAAAATATATATACTATAAAAATTATCAAATATAAGCAAAATCAGAAGGAAACAAAAATTAACTAAAGAAAAAACTTACCAATATTTATATTTAATATCTAATTTAATAGATTTAACCAAATGATATTTTAAAATCACAATTCTTTTCTTCTTCTTTTTTTCTTCCCTTCTCTTTTTCTCTCATTTTTCTTCATTTTTCATAAAAATGCCTAAAAATAGTATTAAGCATGCTTATATAGGTGAATTAACGCACAAGTATCGGTTTGATACTGTAATATTTTGAATCCCATTTGGATTATTTTAATATTTATTATCATTTTGGATTTTTTACAGGCGGAGAAGGAGTAGAAATGAGAAGAGAGAGAGATTGGTGACGACGATGGTAGTCACAGATGAGGCCGCAGTGGTCGCCGGCTAAGGCGGCGGCGGCGGTGTGGTGACCGTACACAGAGGAAAGAGGAATGGCAACGCACAGGCGCGCGTGAGGCAGGAGAAAGAAAGGTCTAATCGGGTGCTTCGGGATATCTTTTCTTCAGATTTGTAGAGTATAAAGTCAATGCAAGTATCTTCTAACCTTAGTCTTGGTCTGATTTAATTTTTGATATGTTTTGACCACTGTGAGAGATTTTACTAGCATGCATGTATTTTTATATATCCTAAATTTATTAATTATGAACATGCATGTATATTTTACCGGTCTTTGGTGATTTTACACCGATATATATACTTTGAAGGTTTTCAAATACCCGAACAGTATATAGATATATACATTTGTGTATCCGTATATTGTGAAATTATGAACCAGGCCTTACATTGATTATGCATGCTGCCTGGAGCGGGGCCACTACCGTACCATCGGGTCCGAGACTCGATGGGTTATTATATGTGATCAGAGATACGAGTTATTGGTACCGCTCCCGGACAGGAGGTTTAATCCCGACGGGGACCTATATCATATGGCTACTTCCATCGAAAGGAAGGTTGAGATATTTAGTAGCTGACCTACCTCACTGTATATTTGAATAAGAACCATCATAAGGAATTGACGAAAAACTAATATATTCGGACGTCCTAATATATAACTAAAACTTGATGTTGCACCTAAAGCTACGGGTGGTAAAATATAGTTAGCAAGTTCCTAATCTATAGGAGATTAGTACATGGATAGCTTTGAGCTGCTGGCGTAAATCGCAACCGATATAGTCGTGGTTATCTGACGAAGGTAACCCTTTCTCAAGTTGATATTATTGATCTATGGTTCTCCGATTTCATGCATACTTTGTATTTCTGCATGTATTTAGGTGGACTGTGATTCGAAATACGTGGTTTGGCCCACGGATGGGCGATAGGATTGTCTAGTACGTATAAATATGTGATAAACTCGAAACGTATTTTAATTTATATTTTAGTTCCGGTGATCTTCTCTCGATTTCTACATTACAAGATTTTGATTCGGACAATAGTTTGTGTCCCACACGGATGTGGTGACGGTTGCAATTATATAATGTAACATCGGATCATATGATATGATATCGTCTATGATATTTGACCGAATCGGTAGTTATTATAATTATATTCCAGATGGATTGTTTGATATGGATGATGATTCAGTACGAGACATCTCCTCGATTTTTAGGAATTTACGGATATTATATTTTTATTTTACGTGATTGCTATGCGATATCTCTACTTTTGATTTATGAGTATTGTTTTAAACGATGATACTTGTTGAGTTTTAAACTCACGTTTTCATATTTTATCCCTTCAGATTAGTGGCATGGATACGTTTGTGGGAGCTCGGACGTAATTGAGCTCGGATTTCCCTTTTGGCTAGTGGAGATATTATGTTTGGTATATTTCTGATCTTGAGGATGTGTTATGGTTATTATTTATGGTTGGATAATGGCCCTGATCATTGTATGCCAAATATTAGAGTTATAGCATTATGTGGATGAGTTATTGTAAATTTGGATATCTCCATTGCGATTATGGATAGCAGTTCGTGTATTTTATTATCCAGATTTATATTCGATGAGATCTTTTACAGATTTTATTACATCGGGTCCTGTATATGTATGAATTGTCACACCCGGGTTTATTTTTATGGTTGATAGAAGTATTATTATGGATTTTATTTTTGATCTGCGTATATTGTATTCTTGGGTCGTGATAGAGGTAGTATCAGAGAAAGGATTACAATGAGAGGTATTTTTAGGTCATCTTGGGTGAGAAATTGATAGAATATTTGACGCGATAAGTGCAACCTATGGTGAATAATGGAAGTTTGAATTATAAATGTTTAAATTCAACTAGAGAAGTCGATCAATAGGATGTGATGAGTCGCGCGAGCAACATAATGGGTGATTCGATTTTGTAGCCAAATGAGAGTTTGGGTGTTATGTGAAGGGTGGTCTGTTAGGGACAAGATGAAGTGCCCTTCGAATGATTAAAAGTGAGCCAGTTTAAAAATTTTTTGGAATATTTAATTCAATTAAGGGTTAAATTGAGTTTCAGAAAGTGGAGGGCGTGTTTAAAGTTTTTGATTATTCAGATAAAACTCGGTCTATTGTCCATAAGTTGGAGAGCAAGGTAAGTCGGTGTTGGGCTTCTCAGTGCCATATTCCACTTCTTGTAATGTTTGGTGGAGGCAATTTTTGGAAGTCATTTTCCGTTTAGCATTCGAGATAGTAAGGATGGTAAATTTAGTTGTTGAAGGCACGGAAACAAGTATGTGGCCTTTAAGCTTGTATGTAAATGTTCTATACTTTTCTAATTTCTAAAAATGAGCTTTGAGGATGTTTACCCCTGATGGGTAAACTTTTGATTTGTTAAGATTGTGAACTCTGATATCCGGTCTGGGTTTGTAGATATTAATGATTGACTGACCTGATTTTATTTTGATGGACCAGACTTTGATGTGATATTAGGAGTAATCTGGTTGACAAGTCGCCACATTAGTGTAAATGATTTCGGTAAGAATATTTTGATTTACAATTTGGGTCGTGAACTTTGAATATGAGTAAGAGCTGATCCAGAGGCGATGAAGTTGATATCATCGTGCCTACAAGTTAATTGATGAGAATGTGTGCCGAGTTTAGTTGGCATTTGTGGCCACATTTGGGAGTCATTTTGTGGCCATTAAGAATTTTATAATTATATGGTAATTCGAGAGTATTTCTTAGATGAGAGAATTAGCCTGAATTGTCTTTGATTGGTAGCTGAGGTTGTTGAGATTGTGTCACGAGTGACGTCAATTTCGAGGACCCTGCATAGAATCGTGGAGGCATCGGTCGGGTGTTTTACTGCGGGGTGCTTCAGTACCCTTTGGAATGAGTAAGATGAATCGATGAAGTTATCTGTGAGATATTGAAATTTTAATTTGTTTGGAAAATGAATCCTTTAATAAGCGAATGTTGAAAATCGATAGGTGATTTGGTTGATCAATGGTTAGGGCTCAATATTTTCTCTAATCGATCTGAATTCGGAGTATTATCAAATTAAGGATAATCGGAAGAATATGCTTGAGATAGCCTTCAAGATCAAGGTATGGTCGCTGTGAGCTTCAGTGGTACTTTGGGTTTGTGATTGTGTTGGCGTCTTTTGTGGATCTTTTAAATCAAATCTTTCGGCCGTATTTGAGTTAATTTGTAATGGATTTATTAATGATGCTTTTATTTGTTCGAGAGAATTTATGTGAAGTATGAGGTTCATCTGAGGACTGTACTATAGCTGCAAATGGTAGTTTGTGGTTTGCCCAATTGAGAAGATGTGAGTTTGGTTGGAAATAGTATTATTTGGGTGTGTTGTTTATTTGATGGCATGTTTGTGAATTTGCAGAAAATTGAAACGGTGGCTAGTTGGGAAAGGCCATCGTTTGTTGCAAAGATGCACAATCTCTTGGGTCAGCTTCAATCTATTATGCGATTTGTCGAGGATTCCTCGAGAATTGTAGCATTCGTGGGACGTTTGGCTCCGAAGCGGTTAGTGTTTGTTGGAAAAGTAATTGTGAGGAGAGCTTTCAAGAAATGAAAGGACGGATTATCGACAAAGTCGATTTGGTTTATCCCTGATGGATTAAGTTAATCTATTGTAGGTTGTAATTCTTCTGAGGAAGATTTGAGGTTGTGTTTTGATGCAGCATATTCGAGTAGTTATCTATGGGTTTCGGCTGTTGAAAGTCTATGATCAAGGTTACTCAAATTATGGCTTGGAGTTAGCAGTTGAGGTCTCTATTTTGAGGATTTAGAAATGTTATTTGTATGGAAATAGTTGTGGCTCAATTTGATCATAGAGATTTGTAGAAATTATTTCGTAAAAGGAGTTAATCATATGGCAATGTAAGCAGGTGGATTGCTTAATGGCTATTATTGGCGATATTTTGGGTCAGAAGTCTTTGAATTTGACGTGCCATATGATCATAAGAGAAAACGGAGTAGGAGTAGCCTCCATGAATTTTGCTTTGAGATTGCCATGGACGGTTAGAAATATGGACGCAGTTTTGGTAATTGTGGATGGCTGTTGAAGTTGGCCGATTTATTGCCAATTCGAGTGATGTATTTAGATAAAAAGCTGGTTTGTTGATATGCTAACGAGATAATAAGGTTGTAGGATATTCCAATCTCAATGTTTCAATTGTGATATGATATTGTGCTAAATTTCGACGCAGGCTCGTATAAGAATTTGAGCACGCAGGTCCGTAGCTCTCAGTGATAAGATTTGATTTGAATTTTAAGTATAAATCCGTTTTGAGGACATTGATTAGGTAGATGTTTTGTTAGGTCCTGTGATTTTTGAAGAAGTGATAGTTTCGATTGGATCGGTCTAAAATCTTACGAGGTAGAAGGAGATTTTTGCTAATAAAGTGGTAGGTGGATCCATTCTCAGCCTATGCGTATGCTATTCAGGATCAGAGTTGTATTAGGAGTTTGTATTGTAGTATCTTCTGTCTTTGTTTTGAGCGAAAAAGTTGTGGAGTTATCAGTGAATAACCCCCGCCAGGATTGGGCTCCAAACAAAACTCTTTCTGCGGAAGAAGCTTTTGTGAAGATTAGAAGTGAAATTCTTTTTATTCGAACGGCTATGAGATGCGATCAAGCAGAGCCTCGATTGATGGGCAAAAGCTCGAGGAGCAGTTGAGGTTGTCAGCAGCTGTAGTGGAGTTGCAGTTATCTAAGTTTATAAGGAACATCAAAGATTCTCCATCAACGGAGTGGCGAGTTGATCGTGCATCTCGTGCCTGAGGGAAGAAGCCAAGAAGAAGAAGCCTTCAAGATTTTATTTCTTGTCTACGTTGGACGACGATGAATTTGGTTACGACTTGGATGATAATAGATAAGTTGATGAAGTCGGCTCGTTGCTTGCTAATTAGAACGTCATTCTCAAGTTTGGTCGTCAACACATTATCGAGATGAGAAGATTGCAAGGTATACTAATTTTGAGACCTTCGATTGCGATTGGAAGCAGATGATCGATTAGAATTGTGCAGTGGAAGTGTGTGGATTCACAATTATCGGTCACAAGATTTGATTTGAGAAATGAAGCAAATGATCAGATTTGCAGCCTGATTGGATGATCGAGAAGAGTGGTCAGATATTTTTGAAAGTATCTTGAAGAGAAGAATTGTAAATTTTGTGAGCAACAGATAGATTGAGGTTGAGGTTCGATAGACCTTTTGAAATTTCGCAGCAAATTGGAAAGATGGCCAACAGATTGGTGTTATTCGAGTTTGATGGAATCTCCATGATGTGTTTTGTGTATGTATGTTGAGAGGAATATGGGTTGATCCTTGGCATATGATTGAGCGTGAATTGTTACTGATTTCAAGAAGCTATTTTATATTGAAATTTTGACTCTAATATTGGGATAAAAAAATCACGTGTTGAGGATCAGATTTTTTTTTTTTTTGAGAAATTTTTTGATTAAGGTTAAGTCCTAAAGAATTATTCTTATTTGTTCAAGGATTGATGTGTGTAAATTTCGAGAATAAAATTTTTATAAGGAGGGGAGAATGTAATATTTCGGATCCCGTCTGAATTATTTTAATATTTATTATCATTTTGGATTTTTCGCAAGCGGAGAAGGAGGAGAAGGGAGAGGAGAGAGAGATCAGTGACGACGATGGTAGTCGTAGATGAGGCCGCAGTGGTCACCAGCTGAGGCGGTGGTGGCAGTGTGGTTGCCATGCGCAGAGGATAGAAGAAGGGCAACGCACAGGCGCGCGTGAGGTAGGAGAAAGAAAGGTCGAATCGGGTACTTCGAGATATCCTTTCTTCAGATTTGTGGAGTATAAAGTCAAGGCAAGTATCCTCTAACCCTATTCTTGGTTTGATTTAATTTCTGATAAATTTTGACCACTGTGGGAGATTTTACTAACATGCATGTATTTTTATATATCCCAAATTTATTAATCATGTATATGCATGTATATTTTACTAGTTTACGATAATTTTATACTGATATTTATAATTTAGAGGATTTTTGGATACCCGGACAGTATATATATACATTTGTGTATTCGTATATTGTGAAACCATGAACCAAGTTTTGCATTGATCATGCATGCTATCGGGAGCTGAGTCACTACCGAACCAGGGGGTCCGAGATCCGATGGGTAGTTATATGTGATCCGAGGTATGAGCTATTGGTATCACTCCTGATGGGGAGACTTAGTCCCAACGGGGACGTATATGATATGGTCACTTCCACCGGAAAGAAAGTTGAGACATTTAATAGCTGACATGCCCCACTGTGTATTTGAATGAGAACCATCATAAGGAATTGACGAAAAATTAATATATTCGAACGTCCTAATATGTAACTAAAATTTGAAGTTGCACCCAAAGCCGCGGGTGGTAAAACATAGTGAGCAAGTTCCTAATATATGAGAGATAGAGTATATGGATAGCCTTGAGCGACATAAATCGCAGCCGATATAGCCGTCGTTATCGGACGAGGATAACCCTTCCTCAAGTTGGTATTATTGGATTTTGATTCTCCGATTTCGTGCATGCTTTGTATTTCTACATGTATTTAGGTAGACTGTGATTTGAGATGTGTAGTTTGGCCCATGGATTGGTGATAGAAATATCTCATATGTATAAGTATGTGATAAATCCGGAACATGTTTTAATTTATATTTTAGTTCCGATGGTCTTCTCTCGATTTTTGAATTATGAGATTTAGATCCGGACGATAGTTTGTGTTCCACATGAATGTGGTGACGAACGTGATTATATAATGTGACCTCAGATCATATGATATGTTATCGTCTATAATATTTGATTGGATCGTTATTTATTACGATTAATATCTCGGAGAGACTGTTTGATACGAACGATGATTTAGTAAGAGACATCTCCTCAATTTTCAGAGATTTTATGGAAATTGTATTTTTATTTTACGTGATTATTATGCGATATCCATACTTTTGATTTATGAGTATTATTTTATACGATAATACTTGCTGAGTTCTAAGCTCATATTTTCATATTTTATCCCTTCAGACTAGTGACATGGATACGCTTGTGAAAACTCGAACGTGATCAGGCTCGGGTACCCCTTTTGGGGAGTGAAGATGTTATGTTTTGTATATTTCTAATCCCGAGAATGTGTTATGGTTATTATTTATGGCCGAATGATGGCCCTAATCATTGTATGCGAAATATTAGAGTTATAACAATATGTGGATAAGTTGATATAAATTTGAATACCTCCCTTGCGATTATGAATAACAGATCATGTATCACATTATCCAAATTTATATCCGATGAGATCTTATGTGAGTTTTATTATATCGAGTCCTGCATTTGTATAAATTATCACACCTGAGTTGATTCTTATGGCTGATGAAAATATTATTATGAATTTTATTTTTAACCTACATATATTATGTTCTTATATCGTAACAGATACACATCAAATGCCACCTCAAATCCTAATAGCGCACGAGCGCTACTTTAAATGCGGCTCAAATGTAATCAATCTACCAATTTTACGCACGAACACTAGAAAGATGCACATTAGGCGTTTTAAAATCTACTTAGAACATGCTCGAACATCTCGAGGTGTTTCTTAGGCGAACCCAATATGCTAAAAACACACATGAGCACACATTTGACATATCTCAAACACTCAACCTACTTTCAACCTTATTTTTTTTTAATTTTTATCACATAATTATTTTTAATAGATTTAAAATAAATTAATAATATCAAATTAAATTATAAAAAAATAGTGTCTGAGAATATGACAGCCAAACATTAATATAAAAAAATTAAGACACACTATACACAATCTAATAATAAAAATTATAATTTATTATAAATATAATAACATAATTAATCAATAATACCATTTTATATTAAATTATTAATAAAAAAATCACATTTCTTATTTTATAAATAAAAAAAATTCACAAAACCAAAAAAAACCATTATATAAGTCCGGCAATATAAAATAAGTTATACTATAGACATGGACACTCTAGTGTGGGAGATTTGACCGTACTCTTGGACCGAGAAAACCATCTGCACTTCGAAGAAGCACATCGAGACGCTCGACGAATAATACCTTTCCGGGTCGGGCTTAAAACGGACGACCCGGCCAAAAGGCCGAACCCGTACCCGTTGCCAAGCACAAGCATTCATTTAACGGGTTATCTATGAAAACTCGCCTCAAGGAGAGCGAAGATTCCGAAGCTGATCGAAAGCATCGAATTGGTCGAGTTGGTGGATACTGGATCGGTGGAGGAGATTTCTTTGGGATTTATCGGAGCCGTCGGATTTAGGGCTGAGATGCTTCGTCTTGGCCGAGAAGCAGTGGCGAACCTTGATGCGGTGGCTGCTCGTCTCCGTTGTAAAGCTGCCACCGATGTTCACCGCTAATATTACTTCTCTGTCTCTCGCGTCTTCGCACCAACTGTTTCGTGGAAGGCCATCTACGAACTCCTCGCGGGTGTGGAAGTCATCGTGATGGACCGAGATCTCCGCCGTATGATCAGGTTCGATTATGCCCGTCGCTGGATTAACCTGATTAAGATGCAAAATTTCGTGATTTCGTCGCTTTCAAAACATTATAGAAAGAATCAAAGTTCAACGAAAATCAAATCGAAATTATGTTCTAGCTTATTCTAAGTAGAATATCAATTTTTATGCTTAGCTAGTGCATTGATTAGGAATTTAGTATTCATCAGAACCAAAATTGTCAGGAGAAATAATATCAGTATGGTCACGAGAACCAGAATTCAGTTTCTCTACGCAAAGGATATACAGAGAAGACAAAGTTCATACAAACTTTTGAACTAATATTCCTTAATGTGAAGTTCATTTTTAAAGGAAAATTGATGTCACAACATCCTGATCAGACACATAAGAACGAAAAATCTACTTCTGTGCATAGAATTGATAAACTAAAGTCTTATCAAAAGTGGAACAGTGAGGAACAACAATTTCATCAGTACTGGTATCATTAAGCAACGTATCAATATCCATCATATGGATAATGGCAAATCATTTGATCTGAAAATATGAACCAGATGGAAAATTTTCAGTTGATATCCGTCAATAGACAGACTATATATCAAAAAAAAAAAATCAAATAGATCTGCTGATTTTTGAATTTGACGAGAAGTTGCAATACAAAATATTCTAATTACACATAGGAACCAAAGACCTGCTTCATATTTGACACACTAAATTTATATCAACAGTGGAACAGTCATCGATGAAAATACTGGTACCCAATATCGATCATGGCCCTATTAATATTAGCTATATTAGAGATATGCATCGGAATTGAACACATCAAACTCAATTTTTTTTCAAATCAGAACCTGATTGAAAAATAGCTAATATTAGTCCACAAATTAGCCAAAAATTAAAAAAAATATTATATATATCGGTCAATATTTTAAATATTAACAATGTGTTGTGATTTTATCACAACGGACGCTATGCAAAACATCTGCTAATACTTCATTTTCATGGGAACAACGATTCCGGTATTGCGAGCATGAGGAAAGCTATGGCTTAGCTACAATTTAAAGCAACCTTTTCAAACAATAGATCCGGGTTCATAAATATTTACTCTACAGATTGTTAAATTTGATCTCAGTATGTAATGAGTGACACAAAAGTATACATATAAAAGAGAAGGCAAATATATATCATGTAGGGAAGAGGGCAAACTGGAAATGAGGCAACAAAGGAGTTGGCCATCTACAAGATGCCTAGTTAAGTTTATAAGGCTTGAGCTATTTGATCAACTACAAATTATATTAAATTTAGCATTAAACCTCACAATTAACAAATATATATATATTTTAGGATACCCTTCGGCATTAATTCAGAGGAATGATTAATTATAAGTAGTCACGGGTTAAACTTGAGGAAGCCACAAATGACTCTAGGAAACATAAATATTGACATGGAATATAATAATATGCTGACTCACCGACATGTTATTTTTTCTCAAAAAGATGATATTGTCGTTAACTAAAATATTTAATTTATCTATAAATATGAGAATATAATAATTAGCATCACTATTTTATACAAATTTTTTTTATAAAAAGTTAACGTCTTTTTCGAGTTAGTAAAAAAACAAATATACAAACGAACTAAATATAAAAGAATTAAGCCGTAACATATCTCATATTGAGACTTTGATTTTTAATCACTCCTAATTTACCAAATGATTCAATTTTCTTATGTTATAATAAGAACCTCATTTTTCCTAAAAAATTATAAAATAACACAATGTATTCAAAACATGTTGAAATATATCAGAGTAAAAAAAGAAATATAAAAAAATATTCTGACATATGTTGAATAACTGACATGCTAGCCTGAAAAAAGTCCCAGTTCTTATTGGCATCCAGGTCTCTAAAGTGGCCTTCTAATATAAATACAGGGGGAAAAAAAAGGGTTAGCTGCCTATTTCTAATTAGAAGCATTGAAATAAAGGAGAATGCAGATGTGTTACCTCAAGCCAGCGTGGAAGGCCAAACGAACCTCTTCGACAATGGTCAGATGCTAGCCCGTCTTCCTTGATGGTCAATTCACCTTCGCAAACTATTTTATATAGAGCTCTATCTCTCCTGCTTTTATTCGTAATCCGCAAAATCAACGTGATGTTATTCTGAAGGATTATGTTGTTCGAACTGACAAATGTTTCTGGGACTTTGCACAGTTCCTCTAGCATACAGCGGATTTGCTCATTAGATTCAATAATTTCTCCAAACTCTTGTCTCCTTACTGACTCGTCTACACAGGCAATATCGACATTAAACAAGCAACGGACAGGCTTGTGATCACTGTCTGTCACATCCATGCAGGCATCGTACCTAAGAAAACAGTTGCCAACATCAAAGAAAACCATTGAAGTGTATAGATGAGCACGAGAAACTAGTGCACAAAAGGGTACCCAGGAAATCATCGCTTTACATGATACCAACTAATTTTATCAGAATAGGGAAGAAATAGCCATGCAAACAAGCACGCAAAAAAAGACAATACGATATGTGAAACTCTTATTCACAAGGTTCGGAAAAGGGTTGACCTACTTTTGTTTCCATTTAATATAGTATAACTCTAAACCCATGACCACTCTGTCATATGACGAATAACTCTACAGTTACGACAAGGCAAATACATCCAACTAAATTATGGGTCGTGCCAGGGTTTTAACAAAATGGCCGCCATGAGTTTGAATTTGGTTGTGGGAAATTTGAGAATCACTACCCAACATAGATGTTTCTATTTACAAAAAAACATATGGTGAGAACTTACTGTGTGATTGAGCCGACTACTGGACAATCCAAGCTGCACTCAGATGCTGCAGATGAACGACTGTCACGATACAGAACTCTGTCACACCAAGCAGGAACACGCCTTTTCTCACCAGCATCATAACCTAACATAAAATTTAACCACATTAAATTTTCAATCCTCTGCACAGAAAAACCTATGGATAAAACAATGTTGCCCACACCATAAATGAAAATATTGGCAGATTTATCAGCCAATTTTTCCATATTAGCTAACGATTCTCAATTTTTTTTCTAACAATATCTAATATTGATACGTATTATCCGATACCAATGTTTTTATCCATGCCTCACGCACGTCCTTGCTCAAGTCTCTTGACAGATGATTCATGAACAAATATTCAGAAAGAAATAGGGAGGGCAGATACAAGATGTGATTGGGTAAAAAGATATAGAAGGAAATTGAATATGTCACGGCCTTTTAGCTTCGGTAACTAGCAACCACAATATCTGTCCGTCAGGTAAATGCTTCTCCATGATCTTGATCATTGTGATACCCAACAGGTATTGAGAAAATTGCTGAAAGGTGCTGCAGGTTTGGGTCTTTTGAAGGATAATTTTATATGCTTTTCATATGTAGGATTTATTATAATCTTAAAGTATGATATATAAATGTAGGATTTTTTATAAATATACAAATATTTATTAAAATATGATATACATATAAAAATCCTATATATATATGTATGTATGTATGTATAACGTCATAAGTTAATTAAACTAAGTGAATTGTTAAAGATAATTGTGGGTTCGGATCAGAAATTAAGTATTTTATGGTTTGAGGAGGCGCCTAATAGATACAGGACCCATGCTCACGTGCAAAAAGCAATAGTATTGGCCCCTAAGAGGTGCATAAGCCATACATGAGTGTATTTGAAGCAGAATCTTCACGCTTGATTTGCGCATGAATGACACTCATGTTTGATTCTAGTAGCTGGACGCACGTGCGCCAGCCTGATATAAGCTTCACGCCCAATCCACGCATAACTGACATACATATGTACATTAATTTGCTATATAAATGACTAGTGCAAGTATACCAGTTTGCTCTGTAAAAGCTTTCAGCCTTTTTCCAGCTTGTAAGTTGCCAGACAGAAATAAGAAGAAAGAGGGAGAGAGAGAGAGGAGAAGAGAGAAAGGAAGAGAAAGGAAAAAAATATGAAGTACTTTTGAGCTAGATTTTGGTAAATTATCTTAAAGAGCATTCTAAGTCATTTCCTTCATTTTGTTGCTGAAATTTCTGTACTTCTTCTTGATCCATGTTCTCAAGTTAAATGTATGTAATCTTTTAATACTTTTCTTGATTTTAGCTTGTATACATGGTACAATTGTTTAAAAGATAATGAGATTTTGAATGCTTGTGCTTTATTTCAATCATATTGTGAAGAATTCCTCTAATCTTTGAGTATTTGGCCTTACATATACAAGATTTTGATGAAAACTCTACAAATATGTTTAAATCAAGTTATTTGGTTTCCATATTCTGGAAATTTACTCATTTGTGTAGAATATTTCTTTTATTTGAATAAGAATCATTGTAAAAAATTAACAAAATATATTTAAATATATCCTAGTATATTAATTTGTAAATGAAGGTAACATATCTAACAACCATAAGTTTGAAAAATAGAGTTTGTCCCCATTTATAGTATATAATATATAATCAACTCATCGATTAATTTTAAATAGTATATGGCCTGGACTATGGGATAAGAATATATAGTCTGACCCTTGATGTTCACTCATAGTTAGTGAGGTTTATTACTAACCATTGGTTCTTAGTTGTTCTGCTTTTTTTTTTGGCATTTGATTACTTGATATTTTTCCCTCTACATATTTTATCATGAATATATACATGTGCTTTGCTGAACCTTAAGCTCATTTTTGCCACATTCACCACATTTTAGATTAGTGGGCATGGACTACTTGTACGATTTAAGACTGGAGGAATTTTCAAAAAGGCTTATTTTAAGATGTTTAATTTGCATTTTGGAATTTGCATAATGAAAACTGAAAAAAATTTGCAATATTTTGATGTAAGCATGCTTTAATGTCTGTTCACTTTGAAATCGACTAGTAAGCCATAATTTGAAAATTATGTAACCATGTTGGATATTAGATTTCTGAATGAATTTCTGGGACGTTTGACATACTGAGCAGATACAAGAGATTAGGGCCAAAAAGGGAAGAGATTTGGCGAAATTCTGGAACAAATTTTTATATTGTTTTTGGAAATGCGTAGAATTACTAACGATTTATGCAGCATCTCAACTTGGTCTTAATTTGTGTATTGTGATGTAAATATTATTTGAACCAAGGTCATGGCAGACATATTACAATATGTGTCATCAATTCATAAATGCAAATATTGCCCCAACATGTATCGATATTCAGGATCCTAAAATTACAACAATATTATGATATGTTGTCATCATAGCGATATATCAAGATGTGTCGGTCGATATAGCCCTATAAGATTACAATTTTTAGGAAACTCTTTTCCTTTTATATGTTTGAAACTAATACATTTTGTCCAATATGTTCAATATATTTTCATCCATGGTTGTCATCCTTGCAAATGGCATTTACGAATCTGTATATAGTTTCAAAAACCTCTGCAAATCTGAACTCAAGTGATACACATGACTGCCATACTATACATTTTATAAATCGTGTTAAAAGTATCTTTTATTGATATATTTCGTGACTAAAAAAATAGATCGCTTGAAAGATGCTCGAGCATCACTAAATAAAGACTTGCATTGGATGCACGCCCACTGTTCCCATGCCCGATGCACGCCTATGCCGCGCATGAGTGCACCTAGTCCAATATACTCATGCTCGATGTGTCCCTATACCGCGCATGAGCACATTTGGTCTAATATATCCACACCCAGTGTACATTTATGGCACACATAAGCACACTTGGTCCAATATATCTACGCTTGATGTACACCTGTGTGGTGCACATGTGCTGCCTGCTAAAGGCACTGTGCTTGATGGGCACCTGTGCAGCGCACAAGCGTTAAGGCGTTATTTGTGATCAGTCATGTTTTTTTAAATTTATTTTCAATTCATTCTATATATATATTTCTCTTCTTCTAATCCTAAATACACACGAATTGAGTCAAAAATCTTGTGCCTTCAATGATTAAGAAGAAGAGATCATCTACAGAAAAAAACCAATCTTTTGCTTTTGAAATATAATTGACAAGGTTTTCTCACCCAATCCTTTCTACGCTTCTTTGAATATTTGTTCAAACCTACAAGCCTTTATTGTTACGTTGGTGGCATAGACATTGGATTTCAATAGTATGTGAAAATTGACTAGCAAGTGAAGCAAGATCTATAAGAAAACTAGAAGCTGTCAGGTTCCGCTTGCTACGAGTAAATTCAAAAGTTCCTTTGTAGGGGTTATGAGTTGAGAATTTAGGAAAAAATCTGAAGAGTTCTTTTATAAAGGTTACAAGTTGATAATAAGTCGATTATTGTTTAATACGTCTATACCACTCGATTTATAAATTGATTTTTATATTGCTTTGTTTTCATTGGCTACTAGTTGGTTTTCAATGTTTCCCTTTGTCACAAAAAACGTCTATTGATTTTATATTTTGCTTTGTGAATATTACTTTTATTGGCAATTATTATCTTTGCGGAAAATCAAGTTATACTTACATCTATAAAAGAGTATACTTTGTGTACTTACCAAAAAAAAAAAATATACTTTGGGTATTATATATTTGTATTTATTATGCTTTTGCTATTTTAAAAAAGGATCTAGAAAAAGGTGATTAGGGTGATCCTAGTCTTTCATCATGCAAGAGCCCCTCTTATGATAAGAGCCTTTGTAAATGAGACTAAAATCACACGTTTTCTATTACCGTAGTATAATGCCAATTATTTAGGATCTCACTATCATTTCCCCATCAAATTTCCTAGAATTTAGAATTATTTTGATATATTTATCTCTTTTATGAGAATTTTGATTTTTCAAATTAGTTTTAAACACTTCGTTTCAGATGCCAGCATTGTGCATTAATCTCTCCCTCTGTGACAGGTATGTCAGTATGGGGCACGGGCATAGAACGGGCGACAGGTAATTATAAACATTACAGCCGCAAGCAGGGTACAAGCATCAGTAATACAAGGACCCCCCTTACAACTATTAATATAAATAAATTTTTAAAAAAATACTCATCACATGAAAATATTTAATTTATCTAAGAATTTCATTTCCGCACGTTGTGTGGTCAAGAAAGCTAGTTACTATTTAAAGCAGCAGGCAGGCAAGGGTAGCTCGGGAAATTAATGGAGAGACATGCCACCAAAATTGGCATTAAAAAATTCAAGAGACAAGCAGAGGTAATCTTGAAAGAGAGGGAAGTTACCTGCTAAGCCGGGCTGGTGCCTCTCAAACTTGTATGTGGGAGGAAAACCGATTATGGCTTCACGCATTCCAGGGAAAACTTTCCCGGCTTCCATTTCTGCATGGAGCTGATCCCTCTCTCTGAGCCAATCAAAACTTCTTTGAGAAATAAAATCCCTTGCCTCATCATAAGATATTCCATCGATTCTATAATTAAAATCTCCAAGAAATACAACCATGTCTGCCTCGGATAACTCGGGAATCAATTCACCAGAACGGACTCCCACGGCCTGCAGAGGGATTTATGATTAATTTCCCCACAAAACACTAAAAAATCCAATAGCCTCAATAGTATGTCAAAGTATGTATTGGACATACATTAGTTCCATGAAGCATTTGAACAGCAGATGTGATGCCAGCTGCAACACAAAGGAGCAATGGCAAGCCAGAACGGTAAACAAGCCGTAACAAATATATGGAGCAAGCAAGCGAACAAGACAATATCATATATCGCAAAATACCAGCTGCTGCATTGAGAAGATTGGATGGCCGAGTGAAGGTCATAGTACGATACACATGATCAAAGTCTGCATTGCGACGATTCACGGCTTCTAAATGCGCAGCAAAGTGACAGTTCACAAAGCATATTATTCGATCATACACTCTCATTCTCAGGCCAACAGCTCCCTGATAAGATAACCTTTAGCCTTGTCAAACAAAATGCATAACAAAAGACAGTAATTTGTATGCATGAATGAGTGCACGAGTGTTTGTGACTAAAAGGAATTGAAAGAAAACTAGGAATATCCATCAATGGGCATACAATATATCCTGTCTTAGTAAGCTGCCCATCGTACTCCACCCCATGGAAAAAGAAAAACAACCCACTAAACAGGGGAAAAAAAAAAAAGAAAAACCACAAAAAGAAAGGAAACTAGTTGAACCATTGACCTTACACGAAGTCTCGATATGCACCCATAAGGAAACAGAAATCATTTAATATACAGTCATGAACAAAATACTACATTAGCTTTTGTAAAGTTATACAAACTCGTTTACCAATTATCTCATTACAACACCAGCATACCTTGTTACCAATCGCATGCCCAAAACCACAAGCTACTGCCGCAGCATCAACATCCCCAATATGACCTTTGAGATTATTTCTCACCCTGAAAAATAATCAGGAAACAATCAGCAAGGTAAAAAGGCCTTAAGGTAAGAAATTGGAAATATCTGGATCCGTTGTTGTCTGCAAAGGCATCACATGAAGAGGGATTATGGCCCCTAACCTCCATATTTCATAAGGGTGACGACTTTACTTAGGGAGACACAGTGCACAAGGCTACCACAATACAGGGTCTAGGGAATATCAAGATGTAATGTTACCCTTAAATTGCAAAGAAACTGTTTTGCAAGTCCATGAGTGACTTTCAAATTACAATGGAGTAATCATGCCGCTATAACAAGGCGACTACAAAGGCTAAAATAAGTGGCAAGATGTTTTGGTCAGGAAATTAGTAAAATAATTCATAGACAATGCATTGACACTGACGAGGATAAAAGTGGTAAATTCAACAGAATTAAGTGCCTGCTCAGCCCAACTGGAGGATTTATAGAAGTGTTGTTCAGGTATAGTTTTTACATATGCCTCTCTCATACATAAACTTCCTCAATTTTTTTGATACAATTGTTGAGAGAATTTCCTGAGAAGTCCCAAATTCTAGCTTCCATTGAAACCCCTTTAGAAATTCATTGCACCTATTTGAGAAACCAAAATTTGTGTGTAACAAAATCCAAGATTTAGCCCAGATACTTGTACAAGCTATTTCAGAACCCAAGGAAAACTGATATTTACGGATACAAAAGAGAATAGTGGACCAAAGAGAATGCTGTACATGTCATGCACACCCACAAGTCCATGCACATGCTCACATTTGGCAAATTGTGCATGTAGCATGAATGAGCTGCTAAGTTATATTAGCCAAAAAAGAAAAGAAACAGACTGAAGAATAGTACTGGCATATGATATTAACCTGCTGTGCTCAACTTATCTAGTCTTATCTGAAATTTAAGAGGTCCTTGAATTTAGATGTACCTAAATTTAGAGGTGCTTAAACCAGTTAACTTGTGCTCCAACGTAAGTATTAATAAGTTGTTTGCTTCGCTAAAATATGAGTCTCATATAAAAGATTTTGTTCGTGTAAAAATTAAGATTTAAAAATAAGTTGCTCGAGGTAATATGAGCCTAGCAGTAGGAAGTTGACAAGAGATTCAGCAAGAGATTGATAAAAGGTTCTTCAAAGCAAGTAACATTGACAAAAGATGCTTATATGCATTCAAAAATATGCATGGGTTTCGCCTCTGGTTAAGTGGACAAAAATAGGTCTAATGGGCAAGTAAATAGAACCTAAGAATGTAAACATCCCTGACAACTTGACCGAACCTCGTCTATTGCCAACATGGAAGGCAATAACATTAAGATGATTGGTAATCATCAAAGTTAGTGCTTAAGGAACTGACAAGAAATAATAGCAGAACATAGAGAAATAGACAACGAGGAATGACCAGAAAAGTCTGCCAATCGAGCTAGCAGAAAAAAGACCATAATTGTTCAGACAGGTATTCCAGGGTTGAGCACTGCTTCAAGAACACAAATAACTCCTTTTCTACAACAGAGGCTCCAAAGAAAATACAGAGGAAAGCATTCAAATGCTACGTTGAAAAGACAAAACTCATTTATCATCAATCATAGGTGTCTCAAGTAAAGGCTTAGGATCCTAGCAGGTACCTAATCCAGTGTTCAGCTGTCCATTAAAGATACTCACCACACAGAAATAAGCATGCCTGCCAACTGCCTAGAACCAATACGCTCAAAAGTGGACCCTTCATCCAAAATGGATCCTATCATATCCAGCCACCACTGTCCAACGGCACTACCTTCCAGCCCCACCTACATAGAGAAGTTAAAAACTAGAAAATGAAACTTATCAACTCAACCGCATCCACAATAAATTGAAATTCAGAAATGCAACTTTCTAGTTAATTCAAGTGATCTAGAGAAGTTAAAAAATAGAAATTAAACATGTCAACTCAACCACATCCACAAACCAATAGAGACTTAGAAATGCAACTTTCTAGTCAAATCAAGTGATCAAAAACCAATTGAGATTTAGAAATGCAACTTCTAGTCAATTCAAGTGATCAAAATGAAGATGCTTACTGTAGCGTAATATAATTTTTTGGCCTATGCTAAAACATAGCAAGCTCATTGAAGCAACTTAGAACTATGTCAAGATAGAACATATGACTTATATTCGGTCTGATAATTCGTAAAAACAGCTTGGAATAGTTATAGCATACAATTCACAACTCAAATATTTAATGGAAAACATAAATTAAATTTAAATCCCATCATATCAGATAGATAGATAGAGATAGAGGGAGAGGGAGAGAGAGAGTTGACATCATATAATCCATTCTTAGTTAATATTTCATCATTGGTTAAGCTATCCCACATTTAATGATTTTCTACTAAATTTTACACAAAAAAGACTCTTCTGGGCCAACACACCATACGCAGTCAAGTATAATCCTTCCTAAGACTCGTTTGAATGAAAGATTAAAATTTCATAGTGCATTCAACAAAGCAGTCTCAATCTACACAACAGGTGTGATTGACACAGCCAATTCACAAACCTCAGCTAGTGAAGTGGGTGACAGCTTCAATCACCTAGCATTTTGTTTCTAGACATCATAAAGACTTTATCCATTCTCAACACGTGTTCCATTATGTCTAGGCAACAGAAGCCAAGCACACCAAATGTACAATATGACAGACAATAACACTTCAATTGAACTCATGTTCCTCACTTTTTCCGTTGTAGGCATTGGTCTTTTCCTAAGGGAGAAATTACAATCTTACTTATTGTCAGGCAAATCCTGATCTGGCTGACAGTAGTGGACATAGAAAAAGATGCCCCAACAATCACACAAATTTCTACAATAATCCTGAGTTCTCAATCTATGATAAAAAAACCCACAATAAACTGGTGCTTATTAAATATTGCATTCACTCCTTCAATCTTGACAATTGAATATAAGTTACGAAAATATTCAAATAACAAATACGTTCCTGTGATTGGCAAGATAAAAAAAAGACATTATTGAAGGAACCAAGGCATATATGTTTCAAAATTGGAATAGATTTACATACAAGAGAGTTGAAAAGGCATTATCTTATAAAATGTTACATGTATCTGCCCCTTCTCAATGCATTTCCTTTCTCAATGGGTGTAAAACTGTAAATTATGAAAAGGGATTGAACAAGGATTGTGATTGTGTTTCGCTTTGTTTCAGCTTGATTCTATGAGATAGTAGTTTTTCCGACTTTGGACTAGGTTGCATTAGGTTGATTTTATTATATTAATTTTGTTAAGGCTGTTTAATTGTATTGGTGACTACACTAGTGTCTGTTTTTAATAAATCCTTTTCTTGCCAATCAAAAAAGACTGCTGTAAAGGATAAGATATAATAACACACAGTTTGCACGAGAAAAGCAACATGCATCTATTAAAGCCAACAGAAGAGGCCAAGCTGAGGTAAAGAAGAAGGATTCTGCAAAATCCTACAGTTTCTTTAGCAGCAGACATTGCCAAAACACCAGCACCCATTTCAAGTTCTTGCAGCCCAACAACAACAAGATCAACATCTGATGCTGCAGAGCCTAGCCAGGATATGAGCGAGTCACGAGAGGCCCGTCCTTCTCCAACATTCCATGTACCTGCCAGAATTTTTAAATTCTCCAGTCTAGTATAGAGAAATTCTTTGCCGCTTAATTCGGAACGAAGCAGGCTGTCAAGAGGCCCTGGAGATGTAAGGTTCCATCCACGTATGCCACCATGACTAGCCAAAGTAAACACAAAACTAGACCCCACAGCCATTTTTATCACAGGAGCACAGTGAGCAACCCACCCGCCAAGAAGATTACCATTAAGATCCAGCACCTGGACAGTCCCACTCACATAACCAACCCACATCTGTGAGCCAAATGTGCACAAGCATTGCACTGCACAAGAATGGTACTGAAAATCTTGTAAGCGATTGCCGTTTCCATCCCATTGCACAAGAAGGCCACTAGTGCACCCAGTCCAGATTTTTCCATCCATTGTCATGACCATGGCTTCAGTTCTGTTATCAACCCCAAAGGCCCCCTTTGCTGCAGCTCGACGAACAGCATCAGCAGCCCCCAGAATGACATTACGTGACCGCTGCAAGAAGTTTAAGGAAGCTTGAGGTTTGTCCTTCTTCAAGGCAGCAACAAATTTAGTCTTGATCTCATCTTCCACCGTCATATCCTGTATTGCTGGCATGTCCACCCAATTCTCAGCCTGACCATCAACATTGAAAACTTTCAGCAACTCCCGTGTGCGAGCATCCCTGTGAAACATTAATCCTATCCAATTACTCATGCAAGACCACAGGCCTGACACAACTAATTCCCTGATAGAAGTAGCAGATTCAGTCTGCTAAATTAATTCTTGCAGTCTTATTGAATGGAAACCTCACATAAAAAAGGCCTATTGAGCTTTGAAATACTTTATGAGACATATTTTAAAATCAGCATCACAAAAACCAAGAAGAAAGCATTAAATCTCTTAAGTTTTAGGAAATCCTATTGTGCTCAATGCTTGTTTATATATCCTCCATATGCCTGTTTATATCCTCAGTCCATCAGCATAAGGCTTTGTTTGATTTGCATGCAATTAGTTTGGTGGTCTTCCTTGAATTATTCGGTGTGTTTGGTCCACTTTATTTTTGGTAATTCCTTTGATTTTCTCTAATAGTACTCATTTTTGGTCTTCCTTGAGTTATTCGGTGTGTTTGGTCCACTTTATTTTTGGTAATTCCTTTGATTTTCTTTAATAGTACTCATTTTAACCAAGTGTCTTGTATTATTCCTTTCAAAATTAAAAAAAAAAAAAAGTCATCTCCTTTACCCACTTTACTTCTGATTGTTCCTATTATGGGACACATCAGACTTGTTAAAATTTGATAATTGAAGTCTTATTTTCAAAGTGATAAATCAATTAGCTATATCAAAATTTCTCTAATGGGTATGGCCGGGTCAATTTGGATCGCCATGATATGATTTTGCAATTATTTTGGTCAGTGGCTAATTTGGCTAGTCATTATCTCAATATTTAAAACTGTTTAGGATCGATGGCTAATTGGTTGGTGGCTTGCACTAGATGGGTACGATTCAAAAGCAAAACTATAGATGTAGTCAAACTTAAGCACATGCTAAACATATTACAACTATTCCTCAAAATGTTTTGGTGGCCAATTGAGATTCAAGGTGAACAGCTATGTTCAAGGTCGTAAGGGTTAGGTTAAATCCTACATAGAATTCAAATATTATGCCACAATTTTGTAACACCCCATATTTTGTATCTGAACCATAATATCATTAATATATTTAAAAAAATTGTATGATAAAAATTCGCTAGAAACTCGAATTTGAGGATCCAAGCTTAGCACCTAATCCACACTTCTACGCTTTTAAGCAAAATGTGTGCACCCAAGGAACGCCTTTGGGGTGTTTATGCATGTTTCGGATAGATTGTGCAGCGCTTAACATACACCCCTGCAGCACTCGTGTGCAATTTTGGTAGATTGGTTGGCGCTTAAGCCACGTTTGATATGGCACTCATGCGCGGATGAGGTTTTGGAGTAGCGCCTAATGCATGCCTATTGGGCGGTAGTACACCGATTGTGTTTATAAGGAATGGCACATTATTTTTCGATTATTTCGTGGGAAAGAAGGGAGAGAGGAAGAAGAGAGGAAGAAGAAGATGAGAGAGAAAGAGAAGAAATGATATTTTAAAACTTTTAGAAGTCAGATATGCCAAATTAGAAGGCTAATGCAAGTATTTTTAAGCCTGATCTTTCAAATTCCTATAAGTTTTGTTTACATTTTCTGTTTTACTGTATATGCATGCTTTCTTTTACGTTCCTGTCTTGAATATGTGTGCATGCATGGAGTTTTTACTGGTTGTTTTGAAGATTTGTTTAGTTTTATCAATAAATTTGTAGATTTGTTTGTTTTCACTAAATAAGTAAATATTTTGAAATAAAATGTTTGTAAATAGAAATATTCGTAAAGAAAAAGTCATAAAGTTTTACATTTAGGCCCTGTATATAATAGTCCATGTATGTGTTTTAGACCGAATTCTATTTTGTTATCGTTTCGATATTTGCACTTTCCCACAGGGTGAAAAATTTTGTATTTATATTTCTCTGGAGTGGAAGCTTTGTACTTTTTCAACAGAAAGGAAAAGCTTTGGATATTTGTTATAAAACCACCGATTTGTTATTTTATTGAGAACATTTATCCATGGGTAGCCAAAAAAAGTGACATTTGACATTATCTACAGGGAGGAATATGTAGATGGCCCACCTACGAGTATAAATAGTAATAATTTGGCCTAATGTTACCGAGAGTACCTATAACGCTTTTTCAATGTTAGTCTTTTGATTTTTGATTCTCAAATTTTAACATACTTTAGATTTTTTAAAATATGTGCCTACATCTGATTTGATATTTGAGATATTTGATCTTTGAATTTGCATAATTTGATTAATACTTGGATTTATCCGATTTTTATAGTTTGGACCTTGGACTTTGAGACTTCTAGATTTGTGAGATTTGTACATTCGAGCTTTTGGACAATTTTGTACATTTGAACTATTTGGTATTCATATATAAGATTACGAATTTTGCATACAAAATTATATTTGGATATTTGTTGATTGGATATTTGACACATTTAAACTTTTGACATATGTTGGATTTTCTCTGGTTTTATTATTTTTGCTTCTTCATTATGATTTATGGACTTGCATATTCTATTTTATATATATTGATACTTGCTGAGCTTTAGGTTCATAATTCATCATATTTTTAACCCTTCCAGATTAGAGGACCTAAAAACTTATAGGATTCATATGGAAGATATTTGAAGATGTTGGTTATTATATATTCGTATTTAGATTTTGTATTCAGTTTTGTATTTAGTTATATTTGGATTTATATTAGAGATTTGTTGTATTTTCGATTGTTACTATTTGTTGATATTTTGGAATTGTTGTGCAGGCTGGTTTTGTTTAAGTCTAATATCGTAATTGTTAGGTATTTGTTTGTCGCTTTTCCTTGCAAGTTTATTTGGTTTTTGACCAGGTTTTTATTATATATTTTAGAGACCGAACAAAATCAATTCAGTCAAATTTTGTGTCCGCTATGATTTGTGGACTTTCATTACTTAGGGTTTTGGGTTCGTTTGCATCCAACTCAACCTTGGGGTTTTTGTTGGATCTTCTTGTACTTCGGATTGAAAAAAAAAAGAATTCAGTTTTAGGACGTGACAACTTTTGAACAAATCCAAAGCCAAACCTCTTTTTCTTTTCATTCTCATTACCATTAGCCAACTTTTCATGACAACAGCTCAGTTAAATATCTGAAGAAGAAGCTACAGATCACCAAATTTCATTTATATAAACAAACTTTCTAACACCGCTACCATATGATCACACATATGAAACAATGTCACATTGTTAACTCCAGAAAGGCAGTATAGAGTAAAGGCATACCACAATGCAAATGAAAAAAGCCCTGCACTCCAAACCTTTGCCGTAGAATGATCTGATACCAAATACTTAACATCTGAAGCAAACGTGTAACAGGCACCATTAGTGGTAGCTTGGCTCCGCAGATCAATGTAAGACCTCTCAACTACTAAAGCAGCCATGTGTCTCTCCTCCACTATCATATAAAGGGCCTTTTCAATAGCTTCCCACGGCCAGATCTTAATAACACCATTTTCAGTAGCTGACCATAGGTCCCCTGAATGAAACCGAAACAAAATCAAGAATATTCATGACTACAAATAACCACAAACTTGATAAAATTACTGGAAATTCTGAAAACAGCAAATACGGAAGCCCGCTTCTTCATTTACAGATGTATCATGCCGCCCAACGCATTGAATAACACAATATTTGGCCTATGTGTCAAGTGAGTTAATAATACAAAAGGTGAAACAGGAACAGAGGGATATGGAGATGGCCTACAACATATCTTTCAAGTTATATCTAAATTATCCAAGAGAGAGCAGTCATCATTAGGGGAGAATAATAAACAAGTACAAGCAAAATGCACAGAAATCACATGCTTGGGCACTAAGATAACACAGCTGAAGATATTCCAGTAAAGCGATGTAATAAAACATCAAGGAAATGTAATTTGACAAATTTAGAAGATTCAAAAAATTTCCTTCAGTGGTGAGGAAACTCACACAAACAGAGAGGCCAAGGAGAATTCAACTGCTGAACATCCATCTCCACCACATTAATTACCACCACCAGGGTATGAGAGATAAAAGGAAATATGCATTGGCTGCACATAGCTTCTATACAACTTCGAAAGGAAGGGAGATATGGCATGGTAAGCAATGTCCTTTATAAAGCCCTGTTTAGTAATTCTACTTTTTAGCAGCTCATCTCAACTCAACAGCTTATTTCTAAAGATACATTATTTTAGTATTGCTTATTTGACCTACTTATTCTTGCACTTTTCTTTCCCTACAAAAAAGTGGAAAGTCCATTAAACAAGACAACATATGCCTCTTAATGATATTTATAGAGAAAGTGATGAATAAACCAAGCTAAAATCAATTTTGCTGCACATTTCTAATCGCTTTAACAGTTTTTAAAATTAAACAGGCTAGTTTCTGCCTCCAAGTAGAGGTACTACACAAGACCCAAAACCATTGGTTGCATTCATCACAGCCCTCAATTATACAAAATAAAGTCAATTTTCTTCAAAAGGAGTGTGGTCACTAAACATCAATCAAGATCACAACATCAGCAAAGCCATAAGTTCCAATATGTTTAGTCAACTATAAGAATAATCTTCCGCCATTTTATTCTATCCAAAAAAGTCTCCTCAGAGAGCAGAGGTTAAAAAGCCTAATGGAAACCTTTTCTACCTCTTATATTGGGCGAGCCAAGGTGACAGTAAAACAGAGGAAAACATCAACAAAAATAGAGAATTGAAGAGTATAGAAGGAAGACAGAAGGAACACTCAACTAATTTCACCACTCTAATTCACTTGATTAGATGAACTGGTAGTCTTACACAAAAGCTCAATGCTCCAATAATCATGGTCCAGTGTACAACAACATTATCCCAAAGTTTATAAAATAATTGCAACTATCACTTAGGCTCCTTAAATCCTCTGAAATTGTTCGGTTTATCACCCTGAAACTTCATTCCCAAAATTGAACTGATGCAGAATTACTCAAATCTCTTCTCCACGAGATTATCCTAGATTATTGTGGTTCATGATCCCTGCTTTTATTATTGACCGAATGCAATGCACTAGTGTAATTTCCCTATTTCTCTCTTGATTCTATAGTTCCGGCTCCTTGATCCAAAGAACTAGCAGATGCTCCATCATCAATCTTTCCAAATTCATCATATTCCTCTTAATGCTTTCTAACATCCATCGCATTACTCTCCCTCATGCAAATTCATCAGCATTCAAGAACCAAAACCATCTCAATACCATTCCTCTTTTACTTACCCCACAAAAACACCCCTACACTTTTACTTACCCCCCAAAAGACACCTTCTCTGCTAATAAGATTCCATGATTTCACTAGCCACGCACATTTGGTTTATGGAAGCCACTTTAATTAGTCATGAATAGGGGCCCAACTGAAATAGTTTAGCTAAACAGCTAGGTCATTAACTATGCAATCAATTAAAGTAACACTACAACAAGGATGATTCAGCATAAGAAAAGAGGTATATCCTGCATAAGAAAAGAGGTATAAAAGACAAAAGTCAATTTTTATGGTCCGGAATCAGAAGAACTAATAGGGATTTACGACAAATCTTTCAACGATGGTAGTTCATACTTTCACCTCCTTCCTTTTGCTTCTTTTGGGTCATTCAACTGTGCAATTACAACATAATTACCAAAACACACATGTATGGATTGAGATCCTATCCATTCAGGCTGGTAATTGAGAGACCCAACACCCGGTATTTTATGTTTCCCATCTTATGAATCTTAAACAAAACTGCTACAATGAGCCAAAACCAAAAAAATTCGATTGGCATGGCGTTATCCAAGCCATTGAAGATTAAATGAAAGTCTAGGATGATGGTAACTGGGGCTCTGCAGTAACCCCCTGTTTTAAATTTCTTTTATAATAACGCAATCGAAATACACCAAGCAATGCGCAAAATCGCTTACCGTACGACGTCATAGTCATCGAGAGGACAGGGCCCTTATGCGCCTGCCACGACAACCGCTCATTGAAGCCATTTCCACCCAATATCTGATCCATCCTCCAACACCTAATTTTCCCATCCGTATGTCCACTCCACACAACTCTCTCCCCCTCATCCGCTATCATACAACTCACTTCCGGCACATAAGCCGAGTCTAAAAACGGCGCAGACATCTCGTCGGCAACCCTGGCCGTCTCCACCTCCGCTTGCCCCGCCGAATACAACTCCGAGAAATTCCAAAACCGAACCCCACACTCTCCCCCAGCCCACAACTGCGACTCGCTGCACAAAATTGTCCTCAAGCAGCAGCCAATTTGAGTTTCCCTCAACGGACGTGGCCTCACTTCGAGACTCGGCGGCCGATCCGGGCGCACGGCAGCCCTAACCGGCACCCGGAACATTCCTGTTCCGCCGCCATTCCCGATAAACTCCGGCAACGGTCGGTTTTCACTATTGTTTGGACTGCTGTTAGCTTTTGATAACTTGCGATCTAAGAACTGGATCATGTAATCAAGCTTCCTGCCGGCAGTCTTAACGACACCGTTCTGAGGGAAATTCGATACCGCAGAAATTGAGAATTCATCCTCATCGGAGGAGGAACCGTCAAAACGGTCGAAGATTTTCGGTGCATGAGTTTCTTCAGCATGGGAGTCAGAGGAGAGAGCAAAGGGGTTTGTGTGAGAGTGGAGGGCATCATCAGAATTTGGGAATTTCGGGACTGCTGGGAAAGATGACAATAGGTCGTCCTGCTCTTCGTATTGATCGTCCATGCGAGCTGAAATCTAGAGAGGATGAATCGTAGCCTGATAGCAGAGGAGGAAAAAATTGGCGGTTTGCCTGTGCGTGGAGTTTCGTGTGCGGGAGAAGCCTCTGTCGCTGAGATATTCGAGAAATATACTCATTTTCAAGCTGATAATAACTTTTAAAAAGTAAATAACCAAATTAAATAATGTTTTTTTCAAAAAATATTTATCATTAAAATGATATATTTTTTAAACTATTTATAAAAAAATATTATTTATATATTTAATTATATTAAAATTATTAATAGTAAATGTAAGTTCTATTTTATTTTAATTTTTATACAATTAAAATGATATATTTTATTTGTATTAAAATTATCTCCACTTGTTCTCTCTACATCAAAAATAATAATTTTAATATAATATGATATAAAATTAAATATATAAATAATATCATCCATTTAAAAATACAATATAAAATATATTGTATGGCACGATCTTTAAGGAGTGGGAGTGAGGCTTTTATGAAACAAACAATGGGGCTGGGGACCTGAGACCGATGTTGGGTCACCAAATTTTAGGGTACATATCTAGTGTAATTTTTTTTATATTTTTATGAATAAATTAAATAATTAAAAAATAAATATAATTTTTTATTATAAATCTAATTGTGAATAATAGAAATTTTTTAAAATATTTTTTGTAGTAAAAAATATACATTATAATGACTTATTTTGGCTAATTTTTTATCTATTTTTTATTTATGGTACAAATTCAAGCAATTATTTTATTAAAAGCTCACAAGATACCATTCTGATTATTTTCGATTTAGCTAATTTATGCATGTGATTTTTGGTGATGATTTATTGTGAAATTATTAAATTATTTTGATGGTTATTTTCCAATTGGGTCTATTTGGGCCATGTGTATTGGACTTTTATCTAAAACTGAGATTAGATGGATCTTAAATATATTAGGATTAGGGAACTGAATCTTTTAGAATGACCAAATTGAATAGGCCAAAGCTATTGGGCTCGGTTACCTTAAATGCCTTAATGGCAGGGTATAACGGTAAAATATAGATCATATAAAATTTTAGATATCAATGATTAAAATAAATTGAGAATCAAATTTTACACTATTTGTTAAAATACTATAAAGACTCTAGATTCGACCAAATTTATTAATCATAGCATTTTAGAAAGGAGAAATACTTACATAATAAGAATTCATTAATTAGATAACTTATCATATGAGCTTAGAAATTAATATCAGTATTTTAATAATTAAATATAAAATCAACACTAATAAATTAACTATATCTCTTAATTTATTGGAGGCTTTTAGGAAGGTTATACACTTAAAGAACATAAGGGCTCAACAGTTGTGGGCAAGGATTCGAAAATTGGCTCCAATTTAGACCATATTTGAAAGAATGTAAGTATTTTGGAGAAAATTATTTTAAACTTTGGCCCGCAATTGGCGACTTTATTAAAACCCTAGAGGGTTTTACATCTACCATTTAGTAATCATATAACCTTGTTTGGGGGGGGGGGGGACTTCACCATTATTTGAAGAGGCTGTCATTAGGAGATTTTGATGAGGTGAAGTGAGAGGAAATAAGAGGTTGAGGAAAAAGAGCTTGAGGTAAGTTGCTTGTGACCCTTCTTGACGTCTTTTTATAAATATTTTTATGCTTCTTTTAATTTTTTAATCATGATAAATCATAAATCTATATTAAAATGTTATTATTGGTTTATTAGGATAATTTCTATGTGCAAATTATTGAAGATAGGCACGATGTGTGAATAATATTCAAACTGACATTTACATGCTATGACTTTGTAACCACAATGCTTGAACACTCTTCGAATGTTGTGCACTATTTATGCTACATGTATGTGTTTCATGCCTAATTTTATGATGATATATTAACTATATCTTGATGTTATCCTTAGCCTAGATCTATTAATTGTATTATAGACTTATGTAAAGTTATACTCATATTTTTATGTGCTAATGTAGATCTAGAAATAGAGATATATGTCTAACATTTAACTATTATGCGAGGTAGCATTCGAATGCTAGACAGTGTTTGACCTATTTTCGTAAAAAAATGAAGGATCCAGTTAATTTCTTAGTTTGTGAACATATATTTTAGATGACCTATACTAGATTTGTTAAATAATAGTATATACTCAGATTCATGATATGTGTATATCTATGCTTGATATTACATGGTGAAGTAGAGGCAGAAAACCTAGCGTTTGAATGTCATTTGAGATGAAGTTCGAAAGTTAGGTATTAGCTTAAGAGATTTCATAGATTTGAGTGGTTTGATGATTTTTTTCGAATTGATTGTAGGATAGGTTTCTACGATATCTTAATGGTAGTAATAACAACATGATTTAGGATTGGATGTGTTCTCTTAGATATTTAGAGTCAATATGAAATGATAGCAAAGCTACCGTCTGAATACTAGTATTGAGGCTTGAAAGCCGGAGAGACATATTTGAGATTGTAGCTTAAATTGTACATTTTGAGACCTAAAATCATGATTTCAAATTGATATTGAGTTTTAGGGGATGTTGTAGGCCTTGTGAGATACTCGTGTTAATTCCTATATCTCTAGTTCTTTGATTGGTTGGAGTAATCATTTCGTGTGAATATATTTCTTAACATACTATAGTTAAGTAAAGAAAAAAATATGAAGATTTTAAAATATCTAGGCAAATGGAGTATACGAAATCTTAGGGTAGCCTATATTTTTTTAATACCTAATCAATTTTCAGTGATTGAAATTTATTGCTTTTGAAATGAAATGCTTATGACCTTGTAGCTATCATATTATATGGTATCAGGATATCACAAGCGTATAGTATTTGGCATGCTACGGGTACAATTTATAGAAAGATTATAAGGGGAGTCACATCTCATGGATATTGACGGCCCTATGGTAAATATCTAATCGATAGGATATAAATATATTAACTTTTGATTCATAATGATAAAATAAGATCCACATATATTATCACTATCTCGTATAATTGTAACCTCATACCAAATAGGATTTTTAGTAATCCAATGGATAATATTAGTATTTAAGATACTCTAAAATATAGTAGTATATTTATTAAAATTTATTAAAATTTTGTGGATTTTTTTTGAGACATCATAATTATTTATTGAGTTGACATCAAAAATTTTATTTATTGACAACGTTTATCGAGTTGTTTTCGTTGACCTACTTATGGATGCCATTGATTATTATTGTATTTATTGTTACCCGTGAACTATTGTTGTTTTATAGATATTATATATTGTCTTATATTTTGAGTATTTATAAACATATGAGCTTCCTCAATTGGTCAATTTTAAATATCATTGACTTGTAGACAAGGAGGACAAAGATACTATGGTATAAGGAGAATAAGTCGAAGAAGATAAATAATGAGGTGTGACAAGATACAAGAGACCTTAATAATTGTACAATCAAATTGTATCTTATAGACAAAACTTTTCAAAAAGTCATTGATTTATCAAATTTGGCAAAAGTCTGAATGAGCATTGATGGTTGATACAAGTCTATGTATTTGACAATGAGGTTACATATGAAAAAGAAGTTTTGTAGCATTTGATTGTTTGAAGAGAAAAACTTTGAAAAGTTTTTAGACGAGTTTAACTCAATTTTAATGCAAACATCAATACTTAATAAGAGGATTAATGAAAAAGATAAGACATTGGTGTTATTAGCTTTTTTGATGATCCCATGTGATCATATTATAACGACGCTACTATTTAAAAAAGGCATACTCAACTTTGATGAGGAACACCGCTTCTTTACTTGGAGAAGTCTAAGCGTTTTGGTATCTACTGACGATTGGATGCATGAGAGATCGAGGGATTGAGGTAACAAATTGGAGATGAATAATGGCCAATCTAAGTTTTAAAGTATTGAGTATTTCTATTGTGGTAAGAAGGGTCATATAAAGTAGAATTACTTCAAGAGAAAGAATGAGAATGAATATAGTAGCGAGTGACAAAAGAGAAAGGATCAAGGCAAAAATGATCAAATTTCTATTGCTATCCATTGAGGCCTTCCAATCGTTCATGAAGAAAAGATATGGAGTTTTATGAGCCACAAGATGAGTCTAATGATAGATAGTGATTCCTCAAGCCGTATAAAATCGAGGAAGTCTCTCTTCACTTCCTATACGCTCAAAAGCTATGGAGTATTGAAAATGAATAACAATAGCATATTGTGGACAGTTGGCATAAAAAACGTTAGTTTGTCGACAAGCAATGGAATAAAACTCGTACTGAAAGGCGTGTGACATACCTCGGTTATACGGTTGAATGTGATTTTAACTGAAAATTTTGACAAGAATGACTTTTGCAAGGCATTCAAAAAAGGTCAATGGCACCTCATCAAATGCATCTCAATTGTAGCAAGGGAAAGTAAGTATTTAAATTGATACTTAATGGAGGTTTTAGTTGTCAAGAACAATAAAAATATGACCAATGGACAAATTGATCAAGGTGGTATGAGGAGGCCAAGGTGGAGTGTAAATGAGAGCAACTCTATTGTGGAGAAAAAAATCAAAGAGAAATGAGACTACTTTATGTTCGGTGGAGTAAAAAAGTGTATCATTTAAGTTTATAAAAGTTAACGTCAAAATCCCTATGAAAAAAAAATTGTTAAAAGGTAAGAGATGATGGTTGCCGTAAAGACAATGAATTCCCCATAAGGTTATAAAAGAAAGTTTATTGAATTTTAGGTTATCCTCTTTGAGATACCATAACAAAAAGATGAATTATTCACATATAAAATTTCAATCATATTATAATAATACTATGCTTTGTTCAGTATATATTTACATATGAATATATATATATATTATTGAGTATGAATCTCATTTCTATTTTTATTAACTATTTAGGTTAACGGGCTTGGATTACCTTGCAGGAATTTAGGATTGAGAAAAATGCTATTTAAAAATTAACTTTTAGGATAGTAGAATAATTTAATATTTTATTATTTAATTGTTCAGAATGTTAACTTTTAGCTTTCAGTTACTTTGATTAATGTTGTATCCATGTATGGTATGGATCATAAATGATTATTTTAATTAAAATTGATGAATTATTGAGAATAATTAAGATTTTGGATCAAAAATTAAGTTTTAAACCAAAATAAATTAGGTCGAATGGCGCTTAATTTGTGCATGACCAAATGAGTATATTTCAGATAAAATGTTCACACCTTGTGTGCATCCGATTAATACACCTGCGAATTTTGGATAAAATATTATTGTCTGATACATGTTTAAGGATCGCCTATGTGTAGTATAGATTGTGCTGCAGTGCCTGATCTACAACTAATAGGTGTATGCGTACTAATTTTCTATAAATGGATGCTTTGACAGATTTTGCATCATTTCTGTTAAATCTTTAAGTGAAGAGATAGAAAAGAATAGGAAAAGATAGAAAAAAAAAAGAGAAAAAAAGAAAAAAAATTTTAAAAAAAATTAAGAGATCTTTGAATAAAATCAAGTAAAGAAAATTATATTTAATCCCCTCTTTCCTTTATTGATATTTCTTTTTGATCTTATTAAATATTTTTTATTTTAAATATTAATATATATACTATTTTTATAATTAAATTATTTTTACTTTATATGCATATAATTTTACTCTTATTTCATGATATTTTTATAAAATATATATTTTTTAAAATTCATATACACTATATTTTAACTCTGAATTTCTACAATAATACTTATATGTATCTTAAATTCTTACATGTCTTCCAATGATATATATACTTTTGCATGTTTTAATTTTTTATATAATTATCTATATATACTTATTAATTGAAAGAAATTGATAAAATTACTTATGTTATGACAATTCCTTGTATTTTTTTTTTACATAATAGTTTTTATAATCTTATAAGTCATACATTTAAGCTCCTACATATCATCAATTTCTACCTCATTATTTCTATATTTTTATATTTTATTATATGTTATAAATTGAAAAAAATATAAATGAAAACTTTACATAAATTTTGATATTAAAAGTATTTTTTTCAGTATAAGAAAATCTAATAATATATTTATATTTCAGTAAAATTTTTAATTCGATTAAGTATAAATTATTGTAGAAAATTGATAAAATATATTTTAATATGTTGTAATATATTATTACTAGAATGAAGTTCAAACTATTATTTACGGATAAAAAAAGTAGTATTTAACTCTGTCTATAACGTCATATATAGACAACTCACCTATGAATCTTAAATAGTAATGTATGATATTTAATTTTATAAAAACTATTATAATCATAGTTTTGATATTCACAATTTGTTGATTATATCATCACCGGTCCTTGGTCCTTTAAGTATTATTATGACTTTAGCATATTTTATGAAATTGCACAATTTGACATCTTGACATTGAAAATGTAAATTTGAGCATGTTTATATATTTGTACAATTCAATATTATTAAACATTAATCTTGGACTATACATGACAAGTTTGCAAAATAATATTATGGGTTTTTTAGATTTTAGATTATATTATTATCTAATATATTTCTTTAACATGTATTCACATATGAAAATATATATATGTTTTATGGAGTAATTAGCTTATCTTATTTTTTTTATTTTCTAATCCACTTAAATTACAAGTCTGAATTTACTTGTAAAATTGGATAGATGAGGTTTAAAAATTTTATTTAGTTATAATTTATATTTGAATTTGTATATGACTTATTTTGGGATTATTATATATTTTGATTTATGTGGTATTAATGATGATGAGGAGGAGGATGAAATTGTAATAATTTAACAGTAATTTTGGTTGAGTTTATAGTTTAATATTATGATATAGTTAAGATAATTTTTTTATGTATGATTTAAGGCTAGGTAATTGTTAATTTTAAAACTACTTGTGGGTGTGGTATTTGGATTATATGATTTAAATATTATATTATTTTTAACCATTTAAAGGTATTTGATTTACAGATTTGTGTTATAATATTTATTTTAAAATTTTAATTGATGAAATAAATAATTAAATTTTAAATTTTGAGAACTAAAATCTGATTGAAATTAATTATGAATTAATTATAAATAAAAAGATAAGAAGAAAATATATTTAGTTTTTTGGAATATGACAATTCAGTTGATAATGTTGCGATGTGGATAATAATTAAGTTTGACTTAGATTTCTAGTGAGTTAGTTTTAATGTTCTAATTTTTGGTTGATATAATTTTTTTGATATGTGTTTTAAGGTTAAGTAACTATTGATATTCCAAATTATTTTCGTGTATGACTTTTGGATTATATAATTGGATGATTATTATATTATTATTTAGATCATTTAATGGTATTTGATACAGGTTCATATTTTGTATCGATTTGGATTCTAGTCAATTTAATAAATAATTAATTTTTTGGTTTAAAAAATAAAATCGGATTAAGGTAATTATAGATTATGAAATATGTTAATTTTAATTTCTGGATCCAGGACATGACAGCGTTGTCCGTTTTTAACCAATTAGGTGGGTGTGCTTCATATCGAACATCATACCCAGTGCATTAAACTTGATGGGGACGATTGTAATGGGATAACTCAAAAGGGTAAGTGGTTCAAAATTTATAGTAGCCCATTTATATTTGAAATGGACAACACTGGCATTGACTAGAGGGGTATCCTAAGTAGACCGAACGCAACCCAAAATAAACATGATCCAGATCGAAATAGGCCCACACGCACTTTCCTGAGCTCAACGGTCATTTGCCTTAATTCTCCATAGCTTCAAGAATGGCAATCCTTTCTATAACGAAAATTTTCAAAATTAAAGCACATCCCGGAAGAAATGCTCTCAAGTTGGCGCGCGACTCACAAAGGCAGTCTCAACAGTTACTACACGCAACATCTCTGCAGAAGGAAAGGAATCTTCCTTTCTGACCGTTACAATCAAGAATGACGCACGTATCCACACGAGAAAAGGAAATGATCGTCTCACAAAGCGAACATCCCACCTTGCCACCTAAGAAAGGTGGTAGAAGCCCATGGCTATAAAAGATCATATAGATTCACTTTATAGACACACTCTTTTGCATATTTAAACTAGCAAAAGTTTTCCAGCTCTCAAGTTTTCAATTACTCTCCCCTCTGTACTGCTACTAGTTTCATGCGAATTCAGTATTCAAAGAGACCGATCACTGCGAGCACTCCACGACCAAGGCTACTATCGATGAGTGCACCTCTAATCTTCATTCTCAAATCTCTCTCCCGACATTCATCTTTGTATTCTCTGTTTTTACTTTCTTATTTTTAGAAGGCTGATTACTGGCTTGAATATCGAAGAATAAATCGAAAAATGAATCTTACCATTTTTCTCTAATTTCTCGTGGTGTGCAGGATCTCAGGCCAGCAAGATAGTGATCGGACCCGAAGAGTAATTCAATTTGAATCCGTTTAAAATTTAGAATTAGGACGTATCAAAATCATAGTATCAACAACTTTTTGGCAATTTTAACAACAAATGTTGGAAATAGATGATAATTTATTTTTGTATTTTATTATCATAATTTAAATTGATTAACTTAGCCTTTATGTTAGTTTAAATTTTCATTCAAAAATTAACATTTAAAGCTATCTAAATACCCTCCATAAATTCGTATGTTGACCTTCTAACTTTTAAATAACTCATAAATGTAGACGAGAAATTCAGAGATAGTTAAATTCAATGTGTGATTTTTTAACCAGATAATTATTTGAATTTGTTCCATAAATGGAAAAAAATAGATAAAAAAAAAAGACAATATAAGTCATTATAGTGAGTATTTATTGGTTTTAAAAACATTAAAATAAAATAAATTATAATTTATTAATATTAATTTTTGCATTAAATCCACAAATGCTTATTTTTTTTAGTTACATTAACATTATTAAAACTTCTTCTTTAGGACAGTGATGACAATAATTTTTATCAAATAAAATATTTATTTCTTGCACACAAAAAATAATATTTATTATAATTTTTTTTTGTTTATACATCATCCTCTAAAAATATATTTTATTTTTTACCTTATCTTATTATGAGAACCAAACATCACTTTTTGATTATTATTATTTTTAATAATTTATATTTATTTTCTGAAATATGAAACTAATACACAAAAAATTATAATATTTTTTAAAAGGTGTATTGTTTTTTGCACAGATATACTAAAGTTAAAATTACCTTTTAAAATAGTAACTTTAGTTAAATTTTAACATTTTTCCTTTTCAAATTAATATCAAAGTAAAAAAAAAAAACATTGAGGTAAATTTTCTTTCTAAAATTATAAGAACTACTTTAGAAATATCAACAAATACTATTAAAATACCATCAAAAAATACAATATTTATCTTCATGGATTTGGCAAATAAATAATAATATCTAAATATAAGATACATAAATATTCTAAAATCATATAGTATGAGTTGTAGGACTCATTGTTAAATCATCAAATCTCCTAACTGTAAAGTTATCAGTTAAAGCCAAAATCTCATGATAACCTTCTCCCATAAAAATAATTTCATGGCATGGGTATTATATATCTAAACTCAAAATCCCTATGTTCTTCTTAGTATTTTAGTTTAGTTATTAATTTATAAACTTAAAATTTATTTGATAAATTAGAGAGTAATTTTTATATATTGAAACTCACGTATGAGATTATAATATAAATGATACAAATTAAAAGATTCAAAAATTTATTTAAAAAACTTTCATGTTACAACATATCTACCTATGTATTTTCATATAACCTCATTAATATAATTAAGAAAAGGAAATATATAGAAAAAACTGTATTTCATCATTGAACCAATAAGCAGAAATGGCAGCTAAAGAATATAAGAATGAGTAGGTAATCAGACAATGGCGGCAATCAAACCGCCAACTACCCTCTCAGCTGGCAAAAAAGGCAAAGAAATCGCTCCGTCTCAGCCCTTATTACTTACCCACTAAGCATCCCGTGATCCCTTGCCACAGAAAGTCCCAAATTCTAACCCGTAAACCTTATCTCTGCCTTAACCTTTACTATCTGTACTCTCTACAAGATTCCCATAGCTTGAATTACGCTTTTGCACTGAAAAATCATCACATGCCCTTCACTTTATTAGCAGTCATTGTCTGAAAAATCATCCAACAAGACAAAAAAAAAATCGCAAAGAAAATTGCCCACAAAATGCCCCAAGATGCAAAATAGCTGTCAAAAATGTCTCTCATAGCACAAGCTTAACAGGACCACTCAATTATACTGAATCGACGGCCATTGCGTATATTAAATAAGCGTTAATGCAATCTTACTTTAGGAATTTCGTTTCGGATATGGAGAAGACACTACTACCCATTTGTTTGTTTTTGTGTATTGAAGTTTGTTTAGTATCTGCTGTTTTTCTTCAGAAAGTCAATGTATGGCCAATGCCAAATTATTTGAGTAATGGGGATAAGACTCTGTATATGGGTAATGATTTTGAGTTGGAGACTGCCGGAAGCAAATTCGCCGATGCTTCTGGGATTTTGAAGGATGGGTTTTTGAGGGTCATGGATATTGTCAAATTGGATCATGTTATTGACGATAGCCATTCGACGTTAAACGAGTCGGCTCTGCTTAAAGGACTTAAAGTAGTAATTCAATCGCCCAACAATGAGGTATACTTTGTTCTCTGAGATTATTTAGATTGTTGATCCTCGGTTCTTTGAAATTGTCTTGATTGTCGTTGTTTTGTTCTCTTCCTTTTTCTGACGTGCAATTGAGATTATTTATGGGTTTTCTCTGCTGCTCTGTTATGATTTTGAGAAAACTTAGACAATGAAGAGTTCTTTATAGAATCCATTAGAACTCTTTTATGTTAAAAACGATGATTTGAGATTTTCCATGTACTCAAACTTACATGATTTATAACACAAGAGGCTATTTCTGCTGCCGCTTGGACCCTTCAACTCTTCTTCTTGACCTTTTACAGATATTCATATATTCAAAAAGGGTAGAAAATGTAAGTTGATGATTGCAAAATATACACTCTTCTCTGGTTGTTTTCTTTTGCCTTTTGATAGAATTATAAATGGGGATTTTTTTATTGACATTAGTGAAGAAGAAATATGGGAAATTCTCACAAATATTTCACGTTACAGCTTGGTTTCTTTTCTTTTTTCTTTTTCTTTTTTGAAATGTGAACTATTGGAATGCACCCAATGCTGTTAAGCAGTTGCTACTATGTAAAATTTCTATGCTTACGGTGACTTAAAAATGAAGTGATTTCTGTCATTTCTATCATTTCTATCACTTGAATTTGATTGTATATAAGCATTTGTTGCGTTAAAGCCACTAGCAATATTAAGATCTGCCTAAAATATTTTATGTATGCAACTCTGTTATGTACATAATGCTATTTAGGCCACATTTTTTCTCCTAGCATGTCCAATGTAACTAAAGATTGGCTTGTGAGTACTTCTGTGGCTACTTGTTGTGCCATTTCCTTAGTATTCTTGACAATATGCTGTACATCACAACTGCAGAATTCCGTCATTGAAAATTTTGTTGGTTCTGCAGTTACAATACGGTGTCGACGAGTCCTATAAATTAACTGTTCCTGGTCCTGGTTATGCACATATTGAGGTAAAAATTGAACGTTCATTTGATTTTCCACTGTCATGACCATGTTTAACTTGGGTAGTACTGATGCTTTTGATTTAATCAAACCCCTTCCTTATGTCGAGCCATCTGAAACTAGGTTAGTCTTGTGAAAACATGCAAATTTCATGTAGTGATCTACAAGGCAGCACCTGCAATTTGCAAAGTTTTCATGGAGGATACTTTTATTGGTTTTGCTAAAATTGTTTTTCCCTATTAGCAGAGATAAGCAACATTGCGAGTGCACTGCTTAAATTGTCAATTGCTGTCAAGAACCTTTGAATTGTTATTTTTATCCAAGATTCTGATATCAAAGGTTACGAAAACATTTTGAATTATCTGATTTGGCAATCTAGTGAGAATCGGGAACATAATCGACCAATGGGTGATGAATTAATTGATTTTGCTGACGCCCCATTACGTATTTATCAACTTAATGTGGCCGTGTTCATCTCTTGAGAGTGATTAGAGAAAGGTTCCACGGAAGTATACCAGATTTAGTGTCGAATTTACATGTCAAATCTGTTTTGTAAGTCAACTGCATATATGATGCTTTACCTTTACTTCCCTACTTACATGTTGCTTAACAGATTCGTTCCTGCAAGATTTTGCTTTGGAATGACTGCTCCAAAGTAGCTATTGCACACCTTTTAGCGGTGGTTCCTTTGGTTCATAGTTAAACGTTTGTATTATCACATCTTGGTGTGCATATTAGGCTGCTTATAGCAGAATGTCATTAAGTCTTTTAGTGTTCATGTTACATGGATGATAATGCAGCCTCAATGCCCACTAGTGACCTCAAAATATCATGAGTCATGAAATGAAATATTGTCCTCCTATACTGGTATTCAGACACAGTGATAAAATTGCAGTTTCCCATCTTAGAAGAGATTTATCAGTCGATATACCCTTATATGACAGATATTTAAAATATTAGCTTATATACCCAATTTATTTTGTTTTGCTATATAGAAATTTTTTTGTGTCTAATATAACTGCAATTGATATTGAAATTTTTAACCATAATCATTATCATAAATGTTTAATCGTACATAGGAGTGGTATCCAGTGCTCATATGTGTTGATATTCTTGATGGGGTAGATAATTTGTTGAGAAATTAGTCGATTAGCTTACTTAAATTATATATATAACTGTTAATTGTATTTTTTTTCAATCATTGTATTTTTTTGATTAAAAAAATTTCAGGCACCAACTGTTTATGGGGCTTTACATGGGCTTCAGGTTACATACATGCTTTCACTGTGAAAACTCAAGTTCATTTATTTGAATTGTATAAAATAATGACAACTTGAAAATTTAATTTTTTATGTCATGCTGTAGACATTCAGCCAACTCTGCCACTTCAACTTCAAAACTAGGGTAATTGAAGTTAATTTGGTACCATGGACCATCATTGATATGCCAAGGTTCCCTTATCGAGGACTTTTAATTGGTAAGTTTGTTTTGTGTTTCAATGTAGTTTAGTTGCTTTATTTTTCTGATACGTTGTTGTCCATTAACTATTTAGTTCTTATATTATGCCATGGCTATGAGGGTTCATTCTATTTGGAGGAAATTGACAAATTCACATACGGTAAACCACTCCCACGTTGCTTAAATATGTGATCAGGCAAAACAATATCATGCAACCCACCCACATAAATGGCACAATAAATATTTACGAGGAAACAATTTTTAACTTAACAGAAAAACCATAGAACTTGAGAGTCTGTATGAATGTTCTGCTATAACTAGCTCCGGTTGCATAAATCCTAACACCTCTCATAGCTTGGGTACACAGTCCTCGCAAAGACAACTTCCACAACAATTCTAGAAGAACATATCGGACAATGGCTTAAACCGGGACACAAATTGTTGTCCAACTTCTCCACCAACTCATTTTCTTCCTCTTTCTCCTCTTTCTCTCTCTGTCTCATGTGCTGCTTTCCAAGAAGTGTTTAATGTTTGTGATTCTTTTCCCCAGCTCCCATGTGTTCTTTTTATACAGCCGAAAAACCTTGCTTCACTCAAGCATGCACAATCTGTCTCTACCACTTAAGCGCCATGCTGTGTGCACCGGCTTCTGCTGCTCAAGCTTCCGCTCCTATGCCCCTCACATGTCAACTTCTGGAAACTTCTGCTCTAGATCTAGACCAAACATGCATTGAAAGCCAACGCCAGTATCAACAGAAATCTAAGAGAATCATTTGTAGCCATATATATACAAAAATTGACACAATTGGTTGTGGAACTCACGTAGGAGTGACCCACCCCAACACAATCATATGCTATCATCCATCCTCTCTGTATTCTCATACTACTCTGATGCTTGACCTTGGCTGCTGCAGATACAGCTCGACACTATCTGCCACTACCCGTGATAAAGAATGTCATTGACTCTATGACTTATGCCAAGCTGGTATGAAATGCATAGCAAAAATTGTGACTCATATTGTATTGTTTATGATCGTGGCTGATTTAGGATGATTAAGCTTAGAATCTTGAACTGGGGATACAATCTTTAGCCAATGTTTGTTCTCCTGGTCTGTATTTACTCTTTGTCACTGCACAATCATTTGACCAAAATATCAGCAGGTGTGATATTTCCTGATACTAGAAAAATATGCCGTTATGTCACTATATTGATGACATATTACAATGTATCGGTCGATACCGATATCAGTACCGGTATGTGCAGCACAAGTTTTTAAATATGTGAAGAGATTGGATGATTGAAATGTCCATGTTTTCTGCTGCAGAATGTGCTGCATTGGCATATTGTAGACACACAGTCTTTCCCCTTGGAAATTCCTTCGTATCCAAAACTATGGAAGGGTGCATACTCGGCATCAGAACGATACACTTTTGCTGATGCTGCGGAAATTGTTAGGCAAGCAATGCTTCATCCGCTAATCCTATGATTCTATGTTCTCTTTTAGTCACCCACCTATATATATATATATGTATATAGTTCTTCACATAACTACCACTTTTTATTTTTTCTTTCACTTACCACCTATTATTTGTTTTTTCTTTGAGTTTACCTCTTCTGCTACAATTGTTTTGGTAAATTTCATCTATCTTTTTTGTGACAGATTTCTCTGTAAATATGTATGAGAGACATGGATGGGAAAATTGTTAATTTCAAATTAAAATGTGATCAAAATAGAGCATATGATGAAAGAAAACTCAAATCACAGGGGGTGAAGTGAAAAAAAAAATCAAAAGTGATATCAATTTTTAGTGATATGCAAAGGAATACAAATAAAATATAGATATGTGGATAATTGAAAATTGCCCTTCCACCATTTTCATAACTCTTAGTGATATCAATTTTTTGCATTACAGTTATGCGGAAAGACGAGGAGTCAATGTTTTGGCAGAAATTGATGTTCCAGGGCATGCTGCCTCATGGTAAATTTTCTAACTTGCTTCAGTTCTCACAAAAGCTACAACCATCTCATGGTTCAATTATAAGCTAAAATGCACAACACTGACAAGAGATACAAACACGACATATTCAAAATGAAGGCACGATATGCTGAGATATGTTAATTAAAATTATAATTTTTTTATTTTTTTAATTGATTAATTAATGATATTATATTTTATTAAATTAGCAAAAAATATGTTTTTTTCCTGTTTCCTTGCCTAAAGAACTCTTTAGGAAAGCTGATATATAATTGATCAAATATAAATGAGTTATAATATAATATCTTTAATAAGTTATTATAGTAAAATAATAATATTAATATAAATTAACAACTTAAGACAAGATAATAATAATAAGAACAACACAAAGCCATTTAAAATTTTCAAAAGTACAACATGACCCATGTTTAAAAATATATTGTGAACTCCAATGTTTTTAAAATGATAAAATTCGGGTCAAAAAATATGACTAAAATGTGTTCAAAAACATTCGAATCATGCCAAAATTTAAAATAAAATATTTAAAAACTTGACTCGTGTTGAATTCGATACTTTAGCTTTAAGAGAATTTGTGCTTCTTAGATTATAAGTTCATAATTTTCAGAAATATTATGAGATATATGGGTCCGACTTTCTAAACTAATAGGTTTTACGAAAGGATAAAACTCAAATTGTCAACATTAACTTCAAATTTTATTCAAAGTTGTGGAAGGATTGATGGGGGCATCTTGAGCTTTAGAATTTCAAGTCCTATGTGTTTTTAATATAAAATCATATATAAATACTAAGCTAACCCTAATATAATTTTAATCTTCATGTTTTATTTTCTTTTAAATGTAAATTTTGGTTTAGAAATGACACATACTTGATAATTTGTTTAGTAATTGAAGACCCGTGGAAATTTTAGTTGCTCTATAAATTTGAGTTTTAAAATATTTATATTATTATTTGATGGTTGAAATTATTTTTTTAAAAAAAATTAATAGATAAATTATGTTTAATAAATTGCAAATTTTAATATTTCTTAATTAATTATATTGTCAACTTAATTGACTAAAAACTATACTGATATTATTGATGTTTTGAAAGAAAGCACCTTTTGGTTGGGTTGGATTTGGGTTTAACCCAAATTATGTTGTGTTATTTTCCAACCAAAAGTAATGTTGATTAATTTAATTTTAATTAAATTTTATTTTTTAAAAAAATTATTAAATTATAATTATTTATTTAATGTGTTTTATTTTTTTAAGAAAAAGTAATGATTTTTTTTTTTTAAACGAAAGGGAAAATACATGGACCTTTTCGATCATGCAATGAAAGTATAAATCATGGCAGACTTTTTCAATTTTTAGGGGGTTTGGGTATCCTTCACTGTGGCCCTCGGCAAATTGTACGCAGCCACTCGATGTCAGCAATGAGTTTACCTTCAAAGTAATAGATGGAATTCTCTCTGGTAAGTCTGCAGTATCTTATTAGTGTGGCTGAAGTCAGTTTCTTGCACTCAATGATACTCTTCGTATTTCAGAATTCAAGAAAATCTTCAAATTTAGGTTCGTTCATTTGGGAGGTGATGAGGTCGATACAGGTTGGTCGCTTTTCATTATTTAATTTCTTACAAATTGGTAAATGGCAAGCAAAATCACTCTTCTATTTTTAGGGTAAAGGAAACTGAAAACATGACATTTTCAACCTGTGAAGATCAACTGATCCATTTTTAGCCTAAAAAAAAAAGAAAAAGAAAAAAGAAAACTGATCCTTTATTTTATCATGGATGTGAAAGTGTTCCAGAACTGCAGTAAATGGTGTGTTGCGCTTGAGAGCTGAAGATCATGTGCTCTTTTGTCCCGTAAACTTTAAGAAAAAGGTGGACACATGTACATAGGAGAAAGATCTAGAGCAGGAGTCCTGTTAGGGTTTTCCTATTTTTTATCTTCCTTCACTCCTAGCGATGTGGATTTTATTTTAATAATTTGGATTGTTGTGATTATGATAACATATTAAAATATTTTGTATCTATCTTATAATCTTAGTAATCTAAATTGTAAAGATTAAATCATTACTGTTGGGTGCATGAGAGAATTATAAAATGGGAAGACTCTAATAGCTCCTATTATAAGATGGATTCAATATATTTTAATGGATCCAGTAGATTCTGGAGATCTAGAGGAAGTGTAAAAACTAGATTAAAAAAAAAAAAAACACAAGTTAAAGCAAGCGAAGCTAGTATTCTTTTCTTTTATTTCTGCACTAAGTGTGTGAGAAAAGTGGAAAATTATTTTGTATTAAATTGAATTCTCCATTACACAAGGAGGGTGTTTATAGAATATCTGGATTATATTATACAAGGAAGTAACTATAACGTTGTTTTTTGGTAATTTAAGCAACTATAATGTTATGTAACTGTAGTACACATGGAAAGAAATAAATGCATAGAATATTTACCAGAGTATGCCAATTTTGGAATGTTTGGTTTCCATTATCAAGTAAATTTTACATTAACAAAGTGGCAGCTTGCTGGCTTGCTTAGTGTAATGTGGGACTCAGCACATCCCTATGTGATCGTTTTGCTGAAGCAATGGTCTAGAAGCTGTATTATAATTGCATTGTATGCCTTCTGAAAGTTTTGGTGATAGAGTAGTTCTTCATCTAAATGGCTTCCATGTCAAACTTATTATTCATCATAATGAATAGAATAAATCAAGTTTATGAATTAGCCTGTGTTTTGGTAATGATAGAATAGAATGAAAAATCGGATAATATGTGTTGGTGTCGGATCTCCTAATATCGATATTTTCTTATATCATATTGGCCGATAAACAACTTCTGTAGTATTACTGTCATCTCTTTTTCTCCAAATGGATTAACCACTTAAACCGTTTTGGAATTTTCCCCATTAACTTTTCTAAATAAAACATTGTTGACATCGAAGATAGTCCTACCATCAAATGTGAAGTCAGGAATGTGTCTAGCTACAAGAGGGATTTAGCTCTATGGCCTACAAAGATAAAAATATCAGCCCATGTGGTATTTCCCGATATCACGATAATATCGTAATATATTGATATACCGGCAATATTTTATAATATATGGATAACATTGAATACATTGGCTGATGTACCTAAGCTTTGGCCATTATATTGGTTGATATTTTTTTATTAGTTAGATTTTTAGAACTATTTTTTGATATATTTGATACCAATACTTATTGTCTGATATGTATAATATTGATATACTTGCAATCGATATTGATACGGATATTTTCAGTTATGGGCCTACTCCTTGTCGTTCTTTTGATTACTGTTATAAGAGGGATTTAGCTCTATGGCCGACAAAGATAAAAATATCAGCCCATGTGGTATTTCCCGATATCACGATAATATCGTAATATATTGATATACCGGCAATATTTTATAATATATGGATAACATTGAATACATTGGCTGATGTACCTAAGCTTTGGCCATTATATTGGTTGATATTTTTTTATTAGTTAGATTTTTAGAACTATTTTTTGATATATTTGATACCAATACTTATTGTCTGATATGTATAATATTGATATACTTGCAATCGATATTGATACGGATATTTTCAGTTATGGGCCTACTCCTTGTCGTTCTTTTGATTACTGTTATATATTTTTCTCATCCTGACGTTTGTGAATATGTTTCCTATTGCTAGTTGAATTACATGCTATCAGTGCAAAAATGAGGATCAATTCATTGACTTTGTCTGATCAAAAGAAAGAAAACAAAAAGGGAAGCACTGTGCACAAACCTTTCGCTATGTGTGGGGTCCGAAGGGAATATTGGGCCATTTTTGGGGTGTATTGTATCAGTCTAATATAAGAGGTTGTTTCCAAGATTTGACAAATCACTGACAATGATTCTATCATGGCAACAAGGCTTACCTTTGATCAAAATGAGGAACAATCGGATCACTTTTTGGGTTTATTGTATTTGGTCTAATCTTACTTTATGTAAGAGGTTACATCCACGATTTGAACCTATAACCAGTAGGTTACCGATGACAATTCTACCTCTGTGGCAAGGCTTACCTTTGACTGAAGGGAAGAAAATCATTATTGATATCAAGACTCACCCTGTTTTGTGATCTAATCTTGTATGTTGTGCAATATAAGTACTCCTGATCATTCTTATGAACTAAACATAATGCCGTCTACAATTCACCGCTATGTCTAGATGCTATTTGAATTTGGTGTCATCCTGAAAAGTTATTTTTTTCTCTGTTTGCTATTAGTTCTCCAAATAATATCTAATATCATTATAAAAGTAGTTGATCTACGTGATGACTGGCATTCTTGATCTCAGGTTGTTGGGAATCGACGCCTCATGTGCAGAGATGGTATAAACCTTAAGTTTTTACCCATTTCCTGTTTTTGTGAAACAACTATGCTTGTTGAATTTTGTTTATTCAATATATAAAGCCATTCCATCAGTCATTAAATTTCCTCAGTAGTTCAGGTACCTGTAAATATATTGGTGAGCCTTTGCACAACTGTGAGATTACTCTATTTTGATATGAAAAATGCTTTAGGGACACCTTTTACACACTCTCCAGACACTCTGAATAACGTTGTATGTTATCCATTTATACTAACGGGTCTATATAATAAAATATGAATAAATGGGATGCCAAGTCAGATTTGGTGTCTAAGGTGTGTCTAGAGGGCGAGTATATAACATTATTCTTATGATATAGAGGTCACGAATTAATAATCATGATACAAAGAAATGTTTACATTTGACCTTCACTGCAGCGTCTAGTATAAGAACCCTCCGCTACCTTTAGTGTACTAACTAACCTTGTTATTCAGTCAAACACTTCTCAAAAAGCGGCATATGAACAAGAAAATTATTTTACGAATTGAGCAAGTCATAATTAGACTTGACATCTAGCATATCAGCCACAAAAAATAAAAAAAAAAATAAAAATAAAAAAATAACTTTTCTGAAATAGTTGAAAAGAAAAAAATATTTGAGAAAGAAAATGAAAATGGATTATGAAAAGAAAATAACTTTCTTAAAATATGAATATTTTAACACATTTCTTTTATCATATTTTTTTTTTGTGATTTTCTATGCAATTCAAATACGATAAAGTATTTTTCTTTAATTTTTTTCTTTTCATTTAAACTTTCCTAAAATTAAATAAACCTTTAACGGATTGGCCAAATTTGTCGATTTCAGGCTAGCAGAGCATAAAATGAATGGCTCTGAGGCGTACGAGTACTTCGTCTTGAAAGCGCAGAAGATAGCATTGTCCCATGGATATGAGATTGTGAACTGGTAAGTTTCTTGCGTGGTTTTTTTTTTCTTTTTATTTTTCTTCAAAAAAAAATTATATTTTGTTCATTTATTTTTTTGATGCATTTGAAAAACTAACAGGGAGGAAACTTTCAACAATTTTGGTGATAAGTTGAGCCCCAAAACAGTGGTGCAGAACTGGTAAATCTCTAGTTGTTCTTACCATCTTTGTAATGCCATTTTTTATCATATAATCATGGAAATAGTGATTGCAATATTTTATGAGAAGAAACCATATTGAGGATTGAATTATCACGTTATTTAACAATACAAAATATGGAATCAACATCAAATGTACCTGAATCTATGCTCATTGTTCTTATCTTATAGAACTTGGAATCGATTTTCTCTTCCTTCTCTCTTTTCTCTCAAGTTTTATCGGAGTTGTAGATATTTTATAAAAAAGAAGGAGATAGGCTTTTTTGGGTTGAGAGTTTCTTAACAGAAGAAAAATAAGAGAAGTTAAGAAACTTTTTTCCTATACGGTCAAAAGGAAAAAATGTCACTTCTCAGTCCAATGGCAGACAATAATTAATAATGAATAAACTAGAGTAAAATTTTCTTTTTAACTTAAAGGAACAAAAATCAACTATAATACCAAAAATCAAGTCGGACATAACGAACCTAAAGACCAAAATAATATAAGGACCACAAATTACAGTGGATACACATCTGATCGAATTAATCCTATCCAATCTCTAAAATATACATAATGACCTACTTAAATCTAAAACCCATATGCAATGAAGGCATCTAGCTATATTCTATTATACAGTTCTCAAATGAACAAACTGAACAATAATCTCAATGCAAATCCCAAAATTATACAAACTACAATAAATAAAATATACATTGATCCCCATATATTAAACCTAAATATAAATCTAGAAATAAATCAAATATAAATTCGAATACAAAATATACAATAATCAAATCATTAGATATCTTCTGTCCGAATCTTACAAGTATCCAATACCTTTTAATTTTGAAGAGGTTAGAAAACAGGATAAAATCGTAAGTTTAAAATTCAGCAAGTATGTCCATATATATTATAACAAAAGCAAGTCCACAAAACAGAACTATGAAATGGAAAACAGTAAAACACACTCAAAATCCAATATGTCAAATTTTTGGATATGTCAAATATCCAAATATGATTTTGTATGCCAAAATTCATAACCCGTATATGAATATCAAATAATATAAATGCACAAAATTATCTAAATATTTAAATATCAAATGTCTAATTAATAATGAATCCAAAGGCATAAAAGTCCAAAAATCGAATAAAAGGATTTCGAAAGTCTAATTATACAAGGTCGAATAAATCTCAATATCATATTCAAACTTGCGATTATCCTAAAGCTAAATATTCCAAAATATCAAGTAATATGCAAGTAAAAATCTTAAATTTTCAAAACATGCTAAAATTTGAAAACCAAGGATTAAAGATCAATTTTGAGGAAGGGTTTTACATACTCTCAATAACCTTAGGCCAAAATAATACTATTTAGATCTGTTGACGGGTTGTCTACAAATTACTCCTTATAGACGAGGTCAAACGCCACTTTTTTTAACCACCCGTGGGGATAGGTGCAGTTCTCAAATTTGTCTAAATATATTAAGACGTTTGAATGTATTGTTCCGTTGAATTCTTTATAATAGTTTTCAAAGAAAATAATAAACGGTAGATTTTATAACAAAAAGTTTAAAACTTTTCTTCTCTATAAGAAAAGTATAAAAGTTTCCACCTTTTAAGAAAATATAAATATCAAATCAAATATCAAAAGAGAGTTCGATTCAAAGTACATGCATAGACTATCACATGTAGGCCCAAATACACATGTTTACGATTTTTCCTTTGCAAACATTTCTATATATAAATATATAATTTTAAAATATTCAATTATTTTACGAAAAATGAACAAACTTCCAAATCTTTGGATAAAACTAAACAAAACTTCAAAACTTTTGGCAGAAATCACACGCATACAACAATATTTAAAATGGAAAAGTAAAAAGGCTATATGCATGTATATCAAACAAAAAATGCAAACAAAGTCAAAGGATTTTGAAAATAAATCAAAAAACGGGCTTAGAATACTTATCTTAACATTCTGATCTAGTATATTTGATAAGATAAAATTTTAAAATCCTCTTTCTGCTCTTTCTCTCTCCTCTTCTTCCTCTCTTGTTTCTCCTTTCTCCTACATAATGGCCAAACAGTGCATTTGCAAGTCTTATATAATCAATTGGTGCAGAAGCGCTAGATAGACGCATAGTAGGTGCACCCCATACTGCCTCAACTACATATGAGCACTGCATTAGGTGCAACTGAGGCATCAATATTTTGTCTAAATTGCACATGAGTGTTGTATAGGTACATATCAGACACTACTCAATTTCCTCAAAACATACATGAGCATTACACAAATACGCATTAGGTGCCACCAATCTGCTATAAATGCGCATGAGTACTACAGAAGCGCAAGTCAGGCGTCCTTTATGCACTGACCCTGATTTCCAAAATCAAAATTTTTTTCAATTTTTATTATATAATTATTTCTAAATTAATCTTAAACTATATTAATGATGTTATAATTTAATAAATGAAAAATAGGACATTACAAAAAGCCACCCTAATTATTATCCAGAAAACGTCTTTACTATCATGATGGACAATTCTGTCTTTTATAAGATAGGAAAATGATCGATTTTTTAATAACAGAAATGTCATTATTTCAATCAAATATCATATTAATTTAGGAAATAGCTCTTCTAATAAAATATAATAACATTGTATGGGATTGTAATATTTAAATTTTTTAATAAATTACTAAATATGTGCCACATTATGTAGAATAATTCTAGCAGTAATGACATGTGTAGTTTTTCCTAGTGAGCTTGAAAAAATAGGGAAAAAATTATTTAGATGTGCATTTTTGTTTGTCTTACTCTATGCTGGTTTGGGGAATAAGATGGGAAAAACAATGGGCAATTTTTATTCACGTTATCTAACAATATTTATTATTAGAAAAGTAAAAATAATTAATTTTTTGTGAAAAGTTGGTTTATCTATCACCAAACAAGTGAAATATTAAGCATGACTCGTCTATCGATGTCACTGACTTTTGCACCAGTCAACACCCGCGGCAATAGAGGTCAACAGTCAGTCAATGCTAGCTGACGTGTTGACCCCAATCCGCTGTCCACCGCCCTGCCTGCTGTTCAACGTAGTGATATTTCCACTGTGTTCTTAAAGGTGATGTTTGTTCCTCTTGCAAATCAAATAATATAATATTTATTCACACCTTATTGTAAGTAATACTTGTTCACCGTAATCTTTGTTCTGTTCTTATTAAATTCTTATCCGCCAACCATACCTTTGTTGAGATAATTATAATTGTGGGTATTTTGCACCCCTCATTCTGATAACAATATTTATATTAGGATTGAGATATTCCTATAATCTTCTTAATTATACATTGAAATGCACGTTGAATCTTTTGTGTGAACTTTAGAACCTAAGCGACAGGCCTTTTGTTCTCTCTTTTTTATGTTTTTCATTTGTTTTGGTTGTTGGAAAAGAAAGGAACAGGTGGGTCTCGAAAAACTTAAAATAATGTAATAAAAAATGTTATAAAATTACTTGCACTATTGAATGATATTGTACTCAATCAAATGAAATAACGTAAACATATTAATATAGCCAACCATACTTAATAAAATATAAAAATTTATTGTTATTGTTGTTTTTGCGATTGTCTATGCAATTTATTCTTTGCATTGTTCTCCATCTGTGCGCAGTTTTTCTCCTTCAAGCTGCAAAACTGAATTCAATACTTTGGTACTGCATCATGTAGCAATTGAGAGGTCCTGTAATTTAGGAGCTTCTCCCTGAAATATCAAAAAGAAAGCTGCTTAATAGATTGCCATGTTAGAATTGTCTCATATAATATAACATAATATAGTTTTATTGGAAAAGTATTGTTCTAAATAAGCTCAATCTATATTGGAAAAAAAGACATTTAAGTAATTTTAAAACTGATCTTTTCACTGTCTTATAAAAGACATATTCAACCCATCACATATTAAGTTTTTTAGGGAGCAGCACTCAGACATACATATGAAAACAAAGTTTTGCAAGTTGGTGGCTATTCCCCGAATTTGCCAATTCGGTTTTGAGACAGAAAAAATGAACCGAACAAATCACCACATTGAAATTGTCGCATTTCGGTTGTTCACATATCATTGGTTGAAGAACTGCTTTTTTCCCCGCATAGTAGTTTGTGAAGTGAAGCTCCAATTTAATGATTCGAAGAATGTTTTTTTCTTTAATCTCAAAGTTTTTACTTGCAAGACTTATATTTTATTGTAGTTTGTTTCTTGTCGGCTTGATCAACTGGTTGCAACCTTGGTTGACAGGCTCGAAATTGGCGTTGCTGAGCGAGCCGTTGCAGCGGGGTTTAGATGCATTGTGAGCAACCAGGACAAGTGGTATTTAAATTACGTGCACAGCACATGGGATCAAGTCTACTCGAATGAGCCACTGACTAACATCACGAATCCGAAGCTGCAGGCGCTAGTCATTGGCGGTGAGGTCTGCTCATGGGGTGAGTTCATTGATGGATCAGATATACAACAGACAATATGGCCACGAGCTGCTGCTGCTGCAGGTACCGGCCTTGCTTATTTCTATCTATCAAAGTACATAGAATACAATATCTGGTGATAGCATAAAATAAAATATCAGGCCAATATGTAAAATATTGACCAAAATATATCAATATATTGGGCCTTGATAATGTAATAAAATCATGATGTTTTTATATCGGAGATATATTACGATATATTGGCTGATATACTCATTTATTGCAATAGATCCTTAGAAATATTCCTTGCCAAGTTCCAATTTGCCCCAAAAAAAAGAAAAGAAATAAGGCCAATATATCTAATATCAATACCTATTGCCTGGTATGATTAATATAAATATGGGTCTGACCACACCGACAACTATACAGATAATTTCATCCATGGATGATAAATATTGATATTGTAAGGTCCTAATACCGATAATTTCCTATACCAAGAAAATATGTTGATATATCTCTGTAATGGTGACATATTGCGATATAGAGGTTGATATGTATTTGGTGTTTTTGTGTTTTGTTTTAGTTTGTTTTTAAAAACCTAAATCTATAAATTTCAAATTTACTTAAAATTATGCAAGGAGCCTATATCTGCGTATTTCATAGAGGTATAAAATATACATAACTTAAGAATTTCTGGTATCTTTTCACCAATATGGAAAGGTATCTATCAAGGTTAATTTATGTAATTGACTAAATATTTTCAAATATATAAATATATGATTAAATATTGTCGATTTTTAATGTGGTAAAAAAAATTCATTTGCAGTGTTCAATATCAATACTTACTGTTTGGTACTGCCTATACCAATATTTTAATTCACGACAAAATCTTTTGCTTCGTCCATACCCAGCTGATTTATTTTTGCTAATGTGTATGCCTTGAACTATTTGGTTCTGGGATGATACTCAATCCTGACACTTTCAAGAGAAAACCATAATAATTTCTTTTAGAGTAGCGACTGTGGTGCATCGATGGCCTGTTCTATGGGTCCATGCCCCTTCTACATGGAGCCAACCAGCTTTTTATGACCCGTTTGTTGTTCGGTTCATATGTTTGAATGCCTGTTTGGGTGGTTGGTTTGCGTATCTGTGTTCTCTTGGCAAACACAGACTTCATTATCCAACTCAAATAAACTGATTACACAGGTCCTAATTTATTCACTACTTCAGCCTGGAAAACACGAAGATTATCTAAACCTGGGATCATGGATGAAAATGTCAATTTTAGTTACGTTAATATTAGATATATTAGATAATGCATATCAGTATTTAATATATTAAAAGCAAATATCTTTATACAAATCATATATTTGTTAAATATTGGGTATATTGGGCTATATTATGAATATTATCGTGTATCGTCAATACATTACGAATATATTGTTGATATTTCATTCCATGTGACAAATCAAGTCAAGAATATTATTAAAATATCCTTACAAGATAAATAAGGAAAACATTTAAAAGCTCCTAAAATATGCAGGCTAAAATTGCTTAGGATTAACGGCCTTTTCCCATTTTGCGGGCTGACTATAATTTCACCATTTTTGGACACTTGGATTTTTCGTGCTTGTCTGGAGTTGCGTGTTATTTGTGTTTGGTTTTGCACATTACAATAGTTAAGTGGTGTTGGGACATTTTTTAATTGTTTTTGGATATCATTGATGACGTAATATTTCATCTATCAATATATATTAAAGAGCTCCCTCAAAAATAGATAAATTGATGAACATTATGTCACCAAACTATGTTCCAATAGTAGTTAAAAGGTCCACCATTGATTAGATATAGAAGCACCAAAATGAACGACCACATCCACGAGCTGCATTCATATATTCCTTTTTTTTTTTTTTTTTTTCTGGCTGGAAAGAACAATTTCCAGCCTTTCATGGGCAGCTATGGATTTAAACTGGTATTTCATCATCTTTTGCTTACATCTGTGAGGAGAAGAATTTTAGATGGAATTATGATATGAAACAGATGCCACCATAGGCAGCTGATAATCATCGTAAAAATTTGTCTGATCTTATATGAGTAAATCTATTTTAAGTCATCATCATGTAACGATATGCCATGTCCCCACCTGAACACAGTGTGAAAATTTGATATTAAATCGAGTGAAATGACAATTGTATATTTATATAGTCAGTCTCACTTAATAGGATATAAGATATTTCCTTTTCTCAAAAAAAGCTGGGATACTTTGGTTGCAAAGTTAGTAGCTTGCTCAAGCATTGTGCATTATGATTATAGCATGCTTTTTCTGTTTTTTTTTTTAGCTATTTATTCTATGTGCCGGTATAAACGAATGAACTCACACTAAAAGATAATATAATAAATAATAACATTTACAAACGCTTAGAAGTACACCTATAGAAAATAAAACTAGGAAATATTGTAGAAGGTGATAAAATATGAATTAGTTGTGGTTGAATAAAAAAAGAAATGAAAAGGTAAATTTAGAAAAATTAGGAGTTATGTGATAAAAACGAGTTAAAATTACTTATACTCTTAGATAATATTATACTAAATTAAGTAAAATATCTAAAAAAATTCATATAATTGGTCTCAATTAGTAAGATATGAAATTTTGTAGTCACTAGTATTGATGATAATTATGTGTGTTTTTAATTTGCCTTGCATTTTGCTTTGCATGTGGTTGAAGAGCGGCTATGGACGTCTTATGACAAATTGGCTAAGGATCCAAGACAAGTCACCGAAAGGTTGGCACATTTCAGGTGTTTGCTGAATCAAAGAGGGATTGCTGCCGCTCCTTTGGCTGGCCTTGGTCGTGAAGCTCCGCAAGGGCCTGGCTCTTGCTATAAGCAGTAGCGAGCCGAAGTCTATATTGAAAGAAAAGGTTAGCAAAGTAATTAATAAGTGGAAAGGTCTGTTCTCCACCTGAACACGTTGTGAATATTTATTATTAAATCAAGTGGAATGGTAAATGCGTGTTCATGTAGCCAGTCTCATTTAATAGAACCTAAGACGCATTTCCTTCTCTCATAAAGTCGGAGCTTGCTCAAGTATTGTGCATTGTGATTATAGCCTGTTTATTTCTTTCCTAACTGCTTATTCTATGTGCCTATATAAATGAATGTAGTCATATTAAAAGATAATATAAGAAACAATGATATCTACACATGTTTAGAAGTACACCTACAGAAAATAAATCTGGGAAATGTTATAGAAGTTGATCAAATATGAGTTAATTGTGGTTAAAAGAAAAAAAATAAAAAGTAAATGTAGAAAAACTCAGAGTCATGTGATAAAAATGAGCTAAAATTGCTTATATTTTCATATGATATTATACTAAATTATCTGGGATGTTAAAAAAATTCATATAATTGATCTCAATTAATAAGATATGAAGTTCTAGGCCATTGTTAGTGATGATAGTTGTGTTTTTAATTTGCCTTGAATTTTGCCTTGCATGTGGTTGAAGGGCAGCTTTGGACATGTTATGACAAACTGGCTAAGGACCTGAGACAAGCCATCGGAAGGTTGGTACATTTCAGGTGTTTGCTGAATCAAAAAGGGATCGCCGCCGCTCCTTTGGCTGGGTTTGGCTGTGTCGCTCCTCAAGAGCATGGCTCTTGTTATGGGCAGTAATGAGCCTAATTTTAACGAAAGGGTAAAAAGTAATTAATGAGGGGAAAGGCCGGTTCTCCACTGCTGGGTTAGGTTTCTTTTCTCAGGAAGTATGATTTCCCCACCCCTGGGAGGAGATGAGGGGGCTGCTGCTTGTTAGAATTCAAATTGATCCACATAAATTTTCACATATTTTTTTACATCTTGGAAGTTTTTTATAAATTTAAGTAAATTTAGTTTAAATTTTAATATAGTAGAAAAATTATATGCTCCATTGTGAAAGTTAGAGTCTTTCAATATATATTAGTATTAAAGGCAAAAAGGCATAAAACTCTCTATATAGGGGGAATAAATTTAAGAAATTTTTTTCCATATCCGATTGTAGTCTGTTGTAATTGATTGCTTGTTTATGTATTTGCAATTTTAATTAGTGACATGCTTGTGTTTGATTTTTAGACACAGTGTGCTTTCACGTGATTTCATCCTGAGATTGACTATCACACTTACATGTGCTTATGGGTTAACTTGGTTGGCGTTTGACTCATAATAATTCAAATTGTAACGGGAATAGACACATAATAGGATTTTGTGGCTATAAAATTCAAATCGTAATAATTAGTATTAAAGTTTGGCCTACAAAAAGAGCAATAAGAAAGGTCTCGGTTTTGAAAAAAGTTTGTATGACAAGATAATAATGGCCCAAGCAATACCAAAGTAGATTACTCATGACACCTATTGTTCAATTGGTTATTCAAACAACTACTATGGTTCATCCGATAGTAATGACTCATCTTGAAATTCTTAAGAAAATGGTGACTGAGCTAAAAAACCTGAGATGAATATTTCAAGAAAGTGTAAAAGTGGACAGATAGCCTTGCCAGCTAGTTTAGATCTCCTGAAAAGTTGGTCAAAGACCTAACTAAGAGTGTTAGCAACTCAATGATTGTTAAAGGAGGTAATGCCAAGCTCATGAGTAAGGTGAGTTTTCTAGTGCACACTACTATGAGTAATGGTAATCGCGTTAGTAATAGTAGAGATGGGCCCTCGAAACCCTGATTATACAATGTTGTACGAGATTCAAAGGAGCTTATCAACATAACAACTTCATTTTCAAGCGGAACATTATTTTAAGGTTATGAAGTGGATTTAGATGATGCCAACGTTTTCATGGGAACAATATATCTAAGTGGTGATGCCAAATTGTGGTGGCTTACCAAAGATGAGAAAATTGTCTAGTAAAAAATTTAAGCATCAACTGTACAAAGACTTAAAAATAGAACTATTGGTGCAATTTTATTCAAAAAATATTGAATTTATAACCCGAAGGGAGCTAAAATAGACTAAACATATGAGGATGGTAACAGGCTACGTTAAAACTTTCTCTGATTACATGTTAGATATTAAAAGCATATTTGATAAGAATTATCTCCTTGATTTCATTGATTATTTATAGTTGTAAGTTTAGATGGAGTTGCTTAGATAGTTGGTTTGACTTTTATCTAAAATGTAGTTAAAAGACTTATTAACTATGCCATTAAAAGGGGCAATCACAATCATATAAACAGTGGTAATCCATCAAAGAAGTCTATGCAGAGCGTATCTTACATTAATAAGTTAGAAAGCAAAGCAAAGAGTTAGGAAAGTAACCTTCAGAGAAATTTGTCTTAGATAAATTTTCAAAACTCCAAGAAAAGTATTAGTATGTTAACAAGTAAGAAGATATCTTCTAATAGTACGTTTGACAGTTGAAATAGAATAATGTAGGAATAGAATAGTTGTTCTCAGGAAATAAATAAGATGAGAATAAAGTTAAAATTATTATTATCATATTTAGTTGTTAGAATAAAATAATGTAAAAATTAATTTTTATTATTTAATTTGTAGAATAGTATAAGGAATAATGTGAAAATAGTGATAATAGTAATAATAATAATAATTGATGGATGTACAGTAAATGGGCTGGCTCGATAGTCAAAGGTGGCCTAGATCTACTATTGGACGGTCAACGTTAACCCAACAGGAAATGAGGGACGAATTCCTGAAAGGTCCAAACACGTATCAGGCGGTCAACGCCAGCGTTGACTGACTGAGGTACAGGCAGGCGACCTACTCGCGCCTAGACAGTCAACCCGTGCATTGATCGGAATCACTGTAGCAACAGGTTAAGAATAAAAAGGCTATTCATGGGCCTGGCCCATTTGGGCCCACGCTCCAACAGGCGGTTAGTAATGACTCTTTTCCTAATCCTACGCCTTCCATAATTTCAACTAGCTCCGAAAAAAGACATCGATAAAATCGACGCCTTTCCCAGAAGGAAAGCGCCAAATCTTCCCAACTCCTACCAAGTGAGCCTTCCAACGGTAATATACTCGAAAGGAAGGTAGAAAATTTAGAAAGTCGCTACCCGCCAGAGAAGGAAACGATCCCAACTAATTAGTCAATGTGTGCCTTCCTCAAAAGGAAGGCCGCCTAAACATGGCGTAAGGAATCACACCTTCAAATTAAAGAAGATCACCCAACCGCCATTAAAAAGAGTCTTAGGGTCTTCACTCAAGACATGCGAACAACGTCTCACACAATGCCTACTACTGTACTCTCAACATACGCTCTCAACTAGGCATCCCAGAACGATTTCATACTTTCTCTCTCTGCAAAGCATCCTAACTTGTTGGGAGAAAGAACACAAATCGAAGGTATACGGGCTTTCTTCCTATTGACAGACGTCTACTGTTTTCACCCACCATCCAGATTCAAAAGACGACATTGTCTCTCTTTCATCTGAAAACCTACGCACTCTCACACTCACCCTCTCAATCCTCATTTTCAGTTACCTTCCTAGATTTCGAAGGCCGTTTACTGACTTGAGTATCGGAGTATTTTCGGTGGGATAATTTTTCGCGACACATTGAACCTCCTGTTCGTTTTAGTGGTGTGCAAGATCCAGACTCAATGAACAGAGCTGAAACCAGACAAGCGGATCATCCCGAATTTGTTCGAAATTCGGATCTAATGGTGCATCAATAATAATAATAATAATAAATGTATTAATAATAATAAAACGTAGTAGTAGTAGTAGTAGTAGTAATAATAATAATAATAATAATAATAATAATAATAATAATAATAATAATAATAATAATAATGAGAATAGTTATTTTCACATATGTGGGAATAACTATTTCCTAATAAAATGTAAAAATATTTATTTTTAATTAAATTGTAATCAAATGAAGAAATATTTATTCCTCTGGAAATAAAGAGGAAATAAAATTTTTATTTCCTCCAATCAAACGCCTCCTAATGGGTGTTTTCTATTTAATAGGATGCATAAAGTGGCACAATGATCATACAAAGATGCTTTGCATGCACCACCAGGGATACGTGATCGAGTAGAGTTAAGAGATTACAAGAATGATGAGGATCAAGCTTGCATAGGCACAGTTTATCTATTATATGTCATGGAAAAACATACTTAAATATTCACCAGATCTATAAGCTTAATGCACGTGAAAATTTAAGTGAATAGTAAGTGTTTGCAAGATGCTCGTCATGGGCACTATTCCTAGCTTTGTAGCTGGGACTAAATTAGATCAATTGGATATGCGACTAGAGCAATATGGTAGCAGCATGAAGGTAGTGAACTCAAAGGCAAAACTCATCTTTAGTATTGCCAAGTTTGTATCGGTGCAACTTAAAGAATAGAATGAAAAGTTAAATTTTACGGTAGTACCTATAGATGACTTTGATTTAATCTTGGGGATGGCTTTCCTTATGGCAACTAAGGGAGTACACATAGTCCTTATAGGTATAAGTCGATATCCAGTGAGCACCACCAAAAGGCCTTAAAAAATTGATAGGAATGGCAATGAAGGTATTGTGTGCACTCTAGTTCAAAAAGAGTTCAAAAAAGATGTGAACCTACCTTATGATGAATAGTAAATTTTATATTTTTATTTTTATTTAATTCTTGTTATTTTTTTTAGTAATTTTTGTATGAATTATATAATTAAATAATATATTTTATTTATGTAGGTTTTATTTCTTGAACAAAAATTTTTAGAATAAAGTATGTAAATTAACAGTATAAAATCTTTATATTATCAATCTACGCAGCTGATCGAAGAAATACAAAGAAGAAGGGTATAATCAAATTTATTATTATATATATATATATATGTAAGAAAACTATAATGAGATAATACTATAATTCATATGATCTTTATTATCATATTTCTCTATTAATCAATCATGTATAAAGAATAAATATACATACATGGATCCATGATCATTAAACTTTTATGTCCAACTGTAATAGTTCTTGTCGCGAAGAATCGAAAAATGATTTCTCTCCCTTCTCCTTATAACTTGTGAAATGTTATACAAGTTTTGTGTGTCCCTCAAATAATGGCCAAGGATGTCCTTTTATAGAGGGAGAGAGGACTATTCCCAAATTACCAAAATGTCCCTCCTTTCACCCAAGTGATGCGTCTTGAACAATCATAACCGTTGAGAAGTGATATCCATTCGCTCAACGGGTATATCTCAAAGAGACATATCTATTCACCAAAGGACACATCATTTGAGAAATAATATATCCTTTCCATCAAAGGATATGTCTTGAACAGGCATGTCTTTTAGAAATTTTTTTTTATTATTATATATATAAACTAATAGGATTATTTAATTAATTCAATAAATCAATAATTCATATGTCACATCATGTGGGGCATATTTCTAACATTCTCCCACTTAGCTCATATGACAATAATATTTATTTGAATTAATTAAAATAAACTTTAAGTGCGTAACATTACAATCTATTAATAGTTTATATATCATAATACTATAATCAAATAATCCACAAATGTGAGTCATGGCGGTTCCATATTATTATGCAACACATTTCCTTCCACGAAAAGAAAAATATAACCAGATGTGGACTTTCTTGTATCTGAACATCCAGCATAGTTTGAATCTAAATATCCTGTCACCTCTAAATGATCGGACTTCTTATAAGTAAGCATGTAATCTTCAATTCCTTATAAGTATCTCATTACCTTCTTTGCAACTTTTCAGTGATCCATACCAGGATTATTTTGGTATCGTCCGAGCATACCAACCGCTAAACTTATATCTGATCTGGTGCAAGTCTGTGCATACATCAAACTTCCTATAGCAAACGTATAAGGAATATCTTTCATTTGATTTTGTTTCCATTCATTTTGTGGACATTGCATTAAACTGAATTTATCACCTTTCTGGATTGGAGCAATACTAGTTGCACAGTTCTCCATCTCAAATCTCTCTAAAATTTTCTTGATATATCCTTTCTGAGACAATCTCAATAATCTATGTGATCTATTTCGGAATATTTCTATTCCTATCACATAAGTTACCTCACTCATATCTTTCATATCAAAATTTTTAGAGAGATAACCCTTAGTTTCATGTAACAACCCAAGATCTCTGCTTGCAAGTAATATATCATCAACATATAGAATAAAAAATACAAACTTGCTCCCACTGACCTTCAGATATATACACCGATCAACGGTGTTTTCTATAAAATTGAAGGATAAAATGGTATTATGAAACTTAAGGTACCATTGTCGTGAGGCTTGTTTAAGTCTATATATTGATTTTTTTAATTTGCAAACTAAGTTCTCTTATCCTTTAATAAAGAATCCTTCAGGTTGTTTCATGTAAACTTCTTCATCTAAGCTTCCATTTAGAAAAGCAGTTTTTACATTTATTTGGTGCAACTTAAGACAAAATGTGCTACCAATACCATTATAATTCTTAAGGAGTCCTTTTTGAAAACGAAAAAAAAGTCTCCTTATAATCAATACCATCTTTTTGAGTATAACATTTAGCAACAAGTTTAGCCTTATATCGTTCGATATTGCCTTTAGAGTCGCGCTTGATTTTAAACACCCATTTACAACCAACTGTTCTGCAACTTTTAGCCAATTCAACAAGGTCCTAGACTTCATTATGTGCCATCGATTCTAACTCATTTTTCATGGTATCAATCCATTTAGAAGAACCATTTCTTTCTATAGCTTGTTGGAAAGAAACTGGATCAGCATATATTTCTATATCATACTCAGATTCTTGTAGATTAATCAAATAGTCATTTGAAATAGCAGATCTCCTTCTCCTATGAGATTTTCTTAATGCTACTTCTTGTGATTGTTCTACATTATGTTCAATAGTAACATTTTCATTATGGAGGATAGAATTGTCAATCTGTTGTTCAATAACAGTCGGAATAACAGTTTGTTTAGAAATTATGGGTATGAGAACCTGTACCCTAATTTCTTTTATCTTCACATTTTGTGAAATATCACTCCCACTGATTTTACCATTTTCAAAGAATCTAGCATTACCGGTTTCTATTATTCTCATACTATGATTAGGATAATAAAATCTATACCCTTTAGATTTCTCTGGATAACCAATAAAGTGTCCACTAACAGTTCTAAAATTTAATTTTTTTTCTTGTGAATTGTACATTCTGACATCTGCTGGACACCCCCAAATATGTAGGTGTTGAATACTCGATTTTTTTTCCAATCCATAACTCGAAAGGAGTCTTTGAAAATGCTTTACTAGGAACCCGATTAAGAATATAAATAGCAGTCTTAAGGGCTTTCATCTACAAAAATTTAGGTAAAAATTAATAACTCAACATACTCCTAACAATGTTCATTAATGTACGATTACACCGTTCAGTAACACCATTTTGCTGTGACGTACCTGGCATAATATATTGTGCACATATGTCATGCTTTTCTAACTGCTGAGCAAAAGGGCCAGACATTGTCCTAATATATCATATCTACCATAATATTCACCACCTCTATCAGATAGAATACTTTTCACACTTTTATTTAAATGCCTCTCAACCTCAAAAATATATATTTTCAAAACATTTACAGCTTGAGATTTTTCATGCAATAAATAAATATAATAATGACGTAAAAAATTATCAATAAATGTGAAAAAATATTTTTCTCCTCCTAAAGATGGAGAATCAAAAGGTCCACAAATATCTATATGGATAATCTCTAAAAGTTCTGAACTTCTTGTGGCACCTTTCTTTATATGTTTGGTTTGTTTTCCTTTAATACAATCTACACATACATCAAGATCAAAAAAATCAATGTTAGGTAAGATTCATTCATTTACCAACATTATCATACGATCTTTAGATATATGACCCAATCTTTTATACCACAAGAAAGAAGAGTTTTCATTCATATATTTACGTTTTGTTCCGATATTATGATGCAGGGTCATGTGAGTTTCAGCAAAACTTTGGTCAAGGTTTATTTTGTAGAGATCATTAGAAAGAATTCCGGAACCGAAGAATGTTTTATTTTTATATATGCTTACTCTTTTATTTTTAAACTTCAAAGAATAGTCTTGAAGATCAAGTTTGGAAATGAAAATGAGATTTCTAGAAATTGAAGGTACATAAAGTGTCTATAACAAATCTAAATACATTCCAATATCAAGAAATAAACGAAAAGTTCTAACAGCAGAAATAGAAACTTTGACACCATTTTCCAGGACAATGAAATTATCATTTTGGTTTAGAATCTGGGTTGTAAGGAATTCATACATCGATTTAGAAACATGAACGTTAGAGCCTGAATCGAACCACCAGGTATTAGAAGATGCTTCAATTAGATTTGATTCAAAACATACATAAGCCAAAGGCTTACCTTTCCTTTCGAACCAAGCCTTTCTTTTATAACAATCCTTCTTAAAGTGTCCCATATTTTTATAAAAGTGACACTTTCCATTGCTTCCCTTCTTATGAGTCCCTGTACCAGAATGGGGCACCTTTTCCTTTGATGATCCAGCCTTAATACTTTCTCTTTTTTTCTTCTTCTTTCCTTTACTACCATAACCCGTTAAATTTATTGAATGAATTCATTGTTGTTTGAGTCTTGCCTCATCTTGAACCAACATACTTCCCAATTCATTAATATTTTATTTATCTTTGATAGTATTATAATGAATTTGGAAAGATCCGTACTGAGAAGGAAGAGAATTCATTATAAACCGAATAAGGAAAGATTCATTCACATCCATACCAATGGCTTTAAATTTTACAACCAAATTGGTCATCTTAAGAATGTGTTCATGTATTCCTTGAGTACCATCAAATTTCATGTTGGTAAGTTTTGCCATCAGTGTTCCAGCAAGAAACTTATCCGCAGATCGAAATCGATTTTCAATAGTTTTCAGTAAGTCCTTAGCATTTTCAGTTTCAGGAAGTGTAGACTTAATATTGTTCGCCATAGTCATTCTCATAAACATCATACTTATTCTGTTCGATTTTTCCTATACTCTAAAATAGAATTTTTTCTCATCACTGCTTGAATCAGTAATAACAGTAGGCTTATCTGATTATAATGCAATATCAAGATCTAGCACACCAAGATGAAACTGGACTTGCTCAAGCCAATCAGAAAAATTAGTTCCATTAAATATCGAAACAGAAGAAGCGTAAAAATGTAGCAAAATCGAAACCGATACTGTAATAAATTAACATGCTCAATATTAATACTTTGAATTAAAAATAGGATGAACATAAAATATAAACAGAATCACTATAATCCACAGTTGAGTGTAATTATAACACACTAATTAACTATTATAGTGATTCCCAGTCACTTACAAAAATAATTAATAATGTTCCAAAATTCAAATAAGTCTGTTACATTTAGGTATTCAGGTTCATATTTGAAATAATGAATACTTATTAATCATCATATTCAATTAATCAATCACGTAGAAGTTGGTGCACCTTTGGGCCTACCATAATATTTACTGATTGAGAAATTATAACACTTTAAATTTATAAAGTAATTAAATTAATATATGGGATAACTATATCAATTTTTAATTCTATGATTTAATATCTATAAAACTATTTAGTCGGGCCACTTTGACGGCTACCAGACTACATCATTCATAGATATTTAATCATAATTTTGTATAATATCACAGATAATATTTACACAAAACTAAATTCTTAACATTTAATCATGAAAAAATGATAAATTAAAATTTCACATCACATATACAAGTAATTAAATTGCATATATTAATCAAACAATTACTTTTACATATAAAGGATTTTGAAGAGGTTTGTAACACCTTTGTAGATAATTACTTATTCTGAGGACACAATTCGCTTAAAATTATTTTCATTTTTTCTTAAAGATAAAGCTAAAATGTGGTTAAATACTCTTAAACTAAGATCAATTTTCACATGGTTAGAAATGCAAAAAGAATTTTTTAAAAAATATTTTTTTACACATCAGACTCAATCTTTACAAAGACAAATTATGATTTTTTCTCAGAAGCACAATGAAACATTCTATCAGTACTGGGAGAGATACAAGGATCTACTCAATGCTTGCCCATATTATGGATTCGAGATATGGCATATTATTAGTTTTTTTTTTTATGAATCTTTGACTCCTCAAATATGCCAGTTTGTTGAAATGATGTGCAATGAAAAATTTTTCAATAATGATCCCAATGAAGCCCATGGATATTTTAGAAGTCTAGCTGAAAATGCTCAAACTTGGAATTCAACTTGCTCACCCAATTGCGAGTCGAAGTCTTTTAATGAGTCCAATGAAAAATTTTATTTAAAAGACTCGGATGACATCAATGCTAGATTTGCCACTATCACAAGAAAATTGGAAGCATTAGAAACAAAGAAAGTTCACCTTGTATATAATGAAAGGTCTACCGTTTGTTGTGTCTATGATTAGTCTGTCACACAAGCCTGAGGATTGTCCCACCTTGCCTATTCTTAAAGAAACCCTACAAGAACCAGCAAATGCAATATCAAATTTTATAAAAAAATCATTTCAGAGTCATACTAAAAGAGGCAACCAATTTTCGAAAACCTACAACCCAAGGTGGAGGAATCACCCAAATTCTATTTGGAAAAATGAAGGACCCTCCGCTCTCGCACAATTTCAAGGCTCACCACCATAACACACTTATCAACCTCCACACAAGAGAACACTTGAGGACACATTACAACAATTCACATAGCAACAAATAGAGTGAATGCACAACAATTGAATATCAATGCTAAATATGCTAGAGTATTAGATGACATTTGTAATAGTATCACTCAGTTGACGAAAATTTTGAGTATTCATGAAAAATGAAAATTTCCTACACAACCGAAACCTAACCCCCAAACCCAACTGCAAATGGGGGAGCCTTCAAATGGCAAGCAGAATAATGAATAGATCCAAGCCATTTTCACACTCACGAGTAGCCTTAAATTTGGAAAAAATATAGTTCATGAAACTCTTAGAGATAATGAAGAAATCCAAATTGAACGTGAAAAGACATTGTCAGATAAAAATAATGTGGTAGAACCTAGTAGCGAATTTTTGAAATATAAGGAGAAAGAAAGGGAATACATTTGGAATGCACCATTTCCTCATCGGTTTAAAAGACCCAAGAACGAAATGTTAAACTCCGAAATTTATGAGGTTTTCAAGCAAGTCAAGATTAATATTCCCATTCTTGATACTATCAAACAGATTCCTCCATATGCTAAATTTAAAGGATTTTTACACGGTGAAGAGAATATTAAATGTTAAGGAAAAAGCCTTTTTGACGGAACAGGTAAGTTCTATCCTACAATTTAAAACACCACCCAAGTACAAAGATTTAGGGAGTCTCATGATTTCATGTATCATTGGTAATCATCGAGTTGAGCAAGCATTGCTTAATTTAGGGGCTAGTATCAATCTCTTACCATATACAATCAATCAGCAACTAGATTTGGGGAAACTCAAGCCCATTAAAATTACACTCCAATTAGCTAATAGATTTATCAAAGTCCCCAAGGGGGTGGTGGAGGATGTCTTAGTCTAAGTAGACCAGTTCTACTTCTTAGTGGACTTTTTAGTGTTAAAAACTCAACCTTGTTGTCAGCCTAGTGCTCATATACTAGTCATACTTGGGAGACCCTTTTTTTGTAACTTCTAATGTATTAATTGATTGTAGGAATGGCCACATGAAATTATCTTTTGAAAACATGACTATTGAAATGAACGTTTTTAATGTGAAACAACCAATTGAGCACAATGACGTAAGGGATATTGATTTTATTAATACTCTAATTGAAAGACATATTGATGAAAATTCATTAAAAATGTCCATTTGTCATGAATTAATGGAAATAATTGACTTTGAAGATGAGGAAGAATGTGATGAAATCACTCAACATAAGATGGAACCAATATTGACAGCGGGCCACTGGCCCCCATCTTTTGAGCCGTTAGAGTATTTGACTTCCAAGTTTAAGCCGACATCACTAAAAACACCAAAACCTAAGTGGAAGCTGTTATCAAAGTTTTTAAAATATGCATTCTTAGGTGAGGATGAAATATATCCAATTGTGATTTTATCTACCCTCACTACAGATCAGGAGAGTCAAGTGTTAAAGGTAGACACAAGCATACCATTGGTTGGTCTATGGCTGATCTTCAAGGCATTAGTCCCTTGGTTTGCATACATCAAATCTATTTTGAAGAAAATGTAAAACCAGTGAGGCAAATACAACGAAAATTGAATCCCAATATAAAAGAGATAGTGAAAGAAGAAGGGTTGAAATTGCTTGATACTGGAATCATTTATCTTATCTCTGATTCAAAATGGGTTAGTACAAAACAAGTCATTCTTAAAAAGTTTGGAGTTACTGTCATAAAAAATGAAAAAAATAAACTTGTACCAACTAGAATTCATACTAGATGGCGTATGTGCATTGATTATCGAAAACTAAGTACAATAACTAGGATGGACCATTTTCCACTCCCATTCCTTGATCAAGTTGTGAAAAGAGTGATAGGGAAGGCTTTTTATTGTTTTCTCGATGGCTATTCAAGATATAATCAGATAGAGATAGCCCTTGACAATCAAGAAAATCACATTCACTTGTCCTTTTGGTACGTTTGCATACAAACGAATGCCATTTGGACTATGTAATGTTTCGGCCACATTTCAAAGATATATGATGAGTATATTTAGTGATATGGTTGAGCAATTTCTTGAGATTTTTATGGATGACTTCTCAGTTTATGGAGATACTTTCGAGATGTGTTTAAAGCACATAAAAAATATTTTAGAGCAGTGTGAAGAGAACAATCTTGTTTTGAACTGGAAAAAATGTTAGTTTATGGTCACTCAGGGCATAGTGTTGGGACATGTTGTCTCTTCTAAAAGAATTAAAGTGGATAAAGCTAAAGTTGAATTAATAAAAATCTCTCAATCCCAAAAATAGTCAAAGACATTCATTCATTTTTAGGACACACAGTATTTTACAAGCATTTTATTCAATCTTTTAGCACAATTGCTCGACCCATTTGTCGTTTGATATCGCATGATGTTTCTTTTGAGTGGACGCCTGAGCGTCAAAATACTTTTGATAAGATTAAAGAATTTTTGACCACTACACCCATCATACAAGCACTTGATTGGTCACTACCTTTTGAACTCATGTGCAACGCTAGTGATTATGCAGTAGGGGCCGTGCTAGGTCAACGAAAAGATAGGAGACCCTATATCCTATGCTATGCAAGCAAAACCCTTACCGATACACAAATCTATTATACCACTACTAAAAAGGAACTTCTTGCCATAGTTTTTACACTTGATAAGTTTCGATTATATTTGATTGGCTCACTTGTTGTAATCTATATTGATCATGCAATTTTGAAGTACTTGTTAACCAAAAAAGATACAAAACCTCGACTAATCAGATGGATCCTTCTTCTTCAAAAATTTCGCTTGGAAATTCGGGATAAGAAGATAGCAGAAAATATTGTAACTGATCATTTATCTAGACTTACTCCTGATGACCAGTTAAAAACTGATCGCCCCATAAATGAGTATTTTCCTGATGAACACTTGCTCCTTCGAAGCCAAGTTTGTCGCCTTGGTATGCAGATATTGTAAATTATTTGGCAACAGGTAAAACTCCAGATAATTGGTACCAAGTAGATAGGTAAATTTTTTTTTGAAATATGAGAACATATTTCTAGGACGAGCCATACTTGTTTAAGTAATGTTCGGACCCGATTGTTCGTCGTTGTATTCCGAATGATGAAATTCAGAATGTCATTACCCACTGTCACTCCTCAGAATGGGGTGGTCACTTTTCTTCAAGGAAAACTACTGCAAAGATTTTACAATGTAGATTTTATTGACCCATCATGTTCCGAGATATTCATATATATTGCTCTACATATGATCAATGTCAGAGATTAGGAAGCCTCACTAGAAAAAATATGATGCCACTATCCCCTATTCTTATCTTAGAAATTTTTGATTGTTGGGGGATTGATTTTATGGGGCATTTTCCTAATTCTTTTAGATACAAGTACATTTTATTAGCAGTAGACTATGTATCCAAATGGGTTGAGACAATCGCTACGCGTAACAATGATCATTGAACAGTGATAAAATTTCTTAAAGACAATATTTTATCTCGATTCGGTATGCCACGTGCAATTATTAGTGATAGGGGTAAATATTTTTATAACAAACCGTTCACAACTCTAATAAACAAATATGGCATTGTATATAAAATAGCCATCCCTTACTATCCTCAAACTAGTGGACAAGTAAGATTGACTAATAAAGAGATAAAACGAATTAAAAAAAAAAACTTTTAATCCCAACAAAAAAGATTGATTTTTAAAACTTCTTGATACATTATGGGGTTATCGACCAGCTTATAAGACAATTTTGGGAATGTTGCCATATAGGTTAGTCTATGGAAAGCCATGCCATCTCCCGGTTGAAATGGAACATAAAGCCTATTGGGTTATCAGACAATTTAATGAAAATATTGATGATGTCGGGATTCACAGAAAGTTACAATTATGTGAGCTTGAAGAACTTAGAAATGATACTTTTGAAAATGCTAAAATTACTAAATCTAAAATGAAAAATTTGTATGACAAACACATAACTCGGATGACATTTCATCTTGGACAGAAGGTTTTATTGTACAACTCACGCTTGAATTTGTTTCTAGGGAAACTAAAGTCATGATGGATAGAACCTTATACCGTAACTGACATTTTAGAGCACAGTGCTATTAAAATTGAAAATCGTAAGAATGGTAACTGTTTTAAAGTCAATGGGCAGCGTTTGAAACATTTCTTCGAACCCTTCAATTATGATAGGGATTCCATCAATTTGAAAGATCCTCCACCGTTAGAATAAAAAACATTTTAAAAATTTACAGTTTATTATTTTTCCTTTCGTACAGTTTTCATTATTTAACGATCATTTTTGCAGGAGGGCATACCAAATGGATGAATTTTGGTTGGTCTTTGTTAGACACTTTAAGCTAATCAATTGATCGATGCCTGTATATTTCAACTTATTACACTTCCTTTTGCATTTCACTATGGGTTTGATACTATTTAAAGTACATAGGTGTATTCCTTTCTTCTCGACCTTTTCCTTTCTAGTATGAAAAAAACTATTTTTAAAAAAAAGAAAAAAAAACTACTAAAAAAAATAAAAAAATATATCATCATGGGCAATCTTATAAACTATGTCTTGAATACTAATTTTGTGAGTAATAGGATTTGAACGTTGACTTTTTACATTTTATGACTGAGTCATTTGATGATATCATTTTAAGAGTACTTAATACACATAAATTTTATCTTTACTTATTTTATCTAAATATCATATGTCACCTTAATATAGTGGAGACTTAATACCCATGTGAGTCTTTGAGCCATTCTTTAATTGAAAGGGTATTTGATACTTAATTCCGTGAACATTATCAATTTCACAAAAGTTAATAATTTTATCTTATTTTTAGCAAATAATCGTTGGTAAATCAAAATTACTAAATTTATACAAATGAGTTATTACTATTCACCATGAGGATGACTTTAACGGCACATTTTTGACTTCTTGAGCCTAAACCTATTTTGTTCTTTATTTAATTACCATTTGAAACCAATTTGAGCCTATTACATGCAAATTTTAAGTTTGTAATCATTTTTTTTTTAGTTTACCCATATTTAAAAATTGATCTAGACATGTTAAACACTTATTTTACCCAAATGCCTTGTAATACAAAGACAATTGAGGGAGTTGGATAAGGAAGATAAAAAAAAGGAGAAAAAAAGTAAAGGCAAAGTTAAATTTTTTTATTTTTTTTCTGTATTCCTAAAAAAAAAGATTCCACAAAAATTAAAAAAAATTGATTGTGAAATTATATTTCTCATTTCCTATATTCTTCATTTGAAAGTAAAAAAAAAAAAAAAACAACAACAACAAACATACAGAAAAAAAGAAGGGGAGAAATGTGCAAATTGATATTTAATTTTTTTATATTTTTTTATTTATTTATTTTGAATGTGATTCTTTTTAAAATATTAGAAAGAGAGGATAAGTTTTTATTATGTAAGGCATTTTTTTAAAAAATTCTTTTCACTTTCTTATAATTACAAACTTCAACCCATTACAACTGGCAAAAACCTAAAAGGATCATGATAAACGCAACTTATAAATATAAATTAAGGTTATTTTTATTTACATTATCAAATCTCCTTTAAATTACATTCTTCAATATAAAAGATGCATGATTTGATTATTCCATCACACTTACTTAAGCAATTCTTGAGTGCAACCTATGAATTCTATTTATTTCATAAGTGCATGCCAGTTAAGATTTTGAAGTCAATTTCACAAAGATGAAACATGTATATTTGCTCTCAATGATCAATGTAAAATAAGTACATACACACTTAGACTTTTTCAATGATAAATTTAAGACAATTAAATTTATGATCTTTAATATTAATGTTCATCATATTAATTCTTTTTATACTAGTATGATTGACATATATTTTAAGATATTCATAGATGTTTGTGGGTATCATCGTTAAAAACCTTTACGAGACTAAATTCGTCCACTAAGGCCGCTTAGGGGTTTAAAAGCTTGTTGCATCCGCTAAATGTAACCGTGATACCTACGAAAGTAGTATGTTATTTACAATATTTATTTTGTTTTCTCCACATCGCAAAGGGACTGGCGATGAATGGGGTAGGGGTGTGCTGAAGATTGAATTTTATTTTTTTATTTTTATTTAATTCTTGTTATTTATTTAGTAATTTTTGTATAAATTATATAATTAAGTTATATATTTTAATTATGTAGGTTTTATTTTTTGAATAAAAATTTTTGGATTAAAGTATGCAAATTGATTGCATGAAGCCTTCATATTGTCAATCTACGCAGCTGATTGAAGAAATAGTGAGAAGATGAGTATAGTCAAATTTTTTATTGTTAAATATATCTATATATATAAAGCAGAGCAACTGGGAATGCATCTGCAGGCGGCGAATAAGCAGGAAAAATAAAAAAAATGAAAAAAAAAAAGAAGAAAATATTATCCTCCTCTATAAATAGAGGGCTGGAAGTGAGAGTTGGGAGGTGGGAGCAGGAATTTGGGGAAGGGGAGAGGGAGCGCAAGCTGAGGGCTTGGCCTCTGCTGAAGGAACGGAACGGGGGTGAGAGCTGGGGCTGGAAGCTGAAAAAGAGAGAGAGTGAGTGAGAGAGAGAGAGTACAGGAAAAAAGGAGGACGAAAAACAGAGAGCAGCGGCGCAGGAGGTGAGGCAGGGTGAGAGAGAGAGAAAAGATACCTATTCAATACTAAAATCAACGTATAAGAATTTGCATAAGCAATAAACATCCACAAACTTAATCGAACGAAACTAAAATCATTGATGATACCAAACCGATACCAAACCATGGACATAAAATACCCAAGTTATAATATAAGATCATGGCGGATTTAAAACCGATACAACCTACTGTCATAACTTAAAACATCAACTAATATGCATCATTTCATTTATTCCTAAGCTACTGCAAAACAATTGACATATCAACTAATACCAAATATCATAAAATATCATTCTAGGAATCTAAACACTGTCTGATAATTATATACATCGCAATTTATCATCTATAACTAAAAATTAAACAAAGACACAGCCATTAATTATATTAAATATCGTCCAAAAATATAAACTAACAGAAATCGCCTATAAGAGTATAAACTAAAACTTTTCGAATTTCACTCGTGTTTATTCGGTAAGTACTTGTACATCTCATTTAGAGGGTTAGTAAAATAGTAAGAGAGTAAACCAAATACTTAGTAAGACATATAATATATCAATGAATATACATATTTTATGTTTAAAACATACTGAATGGAGTAGATATCATGATTGGATGCAATGACATTAATTTGTGCAAGAAAAACTTATATAATATATTTTTAAATTTCTTATCTTATTCTTTCTTAATCTTAGTTATCAAAATATACTTACATCTCATTTCTTTTTAGGGATCAAGGCCAATAAACCCTACCGGTTAAATGAGCAAACAATCAAAGATCAAGTTGTATATACTCTACTACAATTAAAAGTCATAAACTCCTATTTAATGCCCAAATATGGGCCATCTATATATAACCCTATAAATGGGGTTAGATGCTGCTTCTTAATTTTGCGATTATAAAAAGTTAAATATCAATATACTACTAGAATATATTAATTTATGTCATAATATATTACTCGTTGAATCATAACCATAGTCAAATTCTTATACTAGCGAAAACTGGACACTTTTTTGATTTTTTTTAATTTTCTTACTCCTTAAGAAAATATTCATAATTTATAACATATTGTAGAATTTTCTGTCATAATTTCATGAATTCATACTTATACTTTTAGAGAAATTTAATCATGGTAAAATAGTAAGTATGACATGCTGAGTTTGTAGTAAAATGCAAAAGGTCAATAATTAACAAGAATTCAACATGAACATTGAAAATTCAGCTTGTGCAAATCAATTTACATATATTTTCCAATTTATACATGACATGTGTATATATTTTTAAAGCAAAAGTAGACTGCTGTATGAAATTGAGGTATGAATGGTGCAAAATTCAGCAAAACAGTGGACAAATTCCAATTCTGCAAATTCAAATTATATGTTATGCATATAATGCAAATTTTCTTTGGAATCTTAAGAGTGCAAGCTAAAATTATAAGTTTAAAGCATGCAGTAGCAATGTATATGAAATTCTTCACATACACAACCATTAGAATAGAAACTCTAGAAGGAAGTGCAAAAAAATATCAGCTCATGGTGCAGAAAATTAACATTCACATTTCTTAGCAAATTTTCAGTTTAGCCAACCCACATGTAGGGCATCTTGTGGAGGATTCCAGTATATGCAGAAGGCTCAATTCAAATTTCTAAACATACAAAGTTTTATATACAAAATTCAAGCATTGAAGAACAAAATAACTTAAAATCAAAACAAACATAAGGCTAGAATACAAAAGCTAGTACTAAACTTAACTTGTTCATGAGTTTTCATGAAATTACTCTATAAAATCATGAAAATTGACATGTATGTATAATATAAACGTATTAACTTTAAAATTATAGTTTGGACGAGTATTAGAACAAAAATCTCCAGAAGAATTGGAAAAGAACAATAATAAGAGAATAAGGAGTTTAGAGTGCATTTGTCTTCAATTAATTTACCCAAATTCTAGCTTAAATCACCAAATTTGAACTTTTTCAAGTTTTCTCTCTCTTCTAATCTCTCTTCTCCTCAACTCCCTCTCTCTCTTATCTAAGTTTCTCTACAGAAATGACTGACAGTGAGTATGGACGTCTTTATATACAAGAGTGACACTCAAGCACTACTCAGGCGAGTATCAAGTGCTATGTTGTTGGACAGATGAGCTCGAGTGCGGATCGAGTATGTATCGGGTGGCCACATTCTGCCAATGGCCGCTCAAGCAATTTTTTGGCGTGCCTATGGTATGAGCTTATTGTTTTTCGCGCCTCAAGCACGAATCGGGCCTACTTCAGTTATTAAGTCATTCAATCTAATTTTTAACTTTTGATCTAATTTTTTATATCATTTGACCTTAATTTTTATTATATTAGTTTAATTAATTATAATTATCAAAATTTAGAAACTTAGGCTTTATAGGAATTCTAAAAAAAAAAGCCTCCAAAAAACACGTCACACAAAATCTTCTTATCCTCTAATCCCAAACTCTCATTCTCTTGGCTCACCAATGGTCGATCTCATCAGCCAACTTATAAGTAGCAAACTTAATTTTATTGTCCTCCAAATAATTAATCACCTCAAATACCTTCTTCGCTCGGTGCATTCATATCTCCACCTCATTCCGGTCTAAATCACCTAAGAATTCTGGGACTTATTTATTAGTAAAATGATTAAAATTCGTCATACCACACCTCAGATTTCTACTTCCTTGCTTGTTGCATGCTCTGCGTCTTACCACTTGATTATACAATCCATGATGTCCATCATCCTGGTATCATGACCAAATAGTTTTTCTTCTGACTAGAACTAACACCTCGACCTTCTGATATCTTAGTACTTATTATGTAGTAAATTTTAACATTTAGTTTTTTAAATCATTAAAGATACTTTTCTTACATATTTCTCCGTTACAATTTCTCGTCATGACCTCAATACAAGTAAGTCTAATAATGATATTAAAAATAAAACTCATCTACAATAACTACGGTCTAAAGACCAAAATCTAAGTTGAACATTGCATATTACACTGTAAATAATATAATTAAATATAATCATATCGGTCACACGAATGGTTAAACTATCACCATTTGGTAACGAAATTATATTGTACATACTCAATTTATAAATCATTATAAAAAAAAAGTATCAAACCAAAAATTTTAATATATAAATATTAAAAAAATTATATAAGAATTTGTAATGACATACAGGCCCCAAGTCTAAACTACAAACAGAGCTTAAAAATGAATGTTATTCAATACATTGGATCTAAAACAATCCATACTTTTGTAAAAATAAACTTAATTAAAAGTATTTAATCCAAATTCTACAAGAACCTACTATCCATTAATTTAGAAAGGTTTTAAAAATATTTGCAAAGGTGCATAAGTGTGTGTCCACACGCGCATTAAATGAATGTGCAGGCAAAATATATTAAAGGACAAAAAAATTATAATTCACATGTAAATGTCTGGATGTCTAATTTTTATAAACTCGTCCATAAAGTTGATTTCATGTGAATTATTCAATATATTCAAATATTTAAAACATGCTAAATGTACGATAAAATATATGAAGACTAAAACATGTAAATGTATATTGAAAAATATGAAAACCTAATGATCGCATCAAAAATATATGAAAATCTAAAAATTATATTAAAAATATGTAAGAATTAAAAATTAATAACAGGTGACTTGTATATTGACTAATCAAAGGATAATTTTAAAGAATGAGATACACATATTTTTTGTAATTCTAAATCTATATATTACTGTTCAAAACTTATAAACTAGTCATTTATAATATCTTATATATAGGGTTAAACGCTAATTTTGTTTTTTTATTACTTGTGAATAATAGGTGTATTTTTTAAATGTGCACGACAAATTAGACATATTTAAATATAATTTATTCACAATATAATAATTTATATTTTGTCAAATAGAAAATTTTACATGGCATATCACATATTTGAAACTTTTTTCAAATCAACTAAAAATTGAGACTTTATTTTAACTTCATAAAATTAAGTTTTCATCAAATATTTATGTTAAAATAAAATATAAGGTCAAATAATCAAAAAATTTATAATTTTCTCTATAGTACTTAATATATAAATGTAAACTTTTAAAATTTTCAAATATTTGGTAAAAAAAGGTAAAGTATTTAAATGTACGATAAAATCAACAAAATCTCAAAATTTTTGATAAAATAAATATATATGAAATAATATTCAAAAAATTGGTGAAAATAATAACATATTTGTATATTTAAATAAGAATTAAAAAAGTTTAATAGTAGACTAAATAATTGTCATATCCCCAACCCGGAATTCCAATTATATTAATTCATAATCCAATTTAGTTTAAATTAAAATTTTAATCCTTAATCATTTAAAATTTAATTATTTATTTCATCAACTAAAATTCAAAACAATATTGAAATGTGAACCTGAAAATTAAATACCGATAAGCAACCCAAAGTAAAATAATAAATCAACCATAAAATCTAAAATATTACACCTAAAAAAAATTTTGAATAACAATAATACATGACCTTAATTATACATAATGAAAAATATCCACACTAAATCAAAATAATAAAAAATGATGACTTAATCATGCTGCTGGACAAAGCTGAAGTTAAACTCAATTGTTGACATCTTGCATATAATAGACTGAATATAACCGAAATTCATATAAATCAAACTATTAATATCAGCTATTATTTTTTTCTAAACAATAATATATAAGACTGATCAAATTTCTAAATTTAAATCCCACACAATCATCCTTTCATTCCAATCATTTATTAGTAAGTATTGAATCCTCTAATTTAAAAAGTTAACAAAATAAAAGTAAATATAAGTCAATTATTTAATAAAATATATAAAATTTTATAAATAATATATATATATATATCAAAGACATTAAAATATGGTATAATTAAATATCCAAAATATCAATAATATTATTTCATAAACTAATTTTGTATAATAAAAAATTGTGATAAATTTTAACGAATTGTGCGATCATTTAGAAAATATTCAAATCATGCAAAAATATGAGAGACCAAACATTAATATTGACCTTATCAACATTAAAATTTGAGTTATAGTTGGTTTCACATAACTAAATATCATATACTAATATTTAAGATATGTAGGTAGACTGTTTATATATAATCTTATAAATGGGACTAAACGTTGTTTTTCTGACCCACAGATGATATGTTTAACTTTTAATTTATTTATAATATATTAATATTAAATCAAATATATTCAATCAATTATCTATAATAGTTCGTACATGATCAAATCGAAAATGTTACTCAAATATGAACAGTTGTCTTATACTAAAATCCGATCTTGTTATTAATAATTAACGACATTAACAATTAGCAACCCAATTAATGGTGTACGTGAATTTCATATCAATAACTCGACTAACCAAAATAAAAATTATATAACCTAACCATAGGATCAAAAATACCATGTCATCAGGTGGCTTGAATACCGACTATATTATACGTCGGACCATATGTAATGAGTCATATTTGTACTAAAATTAGAGTAATTAACTTAATTGAAAACTAAAAACACCACTGTTGTCCAGCTATTGGACAGATCAACACCCCACAACACCACAAACCGTAAACAAGGTAAACTACATCCATTTTATTATCTTAGAAATTCATTATCCGATATAACATAAACATAATAAGCTGGTATTCAAAAATTAAAATATAATAATAAATATTCCATAATTCTAATCTTAATCTCCTTTCAATAGCTCTTCCTTCCTGATCTTCATTTACAAGTGATCCAAACTGTTAATTTAGAAGGGGGTCAACAAAAGATAAAAATAAGAGTGATCCGAAAGTTTAGTAGGACATATAAATTTTATAATTAAGCATACTATTTTTGTTAAATCATACCGAAATAAACAATAATCAAATTTGGATACAATGTCATAAATTTGTATGTCATATGCACAGCATTCAAATTTTTTCCTTTTTTTTTATTCAAATGTGCTATACAAATTTTGTTTAAACAAACTATTCATAAGGATCAAGGGCTAGTAAGGCCTTATTAACTAAGGAGTGAATAATCAAAATCCATGTTCTATTTATTTTTACACAATCAACAGCTTTATATTACTATTTAATATCCGTAAGTGAACCGTTATACATAATACTTTGTAGAGGGGGCTAAATACCACATTCACTCCCAAATGATAAGTTCAAATCTTGATCACCATTATAATATACTAAAATATGTTATAATATGCCACCTGTTGATTCTCTTACGATAGTTTGATATAAAAATAAAATAAAAATTTTACTCAATTACACATAATCCTTATATTTTCTTATTCTATAAAAAATATTCTTAATTCTTTGATAAATTGTAGAATTTTCTTCAATTTTCTTCATTTTCTTTATCATACATTACTTAAATTTTTTGCGAAAAATTGAATATGATAAATTTCGAAACATAAAATGCTAAATTACAAGGTTCCTAAAAATGTAGGCCTATTTTTGGCAAGATATCACAAACAAATTAGTAACATTAAAAAAATTCAACAATTTATCTCTATTAGCAAACATGTAGGGTAATTTTAATAAATTTTTAGAACATACAAGATAATTTTAAATATACAAAAACACTTTTAAACATGTAAGAGTTATTTAGTCAAGATTTCAGCACATACAAAAAAAATTTATATAAATCAACTAAATAATATAATGTATATTGATTTAGATAGAAATTTCATGCAAGTTGCACGAAATGAGAAAGATATTGCATGCATGTGAAATATACATAATCTAGTTACGAAAATATAATATATATGAATATTTAAAATAATAAATACTCAACAAAGTGAGTAAAGAATAGCAATAAAGGAAGAAAAGTTAAGGATACATTTATTTTAACTTTAAATTATCAAAATCTTACTTGAAATCGCTTTAATTTGCCTTTTCTAACTTCCTCTCTCTTCTCATCTTCTCATTGTCTTCCCTCTCTCAAAATTTGATAGAAAATCAGTCGAATATGATTTATATAACAGAGTGGCAAATAAGCGCTCGTCGGGTGCTACAGCCAAATAAGTTGCTCACAAGCACCATTCGGGTACGTGCGGGGCATTGAGCACACAAAAAAGCATGCTTAAACGTTCCTTAGGCATGCATCAAGTGTGAGTAATTTAAAAAATATGCTTGAAATTTAGTCAAGTGTCCATCAAGTATGATCTCTCTACCCATCCCATGTATGTGCACGCATCAAGTGGCAGTTAGGTATCCATCAACTCACAATAACTCGATCTAAAATTGATTTTTGACCTAATTTTCTTTCTCATTTGACATCAACTTTAATTATCTCAATTTAATTAATTATAATTAAAGTAAAAATTTAAACTCATTTTTGACAAACATATCCTTAGATTTTCTTATATAAAAAAAAATACCCTTATTATCAAAATTATATAAAGATTTCACATTTATTTATTTAACTAAAGGCCGTGCACTAATATATAGGAAACATAAATGGGACATTTACATATAACTTTCTACACGGGCCAAACACTATTTTTTTTTTTAACCCACAACTAATAGGTATAATTTTTAATTTACTTATAATATATTAAGTTATATCTTAATATATTCGCTCAATCTTCTATAATGATCCGTGCATAATCAAATTAAAAATTATACTTAAATATAAACATTTTCTTATATTTTTTTATACATGAGAAAAATGCTTATCATCAAATATATATAGAGCTTTCATCTTTATTTATTCAAATACATATCATGCAGTAAAATCATAACCTATAGGCACTTAAAATACAATTTAAAAACATGTTGGACCCCAATATGAAATTTGAAAACAATCTGTCTTCTTAATATGCTTATTAAATGACTTGCAAAGGTTTCACTGCAAAAATTACATGAACTAGCACAATTTATATAAATTCTTAACACTTTCTTGTAAATAGAAAATATTCAAAAGTATATATGTAAGAATCAAGAGTATTCAAGAACTGTTACAAAGAATTTTGAAGGCAGACAAGAACCACATTGCAGAATATTAGCACTTAATACAGTATGTATAGATTTCAAAATATATATTTTATAAAAATTATATAAAATATGAATGAAAACATATGCATGTAACATATAAATATTTTATATATATAAATAAAATATTATATTTAAAATAATAAATATTTAAAGAGATGAGAAAAAAATTGTTATAAAAGAAAAAAAGGTTTTAATACACTTTCTTTTAGTAAAGATTTCTTAAATTTTTCTAAGTTTTTTTTCCTTTTATAGACCTTTCTATCTTTTTATTTATCTTCTTTTCTTTTTTTTCTTCCTCTCTAAAAATTATAAAAAATGATTGAAAATCATTTGAAAAAATCTTATATAATAATTGACATATATATGTCTATTAGATACACATTAAGTGTTAAGGTATCATCTATATGACACATGAACATCACTCAGATAGGCATTAGGTGCTCACATTATATCCCAAATATGCACATTGATCCCTCCAGCTTGATAAATCTAACCATATACACATGAACGCCCTAGAGGCATACTTCAAGTACGACCTTACTATCCAAAATACGCATATGCGTAGATCAAATATGGATCAGGTATCATTCGATATAACTTATTTTGATCAAAAAATTTGTTTGATTTAAAACCTTAATTGACCTTAATATTTTTATTAATTTAATTTAATAAATTATCATTAAAAATATAATTTAAAATACATACCTTATAATAATAGAATTAGATATATTCACCTTAAATAATAAATTTATCAAATCTAATGTAAAATATTAACGAAATCACTTTCTTTTACTTTCACTTTCCTCTTCCTTCTCTTCTTTTCCTCTCTTTCTCTCTCTTCTCTCCCTTTTTCCTAGCAAAATGACCAAATTAAACAAAGGGGATTTCTATACCCAAATCAAGTGCGGATGCTAATTAGGTGCGCATCAAGCACGTGTACACACAAACTCCTCTCATACACAGCTCAGACAATCATTCTACCTAAATAACGTATGAGCACTCCTTATACACCTCTTAAGTGTGAATATTTTGCCTGAGACATTTATGAACGTGTATCTGACGTCTACTAAGCACTAAATTTATAATTTATATCCTTAAATTTATTTTTTTAAAAAAACATTATACAATTATTTGTTTAATATTTATTCAAAATATAAAAATTATAATGTTATAAATATAAATTAAAAAATTGAGTATTACGGGAAGTACCCCAAAGTATTATAAGTGATAAAAATAGTAGCTTTATCAAAGCCTTCTAGTTAAAACTATTCAGATTGTCTAATTCAAAATTAAATAATTTATTAAAATATTATCCTCAAACTAATTGTCATATAAAGTAATTCAATGTTCGGTATAGATTATAAAAAATATATATTTCATAATTTTATTATTTAAATAAATGCAATTGAATTAATAAAATTCAATGGCCCAACATCCCCAGTAAGGTTTAGTCTTATTTGGTTTAAATCATGTTCAGATCCGTACACTTGTGAGTATGGTTAATTAACCGCACTGATTTTTTTTTTAAATGAGCAAATTAAATAAAATATTTTACTAATTAAATTAAAAATGTTTATTGACATCATTAAAAGTTTTTCATTTAATTCATTAAATTTAGTTATTGACTATTATGAGTCTTTTATGTATGTGAAATTAGTCAAGTTTTTTACTGTTTTTTAAATCAAATAGTTACATGATTATTTTTCCAACTTCCCTTTGGAGGGGTATTTGAAATTAAATTAAAATCTTCTCTAGAATATCCTTATATTATATTGATAAGTTTTAACTTACTGACAAAGTTGCTTTAAAATTATAATTTTAAATTGATATATCTCTAAGACCTAAATTATCAAACGAATTAGAAAGTTGTCTTACTCGAATATTTGATAAAAAAATAGATATGATCTTTATTATTTTAAATTTCTATTCTACACACCACAACAAAATAAATAAAAAATAAGAGAAATACGAACTCGCTCCCCAATATATCCTCTAACACTTAATTTGATAATCTTTTTATTTAAAAGAGAAAGATGTGATGAAATAAATATGAGAATGTAAGTGGATGGAAATTGAGTATATTTGGAGGATAGTGCTCCTTAGGGTGCGTTTGGATGGGAGAATGACTTTGAAAGTATTACACTCATATAGGAGAATGGCTTTCGAAGTGATGCACGAGTATGAGAAAGTACCTGACATTGTAATCTGTCTTGCTTTTTGTCATTCGTTGTTTCTCGTTCTCTTCTTTTCCCGTGGGATAGAGGCTATATTTATAATAAAGGGATGTCGTTTGACTAATAGACCCCTGAATTAATTTGAGGGCGTTACACTTTTATAGTTATAAAGGGTGTTACTTATACATATAGCTGTCACTTCCAATTAATAGTTGAATCATATGGTTTCAAGCCGTTAGATTGGTTTGCTAATCGCCTAAAATTATACAATAATTATCAATTATTGCTCATATAATGTTGGATAATTTAGATCACACCCCTTAGGTCAACCGTCATATTTTTTGCTTAATGGGTTTAGAAGGTTTTCTAATGGACCATTACTATTTGGGCTTTTTTTTTCTTCGCGATCTAAATTTGAGCCAATCTGAGTACTGTCATACCGTTCATAAATAATATAATTGTTTTTTATAATTTAGAAATAATGTGTTTATATTTGATTTAGATGAACAAAATCAGTCCTGTTCGTATCAATAATGCCAAATATTCTATAGACAACTAAATGCTGCTTTCTACAGAAATGATGAAATGAGGGGGTCAATATGCAAGATTTATGCTCCAGGTGACTGCTTCACGGCTTCCAGGGCGGCGGAGGCGGCGGAGTCGGGGGGTAAAGAGGCGGCACTGCTGAAAATATATTATTCCTGTCGACACCATAACCGCCGGTGCCTGTCAACGACACAAGGGCTGCAACAAGCCCTGCATTTCCAGCCATTGTCGGCTCGGTATATCCAGAAAGCCTCCGGTTGTCGAGGAAATGATCCGAGCGATCAGGCCCTCCGACCATGGCGCCGGTGATTGTGTTGGGGTTGGGCTGGGTGCTGTCCCGCCACCTGTAGCCACCAGTACATGAGTACTTGACGCCATTGTAAGGGGTCGAAGCAGCGCGGTGATGCACTCGTGCTGGGTACTTGCTGCCATAGCCGACCACGTAGCTCAATTTCAATGGGTTTTTACCCAGAATATAGTCAATCTGGAGCAAAGAAAAGATGTAGGATTTTCAGCATTTGTCTCCGTTTAATCCATAGGAAAGAAGGCAATCTAGGTTTTATCGAATCAAGGTGAGGATTTTAGCAAAATGAGAAGATTCTAGCAGCTTTAGATTTTACTACGTTTATCAATGGCAATTTTCACCTGAGATTTCGCGAAGCTCCGGAGAGAAGATGCCGGGACATAGTAAGGGCCACAGTAGAATCCAGGAACTCCGGTGGCATTCATGTAGTCGGCGAACAGATTCGCCAAAAAGGCAGCATTTACTACGTATTGCAAAGGATCCGACCCTCCATTGTTAAGCTGTGCGAGCCCACCTGCAAGTTTCAATGAACGCACACCAACTGCTCGATAAAGTTCCCCTACGACCTCAAACACAAAAGAGAGAACGATTATGGGAAATTTTCATACCCTTCGTCCAGTTGAAGACCTGGAATTTCTCGAGATAAGAACACATATTGAGGCCAGTCACATTCTGATACTGAATCAATGTCTGCTCAAAAGGGTAGCCGGGATTCAAGAACATCCTGAACCTCGTCAGCAGAAGCATCGCGGCTGGCAGCTTGTTGTTCCAGCTCAAAACGCTCGTGTTCGCGTTCATCTGAAAGGCCTTCGCGTTTCTGGGTATGCCGGGTACGGTGGCCAAGGCGGCGTAGCCGGTTTTTCCGGTGGCGTAGTAGAGCCATGTGGCACCCCACATGTACTCATCGTAGTAGCCCGTGGAGTTGTAGTACGGCTCAATCCAGGGGTTGCCGCTGCTGTAACGTGACCGTTTGCCCGGATCCCGGGCAAAGGAGAACACGGTCTCGGCCCCCTTGATGAGCTTCTTCGAGTAGGCGGGATTGTCTTGGAAAACGATGGAGGCGGCTGCGAATGCCGCCGCCATCTCTCCGGCGAGGTCAGGGCCTGCATATGCAGTTTGGACAGGGCGATCGTAATCCATGTCTTCTGGTCTCTCCCAGCAGTTGTAATCATTCGGTGCGTTGGAATTGTTCAGAGCTCCACCGACCTTAATCATCAAGATAGCAATTAGCTACTCATTTCATGAAATCAAAGCAGCGGGGAAAAGACCCATGGCAGAAGGTGCTCTGTAACAGAAAATTTTCAAATTCTCAATCTCAATTCTACCTCAGAACGATATAAATCTGGAATACCTGGCTGTAAATCTTGTCGATTTTCGTGGCGCTTGAGTTGAAGGTTAGCAGCAGGTAATCGGTGCCCCATTTGATGAGATCGCGGACGTGGTCGTACTCGTTGAGATCGCGATACTTCTGCGGGTATTCGACGACACTCCAGCTGAGCATTGTCATGGCGAAGGCCATGGGGAAATGGTACTTAGTATTCTCTCCGCTGTCGTAGTATCCGCCCACCAGCCCGCCCTTGACGTCCGTTAGATTTGCACCGTCGCTCAGCCCTGAGTTCCCCCTCCATGAAATGCGATTGTCCTTCGGCAATCTCCCAGCTGCATCGTCGTGTTCATGGCCAAACCAGTTAATTACTCCATTTTCCGTTATATTGATTTCATTCACAGTAATATTTAAGCTGAACCTAATCTAAAATTATTGTTTTACATTAGAAAAAAAAAAAAATGTAACAATGATAGTATATTTTTTAGTATAATTTATTATTAAATATACATATTCATATTTTATTAAACATTATTCATCTCATAAAAATGCTTATTAATATACTGTTAATTATCAAATAGATATTTTATCAATTAATAAACATTGATAAAATTTAAATAAATAGAATATTTTAGATAATCATTTCACCGATTTATAATTATCTTATAATTAATTTTTATAAATGAGGCTCATTGAAATTTAAAAAATAAAAAAAATTTATAGACCCAACGTGTAAAAAATAAGTTATAGGATGATTTATAGACCAAAAACTCTGTTTTTGGGTGTGGATATAATTAGCATTTTTTTATTTTAATCCGGGAGTCATGCTTGTATGCTTGTTATTCCATTGCTATCAGAATCTATATAATTCTTATCTATTGAAAATTGAACCAGGGGCATCATCGACCACTGATTATCTGCAGATGGCACACTGACACCCGTTTCAAAACTACATCGCAGAACGTCAATGGAAGTATATGAACCTAAAAACTCGAATATACTTAATAGTAATTTATCAGGCTCTGTTTGTTTGGGTGGTAAACATGGCGAATCCGTAATTTTCGAGAGAGAGAGGGAGAGAGAGAGAGAGAGAGAGCCGTACATTTCTGGGCATCGAAGAACAGGAGAGCTTTGTGCATGGCGATTGAATAATTATCAGGAGGAAGAGGAAGAGACTTATGCTTGGGCAAACTCTTGGCAACGATGATAGGGAAAGCAATAACGAAGAATGCAATGACTAATGACCAGAGAGTCCATTTAACGGCCTTTCTGCTGCAAATTATGCACCCAAGATCTATGTATTTCTTCTTCTTATTCTTCTGAAAATCTTGGGGCGCCAGCAGCCAGCTCTGCTGTATCTCATCCAGCCGCTGGTGATCGCCACCGTGAAGCCGCTGCTGGTGGTGCAGAAGGGAGGCTCTGTCCCAATCCGAATCCTTCCTCTTCTCTTCCTCCTCATCCTCCCATGGATCTCTGTGGACCTCAAAGCTTCCTCCCCATACGTTTGGATTGAGCATTTTTCTTTCTTCTCCCCTCCGTTTGACTTCTGTGATGATCCCTTGTTATATAAGGCAAGTCTGAAATGGTCACGGGAAGATGAAGAAGAAAGAGGAGGAGAAGGGAAATTAAAATTATTTAGGTTCACACTTTTGATGAAATGTTAAAATTTGTTTTAATTTTTGCTTTAGCATGTTGACGAATTTTATCTATGCCGAAAGGACGATTAGAATGAAAAATGAAATTCCCCTTTTAAAGAATACCACATAATAAATAACAATAATAATAATAAACTTATATTTTCAAAAAGTATATAATAAATGTAAATTATATAATAAATATGCAGAATTCATAAACCCATCAATATGAGGCGGGCGTATCTGTTGTTGCACGACGTCTATATCGGAGCGAGAGGTCTGTTACGTGAGACATAAAGATTTTATATTTAGATTGATTTAAGTAATTTTTTATATTATATTATATTATTTTATTTTATTTTATTTTAGTTTATTTTATTTTATTTTCTTTTTTTTTTCTATTACTTCTTTTCAAACTTGTCATCATTTGATTGGTGGGTAGTTTTAGGATTATATATACCGCGTGACGAGTAACAGCCAGCCAGGCTACTCTGCGTTAGGTCAGGTTGGAAAATGCGTGTGAACACGCTGTCTGGCGGCATTCGCTTACGTTTGAGTTGAGGTAAAAATATCAAAGATCTTTTTTTTTTTTTTTTTTTTTAATTTTGATACTAATGTGTTCTTAAATTTAGATTATTGTATAAATTAAAAAATTATTGGATCTTCTATATCGGATCGAATTCAAGCGGATCCGATCTTTATCTACATAAATTTGGATCATGCGTACCACAAATAATAAGTAAAAGATCAAAAATTGGCCAGAACTCACTCTCCAATTTATTATCTGACAACACAAATTGAAATCATTATCAATTGATAGAAAGATGTAAGAAAATGTATTAATATATTTGTGTGGAGGAAAGTGAGGTTTCTAGAGAATTGGGCTTTGTGAATGCACTCGATGGAGAGCAACTTTGAGAATTAAAGGAGGATTAGCTCCGATAAGACCGCTTAACAAGAAGTAACATTAAAAATTGACAGAGGGTTAGATTTTGGTAGTATGCTTGACGGGAAACGGCTTTAAAAATCGGACGAGGAGAAAGTGCTGTGTGATCGAAAGAGAATTTGGTTCTTTCTAAACTTTTATATGCCGATTCGAGGTTCTCTTTTCCTGCGATAGTGCAGGGCATTTGTAATGCCTTATAGAGATGGCGTGGGTGCAAAGACTGGTAACTTGTGTCTTGTTGGGATTCGCCTGCCTATCCCAACAATAGTTATGAGTGTGGCCGACGTGTCAATTATTATCTTGCAATAGTAGTGTGACTGCATATAGTCTTTACTGGCATTGTCTTGCCCATTCTGGCAAGTGATTCATCACGCTACGCTGGTAGGCAGTAGCGGCATGGTAGTAGCAACGCCTTTTTTGACCCTTGATTACAGCCACCAATGATAGGTGTCTACATCGATAGACTTAACGCTAGTTAGGTTGTTACTGCTATGTTGAAGGGTTCCTCCATTGCGATTGATCGCACTACATGGGTAGTTTGTTGAGTCCGATCGATCCCTATCTTTAGCAACCCATTGTGCATTATTATGTCTGGACTTACCGCTTGAGCCTTTTGGATTTTAGTTCTCGTGGGGCTTTGCGCCACAGATAGGTCTAGCTAAGACTTAGATCGGCTTACAGTATAGTTTGACCCATCAACTTTAATGAATTATAGTAAATTCAATCTAAAGCTATATATCATCGAAAATTGATACTAATATAAAAATAAAAAATAAAATTTTAAAATAGAAATTTTAATAATAATCTTTAAAAAATATATATATAATTTATTATGTTAGGACAAATTAGAAGCCCTCGCTGCCAAAGTGTGGTACAGCTTCATTCCAGTCGTGGGTTTATGCCGTTAAGCTCCAGCTGTGTTCTGATATGACACGATATGACAAATACTACCCTTTAACTTATTATTTATAGTTTTAACTTATCAAATATATATATTTATATATATAGTTGACTTGTTAAACATCATTTAAATATTATAAGAATATTTATGTATAATTTAAAGTTTATTTATTTATTTATATTAATAAATTTATATAAATATTAACTAATTAATTAATTAATAAGATATCTAATACTATTATATTATTGTATATATGTATACAAATTAAGAGGGGCTAAATCTCTTAAAAAAATAGAGATATTTTTTTTTATCTCAATAATTAATTTTTAAATAAATAATTATGATCTTATTAAATTAAAATAATTAATTTTAATTAATTTTTAATTTTAAAAATAATTAAAGTATAATTATTTACTTTAAAATATACTATTTAAATTAAAAAAAAATAAGTCTTTTTACTTTTATTATATATATTGATATGTAGATATTCTTTCCCTCTCGGATTGACTTTGTCTTGGATTTGAAAATCAACTTACGTGGTGGCATGCAACCATCAATTCCATTACGCTCAGTACTGGGGGCGTTCGGATCAGAGATAGTAAATTACTAATACTATTATTTTATTTGTGTGTTTCATCAATTTAAAAAGAGTCTTCTAGAATTATCATTTCTGTAATTTTATTTAAATTACATCAAGCGTTATACTTTAAAAATTATACAATCCCATATCAAATTATTCTTTATGTAATCTTTTTTTAAAAAATTACATCATATGTTATACTTAAAAAATTATGCAATCCCAAATCAATAGCTAAGTAACAGAATAAATTGAGTGCGTGTTTATCTATTTGAGAACTTTATAAAATTTACTTGCATATACTTAACATTATCTTTAAGTTAAAGCCTAAACTTGATGCGTCCTGAATTCGAATTTTGGATGAATTTGGGCTCAACTGTTCTTCGGGTATGGTCACCGTCCTGTGCGTTTGGGATTCTATACACTATAACGGATGATGAGAAATTAGAGAAAAACGGTGAGACTCATTTTCTGATTTATTCTCCGATATTCAAGTCAGTAATCGACCTTCCAAGAATAAGAAGATAAAAATAGAGTATGATGAAATAAATGCAAGGTGAGAGATTTGAGAGTGAGGATCGATGGTGCACTCGTGGAGAGTGGCTTTGGTCATGGAGTGCTCGTAGAGAGCAGCCTCTCTGAGTACTGGATTTGCTGGGAACTAGTAGTAGAAAAGAGGGCAAAGTGATTGGATGTTTGAGAGTTGGAAAGCTTTTACTTGTTTGAATATACAATAGAGCGTATATATAGAGTGAGTATCTATGGTATTTTATAGTCGTAGGCCTTTGCCGCCTTCCTTAAGTGGCAATGCGGGATGCCCGCCTTCTGAGAGGATCATTTCCTTTTCTCGTGTGGATGCGGGCGCCATTCTAGTTTGCAACGGTCAAAAAGGATGATTCTCTCCTTCCGCGGTGATGTCGCATGCAACGAACGTTGTGGTTGCCGTTGTAAGTCGTGCGCTGATTTGAAGGTTTTTCGTTCGGGATGTGCTCTAATTCTAAAGAGAATTGTGTTAAAAGGGGTTTACCATCCTTAGAATTGCGAAAAATTAGAATAGACGACCGTTGAGCATGGGAAAGTGTGCGTGGGCCGATTTTGCTTTGGGCCATCTTTATTTTGGGTTGCGTTCGATTTGCTTGGGACGCTTATCCTATCAACGGTAACGTTGACCGTTCTATGGGGAAGTGGGCCGTTATACATTTTGGGCCACTTTTCTTTTGGGCCTGCCTGCTACACCAGTCCCCATCACTAGCCTCCCATATCGGCAGCCCAATGTTTTGACCTCCAGTATGTTCACAATTGGACGTGATTGGCCGTGTTGTCTCTTGGCGTGATTCTTCTACTTTTCGACTCTTTGCGGACTCACCTGACTGATATCTTTTAACGTTTAGTGGTTCCACCTGCTTCCCTGTGCGCTATAAATCGGGTGCTTTTGACGTTCCTCAGCATTGTCTTCTTTGATGCCTGGGTGGGATGGCACGGAGCTTGACTTTATCGGGAAGTTTATCACCCCAATTGTTGGTTTGGAGCTTAGGCTGTTTGTATTCTCTGGTGCCACTGTTTTGAGTCATAAAGTTTTGACCGCTTTGGTCGCTCTTTTTCGTGCAATAAACCGGTTTGGTCACCTCTTTTCATAGGAGTGGTTGTTCTCGAGATTTGAATCCAGATTTAAATCTTCCCACATTCCAATCTTGACAACTCTTCGAGGGTTGGCGGCCTCCTTATGTTTCTCTCTCTCTTTCTGTCTCTACTGTTATGTATTGGCCTCTGTTGACCGTGTAACTTGTAAAGAGGAAGTTAATAAAAAAACTTGCAATTGTTTGTGCGAACAATTTCTCTGTTGGCTTCTTGTCTTTTGTTGCCATGCATATTTCGCTATTTTTATTGCTCCCAATATTTTTTATTTTGCACTCCACAGTGGAAGTTGATCGGATTCGTTAACCATATTGTTTAATTCAAAAAACGAGACAGAGCCGAAATAGAGGTTGACCGGATTCATTGATCGTATCGCTTGATTCCGAAGAACAGAATGAAGGTTGTCCAGTTCCGTTGACCATAACGCTTGAATTGGAGAACAGGGTGGAGATGAAAGTTGATCAGATTCATTGACGGTAATAGTTGAATCTGGAGAACAGAGTGGAGATGAAGGTTGACTGAATTTGTTGACCGCAAAGCTTAAATTTGGAGAACAGAGTGGAGATAAGGGTTGACCGGATTCATTGACCAGTTTGAATCTGGTGCATATGTGAGATTGTCTTTGAGGCATTATTTTATTCTGCCGCTGGTTGGGTACTTGATGAGTTGCATTGTCGCTTGGGGACTCCTACCTCTCCCAGCGACCCATTATTTTTTTGCCACGTGTCATTGCATAGGGCGGCTATAATCCCATCAATTGATGTGCCAAAAGATATGACTTGACTACGTTTTCTCTGGAGTCGACACGTGTTTGTTATGATTGCCATGCCTTTTCGATGAGCTGCTTCACTTTGATGGCGACAACCTTTATAAAAATGACACAGCGGTTCAAGTCTTCCTCCTTTCTTTATTGCATCATAACTATTCAAGTCTTCTTCATGCTTTGCTTTTCTATTTCTATGTCGCCTACCGTTAACGCAATCTCCTCCGTTTTTTACTGCAATAATGTTAAGGCACTCTATGTGTAATATAACATCCCAAGCTCCATTGTGCTCGCAGTCCCTGGGAGGCTTGATAAGGCTTGCTCTCAACTTGAGGGACACATTGCTGTGTATGAGGCTCACTTGCGGAGTGGGCTTTGTCTTTCGATCCCTAAGGAGCTACTCTGCATCTTCACAGCATTTGGTACCCCTATTGCCAGGCTCCAGGCGAATGCAATGCACTACCTTTACTCGCTTTACATTTTCCTCCACCATCATTCACGAATGCTAACCGTGGAGGCCGTTAGGGTTATATTCCAGTTTACCTAGAGTGTAAACTTGATTTCACTCTCTCCTAGGGAGCTGCGCATCAACAGTGCAATATATGAGTCGGTGAAAAACTGAAAAGACTGATTCTTCTACGGAAGGGTCTTTGACGACTGACCCTTATCTAGAGAATAGGGCAACGTTCCTGAGGTCTTCGTTGAAAAGCCCTCTAAAGCAGAGGTGGAGGCCGTGGAGCCTCTGTTGCAGCTGGTGCGGGAGCACCTCCATGAGTTTAGGAGGGACCACTTGGTGTCCCACAAGGAGGCTAGGCGGGCTCATTAGGGTCCTCTTTCACCGATTCAAAAGTCCGAAACTCCCACACCGGCGCCATCGCGGCCTAAGAGGAAGGTCAGGGCTCTTGTTATTGGCGACCCTCCTAGCAGCCCCAAAAGGAAGCGAGCTGCACCCATTTTGCCTTCCTCCTTGTCCTCCACCAAGCCTGATTATCGCATGGCTGGGCACCTGGCAGGCATTGGTGAGCATTCTGTGCTAGAGACTCCGTCCAACCTTTTGGATTTGCGAGTTGTTTAGGGAGTTGCCACCGAAGACCCTGGTGTCGAGCCACCGTTTCGAGGCGATTTTGTTGCGCCAGCCGTGCCGGTGGAGTTAGTGCCTGTTGTCGAGGAGCTGGAGGAGCCAGCCATCGAGTAGCCGGCAAAGCCAATTGCCAAGGAGCTTGCAGGATTAGCGGCAACGCTGTTGGCAGGCTGGTGGATGCTAGTGACGTTAGTCTCCCGTTGCACTACTTTCCTGCGGTTATGGGCGTCGTGGAAGCCGCTCCAGTGGAGGTTCCTACTAAGGGAGCCGGAGTTGTTGCGGGAGTCATGATCACTACAATGTTGGCTCATGTGGCCACCACACTTAGTCTCCCAGCTAGCCCATTACAGGACCTCCCACAGCAGAGCACAGAGTCACAGGAACCGATGGGAAAGAAGAAGCGTAAGTTCTTGACGGTAAACTTTCGTTGGACACTTCCTCTTTCTTTTGATTCCACTGGCTTGGTTTGACTTATCTTTGTTCTTGCTTCTTTGAGATTGCAGGACCAAAGGATACTTGGAGCGGTAATGAAGGACTTGCACCAGCGGGCGGAAATGATTGACGAAAGGGAGGGAAAAATTCTCCGGCTGATGGAGCTCCTGAGTCACTTGAGCGCCATTGCCGCCCAGGCCCAAAATGATCTGGAGGAGAACGCTGCTCTCAAGTCTGAGTTAGCAAAGCTGAAAGAGAGACTGGTGAGCTTGGAAGCTCAGGCCACCAAGGCTGAGCGGTAGGTCGACGAACTTCGAGTGAAGAACACCACGTTTGAAGCTGAGATGTCAGTCCGCTTGCGCCTGGAGGAAGTGAGCCCATTGCTGAAATCCAGAATTTGGAAAGGCGTCAACCTCTGCAGGTGGATTATCTCCCTGGTGTCACCTGGCTTTCCAATTGGCTTTCTCGATCCTATGAATAGCGCGACTTTGGAGCGCGAGACCTTGGTCGACTACTCCCAGGCCGAAGGGGAGACTTCCTCTCACCCTCCTAGTGGATCCGTGCCTTAGTTGGGACTTTTTATATTTTGTTTTTCCCCTTTCGTATAACAGTCGTTGTATATTGAGCTCTTATTAATGGAAAGAAGTCTGTTCCAGTCAACGCGTCAATTTCTCTACCTTTGCCCAACTTTCCTCTTTTTTCTTTTTGAGCTGGCCAGCCGACCGGCTTGTGATGCTTGCGCGGTGGTGCCGGTCATATCTAGACTCTATCATAGACTGGTGACTTAATAACGTGATGTGATGTTTTCACCATGTGGCCCAGGTTGGTTCAATCAGGTAAAGACATGTGTCGCCTTACACAAAAATGACGCGACCCTTTGAACTCCGTTGCAATGTCGTTTTTGGCGGGAAATTTCGTCTTTATAATTGCGGTGCCTCTTGCGATTCGCTTCATTGCTTTCCTCCATAGTTTCTCTAATTTTATCATGATTGACGAGAATATGATCAATATTCCAACTTTACTTGATTTAAGGAGGGAGGCATCCTCTCCTCCTATGTCGGAATCCTCCTCATAAGGGGAAAGTAGTGACGGGAGGACGCGGACTGAGAGCAGCGATAAGAACTCCACTAATGAGGTTGCGAACGAGGAATGGAATCATCCAGGCCTTCTATGTCTCAATCCTCAGGGTGTCTCGAAGGCAACACCATTCCATGGATCTGCTGGCCTCTCTCGTCAAGTATGTCTACTTAGTTGCGTAAAGGTATGGTGACCGTTTACAGTTCCCCTTTGCTAATTCTTTTTTTTCACTCACCAGCCAGCAAGGAGGCCTCCGAGTTGGACGAGTTTTTGCCATTAGGGAGACGAGATTGCCCGCATGATGCAGGCTAAAGCCGATCTTGTGTTAGAAGATATGGAACATCGCGTCAATGCAGAGGTTGCGGATGCACTGCAGAGTCAGACACAGGCCAACTATCTTGAGCAAGCCCTATCGGAGTATGAAGCCAAGCTATTGGAGGTATCCAATGCTCACGCACGGGTCATGGAGTGGATCGCAATTCTCAAAGGCGAGCTGAGGACCAGATTTTGCCCTAAAGAGGTGCCTCCTGCCCTAGATGAGTGGTTCCTGGTTGGGAATCACTTCATTAGGAGGATCGTTTCCCTGACGAACCCCCATTTTTCCGTTGGCTTTCTGCACTCGAGGAATGCCGGCGCCTCTCGTCGATTGGAGTTAATAGGATAACAGATCGGTCATGGCCAAAGTCTTGTGCCGAGTCCCCTAAGGGACCCTTCATCTTTGGGCAGCCATTAAGATGAGTCGTAATAATTCCTTGTACATGTGGAGCCTTCAAATACCCTTAAGAGTTCGTTAGTGTTTTCTTGCCGCACTAGGCGTTATATAAATTTCTTGAATACGAGCATACTCTTTATTGGTTTGATCGTGTTTTTGTTTCAAGTGACGGTGCTGAGGCTATCACTCCAGGCGTCTTGCCTTCTGTTGGAATGTGTGTTTTCTCACACTTTGCCCCAATTTTTCAATCATTTTAGATTGACTGTGCTATCTCCTACGGGAGGAGGTCGCTGCACGCGTGCTGTAAAAGCCACATAAGGTTTTGTGTTCGATTGCGAATGGGCCGCTTAGGATGGAACCAGGATTTAATTCAACTGCTTACTGACCGCTTGGTATAGGACCAATATTTAATTTGACCGTTTATGAGTCGCTTGCTATGGAACCAAGGTTTAAATGCAAGAGAGTGAAGACCCACCTGAGTTAGGGGCAGTCTAAGTCATCTATTTCCATGCAATCTTCACGCAAGCATACATATGGGAATAAGAAAAAGTGTAGAAACATAACAACATGCAAAAAGAGAAAATATTTTATTAGCAATTGTATATTATCACAAGCAAACTTTGGACTATACACATGACCTACCTAGACCTGGTGCGATTTTAAACTAGAAATAACGCTTTAAGTGGACGGCGTTCCACGTTCATGGAACCAACTTACTGTTTGGGTTTGGAGCTTGTATGCTCAGTTCTGTATAACGGCTAAGACTCGGAATAGCCTTTTCTAATCCTGAAAGAGCTTGTTTCTATTGACTGTCTTACCCGTGGCTATTATACTTTGTAAGACTAGGTCTCCAATTTCGAATTTCTACACTTTTATCTTTTTTTTATAATAGCGGGCGATTCACTGTTGGTACGTGGCCGTGCACAATTTGGCCGCGTCCCAAGCTTCCTCTAGCGGGTTTAGGTGTTCCTTAATCTTCTAGGAATTGCCTTATGGGTCAAAAGCTTCGACCTAGAGTCTTGGGAGCCCGATCTCGACCAGGATCACAGTCTTAGTCCTATAACAAAGATTGAAAGGCGTCTCACGCGTTGGTTCCATGGTAGTTGTCCAGTATAAACAAAATATGGATGGCAGTTCGTCTATCTAGGAGCTCTCTACATCCTCCTGTTTAGTTTTCAGACCTTGCAACAGTGTTCGATTAGTGACCTTGTGATGGAACAGATCCTATCCCATCAAGGACCTCAGTCAAACACATACAAGACAAATATTCTATAATTTAAACACTAAATTTTATAGAAATTTTGACAGAGTTTTTCCTAAAGTTGAACAAAAACCCAATACAAATAACCTGTATATCCATCGTCTGGACAAACACACAAATACATAAATCTTCCACATACATTCATAATACCATCATCGGATCATAAAACGCCATATTCATCCATGGTTTTAATGTTATCAATCCTATCCACTACATCAAAATTCATATGATGTAGCGGAAGGACAAACTCATTTACGGTGTGATATACAACATGGCATAACTTTGAATAATACAAGCTCCATCTATTAAATTTGACATTTACATTAACATAATTAATATCTCGAGTCTTTAAGGACTTTGAGACTCCATCTAGCTCCTTACTAAGCTCTAACTACTCATGTTCATCAAGTGTCTTATCTATAGCTTATCTTGATGAGAGAAAAACAAAACAGTGAGTCGAAACCCAATAAGGTACCAAAATATGTAAATAAAAATCTTTCATACAGAACACAGTGCAATAAGTCAAATATCATAGCAAACAAACATGAATGTAAGAAGGCAGGGGTCATAGAAACATTAACTAAACATAAATCGATATATAAGTGCCAAAATTCATAAATCAGTTCCATTTTCAATCGTTCTTCAAACTTAACTTTATTCCACATCATGAGTACAGTAAAGCTAGGTTCCTAATAATTGTTGAAGAGTAAACATGTACATGGAAAACATGAAAGCAATGGAGATCAGTCATATACTTGCATCCGAAATCATAAATCAGAAACACATTCCTTATTCTTGAAAACTGAACTGTACTTTTAATGGACCAAAACTAGTAGACCCTACTAGCCATAGGGGCAAATAATTAAGAATAAATTGTGTTCACTCCACACAATTCAAGGTCTGAATTGAACTAAAATATCACTTTTGGTAGGATTATCCCTTCTCGTGGGATTATATATATATTGAAATGCCTCCTGAAGGTAGGCCTGAAATTGAATCTACTCTCTAAGTTAACGCCCTGAGTAAGGGCAGACCACATATAATTCAATGGACAGAGTTATCCTCAATTATCGCTATAACATTGTAAGGCATGTCGGAGAACCTTACCTGACCGTATATCAGTCATATAGTAAACAAAATCGAAAATATTTTTCTTCTTATTTCTTAGCTTATAACTTATATTAAAAAATTAGCCAAAAATTACATAGATAATCCTTCAGATTTGCTTTATAAATTCATAGAAACTTAACAGTGCAGTTTCTTGTAAATTGTTCAGTTACAAATCAAAGCATAGACAATATCCCTTTACAAATCAACTTTTACATGGGATTTTAAACACCATCTTATTCATTTTTGTTCCTAGGGTTCTAACAAAACTTTCGGACATAAAACGAATATCAAATACATGTATATTCATAAAATCATGGCCATAAATCCAAATACATATACAAAATCATGCATTTAAATCAAAAGATCCTAAATTTTCGAGTTAGGGTTTGGTAAAACTGTGCGGTTACGAAACGGACGTGAAACGCAAACCAAATCGTGAAATCGAAGCCACAACGCATGATAATCATGTATAAATATCAATTTTTACAATATATTTATCAGAAACATGCATTAATCGCGATACATCATGAGGGGTGAGGGTTTAGAGCATGAAGACCAAAAATGGAGAAGTCAAAACGCGGTAAATACGAAGAATAAAGTTGGAGATACACTTGCCTTCACCCAATTTACCCTTTTTTCACTTTGATCGGATAAAAATTGATAGAAAGAGCCTTCCCCTTTTCTTTCCTTTCCTTTCCTCATTCTTGCTACACTGGTCGAGCCCCGAAATCTCTCCCCTTCCCCTTTTTAAACAAAAACGGAAATTAGTCGTTGAAGTAAAAACAAGTGCGCGGTAGGTATGCGGCGAGCGCAGCCCCACTGCAGGGCCTCGCTCGAGTGCGGCCAGAGCAGGCCCACTGCAGGGCCTCGCTCGAGCGCGGCTAGCACACAACGAGTGGCATCCTACTGGTTTCTGGCGCTTGCTGTCTCGCTCGAACGCACGGCAGGAGCCGTACTGCTGTTTGCTGAACTAATGTAATTTCTCCACTTTTTCTCAAATTTACCTATCCCAAACTTAGTTATACCAATTTAATTACTAGAATTATTATATTTTGGGTTCGGGACCTCATAGACCTCCGCCTACCCATTAGTTTGGGGGTATGCGAACGAAGTGTGGCCAATCTAATACCCAGATTCATGAAATACTTCGTGAAATGCTTGCCTATGAATTGTGTTTTGTTGTCGGTCACGATAGTCTCAGGAATACCAAATCTGCTTACTATGCTTTGCCGAATGAATTCGTGGCATTACACTCCATGATCTTTGCTTCCTCAAGAATAAGGCACTAGAGGTACGGAGTCAAGTATCCCCGGCGATATAGTTTTCTGTCAACTATAGTGTACAAATCGGCCGTCTTCTTTATTCATTTGGCTTCATTCGAGTTCTCTGACAGGAAACCATTCGCAAAGTACCTCCAGTAAGGCAACATCCAGTTCTCGTTATCGGAGACCTGCATCGCTTCCTGCTCCTCTATGTTGGGAGTGATCAAGACTGCCCACATGTTCCTAAAGTACTACGTCAAATTTTCGGCTGCATCGCCCTTATAAGTTGGTCGGCCTTCCAGTTTTCAGTCTTGAGGATGTAGACTAGGTTGAACTTATTGAACCTTTGGATCATATTTTTTGCTTTAGCCAAGTACTTGACCAAGAGATGGTTGTACACCTTGAAACTCCCACGGATCTGGTTGACGACTAACTCTGAGTCGCTGTAGACAATCAAGTGTTTAGCTGAGCACCCTTAGCGAGTTGTAATCCTGCCAGCAGAGCTTCATACTTGGCAACGTTATTGGTGGCCGAAAAATCGAGCTTTATTGAGTATTTTACTTAAAACCCATCTAGGGTCCTTAGGACTATTCCGGCCCCTCCGCCTGAGTTAGTTAACGAGTCGTCCACGCAGAGCACCCAATCTAGTGCTTCAGAGTGATGGTTTGCGTCGCGGGTGCAGTCCACATCAATGATTAAGGTTGTGGTTTCGATGATGAAGTCGGCCAACGCCTGCCCCTTAATGGCCGGTTTAGGCAGAAACTCAATGTCGAACTCTCTAAACTCGATGGCCCATTTGACTAGTCATTCTGAGACATCAGACTTCTGTAGGATTCCCGTCAACGGTTGGTCAGTTAGGAAGACTATCCGATGAGCCTGAAAATAGGGCCAAGTAGAGAGCCGTCTCTAATACCCCCAAGTAGAGAAACAACTCCTCCCCTTCCCTTAGTGACGTTAGTAGTGGTGGACCGGCTAGGTACTGTTTCAATTCGTCGAAAGTGGCCTGATATTCTACCATCCACAAGAATCTAATCTCCTTCGTTCCCCTCAAAATCTTGAAGAATGGAAGGTACTTGTCACCAGACTTGGACAAAAAATGAGAGAGCGCTGCCAGTCTCTTGACGAGCATATCGTCTACATACATCTTCATATTACGGCCAATCTGCTTCTCGAATATTTTGTTCACCAACCTTTGATAAGTAGCGCTTGTGTTCTTCAGACCAAAGGGTATGACCTTGTAACAATAGGTTCCCTGATCGGTTATGAACAAGGTATGCTCCTCATCCTCTAGGTTCATCCAGATCTGATTGTAACTAAACTATCCATCCATGAAACTCAATAGCTCGTGCCCAGAAATAGAGTCCACCAGCAGGTCAATCCTGGATAACGGAAAGCTATCCTTTTGGTAGGCTTTGTTAACATCGGTAAAGTTAACGTATATCTGTCACTTCCCATTGCTCTTCTCGACTAGGACCACGTTGGAGAGCCAGTCCAGGTACTGAACCTCGCTGATGAACCCAGCGTCCAATAGCTTCTTCGCCTCCTCCTGAATGGCTATAAGTTTTATGATATAGTGGTTTCTTTGCTTCTACCTGGTGATTTTGTGGTCGGGATTGAGACTCAACTTGTGGACCATTACTCCGACAGAAATCTCAGACATGTCAGTGGGTGTCCACGCAAAGGCATCCACGTTACACCTTAAGAAAATGATCAATTCATTGTGGAAGGGTCCGACGAGTGAGCCCCCTATCTGTTTGCACTTATCCGGGTTATCAAGATCCAAAGGTACGAGGTCAGTGGTCTCGCCAGACTGCGCCTGCTGTAAGGTTGCTTCATTTCGATGGTCCAACTCTTCCATCGGCCTTTTACCGCCACTTGGGGCTACTTGGGATAGGTAGCATGTCTTTCGAGTCACTAGTCAACCAACACTTAGCCAATACCGCACGCTATTAAAAATTTTATTTTTAAATGGGGTACTGACGTTACAACCTCGAATATCGCTAGGCACGTGCCCAAGGTGACCTCTAGTTGTATCGTTCCTTGGACGGCCACTGGCTCATTATCTAGTACATATAGCGGCCCTTTGACAGATTTGAGTTGACTCTTTTTAAGTCCCAATTTAAAATAGGTATCAACGTAAAGTAAATTTTTAAAACTTTCATTATCAATAAAGACTCGTTTCAACTGGTTGTCTAGAATATCGTTTGAAACGAGCTCAGATACAACTAGAGGGCAGTATAATGGGAGATTACATGCGTCGTATCGTTGTTGCTAAAACTAATGACATCTTCTCCCACCCTTTGCTTCTTGTGCCCAACTTACTTCTCCTGGTAATCTATATAGTAGGCCTTGAGAGGCTGAGTGGTCACCATGTTGACCACCCCAACCGCAACCCAGTTTTGCAGTTGACGCTTATCGGTCCTATGTCGGCCTGAGGCATCGAAACTCTGTCCCGGGTTCCTCAAGAACTTAGTGAGGTGGCCCCGAAGAACCAGCTCTTCGATCTCCCTTTACAGTGTTCGACAGTCTTCTGTGTTGTGACCCAAAAATCGATGGAAGTTACAGTACTTTAACAGATCTCCTCCCTTCAGGTTCTTCATCAGTTTTGGCCATTTGACAATTTTTTCTTCCCAGATCTGCATTAGGATATTTGCTTAGGTGTCATTTAGCGGATTCAGGTTCATGGGTCTAAACTCTTTGCGTGCGGGTGGTTCAGCTTTGGGCAGCTTCCTTCGGGGGTTGTCGCTACCCCCATTCTTCCTCTTTTCCTCTGTCAAAAAAGAACGAGGTTGATTAGGCTGCTCCGATTGTTTTGCCTTGTTGGCTTCCTCAGCCACTATGTAAGCCTGGGTAATGGATTCTGCCTCTCAAAATGTTTGCGGGTGCTTGTGAGTCAGGTGTCTGAAGAAGTCGCTAGATCCCAGTGCAAAAATGAAGCTGCTGAGCTTCACCTCTTCAGTTAGCCCTAGTATTCTCTGGGCTTCTATAGTAAACCGCTCCAAGAACTTTCTCAAGTTCTCACTCGACTTCAGCTTCATGTGGGCGAGGTACCACGGCTGCTTCTCCTTATGATGACTGGAGGCGTACTGGGCTAAGAAGCTGTCCGCAATGTCCCAGAAGTTTTGGATTGAATTTATCGGGAGCCGGTAGAACCAAATCCTGGCGTCTCTCTTCGAAGTAAGGGGAAAGTATTGGCACATGGAAGCTTCCACCAGGCCTTGGAAGCTTAGTAGGGTGCGAAAGTGGTCAAGGTGATCCATAGGATCTGTGCTCCCGTCGTAAGGTTTCAAGGCTAGCATTTTGAACTTGGGTGGTAATGGCTGTGTTCGTATATCAATAGTGAATGGAGATCTCTTCAAATCTGCCGCGTGTTCTTCTGCTTTCCCTTTGAACACGTGGTTTCATATTTTCTAAACTTTCTCCTCCATCCGTGTGGAGGTTGCGGATCTTTTAGAATTGAGATATGTCCTCAACTCTGTGTGTCTGGCCGTGTAGTGCTGCGTAGGATGACTACTGCCACTCATTGGATGGGTGATGCGAGAGGCTCCCTCTTGCACTGGAGGCCTCTGCTCATCCCTGGAGTATCTGGGGTTTCTTCTTTCTGGGCTCTTCTCTGGAGTCCCATGGCTCAATCGCCCCTCAAGCATTGAATGGCTTCGGGTGTTGGAGGTCATCGGGATGCTAGAGTTACCCAGTCTAGGGGCCTTCTTGGTCGGCCTCTTCTTTCTCTGACCTCCTTGCCTGGAGACCGGTGTGTGGGCCACAGAGGAGTGATCTCCCTACTTCTGCTTGCCCTGGCACGTGCAAAGCATTTAGAGCGTTTGCAATATTTTATTCATCTGCTCTGCCATCGCCAGGAAGATCAGAGCAAGTTGTTTTCTGGCCCGACTACCAGCAGAGTGGTCATTGTCGAGGGAGGTGACTTCTTTTGCAAAAATGCTAGCTTGCACTCTGGTGTTCACCATATTGGTAGATGATGCTGATTCTGGTGAGGCAGTGGTGTTTCATTAGCGTTTTCACAGATTGCGCCAATAATTTGTCATGGATCTGAGCTTTGGACGGATTCAGACTCAACTGCTCTTCGGGTCCGGTCACCATTTTGTGCTCTTGGAATTCTGCACACCACAACAGATGATAAGAAATCAGAGAAAAACGTTAGGACCCACTCTCTGGTTTATCTTTTGACACTAAGTCAATAATTGGCCTTCCAAGAATAAGAAAGTAGAAATAAAGTATGCTGAAATGAATGCAGGGTGAGAGATTTGAGAGCGAGGATTGAGGGTGCATTCGTTGAGAGTAGCTTTGGTCATGGATTGTAACGGACCGTAATTTTCTGCTAAAAATTCAGCATAATCTTCTCTATAATACGGCCATCCAAGTATACAAATACCTGTATAATATATATAAATCCTCCCAAAATGCCACAACATCTCAACAACTCACACATACACATCCCAATAGCTCTAAGTTCCAACAACATGCAAAAATCAATACACAAACTACATAGGACCCGAATGCCACTACTTAGATGTGGCTCCAACGCGGTGTATCTATAAACAACGTCAGCCAAAAAGAGATGTCACTAGGTACTTGTTATAAACCATAATATCCACAGAAGTATAAATAAATCTAAATGACAACAAAAACTAAACTATTTGATCATTAGTTATTTTGTACAATATACATTAATAAACCCAACTAAAATATGAATGTATATAATTAACTATAATCTATAAGGTATAAGTCTTCCGATCTGGTATTCCAAGTCCAGAGCCTAGTCTACCTCTAGTCTCTACTCAGTCCCATCAACATAACATGCTTGTGCTAATCTGGAGGCAATGAGAAATAGTAAGGGTGAGCCAAATACTTAGCAAGTGTATCATATTTAAAACCGTAGACAATATAAGCAAGGTTAAGTAATGAAGGATATATATAATCACAAAAAGGATGTTACAGATAAGAACATCGACAATATACTTTTCGATTATGCTTTAGAATACAATTAATTTTTTATTGGGATAAAATTTATGCATAATTATTTATCTTTGCGAACTATGATCACTAAGCCTTACTAACCAAATGTGCGGGAGAACGAGAAAATGATCATGATACCCCACATTATCTAAGGTCACAAGTTTCAATTATTGACCCAGAAACGGGTCATCTATATATCATGCCTGTAGACGGGTTGATAACACAAGGCATCCACATGTTCCCTCGGGGCCCAATGGCAGTCTTCATCCTTCCGTAGTAACATCTTAAGGCTTGTCAAGAGTATTACCCGTTATAATATGCGGTCAAGATAATTCTTGAATCTCTATTGTAATACTAATGACGGACCAACGGATATTACCCTTCATAATATAAATTTGTGGTCCTAGTTTCATGGTTTCTTTTTCATTTGAGAGAATGTCCACCACAATTCGATTTAGAATATCTCTATCCGGGAGAACAATTTGATCACATAACACATTATGGATTTCCCTCAGAACATATATGCGATTATTATCTTTTATTTGAATTTAAACATTTTTACAAGTTAATTGGATGCATAGTCACCATAATTTATGAGAAAGATTATGATTTCTTACCAACATTAATCAATTATTACTGTGGGGGCCTCGAAAATACATTTCCTTCACAACGAAACACAAACACATTTTTTTGGGGCTTACAATTGGACATATACAATTAGACATAGCTTACATAACAATTAATTATGAGGGAAGCACGCCAAATTTCCAATTATCCTCGAGTGAACAGTAACAAGGCCGTTTTAGAGTGTCCAAACATCGCGAACCGATCGATACTTGTAAAATTGGACGCCCGGCCGAGGTATATGTATAATTAGGACATGATTATTCATAATTTGGGATCAATTAAATATATAATTGAAGGAAAAGGGGAGAACCCCGAGTTGGGCGCGGGTTAGGATTTGGCGAGGCCAAATCGAACAAATCGGAGGAAAAATTGGGTATCAAACGATAAATAAATTATACTAGGAAATGGATAATGATATTTTAGTCTCAATTTATGCAAAAGTCCCAAAAACAAAAGTTGAAACCACCCGGGGTGTGGGTGAACAGTACCGATGCAAAATAAACGTGCATAAAAACAAAAAAAAGGAGAATATGAATACATTTACCTCGACCCAATCTATAACTTTTTCAACTAACTCGAAATTGAAATTGGACCCAAAGACTCCATTTTCTCCTCTTCTCCTTCGCACAGTTCTTTCCTCGTCACTGGCCTCTCGCGTTGTTGCTGCCGGAACCACGTCATGCCAGTCGGCCACCGCCACGAGCGGTAGTCGCCAGCCGCCGCCGACCACCAGTTCCGCCTTCTTCCCCGATGAACGCTCCTCTCTCCCCTCTCTCCTCTTCTTCCCCACAAAACCCTTCTTCCCCCGAGCCCCTGCCCTCCTCCTTCTCCTTCTATTCTTATTGTTATTATTATTAAAATTAATATTAATAATAATATTATTATATAATACGTTGTTATCATTATATATATATATATATATATGTATGTATATTATTCATTTTTCTTTAAATCTCAAAACCCGAATCAATACTTAGGCAACCGAACATGCGCACTTCGGGCACCGGCCCATTAGATTAAAATATCTTTCAAATTTTATAATATTTAATTAATTTTTATCACATTCAAATTATCCAAAATAAACAAAAAAATTTTAATTAAATCAGATAAAAATATTTCGGATATTACATGGAGTGCTTGTGGAGAGCGGCCTCTCTGAGTACTAGGTTCGCTGGAAATTAGTAGTAACAGAGAGGGCATAGTGATTGGATGTTTGAGAGTTGGAGAGCTTTTGCTAGTTTGTTTGAATATACAATAGAGCGTGCATATAAAGTAAGTTTCTATAACCTTTTATAGTCGTGGGCCTTTGCCGCCTTCCATAAGTAACAATACAGGATGCCCGCCTTCTAAGAGGGTCATTTCTTTCCCTCGTGTAGATGCGGACGCCATTTTAGTTTGTAATGGTCAATAAGGAGGATTCTCTCCTTCCACAGTGATGTTGCATGCAATGAACGTTGTGGTTGCCATTGTGAGTCGTGTGCTGAGTTGAGAGTTTTCCTTCCAGGATGCGCTCTGATTCTGGGGAGATTTGCGTTACAGAGGGGATTACCATCCTCAGAATTGCGGAGAATTAAGACAGACGACCGTTAAGCATGGGAAAGTGTGCGTGGGTTGATTTTGGTTTGGGCCATCTTTATTTTGGGCTGCGTCCAATTTGCTTGAGATGCATATCCTGTCAACGGCAGTGTTGACCGTCCCATAAGCAAGTGGGCCGCTATACATTCTGAGCCACTTACCATTTTGGGTCAACCTGTTACAGTCGTACCTATCAAAACTATAGTGTCACAAATAAATTGTGACGACCAGAGCTCAGATCCCCGAACCTGACTCTGACCGTCACGGTGAAATCTTGAATCATTCAAAATCATCAAGTATACGTCATCAATAAACACAACATTATTAAAAACATCATTAATGAACCTCACAAACGTATCATTAATTCAATATCCACAATAGCAACAATAAATAATTTCAATAACATCGATGTCCAAAATATCAATCCTTATAATAAAAATCTAATAAACGTCGAATAGTAGCAGAACCAACAAAAACCTTAAATCTCTATCCTGGGAGTTTCAATCTCTGAGATCACCTCTACCTAGAGTCTATATAATAACATGCGATCTCTTTTATTCTGCTATCAACGTATCTATTTTAGAGCTAATAAAACACAAGAGTGAGCCAAATGTCCAGTAAATAAAAATAAACAATAATAGAGGAGTACAATAAAGTATCTCAAACGATAAAATAATGAATAAAATTAATAATAATAGGCGATGGACTAACTACTGTCCGAGATTTAATAATATGTCGTATCCACAACTCAAAAGCTATATGAACAATTGGATAACAAGAAGCAACATGGATTCCATTGAATCTGATTATCAGCTCAATACGATGTCACAACTGTATGAATGATCAAGAATCTCCATGGACCTTATTCTACCATAGTGAACCAAAGGTGCGTATTTACGCCCCCGACAATTGGGTGAGTTCCATGAGGTTACCTAATATTCATGGTATCCCCACTACCCTTACAGTCCTCTTAGAGGCTGTACCCGTAACATGTTCATACAATCTCCGCTACCCCTTACCAATAATATCGCAGATATCATTCTCTACAATGGTCATTAGGTTATATGTCACGACCCAGGAACACAACGTTCGCAGGTCAAAATAAAATCAATAATAATATTTCCATCAACCATAATAATCCAACCCGGGTGTGACAATCATACACATGCAGGACCCAATATAAATAAAACCCGCATAAGATGTCATCGGATAAGAATCCGGACAAACATAATACACGACCTGCTAACCATGATCGCAAGGGAGGTATCCAAATTTACAATAACTCATCCACATAATACTATAACTTGAATATTTTACATACAATGATCAAGGCCATCATCCGGCCAGAAATAATAACCATACCGTATCCTCGAGATCAAAAATATACCAAATATAACATCTCCACTCGCCAAAAGAAATATCCGAGCCCGATCACGTCCGAGCTCCTGCAAGCGTATCCATGCCACTAGTCTAAGGGATAAAACATGAAAACGTGAGCCTAGAGCTCAGCAAGCATCATCGTATAAAAACAATACTCATAAATCAGGAACAAGGATATCGTATAGCAATCACGTAAAACAAAACACCATATCCGTGAAATCCCTGAAAATCGAGGAGATGTCTCGTGCTAAATCATCGTCCGTAATAACTCGTCCCACCGGGATGAAATCATATAAATCACGATCCGATAAAATCTCGTAGACGATATCATATCATATGATCCGAGGTCACATTACATAATCGCGACCGTCACCACATCCGCGTGGGACACATACCGTCGTCCGAATTTAAAACTCATAATGCAGAAATCAAGAGAAAACCGTCGGAACTAAAACATAAATCAAAACACGTTCAGGGTTTATCACATCAGCATGTACGAGACATTCCTATCGTCCATCCGTGGGCCAAACCACGTATCTCAAATCACAGTACACCCAAATACGTGTAGAAATACAAAGCATGCACGAAATCGGAGAACTAAAGATCAATGATACCAACTTGAGGAAGGGTTACCCTCGTCCAGTAACCACAGCTATATCGGCTACGAATTAGGCCAGTAGCTCAAGGCCATCTATGTACTCTGTCTCCCATAGATTAGGAACTTGCTCACTATATTTTATCACCCGCGGCTTTGGGTGCAACCTCAAGTTTTAATTATATATTAGGACGTCCGAATATATTAGTTTTCCGTCAATTCCTTACGATGGTTCTCAATTAAATACACGGTGGGGCAAGTCAGCTACAAATATATCAACCTTCCTTCTGACGGAAGTAGCCTCAACCTTCCTTCCGGCGGAAGTAGCTTATCATATACGTCCCCGTCAGGACTAAGCCTCCCCGTCGAGAGCGGTACCAAATGTCTCGTGCCTCGAATCACATAAACGACCCCTCGGGTCTCGGACCGCCATGGTCCCGTAGTGATCTCGCCCCCGATAGCATGCATGGTTAGTGTAAGGCTTGGTTCATGGTTCCACAATATACGGATACACAAACATATATATATCGTCCGGGTGTCTAAAATCCCTCCAAATCATAAATACCAGTACAAAACCACCACAAAACCGATTAAAATATACATGCATGTACACAATTGATAAATTAGGGGTATATAAAAATACATGGATGTTAGTAAAATCTCCTACAGTAATCAAAATGCATCAGAAATTAAATCAGATCAAGAATAGGGCTAGAGGATACTTGCCTTAACATTATACTCTGCAGATCTGAAGAAAGGATGTCTCGAAGCACTCCAATCGAGCCTTTCTCTCTCCTGCCGACGCACCCCGCGCGCACAACCTCCCCTTTCTCCTCTCTGCGCACAACGCCTCTGCCAGCCTCTCCGCTGCCGCCGATCGACCACCGCACCGCCTCACGTGGCCGTCGCAGACCTCCTCGGCACCACCCAGCCAGCGCCGACGCCGTTACGAGGCCGTCGATGCTCCTCGCCCAACCGTCGTCGATCTCTCTCCCCTCGAACGACTTCTCTCCTTCGCACCACACCACCGCCGCCCAGCCCACGAGCACCGCACACCACTGCGACCACCAATGTCGCCACTACCACCCCGAACAGCTGCTGTCAACTCTTCTGGCACCGATTCCCTCACCCAGGGCCGCCGCCTCCTCAAATCGCAACTACCGCAACAATCACGGCCACACCCACAACCACCATCGACCGCCGTTCACCTGCGACGCTGTTGCCATCGCCGTCGCCCTCTTCCTCATCCTCCTCCTTCGCCTGTGAACCCTAGCCCCCTTTTTCCCCTCCTCTCTCTCTCTCCTCTTCTCCCTCTCTCCCCGTCACTTTTCTCCTCTTTTCTTCTTTTCTTTTTCTTTTTCTTTTTACTTTTAAACTATTATTATTATTATTATTATCTTTAATTTTAAATATCAAATCGGATTCCGAACAACAGCACAGGCGCGCCTCGGGCGCTGCCCTAAAATCCCGATCACTCTTCAAAATTTTAGAATATTTTAATTTACTTTCACTACGTCCGAAATATCCAAAATCACAATTAATATTAAAATAATCCAATCGGGATCCGAAATATTACATTATAAGTATCCCTCATCAATATCAACGATTTCAACTAACCGTACAAGATAACAAGAATTCAATTTTTTGCCCAATTTGAGGTTATGACTATACGAGATAACAAGAATCTCCCTAGACCTTATTCTACCATTGTGAATCAAAGGTCGTGTATTTACGTCCCCAACAGTTGGGTGAGTACCATGATGTTATTCAATATCTATGGCATCCCCACTACCCCTACAGTCCTCCCAGAAACTATACCCGTAGTATGCTCATATCATCTTCGATACCATTGCCAATGATATCCCAGATATCATCATCTACAATGGTCACTGGATTATAAGTATCCCTCCCCATTATCAACGACCTCAACCTCTGGAATGGAATATGTATTGAAAAAGTATATACTACTTTATGGTCTCACGAACTCTCACTCGTCTGGTTATCACAGAGTCTTCATACACTCTCATCTACTTATCCATAGAGTACCCATAAAATTTATACACGTAGTCAAAGCTAACGCAAAGATCTATCACCACGAGAATAGGGGAAAATCCAAGGAAATTCAGGAAGTTCAACAGACCATATATATATTTTATATTATATTTGATCATAATCGGCCCTCCCGACATATCAAATCTCGCCTCTAAGACTACAAAATATCATCAATCTTGTCGTTATCGACCAAATCCATGATTTTTATCTTATTTAACTATCCCAAATAATTTCACAAAAACCCAATCGGAATAATAACCATCGATAACTTCCTCCTCAATCCATCAATAATTTCAATATATATATATACCAACACAACATACTCTGCCTCATAGAAACCCACAGACCTACATTTTGCCATACCTACAACTGCACACAGCCTTACACATATTTACACACACCAACACAGCCACACACACACACACATATACATAAATGTATTCATATATATATGCCCATACACAACCACGCACCTTGCATTGTGCGCTGAGCATTGAGCACACTCATAATCGCACATACACCACTGTCCGTCTGCTCACACAACCATTGCCGACCTTGTTTTCCAAATTCGCATACACATACACGCGTATATAATTATATATATACATCGTATTCTCTTACATCCATATACACGTATTACCAATATAGGTACTCAACCGTATGACCTACGTATATACATACTGCTACATATATTTACACAATCATCCGTATAGTAATACAGTATGAAACATACAAAGAAATTCCACCAGCAATATAAATAGAGCACGAGGCTCTGTTCTCTCATCCGTTCACCAAATTTTCACAGTAGAACAGGAAATCTCAACTTTTATTGCTATAACATATAAAACAAGGATTTATCACTCCATTAAACAATTTATCAAGCATCAATTCGTCATTATACCCTAGAAATTCTCGGTCTTTCGTTAATAGAGTAGCAACTTTGTTTTTCGATTTCCCTCTTCTCAACAAAGAATGCCACTGATTTCCACAAAATCACAATATGCAAGGGAGGGAATAACATCAACAAGAAGGAGAGAAGAATCTACTTGCAGAAATTTGGATTGTCACTTGCCTCAATTCCTTCTTCACTCTTCGGCGTTGGTGGCAGCAAATCGGCAAAGCAATCTTCCGGTTCCCTCCCCTCTTTTCTAACCCTACTGCCCCATTTAAATAATGAGAAGGCCGACTAGGGTTTCACCTCAAAATTTTCATATGAGCATCGATTTTTTTCCCTCTCTGCACTGCCACGATCGCACCGCCCTTCCTTCTTTCCTCTCCTTCCTTTTCCTTCTCTTTCTTTTCTTTTCTTTTCCTTTTTCTTCCTTCGTTTGATATTATTATTATTGTTATTATTAATTATTATTATATTTAAATAAATTAATTTAATTAATTGACTCCATGTTTATTTCTAAACCCCTTAATCTGAATACTCTGAATTTATTATGTCCAAATATCTAAACCCAATTCAACGGTCCATATAGTTCAAACTTATATTTTTAATCCAAATTACGAAACTTTATATCTAAAATTATTAAAAATGATTATTCTAACTAAATAATAAAATTGAAATTATTTGTGGTGTTACATTAATATATATTTGTAAATTACTATAATTTATTCTAAATATTTCAAATAATATAATTTAATTCAGATATGTTTCTAAAATTGATGCGTTTTAAAAATCTGAATTGTTGTACAAATTAAGGAGCCAACTGCCTCGCTTGAATATCTGAATCAAATGGGTTCGATTTTTATAATTATGAATCTAAATCTTACGAACCACAAAGAAATAAACTAAATATAAGGGGTGCACGAAATTCGTTCCCCGTTATATTCCCTGTCACTCAAATTAATGATTTTTCTAATTGATTTAGAAAGCTGCAAAGGATGGCAAATGCAAATAATAAAAGGTAATAAGGATGAGTGTTTGTCTGGAGGATTATACTCCTTTTGTATACTTGTTTAATTGAGTACTTTTTTTCTCTCTTTTTATCTCTTGTCCTTCTGTAGAAGAGAGGCTTTAATTATAGATAGAGGTACTATTTGATTAATTGACACTTAAGATCTGTGCATATGTATGACACTATTGCATATTAGTGGTAAAAGATATTGCTATCAGTATATAACACCTGTATCTATTTAATGATAAGACTACATAATTTTAAAGTTCAACATTGTTCTAACAGCTCATTATAGTCTTTTAAAGTCAGGATATTTAGGCTCCACCTTTTTGGTTTAAGTGTTCATGTATTGTCGTTTGATGGTATCTGTTATATATTCTGTTTGATCGTCTGTCACTTGGGCCTCTTATCAAATTGAGCATTGAGTCGCTTATCTAATTGAGTATTAGGCTAGTCTATTTTTTTACTATATCCATCAAACATATATATATATATTTATATGTCGGGTTAATTAAATATCTAAATATGTGTTCGTATTCTATGTATAATTCTTTGAGGTTGGTCCCATTTGAAAATGAGATTTGAATGCATAGCCGGAATTAAAGCAAACTCAAATTTACTGTCTCCCATAATACAAAAAAATTCCAATTCCATAAGTTTAAATTTTTTTATGCTCAAAAATAATATATGATATCTTTTGCTATACTTATAATAGCAGTATTGAATTATAACTTCGAGGTCAAGATTTCTGTTCAATTAGATATAATAAAAATTATATTGAACTGTAATTTTCACATTAAAATTTGTATTTAATTAGATTTGATTAAAATTAATTTTAAAAAAATACAAAATATGTTCTGTTGTTTGGTTTTGTGTAGAGTTAGGACAAAATGTTATCATTATTTTTTCATTTTATTAAAAAAATGGCATGAAAATATAATTTTAAAACACAAAAATTAATTAAATGTAAATTGTTGCCTAAAAATATTTAAAAATATTTATATTAATTAAAATCTAATAGTAAGATAGACCTGTTATTTAAGCCAAAACCTCTGTAGTACTCTTCTATCATTCAAATTGCATTAAATATTCGGAGTGATCTTTGTTCACTTGCTGACCGGAATGGCCTCTTCCGATGATTATCCAGAGCTTGCCGTTTTTGGAGTGTGATTCAAATGCTGAGCAAGTTTTCGTTTTCAACGCCGATTTTAATTTTGTAATATTATTTTTAATGACTTTCGTTATGGTTCAGGGAGCTCCTTGTTTCTATATTTCTTTTTTCAAGTTGGTAAAACACTTGGTAAAGATCATAACTGATTGTACATATCATTTAAATTTTAATGCAATTAATTACTTAACAAAAAAAATATTAATTGCAAATAATATATTTTTGTAACTAATAATTATTGAAGATTTATGCATTAAAAATCTAAAATTCATGCTTGGTTAATTACTTTCTTTACATTCAAAATTTTCCTAGGTTTTGAAATTTTCCTAGGAGATTTTGCTGGTATTTTTATTATTTCTTCTCTATTTTAAACTTTTCTTCTCAGTTGGATCAATGGATGAAAGGGGCATGGATCAAAGGAGGGAGGAAATTAGGTTCTTTTTTCGAGGAAGTGTGATGGCCAGCTCAATTAAAATACAATGGGAAGAAATTAGGGTTTCTTATTTTCAAATTGAGGGGCATGGATCAAGGAGGATATTTTGATTGACTTAAGTATGAAATATTAGGATATTATAATATGTATATATATTTAAACAAAAATTTTAAAATAAAAAGATTTTAAAATTTTTAACAATAAATAAAAAAATTGAGTTTAAATATACTTACCTTGAGAAAAATTTCATCAAGATCCAACACAAAAATACTTTAAAAACTATTTTCTTTACTTTCCCTCTCTCTTTTTCATTTTCTATTCCCTTCTTATTTTTCTCATTTTTCTTTCAAATCTCAGACAAAAAATGACTAAAAATCAGCCAATGTCAATTATGTATTAGATTAACACATGAGTGCTGACCATATGCCCACCAGACCAAGAAATTAAAATACTACCGGTGCATGTGTGCCCATAAAATTAAAATACTCATCTGGCGTGATTCCAAATTGTCATACACATACGAGTATGACTTATGCATCCCACAAGGGCCACTACATACTACAATGCATACATGATCTCCCTCCCCTGTGCCTCTCAAGTATCCCAATTTTGCTATTGGCGCAAGAGTGTCACTCAAGTATGGGTCATGTGTCATATCATTTGTCTTAATTTTTTAATTTTTTACCTAAATATATAATTATTTTTAACAATTTATCTAACTTAATTAATTCAGATATCATAAAATACAAACTAGAGGTCAAGTGTTACATATTACTTTTCCGTCAACACTGACAATCCAATGTATGCTATATACCCCCATCGCCATCTATATATCCCTATCTAAGTTAAGAGCTGTTATGGTTTTCTAGACGGTAAATTTTTATATTTATTTAATGGTAAAAAATTAAAAATTTTAAAATAAATTATAAAAAATATATTAAGTAATTTAAATAATTATTTATTCTTTATAATTTATTTTTAAATTCTATAATTAGCCTTTGAGTTAATATAAGCCCGCCTAATAAGAGAACCATAACAGCACTCATATAAGCTAGCCAAATGATCGTTGCATCTTTAGTTTTTTTTTATTAATTTTTAGTTTTTTTTTATTATTTGCATCTTTATTTTTTTAATTAATTTTTGGGTTTTTTTATTATTTTGGGTTGGGCCCACCTCTCTTTGCCATCTCGACTTTAAACTTCAATATATGGTTTCCATGCTTCATAACCCAACTCTTACCCCAATCATATAATATAACTGTGTTTTTAGGTTGATCCCAGTGTCCGTACGTGGACTTCTTATGAAACATAAAAGAAGTCGACTTTCGGCCCATTTTGAGCCCATTTTACTCTGTTTCCAAATGGGCCTAGTCCATAAGATAAAATTGAAAAGAAAAAAAAACTATTTATTTTAGCTAATTTCAACTTTGTCTTCCATACGTCCCCCGTTCTCTGCCTGTGATGCAGACGGAGCTTCAAGGTTGTACTGATACATTTTGATGGAGGATGTAGGATTTGAGATCCTCCTATGATTCCTATTATTTTTCAAAAGTCAATTCTCTCTCCCCTTGATTTACTAATTTCTCCTTCAGATCTATCTAGCCAAAATCATTTCCAATAAGTTATTTCGCAGAAGAAATCAGACTCATTCATAAGCTGCTGTATTCTATTATTTGTGAGTTGTACCAAATTGCTATCGATTTGATCTCATTTGGGATGAATTAGGATTGGACGTTCTCCGATACTAAGTCGCACTCGCTGAGAACAAATTCAGGCTTCATGAAACTTTTGTCGGCTGATCAATCTGCGTCTCTCGCAGGCACCGGTTACCGAGATGCCGAATTGTTGTTCCGTACAAACCCCATATCAGAGATTCGAAATGTGGAATCGAACACCAGAAAGCAGATCGAGGGCAAGAAGGAAGAGCTACGTCAGTTGATTGGAAACCGGTATCGCGATCTAATCGACTCGGCCGATTCGATTCTGTCCATGAAATCATCATGCGAGTCCATTTCTGCCAACATCTCGAGTATATCTGATTCTATTTTTTCTCTCTCATCTGAAAGTCCTGGGTTCTCACTCTTTGCGCCTTTTCCGAACCCTATTAGGAGCAAAATTTACGGTATTGCTTGTCGGGTCAAGTATTTGGTTGATACACCTGAGAATATTTGGGGCTGTTTGGATGAATCTATGTTTCTGGAGGCGGCGGGGAGGTACTTTAGGGCAAAAATGGTTCATCAGAGCTTGAATTTGGCGGGTAATTCTAACAGTGAGGGAGATGGATGGATTTTGTCAAAGAATTTTCCTTTGTTAAACTACCAGTGGCAGATTGTGGAGAGCTTTAGGGCTCAGATTTCGCAGAGAAGTCGTGAGAGGTTGTTGGTGACGGATATGAATGATATTACGAGGCTGCCCATTGGGGCAGTTGCTGATGCCTTGGCAGGGGTCGCTGTTATTGATGAGCTTGATCCTATACATGCTTTTAGCTTGTTATTGGACTCCAGGAAGTCCTGGATTATGCAAAAATTGAATGCTTGTGATCTTAGTAGTGGTAGTGTGGCTAACTTTGACGGGTCTCTTGTCATTTCAGTGTTTCGTGAGGTGATGAAGATAATTCAAGTAACTATTGGGCAAATTGGGGAGCTGTTCTTGCAAGTGTTAAGTGATATGCCTTTATTTTATAAGGTAATTTTGGATTCACCCCCTGCTTCTCAGTTATTCGGTGGAATACCAAATCCAGATGAGGAAGTCAGGTTGTGGAAGAAATTCAGGGATACTTTGGAATCAGTGATGGTGACACTCAATCGTGAGTTTATTGCTAAGACTTGTTCTAGGTGGTTGAGAGATTGTGGCATGGAAGTCGTGAATCAGGTTAATGGGAGGAATTTGATGGATACAATAGTGAGTGGGCAAGAGCTTGCTTCAGCAGAGAAGTTGATACGGGAGACAATGGATAGCAAGGATGTTTTGGAAGCAAGCTTGGAGTGGCTCAAGAGAGTCTTTGGTTCAGATATTGAGTTGCCTTGGAGTAGAACTCGGGAACTTATTTTGGAAGAGAATGTGGACCTTTGGGATGATATCTTTGAGGATGCCTTTGTTCGGAGGATGAAAGTGATCATTGACTCTGCATTTGCAGATTTGACAATGGTTGTTAATGTGTCCAAATCAGTCCATGCGATAGGAGGAGCTGCTGATGCTCCGAGTGATTTCAGAGCATACTTAAATAGACCTTCTTCATATGGCGGTGTTTGGTTTGTGGAGTCAAATGTTAAGAAGGATGGGCTGATCCCCGGTGCAAAAGTTTTGCCTGAGGAAAATCATTTTAGCAGTTGTCTTAATGCATATATTGGACCAGCGGCTAGCCGAATTAGGGATGCAGTAGACAGTTGTTGCGGGAGTGTTCTTGAGGACCTGCTGTGCTTCTTAGAATCTCCAAAGGCTTCTGTGAGGTCGAAGGACCTGGCACCATATTTGCAAAACAAATGCTATGAGAGCTTATCAACTATTCTGATGGATCTAAAGCATGAGGTTGAACAATTACAATCTTCCCTACACAGTGATAACAAGGAAGTTAAGTTTTTGTCACCAGGGACAATTGTTGAGAGATCCCTTTTCATTGGGCGACTGCTGTTTGCCCTCCAAGACCACTCAAAACACATTCCTGTAGTATTAGGTTCACCAAAGTTATGGGTGAAAGAAACTGTGGCTTCAAGTTCAGAGAAGTTACCATCCTTGTTGAGGTATTCTAGATTTTCCATTGACTATCTGGTTTCTGATAGCACTGGGAAGCAATTACTCAAGAGTCCCAGAAGACAAAAATCCTTAGCAGCTGCTGCTTTATTTGGAACAAATGATTGCACGAGTCCAAAACTTGAAGAGCTTACTAGAACTATGAGAGATCTTTGCATTATGGCCCATGGCTTGTGGATTTCATGGGTATCTCACCAACTTTCAGCTACTCTCTCTCAGGATCTCTGGCAAGATGATGGATTATCCACAATTACTTCTCTGAGAGTAAGTGGCTTTTGCCAAAAGTTTTTACAGTGTGTTTTTAATGGGAATATACTCGTCGGTATTATGCTTTCTATGTGCTTCCACAATGTTATCTTTGATGAGACCTTTCACTTATCAAAGGACAAACGTCATTAGCTATGGAAGTATATCGTGTAATGGAAGTGTGTGGTAACAGCAGCCTAAATGTTATTCATGTGATATTCCATACTGCCAAAGTTTATAGTCATTTGGCAGAAGGGACAATTCAATGTGTTTTATAGTTCTCGATAGGTTGCTGGAAAGTCTTGCAATTTTTCTGACTAAATTATTTACCATTGGACAGGGTTGGGAGGATATCACTGTTAAGCAAGAGCAATCTGGTGAAGGTGAATCAGAAATGAAAGTATCACTCCCATCCATGCCTTCTTTGTACATTACTTCATTTTTGTTTGGAGCATGCCATGAAATTCATCAAGTTGGAGGTCATGTGCTTGACAAGACTATTCTACAGCAATTTGCATTGAGACTACTGGAAAAGGTATACATCCTATAGGCACGTACGATGTCATTTGATCTGCCATAAAATCTGAGATTTTTTTCACTTTTTTGTTACTGTTGGTAAGCTCTGTAATTTGCTCTTTTATGAGGTTATGAGTTCAATCATCGGGACAACCCCTCTAGAAAGCAGGGTTAAGGTTCTATTATCTCTGATCGTCCCTAGAGCCCACAATGTTAGAGTCCCCTGCACCAGACTGCCCTTTTCTGAATTGTGGGTGCTTTTGTATGCTGAAACTTGCAGTTTTGATATATATAATTATTATATTGGAAAATATGGATTTATTGCTGAATTGCTGATTAATGATGTCATTTCACATGGTGATTTGCATCATTCTTGATGTTTGGTTATCTTGGAGACTATCATATTGCTGCCTCTTGGATGAACTAAAGATAGTTAGCGGTCACTTCATATCTTATGGTTATGTACAGACTTCGAATAAGGGGGTAAAGTAGATGGAAAATGTTTATTTTGACTGAAATTTGGCTCTAATTTTGTACATAGTACATATGATGATTCCCTAGCTGGTATTTGCACATGGTTCACATAGAAAAAGTGAAATATGAGGAACATAACATCTAGATAATCAATAAAAAAAGAAATCAGTAAACATAACCTGGATTTATTTGTTATTTGTCCCTTTATTTTAGGGAGGCCCATTGCACTAAGCTCCCACATCATGAGGCCTGGGACGGCGAGAATATACAGTCTCACCTCTACATTGTAGTGAGGCTAATTTCAAATTTTGAACAGTGACTTCCAGTACATTATGGAGCAACATTATAATCCAGCCAAGATTCACTGACCCTCTATTCATTACTTTATGTGGGAGGAAATTTTACCGAGATGGTTAACATGGAAAATACAAAGATGGACGTGAGCCCTCTTCTTGAAGACGACAAAATAGCTATAATAAAGCAGATCCTTGACCCTAATGACATATTGGTGAGTACCACTATTATAAAGTAGCCCATTGTCTCTCTGCACCATAGTTACTATAATTGCGATAGGGTAGCCCCTGGTCTCACAAGAGATGCCTCTAAAGACGCCTAAAACTGAAGCCCCAGGAGATGACACAAACATTAAATTGATTTGTATCTGCATAAAACTTCCAGACAATAGAAAAGGGAAACAGAAAGAATATGCTAGCTGGATTTATTTTTCTATTATTCAGCCAAAAAGTTACCAAGAGAGTGACAGGAGAAAATACAAAGATGGAGAACGAGTCTCCTCTTGAAGACGAGAAATTTGCAATAAAATGGCCACTGATCCCTTTGCATATCAGTAAATAATATTCTCCTAAATAAACCTGAAATTAAAACCCATGGAGATGATGTAGAATTGACTCTATCTCGAAGTTTTATTGAAAGCCACTTTTCATGGAAAATTTTTTCAATTCTTTCCCTCAACCACCTAAATGATCACAAATCAAGTATATTGAGATGCTTCTCCATTTCTTTGCTTATTCACAAAATCCAAAAATCTTCTCCCTACTGTCCATATAAGTGGAAAAACTCACTTCTGTAATAAAGTGCCTCGATTTGAGTCAGTACAAAGAATCATGGAGATGTTCTGACTAAGATTTGAAATTTAAGGGAAAATCTAGATAAAATTTTGAAAGTGAAAAATCCCAAGAAAATTTTGAACCGGAAAATTTTGACTTTTAAGATGTGATATGTGATGTTTTCAAAATTTTTCTCATATCGAGTATGAGAAATTTCAGAGGTTCAGATGAAATTGTTCTTTTAGTTTGTTGTTGCTTTCTTTTATTGAATTAGTGGGAAAGGCTTACGTTGGTTTGGTTTGGCTACTTTCCTTTACGAAGCTTTTTTCTGAATTGACCCTCCAATATTCTATGGCTGGTATGTTATATTTCTTGTTTCTTGAAGATTCATTTGGTGGGGCAAACTTTATACTAATTCTTGGCTAATTCTATTGAGTTAATTACTCAAAGTGTGTTTGGTTATAGGAATGAAATGAAATGAGAATAATATATGCATTACCAGGAAATAAGGTGAGAATGGAATATATATTACTTGTGAATAGACATTACATTGCTTGGTGTGTGAGGGAAATAAATATTCTGCCCAAGGATCATGTTTTGATAAGTTGGAATAATTATTCTAGATGGCCGGGTGGGAATATTTGTTTGCTGATCTCCTTGAATAAGTAAATGCCACTTCCCATTTGGTGGTAGATATTCCCACCTGGAAATTCCAACTGAGAGAGGGAATAACAATTCTCAAGGAATAAGCATTCTGGGATCATTATTTCTTGCTTATTCTAGCCAACCAACTGCACCGAAACAGGGTTTTGTAACATTCTCAGTTTCTAGTTTTGGTTTTCCAACCAAAAGCCACTTATGTTTTTGAATTTGTGAGAATTATTTCCTCATAAAAAAGAAAAGAAAAGTGGGAAGGCGTCTCCAACAAAATTGAATTAGGCTCTTGTTCAGGTTACCATAAAACAAAAGCCAAGGTCGGTGTGGAAGAAGGCAAAAACGAGAGCTTATTTTAGAGTAGGGCAGAAACAATAGCTAGCCTCAAACCGTGGAAGACATTTGTAGGGGAATGGGTCGAGTAAACTCCTCTAGGGCCAGAAAAATGAAAGAGAGCTTTACATAGCGATTTTTGTTTTTTTTTTTTTTTTTTTTTTTTTTGGTATTGGTTTTTTCCTTAGTGATTCGATTCATTTCCCTTTGAATATTTCACAGTTTTCTTATTTCGCACCTATAGTTTCATTGCCTCGACTACAAAGCTATGTCCTTCTATTGGAGTGAATTGGATGATCGAGCTGTCTCTCATCACTTCTTCTCCTCTTTCTCCTTTTCAAATATGAACCTTGAGTCATACACTCTTTTAGTCTTTAAGATGCAGAACCTGGGAGCTTCCTCTTCGAAGTAGAGGTAAATGTCTTGTGGGGACTTGGAAGCTGCTGAGGTATTAAAAGAAAAGGGTTGATAGTCCTACCTACTGGGCTTTTGCGAATTTATTCTTCCCTTTTTAGGTCGTGAAATCTCGTGCTTTTTCCAAATGATATAACTTCAATTCTTCATTCTTCTGCATGTGAAGCATTTTTCAAAAAAAGGAGTTCAAGAAATAATTGGAACATTTTAAATATGGTTGTCACCAGAACCCCTGTAGATCACCTTCTTCATGTCCTCAGCCCACCGGCACCAAACAAAATCCCCTCTTACCATTCTTTCTTATGTTTTATTTATGTACTTTTTATTATTCTGTGTTATAATTATCACTGAGAAAGGGGAACTACTTGATGTTTCTGTTGCATTGCATATTGGAACTGCTGACCTCACCATCTAAACCAGCACATGGATTTTTTTTATATTTTTTGTTTTTTTATTTTTGCGATTAACTATTGTCGAATTAACTAGACAGACACCCATCCATTATAAAATCTCTACCCCCAGCATTCTCCCTTTCCCTCTCTCACCCCATCCATGCTTCCTCCACTGCCAGCTGAATCATCCAGTTTCTCGCTTGAACCCAGCAGTCTATAATTTACATTTGATGACATAGAAATTGAAACAGTTCAGCTGTTGCAAGAATTGAACTAGTTATAGCCAGGGATCTGTCAGATGCAGCCTGCACTCTTGGGAAGCTGTAATTTGATTGTATTGGTAATTGTATAAAGCACAGCAAAGGTTAATTAATAAAGAAGGCTGCACAAACATAATGAAGGAAAAATTCTTGCTTCTAACCACACATGCATGTATAGACCATTGCTTACATCGATGCTCTTTGGTTTTGTAACTTACTAGTGGATCATAGATTTAGATACCAGTCACGAGATATATTTTTGACCATTATAATATGGCCATGACACTGCGATGACCCTTACATTAGCTAACCATACACTCACTACATAGTAACGCAGCTTTTTAAAATTGTGAAGTGAATTTTGTGTTTAATGAAGATGGATGAATTTTTTCTTCTTCTTCTTTGTAATAAGTAATTTTCATTCTCTTTTAGGTTGTCCCTGTAATTTTTAGTATGTATTGTATGTTATATAAAGAAGTTGCTCTCTGTGGCATTGGTCAAATGACTTTCACTTGTACTTGGAATAGCAGTAATGTTTAATGGCGTATTTAATCTGCTTATATGTAGTTTATTGTTATTCTTCATATGGAGTACTTACATTCAGGTTATTGGTATCTATGACGATTTCATCACGAACTGTGGAGGTCAAGTGTCAGAAAAAGGAGTTCTGCAAGTTTTGTTAGACTTGAGATTCGTTGCAGATATTCTTTCTGGTGGTGATTCCAGCACAAATGAAGGGTTATCAAAAATTCCAATGACAAAGTATTCTTTCAGAAGGAAGCAGGATCAGAATAAGAGTAAATCAGTCATCAGAGATCGTGTTGATGAGTTGGTCAATCATTTTGCACAGAGGCTGGATCCAATTGACTGGCTAACGTAAGAATTTATAACTGGTTTGTGTGTATTCAGTCTTAGGGAGTATTTTGATCTCTTTGAGGTTGGAGACTCTTCCTGATATTCTTTCTATCAATTTGGTTGTTGGACATGAACCTGCATTGGACTGAAACATTTTTAAAATAAAATTAAATTGACAAACTGCATGCAGTGGCGATATCATTACTTGTTTGTACTAAGCTGTGTGGCTCCATAAATAGAATACATGTCATTTTTATGTAATTGTGTTCAACAGGATCCTTTCTCTCATAAAAGTAGTCAAAGAACAGGATCACTTGTGGATCTTGATTTTTGTGGTACTAACATGACACATGTTTGTTAAATTTTATTTTTATAGGCGCTTTAAGTCTGTGTTGATCATACACTCTCGCATTGTGTACTTGTCTAGTCCATTTGTTTTGTGGCTAGCTTGGTTGCTTGGTCAGTGAATAGGAGTGGATTTCACAACTGATTGAGAGAAAGAGCAAAAGGTGAGAAAGATGGATTGTTATCCCGATCTAAAAACGAATCACTAGTAGATCTTAATCTTTAATTTACTGTGGATTCTTCTCTGTGATTTTGTTTCTCTTTTGGCGTCATAAGTGCATTATGTAATTATAATCACAAAGAGGATACTTCTCCTTTCTTTTCTTCAAATCTCACCCTTTTATGCCAACACATTGTAGGTATGAGCCATACCTTTGGGAGAATGAGAGGCAGTCCTACCTGAGGTATGCGGTCCTCTTTGGTTTCTTCGTGCAACTTAATCGGATGTACACAGACATTGTGCAGAAACTACCGACCAATTCAGAGTCAAATATAATGAGATGCTCCACAGTTCCTCGCTTTAAATACCTCCCCATCAGGTTGATATACTTTGTTATCTGATACATTTGCTTCCCTGAATTTCATCTGCAGCTAATAAACTATCTTTGTTTCCTATCCTAATCATCCCTATGTGGACCTGAATTTTCTTGCAACACTTTGAATGTTTTATGCAATTGACACCCTAACTGTTGGTGATTTGTAGTGCCCCGGCATTATCCTCAAGGAGTGCAACTAAGGCACCTATCCGCACATCTTCTGATGATATCTCAATGAGAAGCCCATGGAAAGCCTATGCAAATGGAGACCCCTCTCAGAAGATTGATTTTGATGGCAATTCTACTGGTAGTGTAGCAGCTCCATTCTTGAAATCTTTCATGCAGGTAACTGTCTTGAAATAGCCAAAATTGGTCCACTCTTTTTCCTTTATTATAATTATCTATTCAGCATCCTAGTAAACATTCCGTTTTAGGATAGAAGCAACATCTGGATGAGTACATTAGTATTAATCCAAACATGTTTGTATGACAGTGATCTCATCTGTGGTTCTTCCTGGAAAAAGTATTATTTTCATGTACTCTCTTTGACTCATGTCAAATGTCCTAGTTTTTAAATTATTACATGATCAATTTAGTCTTTGAATCTGCAATTGAAATGGTTGAAAATTAGTTTGATAAATTCAATAAAATGGGACTATCACCACCTTTGTTTCCTCCTAAAAGTTTTTGGCAAGTAAAATATATGGGTAATTTGTGCAACATTGCCCTGATGTATCGCATCTAAAAAGTCTACAATGCCCCTATTAAAATGTTTCTTATATTGTCTAAGTGTCATGATGGAATTGGAATTGTTAGGGATTTACAATGGTTGTTCACTCATCAGCAGCTCCAAGGCATTAAGAGCCAAAGGCCTTGCTTTTTTTCTCTTCCCCTTGATGTTTACATGATGGATATGGAAACAGAATCCTCTCGTAACTAATGTCAAATTTTGGGACCTTACAAGATTGATACAGATTCATTGCTTTGATAGATATTAAGGAAGATACTGATTTGGTGTTTGTTTGAATTTGGGTAGAACTTTTGATATTTGTGGACTATGGCGTGCTTTACAAAAATATGGATGCCTTGTACGTCAAAACATAAAATCTATGCCATTTCTGGAAAGGCCTGCTTTCTTTGTCCTGAGTGTCTGGACTCCTGACACTTTCAGAGTAAGTTTGCATCAACATAATTGTCAATCAATAGAAAGGTCAAGGTTCTACTTGAAGTTTTTTAAAAAAAAGACACCAATATATTACTAGTGAAATAAAGAAGACACCAATGCTTCATATAGATGTGCTTGATGATTCCATTGCTACAGAACAGCACAAGATGAAGTTTTTGGCCTCTCCATTATAGAGCCTTGATATCTAATTGTTTCTAGTTCCTTGACATAAGTGGCCAGCCTATCCATAAGAGAGCCCTGATATCTTATTGTTTCGAGTCCCTTGACATGAGATTTTAACATGATGCATGATGTAAAACGATAATAGAACTTTATGTTACTGCCCTTCTTTACCAGATTGACTTTGTACTGATTTCACCACTGTGTGTGAGCTTTCTGTTGAGGCATTGATTAGTGAAATTTCTATGGATTGACATAGTCTAGCATGCTCTTTTTCCCCAATAGTCACTTACAGTTGTCTTCCTTTCACCAGGCTGGTAGCAGATTTGGCGAGAGCACGTTTAAGTTGGGTTCTATATTATCAGATGGACAAGTTGGCAGGTTCAGGGACAAGTCAGCTGCTGCAATGTCAACGTTTGGCGAAATCTTACCTGTCCAAGCTGCTGGCCTTCTCTCATCATTTGCTGCTGCTAGATCAGACTCTTAAATGGAGAAACACTGCCACTGCCACTGCCACTGCCACTGCCACTGCCACTATCCCATCTTAGAGAGTGCCGCCATTGGAAGAAAGGTCTTGGTATATAAAACAAATGCATGGCGGCCCTTTGAGCTCTGGAGGAGTAGTTTGATGTTGAAATGTGAAGTGGCTCTAATTGGGTAAGAGTGCTGGCAACAGATCATATTGGAGAAGCAAAAGGCTATTTTGATTGGAAATGATTGCCAGTATATTAACCTTGCCAATGAAGGGTGCTTCAAGTCATCTTGAACTAATTGCAGAAGCAGGTAACGTTATTTTGTTCCTTTACAGATGTAAGAAATCATACATGTCTAGATTGGACTTGGATCCTGATTGATTGTGTTACGTTTGAGATAAGAGTGAGCAAGGGGAATTGAACTCTATGAGATCGAATCTCCCGTTGTTCCTCAACTCCCATTCTTATCCTATTGAATTAACCGACCAACTTGCTATCGGAACAATTTTATACATCATCTGTTTAGGTAAGTTAAACCAAGCCTCAACTGCTTTAAAGATCATTTCTTTTTCACTGCACTGGATCATATGAAGCTGTAATTTGCAGAGTTGCTGCTGTCATTTCATTTCATCTTCAATGGGACCAGATTTAGATTTTGTTGTACTCGTCATCTTCTTGAGACCAAGTTAGCTGAATGATGAAATCATTTGTTTTCTCTTCAATGTATATTTTCTTGGGATAGAACAATGTAACAAACTACGAGGTCTTGATGATACACCCAACGAGAAATACAGTGAATTTTGTGAGGTTTTATTGAGGTGAAATGCTGCATTAATCTGTGATGAAAATGGTTTTGGTTCATAAAAAAGAGAACCTCATGTCATGTACATTTGTCGGGAGAAACACTTCCGCTTTTGTTTGCTTTACTCAGAGATCTTTTAGAAGACCAGCGGCTGTATATATCATATATGCTTGATTTCTTTATCTATTTAGTGTTCATAATTCAACGAGTTACATAGAGATCTGTTTACAATATGAAGATTTGCAGTTGAGCAAAGAGCCCAATCATATCGCACTAATTTTTCTTTACCGGCAAGAGGTATAAGACTTATGCAGAGTCTAGATTTTTCTCCACACGGATGTTTAAACGGCTCTAAAGGCGGTATTGGCTTCTTTCCTTGTGGCTTCGCTCAATGTTTGGAAGGTTTGCTCACTTTACTGCATTATCATTCTTTGACAGGTTATTTTGCAACATATTTGCCTTAGAAGATCCTGAGAACTCATGCTCGTATTATAATTGAAAGTTCCTGTCTTGATCCCTGCTTTTTGAGATTGTGTGACTGAAGATGTATATAGGTTCTTTACTTGCTGCATTCTTCTCCATGCTTTAGAAAGCAATTGTGACTTCCATGGCACTAATTTGGTACTCCAAGTGAAGCTGATTGAAATTTTTAACCCCTCATGCTTCATTTGCTTGGCAGAAGTGGGAGTACAGGGGGATAAGAAATAATGAATAGTAATTTCTCTCTTACACAAGCATGCATGTGGCATTGATTGAATTATTTTAAATCAAGAGGTACTTTCTGCCATTGCACAGCTTTTCTTTTTTCTGTTTTTTTTCCAAGTATAAAGTAGGTCCTAAGTAATGCTAAACATGTTGAAAATCTATCTATTTTTCCTCAATTTGCAGGATATATGAAATTATAACATGGTTGGAAATGTCAATATCTGATTTTTCCTAGAGTCAATTGTCACTGATTGGACAAGAATGTTAAATGAATAGCCATTGGTACACAACTTGTGCATATGAAAACAGTACCAGTACATGAGTGTAGTGTTACCCATAACATTTTTTGCTAAGTAATCAAGGAATGATGTCAGAAAGGGAAGAATGTACAAAAATTCAATCCCAAAGAGCTTAGTCTAAGGCAACCCATGTGCATTAAGAGAATTTATTTTTTCTCTTGTGCTATATCGAGACCAGACTGATGAGTTCAGGGGTATGGCATACCCGAGCCAACAAAATGGAAAACCCAGCACATTCAAATATTAGAATTGCCAAAGAAAGGCTACTTTAAACTCAAAACTCAATATCAAGATATCAAAAACTATGTTGCTTGAGCTCCATCAGTGATATTTCCATTAGACAGTAGGAAGGAAGGCTCTACCTCAAATTGATCTGCTTACAATGCCCCATCTGTACTTTCAGAGTAATAAGTTCATCACAGATTACACCGATGTTTATCCCAGCAATCCATTCAGCCTCCTCTGGGGTAGTATGATAGAAGAATACGTTTATTCTGTTGTTTACAAATGTGATAAACTGTAGCCTGCAAGATAAGCCGAGTAACAGTTGATTTTACGCTGCTACCTTTCCATTTCCAGGCTGCCGATCTGATTCCCCTGCCCTGATCTTCAAAAAGCTACAACTTCCAGACTACCTACAAAAAAAAAGAAAAAAAAATCTTCCATACTAAGTTTGCATATGAACACCGAAAAAACAAATCTTCTTCCCGATGGCACAACACTTGGATAGGGGACTATGGGATAGAGGTTATGGTACTCCCACTGTAAAGGTTTTCGTATTCATCCAATGGCTAGGATTAGAAATTTAATGGATGAATGTTGAATATTGAATAATCATTTAAATAATCTGATATAATCTATACCATTCATTTATTCAACTTCTAGTTCTAATCCTTGGATAGATTTGAGAGTCTTTCCACCAAAATGACCATAAGAGCACTCCATTCATGGTGCTGAGTCAATTTCGAATAGCAAGCCACAACAGAAATGCATGAGATTGTAGTTTATCTTGGAACACTAGCTTTTTCCGATTGAACTTTTCCTGCTTCTGGTTGAAACAACCTCAAACTCACCGTGACTTTAATGTAATGGGTTTCGAGGCATCTGCTTTAGCAGTTATATATTACTTTGTGCAACATGGAGTGTGTATTATTACTAGCACGAGAAACCACAATCCTTGCTAAATTAAAAACCTCATTAATCCTTTTGAAACATCAAGAATAATTCATAACAATGGCAGCTTCAACATTAATTCTTTTGGGTCCTATTCTTGCCAGTATCGAAAATCTAGAGTCCTCTGATGTTCTAATCCATCATCTTAGTTGACGGAAATCGCAGTGAAATCAGATCTAAAGCTCACTATTTTTGCCATTGTCTATTATCACATCTTGAAGTCAAATTTCTTATTTTATTTATATATGTATATATTTTTAATACCGGAAACTATTCAAAATCTAACTTAACCTAAAGTCAGATCAGACATGAACAAAGCAAATGCAAAACAATAAAGATCTTGACTCATAGCTGGCACAGGATTAAATTTGAACTATCTGTCTGGTCTTCAAATGATAATATAAAATCTAATAAAAATTCAAAGTACACTCACAAGGAAAATGTCTAACAAAAACCCAAGTCATTGTAATAAACTTGTCATATCCAAATTATAGAAAATTTTTGAAATGGTAGGTAAAATAAACAAATAATACAGCATTCTCAATATGTAAGTTTTAATACAAATCAATTACGAATTCTGATGCAAATTCAAAGTACTACAACCAATTTAGATCATTGAGTCATTTTTCGTACAAACCTGCAAATCTTCAAAGCATTTTATTCTATAAGGGTTAGAAGCATTTACAAAATATAAGTCGAATATTCAATAAGTATACGTGTATATATATAATAAATACAGGTTCGTAAATCAAAATGAAGAAACTTAAATCAATGTAACAAATACAAAATTTTATATATCAAATGTTTCAAACATCGAATGTCCAAATGCTAAACGTCCAAATATGATTTCATACACTAAATTTGTGGCCCGTATACAAATACCAAATGGTAGTTCGAAGAACAAAATCATCTAAAGGTCCAATATCATGAATACTAGGTTGATCAAAGCCTGCAATCTGAAAGCTAAATATTTCAATTTATCAAATCAAATGTAGATAAAATATTAAAAATCTAAAATATGCTAAATTTTGATAACCAATGACCAAAAGATTAATTTTAAAGAAAGGGTACACATACTCTCGATAATTTTATGTTAAATTATTACTATTTAGACCTATGAAAGGGTCATCTATATATTTTTGTCTATAGACGGTGTCAAATGTCACTTTCCTTTATCATCCGTTAATGATAGATATAGTTTTCAAATATATCTAAATATATTAAAACGTTTGAATATATTATTTCGTTTAATTTTTAACAATAATTCTCAACAAAATACTAAATTGGGATACTTTATAACAAAATTGTAAATTTTTTTCTCTATTAGAGAAGTACAAAATTTTTACTTCAGATTTGTGCAAATATTAGAATAATTAATAAAATAGAATTTGATCTGAAGTTCATATATGGACTGCCACATATAAGGTGAAATACACATTTTTTATGACTTTTCTCATATAAATATTTATATATATAAATATAATACTTTAAATATTTATCTATCTTTTACAAATTGGATAAAAATATCAAAAGTTCAATAAAATCAAAGTAAAATCTTAAAACTTTTAATAAAAAATTACATACATATAATAATATTCAAAATGGGGTGTTAAAGGGTTATATATATGTATCTCAAAACACAATATGTAAACAAAATTAGAAAGAATTTAAAATAGATTAAAGGTCAAGTTTAGAAATATTTGTCATAACATTTAAATATGATAGATCTAACAAAATGTTGTTTTAAAATCACACTTCTTATCTTCTTCTCTCCTCTTATTCTTTTCTTTTTCTCTCTTCTATTTTTCTTGCAAAATCTGACCAAGAATAGTGCAGGCACTATTTTTATAAACAAATTGACCTACAAGCGCCGGTCACGTGCGCACCAGGCGCTGCTCAAATTCTCAGGCACGCACGAACATTACAATAGACGCCGCTCAAATCCTCAGGCATGCACAAACATTACATTAGACGCCGCTTAGGCACGAGCGTTCTGCCCAACACACACGAGTGCTATAGGAGTATTCCTCCGACACACATTCCACCTAAAATATACATGAGCGCTGATCAAGCGCCTATAAGACTGTAAGCCTGCTTTGAGAAATAATTTCTTTCTTTAAATTTTTAATACATAATTACTTTCAAATGGAATCAAAATTAATTAATAATATGAAAATCTATAATTAAAAATTAGGCATTGTATCTATCCTGCGGTATTGCTGGGTTGGGGCTCCATTGGATTTTAAATTCAACGATCCGTATTTTTAGTAATAAAATAATAAAAATAAAAATAAAAATATTTTTTTATATAAAAGAATACGAACTATTGGATTTAAAATTTAATAATTTTTATGACATCGGAGGTACTACGGCACATACGGGCATAGCAGTGTCCTGCGTTTTTAACAGGGAGACTCATTTTGTCCCTCACCTCATTTCTATATCCAATTCAGGTACGTTCTCTCTCCCTCTCAGTCTCTATCAAGCTACCTCTGGGAGTATCTGGGGTTTTATTATTCGATTTACTTGCTTTGCTAACCCATGGCCGCTAGTCGTTCCTGAACAAAAAGCCAACAAAAAACAAATTTTAAGTTGCTTTTTATTTTATTAAAAAAAAACTCAAATATAAACCCCCCCCTCCCAAAAAAAAAAAAGTCCTACTTAAAGAATTATTCTTAAAATTTAAATATCATCCCTCTGATCTCATCGAAGGGACATGCAAGCGTCGGAGGCGGTGGGAAGTGCCATTGGGTCCATGTACCTGCACACCAAAAGATGAGCCAACTCTTGATGAATGGCCTCTTGCGTTCCTCTCCCTCTGTCTCTGAATTGACATGATTCGCGGTTGAGTCCCCTGCCCCGTGCATCATCATGTACTCTGTACGTGGGTCAAATGCGAGAAATTATGAGTAGAATCCAATGAGTGAAACTGAAATGAAGATAAATACGGTAGAGGACAGTGCTGTTTTTCTTCTCTTGCATGGAAGCATGCTCGGCCGAGCTGCTCCTGCAGTACGGGCAGTTTACTATTTATTAGGACCTTGACTCCACATTTATGATCTGGTCTGCCTTTAGCCCCATGCAGGTGTATAATAGCAATAATAGCACTTCAGCAACAAGGTAATGAATTCAAGGGTGCCCTTGTCTGACCCGCCCTGAACAACATCCACGTAGAACAGCCACCATTTAGTCCCACCACCCACTGCCGAGCTTAGTTTGTGGGTTTGGATCAAACTCATGATACACGATCTCATCTATGAAGATCATGTAGTCGGTAAGTTTAAACACGTAATATTGCAGATCAAACTAGTAATTTCTTAGTTTGTTGGTGGTAAGAGATGGGAGGGGAGGGGAGGGGCAGAAGGAATGTAGAGCAGGCAAGAGAGCACAGTGGGGGGAAGGAATTAGACTGTGCCTTCTTGTTTTTATTTTTTTGTGAGGGGAAGGAAGTGGGTAGAGGAGAAGAGGGAGGGACGATGACAGAGATTTGATTTCGTACGATTTATTCGTAAGAGAGAGAGGGGGTGGATGCTGTTGTCTTAATTTCTCGAGAGAGTATATGCATGCAGAGCGTTGGCAGCGTCCAATAAATGCCCGAAATAAACGCAGAGCAGGGGACAGCAGCGGAGGCTCTTTCTTCGACAGATGGAGACTTTATTTATTTTTTAATATAGTTATAATTTAATTATTTTAAAAAATAAAAAATTAGTTAATATTAATTATTAAATTATAATTATTTTTAAAAAAATAAATAATTAAAATTAAAGAAAAAATAAGCTTTATTTTTTTTAAAGAGACGAAGCAACCCTAACCTGGCAGCGGTGGGCTCCCCGAAGCAAATGCAGGGGGAGGGGAAGAGAAGGGGGAATTGAAGAAAAATAAGAGAAGTTGGGGGAGCTGAATTTATATATGGAGTGTTTTAGTTTTTGAAAATTTGGGTTTAAAGAAAAGAGAAATTTTAATGAAAAAAAAAATTAAAACATGAAATAAAAATAAAATGAAAGTTTTTTCCTTTTTTTCTTTTTTTGAATATCGGTGAAAAATTAGAAGGAAAGAAAATGAACTTTTAATTTGGTCATGAAAGAACAAAATAAAAAATAAAATTAGGCTTATAATTTTAAGGTTTTTTTATATTTCCAATGGCATTGATTTTATCTTAATAATTTATACAATTGAAATTATAAGATAAATATATTACATATTAATGTATATTTATAATTTTAAATCTATCTAAATCATTTTAAAAAATGCCCATCGTTAAAAATATAACAAATGATATAAATAAAATAAATGGACGCACAACAACTATCATCACGATAATAACTAACCAAATGAGGCAAATCAAATTTTTTGTAAGAACCCTTTCAACATAGCATAAAACTAAAAGACTAAAAGTTCATATAACTTCATTATAATTAATGAATATAATGTATTAACTATAAACATGTTGCATTTCATTGGTAAACTAAAGGTAATATAAAAATAGATAAAAATAGTAAAAAAAATTATTATAAAAATATTTAAAATAATAATGGACTATAATCGCATACTAACACATGATGAATGTTAGAATAAGAATCAAAATCCAAAATGATGGCAATAATATTCTTTTTTTTTCTTCATCATTTCTCTTTCAAGTCGGCCGCTTAATAATTGCTTAAGTTGTGTAATAAATAAACTAAATCGGAAACATGTTATTTATAGCAAGTGCAAGCTATTTATGTGGCCAACTTATAATAATCTTGTAGGCATCCATTAGGAAGTTGCTCTAAACAAGTACTCAAGCCGTTATCGCATTATGGCCTTGCCGTGTAGGTTTGCTTGAGTGAATTTTATATATATATATATCTGACAGTCATTCACTATTTTTTTAAATCAGGTAAAATAAAAATAGTAAATATTTATAATAAGTATAAAACTCATAAAAAAGTAACCCATTTTAATAAATTATACGGCGATTCATAGGAATATGTATACAGTTAAAGGAAATAGAGATTCAGTATTTTGTGCTCGATTAATTTACTAATGAGTAAATTAGTAATGGGGTTATTTTTAGACATCTATTTTTAAAATGTTATAAGCTCTAATCATATTTCAATATAGTCTTAAACCTATTTTTCTTTAACATACATGTACAATATTCTCACATAACTATCAAAACCCTCATCTCAGGTAGTGAAATAAAGATATTAGAGAAAAGGACTGGCAATTTGCATTAAATCGCACGCAAAAGTCATCATTGCTTCTCAATAAATGTTATATTATTAATAACATTTTGAAAATTTCTTTTGAATAATATTAGATTTTAAATTATTATTTTTATTTCCTTTATGATCATGTGAGTATTATTTTATCACCTGACTATTTCGGTATAAAAATTAATTAAGCCATGTCAGGTACGATACGGTTCATTCTACAATAGCTTGGATAGCTATCTCACGATCTGACATGAACCAAAGTATTACACTGTATATAAAATAATTAAATACTATTTATTATAGAATACACCCAACTCAGGTTGTGACTAATTACACCGTGTTATATTATGGTGAATACGATCTAATTAGTACTTTGACATAAAAAAATTCTCAATTATTTGATTCATGTCACGTTTTATACGTTTACTGTTGGGGTTATATATATATATATATATTTTTTGAGGATTTTATGATATATTTGAATAAAAAAATATATTATTTATTTATTTATTTTAATATTTATATTCAAAAAATTTATAAATAGATGCCGCAATATACCCATTCTATAAGTGTTTTTTATGGTCCTAATTTTACTAATTTGGAATATAGCAAATTTTAAAATAAGTAGTCACTATTTTTTGTCAAAATAGTAAAAGATAAGTGAGTTAAAATTATTAATAAATAAATAAAGTTGAATTAATTAAAAAATTATAAGATCAATAAGAAATTTTATTTTAATTAATTATTTAATTAATATCTCAATGGGACAGTTTGTATATGCATGTATTCACAGAATTTGAATGATCATATGGCATAGTTTTGAGTTTTAATTATTTAAAAATTAGACTTATAGTAATGAGTTTACTTCATTCTTTTACCAGGAAATATGATTTTTTCAGCTTGTTCTTTCTTAATTCTTATAAAAGTTATATAATATATTGAAACTAGTTTTATTAATTAAAATAGTTATATATCTTTTATAATTGACTAATATTATAAAATAAAATATTATATTTTTAACATATTTTATATTTTTTTGGGTTATAAGTCGTGCATATATACAACCCCATATAGGATGAGCGTTGAATCTTTTATATTCAACGGTCTATATTTAATTTTTATTAAAAAATATATTTTAAAATATTAAATCAAATTATATTATTAAAAAATTAATATCATATATATTTTTAATTTTTAAATAAATAAAATATGAGCCATTGGACGCGGGATCATAAGAAATTTAATAATTTTCATGCATTGGTGAGGCTCCTACGCAGTCGACATGAGTCCGAGGTCTTTTATAATTAAAATTTTTGTTGGAAATGTTTTTTGTGTTATTTTGAAACATTTTCATATAATATAATATTTATTTATTATTTATTTTAATATAAATTTATTAATATAAATTAATATATAAAATATCATATTATTTAAAAATATATCAAAAATATCTCAAGGATTGTCCTCTTTGTCTTGCAGAGTTGTCTTCGTTTCTGTGTCATGCAAATGTTTTCAATTTAACAGTCACCGTGCGATTCAACCCAAATCAGCTCACCGCATTAAATTCACACCCTCAAATTCAATTTTTTTTTTTTGTTTTTTTTTTGCAGACAATTCAGATATAATTAATGAAATTTGTTAAGGTAAATTCATTCATTATTAGACTTTTATATAAATTTAATGTTATTAATTTTATCATAAAATAATAAAATACTAATATTAATTATTTATAACTAATGACCAGTTATAATCTCATCCCTTTATTTTTTAAGATAAAATCAGAGTCATTGAATTTGCCTAATAACCTAATATTTTAGTTTTATAATAAAATTTTAGATTATTTTTATTAACTATATATACTAATCCATATAGCTTGCATGGATAAGTATCCGGAGGGCGTCCTTCTCCTCATCTGAACTGTCGGATGTAAAATTCGACGGTCCACACATTTTGAATGGATAATATAACATGGGCCATTCGATTTTAAATTTAATCATCCAAAATATGTAACCGTCGGATTTTACATCCGACGGTCCAGATTAAAATAAGGACGATCCTTCTCCACATGGGAGAAGGACGTCCCCTCAATCCCATAGATAATTGAATTGTATTTACTCTTGGGGTAGGCTGCGAGTTCCTCCTATGTTACATTGCAACGATATTTTTCTATTAAATAACATAAACTTGGCTATCTTATATCTCTAACTTGGCAATGCAATATTATTTGTTTGATTTTGTTTCTTTGTTTCTTCTTTTTAGTACTTCAAGGATTTGATTTGGCATGTAAATTGAATTTCTATGAATTAAATATCAAAATTTCTATGAATATATTACAGAATTTTACATCTGATTTAAAATACATAAGAGTAAACAGTTGAGTTTAAGATTTAAAAATCGAAAACATTTTAAGTACATTTTTCATTAAAATGGTGTCCAAGTTTGCATTTAAATTGCACACAACAACATAATAAATGACTTCCTCCACTTCATCAAACACCCAATGAAACACAGAAGTTGGGTTTTTAGTTGTCAATTTATATAAAAATGGAAAAAATATTTAAGAGGCAGAAGCAATTTAAACAGAATAAAATACGTATAATATATATGATTTATAATCATATTAATGATATTTTTATTTTTTTAAAAAATTACTTATGTTCAATTAAAAGCAGGAGGACGCACATCACCAAACAAATGTTGCACAATCCACGTACATGACAAAATACATATATACTAAAAGGATACTTTTGATATATAATTGATAAAATAATATTATAATTATTTATTCATTTTTACTAATAATATCTTATATAAGAATAGGTAAATAAATAAATATTTTATTATCTAAAAATCATTCAAAAAAAACATTTCATATACATATGCAAGGAAAATTAAATGCAATTCACAAATGGGACCTTTTTGGGTTAATTATATGAGATGAGATTTAATTCAAAAGAGAGAGATATATCTTACAAAATATATGGCAAAATTGTGAGCCAAATATTTATTTATAATAAAGATAAGATCCAAACTCTAACTTTTGATTATAAACCCTATCCCTCTCATACGGGATGTGCGCCTTTTTGCTCGAATTCTTCAAACCTGCATAGCAAAAAAAAAAAAAAAGCAATATTTTAGTGATTATATATTGAAAAATACAGCAAAAAATGAATTAAAATACATACTTGTCAATGATCTAAATTAAAATACGTACTTGTCAATGACCAAAGGGGTAAATAAAAATCACATCATCGCACTTAAATATTGTAATCACGAGACAAAGGGCTCAGATTAACGCATGAAATCTTCTTTAAGAGGTGGGGTTTGTGAGTTTAAGTATTTGGAAGGGTTTGGCATAATTACTCTCCTACTCTTTAATTTACATGTACTAAATATAAGAAAATAAATGATTTCTTTTAGGCTAACTTCTCTAATAAATACTGGCTTTAAAAATTGCTCATAAATTTCAATTATGGCTTTCCTGTTATTTTTCCAAAAAAATTCGTCCGAAAACTCAATGAAAATTGGATTGTACAACAGACAGTATTCCTCCCCAATATATAAACCATATTGGAAATATTGGTGATTAGACCTAATTAAAATTAGGTTTTGAATGTTTTCAAGCCCGGGCGGGTTTTAAAGAAGAAATTGTGAAAACCGAGTCGGTTCGGATAAGATGAGGTCCAACTTTTTGTTAAAAAATTATAATTGTATCCGTTTGTGATAATAATCAGACTGATTTAGGTCGATTATAGACATTTTCAATTTTAAGCTATTTTATTAAAAATGTATATTCATATACAAGTAAAAAAATATTAAATGTTTTGAAAGTACACTATTTAGAGAAAACAATATATAAAAATATTTTAAAGAATAATTTTATCATAGAAAAATTAATTTTTACCCAAAAAATGGTCTTAAGAATGTATTTGAAAATTTTAGTAATTATTGAAAAAAAAAACTAAAATTTAATTTCACAAAAAATAGAAAAACTGAGTTGGATCGGTTATTTTCCTGCCAAAATTCGGATTTATAATACAGTGAAAAAGGTTTCCATTTTCTTATTTGTGTTTTTCTTGTATTGAACTATAGATATATAATGCACTACATCCATTAAATGAATTATAATTACAACAGGAGCAATTAAAAAGAAAGTATGAGATAAAATATATTCTAAAGTTGAAAATATCACAAAAAAATTTAATAAGTTTTTTCCCTATATTCAAAATGTGTTCTAGAAGAATACAATTAGCATATCAAACGGTCATTTGTTAGTCCTTTATTCAACTTAATAAATGAAATGTTAAAGGATTTTCTTTTTAAATATCTGATAGTTATTCAATTTGAATTATAAGTATAGATGATTTTACTCTAAAATGTTAACTTTTATGTGCAACATTTATAATTTCATGATATACTCATGGATTAGCCAATCTTCATTTAAAATTTTATAATTTTTTTTAATTGCGACGGTTTTTACTATTGCAAATAGCTTAGCATATTCGTTATTATTATTGTGGGGGTATATATATTATGCTTGAAAAAAAAAAAAAAAACACAAGAATGAAAAAGGTTCATATTTTCATGTGTGTTTTTCTTGCATCGAACCATATTACACAATATCTAACCAAAATAAACAATTAAAAAAAAATAAACTAAGGATGAGACCTGCATATAAGTTTGATGCAAAATTTATTTCTTCTTGTCGACACTCTTTATAATGACCAGTTAAAATTTGTCAAACCCAATGTTGATATTTCAACAATATATCAATTTTTTTATCAAAATGTGAAGAGTTAAATGTTCAAAACCTTGGTTACTTAACGGTTCTAAAATCAGCATAAGGCAGAGATTGGCTTGTGATTCCTTCTAAAAATGAAGAAAATTTTTATTTTTTAAGGTGTCAAGTGAGAAGAAAAGATACTATTAAAGATTTTGTAATTGGAAAGAAAATATTTACTTTATTGGGTTTAAAGAAAATAAAATATTTTTTGACTAAATAGAATGCATGTCAGTGTCAAAATTTATGAAGGGAACTTTAAATAATTAGCCAAAGATTAAGTTTTAACACTAATCATATAGTTTAAGTGACTAAAGTTTAATTAGGAGATACACAATCTTATATTTTCGGGAATTCTACTAGTAATAGTATTATTATTCAAATAGTTAACAATTGTGTATAAGGATTAGTATATTCTGGTTTTTTTCTAATTCCATAATATATAGAATTACTGCAAATTAAGAATAATGATGAAAATTTTCTGCAGTACTTACCTATTTTAGGGTTTTTGACGTGCCTTCAATCCATGAAAGAGAAAACCCTAGGAGGGATCGATAGTGCGGCGGTGTTGGCCACCGGCCGTCCTGGTTGGCTGCTGAAGCTGGTGGTTCATCTGTCCTATGCTGGCGGCCGAGACATTCATGGCGAGAAGGCTAGCATCATAGTTGCTTCCAGCTGCCGCATCAAAGGTCCTGATCATCTGCTGCTGCTGCTGATTGCTCGGAAAGAACTGATGATGATAGAGGTGGTCCCTACCGCCGCCAATGACGTTGATGCCCAAGCTCTGATGATTAGGTTGGTGGTGAGTGGCGGCTGCAGCAGCGGCGGCAATGAAGCCGTGGCTGGTGATGCCCAGGCTCTGGTACTTGGAGAGCTCGGACTTCGCACAGCTCAAATCTATCTGGAGCTGCCGGAGCTGATGCTGGAGGAGAGAGATAACGCCGACGCAGCCGTAGACGGGATCCCGGAGGCGCATTTCCGCCTCGTAGGCTAGGGAGTTGACGGCGTCCTCCCGCTGGTGGGGGTGCAGCTCGTTCAGCAGTTTGGTCACGTTGCTGGCGCCGAAGACCTTGTGGACGTTGGCAAATTTTTGCGGCTGGTCCGGAGGGAAGTACGGCGCAAAAACGCACTCCGGCTGGCACTTCCGGCGGAGGAACTTGCACGCCGCGCATGGCGAACTCGAAGATGACGCCATGGCTAATCTAATTTTCCGTGTTTTTTTCTTAATCTTCGAGCTGTTCTCGATCCTGTGATCTGTTTTAGGGTTCACTTACTCCAAATTTTTGCCCTAAGATATTTACAAGAACAAGAAGAGACAGAATCTGTGTAATAGCAGAAAGTATATATGAGGCACAGATATCATGTGTATGAATGAGCTTATGATATTGCACTGCCTCATAGGTGTTTAAAAAGCACAAACTTCTGTAAATCACAATCTGAGGATAAAATACATTAGATGATACTGCTAATCAACTAAGACAAGTGAAATCAAGAGTTAGCAGCATTATTGAAGTTTTATTTCGGGTTAAGTAAAGAGTTGGTGAAGGTTTTTTCCAAGATAATTTGTGGATATTTATTGAAATTACCATATTTAAGAAAAAAATACATGAATGAATAGGAAATGAACATCAAAAAACAGTTATCATGTAATAATATATAGGTCAAGGTGACCAAGTAAATTAGATTTAGGATTTTATCTACTAAAAAAGAGGTTGATTTAATTCTCCCTAATTATAACTGTTCAATTAATATTATTTTTAATAATAAATAAAAATTAAATAATATTTTTTAATAGTAAAAAATATAGCTATTCAATCAATATCAAACAACTATATTTAAAAAATATCAAATTGATTTTTTTTTTTAGAGTGATAAGCTCCATGATTCTGCAGTAAATTACTCTAGTTATATACGCCCAAAAAAAAAAAAAAAAGAGTTTGCAAATTAATCATCTTCAAAGAAGATCCGGTGCAGTGACTTTTGATATTAATTGCTACTGCCCAAAACAAAATCTGTTCTTTTCAAATACAGTTTAAGAAAGAATCACAACGGATCTTCCCTTATATGTGGCCATCTTCCCTCGTCTCTGCTTTCATATATTAGAAATGGCTAACCAAAGATATAAGTTAGCAACTATATAAAATATACACTGATTCTATTTCTTACACTATATACCCTAACAAAAAGATTCTCCCCTTTTTATTCTTTTTTTCTTTTACCCATGATCAAATTTGCCTTGTAATTTCAAGATCAAACAATTAAACAAATTGTTTTCCTGCTTACTGATTTCAAAGATTTAGAGAGAGAGAGAGAGAGAGAGAGCGGAGAAAGTAGATGTATACCTGGAAGAGATAAGTTGGTTTGGATCTCGTGCAGTGGTAAAGTTCACGATAGCACTGATTTTGAAAAGATGTGTGCTTGAATCAGATCTACCTTCAGTATCATTGCGATCATTACCTCCCTGTAAAAATCGCTAGACTTTTGAGGGTTAATTAGAGATCTCTCGGGACAACTCATGCATCATATATCATAGAAATCCAAAACCACCGAGACAATGATTCTAAAGATCGTTCCAAGAAGAAAGGAATGAGAAACTATTGAGTAATGGGGAAGTATTAACATAACCCAAAAGCATATTAACATCAATAAACCTAATTCCTTATTCTATCTTCCCTAGAAAGTATGGTGAAGTAGTAATATAAGAGGTAAAAAATCAAAAGAGAATAAAAAAACAGACACATTATCGAATATATACCTGTCTTTATCTCTTACCTTATAATAAAGCTTATTAAGATATTATTTTACTTGGAACTGTAATCGTATATCATGTGAGATCTTATTTCAGCTATAAAAATAAGTAAATTATTAATGAAAAAAAAATACAGTTTGTAGTAATTGTGGAAGGTGACCTAACTGAAGTAATGAAGCCTTTCCTTTCATTTTTCTTGGTTTTGTTTGAGCAAGCTGGATCGAAAATATAGACGGCACCTTCAGTCTTTTGAAACCACTTTCTTATGTCTCTCTAATGTTGATATTTATCACTCAAACACACACACACACACACACATACACACAGACTCACTTTCTCTCTGTAACACTATCATCATTTTCTTTAGACAGACTCATTTTTTTCCCATAAGCAGGCACCCTTTTTTCTCCGTCGTTAGTGGTAGTAAAGAAGAAGAGAGCTAGCTAGAGTACTAGTAAGAGACACAGGTGACAGTGATCCTGCAAATTGGTCTTTCTTCGCTGCAACACTCTTTTCGTCTTCCACTTTCTCCGTCGCTTTCATTTCCTCCCTCGCCGGAGAAAACAAATGGCTTCGAACTTGCATATTAAGATAGTGATCTATCTCACAAAGTACTAATACTACTACACGTATAGAAAGACAGATTAGATTCAGAGAAATTAAGAGAGAAAGAGAGGGAATTACAGGGTGTCCGGGAAATGATAGTATCAGAAGAACCCCCCAAGAGCAGAGCCTAAGGAGCCGCGGAGAAAGCTAAGCAGGAGGGAAGAGAGAGAGAGAGACAGAGAGATGAGCCTTCTCACCTTGCTTTGTCCCTATATTAGTAGGGTAGGGTAGAGGGGATATTTGCTATTTGGGCGCTCTTAAGGCAATTCAGGTAGGTCACCTGTCCCACTTATGGCGTGGGCTACTCGTAAAAGTCAGATGATTGTTGCCCTTCGTGTATTCTAATATAAAAGTATAGTTTCGGTCGTATAAATTAGTAGCTACTGGTTTAATTTGTAAAAAAAAAAATATTACATTAATAATAACGATATATAATAAATTTAAAGTGGCATGACTTTTCTCTCAATCTTACACTTATCCTTTTTACTACCCAGCTATTATCTGAACTTTTATTTTAATATTTTATGATGTTTGTTTATTTATATTTGTATGGGTTGTAATATAAATAGATGATAAAATATTGTGTTGTTTGAAATAAATTTGTGATTTTTATTAGTATAAACATTCCGAGTAAGATGAAATTATATATGATAAATTAAAAGTATTGTACTTTTTCTTTAAATCTATATTGAGTTATCCTTTTTTACTTTTTTGCTATTTTTTCATGTGTAATTAAATTTGTATATAAAAAGAGAGAACTTTACAGATCACAAATATAAGATAAAAATTCTAAAAAATCCAAAATAGACAAAAGTGCGTGCTTGTCTCGAGACCTAACACACCCCATAACAAATTGGATCAAAGCTTAAAACAGTTGAGAGATCTATCATGATCATAAATAATGGACAAGGTGAGTCCCAATGTCTCAATATGAAATGACAAGGCATTCGACTATTTATAAATTGTCTGTATTATAATAAAAAATTATATTGTGAGATTTAAATTTTAAATTTATTAGATTTTAATCACTCTTTTATAGGTATCATAACAAATAAAATATTATCGAAAGGTCGTTTGAAGTCCTTGCGAGGATTGGAAGAAGTACACGCGACGAAGGCCTAAAATGCAGATGCCAAATTGATGGCGTTCGAACGCAAATTGATGGCCAAGACACTGCACTTAAGGCTCGCTCGAGCGTCAATTTCAGTAGTGCCCGTGCTCGAGTCGTGTTTGACGTGCGTTCGAGCAATGATTCGCAGTATAAAACACATCGTGCCCATTTTAGGGCAAATTCTTGAAATCATTCTCACACAAGGAGCACTGTACAGAAATAGAGGAGGGAAGAAGAGAGAAGATGGAGATATTTTGTATCCGATTGAGATTCGATTTGAGTTTCGTTTTTCATTAAGGTCGGATATGTGGTTTTAAAACCGATTTCTAGAGCATATTTTTATTTGATTGCTCTTATTGTTTCTTGTATTTCTTTTATGAGTTATTGGGTATATTGAGGAGATTGTAATTACTCATTATTTACTCAAAATTGTAGTGAAAGAATTTTAAAAGTCTTATAACCGGCACTTTGATAGTAAATTTATTTAGAATTTATCTTGTATTTTTTCTTAATAAAAAAATTTTTACGTTAAAAATATTATATATTATTATATATCTTATACTTATAATTTTGGTAACTGATGGTTGGTAGGGGTATGAGTTTTGTTCAACTACGCTGGATTATGTATATTTGGATCGATCTCCAATAAAAATTTATATAATAATATTTAATATAAGTAAAATTTACAAATTATTAAGGATAATTTTGAATTTGTACTAGAATTAATGTATTGGGCCATAGTTGTACAAACTTGAGTGGTGCTTGATGTTTTATATGAGTCACATATAAGCATGTTTAATGTAAAATATAACATTCAATGCATGTTTGATGGATGCTCGTGTACAAGCTATAATTAGCCTCTCTACATTAATCATGTTTGATTAACACTTGTATACTAGTTTGTTATTTAAAGAGTTTTTGGTTGATTTATATGCATTTTTTCATTAACTTTTGAGAAAAGAAATGGAAAGCTAAGAGGATAAAAGAGAAAAAAAGAGAAAAAGAAGAAAAATATAAATTTAAAATAAATTCAATCAAATCTTTCATAAATTTAAGTAAATATAAATACATTTAAACTCATTGTTTTCTTTGTCACTAAATTTTTAAAAAATCTCCTGTCATCTATTGTTTAAATACTTATATAAGTGAAATTTGCCTACTTTCTTGATATTATATTGCATTCATATTAGTTTTACTTTTATTTCATGATATTTTAAGGGTTCATAGATTAATCTAAGTAAGTAATCTTGAAATTTTAAAATTTTTTAAAAATTATCCTTATATGTCTCTTTTATATAAGTATTTTAATAAAAAAATCTACTTTAATTTTGATAAAAATGATTTATTTTTTTTAAAAAATAAAAGTTTTATATATTTGTTTTTCAATGTAGAATTTTTTATTTTGATTGAATGAGAATTATTATATAGAATTAATAAAATATATTTAAATATATTTTACTATATTATTTATAAATTAAAGATCAAATTTAATATTTATAGTAAAAAAATAATTATTTGATCTTAATTATAGTAAATAATATATAATCGGCCTAACCACAAATTATTAATAATGGCTTATGGTCTTTAACTATGTGGGAGCAATCATAATCTGATTTTTTATATTTAATCTTTATTAGTGAAATGATCATAAATCATTAGTCTTTAGATTTTCACATAATTTTTGCATGTTTTAACGTATTTCTACATTTTTGACATTTCAATTTTTAAATATTTTTATTATCCATTTGCATGTTTCATTTATTATTGTCCACGCATATAAATTATATATGTTTCTTGTTAAACGTTAAATTCACTCTTATAATTGCCAATATTTTATATTAGTGAGCTCGGACATTATTTGTAAGGATCTTGTATATTGAAAAAGCTATTCGTGGAGAAATAATTTATGATTTTTGTAAGTTTGAATTCTGAATTTTAAATTAAATTATAATTAATTAAGTTAAGATAATTAAAAGTGATATTAAAAAATGAAAAAAATGGCTTAAAATTAATTTTGGACGGGATCATATCAAGTCGGAGAATGCTTGACCAGCACTCCACACACTCCCATTCCTGTTTTGGGCGGGGAGGTCGCGCTTGATTACGCCTGTGCAGAGTTCGAGTACAATTTCTAGTATTTTCGTGGTCGATGTATATCGAGGGACACTCGAGTATGTTGAGGCATAATATCGGCGCTTAATGCATGCACAAAGTAGTGCTCGTGTGCCGCTGGATTTGGTCGTGGCGCCTAACGTGTGTCTGATGTACTCCAATCTTTATATATACCGTGTTCAATTAATTTTTGACTATTTTCTATTAGATTTTGATAGATAAGAGAGAAGGAGATGAGAAATGTTGAGCTTTCACTTCTAGTATTTCATTTGAATTTGATTTATTACTTATTTCATTGTATTTTTATATTCATTATATGTTTAACTATAAAATTATATATTTTAATAAATTTTTGGATTCACTCGTGTGTTGTTTTTCATTAACCCTATTCAGATTAGTGGTTTGAGCACTTGCGAAATAAGTAGGACATAAATAAAGAGTTATTCGAAGACATTAGGATTAGAAATGTAAATTATTTAATAATGTATTTTGTTCCAATCAGTAGATTATAATGTTTATGTTATTTGAACTATAGTATGTAATTAAAAGAATGAATATTGCTTTATCTAATATCATTCTATCGTGGGTATAGTTTATTATGATTTTTTTGTATTAGATGTGACTTATTACGTCATATCCAACGTCATGATATAATTAGTATTCAAAACCACTTTTAAGTGCAATATTATTTGGATATTGTGGTTAGATTTATTAATTTATAAATATTTGGATCGGTTGTAATATCAACAAGAAACTCACGTCTTTTGCTAATTTGGATTTATTGTTTACTAATGAAATGATCGCGTTAATTACTATAAGATAATTGAATATTGGGATATGATAATGTTTTATTATGTCTTAATTATTGAGTAGGAGTTGTTTATTTCGGATTTGGACCGATTGTATTTGACCGTGAACCTAAAATTTACATTTTGATTATAATATCGGATATTTTGTTTTTAGATTTGTGATATTTTTTTTTTAACTTTTAGATATTTATTGTTCTGATAATGATTTATATGAAAGCCATTTTTGAATATCGACTTTAAATTGTGAGCTTATATATATACATTATTGGATTGTATAATGATATTTATTATATCCCATCTCAAAATTGAGCTCAGTCTAATTATTAATCATTTAATTATGTGTTTTGGGATTGAGGTTATGACACGCATGTTGATTTGAGAAGGATTCGGAACCATATAACCATTGAACACGACATTGTTCCCTACGAATCATAAGAAGTAAACAACCACTGCAAGGATGAATCTAAAAACTATCAATGTTTGATCGTCTCTTTCTAGTTTGTCCCAACCTATTAAATTTCAAGGGATCATAGATCAAACGAGTAAGAACATTCACTTTATAATTACCACTCAGAAATTTATTCTAATTTGTCATAATATCTATATATATATATTTGTGTGTGATGTATCTCAAGATTCAAATTATTAAATGAATTAGGATACTATTTTGCACGGGTGTTTGATAGGTAATGGATCCGACTTTCGTTACTCAGAATTTGAATCTTACATATTACAACAAAACAAATAAGATGTAAGATAGATACGTGACTCGCTTCTCGATATATCATCCGATACTCAAATAATTAATCTTTTTGTACAAAAGAAAAAAATGTGAAGAAATGAGTGTGAAAATATAAGTGGATGGGGGATTGAGTGTATTTATTTGGAGGGTTATATTTCTTAGAATATGCTCGAATGAGTGAGTGACTTTAGAAGTTATGAACTCGTTTGGAAAATTAGTTGACTTTGTATTCTGATAACTTTATTTGTCTGAATATCTGTCGTCTTTTCGTTCTATGGGGGAAAGGCTGTTTTTATAGTGAAGGGTGTCATTTGGTTGGCGAACCCCTAATTCAATACATGGGCGTTACGACTCTACAGTTATAAGAGGTGTTACTTATACAAGTAACAATGCCTTCAATTAATGATAAAACTGTATGATTTCTGACCATCAAATTAAAGTAATAACTGTCTGAAACTATCAATTATTGCTTTTTCAATATTTGACGATTTTAGTCGTGTTTCTTGGTTTGACCGTTACATTTTTTATTTCATAGGCTCAAAGGATTTTCTATTAGATCATTGTTACTCTGACTTTTCTTCCTTCCATTTATTGGATTCTATACCGATCTATATACTGTCGTACCAATCAGTGTAGATTCATAATATAAATCTATAATAAAATGTCACATTGTTTAAAACAACTCTGTGATTTTCTATTAGCATAAACATCCCCGATAATTTGATCCTATGATTTTTTATTATTAACATATAACCTTTTTTTAAATGCTTATTTTGTTTGGAATTTTTAATTTTATGTTTTTATTTAGAGGATTTGATTTCTGGCAAGAATTTATTTATAATTTTAAAAGTGTTGCTACTTATTTCTCAAAACAATAATTAATTAATGTCTACCCCAAAGTAAACGAATCAAGCTGGAGATATTAATATATGCGTGCATAATCATCATGTCAATTTTGGATGAGTATATTTCCTTCAATTAATAAAAATTTAAACTAAAAAAATAAACTAAATAATGATTTTTATTATTAAGTTAATACTAATATTATAAAAATAAATTTATAAAAAATATTATACCTAATATTTTTTAATTACTATTACTAAATATTTTTATTTAATAATAGTAATTAAAAATATATTAAATATTTTTCATTTGAAAAATATATGATCCCAAATTCATCATTGTGATGGGTTTTGGTTTCTGCTCCCAATTAAATATGATTACAGCTGCCTATTAATTAGTTGCACTAAATTAAACAAAATGAATATATATTTTTTTATCTTTTTTAAATTTTAATTTTTTATTTTTCATTTTACAGAAAAAATGATAATTTTAATATAATTAAATATAAAATTAAGTATATTAAATAATATTAATCTTGATAGTTTTGGCTCTTAATTATAATTCAAAATGATTTAATGCCTTAAAAGATGAGCGCTATTTAAAGATGTCCCTCGAGTGCTCTAAAACCGACGTAAACGTATGCAAAATAAATAGCTGTTTTTTTTCAGAAACATACTTTTCAGATATTTTTAAAATAATATAAATGATTTATATTTTATCAATATTATTACAAACAAATTTATATAAAAATAAATAATAATTATTAATCATATTATTTAACAATATTCCAATAATATTTAACATATAACATGATATTTTCTTTCCTTTTTTTTTCCCCCCTAAATCACTATTACCTATCGGACTGGGCTGGCATGTAATGGTTCAGTTTATTTTCTTCAATTTTGATAAGGAAAATTTAATTTTACATATTAGAATTTTTACCAATAATAATAATAAATAACTATAAGAATTCGTATATTGTAGCCTAATTAATTGACTCATGAGAATTATGATATATTTACCTTAGTGATAATATATATATAATATTATTGTGTTCTCGGATCGTGATTGCGGTACGGACTTAAATCCGAAAGCTAACAACACCAATATAATTGTTTTAGTGTGGAGGAAGAGAGAGAGTGTGCGTACAAAGTTTTTACGTGGAAGCCCTCCGTAAATAAGAGAAAAAAATCACAGGATTTAGGGTTCAGACAAGTTCTTACTATTTTGTTGAACTCGTACAAAAAAAATGGAACACGTGGATCTCAAGGATCTTTAAGTGTTCTCTCAAATTACACTTGGTAGAGACTTCTTTTCTCTTTCTATATGCATAAAAGCAGGATGGAGGATTCATATCCTTTATTAGGTAGTCTATGAATGTTTATATAGTGGCCTGGATATTCTACGTGGAGCACCCACGTGGGCTTGGCATGTGTAGGTTGCCCAACCACCAAATCTGTTGTATCCATTTTGTCATGTCAGAGAGGTGGCATGCATGTAGATTGATTCTGTGAGACGTCACAACACGCGTGCCCCAGAAATCGTCATTCTCTGTGCAGGTTGCGTATTGTAGAGGTCGCACGTGCTTTCGTAGAAGTCAACCCTGAGTTGGCTTGCTCTATCATACTGCGTTCTTTGCCCGCGCTTGTGCCGTCCGACTCCGCTCAGAGTCCTCATTCTTGGAAAAGGCCTTGACCTTAGCCAAGCCTACCGACTCTGGGTCCTAGGCGTCCTTGTGCTTTGCAGGTCTTTGGCATTTATTCGGAGTTTTTGTCTTAGGCAAGTTCGCGTCCTTCAGCAAGTCCTTGCCTCGTCCTAGGGTCTTTGGTCCGAGAATAGTCCTCAGGTTTTTTGCGCCATGTCCTTGAGCCCATAAAGCCAAATCGATCTTTTGGACCAATTTAGCTCTTTGAACTTCTTGAGACGAGAGCTTAGGTTCTCGAACCTCTAGGACCAACTTAGCTTCTTCGGCCAAGTTAACCATTTAGGCCAAGTGTCCATGTCCTTGGGCCTCTTGAGCCAATCTGACTTCTCGGACCAAACTGGACTTCTGGGCCTTATTTGGACCCGGATCCGTTTTATAGAAATGGGCCTCTTAATTGGACCTTGGGTATTCACTACCCATCACTAACCTCTCGTGCCAAGATGTTTGCGAATCTCAACCTTTGGTATGTTTAACGGTTGAAGTTCCTCGGGGCATTTTGGCCTTGACCTAATCCTTTGAGGTGTAAACCGTCTAGCTGACATAGCTGTTTACATCCAAGATGCTCCTCTTTCCGTCCGCTAGCTTTGCAAGCATCCTCGGACGTCTTCCCGGAGTTGCTTTGTCGATTTCATCTGAGGACGTGATCGCAGCCTGTGGACTAGGAGCTAGTGTACTAGAATCCTACTGGAACAAGTGGACTGAAGAAGCCATTTGTGGACTCTCCCTGGATCAGAGTTGCTGGCCTAGCTATCAACTGGCACATTAAATACGCACCAAATGCGCATTAAATGCAACCTGGGAAAGGGAAAAGCCATCATTACCCTCGGACAGATGAGGAATCAACATGTGACATAGTATTAAATGCGGCATGCCTTTTTGAATTTTGAAGCCTTCAAATGATGGACACTTGCCTCCTTTACTGTTCACTTGCCTTCATTTGTCCTCGAAAATTTTCTAAGTGCCAGAAAATGCTCTCTACGACCCCATTGCTATCCACTGTTCATCTTCTTCATCTTTTCATATTTCGATGGCTCCTGAAGTCGTGAATATTACTTCTTATTTCATTCTACTCATACTTTAACAGCTTGTTCTCTTTTACAATTTCACGAGCTGGCCGGGAACTTTGGTCGGCTTATAGGTGGTGTCGCCCAAACTTGCTTTGAGTTGGAGTCCCTCAAGGCCACTAGAGAGGCTAATAAATGCTTGGAGGCTGATCTTGTTGAGGCCAAGAAGAAGATTGCTTCTCTCGAGGATACATTAAAGATCCAGCAAGTTCAGTACGGGCTTATCCGGGACAGGAACTTCTAGCTGGAAAAGGTGTTGAGGACTTCAGTGAGGGCCGTTAACATAGTGTTAATACTGAAGGGCAAGTACTGGGATGACATTAACTTGTGCCACCAGGTGATGAGGTTGCTGCACCCACAGTTTACCACGGCCGTGTTTGATTCTCGGAATGCAAGCGCTACTTGCTTGGATGACTTGTATGGTTTCCTAAGAAGAGGTAGGTCTCCCAACCCTTCTAGGCCTGGACCATCAAGTAATTCTGAAACTCCGAGGCAGTCGGGATCTTCGAAGCAAGTGGGGCCCCAAAGTGGCCCTCCACTTGTTCGTTGCATTGCGGGTACACGACTGACGTATGCACCAACTTTATCTTCAGGTTGGTGCAATACTTGGTAAACCTCTTTCCAGAGATTTGTGTCCCATTGTCAATCATGATGCATCCTGTGTCACGACCCAGGAACACAATATTCGCAGGTTAAAATAAAATCAATAATAATATTTTCATCAACTATAATAACCCAACCCAGGTGTGACAATCATACACAAGTAGGACCCAATATAAATAAAACCCACACAAGATCTCATTGGATATGAATCCGGACAAATAATACATGACCTGCTATCCATAATCGCAAGGGAGGTATCCAAATTTACAACAACTCATCCACATAATACAGTAACTCCAATATTTTGCATACAATGATCAAGGCCACCATCCGGCCATAAATAATAATCATAACATATCCTCGAGATCAGAAATATACCAAATGTAACATTTCCACTCGCCAAAAGGAATATCCGAGCCCAATCATGTCCGAGCTCCTGCTAGCGTATCTATGCCACTAGTCTGAAGGGATAAAACATGAAAACGTGAGCCTAGAGCTCAGCAAGTATCATCGTATAAAAACAGTGCTCATAAATCAGGAACATGGATATCGCATAGCAATCACGTAAAATAAAACACCATGTCCATGAAATCCCTGAAAATCGAGGAGATGTCTCGTACTAAATCGTCGTCCGCATTAACTTGTCCCTCCGGGATAAAATCATATAAATCACGATCCGGTAAAATCTCATAGACAATATCATATCATATGATCCGAGGTCACATTACATAATCGCGACCGTCACCACATCCGCGTGGGACATATACTGTCGTCCGGATCTAAAACTCATAATGTAGAAATCAAGAGAAGACCGCCAGAACCAAAACATAAATCGAAAATACGTTCCGGGTTTATCACATCAGTACGTACGATACATTCCTATCGCCTATCCACGGGCCAAACCACATATCTCAAATCACAGTACACCCAAATAAGTACAGAAATACAAAGCAAGCACGAAATCGGAGAACCAAAGATCAATAATACCAACTAGAGGAAGGGTTACCATCGTCCGGTAACCACGGCTATATCGGCTACGAATTAGGACAGTAGCTCAAGGCCATCCATGTACTCTGTCTCCCATAGATTAGGAACTTGCTCACTATGTTTTACCATCCGCGGCTTTGGGTGCAACCTCAAATTTTAGTTATATATTAGGACATCCGAATATATTAGTTTTCCGTCAATTCCTTACGATGGTTCTTAATTAAATACACAGTAGGGCAGGTCAGCTACAAATATCTTCCTTCCGGCTGAAGTAGCTTATCAAATACGTCCCCGTCGGGACAGTCTCCCCGTCGGGAGTGGCACCACAAATAGCCAATGCCTCGGATCACAAATCGACCCCTAGGGTCTCGGACCACCATGGTCCCATAGTGATCCCACCCCCGGCAGCATGCATGGTTAGTGCAAGGCCTGGTTCATGGTTCCACAATATACAAATACACAAATGTACATATATATACTGTCCGGGTAATTATAAACACCAATGTAAAATCACCGTACATCCAGTAAAACATATATGTATATACATAATTTATAAATTTGGGGTGTATAAAAATACATGCATGTTAGTAAAATCTCCTACAGTGATCAAAATATATCAGAAATTAAATCAGACCAAGAATAGGGCTAGAGGATACTTGCCTTAATATCATACTCTGCAGATCTGAAGAAAGGATGTCTCGAAGCACTCCAATCTGGCATTTTCCTCTCCTGCCTCACTCGAGTGCTTTCTCTCTCCTTCGTTCTCCCCGCACGCAACTGATCTCCCCTCTGCGCAGCTCCTCCCGCACCACTGCCGCAGCTCCTCTGCCGCCGATCCACCACCGCGCCGGCTCACGTGGCCGTCGTTGGCCCCCGACGACGCCCTCTCTCTCCCGTCGCAACCCTCTCTCTCCAGCGTGACATTTCCCCTGCGCACGGCTCACACCGCGCTGCTGCCACCGCCTACCGACTCGAACCACCGACACCAGCCATCCCGACGACCATCGCCGTTGCTTTCGCCTCCTGCTCGGCCGCCGACCTCTCTCTCGCAGGCTTCTCTCTCCAAGCCGCGCGCACCACCGATCTCTCCCCCCTCGCAACATCGCCGCACGCCGCAGCTCACAACCGCCGCGACATCATCCACAACCACCATCACCAGCGTTCACCCATGCAACCGCCGCCTCCTTCCTCTTCCTTCTCCTCCTCCTCCTTCGCGCGGCAAACCCTGATTCCCCCATTTTCCCCCTCACTTTCTCTCTCCCTGACTCTCTTCTCCCACTTTTCCCCATTCTTTTTTCCATTTTCTTATTATTATTATTATTATTATTATTATATATATATATATATATAACTTTCTTTTATTTTTAAATCCAACTCGGCATCCGGACAACATTACGGGCACACTCTGGACCCCACTCCGCACCTCCGATCATTCCCGAAAATTTTTTAATATTTTAATTTATTTTCACCACGTCCGAAATATCCAAAATTTATAATTAATATTAAAATAATCCAAATGAGATCCGAAATATCACATCCTGGGATCCCAAACCTGCACAATATGCTCTGTCGAACGAAATCTGTGGCGTTCTGCTTCGTGATGCATGCCAGTGGCGTGGCCTCTACCCATTTGGTGAAATAGTCGATCCCTACTACTAAGAACTTCCTCTGCCCAGATGCTGTTGGCAGTGGCCCGAGAATATCCAGCCCTCATTATACAAACGGCCAACGTGATTATAAGGCTTTGAGTTCTGAGTGTGGTTGGTGGGTGAAATTGCCGTGGACTTGGCAGTTTTTATATTTTCGCACAAGGTTCATACTATCGTACTTCATGGTCGGCTAATAGTATCCTTACCTCATGAGCTTTAATGCGAGATTCTTACCCCTAATGTGAGATATAAAAATTCTGAGGTGCACTTCTCCAAGGGCGTAATCAGCCTCTTCAGGAGAAAGGCATCGTAGATAGGGGCAGAGAAGCCTCTTACATACAACTGGCTATCCATGATGGTGTACCACCCTGCTATCTTCTTCACCTTCTTAGTTTTATCCGCGTTCTTAGGCAATACCTCATCGATTAAGTACCCGAGGTATGGGGTCATCCAATTATCAGCTTCTGAGATTTACATCATATCTGGCTTTGGTTATTTCATACTGGTTCTTTCGAGGTTGCTGTTGGTTATTTCATATCCAATTGTCAGCCTCAAACATACTGTTTAGGGTCTCCTGAGGCTGCTGCCTTAGCGAGATAGTCAGTGTTTTGATTCTCCTCGCTTGGGATGTGGATAAGTTTTACCTTCTCAAAGGCTGTCATGAGTTCGCGGACCTTTGAGAGGTATTTGGATAGTTATGAGCTGTTGGTTTTAAAATTTTCTCGGACTTATTTGACGACTAACTCAGAGTCACTGTAGACAACTAAATCCTTAGCCGAGTACTCCTTTGCTAACTAAAGTTCGGCCAGCAGGACTTCCTATTTTATAGCATTGTTGGTTGCCAGAAATCTAAGAACCATCAAATATTTTATCTCTAATCCTTTAGGGGTCTTTAGCACAACGTTAGCTCCAGAACCATCCTTCATCGATGAGCCGCTCACATGCAAAGTCCAGGCAGCTGGGCCATGTGATTCTTTAGCATCACAAGTGCTCGAGTTCTCAATAGTTGGGATCGTGGTTTTGACGATAAAGTCTACAAAGGCCTGGCCTTTTAATGTTGGCCTCGGACGGAAGTTTATGTCAAACTCATCCAACTCGATGGCCCATATGAGTAACCGTTTCGATATTTTTGGCTTCTACAGAATCGCTCTCAAAGGTTGGTCGATCAAGACGTTCACTTTGTGTGCTTGGAAATATAGTTCGAGTTTCCAAGCGGAATATACTAGCGCCAGAGTCATTTTCTTTGTGTGAGAATATCTTGTCTCAGCATCAGCTATGATCTTGCTGATGTAGTACACAGGCCGTTGCCTGTCATGCTACTGTAGGATCAAGGATGAGCTCAGGGCAGCCTCGGACACCGCAAGGTATAGGAACAATTCTTTGCCTTGATAGGGAGAAGTTAGAAGATGGGGATTCTAGAGATACCCCTTGAGGCCTTGGAAGGCCTTCTCGCAGTCGGTCATCCACTGGAAGTCGTTCGACTTCGTGCCCCTCATAGCCTTAAAAAACGACAAGTACTTCTTAGCTGTTTTGGCCAAGAAGCGGGACAGAGCTGCCAGTCTTTCAGTAAGCTTTTGGACTTCCTTCACAATCCGATGGCTCTTCATATCAAGGATGGCCTTAATTTTTTTTGAGTTTGCTTCAATCCCTCGGTGTGATACAATGTAACCTAAGAACTTCTCAAATGTCACCCCGAATGTACATTTGGCCGAGTTAAACTTCATCTGGTGCGCTCTTAGGATATTGAAGGTCTCGGACAGATTTCGAACGTGGTCTTCGGCCACTCTGCTTTTGATGAACATGTCGTTAACGTAGACCTCAACGTTCCTCCCGATCTGGTCTTCGAACATTTTATTTACGAGCCGCTGGTAAGTAACGCCCACATTCATGAGATCAAAGGACATGACTTTATAACAGTATATCCCTTAGACCGTCATGAAAGATGTGTGCTCCTCGTCTTCGGGGCTTATTTTTATTTGGTTGTAATTCGAGTACGTATCCATGAAGTTTAAAATTTTATGTCCGGACGACGAGTCTACAAGTGAGTTTATCCTTGGTAGGGGAAACTATCTTTTGGGCACGCTTTGTTGACATCTGTAAAATCTACGCACATCTTCCACTTCCAATTAGTCTTTTTTACCATAACGATATTGGAGAGCTAATCTGGATATTGCGCCTTCCGGATAAACCCGGCGTCCAGAAACTTCTTCACCTATTCTCGGATGGCCACAAACTTTTCCACTGAATAGTTCCTCTTCTTCTATCGAACGGGCGTATGACTGGAATTTAGCCCAACTTGTGGACTATTACTCTGACCGGTATCCATAACATGTCACTCAAAGTTCAAGCAAATACCTTCAAATTCTGCTATAAGAAACTGATGAGTTGGTCTCGAAAAACATGAGGTAAAGAGCTTTCTATTTGGACGGTCTTTTTTGAATCTCTAGGATCCAGAAGGACTCGATCAGTGGTTTCTCCAGATTCGGCTTGTTGTAATGTTACTTCGTCATGAAAATTTGAATCTCCAATGGGTTGAGGAAGGGGTGTTTGTGTGACTTGGATAAGGTAGCACATCCGTCCGGCCGCTTGATCCCCGAGGACTTCTCTAATCCCATATGGTGTTGGGAACTTTATTTTTAGATGTGGGATCGAGGTAACGGTTCCGAAGGCGAAAAGGCAAGAGTGTCCGAGGATAGCGCTACAGATAGATGACAAGTTTAGCACCAAGATTGAAAAGGTTTTTGACGCTATTCTTGGATGGGTCCCTAGCGAGACTTCAAGTTGTATGACTTTCTGCACTGGTACTAGTTCATTTTCTACTTTATAGAAGGGTCCCCCAGTCGCCATCATCTGGCTTCTTTTGAGCCCTAATTTAAAGAAGGTATCGAGATAGAGAATGTTGTGTGAACTTCCATTATTAATAAATACTCGTTTCATATGGTAGTCTAAATTATCGTCAGAAACAAGTAAAATTACAACCAATGGGTCAGAATGGGAGATGATATATGGGCAATATTTTCGTCTCAAAAACTAATGACCTGATCCTTAAATTCTACCTTTGGCTTCTTATTTTTTTCCGCTGGGTCCTCCTAGGCGCTACCTCTGGCCGAGCGGGTGGATATCATGTTGTCCACCCTCGCGGCCACTCTGCTTCTCGGCTTGTTAGCCTCACCAGCTTTTACTATTCTGGAGGATTGTCTGGGTCTTTATAGGTAATGGTTGAGGTGACATCTCTTAATCAGTTCATTAATTTCCTTCTGTAGAGTCCTGCAGTCCTCGGTTCCATGGCTCTGCTGTGGTAGTAGTGACAATATTTGGACTGGTCATCACGCTCGGGGTTCTTCAGTACCTTAGGCTACTTCAAGAATTTTTCGTTCCAAATCTGCATTAGGACATTGATACGTGAGTCATTCAAAGGAATCAGATTTAACGGTCTGTACTCCCGGGAGCTTTGACAGTCTTCGTTCTTTCTTTTTCCCTCCACCATCATTGATGAGAGACTCTCCAGTTGGACGGGCCTCTTTGCGTTACTGGCTTCTTCGACCGCAATGTACGCTCATAGACGGCCTCAACTTCTGCGAAGGTCTGGGGACCTTTGTTGATGAGGTGCTTAAAAAAAGCTCCTCCTTCCAGTGTAGATAAGAAAGCGTTCAGTTTTATTCCGTCCATTAGCTTTGGGATTCGCTGGGCCTCTGCGATGAACTGGCCCAAAAATCCCCTCAAGCTCTCACTGGCTTCTTACTTTACTCGGGCTAAGTGCCAGGGTTACTTCTCAATCATCTTATTGGAGGCAAATTGCGATAGGAAGCTACCTGCTAGCCCACTGAAAGATCAGATGGAATTAGCTGGCAGGCCATAAAACCACATCCTCGCATCTCCCTTGAGTGTTAATAGAAAGTATTGACACATCGCCATCTCATCCAAACCTTGGAGGTTTAGATTTTTACGGAAGTGGTTCAGATGGTCCATGGGATTAGCGCTTCCATCGTACAAGTCATGGTTCGGCATTTTGAACTTTGGGGGAAGCAACCTTGTCTGGATCTCCATCGTGAGCGAAGACTGACGCAGGTCTGCAGCCCCTCATTCGTTGTTTTTGCTGAAAACTCGCTGGAAGACCATCTCCAACTTTTCCTACACATGGGGTAGAGTCATCATCTTCCTCTCGTTGAGGTAGTTCCTCAACTCGTAAGGGTCTTAGTTAGCCTACGACCCCGGCAGGCTCCTATCCATAGGAGAAATCTCATTACGAGGAGGCACCTCCAACATGCGGTGCTCTCGTATAGTTCGAGGGTTTCACCTCTTTGGACTCTCTTCCTAGACCCGAGAACCTAAGCGACCTTGAAGGCACGGCAGGGCTATACTGCTCGAGGCAACTTGCGTCCCAGGGATTTCGTGCTGGCTTGCTTGTTTGGTGGGGTTCTTCTTTCCCTTGCCATTTCTCTCGAACGTCGCGATCTAGGAGGTCTTAGAGGGTGCCCCCTTTTGCCGCTTGTCCATCTTTGAGCAGAGCATTTGGACGGCCTTGGTGACATTGTCCATCTTCATAGCCAGCCATCGGATATAAGAGTCAGGATGTTCCTCTATCCAGGCGCCCGCAACAGGTTCATTGCCATTGGAAGCGGCCTCTCTCACTGAGGCCCTGGCTTGTCCTCTCATGTTTACCATTCTTTCAGTTTTCAGTTTCTCAAAAGATATGTTAACCTGACTTTTTATTGGTTCCCACAGACGGCGCCAAATATTACGTTCTTAGATTGTGGCCATGGTACGGATTTGAGTCCGAGAGCTAACAACACCAAAATAATTGTTTAAGTGTGGAGGAAGAGAGAGTGTGTGTGCGCACAATATTTTTACGTGAAAAGCCTCCTGTGAATAAGAGGAGAAAACCACGGGACTCAGGGTCCAGGCAAGTTTTTACTATACTGTAGAACTCGTACAAAGAGAAGGGAACACGTGGATCTCAAGGATCTCTAAGTGTTCTCTCAAATTACACTTGGTGGAGACTTTTTTTCTTTCTCTATATGCGTAAATATAGAATGGAAGATGCAGATCCTTTGTTAGGTAGTCCTTGAATGCTTATATAGTTGCTTGAATATACTACGGGGAGCTCCCACGTGGGCCTGGCGTGTGCAGGTTGCCCAGCCACCAAATCTGCAGTATCTATTTTGCCGTGTCAAAAAGGTGGCGTGCATGCAAACTGACTCTGTGAGATGTCAGATCACGTGTGCACCAGAAGCCACCATTTTCTGTTCAGGTTGCGTGCTGCAGAGGTCATGCATGATCTCGTAGAAGTCAACCCTGAGCTGGCGTCCTCGATCGTACTGCGTTCCTTGCCTGTGCTCACAGAGTCCTCATCCTTGGTAAAGGTATTGGCCTTAGCCAAGTCCGCGAACTCTGGGTCCTAGGCGTTTTCGTGCTTTGCAGGTCTTTGGCTTTTATTGGAGGTTTCCGTCTTAGGCAAGTCCGCGTCCTTCAACGAGTCCTTGCCTCCTCCTAGGGTCTTTGGTCCGAGACTAATCCTCGAATTTCCTGCGCTATATCCCCGAGCCCACAAAGTCAAATCGATCTTTCAGACCAATTTAGCTCTTTGGGCTCCTTGGGACGAGGGTTTATGTTCTTGGGCCTCTAGGACCAACTTAGTTTCTTGGGCCAAGTCAGCCATTTGGACCACGCGCCCATATCCTCGGGCCTTTTGAGCCAATCTGGCCTCCCGGATCAAATTAGGCTTCTGGGACTTCTTTAGACTTGGATCCGTTTCTTAGAAGCGAGCCTCTTAATTGGATCTTGGGTATTCGCTACCCATCAAATATAATAGGGATATATTTAAATATGCATATATTATGAAGGAGATTTGTATTATATGGGAAATTCCTTAATTTTGTAAATACTTTTATTAATTTTTACTAGTTTTGTGACAACTAATATTGATATTTTCTATTTGCATTTCAATGAATATTTTTGCCTGATTTTATGTAAGATTAAATTTTATGTTAAATCAACTATATTTTTTATAAATTGTGTGCGGAAGTGAGAAATAAAATTAAATTTTTAAGAAAGAAACAAAGAGATTGAGCTAAATTTAATATTTTTTCCATTATCATATCAATCCATTCTTTTAATGAAGGGAATAACAATAGATTTTCAAATATTATGGTTCTAAATTTGAATTATAAAAGCAATTATTATATGATATAAAATAAAATTATATATAATAAATTTAACAATAAGTTTGTATTTTTCACAGTAATAAATATTAAAAATTTTATATTTTGAGCTATCTTATGCCAGAAAAGGCAACCATCTTTTTAACCCAAGGCTAATTGGTAAAATTTTGATACATGGTCGCGACAAATGGCAACTATTTCAGTAGTTACAATTTAATATAAACACGTACTTTTAAAAAAACATTTTAGAGCTTTATCATACACAGTAATTAAACAAAAATTGAAAATTTATAGTCGTATTAGATTTAGGCTTACTTTTTGATGGGTAGTGGATACCCAAGATCCAATTAATGAGACCATTTTCACAAATTGGGCTCACGTTTCAAGGTGTCCACGAGACTGATTTGGCTAAAAAGGTTAAATTAGTACAAGAGGTCCGAGAACTTGGATCCATGACCCAAGAAGCTCAAAGAGCTGAATTCGTCCGATATGTTGACTTAACTTTGGAGGCTCGAGGACTCTGTAAGAAATCAAAAACTTCAATAAAACCCTAAGGGCATCGCACAGAGGATATGGCCCTAAGAACCCGAAGACTCAAAGTTGCGCAAGTCCTCAGTTGAAACTCGAGGACGTTTGTCACCAAACGTTCATGGATATGACAAAGACCAAAGATCTCGATAAAGACGTGAATATTTGGCGCTAAAAGTCTGCGAACAGGAGAAAGGCCAAAGCCTTCATCAAAGACGCGGACTCTAAGAAGTCTCCAACGGCACTAACGCAATAAGGAAGCTCAGGGTAACCGAGAACACCAACTCAAATTGTTGACTTTCATAAAGGCACGCACGAACTCTACAAGACTCGATCTTCATAGAAAATGATGGCCTGTAGAGTAAGTGTGATCACTGCTGAAATGATATTTCACAGAGTTAGCACACATGCATGTAATCTTTCTGACACGGCAAGATGGATTTGTAAAGTTGGTGCAGGCTTCACCGCACACGCCATCTCCACGAGGCCGCTCTATGTAGGAGGACTCAACCACTATATAAGCTTTCATTGTGTACCAAATAAAGGACTTTGAATATACTACACTTATATTTACGCCCATAGAGAGAGAAAAAGTAAGTCACTCAACTTCCAACTAAGAGAACACTTATGTTTATAATAGTGATTATTGGGATTTACCGTACATTTTATTCTCCACCATTTGTACTCAAATACTTGAATAGTATAATCGTTCTCGAATTCAAAATTTTGTAATTTTTTCTTCTTATTTAGAATAGGATTTTCTACGTAAAATGCCACATGACATTCTCTCTCTCTCTCTGCTCTATTGGATCCCAATACTGGGGCCCATGAAACACGACCCAAAAGGAATGCCCAAAGACGCGCCCACGGACCAAGAAGATAAGCTAGCCCAAGAAGCAACAAAAGTACGAGAGGCCCATCCATCCAATAGGAGCTTGAGGACGCCACAAGGGGCTGACGTCATCAACGAAATCCGAGAAATGTCTGGAGGACCCTAACCCCACAACTGAGGACTAGAAAAAGGACTAGTGGACCTTTTGACAGACGAGGACAGCCTTAGCGCCTCCCCATAAGAAGCCAAAATGACCAAGTATGTCAACTCATATGGTACATTGTGACCAATAAGCCCGAGGATATCAGACATTCCTTCGGGCCCTAAATTAATTCGAGAGGTCAGCAAAGACCCAGGGACTCTCCACAAGGAACCAAAGATCCTTAAATCATTAAGAGAGTAGTTAACGTCCGAGAGCTGTCTCCCTTAACCAGTCCGCGTACTCACAAAGGGACAAAAGACGTTGCTTAAGGACGAGGAACCTTTGGTACACGGCCACGAGCGCCAACTAAGCAACTTTGCTATTACCAAGGAGCACGCAACCACTGTAAAACGCCGCCTCCACAGCGTATAATGACGTTCAGAGCACGCCTTGTCACTTCAAGATTGATAGCGAGGGTCTGCACGCCTGACACAGTAAGGCCCATACAGCAGCGCTGGCAGCTTGCCTCTCTGCACACGCTAGCATGCCTGACATGGCCAGCAGGACAGGTGGACAACTTCCCAACGCGCCTGACACAGCCAACAGAGTAGGTAGACAGCCTCCTAACTATACGTTGGCTGCCACGTGGACTACCCTTAAGGTACATTCTTCCACTATAAATACCTAACAAAGACTCTAAGCAGGGGGCTTTTTCTCCTCCTTCCAGGACTTTTGTCCTCTTTCCAGACGAGAAAAAAAAGGTTCTTGAGATTCAAAAAGGAGAGAGCTTTCAAGGGAGAGAGGCTAGGAAGAGAAAAGGAAGATACTCCCACAAATTTATATTTTGTAACTCTTCCATCTATAGTGAAGCATCTTTAGGCCCTTGAGCCTTGTGATTTTTTCTCCTCATTAAAGAATAAGGTTTTTCACATAAACCCCGATGTTTTTCTCTCCCTCTCTACATCTTTACACTCACAACCATTTGCGTTGCACCGGACCCTGGAATTTGGAACGCAACATGCTCAAACTTTATATTTATGTTACTCTATTTTTAGGTCCTCATCAATAGTGAAATTAGGATCCGATGACGCAACACTTTTATTTTTGTAATTTATTTTATTGGAAGAGTCTAAAATATATGTATTTTTTATATATTCTGATATTTTAATATAGAGAGAACTATTAAAATTATCTGAAAGTTTTATTATGGTAAGTTTCTGCCTCAAAAAAGATCGGGATGGACATTTGTGATGTCCATAGAAGCTCTGGTGAATAAGTTTTTTTTTTTAATATACATGATCACTTAATTATTTTTTTAAAAAAAGAAAATAAATACAGTGCAGGTGGTTTCCTTCCCTTTGGAGTTTGCAGGCTTTGAATTTGTACAGATAATTTTAGTACTGCATAAGTAAATATAGGTAATTCGATGTTTTGCTATGCTTGATTAAAAAACAATTAAATAAATCAGAAAATAAATGTAAAAAATATTTTAAATATTTTTATTCAAATATTTATACAAAAAAGAAAAAAAAATTTGACAAAAGTATTACCTTTGCTAATTATTGGAGAAAAATATTTTTCATAAGTAAAAAATATAAAATAAAGTATGAGATGATATGAATAATAATATTCTAATATTGTATATATATATATATTTTTTTGCTCTAATTTTTATTGAAGGTGTTAAATGGATTGGGCTATCTATGATAAATAGCATTAGATTGTATATAATATGACTTAGTATTTCAAATTATGCCAATTTACACGATACGTGGTCCATGGGCCGTGCTACGTATGGCTTGTTTGGAATTAAGAGGGGGAGTAGAAGAAAGGGACGGCAACTAAAAATAATTATATTTTTAATATATTTGTTCAATATATGCATTGAGTCATATTGACTCGTGGTATGGCGCAACCCATAGGCACACCCAACCAAGCAAATTGCGGATCCCATTTGTTCACCAAATACCAATAATATATATTTTTTCCCTTTAAAAATTTTCAAGAACCCAATAGCCGCTATGGCTTGTGTTTTTCAAGAGGAAAATTTCATAATTTTCATTTTCGTGTCCAACTCTGAAACATATTAAAAGTACTATTCAAAAGGTCATAATTTATAACTTCTAAAAAAATATTTTTTAAAAAACCATTTAATATTATATATTGTATTATTTTATTATTATTATTTTATTTTGGGTTATTATTAAATTAGAGTAAATTTGGCGTGATTTTGTCATTTAGACAATTTTGTCATTTGAAAGTTGAAAAGACAGTCTAAGAAATAGAGGAAACATACGAAGAAAGAACTAAAATTAGAAGGAAAAAGGCTGTCATATGAGATGGGAGAGAAGAATGTTGTGTGGTGTTAATTTGTCATTTTAAAACACTTTGATGTATAAAAAAGGTGCATGGGATAGCAGGTCTCGAAGAGTTTTAACCTCATCTTTCGTTCTCTAAAAAGAAGTTACATAGCGCGCTCTAAATTTATAACGAAAGATGGGTACAAAGACCATTGTTGTCTCCTTATTGTTGCCATGGATAATCTCGACGATGGTGACGATGGCAAGAGCCGAGGATCCATATTTGTTCTTTACATGGAATGTGACCTACGGCATCCGTTCTCCATTGGGTATTCCTCAACAGGTTATTCTCATCAACGGGCAATTTCCCGGACCAAACTTGAACACCACCACCAATAACAACATCGTCCTCAATGTTTTCAACAACATTGATGAGCCTTTGCTATTCACATGGTATGTAGATGTAGTCAATTCCTTTCCATATTTTTCTTTCGTTATATAATTTCATCATGAACAAGTTGATCAAAATATCAGTATCGATATCGATCTCAATCATATTGATATTAAACATACCGAAAATAAGCTTTATATTGGATATAATAAAAGAAAAAAAGCTTTTAAGAACTATAAATCGATAGACAAATTTGATCAAATATTGTGTATACTAACTGATATTTTAAATATCGACCAAATATCAGGTACATTGACTAATATTTTAAATATGCATACTAATAAGACATCATGTTATTTTATTTAATATTTTAAATATTAATTAATAATTACGATATTTTAAATATATCGTTTATCTAGTAATATATATAATTTTGCCATGATTTTAAAAAATATTAATAAAATTATTTAATTATAATTTAAAGAACATAATTTTAAAGCTGGAGAAAAGCCTCTTTTCACAAACTTGAAATGTGGGAATCTCATGCAGATCGATTGCACAGTTTCATCATGAGACCTTATAAAACGTACATGAGGCCTCTTTATAATTATTACTATTGGCAGGAGTGGAATCCAACAAAGGAAGAATTCATGGGAAGATGGGACGCTCGGCACAATGTGCCCGATTCAACCCGGTCAAAACTACACGTATCATTTCCAAGTGAAGGATCAGATCGGAAGCTTCTACTACTACCCAACCACTTACTTTCAGAAGGCCGCCGGTGGCTTTGGCGGTCTCCGGGTGAACAGCCGCCTCCTTATCCCTGTCCCCTTCGCAGATCCCGAGGATGATTACACCGTCCTCATTGGTGACTGGTACTCCAAGGGCCACGCCACTCTCAAGAAGCAGCTCGATAGTGGGAGGTCCCTAGGCAAACCAAACGGTGTTATAATGAACGGGAAACAAGGGAAGGTGGGCAGCGATGAAGAGGCGCCACTCTTTTTCATGGTTGCCGGAAAAACGTATAGATATAGGATTTGTAATGTGGGCATGAGGAACTCGCTCAACTTCAGAATTCAAGGCCACACCATGAAGCTGGTTGAGATTGAGGGCTCTCACACTCAACAAGCCTTGTATGATTCGCTCGACATTCACTTGGGCCAATGCTACTCAGTACTCGTGACAGCCAATCAGGAGCCGAAAGACTACTACATGGTGGCATCGACAAGGTTTACGAAATACTACCTCCAAGCCACTGGAAAAATCCGCTATGTTAACGGGAAAGGCTTTGCTTCCAATGCCCTCCCAGAGGCTCCTACTGGTTGGGGGTGGTCCTTGAACCAGTTCCGAACCTTCCGATGGAACCTGACTGCTAGCGCTGCCAGGCCTAACCCACAGGGATCATACCACTATGGCAAAATCAACATCACCCGCACCATTAAGTTGGCTAACACTGCTGGCATTGTCGGTGGAAAGCTCCGATATGCCATAAATGGTGCCTCCCATGTCGACACAGAAACCCCCCTGAAGCTCGTAGAATACTACAATGTCGCCAACAAGGTGTTCAAGTATGACACCATCCGAGACGAGCCCTCGACGGACATTGACACCAGTGACAGAATCACTGTTGGTCCGATTGTGCTCAATGCCACATTCCGAAACTTCATCGAGATTGTCTTTGAGAACCACGAGAAGGGTGTCCAATCTTGGCACTTGGATGGATACTCTTTCTTCCCGGTTGGGTAAGCACTACTCTCATTGACTAAAGACGACAACATTATGTCAAACACGTACGAAAATAAACAATTCTCTAATTATATTTTTATATGCCTACCTTTTACAGGATTGAGGTAGGGACATGGAGCCCAGAGAAGAGGAAGAACTACAACCTTCTCGACGCCGTGAGCAGGTACACGATCCAGGTGTACCCCAAATCGTGGGCGGCGATCCTGTTGACATTCGACAATGCGGGGATGTGGAACGTGAGATCTGAGAGCTTGGAGAGGAATTACCTCGGCCAGCAGCTGTACATCAGTGTTCTCTCGCCGGAGCGCTCGCTCAGGGATGAGTACAACATGCCGGACTATGCTCTGACGTGCGGCATTGTTAAGGACATGCCTAAGCCACCACCTTACAGCATCTAAGTTAAGAATTAGTCAATTTGATAATCTTTTTGGAATGTCGTGTCTCTTAACGATCATTGTATGAAGAAAAAAAGAGCATGCATCATGCTGAATCTGAATTATTTATACTGAATACAACAAAACAATTTTATAGTTAGAAGGCAATTTTTGTGACCCTTTTCTTTCATGTATAATGAAATTCAAAAATGATTGTGGAATCTTTTTTTTTTTTTTTGTGTGTGGCTTTGACTTTGATTTGCAATCGTTATCAATTTATTTCTAAGATTAGAATGAGACCAAACGGGTATGAGTACTGCTAGCACATCACTAAGCATAGAGGATAAAGTAAAATAAGGTACAAAAGCCAAATCTAAAAATCAATATTGAAATTCAGAAGCAATCAAGACTTATTTCTGAATTGAAAGACGAGAGGATCCGGATTTACTCACCTGAAGCAAATATGCACTGAATCGGAGATAAAAATGTCGTCAGCAAGCAACACTCAGCATAGTTCTGAACAACCCCACGGTTTTGCAAAATCTGATAACAGAAATCAGTAGGGATTCGAGCAAACTAATCTCTCAACAAACGCAAAGAGTACTGCGAAACACAATGCTATGAGTAAAAGATTACTCGGTTCAACCAAAGGAGAAAATCGACAAAGAATTGATTGATCCATGAAGCCGAGAATCAGCCGAATCGATATCCTAAAATCCTCCAATTTCTGACGACAAGGATGAAAACCCGCTGTAACATACTAGAAAACACAACCGGAAACAAGAGCAATATGATGTTACGGGGCTCCCCAATGGGATTTGGGGGGCGTCCTTCTCCTCATTTGAACCGTCGAATGTAAAATCCGACGGCTCACACGTTTTCAATGGATAATATAACGTGGACCGTTCGATTTTAATTTTAATCATCCAAAACACGTAACCGTCGAATTTTATATCCGACGGTTCAGATGAGGAGAAGGATGGTCCTTCTCCATGGGGGAGAAGGACGGCCCCTCAATCCCTCCTCAATGAATCCGAGGGGGATTCGGGGGCGTCCTTCTCCCAATCTGGGCCGTCGGATGCGAATCCGATGGCCAGCGCGTTTTGGAGGAATGTTATAACGTGGGCCGTCTGATTTTAAAATTGATCGGACGGCTGAGATTAAATATCGCGATAATAAATCTTGTCCGTCCAACGATCCAGATCCAACGGCCACGATCTGAGTGCACAGTAACCTAATATTTTCAAATGACGAAAAACGACCGCCATTTTCGTTTTCTTCGTCTCCTCACCTCTCCGATCTGAATGTTCATTTTGCTTTTGAAATCTCCTCTCCTCTCCAGCTTTTCAAACCTGTTCTCCACCCTAAATCAGACCCATTCGTTGTTTAAGGAGGAGGTTGGCGTTAAGAAGAGGGGAAGGAGCCGCCTTGGTGAAACCCTAGCTATGCTACCGTCACCGTTGCCGCTGCTCATCGCCGTCGCAATTGTTCCTCGCCGTTGCCACTGCTACTGCCATCGTCGAAACTGCCTCGAAAATTCAGCTCCGGAAACCGCCGGATTCGGTGTGCTACAAAGGAACGCCAGGCGCTATTTCGTCGCATCGCCCCCGTCTACGATAACGTCCGCTGATTTCTGCTTCCCGTCTGTCTCTCTCTCTCTATGTATGTATTCCGATTTGCGGTTCAAATTTCTTTCCTTGGGCTCATATTTTATGTGGTTTTCGTTTGAATAAGCAGTTCAATGATTTACTGTCCTTGGGCCAACATCACGTCTGAAAATGCATGGCTGTTTCTTGGTCTGGGTAATTTTCTTCTTTTGTTCCATTTCCCTGCCCTCTTTCTGTCATGCCTCTCTTGCTCTGCTGTTCACCAGCGGTTCTTGATTATTAATTTTTCTTTGGAGCTTAAATTGCTGATTTACGTTTGGATGATTGTAAATTTCGCAAGCAGAGCGAAGAAAGGGGACTACGTCTTGGATCTGTGTTGTGGAAGTGGGGATTTGGCGTTTCTTTTGTCTGGAAAAGTTGGAATTGATGGCAAGGTGTATTGTCTCCCTTTCCCATTTCCTATTCTTCTGATAAATTCTCTCTGCTTGTCTCTAACAGTAATTAATTATATCTGAAGTTATAGTAATTGAGTTAACAATGCGGCTCTCTGAGATCTTGATGGTGCTTTAAATGAAGAATATTGTTGTTTCAATCACATTTTGCTTTCTGGTCTTCATGTAACAATATCCTTGCCATATTTAGTTGATCTTATTTCATCAATACTTCGTTTCTATCATTGCGGTTGTCATTTTAGAACAATTTTTTTTTTTTGGCTGAGAAAGTAAGCAATGCGGTATGTAACTGACTTAATCAACAAGCAGCATTGACCTTGTAATATTAAATGCGTCAAAAATCGAATAAGAACCCCCCCAAAAAAAAGCTGCAAATGTGTAGCTAAACCCTATCGTCACGGCCTTATGTTAACTTTAGCCCAACTTTTGCCTGCAGACAAAATTCCTTCTCCTGTGACCCTTGACAAAACATTGAAGCAGAATTTTCTTGCCCCTTTGCCTGCAGATTTCAAGTCATACTGAAGTAGCTTGATGAGCCACTTTTGCTGGATAAGATTGGTAGTCCTTTGCTCAATGATACACTTAAGACTCGGATGATTAGTCATGAAGCGCCTTCCAAGTCAATATGGCCTTAATATTTCCAGAAGATAGCCAATAACTTTATAGGCTGAAAGAGCTTGTTGTTGATTGGAGAGTTTTTGTAAGATAAGCAATAGGGTCCCCTTGTTGCATCAATACTGCACCTGTTCAACAACTAGTGGCATTTATTCCTAGAATGAAAACCCTCCTGAGTGCTAAACTTGTATACATTATTTGTTAAATTCATCTAGTTAGTTATTCGACTTGTAAACCGTGTAGAAACTAAATTTAGTCACTGCAATATCTGGTTTTTGTCATACTCATGAATGCTGAGATTCTTTAACATATTTAGACAAGTTTGGTTATTGTATCTCATCATCGTTGCAGATCCAGATGCCGAGGTTATAGCACTGTCGCCAAAGGCACTAATGGCGACGAATCGTTTTGTGTGCGAAATCTGCAACCAGGGTTTCCAACATGACCAAAACCCTCAACGCCATCAGTGGGGCCATAATTTGCTATGGAAGCTCAAGCAGAGATCGGGCGAAGAAGTCAAGAAACGAGTTTATGTTTGTCTCGAGACGACCTGTGTGCACCACAATCCGTCGAGGGCTTTGGGGGATTTGACTGGGATCAAGAAGCCCTTCTGTAGGAAACATGGTAAGAAGAAGTGGAAATGCAAAGTGTTCAAAGAATTTGTGCATGGGATCTGTAGGAATTTGTGCACTTCTATAGGAAGTGATTATTCTTACTGAGATTGTCATTCTCTTTGTTGAGGATATGGAACATGGCTTACTGAGATTTTAGCTAATAGTGGGACTGCAGTGGAAGGATACTAGGCATATGATTTTATACCTACCAGGAGATTTTAGCAAGTAAATTAAACGAAAATCCCTTTAACAAGCCAAATATTGTTCAGTGATCAAATGGATTTTTTAAAAAATTAATATTTTTAAAATCCAGTCAAGGAATAATCAATTTGTGTCTGCAATTAATTAAAAGTCAGTATAATTTCATTTTCTAACGTATAAGTAAGATTATATATATAATAATTATATACTAATCTAAAATAAATAATGATTATATTAATGTTAAAATATGGACAACGACGCTAGCCGTAGCGATTGCCACCCTGCGATGATGCCGGCAACATCCTCCCCTCCGACGACAAAGGTCGCTACCCCTTCTCGTGCAACCTTTCGTGACGCGGAATATTCATAATGTTATAAATATAAATATATAAGTTTTAGAACTCTAAGTTGAATAATAAATGAATGAGGAAAACAAACAATAAAAATAAATAATTTGAATATTATCACGTAACAACAGTTAAAGCAAAATTAATCATATTTTGCTTAAAGCAAAATTAAATTTGGATATTTAATTGTTCAATATCCATCACAATCTATACTCATAACTCTAAATAGTAATGGTATTATAATGTTTATTGAGTTCCTGCTACCATTTTAACAATATATATTGTTAAAAATAAGGTACATTGATCATCATTCTTACTGCCAGCAAAAATTGTAATAATCATATTTTTGATAAAAAATAAATCATCACATATATTGATATCTGATTGTAATAATATACATTAAAGTAATTTTTGATCACTAGTTGTATATTACATTGAAGCATCCATGAGAAGTATTTACACTAAAAATTAAAAAGATTCCACCGCAATCCAATCTGGCTATTTCAGCTAGCCTCAGAAGTAGCTGTTGGAGTGACATTGAACGATCTTTTCCGATAGTTTCCTCCGTAGCCATATTCTAAATCTCTGATTAGAATTTGGAGCACTGAAAAGAGATCAGATTACTTTGATGACATCCTTTCATCACTGGCACTCTGATGAAGCCCGATAGTACTTCTCATGCCTTTGTCAATAAGATCATTCGGTTGAAGATAAGATGGAGGTGAGCGTGTAACTTCCTGGAGGTGCACTACGATCCTTCTGCACACACAACACAAATAAAAAAGAGGCAACAGAAAAAGGCTGTATATTTGTGCTGGATGACTGGAATGCAAGTAAACATTTTTCTCATGGGGAACGATGCTTTGATGCTATAAGCAGGTGGATATCCATCCTTGTCCTTGTATGTAACGAGCAAAATTAATCTAAGATGATATCATGCAGTGAAGACTTATTTGCTGGCCAATACATAAGACTCATCTTATAACCTTTGTCAAAATTGGACAAACTATCTCTCTCATAATTTTACTATTCTAGTAAATGTGCTTCAATTGTATCGATGTATTGCTTGACAGTCTCTTATTTTAAGGTATTACAAAGGAAATAAACAAATAGCCTTATTAAGGTATAAATTGATAAGAAACAACACTTATTTTAAGACAGACTGCACAAGACCGTAATCCAGCATCAAAAACATCAATCAACACCTTCCACAATGAGACTGATTATAATCTTTTAACAGGGACCTCCACTCTCCAAATTTCCATCACCACTACACTTCTATTTTAATAGGGTCTAAACCTATACATGTACAAAACTACTATTCCAGCTAAATCTAATTGCAGACTGGATAATAGAAATGTTTCAAATCCACCCAACATATGATAAGTATTCATCTAATTTGATTAACTAAAAAACGATATGGACTATCACTGACCTCTCTACCATGGTGGAATAGGTTTTCAGGTCCTATTGCGACTTCAAATTCACCCAACATTTTTTCCAGTCCCTCTTTCGGGCCTTCGCTACATATCCACTGCATGGGTACGATATACAAGAGTTATTTGGCAAGCAGATGTAATCAAACAACAAAGGCACATCATAAATAAAGCAGTAGAAAAAGTAGATTGAATAGAAAAATTAAAAAATAAAAAATAAAAAAACGGAAAGCTGGAGGAACCAGAGAGAGAGAGAGAGAGAGAGGGAGAGGGAGAGAGAGAGAGAGATTGAATAGAAAAAGCAGTAGAAATCAAATATAATATAGCAGAGTCTGAACTATACATTGTTCTGCGCCATAGCTGTGCAGATTGTGGTGAAATATAATATATTGTTCACAAGTAGAATAAAGCAGATTATGAACTTCGAAAAACAAAAAACCGAACACAGGTTTAGTGAAACACTAAACACAACAACAATGCCAACTAAACCCTAATTAACAACATCAGCGCAATTAAATAAATACACCACAAAATCAAAACAAGAACAGTGAGAATCAGAAACCGAAGCCGAAGCCGTGTTCGTAACACCACAAAACCGAAGCAAGAAACGAAATATTCGATTTATGTGTTCGTGTTCAAAATAGCACAAAATTGAAGCCGACAACGAAACTTCAACATTGGAGAGCAACATTGAGCCAACACGGGATCGAAAATGGGAATACATACCCATCATAATCACTCGCGGGAAGTTAAAAAAAAAAAGTTAATTGACGCCCTAGAATTTGTTTATGTGTATATAAAAAAAGAACTAAACCCTAAAAATTGTAAACCATAAAATCAACATTCAGAAAGAGAAGGGTGGGTGAGAAAGGAGTACCGTGATTGGCGACGTTGGAAGGAGGAACTGTATGTGGCAAGGTCGATGTCGAAGAATGTGATAAAGAAGAAGAAAAGATGGAGGGAAGGAGACGGGTGGCTCCACCGGCTACAAGGCGGTACGCCGGATCGACAATCTTCGAAATCCAACCCTCGATCTCGTTGAAAAGGGAAGGATCCAGAACTCTGTTGGAGAAGTCCCAGGATTTTCATTTCTATTTCTGGGTAGAGAAATAGAAAATAGGCAGAGAAAGAGAAAACACACCCAGGGCTGACGCCGTCGATTTCCGAGGCCACGAACTTCTTCGAACTCATGGTTCCCAAGAGATTTGAGACGGCGAATACATAGGGTTTACAAAAGAGATTTGGGAGCTTGGAGCTGCATGTACGTCGGATTCGGGGGGCGCCCATAGCCCATTGAAGGCTTCGAACAGAAAAATGCTTGCTTCTCATTCGAATATGAAGATGGGAGAGGAGAGGAGAGGAGGCCGGAGAGGAGAGGAGACGAAGAAAACGAAAATGGCGGTCGTTTTTCGTCATTCAGGTGAAAATATTACGGTTAGTGTAGACTAAAATTATGGTCGTCGGATCTGGAGCGTTGGACGGCCAAGATTTATTATCGAGATATTTAATCTCATCCGTCCGATTAAATTTAAAATCGGACGGCTGAGATTACGTTTTACATATTAAACACGTGGGCCGTCGGATTTGAATCCGACTGCCCAAGACGGGAGAAGGACGGTCCTTCGCCTCCCTGGCGAAGGAGACCCCCGGGGGCGCTCAATTCGTTTCGCCTCCCCTCTCGATTCTCTTTCTGCCTTTCGTCTGTCTCAGTCTCTCTCTCTTTCTCTCTCTCTCCCGTCTCCTGATTTCTCTCCCTCTCAGCCTCTCTCGCTCTCTTCGTCCCTCTCTTTCCCTTACGTTTACTTCTCGTTCAGTTTCTCGTCCGTTTCTCTTCTCTACCACTTCGTTTCCCTCTCATTAAATCGAGTGGCCATGGTTGTGGATTATAAATAGAGGAGTGTGGGAGTGGGTGAAGGTCGTACGAGTCGATGGAGTCGTGGTTGTGCCGGAGAGAGAGTTGCTGTGGTTGCCGTGGCTGTTGCCCGTTGTCACCGAAGGAAAAGCTTCTATAGCCGCCGTCGCTGCAAACACTAGCCGATCGATACAGTGTCGTTGCCGTTGCCATTTCCATCGTCAGTTTGTGCCGCCGCCGTCGCAAACCCTAACTGCCGCAAACCCTAGCCGTCGCTTTAGGCAAGTAAACAATCCTAGTTTCCGCAAGTAATTTCGCTTCCCGTATGCTGGTATTCTACTGTTGCTTCACTGTCTGTTGCCATCAATCGTTATTCTTCCTTATTGATGTTTAATTTTGGTGCTTTGTCACCGAGTTTATTTTGTGGGAACTGATTAATCTGGGTTGGAATTGGAATCGGGAAATCAGGTCCTCTTGCTCGATTGAGGCGTTCAGCCATTGGCAGAGAGGGACGGTTTTGGGAATCGCGTGTACGTGTATACGTATACGTGGATGTATATGTAAATATTTTATATATATATACACGTGGCTATGCGGGTGCGTGTACAGTGCACAGTGCGTGGTATGTGTTCGGCAGCAGTTTGTACCGGCAGTTTGTACTGGTAGATACGAACCACTGTGGGTATGGGAATACAAGCTTGTGATGTATATCTGCACGCATATATATATATATATATATATATATATATATATATATATATATATATATATATATATATATATATCTGTGCTGGCAGTATATGTATATGTTCTGTGGATGTGTAAGTTTGGCAAGTTTAGAATAATAGTAGTCGGTTAAATGATTATTCCTATATCTTATTGATGAATTTCGATAAATTCTTCTTCCCATTAACTTTGTTGACGTGCATATATTTTATTTGTACTCTATATGCTAAGTTGAGGAGAGCGTATGAAAACACTAAGGTTTTAGGTCGAATAGGAAGTTACGAAGTCTTAGTATAGTTTACAATTTTCGATCCCAAATCCATATTCCAGATGTTAAGGTCATTTGAATTAATAATTATAATCTTGTAAACCTATTGCGTGAGACATTAGTGAATATCGTATCAATGTGATATTGGGTTTGATTTGTTCATAATATAAGTATTCTGTTTCCAAAGGGGCATAGATCAAAGATCACAGAATATGTGCAAATTACCTGATGGGATAACTGGATTATGGGTTTGACTTGATATGAGTATTCTATTCCTAAAGAAGTGTGGATCAAGGGATCATAGAGTACATGTGGGTTAGCCGATTGTGTAACGAAATATTATTCATATAGATGGGATACCATATTTATATTCTACAGCTAAAAAGTATCCTAAGACCATTGGGTCTTTTGTCAAACTTGCAAGCACGGGTACCTCGAGGGTTACCCAGCTATGGGGCGGGTGTGTGGATTGATAGTTCACAGTGGTGTATAAAATTTGATGAGACTTTCATGACATCTCATTTAAATAGAACCTCTTATGTGATGGGTTCAATGGAACCTAAGCTATTGTTAATACTCGAATTCAGTGGGATTCAATTTGCATCCCTGAGTCCTGTTGTAATATGGCCATCGAGTTGTGGATATGACAGGTTATTGAATTTCTGATAATTGTTAATTTATTTTTACATAGTTATTATGTTCTTACTATTTGAAATGTTTTATTACATTCTGTTATTTTATTAGTTTATTTATTTGTTCGGCATTTGACTCACCATTACGTTTATTGGCTCTAGAATAGTAGTTTATGACATGTTAGAAGAGATCATATGATTGTTGAGGAATTTCGAGATAGAGACGATCTTGAGGTTAGAAGCTCATGACAATAACCTCTAGAGTTAGTTCGATTGGTCGAGGTTTTATTTACTTATATGATTATAATATTGTAAGCATTTATTATATTTAGAAAATTTATTATGAGAATTATAATTATTATGCTTAATTTACAGATACATTTATGAAGTTATTTATAATTTTGGGTTTCCGTGTGGCTGTTCTGAGTCGGGTCGGGTGACTTGGACTCTGGACATCACAATTTATTCTATCATAGTAACCCAAAAGTCGCATATTCACGCAATCAACGACTAAGTAAATATTACGAATTACCCGACATCTATAGTATCCTCACTACCTTTATAAATTTTTTAGAGGTTATTTTCATAATATATTTACACTATCTATGATATAATCTTTACCAATGATATTCCTAATATTATTTCCTATAATTGTCATTAGATTATAAGTATTTGTTTTCAATATCAACGATCTCAACCTCCAACGTTGAATAAATATCGAAGATGTATATATTACTTTAAGATCTCACAAACGCTTATTCGTCTGCTGGCCTTACAATTTTTACATTTTTATTTATTTATTCATGGAATACCAATGAAATGTTGGCTGATAACGGGTGGCCTACTGATAAGGATACAAGGAACAATTGTTTGTTGGCCGGAATGGACGGCTAACTAATAGAAGCACACCGGTACTGTGAAGTAGGGGCAAGAGAAGAAATAAATACCAAATGTTTTACGTGGAAAACTCTTCTGGTTAAAGGGAAAAATCACGGGACACTAAATCCACAAAAATTACTAAGTATGAGAACAAATTACATGAAGCGAAAATAAGAATAGAGCAAAAGTAAACAAAGCCCTCACACTTTGTTTTCACTCACCGCTCTCTTTCTTTTCACTTTCTCTCATCTGTTTTTCTCACACACTTCTTCTGCATTTATCGTCTTTTCACTCACGCAAACACCATGTCTTAAGTGTGCATATACACACACACACACACACAGATATATATACGTCCCTCACCATAGCCCAGCTTGGTGGTTGGTGCTCAACTTCATGCGGGCCTTGTCCTGCAGCAAACGGCATATACCTGCTCCTGCAAATCGATCAGCCTTTAGAGTCCCAAGAAAGACATCTACTAACTACCCAAACGGGTAGGTCAACTGTACACCTTTTGAATATGACAGCTATTCAGACCTCCAAATTCAGCATGTCAACTCTGTTGACCTTCCTTTCATTTTGGGCCGGTCAATCACACCGTTGAGTATTAAGTA